>OX411738.1:12278374-13573296 GCA_948252095.1 Dicycla oo
CGGAAATTATCCCACGGGAACCTTCTACCGGGATGAAATTATCCCACGGGAACCTTCTACCGGGATGCAAAGTATCCTGTCTTAATATACTAGCTGTTGCCCGCGGCTTCGCCCGCGTGTATGTCGGAAATTATCCCACGGGAACCTACTACCGGGATGAAATTATCCCACGGGAACCTTCTACCGGGATGCAAAGTATCCTATGTCTTAATATACTAGCAGTTGCCCGCGTGTATGTCGGAAATTATCCCACGGGAACCTACTACCGGGATGAAAAGTATCCTATGTCTTAATATACTAGCTGTTGCCCGCGTGTATGTCGGAAATTATCCCACGGGAACCTTCTACCGGGATGAAATTATCCCACGGGAACCTTCTACCGGGATGCAAAGTATCCTGTCTTAATATACTAGCTGTTGCCCGCGGCTTCGCCCGCGTGTATGTCGGAAATTATCCCACGGGAACCTACTACCGGGATGAAATTATCCCACGGGAACCTTCTACCGGGATGCAAAGTATCCTATGTCTTAATATACTAGCAGTTGCCCGCGTGTATGTCGGAAATTATCCCACGGGAACCTACTACCGGGATGAAAAGTATCCTATGTCTTAATATACTAGCTGTTGCCCGCGGCTTCGCCCGCGTGTATGTCGGAAATTATCCCACGGGAACCTTCTACCGGGATGCAAAGTATCCTATGTCTAAATATACTAGCTGTTGCCAGCGTGTATGTCGGAAATTATCCCACGGGAACCTTCTACCGGGATGAAAAGTATCCTATGTCTTAATATACTAGCTGTTGCCCGCGTGTATGTCGGAAATTATCCCACGGGAACCTACTACCGGGATGAAAAGTATCCTATGTCTTAATATACTAGCTGTTGCCCGCGGCTTCACCCGCGTGTATGTCGGAAATTATCCCACGGGTACCTTCTACCGGGATGAAATTATCCCACGGGAACCTTCTACCGGGATGCAAAGTATCCTGTCTTAATATACTAGCTGTTGCCCGCGGCTTCGCCCGCGTGTATGTCGGAAATTATCCCTCGGGAACCTTCTACCGGGATGAAAAGTATCCTATGTCTTAATATACTAGCTGTTGCCCGCGTGTATGTCGGAAATTATCCCACGGGAACCTACTATCGGGATGAAATTATCCCACGGGAACCTTCTACCGGGATGCAAAGTATCCTGTCTTAATATACTAGCTGTTGCCCGCGGCTTCAACCGCGTGTAAGTCGGAAATTATCCCACGGGAACCTTCTACCGGGATGAAAAGTATCCAATGTCTTAATATACTAGCTGTTGCCCGCGTGTATGTCGGAAATTATCCCACGGGAACCTTCTACCGGGATGCAAAGTATCCTGTCTTAATATACTAGCTGTTGCCCGCGTGTATGTCGGAAACTATCCCACGGGAACCTTCTACCGGGATGAAAAGTATCCTATGTCTTAATATACTAGCTGTTGCCCGCTTGTATGTCGGAAATTATCCCACGGGAACCTTCTACCGGGATGAAAAGTATCCTATGTCTTAATATACTAGCTGTTGCCCGCGGCTTCACCCGCGTGTATGTCGGAAATTATCCCACGGGAACCTTCTACCGGGATGAAATTATCCCACGGGAACCTTCTACCGGGATGCAAAGTATCCTGTCTTAATATACTAGCTGTTGCCCGCGTGTATGTCGGAAATTATCCCACGGGAACCTTCTACCGGGATGAAATTATCCCACGGGAACCTTCTACCGGGATGCAAAGTATCCTGTCTTAATATACTAGCTGTTGCCCGCGTGTATGTCGGAAATTATCCCACGGGAACCTTCTACCGGGATGAAATTATCCCACGGGAACCTTCTACCGGGATGCAAAGTATCCTGTCTTAATATACTAGCTGTTGCCCGCGGCTTCGCCCGCGTGTATGTCGGAAATTATCCCACGGGAACCTTCTACCGGGATGAAAAGTATCCTATGTCTTAATATACTAGCTGTTGCCCGCGTGTATGTCCGAAATTATCCCACGGGAACCTTCTACCGGGATGAAAAGTATCCTATGTCTTAATATACTAGCTGTTGCCCGCGTGTATGTCCGAAATTATCCCACGGGAACCTTCTACCGGGATGAAAAGTATCCTATGTCTTAATATACTAGCTGTTGCCTGCGGCTTCGCCCGCGTGTATGTCGGAAATTATCCCACGGGAACCTACTACCGGGATGAAATTATCCCACGGGAACCTTCTACCGGGATGCAAAGTATCCTGTCTTAATATACTAGCTGTTGCCCGCGGCTTCACCCGCGTGTAAGTCGGAAATTATCCCACGGGAACCTTCTACCGGGATGAAAAGTATACAATGTCTTAATATACTAGCTGTTGCCCGCGTGTATGTCGGAAATTATCCCACGGGAACCTTCTACCGGGATGCAAAGTATCCTGTCTTAATATACTAGCTGTTGCCCGCGTGTATGTCGGAAACTATCCCACGGGAACCTTCTACCGGGATGAAAAGTATCCTATGTCTTAATATACTAGCTGTTGCCCGCGTGTATGTCGGAAATTATCCCACGGGAACCTACTACCGGGATGAAAAGTATCCTATGTCTTAATATACTAGCTGTTGCCCGCGTGTATGTCGGAAATTATCCCACGGGAACCTACTACCGGGATGAAATTATCCCACGGGAACCTTCTACCGGGATGCAAAGTATCCTATGTCTTAATATACTAGCAGTTGCCCGCGTGTATGTCGGAAATTATCCCACGGGAACCTACTACCGGGATGAAAAGTATCCTATGTCTTAATATACTAGCTGTTGCCCGCGTGTATGTCGGAAATTATCCCACGGGAACCTACTACCGGGATGAAATTATCCCACGGGAACCTTCTACCGGGATGCAAAGTATCCTATGTCTTAATATACTAGCAGTTGCCCGCGTGTATGTCGGAAATTATCCCACGGGAACCTACTACCGGGATGAAATTATCCCACGGGAACCTTCTACCGGGATGCAAAGTATCCTATGTCTTAATATACTAGCTGTTGCCCGCGTGTATGTCGGAAATTATCCCACGGGAACCTACTACCGGGATGAAATTATCCCACGGGAACCTTCTACCGGGATGAAAAGTATCCTATGTCTTAATATACTAGCTGTTGCCCGCGTGTATGTCGGAAATTATCCCACGGGAACCTACTACCGGGATGAAATTATCCCACGGGAACCTTCTACCGGGATGCAAAGTATCCTATGTCTTAATATACTAGCTGTTGCCCGCGTGTATGTCGGAAATTATCCCACGGGAACCTACTACCGGGATGAAAAGTATCCTATGTCTTAATATACTAGCTGTTGCCCGCGTGTATGTCGGAAATTATCCCACGGGAACCTACTACCGGGATGAAATTATCCCACGGGAACCTTCTACCGGGATGCAAAGTATCCTATGTCTTAATATACTAGCAGTTGCCCGCGTGTATGTCGGAAATTATCCCACGGGAACCTACTACCGGGATGAAAAGTATCCTATGTCTTAATATACTAGCTGTTGCCCGCGTGTATGTCGGAAATTATCCCACGGGAACCTACTACCGGGATGAAAAGTATCCTATGTCTTAATATACTAGCTGTTGCCCGCGGCTTCGCCCACGTGTATGTCGGAAATTATCCCACGGGAACCTTCTACCGGGATGAAAAGTATCCTATGTCTTAATATACTAGCTGTTGCCCGCGTGTATGTCGGAAATTATCCCACGGGAACCTACTATCGGGATGAAATTATCCCACGGGAACCTTCTACCGGGATGCAAAGTATCCTGTCTTAATATACTAGCTGTTGCCCGCGGCTTCACCCGCGTGTATGTCGGAAATTATCCCACGGGAACCTTCTACCGGGATGAAAAGTATCCAATGTCTTAATATACTAGCTGTTGCCCGCGTGTATGTCGGAAATTATCCCACGGGAACCTTCTACCGGGATGAAAAGTATCCTATGTCTTAATATACTAGCTGTTGCCCGCGGCTTCACCCGCGTGTATGTCGGAAATTATCCCACGGGAACCTTCTACCGGGATGAAATTATCCCACGGGAACCTTCTACCGGGATGCAAAGTATCCTGTCTTAATATACTAGCTGTTGCCCGCGTGTATGTCGGAAATTATCCCACGGGAACCTTCTACCGGGATGAAATTATCCCACGGGAACCTTCTACCGGGATGCAAAGTATCCTGTCTTAATATACTAGCTGTTGCCCGCGGCTTCGCCCGCGTGTATGTCGGAAATTATCCCACGGGAACCTACTACCGGGATGAAATTATCCCACGGGAACCTTCTACCGGGATGCAAAGTATCCTATGTCTTAATATACTAGCAGTTGCCCGCGTGTATGTCGGAAATTATCCCACGGGAACCTACTACCGGGATGAAAAGTATCCTATGTCTTAATATACTAGCTGTTGCCCGCGGCTTCGCCCGCGTGTATGTCGGAAATTATCCCACGGGAACCTTCTACCGGGATGCAAAGTATCCTATGTCTAAATATACTAGCTGTTGCCAGCGTGTATGTCGGAAATTATCCCACGGGAACCTTCTACCGGGATGAAAAGTATCCTATGTCTTAATATACTAGCTGTTGCCCGCGTGTATGTCGGAAATTATCCCACGGGAACCTACTACCGGGATGAAAAGTATCCTATGTCTTAATATACTAGCTGTTGCCCGCGGCTTCACCCGCGTGTATGTCGGAAATTATCCCACGGGTACCTTCTACCGGGATGAAATTATCCCACGGGAACCTTCTACCGGGATGCAAAGTATCCTGTCTTAATATACTAGCTGTTGCCCGCGGCTTCGCCCGCGTGTATGTCGGAAATTATCCCTCGGGAACCTTCTACCGGGATGAAAAGTATCCTATGTCTTAATATACTAGCTGTTGCCCGCGTGTATGTCGGAAATTATCCCACGGGAACCTACTATCGGGATGAAATTATCCCACGGGAACCTTCTACCGGGATGCAAAGTATCCTGTCTTAATATACTAGCTGTTGCCCGCGGCTTCAACCGCGTGTAAGTCGGAAATTATCCCACGGGAACCTTCTACCGGGATGAAAAGTATCCAATGTCTTAATATACTAGCTGTTGCCCGCGTGTATGTCGGAAATTATCCCACGGGAACCTTCTACCGGGATGCAAAGTATCCTGTCTTAATATACTAGCTGTTGCCCGCGTGTATGTCGGAAACTATCCCACGGGAACCTTCTACCGGGATGAAAAGTATCCTATGTCTTAATATACTAGCTGTTGCCCGCTTGTATGTCGGAAATTATCCCACGGGAACCTTCTACCGGGATGAAAAGTATCCTATGTCTTAATATACTAGCTGTTGCCCGCGGCTTCACCCGCGTGTATGTCGGAAATTATCCCACGGGAACCTTCTACCGGGATGAAATTATCCCACGGGAACCTTCTACCGGGATGCAAAGTATCCTGTCTTAATATACTAGCTGTTGCCCGCGTGTATGTCGGAAATTATCCCACGGGAACCTTCTACCGGGATGAAATTATCCCACGGGAACCTTCTACCGGGATGCAAAGTATCCTGTCTTAATATACTAGCCGTTGCCCGCGTGTATGTCGGAAATTATCCCACGGGAACCTTCTACCGGGATGAAATTATCCCACGGGAACCTTCTACCGGGATGCAAAGTATCCTGTCTTAATATACTAGCTGTTGCCCGCGGCTTCGCCCGCGTGTATGTCGGAAATTATCCCACGGGAACCTTCTACCGGGATGAAAAGTATCCTATGTCTTAATATACTAGCTGTTGCCCGCGTGTATGTCCGAAATTATCCCACGGGAACCTTCTACCGGGATGAAAAGTATCCTATGTCTTAATATACTAGCTGTTGCCCGCGTGTATGTCCGAAATTATCCCACGGGAACCTTCTACCGGGATGAAAAGTATCCTATGTCTTAATATACTAGCTGTTGCCCGCGGCTTCGCCCGCGTGTATGTCGGAAATTATCCCACGGGAACCTACTACCGGGATGAAATTATCCCACGGGAACCTTCTACCGGGATGCAAAGTATCCTGTCTTAATATACTAGCTGTTGCCCGCGGCTTCACCCGCGTGTAAGTCGGAAATTATCCCACGGGAACCTTCTACCGGGATGAAAAGTATACAATGTCTTAATATACTAGCTGTTGCCCGCGTGTATGTCGGAAATTATCCCACGGGAACCTTCTACCGGGATGCAAAGTATCCTGTCTTAATATACTAGCTGTTGCCCGCGTGTATGTCGGAAACTATCCCACGGGAACCTTCTACCGGGATGAAAAGTATCCTATGTCTTAATATACTAGCTGTTGCCCGCGTGTATGTCGGAAATTATCCCACGGGAACCTTCTACCGGGATGAAAAGTATCCTATGTCTTAATATACTAGCTGTTGCCCGCGGCTTCACCCGCGTGTATGTCGGAAATTATCCCACGGGAACCTTCTACCGGGATGAAATTATCCCACGGGAACCTTCTACCGGGATGCAAAGTATCCTGTCTTAATATACTAGCTGTTGCCCGCGTGTCTGTCGGAAATTATCCCACGGGAACCTTCTACCGGGATGAAATTATCCCACGGGAACCTTCTACCGGGATGCAAAGTATCCTGTCTTAATATACTAGTTGTTGCCCGCGTGTATGTCGGAAATTATCCCACGGGAACCTACTACCGGGATGAAATTATCCCACGGGAACCTTCTACCGGGATGCAAAGTATCCTATGTCTTAATATACTAGCTGTTGCCCGCGTGTATGTCGGAAATTATCCCACGGGAACCTACTACCGGGATGAAAAGTATCCTATGTCTTAATATACTAGCTGTTGCCCGCGTGTATGTCGGAAATTATCCCACGGGAACCTACTACCGGGATGAAATTATCCCACGGGAACCTTCTACCGGGATGCAAAGTATCCTGTCTTAATATACTAGCTGTTGCCCGCGTGTATGTCGGAAATTATCCCACGGGAACCTACTACCGGGATGAAAAGTATCCTATGTCTTAATATACTAGCTGTTGCCCGCGTGTATGTTGGAAATTATCCCACGGGAACCTACTACCGGGATGAAAAGTATCCTATGTCTTAATATACTAGCTGTTGCCCGCGTGTATGTCGGAAATTATCCCACGGGAACCTACTACCGGGATGAAATTATCCCACGGGAACCTTCTACCGGGATGCAAAGTATCCTGTCTTAATATACTAGCTGTTGCCCGCGGCTTCACCCGCGTGTATGTCGAAAATTATCCCACGGGAACCTTCTACCGGGATGAAATTATCCCACGGGAACCTTCTACCGGGATGAAAAGTATCCTATGTCTTAATATACTAGCTGTTGCCCGCGTGTATGTCGGAAATTATCCCACGGGAACCTTCTACCGGGATGCAAAGTATCCTGTCTTAATATACTAGCTGTTGCCCGCGTGTATGTCGGAAAATATCCCACGGGAACCTACTACCGGGATGAAAAGTATCCTATGTCTTAATATACTAGCTGTTGCCCGCGTGTATGTCGGAAATTATCCCACGGGAACCTACTACCGGGATGAAATTATCCCACGGGAACCTTCTACCGGGATGCAAAGTATCCTGTCTTAATATACTAGCTGTTGCCCGCGTGTATGTCGGAAATTATCCCACGGGAACCTACTACCGGGATGAAAAGTATCCTATGTCTTAATATACTAGCTGTTGCCCGCGGCTTCGCCCGCGTGTATGTCGGAAATTATCCCACGGGAACCTTCTACCGGGATGCAAAGTATCCTATGTCTTAATATACTAGCTGTTGCCCGCGTGTATGTCGGAAATTATCCCACGGGAACCTACTACCGGGATGAAAAGTATCCTATGTCTTAATATACTAGCTGTTGCCCGCGGCTTCACCCGCGTGTATGTCGGAAATTATCCCACGGGTACCTTCTACCGGGATGAAATTATCCCACGGGAACCTTCTACCGGGATGCAAAGTATCCTGTCTTAATATACTAGCTGTTGCCCGCGGCTTCGCCCGCGTGTATGTCGGAAATTATCCCACGGGAACCTTCTACCGGGATGAAAAGTATCCTATGTCTTAATATACTAGCTGTTGCCCGCGTGTATGTCGGAAATTATCCCACGGGAACCTACTATCGGGATGAAATTATCCCACGGGAACCTTCTACCGGGATGCAAAGTATCCTGTCTTAATATACTAGCTGTTGCCCGCGGCTTTACCCGCGTGTATGTCGGAAATTATCCCACGGGAACCTTCTACCGGGATGAAAAGTATCCAATGTCTTAATATACTAGCTGTTGCCCGCGTGTATGTCGGAAATTATCCCACGGGAACCTTCAACCGGGATGAAAAGTATCCTATGTCTTAATATACTAGCTGTTGCCCGCGTGTATGTCGGAAATTATCCCACGGGAACCTTCTACCGGGATGAAAAGTATCCTATGTCTTAATATACTAGCTGTTGCCCGCGGCTTCACCCGCGTGTATGTCGGAAATTATCCCACGGGAACCTTCTACCGGGATGAAATTATCCCACGGGAACCTTCTACCGGGATGCAAAGTATCCTGTCTTAATATACTAGCTGTTGCCCGCGTGTATGTCGGAAATTATCCCACGGGAACCTTCTACCGGGATGAAATTATCCCACGGGAACCTTCTACCGGGATGCAAAGTATCCTGTCTTAATATACTAGCTGTTGCCCGCGGCTTCGCCCGCGTGTATGTCGGAAATTATCCCACGGGAACCTACTACCGGGATGAAATTATCCCACGGGAACCTTCTACCGGGATGCAAAGTATCCTATGTCTTAATATACTAGCAGTTGCCCGCGTGTATGTCGGAAATTATCCCACGGGAACCTACTACCGGGATGAAAAGTATCCTATGTCTTAATATACTAGCTGTTGCCCGCGGCTTCGCCCGCGTGTATGTCGGAAATTATCCCACGGGAACCTTCTACCGGGATGCAAAGTATCCTATGTCTAAATATACTAGCTGTTGCCAGCGTGTATGTCGGAAATTATCCCACGGGAACCTTCTACCGGGATGAAAAGTATCCTATGTCTTAATATACTAGCTGTTGCCCGCGTGTATGTCGGAAATTATCCCACGGGAACCTACTACCGGGATGAAAAGTATCCTATGTCTTAATATACTAGCTGTTGCCCGCGGCTTCACCCGCGTGTATGTCGGAAATTATCCCACGGGTACCTTCTACCGGGATGAAATTATCCCACGGGAACCTTCTACCGGGATGCAAAGTATCCTGTCTTAATATACTAGCTGTTGCCCGCGGCTTCGCCCGCGTGTATGTCGGAAATTATCCCTCGGGAACCTTCTACCGGGATGAAAAGTATCCTATGTCTTAATATACTAGCTGTTGCCCGCGTGTATGTCGGAAATTATCCCACGGGAACCTACTATCGGGATGAAATTATCCCACGGGAACCTTCTACCGGGATGCAAAGTATCCTGTCTTAATATACTAGCTGTTGCCCGCGGCTTCAACCGCGTGTAAGTCGGAAATTATCCCACGGGAACCTTCTACCGGGATGAAAAGTATCCAATGTCTTAATATACTAGCTGTTGCCCGCGTGTATGTCGGAAATTATCCCACGGGAACCTTCTACCGGGATGCAAAGTATCCTGTCTTAATATACTAGCTGTTGCCCGCGTGTATGTCGGAAACTATCCCACGGGAACCTTCTACCGGGATGAAAAGTATCCTATGTCTTAATATACTAGCTGTTGCCCGCTTGTATGTCGGAAATTATCCCACGGGAACCTTCTACCGGGATGAAAAGTATCCTATGTCTTAATATACTAGCTGTTGCCCGCGGCTTCACCCGCGTGTATGTCGGAAATTATCCCACGGGAACCTTCTACCGGGATGAAATTATCCCACGGGAACCTTCTACCGGGATGCAAAGTATCCTGTCTTAATATACTAGCTGTTGCCCGCGTGTATGTCGGAAATTATCCCACGGGAACCTTCTACCGGGATGAAATTATCCCACGGGAACCTTCTACCGGGATGCAAAGTATCCTGTCTTAATATACTAGCCGTTGCCCGCGTGTATGTCGGAAATTATCCCACGGGAACCTTCTACCGGGATGAAATTATCCCACGGGAACCTTCTACCGGGATGCAAAGTATCCTGTCTTAATATACTAGCTGTTGCCCGCGGCTTCGCCCGCGTGTATGTCGGAAATTATCCCACGGGAACCTTCTACCGGGATGAAAAGTATCCTATGTCTTAATATACTAGCTGTTGCCCGCGTGTATGTCCGAAATTATCCCACGGGAACCTTCTACCGGGATGAAAAGTATCCTATGTCTTAATATACTAGCTGTTGCCCGCGTGTATGTCCGAAATTATCCCACGGGAACCTTCTACCGGGATGAAAAGTATCCTATGTCTTAATATACTAGCTGTTGCCCGCGGCTTCGCCCGCGTGTATGTCGGAAATTATCCCACGGGAACCTACTACCGGGATGAAATTATCCCACGGGAACCTTCTACCGGGATGCAAAGTATCCTGTCTTAATATACTAGCTGTTGCCCGCGGCTTCACCCGCGTGTAAGTCGGAAATTATCCCACGGGAACCTTCTACCGGGATGAAAAGTATACAATGTCTTAATATACTAGCTGTTGCCCGCGTGTATGTCGGAAATTATCCCACGGGAACCTTCTACCGGGATGCAAAGTATCCTGTCTTAATATACTAGCTGTTGCCCGCGTGTATGTCGGAAACTATCCCACGGGAACCTTCTACCGGGATGAAAAGTATCCTATGTCTTAATATACTAGCTGTTGCCCGCGTGTATGTCGGAAATTATCCCACGGGAACCTTCTACCGGGATGAAAAGTATCCTATGTCTTAATATACTAGCTGTTGCCCGCGGCTTCACCCGCGTGTATGTCGGAAATTATCCCACGGGAACCTTCTACCGGGATGAAATTATCCCACGGGAACCTTCTACCGGGATGCAAAGTATCCTGTCTTAATATACTAGCTGTTGCCCGCGTGTCTGTCGGAAATTATCCCACGGGAACCTTCTACCGGGATGAAATTATCCCACGGGAACCTTCTACCGGGATGCAAAGTATCCTGTCTTAATATACTAGTTGTTGCCCGCGTGTATGTCGGAAATTATCCCACGGGAACCTACTACCGGGATGAAATTATCCCACGGGAACCTTCTACCGGGATGCAAAGTATCCTATGTCTTAATATACTAGCTGTTGCCCGCGTGTATGTCGGAAATTATCCCACGGGAACCTACTACCGGGATGAAAAGTATCCTATGTCTTAATATACTAGCTGTTGCCCGCGTGTATGTCGGAAATTATCCCACGGGAACCTACTACCGGGATGAAATTATCCCACGGGAACCTTCTACCGGGATGCAAAGTATCCTGTCTTAATATACTAGCTGTTGCCCGCGTGTATGTCGGAAATTATCCCACGGGAACCTACTACCGGGATGAAAAGTATCCTATGTCTTAATATACTAGCTGTTGCCCGCGTGTATGTTGGAAATTATCCCACGGGAACCTACTACCGGGATGAAAAGTATCCTATGTCTTAATATACTAGCTGTTGCCCGCGTGTATGTCGGAAATTATCCCACGGGAACCTACTACCGGGATGAAATTATCCCACGGGAACCTTCTACCGGGATGCAAAGTATCCTGTCTTAATATACTAGCTGTTGCCCGCGGCTTCACCCGCGTGTATGTCGAAAATTATCCCACGGGAACCTTCTACCGGGATGAAATTATCCCACGGGAACCTTCTACCGGGATGAAAAGTATCCTATGTCTTAATATACTAGCTGTTGCCCGCGTGTATGTCGGAAATTATCCCACGGGAACCTACTACCGGGATGAAAAGTATCCTATGTCTTAATATACTAGCTGTTGCCCGCGGCTTCGCCCGCGTGTATGTCGGAAATTATCCCACGGGAACCTTCTACCGGGATGCAAAGTATCCTATGTCTTAATATACTAGCTGTTGCCCGCGTGTATGTCGGAAATTATCCCACGGGAACCTACTACCGGGATGAAAAGTATCCTATGTCTTAATATACTAGCTGTTGCCCGCGGCTTCACCCGCGTGTATGTCGGAAATTATCCCACGGGTACCTTCTACCGGGATGAAATTATCCCACGGGAACCTTCTACCGGGATGCAAAGTATCCTGTCTTAATATACTAGCTGTTGCCCGCGGCTTCGCCCGCGTGTATGTCGGAAATTATCCCACGGGAACCTTCTACCGGGATGAAAAGTATCCTATGTCTTAATATACTAGCTGTTGCCCGCGTGTATGTCGGAAATTATCCCACGGGAACCTACTATCGGGATGAAATTATCCCACGGGAACCTTCTACCGGGATGCAAAGTATCCTGTCTTAATATACTAGCTGTTGCCCGCGGCTTTACCCGCGTGTATGTCGGAAATTATCCCACGGGAACCTTCTACCGGGATGAAAAGTATCCAATGTCTTAATATACTAGCTGTTGCCCGCGTGTATGTCGGAAATTATCCCACGGGAACCTTCAACCGGGATGAAAAGTATCCTATGTCTTAATATACTAGCTGTTGCCCGCGTGTATGTCGGAAATTATCCCACGGGAACCTTCTACCGGGATGAAAAGTATCCTATGTCTTAATATACTAGCTGTTGCCCGCGGCTTCACCCGCGTGTATGTCGGAAATTATCCCACGGGAACCTTCTACCGGGATGAAATTATCCCACGGGAACCTTCTACCGGGATGCAAAGTATCCTGTCTTAATATACTAGCTGTTGCCCGCGTGTATGTCGGAAATTATCCCACGGGAACCTTCTACCGGGATGAAATTATCCCACGGGAACCTTCTACCGGGATGCAAAGTATCCTGTCTTAATATACTAGCGGTTGCCCGCGGCTTCGCCCGCGTGTATGTCGGAAATTATCCCACGGGAACCTTCTACCGGGATGAAAAGTATCCTATGTTTAATATACTAGCTGTTGCCCGCGTGTATGTCGGAAATTATCCCACGGGAACCTACTACCGGGATGAAAAGTATCCTATGTCTTAATATACTAGCTGTTGCCCGCGGCTTCACCCGCGTGTATGTCGGAAATTATCCCACGGGTACCTTCTACCGGGATGAAATTATCCCACGGGAACCTTCTACCGGGATGCAAAGTATCCTGTCTTAATATACTAGCTGTTGCCCGCGGCTTCGCCCGCGTGTATGTCGGAAATTATCCCACGGGAACCTTCTACCGGGATGAAAAGTATCCTATGTCTTAATATACTAGCTGTTGCCCGCGTGTATGTCGGAAATTATCCCACGGGAACCTTCTACCGGGATGAAAAGTATCCTATGTCTTAATATACTAGCTGTTGCCCGCGGCTTCACCCGCGTGTATGTCGGAAATTATCCCACGGGAACCTTCTACCGGGATGAAATTATCCCACGGGAACCTTCTACCGGGATGCAAAGTATCCTGTCTTAATATACTAGCTGTTGCCCGCGTGTATGTCGGAAATTATCCCACGGGAACCTTCTACCGGGATGAAATTATCCCACGGGAACCTTCTACCGGGATGAAAAGTATCCTATGTCTTAATATACTAGCTGTTGCCCGCGGCTTCGCCCGCGTGTATGTCGGAAATTATCCCACGGGAACCTTCTACCGGGATGCAAAGTATCCTATGTCTTAATATACTAGCTGTTGCCCGCGTGTATGTCGGAAATTATCCCACGGGAACCTTCTACCGGGATGAAAAGTATCCTATGTCTTAATATACTAGCTGTTGCCCGCGTGTATGTCGGAAATTATCCCACGGGAACCTACTACCGGGATGAAATTATCCCACGGGAACCTTCTACCGGGATGCAAAGTATCCTGTCTTAATATACTAGCTGTTGCCCGCGTGTATGTCGGAAATTATCCCACGGGAACCTACTACCGGGATGAAAAGTATCCTATGTCTTAATATACTAGCTGTTGCCCGTGGCTTCGCCCGCGTGTATGTCGGAAATTATCCCACGGGAACCTTCTACCGGGATGCAAAGTATCCTATGTCTTAATATACTAGCTGTTGCCCGCGTGTATGTCGGAAATTATCTCACGGGAACCTACTACCGGGATGAAAAGTATCCTATGTCTTAATATACTAGCTGTTGCCCGCGGCTTCACCCGCGTGTATGTCGGAAATTATCCCACGGGTACCTTCTACCGGGATGAAATTATCCCACGGGAACCTTCTACCGGGATGCAAAGTATCCTGTCTTAATATACTAGCTGTTGCCCGCGGCTTCGCCCGCGTGTATGTCGGAAATTATCCCACGGGAACCTTCTACCGGGATGAAAAGTATCCTATGTCTTAATATACTAGCTGTTGCCCGCGTGTATGTCGGAAATTATCCCACGGGAACCTACTATCGGGATGAAATTATCCCACGGGAACCTTCTACCGGGATGCAAAGTATCCTGTCTTAATATACTAGCTGTTGCCCGCGTGTATGTCGGAAATTATCCCACGGGTACCTTCTACCGGGATGAAATTATCCCACGGGAACCTTCTACCGGGATGCAAAGTATCCTGTCTTAATATACTAGCTGTTGCCCGCGGCTTCGCCCGCGTGTATGTCGGAAATTATCCCACGGGAACCTTCTACCGGGATGAAAAGTATCCTATGTCTTAATATACTAGCTGTTGCCCGCGTGTATGTCGGAAATTATCCCACGGGAACCTTCTACCGGGATGAAAAGTATCCTATGTCTTAATATACTAGCTGTTGCCCGCGGCTTCACCCGCGTGTATGTCGGAAATTATCCCACGGGAACCTTCTACCGGGATGAAATTATCCCACGGGAACCTTCTACCGGGATGCAAAGTATCCTGTCTTAATATAGTAGCTGTTGCCCGCGTGTATGTCCGAAATTTTCCCACGGGAACCTTCTACCGGGATGAAAAGTATCCTATGTCTTAAATATACTAGCTGTTGCCCGCGGCTTCACCCGCGTGTATGTCGGAAATTATCCCACGGGTACCTTCTACCGGGATGAAATTATCCCACGGGAACCTTCTACCGGGATGCAAAGTATCCTGTCTTAATATACTAGCTGTTGCCCGCGGCTTCGCCCGCGTGTATGTCGGAAATTATCCCACGGGAACCTTCTACCGGGATGAAAAGTATCCTATGTCTTAATATACTAGCTGTTGCCCGCGTGTATGTCGGAAATTATCCCACGGGAACCTACTATCGGGATGAAATTATCCCACGGGAACCTTCTACCGGGATGCAAAGTATCCTGTCTTAATATACTAGCTGTTGCCCGCGGCTTCACCCGCGTGTATGTCGGAAATTATCCCACGGGAACCTTCTACCGGGATGAAAAGTATCCAATGTCTTAATATACTAGCTGTTGCCCGCGTGTATGTCGGAAATTATCCCACGGGAACCTTCTACCGGGATGAAAAGTATCCTATGTCTTAATATACTAGCTGTTGCCCGCGTGTATGTCGGAAATTATCCCACGGGAACCTTCTACCGGGATGAAAAGTATCCTATGTCTTAATATACTAGCTGTTGCCCGCGGCTTCACCCGCGTGTATGTCGGAAATTATCCCACGGGAACCTTCTACCGGGATGAAATTATCCCACGGGAACCTTCTACCGGGATGCAAAGTATCCTGTCTTAATATACTAGCTGTTGCCCGCGTGTATGTCGGAAATTATCCCACGGGAACCTTCTACCGGGATGAAATTATCCCACGGGAACCTTCTACCGGGATGCAAAGTATCCTGTCTTAATATACTAGCTGTTGCCCGCGGCTTCGCCCGCGTGTATGTCGGAAATTATCCCACGGGAACCTTCTACCGGGATGAAAAGTATCCTATGTCTTAATATACTAGCTGTTGCCCGCGTGTATGTCCGAAATTATCCCACGGGAACCTTCTACCGGGATGAAAAGTATCCTATGTCTTAATATACTAGCTGTTGCCCGCGGCTTCGCCCGCGTGTATGTCGGAAATTATCCCACGGGAACCAACTACCGGGATGAAATTATCCCACGGGAACCTTCTACCGGGATGCAAAGTATCCTATGTCTTAATATACTAGCAGTTGCCCGCGTGTATGTCGGAAATTATCCCACGGGAACCTACTACCGGGATGAAAAGTATCCTATGTCTTAATATACTAGCTGTTGCCCGCGTGTATGTCGGAAATTATCCCACGGGAACCTACTACCGGGATGAAATTATTCCACGGGAACCTTCTACCGGGATGCAAAGTATCCTGTCTTAATATACTAGCTGTTGCTCGCGGCTTCACCCGCGTGTATGTCGAAAATTATCCCACGGGAACCTACTACCGGGATGAAATTATCTCACGGGAACCTTCTACCGGGATGAAAAGTATCCTATGTCTTAATATACTAGCTGTTGCCCGCGTGTATGTCGGAAATTATCCCACGGGAACCTTCTACCGGGATGAAAAGTATCCTATGTCTTAATATACTAGCTGTTGCCCGCGGCTTCGCCCGCGTGTATGTCGGAAATTAACCCACGGGAACGCACTACCGGGATGAAAGTATCCTATGTCTTAATATACTAGCTGTTGCCCGCGTTTATGTAGGAAATTATCCCACGGGAACCTACTACCGGGATGAAAAGTATCCTATGTCTTAATATACTAGCTGTTGCCCGCGGCTTCACCCGCGTGTATGTCGGATATTATCCCACGGGAACCTACTACCGGGATGAAATTATCCCACGGGAACATTCTACCGGGATGCAAAGTATCCTGTCTTAATATACTAGCTGTTGCTCGCGGCTTCACCCGCGTGTATGTCGAAAATTATCCCACGGGAACCTTCTACCGGGATGAAAAGTATCCTATGTCTTAATATACTAGCTGTTGCCCGCGGCTTCACCCGCGTGTATGTCGGAAATTATCCCACGGGTACCTTCTACCGGGATGAAATTATCCCACGGGAACCTTCTACCGGGATGAAAAGTATCCTATGTCTTAATATACTAGCTGTTGCCCGCGGCTTCGCCCGCGTGTATGTCGGAAATTAACCCACGGGAACGCACTACCGGGATGAAAGTATCCTATGTCTTAATATACTAGCTGTTGCCCGCGTTTATGTAGGAAATTATCCCACGGGAACCTACTACCGGGATGAAAAGTATCCTATGTCTTAATATACTAGCTGTTGCCCGCGGCTTCACCCGCGTGTATGTCGGATATTATCCCACGGGAACCTACTACCGGGATGAAATTATCCCACGGGAACCTTCTACCGGGATGCAAAGTATCCTGTCTTAATATACTAGCTGTTGCTCGCGGCTTCACCCGCGTGTATGTCGAAAATTATCCCACGGGAACCTTCTACCGGGATGAAATTATCCCACGGGAACCTACTACCGGGATGAAAAGTATCCTATGTTTAATATACTAGCTGTTGCCCGCGTGTATGTCGGAAATTATCCCACGGGAACCTACTACCGGGATGAAAAGTATCCTATGTCTTAATATACTAGCTGTTGCCCGCGGCTTCACCCGCGTGTATGTCGGAAATTATCCCACGGGTACCTTCTACCGGGATGAAATTATCCCACGGGAACCTTCTACCGGGATGCAAAGTATCCTGTCTTAATATACTAGCTGTTGCCCGCGTGTATGTCGGAAATTATCCCACGGGAACCTTCTACCGGGATGAAATTATCCCACGGGAACCTTCTACCGGGATGCAAAGTATCCTGTCTTAATATACTAGCGGTTGCCCGCGGCTTCGCCCGCGTGTATGTCGGAAATTATCCCACGGGAACCTTCTACCGGGATGAAAAGTATCCTATGTCTTAATATACTAGCTGTTGCCCGCGTGTATGTCCGAAATTATCCCACGGGAACGTTCTACCGGCATGAAAAGTATCGTATGTCTTAATATACTAGCTGTTGCCCGCGGCTTCGCCCGCGTGTATGTCGGAAATTATCCCACGGGAACCTACTACCGGGATGAAATTATCCCACGGGAACCTTCTACCGGGATGCAAAGTATCCTATGTCTTAATATACTAGCAGTTGCCCGCGTGTATGTCGGAAATTATCCCACGGGAACCTACTACCGGGATGAAAAGTATCCTATGTTTAATATACTAGCTGTTGCCCGCGTGTATGTCGGAAATTATCCCACGGGAACCTACTACCGGGATGAAAAGTATCCTATGTCTTAATATACTAGCTGTTGCCCGCGGCTTCACCCGCGTGTATGTCGGAAATTATCCCACGGGTACCTTCTACCGGGATGAAATTATCCCACGGGAACCTTCTACCGGGATGCAAAGTATCCTGTCTTAATATACTAGCTGTTGCCCGCGGCTTCGCCCGCGTGTATGTCGGAAATTATCCCACGGGAACCTTCTACCGGGATGAAAAGTATCCTATGTCTTAATATACTAGCTGTTGCCCGCGTGTATGTCGGAAATTATCCCACGGGAACCTTCTACCGGGATGAAAAGTATCCTATGTCTTAATATACTAGCTGTTGCCCGCGGCTTCACCCGCGTGTATGTCGGAAATTATGCCACGGGAACCTTCTACCGGGATGAAATTATGCCACGGGAACCTTCTACCGGGATGCAAAGTATCCTGTCTTAATATACTAGCTGTTGCCCGCGTGTATGTCGGAAATTATCCCACGGGAACCTTCTACCGGGATGAAATTATCCCACGGGAACCTTCTACCGGGATGAAAAGTATCCTATGTCTTAATATACTAGCTGTTGCCCGCGGCTTCGCCCGCGTGTATGTCGGAAATTATCCCACGGGAACCTTCTACCGGGATGCAAAGTATCCTATGTCTTAATATACTAGCTGTTGCCCGCGTGTATGTCGGAAATTATCCCACGGGAACCTTCTACCGGGATGAAAAGTATCCTATGTCTTAATATACTAGCTGTTGCCCGCGTGTATGTCGGAAATTATCCCACGGGAACCTACTACCGGGATGAAATTATCCCACGGGAACCTTCTACCGGGATGCAAAGTATCCTGTCTTAATATACTAGCTGTTGCCCGCGTGTATGTCGGAAATTATCCCACGGGAACCTACTACCGGGATGAAAAGTATCCTATGTCTTAATATACTAGCTGTTGCCCGTGGCTTCGCCCGCGTGTATGTCGGAAATTATCCCACGGGAACCTTCTACCGGGATGCAAAGTATCCTATGTCTTAATATACTAGCTGTTGCCCGCGTGTATGTCGGAAATTATCTCACGGGAACCTACTACCGGGATGAAAAGTATCCTATGTCTTAATATACTAGCTGTTGCCCGCGGCTTCACCCGCGTGTATGTCGGAAATTATCCCACGGGTACCTTCTACCGGGATGAAATTATCCCACGGGAACCTTCTACCGGGATGCAAAGTATCCTGTCTTAATATACTAGCTGTTGCCCGCGGCTTCGCCCGCGTGTATGTCGGAAATTATCCCACGGGAACCTTCTACCGGGATGAAAAGTATCCTATGTCTTAATATACTAGCTGTTGCCCGCGTGTATGTCGGAAATTATCCCACGGGAACCTACTATCGGGATGAAATTATCCCACGGGAACCTTCTACCGGGATGCAAAGTATCCTGTCTTAATATACTAGCTGTTGCCCGCGTGTATGTCGGAAATTATCCCACGGGTACCTTCTACCGGGATGAAATTATCCCACGGGAACCTTCTACCGGGATGCAAAGTATCCTGTCTTAATATACTAGCTGTTGCCCGCAGCTTCGCCCGCGTGTATGTCGGAAATTATCCCACGGGAACCTTCTACCGGGATGAAAAGTATCCTATGTCTTAATATACTAGCTGTTGCCCGCGTGTATGTCGGAAATTATCCCACGGGAACCTTCTACCGGGATGAAAAGTATCCTATGTCTTAATATACTAGCTGTTGCCCGCGGCTTCACCCGCGTGTATGTCGGAAATTATCCCACGGGAACCTTCTACCGGGATGAAATTATCCCACGGGAACCTTCTACCGGGATGCAAAGTATCCTGTCTTAATATAGTAGCTGTTGCCCGCGTGTATGTCCGAAATTTTCCCACGGGAACCTTCTACCGGGATGAAAAGTATCCTATGTCTTAATATACTAGCTGTTGCCCGCGGCTTCACCCGCGTGTATGTCGGAAATTATCCCACGGGTACCTTCTACCGGGATGAAATTATCCCACGGGAACCTTCTACCGGGATGCAAAGTATCCTGTCTTAATATACTAGCTGTTGCCCGCGGCTTCGCCCGCGTGTATGTCGGAAATTATCCCACGGGAACCTTCTACCGGGATGAAAAGTATCCTATGTCTTAATATACTAGCTGTTGCCCGCGTGTATGTCGGAAATTATCCCACGGGAACCTACTATCGGGATGAAATTATCCCACGGGAACCTTCTACCGGGATGCAAAGTATCCTGTCTTAATATACTAGCTGTTGCCCGCGGCTTCACCCGCGTGTATGTCGGAAATTATCCCACGGGAACCTTCTACCGGGATGAAAAGTATCCAATGTCTTAATATACTAGCTGTTGCCCGCGTGTATGTCGGAAATTATCCCACGGGAACCTTCTACCGGGATGAAAAGTATCCTATGTCTTAATATACTAGCTGTTGCCCGCGTGTATGTCGGAAATTATCCCACGGGAACCTTCTACCGGGATGAAAAGTATCCTATGTCTTAATATACTAGCTGTTGCCCGCGGCTTCACCCGCGTGTATGTCGGAAATTATCCCACGGGAACCTTCTACCGGGATGAAATTATCCCACGGGAACCTTCTACCGGGATGCAAAGTATCCTGTCTTAATATACTAGCTGTTGCCCGCGTGTATGTCGGAAATTATCCCACGGGAACCTTCTACCGGGATGAAATTATCCCACGGGAACCTTCTACCGGGATGCAAAGTATCCTGTCTTAATATACTAGCTGTTGCCCGCGGCTTCGCCCGCGTGTATGTCGGAAATTATCCCACGGGAACCTTCTACCGGGATGAAAAGTATCCTATGTCTTAATATACTAGCTGTTGCCCGCGTGTATGTCCGAAATTATCCCACGGGAACCTTCTACCGGGATGAAAAGTATCCTATGTCTTAATATACTAGCTGTTGCCCGCGGCTTCGCCCGCGTGTATGTCGGAAATTATCCCACGGGAACCAACTACCGGGATGAAATTATCCCACGGGAACCTTCTACCGGGATGCAAAGTATCCTATGTCTTAATATACTAGCTGTTGCCCGCGTGTATGTCGGAAATTATCCCACGGGAACCTACTACCGGGATGAAATTATTCCACGGGAACCTTCTACCGGGATGCAAAGTATCCTGTCTTAATATACTAGCTGTTGCTCGCGGCTTCACCCGCGTGTATGTCGAAAATTATCCCACGGGAACCTACTACCGGGATGAAATTATCTCACGGGAACCTTCTACCGGGATGAAAAGTATCCTATGTCTTAATATACTAGCTGTTGCCCGCGTGTATGTCGGATATTATCCCACGGGAACCTTCTACCGGGATGAAAAGTATCCTATGTCTTAATATACTAGCTGTTGCCCGCGGCTTCGCCCGCGTGTATGTCGGAAATTAACCCACGGGAACGCACTACCGGGATGAAAGTATCCTATGTCTTAATATACTAGCTGTTGCCCGCGTTTATGTAGGAAATTATCCCACGGGAACCTACTACCGGGATGAAAAGTATCCTATGTCTTAATATACTAGCTGTTGCCCGCGGCTTCACCCGCGTGTATGTCGGATATTATCCCACGGGAACCTACTACCGGGATGAAATTATCCCACGGGAACATTCTACCGGGATGCAAAGTATCCTGTCTTAATATACTAGCTGTTGCTCGCGGCTTCACCCGCGTGTATGTCGAAAATTATCCCACGGGAACCTTCTACCGGGATGAAAAGTATCCTATGTCTTAATATACTAGCTGTTGCCCGCGGCTTCACCCGCGTGTATGTCGGAAATTATCCCACGGGTACCTTCTACCGGGATGAAATTATCCCACGGGAACCTTCTACCGGGATGAAAAGTATCCTATGTCTTAATATACTAGCTGTTGCCCGCGTGTATGTCGGAAATTATCTCACGGGAACCTTCTACCGGGATGAAAAGTATCCTATGTCTTAATATACTAGCTGTTGCCCGCGGCTTCGCCCGCGTGTATGTCGGAAATTAACCCACGGGAACGCACTACCGGGATGAAAGTATCCTATGTCTTAATATACTAGCTGTTGCCCGCGTTTATGTAGGAAATTATCCCACGGGAACCTACTACCGGGATGAAAAGTATCCTATGTCTTAATATACTAGCTGTTGCCCGCGGCTTCACCCGCGTGTATGTCGGATATTATCCCACGGGAACCTACTACCGGGATGAAATTATCCCACGGGAACCTTCTACCGGGATGCAAAGTATCCTGTCTTAATATACTAGCTGTTGCTCGCGGCTTCACCCGCGTGTATGTCGAAAATTATCCCACGGGAACCTTCTACCGGGATGAAATTATCCCACGGGAACCTACTACCGGGATGAAAAGTATCCTATGTTTAATATACTAGCTGTTGCCCGCGTGTATGTCGGAAATTATCCCACGGGAACCTACTACCGGGATGAAAAGTATCCTATGTCTTAATATACTAGCTGTTGCCCGCGGCTTCACCCGCGTGTATGTCGGAAATTATCCCACGGGTACCTTCTACCGGGATGAAATTATCCCACGGGAACCTTCTACCGGGATGCAAAGTATCCTGTCTTAATATACTAGCTGTTGCCCGCGGCTTCGCCCGCGTGTATGTCGGAAATTATCCCACGGGAACCTTCTACCGGGATGAAAAGTATCCTATGTCTTAATATACTAGCTGTTGCCCGCGTGTATGTCGGAAATTATCCCACGGGAACCTTCTACCGGGATGAAAAGTATCCTATGTCTTAATATACTAGCTGTTGCCCGCGGCTTCACCCGCGTGTATGTCGGAAATTATCCCACGGGAACCTTCTACCGGGATGAAATTATCCCACGGGAACCTTCTACCGGGATGCAAAGTATCCTGTCTTAATATACTAGCTGTTGCCCGCGTGTATGTCGGAAATTATCCCACGGGAACCTTCTACCGGGATGAAATTATCCCACGGGAACCTTCTACCGGGATGAAAAGTATCCTATGTCTTAATATACTAGCTGTTGCCCGCGGCTTCGCCCGCGTGTATGTCGGAAATTATCCCACGGGAACCTTCTACCGGGATGCAAAGTATCCTATGTCTTAATATACTAGCTGTTGCCCGCGTGTATGTCGGAAATTATCCCACGGGAACCTTCTACCGGGATGAAAAGTATCCTATGTCTTAATATACTAGCTGTTGCCCGCGTGTATGTCGGAAATTATCCCACGGGAACCTACTACCGGGATGAAATTATCCCACGGGAACCTTCTACCGGGATGCAAAGTATCCTGTCTTAATATACTAGCTGTTGCCCGCGTGTATGTCGGAAATTATCCCACGGGAACCTACTACCGGGATGAAAAGTATCCTATGTCTTAATATACTAGCTGTTGCCCGCGGCTTCGCCCGCGTGTATGTCGGAAATTATCCCACGGGAACCTTCTACCGGGATGCAAAGTATCCTATGTCTTAATATACTAGCTGTTGCCCGCGTGTATGTCGGAAATTATCTCACGGGAACCTACTACCGGGATGAAAAGTATCCTATGTCTTAATATACTAGCTGTTGCCCGCGGCTTCACCCGCGTGTATGTCGGAAATTATCCCACGGGTACCTTCTACCGGGATGAAATTATCCCACGGGAACCTTCTACCGGGATGCAAAGTATCCTGTCTTAATATACTAGCTGTTGCCCGCGGCTTCGCCCGCGTGTATGTCGGAAATTATCCCACGGGAACCTTCTACCGGGATGAAAAGTATCCTATGTCTTAATATACTAGCTGTTGCCCGCGTGTATGTCGGAAATTATCCCACGGGAACCTACTATCGGGATGAAATTATCCCACGGGAACCTTCTACCGGGATGCAAAGTATCCTGTCTTAATATACTAGCTGTTGCCCGCGGCTTCACCCGCGTGTATGTCGGAAATTATCCCACGGGAACCTTCTACCGGGATGAAAAGTATCCAATGTCTTAATATACTAGCTGTTGCCCGCGTGTATGTCGGAAATTATCCCACGGGAACCTTCTACCGGGATGAAAAGTATCCTATGTCTTAATATACTAGCTGTTGCCCGCGGCTTCACCCGCGTGTATGTCGGAAATTATCCCACGGGAACCTTCTACCGGGATGAAATTATCCCACGGGAACCTTCTACCGGGATGCAAAGTATCCTGTCTTAATATACTAGCTGTTGCCCGCGTGTATGTCGGAAATTATCCCACGGGAACCTTCTACCGGGATGAAATTATCCCACGGGAACCTTCTACCGGGATGCAAAGTATCCTGTCTTAATATACTAGCGGTTGCCCGCGGCTTCGCCCGCGTGTATGTCGGAAATTATCCCACGGGAACCTTCTACCGGGATGAAAAGTATCCTATGTCTTAATATACTAGCTGTTGCCCGCGTATATGTCCGAAATTATCCCACGGGAACCTTCTACCGGCATGAAAAGTATCCTATGTCTTAATATACTAGCTGTTGCCCGCGGCTTCGCCCGCGTGTATGTCGGAAATTATCCCACGGGAACCTACTACCGGGATGAAATTATCCCACGGGAACCTTCTACCGGGATGCAAAGTATCCTATGTCTTAATATACTAGCAGTTGCCCGCGTGTATGTCGGAAATTATCCCACGGGAACCTACTACCGGGATGAAAAGTATCCTATGTTTAATATACTAGCTGTTGCCCGCGTGTATGTCGGAAATTATCCCACGGGAACCTACTACCGGGATGAAAAGTATCCTATGTCTTAATATACTAGCTGTTGCCCGCGGCTTCACCCGCGTGTATGTCGGAAATTATCCCACGGGTACCTTCTACCGGGATGAAATTATCCCACGGGAACCTTCTACCGGGATGCAAAGTATCCTGTCTTAATATACTAGCTGTTGCCCGCGGCTTCGCCCGCGTGTATGTCGGAAATTATCCCACGGGAACCTTCTACCGGGATGAAAAGTATCCTATGTCTTAATATACTAGCTGTTGCCCGCGTGTATGTCGGAAATTATCCCACGGGAACCTTCTACCGGGATGAAAAGTATCCTATGTCTTAATATACTAGCTGTTGCCCGCGGCTTCACCCGCGTGTATGTCGGAAATTATCCCACGGGAACCTTCTACCGGGATGAAATTATCCCACGGGAACCTTCTACCGGGATGCAAAGTATCCTGTCTTAATATACTAGCTGTTGCCCGCGTGTATGTCCGAAATTTTCCCACGGGAACCTTCTACCGGGATGAAAAGTATCCTATGTCTTAATATACTAGCTGTTGCCCGCGGCTTCACCCGCGTGTATGTCGGAAATTATCCCACGGGTACCTTCTACCGGGATGAAATTATCCCACGGGAACCTTCTACCGGGATGCAAAGTATCCTGTCTTAATATACTAGCTGTTGCCCGCGGCTTCGCCCGCGTGTATGTCGGAAATTATCCCACGGGAACCTTCTACCGGGATGAAAAGTATCCTATGTCTTAATATACTAGCTGTTGCCCGCGTGTATGTCGGAAATTATCCCACGGGAACCTACTATCGGGATGAAATTATCCCACGGGAACCTTCTACCGGGATGCAAAGTATCCTGTCTTAATATACTAGCTGTTGCCCGCGGCTTCACCCGCGTGTATGTCGGAAATTATCCCACGGGAACCTTCTACCGGGATGAAAAGTATCCAATGTCTTAATATACTAGCTGTTGCCCGCGTGTATGTCGGAAATTATCCCACGGGAACCTTCTACCGGGATGAAAAGTATCCTATGTCTTAATATACTAGCTGTTGCCCGCGTGTATGTCGGAAATTATCCCACGGGAACCTTCTACCGGGATGAAAAGTATCCTATGTCTTAATATACTAGCTGTTGCCCGCGGCTTCACCCGCGTGTATGTCGGAAATTATCCCACGGGAACCTTCTACCGGGATGAAATTATCCCACGGGAACCTTCTACCGGGATGCAAAGTATCCTGTCTTAATATACTAGCTGTTGCCCGCGTGTATGTCGGAAATTATCCCACGGGAACCTTCTACCGGGATGAAATTATCCCACGGGAACCTTCTACCGGGATGCAAAGTATCCTGTCTTAATATACTAGCTGTTGCCCGCGGCTTCGCCCGCGTGTATGTCGGAAATTATCCCACGGGAACCTTCTACCGGGATGAAAAGTATCCTATGTCTTAATATACTAGCTGTTGCCCGCGTGTATGTCCGAAATTATCCCACGGGAACCTTCTACCGGGATGAAAAGTATCCTATGTCTTAATATACTAGCTGTTGCCCGCGGCTTCGCCCGCGTGTATGTCGGAAATTATCCCACGGGAACCAACTACCGGGATGAAATTATCCCACGGGAACCTTCTACCGGGATGCAAAGTATCCTATGTCTTAATATACTAGCAGTTGCCCGCGTGTATTGCGGAAATTATCCCACGGGAACCTACTACCGGGATGAAATTATTCCACGGGAACCTTCTACCGGGATGCAAAGTATCCTGTCTTAATATACTAGCTGTTGCTCGCGGCTTCACCCGCGTGTATGTCGAAAATTATCCCACGGGAACCTACTACCGGGATGAAATTATCTCACGGGAACCTTCTACCGGGATGAAAAGTATCCTATGTCTTAATATACTAGCTGTTGCCCGCGTGTATGTCGGAAATTATCCCACGGGAACCTTCTACCGGGATGAAAAGTATCCTATGTCTTAATATACTAGCTGTTGCCCGCGGCTTCGCCCGCGTGTATGTCGGAAATTAACCCACGGGAACGCACTACCGGGATGAAAGTATCCTATGTCTTAATATACTAGCTGTTGCCCGCGTTTATGTAGGAAATTATCCCACGGGAACCTACTACCGGGATGAAAAGTATCCTATGTCTTAATATACTAGCTGTTGCCCGCGGCTTCACCCGCGTGTATGTCGGATATTATCCCACGGGAACCTACTACCGGGATGAAATTATCCCACGGGAACCTTCTACCGGGATGCAAAGTATCCTGTCTTAATATACTAGCTGTTGCTCGCGGCTTCACCCGCGTGTATGTCGAAAATTATCCCACGGGAACCTTCTACCGGGATGAAATTATCCCACGGGAACCTTCTACCGGGATGAAAAGTATCCTATGTCTTAATATACTAGCTGTTGCCCGCGTGTATGTCGGAAATTATCCCACGGGAACCTTCTACCGGGATGAAAAGTATCCTATGTCTTAATATACTAGCTGTTGCCCGCGGCTTCGCCCGCGTGTATGTCGGAAATTAACCCACGGGAACGCACTACCGGGATGAAAGTATCCTATGTCTTAATATACTAGCTGTTGCCCGCGTGTATGTCGGAAATTATCCCACGGGAACCTTCTACCGGGATGAAATTATCCCACGGGAACCTTCTACCGGGATGCAAAGTATCCTGTCTTAATATACTAGCTGTTGCCCGCGGCTTCGCCCGCGTGTATGTCGGAAATTATCCCACGGGAACCTTCTACCGGGATGAAAAGTATCCTATGTCTTAATATACTAGCTGTTGCCCGCGTGTATGTCGGAAATTATCCCACGGGAACCTACTATCGGGATGAAATTATCCCACGGGAACCTTCTACCGGAATGCAAAGTATCCTGTCTTAATATACTAGCTGTTGCCCGCGGCTTCGCCCTCGTGTATGTCGGAAATTATCCCACGGGAACCTACTACCGGGATGAAATTATCCCACGGGAACCTTCTACCGGGATGCAAAGTATCCTGTCTTAATATACTAGCTGTTGCCCGCGTGTATGTCGGAAATTATCCCACGGGAACCTTCTACCGGGATGAAAAGTATCCTGTCTTAATATACTAGCTGTTGCCCGCGGCTTCGCCCTCGTGTATGTCGGAAATTATCCCACGGGAACCTACTACCGGGATGAAATTATCCCACGGGAACCTTCTACCGGGATGCAAAGTATCCTGTCTTAATATACTAGCTGTTGCCCGCGTGTATGTCGGAAATTATCCCACGGGAACCTTCTACCGGGATGCAAAGTATCCTGTCTTAATATACTAGCTGTTGCCCGCGGCTTCACCCGCGTGTATGTCGGAAATTATCCCACGGGAACCTTCTACCGGGATGAAATTATCCCACGGGAACCTTCTACCGGGATGCAAAGTATCCTGTCTTAATATACTAGCTGTTGCCCGCGGCTTCGCCCTCGTGTATGTCGGAAATTATCCCACGGGAACCTACTACCGGGATGAAATTATCCCACGGGAACCTTCTACCGGGATGCAAAGTATCCTGTCTTAATATACTAGCTGTTGCCCGCGTGTATGTCGGAAATTATCCCACGGGAACCTTCTACCGGGATGAAAAGTATCCTATGTCTTAATATACTAGCTGTTGCCCGCGTGTATGTCGGAAATTATCCCACGGGAACCTTCTACCGGGATGAAAAGTATCCTATGTCTTAATATACTAGCTGTTGCCCGCGGCTTCGCCCGCGTGTATGTCGGAAATTATCCCACGGGAACCTTCTACCGGGATGAAATTATCCCACGGGAACCTTCTACCGGGATGCAAAGTATCCTGTCTTAATATACTAGCTGTTGCCCGCGGCTTCGCCCGCGTGTATGTCGGAAATTATCCCACGGGAACCTTCTACCGGGATGAAATTATCCCACGGGAACCTTCTACCGGGATGCAAAGTATCCTGTCTTAATATACTAGCTGTTGCCCGCGTGTATGTCGGAAATTATTCCACGGGAACCTTCTACCGGGATGAAAAGTATCCTATGTCTTAATATACTAGCTGTTGCCGGCGTGTATGTCGGAAATTATCCCACGGGAACCTTCTACCGGCATGAAATTATCCCACGGGAACCTTCTACCGGGATGAAATTATCCCACGGGAACCTTCTACCGGGATGAAATTATCCCACGGGTACCTTCTACCGGGATGCAAAGTATCCTGTCTTAATATACTAGCTGTTGCCCGCGGCTTCGCCCGCGTGTATGTCGGAAATTATCCCACGGGAACCTTCTACCGGGATGAAAAGTATCCTATGTCTTAATATACTAGTTGTTGCCCGCGTGTATGTCGGAAATTATCCCACGGGAACCTACTACCGGGATGAAATTATCCCACGGGAACCTTCTACCGGGATGCAAAGTATCCTATGTCTTAATATACTAGCTGTTGCCCGCGTGTATGTCGGAAATTATCCCACGGGAACCTACTACCGGGATGAAAAGTATCCTATGTCTTAATATACTAGCTGTTGCCCGCGTGTATGTCGGAAATTATCCCACGGGAACCTACTACCGGGATGAAATTATCCCACGGGAACCTTCTACCGGGATGCAAAGTATCCTGTCTTAATATACTAGCTGTTGCCCGCGTGTATGTCGGAAATTATTCCACGGGAACCTTCTACCGGGATGAAAAGTATCCTATGTCTTAATATACTAGCTGTTGCCCGCGTGTATGTCGGAAATTATCCCACGGGAACCTACTACCGGGATGAAATTATCCCACGGGAACCTTCTACCGGGATGAAATTATCCCACGGGAACCTTCTACCGGGATGAAATTATCCCACGGGAACCTTCTACCGGGATGCAAAGTATCCTGTCTTAATATACTAGCTGTTGCCCGCGGCTTCGCCCGCGTGTATGTCGGAAATTATCCCACGGGAACCTACTACCGGGATGAAAAGTATCCTATGTCTTAATATACTAGCTGTTGCCCGCGTGTATGTCGGAAATTATCCCACGGGAACTAGTAGGTTCCCGTGGGATAATCCCGTTTGATAAAAATATCCCACAGGAACCTACTACCGGGATGAAATTATCCCACGGGAACCTTCTACCGGGATGCAAAGTATCCTGTCTTAATATACTAGCTGTTGCCCGCGGCTTCACCCGCGTGTATGTCGAAAATTATCCCACGAGAACCTTCTACCGGGATGAAATTATCCCACGGGAACCTTCTACCGGGATGCAAAGTATCATGTCTTAATATACTAGCTGTTGCCCGCGGCTTCACCCGCGTGTATGTCGAAAATTATCCCACGGGAACCTTCTACCGGGATGAAATTATCCCACGGGAACCTTCTACCGGGACGCAAAGTATCCTGTCTTAATATACTAGCTGTTGCCCGCGGCTTCGCCCGCGTGTATGTCGGAAATTATCCCACGGGAACCTTCTACCGGGATGAAATTATCCCACGGGAACCTTCTACCGGGATGCAAAGTATCCTGTCTTAATATACTAGCTGTTGCCCGCGTGTATGTCGGAAATTATTCCACGGGAACCTTCTACCGGAATGAAAAGTATCCTATGTCTTAATATACTAGCTGTTGCCCGCGTGTATGTCGGAAATTATCCCACGGGAACCTTCTACCGGGATGAAATTATCCCACGGGAACCTTCTACCGGGATGAAATTATCCCACGGGAACCTTCTACCGGGATGAAATTATCCCACGGGAACCTTCTACCGGGATGAAATTATCCCACGGGAACCTTCTACCGGGATGCAAAGTATCCTGTCTTAATATACTAGCTGTTGCCCGCGGCTTCGCCCGCGTGTATGTCGGAAATTATCCCACGGGAACCTTCTACCGGGATGAAATTATCCCACGGGAACCTTCTACCGGGATGCAAAGTATCCTGTCTTAATATACTAGCTGTTGCCCGCGTGTATGTCGGAAATTATTCCACGGGAACCTTCTACCGGGATGAAAAGTATCCTATGTCTTAATATACTAGCTGTTGCCCGCGTGTATGTCGGAAATTATCCCACGGGAACCTTCTACCGGGATGAAATTATCCCACGGGAACCTTCTACCGGGATGAAATTATCCCACGGGAACCTTCTACCGGGATGCAAAGTATCCTGTCTTAATATACTAGCTGTTGCCCGCGGCTTCGCCCGCGTGTATGTCGGAAATTATCCCACGGGAACCTTCTACCGGGATTAAAAGTATCCTATGTCTTAATATACTAGTTGTTGCCCGCGTGTATGTCGGAAATTATCCCACGGGAACCTACTACCGGGATGAAATTATCCCACGGGAACCTTCTACCGGGATGCAAAGTATCCTATGTCTTAATATACTAGCTGTTGCCCGCGTGTATGTCGGAAATTATCCCACGGGAACCTACTACCGGGATGAAAAGTATCCTATGTCTTAATATACTAGCTGTTGCCCGCGTGTATGTCGGAAATTATCCCACGGGAACCTACTACCGGGATGAAATTATCCCACGGGAACCTTCTACCGGGATGCAAAGTATCCTGTCTTAATATACTAGCTGTTGCCCGCGTGTATGTCGGAAATTATCCCACGGGAACCTACTATCGGGATGAAATTATCCCACGGGAACCTTCTACCGGGATGCAAAGTATCCTGTCTTAATATACTAGCTGTTGCCCGCGGCTTCACCCGCGTGTATGTCGGAAATTATCCCACGGGAACCTTCTACCGGGATGAAAAGTATCCAATGTCTTAATATACTAGCTGTTGCCCGCGTGTATGTCGGAAATTATCCCACGGGAACCTTCTACCGGGATGAAAAGTATCCTATGTCTTAATATACTAGCTGTTGCCCGCGGCTTCACCCGCGTGTATGTCGGAAATTATCCCACGGGAACCTTCTACCGGGATGAAATTATCCCACGGGAACCTTCTACCGGGATGCAAAGTATCCTGTCTTAATATACTAGCTGTTGCCCGCGTGTATGTCGGAAATTATCCCACGGGAACCTTCTACCGGGATGAAATTATCCCACGGGAACCTTCTACCGGGATGCAAAGTATCCTGTCTTAATATACTAGCGGTTGCCCGCGGCTTCGCCCGCGTGTATGTCGGAAATTATCCCACGGGAACCTTCTACCGGGATGAAAAGTATCCTATGTCTTAATATACTAGCTGTTGCCCGCGTATATGTCCGAAATTATCCCACGGGAACCTTCTACCGGCATGAAAAGTATCCTATGTCTTAATATACTAGCTGTTGCCCGCGGCTTCGCCCGCGTGTATGTCGGAAATTATCCCACGGGAACCTACTACCGGGATGAAATTATCCCACGGGAACCTTCTACCGGGATGCAAAGTATCCTATGTCTTAATATACTAGCAGTTGCCCGCGTGTATGTCGGAAATTATCCCACGGGAACCTACTACCGGGATGAAAAGTATCCTATGTTTAATATACTAGCTGTTGCCCGCGTGTATGTCGGAAATTATCCCACGGGAACCTACTACCGGGATGAAAAGTATCCTATGTCTTAATATACTAGCTGTTGCCCGCGGCTTCACCCGCGTGTATGTCGGAAATTATCCCACGGGTACCTTCTACCGGGATGAAATTATCCCACGGGAACCTTCTACCGGGATGCAAAGTATCCTGTCTTAATATACTAGCTGTTGCCCGCGGCTTCGCCCGCGTGTATGTCGGAAATTATCCCACGGGAACCTTCTACCGGGATGAAAAGTATCCTATGTCTTAATATACTAGCTGTTGCCCGCGTGTATGTCGGAAATTATCCCACGGGAACCTTCTACCGGGATGAAAAGTATCCTATGTCTTAATATACTAGCTGTTGCCCGCGGCTTCACCCGCGTGTATGTCGGAAATTATCCCACGGGAACCTTCTACCGGGATGAAATTATCCCACGGGAACCTTCTACCGGGATGCAAAGTATCCTGTCTTAATATACTAGCTGTTGCCCGCGTGTATGTCCGAAATTTTCCCACGGGAACCTTCTACCGGGATGAAAAGTATCCTATGTCTTAATATACTAGCTGTTGCCCGCGGCTTCACCCGCGTGTATGTCGGAAATTATCCCACGGGTACCTTCTACCGGGATGAAATTATCCCACGGGAACCTTCTACCGGGATGCAAAGTATCCTGTCTTAATATACTAGCTGTTGCCCGCGGCTTCGCCCGCGTGTATGTCGGAAATTATCCCACGGGAACCTTCTACCGGGATGAAAAGTATCCTATGTCTTAATATACTAGCTGTTGCCCGCGTGTATGTCGGAAATTATCCCACGGGAACCTACTATCGGGATGAAATTATCCCACGGGAACCTTCTACCGGGATGCAAAGTATCCTGTCTTAATATACTAGCTGTTGCCCGCGGCTTCACCCGCGTGTATGTCGGAAATTATCCCACGGGAACCTTCTACCGGGATGAAAAGTATCCAATGTCTTAATATACTAGCTGTTGCCCGCGTGTATGTCGGAAATTATCCCACGGGAACCTTCTACCGGGATGAAAAGTATCCTATGTCTTAATATACTAGCTGTTGCCCGCGTGTATGTCGGAAATTATCCCACGGGAACCTTCTACCGGGATGAAAAGTATCCTATGTCTTAATATACTAGCTGTTGCCCGCGGCTTCACCCGCGTGTATGTCGGAAATTATCCCACGGGAACCTTCTACCGGGATGAAATTATCCCACGGGAACCTTCTACCGGGATGCAAAGTATCCTGTCTTAATATACTAGCTGTTGCCCGCGTGTATGTCGGAAATTATCCCACGGGAACCTTCTACCGGGATGAAATTATCCCACGGGAACCTTCTACCGGGATGCAAAGTATCCTGTCTTAATATACTAGCTGTTGCCCGCGGCTTCGCCCGCGTGTATGTCGGAAATTATCCCACGGGAACCTTCTACCGGGATGAAAAGTATCCTATGTCTTAATATACTAGCTGTTGCCCGCGTGTATGTCCGAAATTATCCCACGGGAACCTTCTACCGGGATGAAAAGTATCCTATGTCTTAATATACTAGCTGTTGCCCGCGGCTTCGCCCGCGTGTATGTCGGAAATTATCCCACGGGAACCAACTACCGGGATGAAATTATCCCACGGGAACCTTCTACCGGGATGCAAAGTATCCTATGTCTTAATATACTAGCAGTTGCCCGCGTGTATTGCGGAAATTATCCCACGGGAACCTACTACCGGGATGAAATTATTCCACGGGAACCTTCTACCGGGATGCAAAGTATCCTGTCTTAATATACTAGCTGTTGCTCGCGGCTTCACCCGCGTGTATGTCGAAAATTATCCCACGGGAACCTACTACCGGGATGAAATTATCTCACGGGAACCTTCTACCGGGATGAAAAGTATCCTATGTCTTAATATACTAGCTGTTGCCCGCGTGTATGTCGGAAATTATCCCACGGGAACCTTCTACCGGGATGAAAAGTATCCTATGTCTTAATATACTAGCTGTTGCCCGCGGCTTCGCCCGCGTGTATGTCGGAAATTAACCCACGGGAACGCACTACCGGGATGAAAGTATCCTATGTCTTAATATACTAGCTGTTGCCCGCGTTTATGTAGGAAATTATCCCACGGGAACCTACTACCGGGATGAAAAGTATCCTATGTCTTAATATACTAGCTGTTGCCCGCGGCTTCACCCGCGTGTATGTCGGATATTATCCCACGGGAACCTACTACCGGGATGAAATTATCCCACGGGAACCTTCTACCGGGATGCAAAGTATCCTGTCTTAATATACTAGCTGTTGCTCGCGGCTTCACCCGCGTGTATGTCGAAAATTATCCCACGGGAACCTTCTACCGGGATGAAATTATCCCACGGGAACCTTCTACCGGGATGAAAAGTATCCTATGTCTTAATATACTAGCTGTTGCCCGCGTGTATGTCGGAAATTATCCCACGGGAACCTTCTACCGGGATGAAAAGTATCCTATGTCTTAATATACTAGCTGTTGCCCGCGGCTTCGCCCGCGTGTATGTCGGAAATTAACCCACGGGAACGCACTACCGGGATGAAAGTATCCTATGTCTTAATATACTAGCTGTTGCCCGCGTGTATGTCGGAAATTATCCCACGGGAACCTTCTACCGGGATGAAATTATCCCACGGGAACCTTCTACCGGGATGCAAAGTATCCTGTCTTAATATACTAGCTGTTGCCCGCGGCTTCGCCCGCGTGTATGTCGGAAATTATCCCACGGGAACCTTCTACCGGGATGAAAAGTATCCTATGTCTTAATATACTAGCTGTTGCCCGCGTGTATGTCGGAAATTATCCCACGGGAACCTACTATCGGGATGAAATTATCCCACGGGAACCTTCTACCGGAATGCAAAGTATCCTGTCTTAATATACTAGCTGTTGCCCGCGGCTTCGCCCTCGTGTATGTCGGAAATTATCCCACGGGAACCTACTACCGGGATGAAATTATCCCACGGGAACCTTCTACCGGGATGCAAAGTATCCTGTCTTAATATACTAGCTGTTGCCCGCGTGTATGTCGGAAATTATCCCACGGGAACCTTCTACCGGGATGAAAAGTATCCTGTCTTAATATACTAGCTGTTGCCCGCGGCTTCGCCCTCGTGTATGTCGGAAATTATCCCACGGGAACCTACTACCGGGATGAAATTATCCCACGGGAACCTTCTACCGGGATGCAAAGTATCCTGTCTTAATATACTAGCTGTTGCCCGCGTGTATGTCGGAAATTATCCCACGGGAACCTTCTACCGGGATGCAAAGTATCCTGTCTTAATATACTAGCTGTTGCCCGCGGCTTCACCCGCGTGTATGTCGGAAATTATCCCACGGGAACCTTCTACCGGGATGAAATTATCCCACGGGAACCTTCTACCGGGATGCAAAGTATCCTGTCTTAATATACTAGCTGTTGCCCGCGGCTTCGCCCTCGTGTATGTCGGAAATTATCCCACGGGAACCTACTACCGGGATGAAATTATCCCACGGGAACCTTCTACCGGGATGCAAAGTATCCTGTCTTAATATACTAGCTGTTGCCCGCGTGTATGTCGGAAATTATCCCACGGGAACCTTCTACCGGGATGAAAAGTATCCTATGTCTTAATATACTAGCTGTTGCCCGCGTGTATGTCGGAAATTATCCCACGGGAACCTTCTACCGGGATGAAAAGTATCCTATGTCTTAATATACTAGCTGTTGCCCGCGGCTTCGCCCGCGTGTATGTCGGAAATTATCCCACGGGAACCTTCTACCGGGATGAAATTATCCCACGGGAACCTTCTACCGGGATGCAAAGTATCCTGTCTTAATATACTAGCTGTTGCCCGCGGCTTCGCCCGCGTGTATGTCGGAAATTATCCCACGGGAACCTTCTACCGGGATGAAATTATCCCACGGGAACCTTCTACCGGGATGCAAAGTATCCTGTCTTAATATACTAGCTGTTGCCCGCGTGTATGTCGGAAATTATTCCACGGGAACCTTCTACCGGGATGAAAAGTATCCTATGTCTTAATATACTAGCTGTTGCCGGCGTGTATGTCGGAAATTATCCCACGGGAACCTTCTACCGGCATGAAATTATCCCACGGGAACCTTCTACCGGGATGAAATTATCCCACGGGAACCTTCTACCGGGATGAAATTATCCCACGGGTACCTTCTACCGGGATGCAAAGTATCCTGTCTTAATATACTAGCTGTTGCCCGCGGCTTCGCCCGCGTGTATGTCGGAAATTATCCCACGGGAACCTTCTACCGGGATGAAAAGTATCCTATGTCTTAATATACTAGTTGTTGCCCGCGTGTATGTCGGAAATTATCCCACGGGAACCTACTACCGGGATGAAATTATCCCACGGGAACCTTCTACCGGGATGCAAAGTATCCTATGTCTTAATATACTAGCTGTTGCCCGCGTGTATGTCGGAAATTATCCCACGGGAACCTACTACCGGGATGAAAAGTATCCTATGTCTTAATATACTAGCTGTTGCCCGCGTGTATGTCGGAAATTATCCCACGGGAACCTACTACCGGGATGAAATTATCCCACGGGAACCTTCTACCGGGATGCAAAGTATCCTGTCTTAATATACTAGCTGTTGCCCGCGTGTATGTCGGAAATTATTCCACGGGAACCTTCTACCGGGATGAAAAGTATCCTATGTCTTAATATACTAGCTGTTGCCCGCGTGTATGTCGGAAATTATCCCACGGGAACCTACTACCGGGATGAAATTATCCCACGGGAACCTTCTACCGGGATGAAATTATCCCACGGGAACCTTCTACCGGGATGAAATTATCCCACGGGAACCTTCTACCGGGATGCAAAGTATCCTGTCTTAATATACTAGCTGTTGCCCGCGGCTTCGCCCGCGTGTATGTCGGAAATTATCCCACGGGAACCTACTACCGGGATGAAAAGTATCCTATGTCTTAATATACTAGCTGTTGCCCGCGTGTATGTCGGAAATTATCCCACGGGAACTAGTAGGTTCCCGTGGGATAATCCCGTTTGATAAAAATATCCCACAGGAACCTACTACCGGGATGAAATTATCCCACGGGAACCTTCTACCGGGATGCAAAGTATCCTGTCTTAATATACTAGCTGTTGCCCGCGGCTTCACCCGCGTGTATGTCGAAAATTATCCCACGAGAACCTTCTACCGGGATGAAATTATCCCACGGGAACCTTCTACCGGGATGCAAAGTATCATGTCTTAATATACTAGCTGTTGCCCGCGGCTTCACCCGCGTGTATGTCGAAAATTATCCCACGGGAACCTTCTACCGGGATGAAATTATCCCACGGGAACCTTCTACCGGGACGCAAAGTATCCTGTCTTAATATACTAGCTGTTGCCCGCGGCTTCGCCCGCGTGTATGTCGGAAATTATCCCACGGGAACCTTCTACCGGGATGAAATTATCCCACGGGAACCTTCTACCGGGATGCAAAGTATCCTGTCTTAATATACTAGCTGTTGCCCGCGTGTATGTCGGAAATTATTCCACGGGAACCTTCTACCGGAATGAAAAGTATCCTATGTCTTAATATACTAGCTGTTGCCCGCGTGTATGTCGGAAATTATCCCACGGGAACCTTCTACCGGGATGAAATTATCCCACGGGAACCTTCTACCGGGATGAAATTATCCCACGGGAACCTTCTACCGGGATGAAATTATCCCACGGGAACCTTCTACCGGGATGAAATTATCCCACGGGAACCTTCTACCGGGATGCAAAGTATCCTGTCTTAATATACTAGCTGTTGCCCGCGGCTTCGCCCGCGTGTATGTCGGAAATTATCCCACGGGAACCTTCTACCGGGATGAAATTATCCCACGGGAACCTTCTACCGGGATGCAAAGTATCCTGTCTTAATATACTAGCTGTTGCCCGCGTGTATGTCGGAAATTATTCCACGGGAACCTTCTACCGGGATGAAAAGTATCCTATGTCTTAATATACTAGCTGTTGCCCGCGTGTATGTCGGAAATTATCCCACGGGAACCTTCTACCGGGATGAAATTATCCCACGGGAACCTTCTACCGGGATGAAATTATCCCACGGGAACCTTCTACCGGGATGCAAAGTATCCTGTCTTAATATACTAGCTGTTGCCCGCGGCTTCGCCCGCGTGTATGTCGGAAATTATCCCACGGGAACCTTCTACCGGGATTAAAAGTATCCTATGTCTTAATATACTAGTTGTTGCCCGCGTGTATGTCGGAAATTATCCCACGGGAACCTACTACCGGGATGAAATTATCCCACGGGAACCTTCTACCGGGATGCAAAGTATCCTATGTCTTAATATACTAGCTGTTGCCCGCGTGTATGTCGGAAATTATCCCACGGGAACCTACTACCGGGATGAAAAGTATCCTATGTCTTAATATACTAGCTGTTGCCCGCGTGTATGTCGGAAATTATCCCACGGGAACCTACTACCGGGATGAAATTATCCCACGGGAACCTTCTACCGGGATGCAAAGTATCCTGTCTTAATATACTAGCTGTTGCCCGCGTGTATGTCGGAAATTATTCCTCGGGAACCTTCTACCGGGATGAAAAGTATCCTATGTCTTAATATACTAGCTGTTGCCCGCGTGTATGTCGGAAATTATCCCACGGGAACCTTCTACCGGGATGAAATTATCCCACGGGAACCTTCTACCGGGATGCAAAGTATCCTGTCTTAATATACTAGCTGTTGCCCGCGGCTTCGCCCGCGTGTATGTCGGAAATTATCCCACGGGAACCTACTACCGGGATGAAAAGTATCCTATGTCTTAATATACTAGCTGTTGCCCGCGTGTATGTCGGAAATTATCCCACGGGAACTAGTAGGTTCCCGTGGGATAATCCCGTAAGATAAAAATATCCCACGGGAACCTACTTTCGGGATGAAATTATCCCACGGGAACCTTCTACCGGGATGCAAAGTATCCCGTCTTAATATACTAGCTGTTGCCCGCGTGTATGTCGGAAATTATTCCACGGGAACCTTCTACCGGGATGAAAAGTATCCTATGTCTTAATATACTAGCTGTTGCCCGCGTGTATGTCGGAAATTATCCCACGGGAACCTTCTACCGGGATGAAATTATCCCACGGGAACCTTCTACCGGGATGAAATTATCCCACGGGAACCTTCTACCGGGATGCAAAGTATCCTGTCTTAATATACTAGCTGTTGCCCGCGGCTTCACCCGCGTGTATGTCGAAAATTATCCCACGGGAACCTTCTACCGGGATGAAATTATCCCACGGGAACCTTCTACCGGGATGCAAAGTATCCTGTCTTAATATACTAGCTGTTGCCCGCGGCTTCGCCCGCGTGTATGTCGGAAATTATCCCACGGGAACCTTCTACCGGGATGAAATTATCCCACGGGAACCTTCTACCGGGATGCAAAGTATCCTATGTCTTAATATACTAGCTGTTGCCCGCGTGTATGTCGGAAATTATCCCACGGGAACCTTCTACCGGGATGAAATTATCCCACGGGAACCTTCTACCGGGATGAAATTATCCCACGGGAACCTTCTACCGGGATGAAATTATCCCACGGGAACCTTCTACCGGGATGCAAAGTATCCTGTCTTAATATACTAGCTGTTGCCCGCGGCTTCGCCCGCGTGTATTTCGGAAATTATCCCACGGGAACCTTCTACCGGGATGAAAAGTATCCAATGTCTTTATATACTAGTTGTTGCCCGCGTGTATGTCGGAAATTATCCCACGGGAACCTACTACCGGGATGAAATTATCCCACGGGAACCTTCTACCGGGATGCAAAGTATCCTGTCTTAATATACTAGCTGTTGCCCGCGTGTATGTCGGAAATTATTCCACGGGAACCTTCTACCGGGATGAAAAGTATCCTATGTCTTAATATACTAGCTGTTGCCCGCGTGTATGTCGGAAATTATCCCACGGGAACCTTCTACCGGGATGAAATTATCCCACGGGAACCTTCTACCGGGATGAAATTATCCCACGAGAACCTTCTACCGGGATGAAATTATCCCACGGGAACCTTCTACCGGGATGCAAAGTATCCTGTCTTAATATACTAGCTGTTGCCCGCGGCTTCGCCCGCGTGTATGTCGGAAATTATCCCACGGGAACCTACTACCGGGATGAAAAGTATCCTATGTCTTAATATACTAGCTGTTGCCCGCGTGTATGTCGGAAATTATCCCACGGGAACTAGTAGGTTCCCGTGGGATAATCCCGTGGGATAAAAATATCCCACGGGAACCTACTACCGGGATGAAATTATCCCACGGGAACCTTCTACCGGGATGCAAAGTATCCTGTCTTAATATACTAGCTGTTGCCCGCGTGTATGTCGAAAATTATTCCACGGGAACCTTCTACCGGGATGAAAAGTATCCTATGTCTTAATATACTAGCTGTTGCCCGCGTGTATGTCGGAAATTATCCCACGGGAACCTTCTACCGGGATGAATATATCCCACGGGAACCTTCTACCGGGATGAAATTATCCCACGGGAACCTTCTACCGGGATGAAATTATCCCACGGGAACCTTCTACCGGGATGCAAAGTATCCTGTCTTAATATACTAGCTGTTGCCCGCGGCTTCACCCGCGTGTATGTCGAAAATTATCCCACGGGAACCTTCTACCGGGATGAAATTATCCCACGGGAACCTTCTACCGGGACGCAAAGTATCCTGTCTTAATATACTAGCTGTTGCCCGCGGCTTCGCCCGCGTGTATGTCGGAAATTATCCCACGGGAACCTTCTACCGGGATGAAATTATCCCACGGGAACCTTCTACCGGGATGCAAAGTATCCTGTCTTAATATACTAGCTGTTGCCCGCGGCTTCACCCGCGTGTATGTTGGAAATTATCCCACGGGAACCTTCTACCGGGATGAAATTATCCCACGGGAACCTTCTACCGGGATGCAAAGTATCCTGTCTTAATATACTAGCTGTTGCCCGCGTGTATGTCGGAAATTATTCCACGGGAACCTTCTACCGGGATGAAAAGTATCCTATGTCTTAATATACTAGCTGTTGCCCGCGTGTATGTCGGAAATTATCCCACGGGAACCTTCTACCGGGATGAAATTATCCCACGGGAACCTTCTACCGGGATGAAATTATCCCACGGGAACCTTCTACCGGGATGAAATTATCCCACGGGAACCTTCTACCGGGATGAAAAGTATCCTATGTCTTAATATACTAGCTGTTGCCCGCGGCTTCGCCCGCGTGTATGTCGGAAATTATCCCACGGGAACCTACTACCGGGATGAAAAGTATCCTATGTCTTAATATACTAGCTGTTGCCCGCGGCTTCGCCCGCGTGTATGTCGGAAATTATCCCACGGGAACCTTCTACCGGGATGAAAAGTATCCTATGTCTTAATATACTAGCTGTTGCCCGCGGCTTCACCCGCGTGTATGTCGGAAATTATCCCACGGGAACCTTCTACCGGGATGAAATTATCCCACGGGAACCTTCTACCGGGATGCAAAGTATCCTGTCTTAATATACTAGCTGTTACCCGCGGCTTCGCCCGCGTGTATGTCGGAAATTATCTCACGGGAACCTTCTACTGGGATGAAATTATCCCACGGGAACCTTCTACCGGGATGCAAAGTATCCTGTCTTAATATACTAGCTGTTGCCCGCGGCTTCACCCGCGTGTATGTCGGAAATTATCCCACGGGAACCTTCTACCGGGATGAAAAGTATCCTATGTCTTAATATACTAGCTGTTGCCCGCGGCTTCGCCCGCGTGTATGTCGGAAATTATCCCACGGGAATTTTCTACCGGGATGAAATTATCCCACGGGAACCTTCTACCGGGATGCAAAGTATCCTGTATTAATATACTAGCTGTTGCCCGCGTGTATGTCGGAAATTATCCCACGGGAACCTTCTACCGGGATGAAAAGTATCCTATGTCTTAATATACTAGCTGTTGCCCGCGGCTTCGCCCGCGTGTATGTCGGAAATTATCCCACGGGAATTTTCTACCGGGATGAAATTATCCCACGGGAACCTTCTACCGGTATGCAAAGTATCCTGTCTTAATATACTAGCTGTTGCCCGCGTGTATGTCCGAAATTTTCCCACGGGAACCTTCTACCGGGATGAAAAGTATCCTATGTCTTAATATACTAGCTGTTGCCCGCGGCTTCACCCGCGTGTATGTCGGAAATTATCCCACGGGTACCTTCTACCGGGATGAAATTATCCCACGGGAACCTTCTACCGGGATGCAAAGTATCCTGTCTTAATATACTAGCTGTTGCCCGCGGCTTCGCCCGCGTGTATGTCGGAAATTATCCCACGGGAACCTTCTACCGGGATGAAAAGTATCCTATGTCTTAATATACTAGCTGTTGCCCGCGTGTATGTCGGAAATTATCCCACGGGAACCTACAATCGGGATGAAATTATCCCACGGGAACCTTCTACCGGGATGCAAAGTATCCTGTCTTAATATACTAGCTGTTGCCCGCGGCTTCACCCGCGTGTATGTCGGAAATTATCCCACGGGAACCTTCTACCGGGATGAAAAGTATCCAATGTCTTAATATACTAGCTGTTGCCCGCGTGTATGTCGGAAATTATCCCACGGGAACCTTCTACCGGGATGAAAAGTATCCTATGTCTTAATATACTAGCTGTTGCCCGCGTGTATGTCGGAAATTATCCCACGGGAACCTTCTACCGGGATGAAAAGTATCCTATGTCTTAATATACTAGCTGTTGCCCGCGGCTTCACCCGCGTGTATGTCGGAAATTATCCCACGGGAACCTTCTACCGGGATGAAATTATCCCACGGGAACCTTCTACCGGGATGCAAAGTATCCTGTCTTAATATACTAGCTGTTGCCCGCGTGTATGTCGGAAATTATCCCACGGGAACCTTCTACCGGGATGAAATTATCCCACGGGAACCTTCTACCGGGATGCAAAGTATCCTGTCTTAATATACTAGCTGTTGCCCGCGGCTTCGCCCGCGTGTATGTCGGAAATTATCCCACGGGAACCTTCTACCGGGATGAAAAGTATCCTATGTCTTAATATACTAGCTGTTGCCCGCGTGTATGTCCGAAATTATCCCACGGGAACCTTCTACCGGGATGAAAAGTATCCTATGTCTTAATATACTAGCTGTTGCCCGCGGCTTCGCCCGCGTGTATGTCGGAAATTATCCCACGGGAACCAACTACCGGGATGAAATTATCCCACGGGAACCTTCTACCGGGATGCAAAGTATCCTATGTCTTAATATACTAGCAGTTGCCCGCGTGTATTGCGGAAATTATCCCACGGGAACCTACTACCGGGATGAAATTATTCCACGGGAACCTTCTACCGGGATGCAAAGTATCCTGTCTTAATATACTAGCTGTTGCTCGCGGCTTCACCCGCGTGTATGTCGAAAATTATCCCACGGGAACCTACTACCGGGATGAAATTATCTCACGGGAACCTTCTACCGGGATGAAAAGTATCCTATGTCTTAATATACTAGCTGTTGCCCGCGTGTATGTCGGAAATTATCCCACGGGAACCTTCTACCGGGATGAAAAGTATCCTATGTCTTAATATACTAGCTGTTGCCCGCGGCTTCGCCCGCGTGTATGTCGGAAATTAACCCACGGGAACGCACTACCGGGATGAAAGTATCCTATGTCTTAATATACTAGCTGTTGCCCGCGTTTATGTAGGAAATTATCCCACGGGAACCTACTACCGGGATGAAAAGTATCCTATGTCTTAATATACTAGCTGTTGCCCGCGGCTTCACCCGCGTGTATGTCGGATATTATCCCACGGGAACCTACTACCGGGATGAAATTATCCCACGGGAACCTTCTACCGGGATGCAAAGTATCCTGTCTTAATATACTAGCTGTTGCTCGCGGCTTCACCCGCGTGTATGTCGAAAATTATCCCACGGGAACCTTCTACCGGGATGAAATTATCCCACGGGAACCTTCTACCGGGATGAAAAGTATCCTATGTCTTAATATACTAGCTGTTGCCCGCGTGTATGTCGGAAATTATCCCACGGGAACCTTCTACCGGGATGAAAAGTATCCTATGTCTTAATATACTAGCTGTTGCCCGCGGCTTCGCCCGCGTGTATGTCGGAAATTAACCCACGGGAACGCACTACCGGGATGAAAGTATCCTATGTCTTAATATACTAGCTGTTGCCCGCGTGTATGTCGGAAATTATCCCACGGGAACCTTCTACCGGGATGAAATTATCCCACGGGAACCTTCTACCGGGATGCAAAGTATCCTGTCTTAATATACTAGCTGTTGCCCGCGGCTTCGCCCGCGTGTATGTCGGAAATTATCCCACGGGAACCTTCTACCGGGATGAAAAGTATCCTATGTCTTAATATACTAGCTGTTGCCCGCGTGTATGTCGGAAATTATCCCACGGGAACCTACTATCGGGATGAAATTATCCCACGGGAACCTTCTACCGGAATGCAAAGTATCCTGTCTTAATATACTAGCTGTTGCCCGCGGCTTCGCCCTCGTGTATGTCGGAAATTATCCCACGGGAACCTACTACCGGGATGAAATTATCCCACGGGAACCTTCTACCGGGATGCAAAGTATCCTGTCTTAATATACTAGCTGTTGCCCGCGTGTATGTCGGAAATTATCCCACGGGAACCTTCTACCGGGATGAAAAGTATCCTGTCTTAATATACTAGCTGTTGCCCGCGGCTTCGCCCTCGTGTATGTCGGAAATTATCCCACGGGAACCTACTACCGGGATGAAATTATCCCACGGGAACCTTCTACCGGGATGCAAAGTATCCTGTCTTAATATACTAGCTGTTGCCCGCGTGTATGTCGGAAATTATCCCACGGGAACCTTCTACCGGGATGCAAAGTATCCTGTCTTAATATACTAGCTGTTGCCCGCGGCTTCACCCGCGTGTATGTCGGAAATTATCCCACGGGAACCTTCTACCGGGATGAAATTATCCCACGGGAACCTTCTACCGGGATGCAAAGTATCCTGTCTTAATATACTAGCTGTTGCCCGCGGCTTCGCCCTCGTGTATGTCGGAAATTATCCCACGGGAACCTACTACCGGGATGAAATTATCCCACGGGAACCTTCTACCGGGATGCAAAGTATCCTGTCTTAATATACTAGCTGTTGCCCGCGTGTATGTCGGAAATTATCCCACGGGAACCTTCTACCGGGATGAAAAGTATCCTATGTCTTAATATACTAGCTGTTGCCCGCGTGTATGTCGGAAATTATCCCACGGGAACCTTCTACCGGGATGAAAAGTATCCTATGTCTTAATATACTAGCTGTTGCCCGCGGCTTCGCCCGCGTGTATGTCGGAAATTATCCCACGGGAACCTTCTACCGGGATGAAATTATCCCACGGGAACCTTCTACCGGGATGCAAAGTATCCTGTCTTAATATACTAGCTGTTGCCCGCGGCTTCGCCCGCGTGTATGTCGGAAATTATCCCACGGGAACCTTCTACCGGGATGAAATTATCCCACGGGAACCTTCTACCGGGATGCAAAGTATCCTGTCTTAATATACTAGCTGTTGCCCGCGTGTATGTCGGAAATTATTCCACGGGAACCTTCTACCGGGATGAAAAGTATCCTATGTCTTAATATACTAGCTGTTGCCGGCGTGTATGTCGGAAATTATCCCACGGGAACCTTCTACCGGCATGAAATTATCCCACGGGAACCTTCTACCGGGATGAAATTATCCCACGGGAACCTTCTACCGGGATGAAATTATCCCACGGGTACCTTCTACCGGGATGCAAAGTATCCTGTCTTAATATACTAGCTGTTGCCCGCGGCTTCGCCCGCGTGTATGTCGGAAATTATCCCACGGGAACCTTCTACCGGGATGAAAAGTATCCTATGTCTTAATATACTAGTTGTTGCCCGCGTGTATGTCGGAAATTATCCCACGGGAACCTACTACCGGGATGAAATTATCCCACGGGAACCTTCTACCGGGATGCAAAGTATCCTATGTCTTAATATACTAGCTGTTGCCCGCGTGTATGTCGGAAATTATCCCACGGGAACCTACTACCGGGATGAAAAGTATCCTATGTCTTAATATACTAGCTGTTGCCCGCGTGTATGTCGGAAATTATCCCACGGGAACCTACTACCGGGATGAAATTATCCCACGGGAACCTTCTACCGGGATGCAAAGTATCCTGTCTTAATATACTAGCTGTTGCCCGCGTGTATGTCGGAAATTATTCCACGGGAACCTTCTACCGGGATGAAAAGTATCCTATGTCTTAATATACTAGCTGTTGCCCGCGTGTATGTCGGAAATTATCCCACGGGAACCTACTACCGGGATGAAATTATCCCACGGGAACCTTCTACCGGGATGAAATTATCCCACGGGAACCTTCTACCGGGATGAAATTATCCCACGGGAACCTTCTACCGGGATGCAAAGTATCCTGTCTTAATATACTAGCTGTTGCCCGCGGCTTCGCCCGCGTGTATGTCGGAAATTATCCCACGGGAACCTACTACCGGGATGAAAAGTATCCTATGTCTTAATATACTAGCTGTTGCCCGCGTGTATGTCGGAAATTATCCCACGGGAACTAGTAGGTTCCCGTGGGATAATCCCGTTTGATAAAAATATCCCACAGGAACCTACTACCGGGATGAAATTATCCCACGGGAACCTTCTACCGGGATGCAAAGTATCCTGTCTTAATATACTAGCTGTTGCCCGCGGCTTCACCCGCGTGTATGTCGAAAATTATCCCACGAGAACCTTCTACCGGGATGAAATTATCCCACGGGAACCTTCTACCGGGATGCAAAGTATCATGTCTTAATATACTAGCTGTTGCCCGCGGCTTCACCCGCGTGTATGTCGAAAATTATCCCACGGGAACCTTCTACCGGGATGAAATTATCCCACGGGAACCTTCTACCGGGACGCAAAGTATCCTGTCTTAATATACTAGCTGTTGCCCGCGGCTTCGCCCGCGTGTATGTCGGAAATTATCCCACGGGAACCTTCTACCGGGATGAAATTATCCCACGGGAACCTTCTACCGGGATGCAAAGTATCCTGTCTTAATATACTAGCTGTTGCCCGCGTGTATGTCGGAAATTATTCCACGGGAACCTTCTACCGGAATGAAAAGTATCCTATGTCTTAATATACTAGCTGTTGCCCGCGTGTATGTCGGAAATTATCCCACGGGAACCTTCTACCGGGATGAAATTATCCCACGGGAACCTTCTACCGGGATGAAATTATCCCACGGGAACCTTCTACCGGGATGAAATTATCCCACGGGAACCTTCTACCGGGATGAAATTATCCCACGGGAACCTTCTACCGGGATGCAAAGTATCCTGTCTTAATATACTAGCTGTTGCCCGCGGCTTCGCCCGCGTGTATGTCGGAAATTATCCCACGGGAACCTTCTAGCGGGATGAAATTATCCCACGGGAACCTTCTACCGGGATGCAAAGTATCCTGTCTTAATATACTAGCTGTTGCCCGCGTGTATGTCGGAAATTATTCCACGGGAACCTTCTACCGGGATGAAAAGTATCCTATGTCTTAATATACTAGCTGTTGCCCGCGTGTATGTCGGAAATTATCCCACGGGAACCTTCTACCGGGATGAAATTATCCCACGGGAACCTTCTACCGGGATGCAAAGTATCCTGTCTTAATATACTAGCTGTTGCCCGCGTGTATGTCGGAAATTATTCCACGGGAACCTTCTACCGGGATGAAAAGTATCCTATGTCTTAATATACTAGCTGTTGCCCGCGTGTATGTCGGAAATTATCCCACGGGAACCTTCTACCGGGATGAAATTATCCCACGGGAACCTTCTACCGGGATGCAAAGTATCCTGTCTTAATATACTAGCTGTTGCCCGCGGCTTCACCCGCGTGTATGTCGGAAATTATCCCACGGGAACCTTCTACCGGGATGAAAAGTATCCTATGTCTTAATATACTAGCTGTTGCCCGCGGCTTCGCCCGCGTGTATGTCGGAAATTATCCCACGGGAATTTTCTACCGGGATGAAATTATCCCACGGGAACCTTCTACCGGGATGCAAAGTATCCTGTATTAATATACTAGCTGTTGCCCGCGTGTATGTCGGAAATTATCCCACGGGAACCTTCTACCGGGATGAAAAGTATCCTATGTCTTAATATACTAGCTGTTGCCCGCGTGTATGTCGGAAATTATCCCACGGGAACCTACTACCGGGATGAAAAGTATCCTATGTCTTAATATACTAGCTGTTGCCCGCGGCTTCGCCCGCGTGTATGTCGGAAATTATCCCACGTGAATTTTCTACCGGGATGAAATTATCCCACGGGAACCTTCTACCGGGATGCAAAGTATCCTGTATTAATATACTAGCTGTTGCCCGCGTGTATGTCGGAAATTATCCCACGGGAACCTTCTACCGGGATGAAAAGTATCCTATGTCTTAATATACTAGCTGTTGCCCGCGTGTATGTCGGAAATTATCCCACGGGAATTTTCTACCGGGATGAAATTATCCCACGGGAACCTTCTACCGGGATGCAAAGTATCCTGTATTAATATACTAGCTGTTGCCCGCGTGTATGTCGGAAATTATCCCACGGGAACCTTCTACCGGGATGAAAAGTATCCTATGTCTTAATATACTAGCTGTTGCCCGCGTGTATGTCGGAAATTATCCCACGGGAACCTACTACCGGGATGAAAAGTATCCTATGTCTTAATATACTAGCTGTTGCCCGCGGCTTCACCCGCGTGTATGTCGGAAATTATCCCACGGGAACCTTCTACCGAGATGAAATTATCCCACGGGAACCTTCTACCGGGATGCAAAGTATCCTGTCTTAATATACTAGCTGTTGCCCGCGGCTTCGCCCGCGTGTATGTCGGAAATTATCCCACGGGAACCTACTACCGGGATGAAATTATCCCACGGGAACCTTCTACCGGGATGCAAAGTATCCTATGCCTTAATATACTAGCTGTTGCCCGCGTGTATGTCGGAAATTATCCCACGGGAACCTACTACCGGGATGCAAAGTATCCTGTCTTAATATACTAGCTGTTGCCCGCGGCTTCGCCCGCGTGTATGTCGGAAATTATCCTACGGGAACCTTCTACCGGGATGAAATTATCCCACGGGAACCTTCTACCGGGATGCAAAGTATCCTGTCTTAATAAACTGTCTGTTGCCCGCGGCTTCGCCCGCGTGTATGTCGGAAATTATCCCACGGGAACCTACTACCGGGATGAAAAGTATCCTATGTCTTAATATACTAGCTGTTGCCCGCGTGTATGTCGGAAATTATCCCACGGGAACCTACTACCGGGATGAAAAGTATCCTATGTCTTAATATACTAGCTGTTGCCCGCGTGTATGTCGGAAATTATCCCACGGGAACGCACTACCGGGATGAAAAGTATCCTATGTCTTAATATACTAGCTGTTGCCCGCGTGTATGTCGGAAATTATTCCACGGGAACCTACTACCGGGATGAAAAGTATCCTATGTCTTAATATACTAGCTGTTGCCCGCGGCTTCGCCCGCGTGTATGTCGGAAATTATCCCACGGGAACCTACTACCGGGATGAAAAGTATCCTATGTCTTAATATACTAGCTGTTGCCCGCGGCTTCGCCCGCGTGTATGTCGGAAATTATCCCACGGGAACCTTCTACCGGGATGAAAAGTATCCTATGTCTTAATATACTAGCTGTTGCCCGCGTGTATGTCGGAAATTATCCCACGGGAACTAGTAGGTTCCCGTGGGATAATCCCGTGGGATAAAAATATCCCACGGGAACCTACTACCGGGATGAAATTATCCCACGGGAACCTTCTACCGGGATGCAAAGTATCCTGTCTTAATATACTAGCTGTTGCCCGCGTGTATGTCGGAAATTATTCCACGGGAACCTTTTACCGGGATGAAAAGTATCCTATGTCTTAATATACTAGCTGTTGCCCGCGTGTATGTCGGAAATTATCCCACGGGAACCTTCTACCGGGATGAAATTATCCCACGGGAACCTTCTACCGGGATGCAAAGTATCCTGTCTTAATATACTAGCTGTTGCCAGCGGCTTCGCCCGCGTGTATGTCGGAAATTATCCCACGGGAACCTACTACCGGGATGAAAAGTATCCTATGTCTTAATATACTAGCTGTTGCCCGCGTGTATGTCGGAAATTATCCCACGGGAACTAGTAGGTTCCCGTGGGATAATCCCGTGGGATAAAAATATCCCACGGGAACCTACTACCGGGATGAAATTATCCCACGGGAACCTTCTACCGGGATGCAAAGTATCCTGTCTTAATATACTAGCTGTTGCCCGCGTGTATGTCGGAAATTATCCCACGGGAACCTTCTACCGGGATGAAATTATCCCACGGGAACCTACTACCGGGATGAAATTATCCCACGGGAACCTTCTACCGGGATGCAAAGTATCCTATGTCTTAATATACTAGCTGTTGCCCGCGTGTATGTCGGAAATTATCCCACGGGAACCTACTACCGGGATGAAAAGTATCCTATGTCTTAATATACTAGCTGTTGCCCGCGTGTATGTCGGAAATTATCCCACGGGAACCTACTACCGGGATGAAATTATCCCACGGGAACCTTCTACCGGGATGCAAAGTATCCTGTCTTAATATACTAGCTGTTGCCCGCGTGTATGTCGGAAATTATTCCTCGGGAACCTTCTACCGGGATGAAAAGTATCCTATGTCTTAATATACTAGCTGTTGCCCGCGTGTATGTCGGAAATTATCCCACGGGAACCTTCTACCGGGATGAAATTATCCCACGGGAACCTTCTACCGGGATGCAAAGTATCCTGTCTTAATATACTAGCTGTTGCCCGCGGCTTCGCCCGCGTGTATGTCGGAAATTATCCCACGGGAACCTACTACCGGGATGAAAAGTATCCTATGTCTTAATATACTAGCTGTTGCCCGCGTGTATGTCGGAAATTATCCCACGGGAACTAGTAGGTTCCCGTGGGATAATCCCGTAAGATAAAAATATCCCACGGGAACCTACTTTCGGGATGAAATTATCCCACGGGAACCTTCTACCGGGATGCAAAGTATCCCGTCTTAATATACTAGCTGTTGCCCGCGTGTATGTCGGAAATTATTCCACGGGAACCTTCTACCGGGATGAAAAGTATCCTATGTCTTAATATACTAGCTGTTGCCCGCGTGTATGTCGGAAATTATCCCACGGGAACCTTCTACCGGGATGAAATTATCCCACGGGAACCTTCTACCGGGATGAAATTATCCCACGGGAACCTTCTACCGGGATGCAAAGTATCCTGTCTTAATATACTAGCTGTTGCCCGCGGCTTCACCCGCGTGTATGTCGAAAATTATCCCACGGGAACCTTCTACCGGGATGAAATTATCCCACGGGAACCTTCTACCGGGATGCAAAGTATCCTGTCTTAATATACTAGCTGTTGCCCGCGGCTTCGCCCGCGTGTATGTCGGAAATTATCCCACGGGAACCTTCTACCGGGATGAAATTATCCCACGGGAACCTTCTACCGGGATGCAAAGTATCCTATGTCTTAATATACTAGCTGTTGCCCGCGTGTATGTCGGAAATTATCCCACGGGAACCTTCTACCGGGATGAAATTATCCCACGGGAACCTTCTACCGGGATGAAATTATCCCACGGGAACCTTCTACCGGGATGAAATTATCCCACGGGAACCTTCTACCGGGATGCAAAGTATCCTGTCTTAATATACTAGCTGTTGCCCGCGGCTTCGCCCGCGTGTATTTCGGAAATTATCCCACGGGAACCTTCTACCGGGATGAAAAGTATCCAATGTCTTTATATACTAGTTGTTGCCCGCGTGTATGTCGGAAATTATCCCACGGGAACCTACTACCGGGATGAAATTATCCCACGGGAACCTTCTACCGGGATGCAAAGTATCCTGTCTTAATATACTAGCTGTTGCCCGCGTGTATGTCGGAAATTATTCCACGGGAACCTTCTACCGGGATGAAAAGTATCCTATGTCTTAATATACTAGCTGTTGCCCGCGTGTATGTCGGAAATTATCCCACGGGAACCTTCTACCGGGATGAAATTATCCCACGGGAACCTTCTACCGGGATGAAATTATCCCACGAGAACCTTCTACCGGGATGAAATTATCCCACGGGAACCTTCTACCGGGATGCAAAGTATCCTGTCTTAATATACTAGCTGTTGCCCGCGGCTTCGCCCGCGTGTATGTCGGAAATTATCCCACGGGAACCTACTACCGGGATGAAAAGTATCCTATGTCTTAATATACTAGCTGTTGCCCGCGTGTATGTCGGAAATTATCCCACGGGAACTAGTAGGTTCCCGTGGGATAATCCCGTGGGATAAAAATATCCCACGGGAACCTACTACCGGGATGAAATTATCCCACGGGAACCTTCTACCGGGATGCAAAGTATCCTGTCTTAATATACTAGCTGTTGCCCGCGTGTATGTCGAAAATTATTCCACGGGAACCTTCTACCGGGATGAAAAGTATCCTATGTCTTAATATACTAGCTGTTGCCCGCGTGTATGTCGGAAATTATCCCACGGGAACCTTCTACCGGGATGAATATATCCCACGGGAACCTTCTACCGGGATGAAATTATCCCACGGGAACCTTCTACCGGGATGAAATTATCCCACGGGAACCTTCTACCGGGATGCAAAGTATCCTGTCTTAATATACTAGCTGTTGCCCGCGGCTTCACCCGCGTGTATGTCGAAAATTATCCCACGGGAACCTTCTACCGGGATGAAATTATCCCACGGGAACCTTCTACCGGGACGCAAAGTATCCTGTCTTAATATACTAGCTGTTGCCCGCGGCTTCGCCCGCGTGTATGTCGGAAATTATCCCACGGGAACCTTCTACCGGGATGAAATTATCCCACGGGAACCTTCTACCGGGATGCAAAGTATCCTGTCTTAATATACTAGCTGTTGCCCGCGGCTTCACCCGCGTGTATGTTGGAAATTATCCCACGGGAACCTTCTACCGGGATGAAATTATCCCACGGGAACCTTCTACCGGGATGCAAAGTATCCTGTCTTAATATACTAGCTGTTGCCCGCGTGTATGTCGGAAATTATTCCACGGGAACCTTCTACCGGGATGAAAAGTATCCTATGTCTTAATATACTAGCTGTTGCCCGCGTGTATGTCGGAAATTATCCCACGGGAACCTTCTACCGGGATGAAATTATCCCACGGGAACCTTCTACCGGGATGAAATTATCCCACGGGAACCTTCTACCGGGATGAAATTATCCCACGGGAACCTTCTACCGGGATGAAAAGTATCCTATGTCTTAATATACTAGCTGTTGCCCGCGGCTTCGCCCGCGTGTATGTCGGAAATTATCCCACGGGAACCTACTACCGGGATGAAAAGTATCCTATGTCTTAATATACTAGCTGTTGCCCGCGGCTTCGCCCGCGTGTATGTCGGAAATTATCCCACGGGAACCTTCTACCGGGATGAAAAGTATCCTATGTCTTAATATACTAGCTGTTGCCCGCGGCTTCACCCGCGTGTATGTCGGAAATTATCCCACGGGAACCTTCTACCGGGATGAAATTATCCCACGGGAACCTTCTACCGGGATGCAAAGTATCCTGTCTTAATATACTAGCTGTTACCCGCGGCTTCGCCCGCGTGTATGTCGGAAATTATCTCACGGGAACCTTCTACTGGGATGAAATTATCCCACGGGAACCTTCTACCGGGATGCAAAGTATCCTGTCTTAATATACTAGCTGTTGCCCGCGGCTTCACCCGCGTGTATGTCGGAAATTATCCCACGGGAACCTTCTACCGGGATGAAAAGTATCCTATGTCTTAATATACTAGCTGTTGCCCGCGGCTTCGCCCGCGTGTATGTCGGAAATTATCCCACGGGAATTTTCTACCGGGATGAAATTATCCCACGGGAACCTTCTACCGGGATGCAAAGTATCCTGTATTAATATACTAGCTGTTGCCCGCGTGTATGTCGGAAATTATCCCACGGGAACCTTCTACCGGGATGAAAAGTATCCTATGTCTTAATATACTAGCTGTTGCCCGCGGCTTCGCCCGCGTGTATGTCGGAAATTATCCCACGGGAATTTTCTACCGGGATGAAATTATCCCACGGGAACCTTCTACCGGTATGCAAAGTATCCTGTCTTAATATACTAGCTGTTGCCCGCGTGTATGTCCGAAATTTTCCCACGGGAACCTTCTACCGGGATGAAAAGTATCCTATGTCTTAATATACTAGCTGTTGCCCGCGGCTTCACCCGCGTGTATGTCGGAAATTATCCCACGGGTACCTTCTACCGGGATGAAATTATCCCACGGGAACCTTCTACCGGGATGCAAAGTATCCTGTCTTAATATACTAGCTGTTGCCCGCGGCTTCGCCCGCGTGTATGTCGGAAATTATCCCACGGGAACCTTCTACCGGGATGAAAAGTATCCTATGTCTTAATATACTAGCTGTTGCCCGCGTGTATGTCGGAAATTATCCCACGGGAACCTACTATCGGGATGAAATTATCCCACGGGAACCTTCTACCGGGATGCAAAGTATCCTGTCTTAATATACTAGCTGTTGCCCGCGGCTTCACCCGCGTGTATGTCGGAAATTATCCCACGGGAACCTTCTACCGGGATGAAAAGTATCCAATGTCTTAATATACTAGCTGTTGCCCGCGTGTATGTCGGAAATTATCCCACGGGAACCTTCTACCGGGATGAAAAGTATCCTATGTCTTAATATACTAGCTGTTGCCCGCGTGTATGTCGGAAATTATCCCACGGGAACCTTCTACCGGGATGAAAAGTATCCTATGTCTTAATATACTAGCTGTTGCCCGCGGCTTCACCCGCGTGTATGTCGGAAATTATCCCACGGGAACCTTCTACCGGGATGAAATTATCCCACGGGAACCTTCTACCGGGATGCAAAGTATCCTGTCTTAATATACTAGCTGTTGCCCGCGTGTATGTCGGAAATTATCCCACGGGAACCTTCTACCGGGATGAAATTATCCCACGGGAACCTTCTACCGGGATGCAAAGTATCCTGTCTTAATATACTAGCTGTTGCCCGCGGCTTCGCCCGCGTGTATGTCGGAAATTATCCCACGGGAACCTTCTACCGGGATGAAAAGTATCCTATGTCTTAATATACTAGCTGTTGCCCGCGTGTATGTCCGAAATTATCCCACGGGAACCTTCTACCGGGATGAAAAGTATCCTATGTCTTAATATACTAGCTGTTGCCCGCGGCTTCGCCCGCGTGTATGTCGGAAATTATCCCACGGGAACCAACTACCGGGATGAAATTATCCCACGGGAACCTTCTACCGGGATGCAAAGTATCCTATGTCTTAATATACTAGCAGTTGCCCGCGTGTATTGCGGAAATTATCCCACGGGAACCTACTACCGGGATGAAATTATTCCACGGGAACCTTCTACCGGGATGCAAAGTATCCTGTCTTAATATACTAGCTGTTGCTCGCGGCTTCACCCGCGTGTATGTCGAAAATTATCCCACGGGAACCTACTACCGGGATGAAATTATCTCACGGGAACCTTCTACCGGGATGAAAAGTATCCTATGTCTTAATATACTAGCTGTTGCCCGCGTGTATGTCGGAAATTATCCCACGGGAACCTTCTACCGGGATGAAAAGTATCCTATGTCTTAATATACTAGCTGTTGCCCGCGGCTTCGCCCGCGTGTATGTCGGAAATTAACCCACGGGAACGCACTACCGGGATGAAAGTATCCTATGTCTTAATATACTAGCTGTTGCCCGCGTTTATGTAGGAAATTATCCCACGGGAACCTACTACCGGGATGAAAAGTATCCTATGTCTTAATATACTAGCTGTTGCCCGCGGCTTCACCCGCGTGTATGTCGGATATTATCCCACGGGAACCTACTACCGGGATGAAATTATCCCACGGGAACCTTCTACCGGGATGCAAAGTATCCTGTCTTAATATACTAGCTGTTGCTCGCGGCTTCACCCGCGTGTATGTCGAAAATTATCCCACGGGAACCTTCTACCGGGATGAAATTATCCCACGGGAACCTTCTACCGGGATGAAAAGTATCCTATGTCTTAATATACTAGCTGTTGCCCGCGTGTATGTCGGAAATTATCCCACGGGAACCTTCTACCGGGATGAAAAGTATCCTATGTCTTAATATACTAGCTGTTGCCCGCGGCTTCGCCCGCGTGTATGTCGGAAATTAACCCACGGGAACGCACTACCGGGATGAAAGTATCCTATGTCTTAATATACTAGCTGTTGCCCGCGTGTATGTCGGAAATTATCCCACGGGAACCTTCTACCGGGATGAAATTATCCCACGGGAACCTTCTACCGGGATGCAAAGTATCCTGTCTTAATATACTAGCTGTTGCCCGCGGCTTCGCCCGCGTGTATGTCGGAAATTATCCCACGGGAACCTTCTACCGGGATGAAAAGTATCCTATGTCTTAATATACTAGCTGTTGCCCGCGTGTATGTCGGAAATTATCCCACGGGAACCTACTATCGGGATGAAATTATCCCACGGGAACCTTCTACCGGAATGCAAAGTATCCTGTCTTAATATACTAGCTGTTGCCCGCGGCTTCGCCCTCGTGTATGTCGGAAATTATCCCACGGGAACCTACTACCGGGATGAAATTATCCCACGGGAACCTTCTACCGGGATGCAAAGTATCCTGTCTTAATATACTAGCTGTTGCCCGCGTGTATGTCGGAAATTATCCCACGGGAACCTTCTACCGGGATGAAAAGTATCCTGTCTTAATATACTAGCTGTTGCCCGCGGCTTCGCCCTCGTGTATGTCGGAAATTATCCCACGGGAACCTACTACCGGGATGAAATTATCCCACGGGAACCTTCTACCGGGATGCAAAGTATCCTGTCTTAATATACTAGCTGTTGCCCGCGTGTATGTCGGAAATTATCCCACGGGAACCTTCTACCGGGATGCAAAGTATCCTGTCTTAATATACTAGCTGTTGCCCGCGGCTTCACCCGCGTGTATGTCGGAAATTATCCCACGGGAACCTTCTACCGGGATGAAATTATCCCACGGGAACCTTCTACCGGGATGCAAAGTATCCTGTCTTAATATACTAGCTGTTGCCCGCGGCTTCGCCCTCGTGTATGTCGGAAATTATCCCACGGGAACCTACTACCGGGATGAAATTATCCCACGGGAACCTTCTACCGGGATGCAAAGTATCCTGTCTTAATATACTAGCTGTTGCCCGCGTGTATGTCGGAAATTATCCCACGGGAACCTTCTACCGGGATGAAAAGTATCCTATGTCTTAATATACTAGCTGTTGCCCGCGTGTATGTCGGAAATTATCCCACGGGAACCTTCTACCGGGATGAAAAGTATCCTATGTCTTAATATACTAGCTGTTGCCCGCGGCTTCGCCCGCGTGTATGTCGGAAATTATCCCACGGGAACCTTCTACCGGGATGAAATTATCCCACGGGAACCTTCTACCGGGATGCAAAGTATCCTGTCTTAATATACTAGCTGTTGCCCGCGGCTTCGCCCGCGTGTATGTCGGAAATTATCCCACGGGAACCTTCTACCGGGATGAAATTATCCCACGGGAACCTTCTACCGGGATGCAAAGTATCCTGTCTTAATATACTAGCTGTTGCCCGCGTGTATGTCGGAAATTATTCCACGGGAACCTTCTACCGGGATGAAAAGTATCCTATGTCTTAATATACTAGCTGTTGCCGGCGTGTATGTCGGAAATTATCCCACGGGAACCTTCTACCGGCATGAAATTATCCCACGGGAACCTTCTACCGGGATGAAATTATCCCACGGGAACCTTCTACCGGGATGAAATTATCCCACGGGTACCTTCTACCGGGATGCAAAGTATCCTGTCTTAATATACTAGCTGTTGCCCGCGGCTTCGCCCGCGTGTATGTCGGAAATTATCCCACGGGAACCTTCTACCGGGATGAAAAGTATCCTATGTCTTAATATACTAGTTGTTGCCCGCGTGTATGTCGGAAATTATCCCACGGGAACCTACTACCGGGATGAAATTATCCCACGGGAACCTTCTACCGGGATGCAAAGTATCCTATGTCTTAATATACTAGCTGTTGCCCGCGTGTATGTCGGAAATTATCCCACGGGAACCTACTACCGGGATGAAAAGTATCCTATGTCTTAATATACTAGCTGTTGCCCGCGTGTATGTCGGAAATTATCCCACGGGAACCTACTACCGGGATGAAATTATCCCACGGGAACCTTCTACCGGGATGCAAAGTATCCTGTCTTAATATACTAGCTGTTGCCCGCGTGTATGTCGGAAATTATTCCACGGGAACCTTCTACCGGGATGAAAAGTATCCTATGTCTTAATATACTAGCTGTTGCCCGCGTGTATGTCGGAAATTATCCCACGGGAACCTACTACCGGGATGAAATTATCCCACGGGAACCTTCTACCGGGATGAAATTATCCCACGGGAACCTTCTACCGGGATGAAATTATCCCACGGGAACCTTCTACCGGGATGCAAAGTATCCTGTCTTAATATACTAGCTGTTGCCCGCGGCTTCGCCCGCGTGTATGTCGGAAATTATCCCACGGGAACCTACTACCGGGATGAAAAGTATCCTATGTCTTAATATACTAGCTGTTGCCCGCGTGTATGTCGGAAATTATCCCACGGGAACTAGTAGGTTCCCGTGGGATAATCCCGTTTGATAAAAATATCCCACAGGAACCTACTACCGGGATGAAATTATCCCACGGGAACCTTCTACCGGGATGCAAAGTATCCTGTCTTAATATACTAGCTGTTGCCCGCGGCTTCACCCGCGTGTATGTCGAAAATTATCCCACGAGAACCTTCTACCGGGATGAAATTATCCCACGGGAACCTTCTACCGGGATGCAAAGTATCATGTCTTAATATACTAGCTGTTGCCCGCGGCTTCACCCGCGTGTATGTCGAAAATTATCCCACGGGAACCTTCTACCGGGATGAAATTATCCCACGGGAACCTTCTACCGGGACGCAAAGTATCCTGTCTTAATATACTAGCTGTTGCCCGCGGCTTCGCCCGCGTGTATGTCGGAAATTATCCCACGGGAACCTTCTACCGGGATGAAATTATCCCACGGGAACCTTCTACCGGGATGCAAAGTATCCTGTCTTAATATACTAGCTGTTGCCCGCGTGTATGTCGGAAATTATTCCACGGGAACCTTCTACCGGAATGAAAAGTATCCTATGTCTTAATATACTAGCTGTTGCCCGCGTGTATGTCGGAAATTATCCCACGGGAACCTTCTACCGGGATGAAATTATCCCACGGGAACCTTCTACCGGGATGAAATTATCCCACGGGAACCTTCTACCGGGATGAAATTATCCCACGGGAACCTTCTACCGGGATGAAATTATCCCACGGGAACCTTCTACCGGGATGCAAAGTATCCTGTCTTAATATACTAGCTGTTGCCCGCGGCTTCGCCCGCGTGTATGTCGGAAATTATCCCACGGGAACCTTCTAGCGGGATGAAATTATCCCACGGGAACCTTCTACCGGGATGCAAAGTATCCTGTCTTAATATACTAGCTGTTGCCCGCGTGTATGTCGGAAATTATTCCACGGGAACCTTCTACCGGGATGAAAAGTATCCTATGTCTTAATATACTAGCTGTTGCCCGCGTGTATGTCGGAAATTATCCCACGGGAACCTTCTACCGGGATGAAATTATCCCACGGGAACCTTCTACCGGGATGCAAAGTATCCTGTCTTAATATACTAGCTGTTGCCCGCGTGTATGTCGGAAATTATTCCACGGGAACCTTCTACCGGGATGAAAAGTATCCTATGTCTTAATATACTAGCTGTTGCCCGCGTGTATGTCGGAAATTATCCCACGGGAACCTTCTACCGGGATGAAATTATCCCACGGGAACCTTCTACCGGGATGCAAAGTATCCTGTCTTAATATACTAGCTGTTGCCCGCGGCTTCACCCGCGTGTATGTCGGAAATTATCCCACGGGAACCTTCTACCGGGATGAAAAGTATCCTATGTCTTAATATACTAGCTGTTGCCCGCGTGTATGTCGGAAATTATCCCACGGGAACCTTCTACCGGGATGAAATTATCCCACGGGAACCTTCTACCGGGATGAAATTATCCCACGGGAACCTTCTACCGGGATGAAATTATCCCACGGGAACCTTCTACCGGGATGCAAAGTATCCTGTCTTAATATACTAGCTGTTGCCCGCGGCTTCGCCCGCGTGTATGTCGGAAATTATCCCACGGGAATTTTCTACCGGGATGAAATTATCCCACGGGAACCTTCTACCGGGATGCAAAGTATCCTGTATTAATATACTAGCTGTTGCCCGCGTGTATGTCGGAAATTATCCCACGGGAACCTTCTACCGGGATGAAAAGTATCCTATGTCTTAATATACTAGCTGTTGCCCGCGTGTATGTCGGAAATTATCCCACGGGAACCTACTACCGGGATGAAAAGTATCCTATGTCTTAATATACTAGCTGTTGCCCGCGGCTTCGCCCGCGTGTATGTCGGAAATTATCCCACGTGAATTTTCTACCGGGATGAAATTATCCCACGGGAACCTTCTACCGGGATGCAAAGTATCCTGTATTAATATACTAGCTGTTGCCCGCGTGTATGTCGGAAATTATCCCACGGGAACCTTCTACCGGGATGAAAAGTATCCTATGTCTTAATATACTAGCTGTTGCCCGCGTGTATGTCGGAAATTATCCCACGGGAATTTTCTACCGGGATGAAATTATCCCACGGGAACCTTCTACCGGGATGCAAAGTATCCTGTATTAATATACTAGCTGTTGCCCGCGTGTATGTCGGAAATTATCCCACGGGAACCTTCTACCGGGATGAAAAGTATCCTATGTCTTAATATACTAGCTGTTGCCCGCGTGTATGTCGGAAATTATCCCACGGGAACCTACTACCGGGATGAAAAGTATCCTATGTCTTAATATACTAGCTGTTGCCCGCGGCTTCACCCGCGTGTATGTCGGAAATTATCCCACGGGAACCTTCTACCGAGATGAAATTATCCCACGGGAACCTTCTACCGGGATGCAAAGTATCCTGTCTTAATATACTAGCTGTTGCCCGCGGCTTCGCCCGCGTGTATGTCGGAAATTATCCCACGGGAACCTACTACCGGGATGAAATTATCCCACGGGAACCTTCTACCGGGATGCAAAGTATCCTATGCCTTAATATACTAGCTGTTGCCCGCGTGTATGTCGGAAATTATCCCACGGGAACCTACTACCGGGATGCAAAGTATCCTGTCTTAATATACTAGCTGTTGCCCGCGGCTTCGCCCGCGTGTATGTCGGAAATTATCCTACGGGAACCTTCTACCGGGATGAAATTATCCCACGGGAACCTTCTACCGGGATGCAAAGTATCCTGTCTTAATAAACTGTCTGTTGCCCGCGGCTTCGCCCGCGTGTATGTCGGAAATTATCCCACGGGAACCTACTACCGGGATGAAAAGTATCCTATGTCTTAATATACTAGCTGTTGCCCGCGTGTATGTCGGAAATTATCCCACGGGAACCTACTACCGGGATGAAAAGTATCCTATGTCTTAATATACTAGCTGTTGCCCGCGTGTATGTCGGAAATTATCCCACGGGAACGCACTACCGGGATGAAAAGTATCCTATGTCTTAATATACTAGCTGTTGCCCGCGTGTATGTCGGAAATTATTCCACGGGAACCTACTACCGGGATGAAAAGTATCCTATGTCTTAATATACTAGCTGTTGCCCGCGGCTTCGCCCGCGTGTATGTCGGAAATTATCCCACGGGAACCTACTACCGGGATGAAAAGTATCCTATGTCTTAATATACTAGCTGTTGCCCGCGGCTTCGCCCGCGTGTATGTCGGAAATTATCCCACGGGAACCTTCTACCGGGATGAAAAGTATCCTATGTCTTAATATACTAGCTGTTGCCCGCGTGTATGTCGGAAATTATCCCACGGGAACTAGTAGGTTCCCGTGGGATAATCCCGTGGGATAAAAATATCCCACGGGAACCTACTACCGGGATGAAATTATCCCACGGGAACCTTCTACCGGGATGCAAAGTATCCTGTCTTAATATACTAGCTGTTGCCCGCGTGTATGTCGGAAATTATTCCACGGGAACCTTTTACCGGGATGAAAAGTATCCTATGTCTTAATATACTAGCTGTTGCCCGCGTGTATGTCGGAAATTATCCCACGGGAACCTTCTACCGGGATGAAATTATCCCACGGGAACCTTCTACCGGGATGCAAAGTATCCTGTCTTAATATACTAGCTGTTGCCAGCGGCTTCGCCCGCGTGTATGTCGGAAATTATCCCACGGGAACCTACTACCGGGATGAAAAGTATCCTATGTCTTAATATACTAGCTGTTGCCCGCGTGTATGTCGGAAATTATCCCACGGGAACTAGTAGGTTCCCGTGGGATAATCCCGTGGGATAAAAATATCCCACGGGAACCTACTACCGGGATGAAATTATCCCACGGGAACCTTCTACCGGGATGCAAAGTATCCTGTCTTAATATACTAGCTGTTGCCCGCGTGTATGTCGGAAATTATCCCACGGGAACCTTCTACCGGGATGAAATTATCCCACGGGAACCTTCTACCGGGATGAAATTATCCCACGGGAACCTTCTACCGGGATGCAAAGTATCCTGTCTTAATATACTAGCTGTTGCCCGCGGCTTCACCCGCGTGTATGTCGAAAATTATCCCACGGGAACCTTCTACCGGGATGAAATTATCCCACGGGAACCTTCTACCGGGATGCAAAGTATCCTGTCTTAATATACTAGCTGTTGCCCGCGGCTTCGCCCGCGTGTATGTCGGAAATTATCCCACGGGAACCTTCTACCGGGATGAAATTATCCCACGGGAACCTTCTACCGGGATGCAAAGTATCCTGTCTTAATATACTAGCTGTTGCCCGCGTGTATGTCGGAAATTATTCCACGGGAACCTTCTACCGGGATGAAAAGTATCCTATGTCTTAATATACTAGCTGTTGCCCGCGTGTATGTCGGAAATTATCCCACGGGAACCTTCTACCGGGATGAAATTATCCCACGGGAACCTTCTACCGGGATGCAAAGTATCCTATGTCTTAATATACTAGCTGTTGCCCGCGTGTATGTCGGAAATTATCCCACGGGAACCTACTACTGGGATGAAAAGTATCCTATGTCTTAATATACTAGCTGTTGCCCGCGTGTATGTCGGAAATTATCCCACGGGAACCTACTACCGGGATGAAATTATCCCACGGGAACCTTCTACCGGGATGCAAAGTATCCTGTCTTAATATACTAGCTGTTGCCCGCGTGTATGTCGGAAATTATCCCACGGGAACCTTCTACCGGGATGAAAAGTATCTTATGTCTTAATATACTAGCTGTTGCCCGCGTGTATGTCGGAAATTATCCCACGGGAATTTTCTACCGGGATGAAATTATCCCACGGGAACCTTCTACCGGGATGCAAAGTATCCTGTATTAATATACTAGCTGTTGCCCGCGTGTATGTCGGAAATTATCCCACGGGAACCTTCTACCGGGATGAAAAGTATCCTATGTCTTAATATACTAGCTGTTGCCCGCGTGTATGTCGGAAATTATCCCACGGGAACCTTTTTTTTTTTTTTTTTTTGTGGATGGGAAATCATCAAATAACTTCTCCCGCTCTGGGTGGAGCGGAAGGGCGTGTCAGACTTTTACTGACTAAAACCCACCCGTGTTCCTTCAGTTGCCTATGCCAGGGCCACGGTATCTTTTTCAAACAACCCGCGACCCCAGCGGCATCGGCCCTATTGGACCCCATCTTTTGCTGACATCTCTTTGAGGCGCGCGTGGAACACAACGCGCCGTCGACCCGGGCCTGGTCCTCACCGGACGGCGAGCTACCCACTACTCACCGTCCGCAAGCCCGCGCCTACGGTGGCCGGGAATCGGCTATCGATTCCCGCCGCCCAGGGCGTCTCCTGCGGCGACTGAGGGCGTGAGGTTGCCTCTCCCTCACGCGTTCCGCCTCCTCCTTTGCGAGCATTACCGCTTCGCAGAAGGAGGTGACGGCCTCCCATGCACTCTCGCTCCGCACCATGGCCTGGACCAGGCTCGGACGCGAGAGATCGCCGCCGCCGATCGCCTCCGTGAGAACACGGCGGTGCTCTGCCCAAGCCGGGCAGACCTCCACTGTATGCTCCACCGTGTCCTCTGGGCGATCCACACAATGGTGACACCCGGGCGTTTCCTCCCGCCTTATGCGAAACAGGAACCTCCCGAAACAACCGTGTCCGGTGAGGACCTGCGTCAGGCGGAAGGTGAGGACGCCGTGGCGCCTCTCTAACCACTCCTCAAAGAGGGGACTTATCGCCGCAATTGTGGCGTGCCCAGCGCTGGGCTGCGACAGTCGCACTCTCCATGTCGCCATGAGATCCCGCCGGAGCTCTGTCCGCTGTACCGTGATTTCTCGCGGCAGCGGAGTTACGCCCCGGCGTTTCGCCTCCTCGCGCCACTCCCACACGTGCGCGAGGACTTTCGCCTCCAGATCCCACGGCGGCAATCCGGCAAGGAGGCTCGCCGCCTCACCGGAGACCGTGCGATAACCCCGGACTAGCCGAATGGCCATGACCCTCTGGGACGCGTTCAACCGGCGGACTGGCCGCAGCCTCAGGGAACGCGCCCACACCGGTGCCCCGTAAAGGGCCATGGACCGCACGACCCCCGCGTAAAGCCTCCGGCAGGAGGCGTTTGGACCACCTAGATTGGGCAGGAGCCGCTTCAAGGCAGCCCCAGCCCGCTCCAGTCTGGGAGCCAAACGTCGGAAATGCTCCACGAAGTTCCACCGGCTGTCGAGGACGAGTCCCAGGTACTTCATCGTCGACTCGACTCCGATGCGAACCCCTCCTACCGTTATTTGGGAACCCGACGGTGGCGCATTCCGAGGACCATGAAAACACATGGCCTCGGACTTGTGCAGGGCCACCTCGAGTCCCAACTGCCGGATCCTCTCAACGACTATCGCAACCCCGCGTGTCACTAATTCAGCCGCCGCCTGGTGCGACCTCCCCTGCGCCAAGACCAGCGTGTCGTCAGCGTAACATACCACGCTGACGCCGCTAGGGAGGTCGGCGCGCAGCACCCAGTCGTACCCGATGTCCCACAAATGCGGCCCCAGGACCGATCCCTGTGGGACACCGCACGACATCTCTCGCCGGTTCCACTCTCCCTGATGACCGGGGTAGATGACGGCCCTATCCGTCAAATAGGCCTCAACCACTCGACAGAGGTAGGTCGGCATCCGGTGATACCGGAGTGCCTCCCTGATGCAACTCCAGGGCAGGGTATTGAAGGCGTTGGCGATGTCTAGAGACACCGCCAAGACGACTCCACCCCGGGCCACAGCATCCCCCGTCGTGAGGGCTCGCACGCGCATGATGGCGTCCACCGTAGAGCGCCCCCTGCGGAAACCAAACTGGCCTTCCGCCAAATCCGGCCCCTCCTGCACCAGCCACCCGACAAGGCGGTCTGCAATAACTCTTTCAAAGAGCTTGCCCACCTCGTCGAGCAGCACGATGGGTCGGTAAGCGGACGGAGAGTCCGCAGGGCGCCCTGGCTTCTTAATGAGGACCAGCTTCCCCGTCTTCCAACGAAGTGGGAACTGGCCCCTCTCCAAGCATGCGCTTAGGAGCCCCCCTAGTCGAGGCCCGAGAGCCCCAAAGGCCAGAACCCAGGCTCTTCCAGGTAAGCCGTCGGGTCCTGGGGCGGCATTTTTGGCACTCAGCCTACGTACCGCCGCTCTCAACTCTACCTCGGTCACTTCCGGAGCATCGTCGTCGTCGTCGGTGATGTGGTCCGCAACGGGCACCGCAGGAAGCGGAGCCATGGGCGGGGGAGTATGTTCCCCTCGCGAAGGGAACAGAGCGCTCACCACGTCCTCCACGAGCTGGGGCCGGAGACTCTGCGTCAGCGGGGGTGCCCATGGACGGAGTTTATTCCGCACCATTTTATAAGGGCGTCCCCATGGGTCCCTGTTTAGAGTCTCCAGCGACTCCTCGCGAGCCAGATCCCTAGCCCGCAAGATCTCCGCTCGGAGGGCGGTCTTCGCCGCTCTGTACCCCTCGTACAGCTCCGCCTGAATGGCTTCCGTATCCGGAGGGCGGATACGGAGCCTGCGGTGCCTGGTGTACCGGTGCCGCGCAGCAACGCACGCCTCGCGCAGAGCCGTCAGCTCCGGCGACCACCAATACACCTGGCGCCAGGCGCGACCGGGCTGGACCCGGGGCATTGCCACGTCACATATTTCGGACATGGCCTCCCGGAACCACTCCGCCTCGTCGTTGATGTCGGCAGACCTGTCCGGTGGTGACACCCAGGCCTGCACGATCGAGGCTTCCAGGAGGAGCTCCCGGTCCAGCTTCTTCAGCGCCCACCGCGGACCACTCGGGGCCTGTCGGACCGGCGCGCTCGAGGTCTGGGCGGAGACATCAAACCGGATGTACCGGTGGTCGGAATAGGTCTCCACCCCCTCTAGGACGCGCCAGTCAACAACATGTGGCAACAGAGCGGGGCTGGCGAACGAAATGTCCACCACTGATTCGCCCCGCATCCGCACACACGTGGGGACAGAACCCCGGTTTAGGATGACCAGGCCTGTCTCCAGAGCCCAGTCCTCCACCATCCTGCCCCGTGTGTCCGTATACCGGGAACCCCAAGCCACATTCTTGGCGTTGAAGTCCCCGAGGACGAGCACGGGAAGGGAACGAAACCCGACGACGACGTTTTTCAACTCCGCAAGGGAGTTGTGGAACTCGGCGAGAGTTCGGTTCGGGGAGAAGTATACCCCTACCACGACAATCCCCCCGAACCGTGCTGCAACGCAACCCTGTCCCCTCTTGACGGCTTCGAGGGACAGGGTACCGGCGGCGGCCGACGAAATGAGGGTCACTGAGCCGCTCAGGTCCTCCACCCAGTAATCACTGGGCGGGACAAAGTACGGCTCAGCGACCACGGCGATGTTAATCGACCACTGCGCCATGCTCTGGAGCAACAGATCCTGAGCGGCGGCGCAGTGGTTGATGTTCGCCTGGAGGAGGCGTAATGGGGCCATTATTGACACTCCATATCAGCCCCCTCCCGAGCCCCCTGTGAGGGCCCTGCCGCCGTAGTTACGACGGCGACGACAGTGGAGGCGGCAGCGGCGGTGGCAGTGGCGGTGGCTGCAGCAGTAACGGCGGTGGCGGAGGGCTTGCCTTTGCCCCTGGCTTTGGCGGGTGGAACGCAGGCCTTGCTCCCCGCCCGGTGATTGGCCGGCTTGCCAGCTGCCGCACATACAAAGCAGTGCGGCGTGGCATTACACGAGCCGGCCTTGTGACCGGGCTGACCGCAGCAGAAGCAGTGACTGCTGCGGTCCACCTCCGAGGTGCATTTAACTCCCACGTGGTTGCCCACCTGGCAGCGGAAGCACCTCAGAGGTCTGGGTTCCAGCAGTTTCACCTGCGCGGACACCCAGCCGACCTTGAGCCTGCGGCCCTCCCCGACTATCTTCCGGGCTGCCGACACGGGGCAGCTCACCGTTACGGCTCGCATCCCCGTATAGTCGGGACGGATGGTGCCTACCCTCACCTGCTCGGCAGAGCAACCCCCAGCACCGACGATGGCGGCCACCACCTCCGTCGCAGAGTCGTCCAAGCCCAGGAAGCGCATGTCCGCGCACTTGGTGGGTCTGGACACTCGGGATCCCACGGGAACCTACTACCGGGATGAAAAGTATCCTATGTCTTAATATACTAGCTGTTGCCCGCGGCTTCACCCGCGTGTATGTCGGAAATTATCCCACGGGAACCTTCTACCGAGATGAAATTATCCCACGGGAACCTTCTACCGGGATGCAAAGTATCCTGTCTTAATATACTAGCTGTTGCCCGCGGCTTCGCCCGCGTGTATGTCGGAAATTATCCCACGGGAACCTTCTACCGGGATGAAATTATCCCACGGGAACCTTCTACCGGGATGCAAAGTATCCTGTCTTAATATACTAGCTGTTGCCCGCGGCTTCGCCCGCGTGTATGTCGGAAATTATCCCACGGGAACCTTCTACCGGGATGAAAAGTATCCTATCTCTTAATATACTAGTTGTTGCCCGCGTGTATGTCGGAAATTATCCCACGGGAACCTACTACCGGGATGAAATTATCCCACGGGAACCTTCTACCGGGATGCAAAGTATCCTATGCCTTAATATACTAGCTGTTGCCCGCGTGTATGTCGGAAATTATCCCACGGGAACCTACTACCGGGATGAAAAGTATCCTATGTCTTAATATACTAGCTGTTGCCCGCGTGTACGTCGAAAATTATCCCACGGGAACCTTCTACCGGGATGAAATTATCCCACGGGAACCTTCTACCGGGATGCAAAGTATCCTGTCTTAATATACTAGCTGTTGCCCGCGGCTTCGCCCGCGTGTATGTCGGAAATTATCCTACGGGAACCTTCTACCGGGATGAAATTATCCCACGGGAACCTTCTACCGGGATGCAAAGTATCCTGTCTTAATAAACTGTCTGTTGCCCGCGGCTTCGCCCGCGTGTATGTCGGAAATTATCCCACGGGAACCTACTACCGGGATGAAAAGTATCCTATGTCTTAATATACTAGCTGTTGCCCGCGGCTTCGCCCGCGTGTATGTCGGAAATTATCCCACGGGAACCTACTACCGGGATGAAAAGTATCCTATGTCTTAATATACTAGCTGTTGCCCGCGTGTATGTCGGAAATTATCCCACGGGAACTAGTAGGTTCCCGTGGGATAATCCCGTGGGATAAAAATATCCCACGGGAACCTACTACCGGGATGAAATTATCCCACGGGAACCTTCTACCGGGATGCAAAGTATCCTGTCTTAATATACTAGCTGTTGCCCGCGGCTTCGCCCGCGTGTATGTCGGAAATTATCCCACGGGAACCTACTACCGGGATGAAAAGTATCCTATGTCTTAATATACTAGCTGTTGCCCGCGTGTATGTCGGAAATTATCCCACGGGAACTAGTAGGTTCCCGTGGGATAATCCCGTGGGATAAAAATATCCCACGGGAACCTACTACCGGGATGAAATTATCCCACGGGAACCTTCTACCGGGATGCAAAGTATCCTGTCTTAATATACTAGCTGTTGCCCGCGTGTATGTCGGAAATTATTCCACGGGAACCTTCTACCGGGATGAAAAGTATCCTATGTCCTAATATACTAGCTGTTGCCCGCGTGTATGTCGGAAATTATCCCACGGGAACCTTCTACCGGGATGAAATTATCCCACGGGAACCTTCTACCGGGATGAAATTATCCCACGGGAACCTTCTACCGGGATGAAATTATCCCACGGGAACCTACCGGGATGCAAAGTATCCTGTCTTAATATACTAGCTGTTGCCCGCGGCTTCACCCGCGTGTATGTCGAAAATTATCCCACGGGAACCTTCTACCGGGATGAAATTATCCCACGGGAACCTTCTACCGGGATGCAAAGTATCCTGTCTTAATATACTAGCTGTTGCCCGCGGCTTCGCCCGCGTGTATGTCGGAAATTATCCCACGGGAACCTTCTACCGGGATGAAATTATCCCACGGGAACCTTTTACCGGGATGCAAAGTATCCTGTCTTAATATACTAGCTGTTGCCCGCGGCTTCGCCCGCGTGTATGTCGGAAATTATCCCACGGGAACCTTCTACCGGGATGGAATTATCCCACGGGAACCTTCTACCGGGATGCAAAGTATCCTGTCTTAATATACTAGCTGTTGCCCGCGTGTATGTCGGAAATTATCCCACGGGAACCTACTACCGGGATGAAAAGTATCCTATGTCTTAATATACTAGCTGTTGCCCGCGTGCATGTCGGAAATTATCCCACGGGAACCTACTACCGGGATGAAATTATCCCACGGGAACCTTCTACCGGGATGCAAAGTATCCTGTCTTAATATACTAGCTGTTGCCCGCGTGTATGTCGGAAATTATTCCACGGGAACCTTCTACCGGGATGAAAAGTATCCTATGTCTTAATATACTAGCTGTTGCCCGCGTGTATGTCGGAAATTATCCCACGGGAACCTTCTACCGGGATGAAATTATCCCACGGGAACCTTCTACCGGGATGAAATTATCCCACGGGAACCTTCTACCGGGATGAAATTATCCCACGGGAACCTTCTACCGGGATGCAAAGTATCCTGTCTTAATATACTAGCTGTTGCCCGCGGCTTCGCCCGCGTGTATGTCGGAAATTATCCCACGGGAACCTACTACCGGGATGAAAAGTATCCTATGTCTTAATATACTAGCTGTTGCCTGCGTGTATGTCGAAAATTATTCCACGGGAACCTTCTACCGGGATGAAATTATCCCACGGGAACCTTCTACCGGGATGAAATTATCCCACGGGAACCTTCTACCGGGATGAAATTATCCCACGGGAACCTTCTACCGGGATGCAAAGTATCCTGTCTTAATATACTAGCTGTTGCCCGCGTGTATGTCGGAAATTATCCCACGGGAACTAGTAGGTTCCCGTGGGATAATCCCGTGGGATAAAAATATCCCACGGGAACCTACTACCGGGATGAAATTATCCCACGGGAACCTACTACCGGGATGAAAAGTATCCTATGTCTTAATATACTAGCTGTTGCCCGCGTGTATGTCGGAAATTATCCCACGGGAACCTACTACCGGGATGAAAAGTATCCTATGTCTTAATATACTAGCTGTTGCCCGCGGCTTCGCCCGCGTGTATGTCGGAAATTATCCCACGGGAACCTACTACCGGGATGAAAAGTATCCTATGTCTTAATATACTAGCTGTTGCCCGCGGCTTCGCCCGCGTGTATGTCGGAAATTATCCCACGGGAACCTTCTACCGGGATGAAAGTATCCTATCTCTTAATATACTAGTTGTTGCCCGCGTGTATGTCGGAAATTATCCCACGGGAACCTACTACCGGGATGAAATTATCCCACGGGAACCTTCTACCGGGATGCAAAGTATCCTATGCCTTAATATACTAGCTGTTGCCCGCGTGTATGTCGGAAATTATCCCACGGGAACCTACTACCGGGATGAAAAGTATCCTATGTCTTAATATACTAGCTGTTGCCCGCGTGTACGTCGAAAATTATCCCACGGGAACCTTCTACCGGGATGAAATTATCCCACGGGAACCTTCTACCGGGATGCAAAGTATCCTGTCTTAATATACTAGCTGTTGCCCGCGGCTTCCCCCGCGTGTATGTCGGAAATTATCCTACGGGAACCTTCTACCGGGATGAAATTATCCCACGGGAACCTTCTACCGGGATGCAAAGTATCCTGTCTTAATAAACTTTCTGTTGCCCGCGGCTTCGCCCGCGTGTATGTCGGAAATTATCCCACGGGAACCTACTACCGGGATGAAAAGTATCCTATGTCTTAATATACTAGCTGTTGCCCGCGTGTATGTCGGAAATTATCCCACGGGAACCTACTACCGGGATGAAAAGTATCCTATGTCTTAATATACTAGCTGTTGCCCGCGTGTATGTCGGAAATTATCCCACGGGAACGCACTACCGGGATGAAAAGTATCCTATGTCTTAATATACTAGCTGTTGCCCGCGTGTATGTCGGAAATTATTCCACGGGAACCTACTACCGGGATGAAAAGTATCCTATGTCTTAATATACTAGCTGTTGCCCGCGGCTTCGCCCGCGTGTATGTCGGAAATTATCCCACGGGAACCTACTACCGGGATGAAAAGTATCCTATGTCTTAATATACTAGCTGTTGCCCGCGGCTTCGCCCGCGTGTATGTCGGAAATTATCCCACGGGAACCTTCTACCGGGATGAAAAGTATCCTATGTCTTAATATACTAGCTGTTGCCCGCGTGTATGTCGGAAATTATCCCACGGGAACTAGTAGGTTCCCGTGGGATAATCCCGGGGGATAAAAATATCCCACGGGAACCTACTACCGGGATGAAATTATCCCACGGGAACCTTCTACCGGGATGCAAAGTATCCTGTCTTAATATACTAGCTGTTGCCCGCGTGTATGTCGGAAATTATTCCACGGGAACCTTCTACCGGGATGAAAAGTATCCTATGTCTTAATATACTAGCTGTTGCCCGCGTGTATGTCGGAAATTATTCCACGGGAACCTTCTACCGGGATGAAATTATCCCACGGGAACCTTCTACCGGGATGCAAAGTATCCTGTCTTAATATACTAGCTGTTGCCCGCGGCTTCGCCCGCGTGTATGTCGGAAATTATCCCACGGGAACCTACTACCGGGATGAAAAGTATCCTATGTCTTAATATACTAGCTGTTGCCCGCGTGTATGTCGGAAATTATCCCACGGGAACTAGTAGGTTCCCGTGGGATAATCCCGTGGGATAAAAATATCCCACGGGAACCTACTACCGGGATGAAATTATCCCACGGGAACCTACTACCGGGATGAAAAGTATCCTATGTCTTAATATACTAGCTGTTGCCCGCGTGTATGTCGGAAATTATTCCACGGGAACCTTCTACCGGGATGAAAAGTATCCTATGTCTTAATATACTAGCTGTTGCCCGCGGCTTCGCCCGCGTGTATGTCGGAAATTATCCCACGGGAACCTACTACCGGGATGAAAAGTATCCTATGTCTTAATATACTAGCTGTTGCCCGCGGCTTCGCCCGCGTGTATGTCGGAAATTATCCCACGGGAACCTTCTACCGGGATGAAAGTATCCTATCTCTTAATATACTAGTTGTTGCCCGCGTGTATGTCGGAAATTATCCCACGGGAACCTACTACCGGGATGAAATTATCCCACGGGAACCTTCTACCGGGATGCAAAGTATCCTATGCCTTAATATACTAGCTGTTGCCCGCGTGTATGTCGGAAATTATCCCACGGGAACCTACTACCGGGATGAAAAGTATCCTATGTCTTAATATACTAGCTGTTGCCCGCGTGTACGTCGAAAATTATCCCACGGGAACCTTCTACCGGGATGAAATTATCCCACGGGAACCTTCTACCGGGATGCAAAGTATCCTGTCTTAATATACTAGCTGTTGCCCGCGGCTTCGCCCGCGTGTATGTCGGAAATTATCCTACGGGAACCTTCTACCGGGATGAAATTATCCCACGGGAACCTTCTACCGGGATGCAAAGTATCCTGTCTTAATAAACTGTCTGTTGCCCGCGGCTTCGCCCGCGTGTATGTCGGAAATTATCCCACGGGAACCTACTACCGGGATGAAAAGTATCCTATGTCTTAATATACTAGCTGTTGCCCGCGTGTATGTCGGAAATTATCCCACGGGAACCTACTACCGGGATGAAAAGTATCCTATGTCTTAATATACTAGCTGTTGCCCGCGTGTATGTCGGAAATTATCCCACGGGAACGCACTACCGGGATGAAAAGTATCCTATGTCTTAATATACTAGCTGTTGCCCGCGTGTATGTCGGAAATTATTCCACGGGAACCTACTACCGGGATGAAAAGTATCCTATGTCTTAATATACTAGCTGTTGCCCGCGGCTTCGCCCGCGTGTATGTCGGAAATTATCCCACGGGAACCTACTACCGGGATGAAAAGTATCCTATGTCTTAATATACTAGCTGTTGCCCGCGGCTTCGCCCGCGTGTATGTCGGAAATTATCCCACGGGAACCTTCTACCGGGATGAAAAGTATCCTATGTCTTAATATACTAGCTGTTGCCCGCGTGTATGTCGGAAATTATCCCACGGGCACTAGTAGGTTCCCGTGGGATAATCCCGTGGGATAAAAATATCCCACGGGAACCTACTACCGGGATGAAATTATCCCACGGGAACCTTCTACCGGGATGCAAAGTATCCTGTCTTAATATACTAGCTGTTGCCCGCGTGTATGTCGGAAATTATTCCACGGGAACCTTCTACCGGGATGAAAAGTATCCTATGTCTTAATATACTAGCTGTTGCCCGCGTGTATGTCGGAAATTATTCCACGGGAACCTTCTACCGGGATGAAATTATCCCACGGGAACCTTCTACCGGGATGCAAAGTATCCTGTCTTAATATACTAGCTGTTGCCCGCGGCTTCGCCCGCGTGTATGTCGGAAATTATCCCACGGGAACCTACTACCGGGATGAAAAGTATCCTATGTCTTAATATACTAGCTGTTGCCCGCGTGTATGTCGGAAATTATCCCACGGGAACTAGTAGGTTCCCGTGGGATAATCCCGTGGGATAAAAATATCCCACGGGAACCTACTACCGGGATGAAATTATCCCACGGGAACCTTCTACCGGGATGCAAAGTATCCTGTCTTAATATACTAACTGTTGCCCGCGTGTATGTCGGAAATTATTCCACGGGAACCTTCTACCGGGATGAAAAGTATCCTATGTCCTAATATACTAGCTGTTGCCCGCGTGCATGTCGGAAATTATCCCACGGGAACCTACTACCGGGATGAAATTATCCCACGGGAACCTTCTACCGGGATGCAAAGTATCCTGTCTTAATATACTAGCTGTTGCCCGCGTGTATGTCGGAAATTATTCCACGGGAACCTTCTACCGGGATGAAAAGTATCCTATGTCTTAATATACTAGCTGTTGCCCGCGTGTATGTCGGAAATTATCCCACGGGAACCTTCTACCGGGATGAAATTATCCCACGGGAACCTTCTACCGGGATGAAATTATCCCACGGGAAACTTCTACCGGGTGAAATTATCCCACGGGAACCTTCTACCGGGATGCAAAGTATCCTGTCTTAATATACTAGCTGTTGCCCGCGGCTTCGCCCGCGTGTATGTCGGAAATTATCCCACGGGAACCTACTACCGGGATGAAAAGTATCCTATGTCTTAATATACTAGCTGTTGCCCGCGTGTATGTCGAAAATTATTCCACGGGAACCTTCTACCGGGATGAAATTATCCCACGGGAACCTTCTACCGGGATGAAATTATCCCACGGGAACCTTCTACCGGGATGAAATTATCCCACGGGAACCTTCTACCGGGATGCAAAGTATCCTGTCTTAATATACTAGCTGTTGCCCGCGTGTATGTCGGAAATTATCCCACGGGAACTAGTAGGTTCCCGTGGGATAATCCCGTGGGATAATCCCGTGGGATAAAAATATCCCACGGGAACCTACTACCGGGATGAAATTATCCCACGGGAACCTACTACCGGGATGAAAAGTATCCTATGTCTTAATATACTAGCTGTTGCCCGCGTGTATGTCGGAAATTATCCCACGGGAACCTACTACCGGGATGAAAAGTATCCTATGTCTTAATATACTAGCTGTTGCCCGCGGCTTCGCCCGCGTGTATGTCGGAAATTATCCCACGGGAACCTACTACCGGGATGAAAAGTATCCTATGTCTTAATATACTAGCTGTTGCCCGCGGCTTCGCCCGCGTGTATGTCGGAAATTATCCCACGGGAACCTTCTACCGGGATGAAAGTATCCTATCTCTTAATATACTAGTTGTTGCCCGCGTGTATGTCGGAAATTATCCCACGGGAACCTACTACCGGGATGAAATTATCCCACGGGAACCTTCTACCGGGATGCAAAGTATCCTATGCCTTAATATACTAGCTGTTGCCCGCGTGTATGTCGGAAATTATCCCACGGGAACCTACTACCGGGATGAAAAGTATCCTATGTCTTAATATACTAGCTGTTGCCCGCGTGTACGTCGAAAATTATCCCACGGGAACCTTCTACCGGGATGAAATTATCCCACGGGAACCTTCTACCGGGATGCAAAGTATCCTGTCTTAATATACTAGCTGTTGCCCGCGGCTTCGCCCGCGTGTATGTCGGAAATTATCCTACGGGAACCTTCTACCGGGATGAAATTATCCCACGGGAACCTTCTACCGGGATGCAAAGTATCCTGTCTTAATAAACTGTCTGTTGCCCGCGGCTTCGCCCGCGTGTATGTCGGAAATTATCCCACGGGAACCTACTACCGGGATGAAAAGTATCCTATGTCTTAATATACTAGCTGTTGCCCGCGTGTATGTCGGAAATTATCCCACGGGAACCTACTACCGGGATGAAAAGTATCCTATGTCTTAATATACTAGCTGTTGCCCGCGTGTATGTCGGAAATTATCCCACGGGAACGCACTACCGGGATGAAAAGTATCCTATGTCTTAATATACTAGCTGTTGCCCGCGTGTATGTCGGAAATTATTCCACGGGAACCTACTACCGGGATGAAAAGTATCCTATGTCTTAATATACTAGCTGTTGCCCGCGGCTTCGCCCGCGTGTATGTCGGAAATTATCCCACGGGAACCTACTACCGGGATGAAAAGTATCCTATGTCTTAATATACTAGCTGTTGCCCGCGGCTTCGCCCGCGTGTATGTCGGAAATTATCCCACGGGAACCTTCTACCGGGATGAAAAGTATCCTATGTCTTAATATACTAGCTGTTGCCCGCGTGTATGTCGGAAATTATCCCACGGGAACTAGTAGGTTCCCGTGGGATAATCCCGTGGGATAAAAATATCCCACGGGAACCTACTACCGGGATGAAATTATCCCACGGGAACCTTCTACCGGGATGCAAAGTATCCTGTCTTAATATACTAGCTGTTGCCCGCGTGTATGTCGGAAATTATTCCACGGGAACCTTCTACCGGGATGAAAAGTATCCTATGTCTTAATATACTAGCTGTTGCCCGCGTGTATGTCGGAAATTATTCCACGGGAACCTTCTACCGGGATGAAATTATCCCACGGGAACCTTCTACCGGGATGCAAAGTATCCTGTCTTAATATACTAGCTGTTGCCCGCGGCTTCGCCCGCGTGTATGTCGGAAATTATCCCACGGGAACCTACTACCGGGATGAAAAGTATCCTATGTCTTAATATACTAGCTGTTGCCCGCGTGTATGTCGGAAATTATCCCACGGGAACTAGTAGGTTCCCGTGGGATAATCCCGTGGGATAAAAATATCCCACGGGAACCTACTACCGGGATGAAATTATCCCACGGGAACCTTCTACCGGGATGCAAAGTATCCTGTCTTAATATACTAGCTGTTGCCCGCGTGTATGTCGGAAATTATCCCACGGGAACCTTCTACCGGGATGAAATTATCCCACGGGAACCTTCTACCGGGATGAAATTATCCCACGGGAACCTTCTACCGGGATGAAATTATCCCACGGGAACCTTGTACCGGGATGCAAAGTATCCTGTCTTAATATACTAGCTGTTGCCCGCGGCTTCACCCGCGTGTATGTCGAAAATTATCCCACGGGAACCTTCTACCGGGATGAAATTATCCCACGGGAACCTTCTACCGGGATGCAAAGTATCCTGTCTTAATATACTAGCTGTTGCCCGCGGCTTCGCCCGCGTGTATGTCGGAAATTATGCCACGGGAACCTTCTACCGGGATGAAATTATCCCACGGGAACCTTCTACCGGGATGCAAAGTATCCTGTCTTAATATACTAGCTGTTGCCCGCGGCTTCGCCCGCGTGTATGTCGGAAATTATCCCACGGGAACCTTCTACCGGGATGAAATTATCCCACGGGAACCTTCTACCGGGATGCAAAGTATCCTGTCTTAATATACTAGCTGTTGCCCGCGTGTATGTCGGAAATTATTCCACGGGAACCTTCTACCGGGATGAAAAGTATCCTATGTCTTAATATACTAGCTGTTGCCCGCGTGTATGTCGGAAATTATCCCACGGGAACCTTCTACCGGGATGAAATTATCCCACGGGAACCTTCTACCGGGATGAAATTATCCCCCGGGAACCTTTTACCGGGATGAAATTATCCCACGGGAACCTTCTACCGGGATGCAAAGTATCCTGTCTTAATATACTAGCTGTTGCCCGCGGCTTCGCCCGCGTGTATGTCGGAAATTATCCCACGGGAACCTTCTACCGGGATGAAAAGTATCCTATGTCTTAATATACTAGTTGTTGCCCGCGTGTATGTCGGAAATTATCCCACGGGAACCTACTACCGGGATGAAATTATCCCACGGGAACCTTCTACCGGGATGCAAAGTATCCTATGTCTTAATATACTAGCTGTTGCCCGCGTGTATGTCGGAAATTATCCCACGGGAACCTACTACCGGGATGAAAAGTATCCTATGTCTTAATATACTAGCTGTTGCCCGCGTGTATGTCGGAAATTATCCCACGGGAACCTACTACCGGGATGAAATTATCCCACGGGAACCTTCTACCGGGATGCAAAGTATCCTGTCTTAATATACTAGCTGTTGCCCGCGTGTATGTCGGAAATTATTCCACGGGAACCTTCTACCGGGATGAAAAGTATCCTATGTCTTAATATACTAGCTGTTGCCCGCGTGTATGTCGGAAATTATCCCACGGGAACCTTCTACCGGGATGAAATTATCCCACGGGAACCTTCTACCGGGATGCAAAGTATCCTGTCTTAATATACTAGCTGTTGCCCGCGGCTTCGCCCGCGTGTATGTCGGAAATTATCCCACGGGAACCTTCTACCGGGATGAAATTATCCCACGGGAACCTTCTACCGGGATGCAAAGTATCCTGTCTTAATATACTAGCTGTTGCCCGCGGCTTCGCCCGCGTGTATGTCGGAAATTATCCCACGGGAACCTTCTACCGGGATGAAATTATCCCACGGGAACCTTCTACCGGGATGCAAAGTATCCTGTCTTAATATACTAGCTGTTGCCCGCGGCTTCGCCCGCGTGTATGTCGGAAATTATCCCACGGGAACCTTCTACCGGGATGAAATTATCCCACGGGAACCTTCTACCGGGATGCAAAGTATCCTATGTCTTAATATACTAGCTGTTGCCCGCGTGTATGTCGGAAATTATCCCACGGGAACCTTCTACCAGGATGAAATTATCCCACGGGAACCTTCTACCGGGATGAAATTATCCCACGGGAACCTTCTACCGGGATGAAATTATCCCACGGGAACCTTCTACCGGGATGCAAAGTATCCTGTCTTAATATACTAGCTGTTGCCCGCGTGTATGTCGGAAATTATCCCACGGGAACTAGTAGGTTCCCGTGGGATAATCCCGTGGAATAAAAATATCCCACGGGAACCTACTACCGGGATGAAATTATCCCACGGGAACCTTCTACCGGGATGCAAAGTATCCTGTCTTAATATACTAGCTGTTGCCCGCGTGTATGTCGGAAATTATTCCACGGGAACCTTCTACCGGGATGAAAAGTATCCTATGTCTTAATATACTAGCTGTTGCCCGCGTGTATGTCGGAAATTATCCCACGGGAACCTTCTACCGGGATGAAATTATCCCACGGGAACCTTCTACCGGGATGAAATTATCCCACGGGAACCTTCTACCGGGATGAAATTATCCCACGGGAACCTTCTACCGGGATGCAAAGTATCCTGCCTTAATATACTAGCTGTTGCCCGCGTGTATGTCGGAAATTATCCCACGGGAACTAGTAGCTTCCCGTGGGATAATCCCGTGGGATAAAAATATCCCACGGGAACCTACTACCGGGATGAAATTATCCCACGGGAACCTACTACCGGGATGAAAAGTATCCTATGTCTTAATATACTAGCTGTTGCCCGCGTGTATGTCGGAAATTATCCCACGGGAACCTACTACCGGGATGAAAAGTATCCTATGTCTTAATATACTAGCTGTTGCCCGCGGCTTCGCCCGCGTGTATGTCGGAAATTATCCCACGGGAACCTACTACCGGGATGAAAAGTATCCTATGTCTTAATATACTAGCTGTTGCCCGCGGCTTCGCCCGCGTGTATGTCGGAAATTATCCCACGGGAACCTTCTACCGGGATGAAAGTATCCTATCTCTTAATATACTAGTTGTTGCCCGCGTGTATGTCGGAAATTATCCCACGGGAACCTACTACCGGGATGAAATTATCCCACGGGAACCTTCTACCGGGATGCAAAGTATCCTATGCCTTAATATACTAGCTGTTGCCCGCGTGTATGTCGGAAATTATCCCACGGGAACCTACTACCGGGATGAAAAGTATCCTATGTCTTAATATACTAGCTGTTGCCCGCGTGTACGTCGAAAATTATCCCACGGGAACCTTCTACCGGGATGAAATTATCCCACGGGAACCTTCTACCGGGATGCAAAGTATCCTGTCTTAATATACTAGCTGTTGCCCGCGGCTTCGCCCGCGTGTATGTCGGAAATTATCCTACGGGAACCTTCTACCGGGATGAAATTATCCCACGGGAACCTTCTACCGGGATGCAAAGTATCCTGTCTTAATAAACTGTCTGTTGCCCGCGGCTTCGCCCGCGTGTATGTCGGAAATTATCCCACGGGAACCTACTACCGGGATGAAAAGTATCCTATGTCTTAATATACTAGCTGTTGCCCGCGTGTATGTCGGAAATTATCCCACGGGAACCTACTACCGGGATGAAAAGTATCCTATGTCTTAATATACTAGCTGTTGCCCGCGTGTATGTCGGAAATTATCCCACGGGAACGCACTACCGGGATGAAAAGTATCCTATGTCTTAATATACTAGCTGTTGCCCGCGTGTATGTCGGAAATTATTCCACGGGAACCTACTACCGGGATGAAAAGTATCCTATGTCTTAATATACTAGCTGTTGCCCGCGGCTTCGCCCGCGTGTATGTCTTAAATTATCCCACGGGAACCTACTACCGGGATGAAAAGTATCCTATGTCTTAATATACTAGCTGTTGCCCGCGGCTTCGCCCGCGTGTATGTCGGAAATTATCCCACGGGAACCTTCTACCGGGATGAAAAGTATCCTATGTCTTAATATACTAGCTGTTGCCCGCGTGTATGTCGGAAATTATCCCACGGGAACTAGTAGGTTCCCGTGGGATAATCCCGTGGGATAAAAATATCCCACGGGAACCTACTACCGGGATGAAATTATCCCACGGGAACCTTCTACCGGGATGCAAAGTATCCTGTCTTAATATACTAGCTGTTGCCCGCGTGTATGTCGGAAATTATTCCACGGGAACCTTCTACCGGGATGAAAAGTATCCTATGTCTTAATATACTAGCTGTTGCCCGCGTGTATGTCGGAAATTATCCCACGGGAACCTTCTACCGGGATGAAATTATCCCACGGGAACCTTCTACCGGGATGCAAAGTATCCTGTCTTAATATACTAGCTGTTGCCCGCGGCTTCGCCCGCGTGTATGTCGGAAATTATCCCACGGGAACCTACTACCGGGATGAAAAGTATCCTATGTCTTAATATACTAGCTGTTGCCCGCGTGTATGTCGGAAATTATCCCACGGGAACTAGTAGGTTCCCGTGGGATAATCCCGTGGGATAAAAATATCCCACGGGAACCTACTACCGGGATGAAATTATCCCACGGGAACCTTCTACCGGGATGCAAAGTATCCTGTCTTAATATACTAGCTGTTGCCCGCGTGTATGTCGGAAATTATTCCACGGGAACCTTCTACCGGGATGAAATTATCCCACGGGAACCTTCTACCGGGATGAAATTATCCCACGGGAACCTTCTACCGGGATGCAAAGTATCCTGTCTTAATATACTAGCTGTTGCCCGCGGCTTCACCCGCGTGTATGTCGTAAATTATCCTTCGGGAACCTTCTACCGGGATGAAATTATCCCACGGGAACCTTCTACCGGGATGCAAAGTATCCTGTCTTAATATACTAGCTGTTGCCCGCGGCTTCGCCCGCGTGTATGTCGGAAATTATCCCACGGGAACCTTCTACCGGGATGAAATTATCCCACGGGAACCTTCTACCGGGATGCAAAGTATCCTGTCTTAATATACTAGCTGTTGCCCGCGGCTTCGCCCGCGTGTATGTCGGAAATTATCCCACGGGAACCTTCTACCGGGATGAAATTATCCCACGGGAACCTTCTACCGGGATGCAAAGTATCCTGTCTTAATATACTAGCTGTTGCCCGCGTGTATGTCGGAAATTATTCCACGGGAACCTTCTACCGGGATGAAAAGTATCCTATGTCTTAATATACTAGCTGTTGCCCGCGTGTATGTCGGAAATTATCCCACGGGAACCTTCTACCGGGATGAAATTATCCCACGGGAACCTTCTACCGGGATGAAATTATCCCACGGGAACCTTCTACCGGGATGAAATTATCCCACGGGAACCTTCTACCGGGATGCAAAGTATCCTGTCTTAATATACTAGCTGTTGCCCGCGGCTTCGCCCGCGTGTATGTCGGAAATTATCCCACGGGAACCTTCTACCGGGATGAAAAGTATCCTATGTCTTAATATACTAGTTGTTGCCCGCGTGTATGTCGGAAATTATCCCACGGGAACCTACTACCGGGATGAAATTATCCCACGGGAACCTTCTACCGGGATGCAAAGTATCCTATGTCTTAATATACTAGCTGTTGCCCGCGTGTATGTCGGAAATTATCCCACGGGAACCTACTACCGGGATGAAAAGTATCCTATGTCTTAATATACTAGCTGTTGCCCGCGTGTATGTCGGAAATTATCCCACGGGAACCTACTACCGGGATGAAATTATCCCACGGGAACCTTCTACCGGGATGCAAAGTATCCTATGTCTTAATATACTAGCTGTTGCCCGCGTGTATGTCGGAAATTATTCCACGGGAACCTTCTACCGGGATGAAAAGTATCCTATGTCTTAATATACTAGCTGTTGCCCGCGTGTATGTCGGAAATTATCCCACGGGAACCTTCTACCGGGATGAAATTATCCCACGGGAACCTTCTACCGGGATGAAATTATCCCACGGGAACCTTCTACCGGGATGAAATTATCCCACGGGAACCTTCTACCGGGATGCAAAGTATCCTGTCTTAATATACTAGCTGTTGCCCGCGGCTTCGCCCGCGTGTATGTCGGAAATTATCCCACGGGAACCTACTACCGGGATGAAAAGTATCCTATGTCTTAATATACTAGCTGTTGCCCGCGTGTATTTTGGAAATTATCCCACGGGAACTAGTAGGTTCCCGTGGGATAATCCCGTGGGATAAAAATATCCCACGGGAACCTACTACCGGGATGAAATTATCCCACGGGAACCTTCTACCGGGATGCAAAGTATCCTGTCTTAATATACTAGCTGTTGCCCGCGTGTATGTCGGAAATTATTCCACGGGAACCTACCGGGATGAAAAGTATCCTATGTCTTAATATACTAGCTGTTGCCCGCGTGTATGTCGGAAATTATCCCACGGGAACCTTCTACCGGGATGAAATTATCCCACGGGAACCTACTACCGGGATGAAATTATCCCACGGGAACCTTCTACCGGGATGCAAAGTATCCTATGCCTTAATATACTAGCTGTTGCCCGCGTGTATGTCGGAAATTATCCCACGGGAACCTACTACCGGGATGAAAAGTATCCTATGTCTTAATATACTAGCTGTTGCCCGCGTGTACGTCGAAAATTATCCCACGGGAACCTTCTACCGGGATGAAATTATCCCACGGGAACCTTCTACCGGGATGCAAAGTATCCTGTCTTAATATACTAGCTGTTGCCCGCGGCTTCGCCCGCGTGTATGTCGGAAATTATCCTACGGGAACCTTCTACCGGGATGAAATTATCCCACGGGAACCTTCTACCGGGATGCAAAGTATCCTGTCTTAATAAACTGTCTGTTGCCCGCGGCTTCGCCCGCGTGTATGTCGGAAATTATCCCACGGGAACCTACTACCGGGATGAAAAGTATCCTATGTCTTAATATACTAGCTGTTGCCCGCGTGTATGTCGGAAATTATCCCACGGGAACCTACTACCGGGATGAAAAGTATCCTATGTCTTAATATACTAGCTGTTGCCCGCGTGTATGTCGGAAATTATCCCACGGGAACGCACTACCGGGATGAAAAGTATCCTATGTCTTAATATACTAGCTGTTGCCCGCGTGTATGTCGGAAATTATTCCACGGGAACCTACTACCGGGATGAAAAGTATCCTATGTCTTAATATACTAGCTGTTGCCCGCGGCTTCGCCCGCGTGTATGTCTTAAATTATCCCACGGGAACCTACTACCGGGATGAAAAGTATCCTATGTCTTAATATACTAGCTGTTGCCCGCGGCTTCGCCCGCGTGTATGTCGGAAATTATCCCACGGGAACCTTCTACCGGGATGAAAAGTATCCTATGTCTTAATATACTAGCTGTTGCCCGCGTGTATGTCGGAAATTATCCCACGGGAACTAGTAGGTTCCCGTGGGATAATCCCGTGGGATAAAAATATCCCACGGGAACCTACTACCGGGATGAAATTATCCCACGGGAACCTTCTACCGGGATGCAAAGTATCCTGTCTTAATATACTAGCTGTTGCCCGCGTGTATGTCGGAAATTATTCCACGGGAACCTTCTACCGGGATGAAAAGTATCCTATGTCTTAATATACTAGCTGTTGCCCGCGTGTATGTCGGAAATTATCCCACGGGAACCTTCTACCGGGATGAAATTATCCCACGGGAACCTTCTACCGGGATGCAAAGTATCCTGTCTTAATATACTAGCTGTTGCCCGCGGCTTCGCCCGCGTGTATGTCGGAAATTATCCCACGGGAACCTACTACCGGGATGAAAAGTATCCTATGTCTTAATATACTAGCTGTTGCCCGCGTGTATGTCGGAAATTATCCCACGGGAACTAGTAGGTTCCCGTGGGATAATCCCGTGGGATAAAAATATCCCACGGGAACCTACTACCGGGATGAAATTATCCCACGGGAACCTTCTACCGGGATGCAAAGTATCCTGTCTTAATATACTAGCTGTTGCCCGCGTGTATGTCGGAAATTATTCCACGGGAACCTTCTACCGGGATGAAATTATCCCACGGGAACCTTCTACCGGGATGAAATTATCCCACGGGAACCTTCTACCGGGATGCAAAGTATCCTGTCTTAATATACTAGCTGTTGCCCGCGGCTTCACCCGCGTGTATGTCGTAAATTATCCTTCGGGAACCTTCTACCGGGATGAAATTATCCCACGGGAACCTTCTACCGGGATGCAAAGTATCCTGTCTTAATATACTAGCTGTTGCCCGCGGCTTCGCCCGCGTGTATGTCGGAAATTATCCCACGGGAACCTTCTACCGGGATGAAATTATCCCACGGGAACCTTCTACCGGGATGCAAAGTATCCTGTCTTAATATACTAGCTGTTGCCCGCGTGTATGTCGGAAATTATTCCACGGGAACCTTCTACCGGGATGAAAAGTATCCTATGTCTTAATATACTAGCTGTTGCCCGCGTGTATGTCGGAAATTATCCCACGGGAACCTTCTACCGGGATGAAATTATCCCACGGGAACCTTCTACCGGGATGAAATTATCCCACGGGAACCTTCTACCGGGATGAAATTATCCCACGGGAACCTTCTACCGGGATGCAAAGTATCCTGTCTTAATATACTAGCTGTTGCCCGCGGCTTCGCCCGCGTGTATGTCGGAAATTATCCCACGGGAACCTTCTACCGGGATGAAAAGTATCCTATGTCTTAATATACTAGTTGTTGCCCGCGTGTATGTCGGAAATTATCCCACGGGAACCTACTACCGGGATGAAATTATCCCACGGGAACCTTCTACCGGGATGCAAAGTATCCTATGTCTTAATATACTAGCTGTTGCCCGCGTGTATGTCGGAAATTATCCCACGGGAACCTACTACCGGGATGAAAAGTATCCTATGTCTTAATATACTAGCTGTTGCCCGCGTGTATGTCGGAAATTATCCCACGGGAACCTACTACCGGGATGAAATTATCCCACGGGAACCTTCTACCGGGATGCAAAGTATCCTATGTCTTAATATACTAGCTGTTGCCCGCGTGTATGTCGGAAATTATTCCACGGGAACCTTCTACCGGGATGAAAAGTATCCTATGTCTTAATATACTAGCTGTTGCCCGCGTGTATGTCGGAAATTATCCCACGGGAACCTTCTACCGGGATGAAATTATCCCACGGGAACCTTCTACCGGGATGAAATTATCCCACGGGAACCTTCTACCGGGATGAAATTATCCCACGGGAACCTTCTACCGGGATGCAAAGTATCCTGTCTTAATATACTAGCTGTTGCCCGCGGCTTCGCCCGCGTGTATGTCGGAAATTATCCCACGGGAACCTACTACCGGGATGAAAAGTATCCTATGTCTTAATATACTAGCTGTTGCCCGCGTGTATTTTGGAAATTATCCCACGGGAACTAGTAGGTTCCCGTGGGATAATCCCGTGGGATAAAAATATCCCACGGGAACCTACTACCGGGATGAAATTATCCCACGGGAACCTTCTACCGGGATGCAAAGTATCCTGTCTTAATATACTAGCTGTTGCCCGCGTGTATGTCGGAAATTATTCCACGGGAACCTACCGGGATGAAAAGTATCCTATGTCTTAATATACTAGCTGTTGCCCGCGTGTATGTCGGAAATTATCCCACGGGAACCTTCTACCGGGATGAAATTATCCCACGGGAACCTTCTACCGGGATGAAATTATCCCACGGGAACCTTCTACCGGGATGCAAAGTATCCTGTCTTAATATACTAGCTGTTGCCCGCGGCTTCACCCGCGTGTATGTCGAAAATTATCCCACGGGAACCTTCTACCGGGATGAAATTATCCCACGGGAACCTTCTACCGGGATGCAAAGTATCCTGTCTTAATATACTAGCTGTTGCCCGCGGCTTCGCCCGCGTGTATGTCGGAAATTATCCCACGGGAACCTTCTACCGGGATGAAATTATCGCACGGGAACCTTCTACCGGGATGCAAAGTATCCTGTCTTAATATACTAGCTGTTGCCCGCGGCTTCGCCCGCGTGTATGTCGGAAATTATCCCACGGGAACCTTCTACCGGGATGAAATTATCCCACGGGAACCTTCTACCGGGATGCAAAGTATCCTGTCTTAATATACTAGCTGTTGCCCGCGGCTTCGCCCGCGTGTATGTCGGAAATTATCCCACGGGAACCTTCTACCGGGATGAAATTATCCCACGGGAACCTTCTACCGGGATGCAAAGTATCCTATGTCTTAATATACTAGCTGTTGCCCGCGTGTATGTCGGAAATTATCCCACGGGAACCTTCTACCAGGATGAAATTATCCCACGGGAACCTTCTACCGGGATGAAATTATCCCACGGGAACCTTCTACCGGGATGAAATTATCCCACGGGAACCTTCTACCGGGATGCAAAGTATCCTGTCTTAATATACTAGCTGTTGCCCGCGGCTTCGCCCGCGTGTATGTCGGAAATTATCCCACGGGAACCTTCTACCGGGATGAAAAGTATCCTATGTCTTAATATACTAGTTGTTGCCCGCGTGTATGTCGGAAATTATCCCACGGGAACCTACTACCGGGATGAAATTATCCCACGGGAACCTTCTACCGGGATGCAAAGTATCCTGTCTTAATATACTAGCTGTTGCCCGCGTGTATGTCGGAAATTATTCCACGGGAACCTTCTACCGGGATGAAAAGTATCCTATGTCTTAATATACTAGCTGTTGCCCGCGTGTATGTCGGAAATTATCCCACGGGAACCTTCTACCGGGATGAAATTATCCCACGGGAACCTTCTACCGGGATGAAATTATCCCACGGGAACCTTCTACCGGGATGAAAATATCCCACGGGAACCTTCTACCGGGATGCAAAGTATCCTGTCTTAATATACTAGCTGTTGCCCGCGGCTTCGCCCGCGTGTATGTCGGAAATTATCCCACGGGAACCTACTACCGGGATGAAAAGTATCCTATGTCTTAATATACTAGCTGTTGCCCGCGTGTATGTCGGAAATTATCCCACGGGAACCTACTACCGGGATGAAATTATCCCACGGGAACCTTCTACCGGGATGCAAAGTATCCTGTCTTAATATACTAGCTGTTGCCCGCGTGTATGTCGGAAATTATTCCACGGGAACCTTCTACCGGGATGAAAAGTATCCTATGTCTTAATATACTAGCTGTTGCCCGCGTGTATGTCGGAAATTATCCCACGGGAACCTTCTACCGGGATGAAATTATCCCACGGGAACCTTCTACCGGGATGAAATTATCCCACGGGAACCTTCTACCGGGATGAAATTATCCCACGGGAACCTTCTACCGGGATGAAATTATCCCACGGGAACCTTCTACCGGGATGCAAAGTATCCTTTCTTAATATACTAGCTGTTGCCCGCGTGTATGTCGGAAATTATCCCACGGGAACTAGTAGGTTCCCGTGGGATAATCCCGTGGGATTAAAATATCCCACGGGAACCTACTACCGGGATGAAATTATCCCACGGGAACCCTACTACCGGGATGAAAAGTATCCTATGTCTTAATATACTAGCTGTTGCCCGCGTGTATGTCGGAAATTATCCCACGGGAACCTACTACCGGGATGAAAAGTATCCTATGTCTTAATATACTAGCTGTTGCCCGCGTGTATGTCGGAAATTATCCCACGGGAACCTACTACCGGGATGAAAAGTATCCTATGTCTTAATATACTAGCTGTTGCCCGCGTGTATGTCGGAAATTATCCCACGGGAACCTACTACCGGGATGAAAAGTATCCTATGTCTTAATATACTAGCTGTTGCCCGCGGCTTCGCCCGCGTGTATGTCGGAAATTATCCCACGGGAACCTTCTACCGGGATGAAAAGTATCCTATGTCTTAATTTACTAGCTGTTGCCCGCGTGTATGTCGGAAATTATCCCACGGGAACCTACTACCGGGATGAAAAGTATCCTATGTCTTAATATACTAGCTGTTGCCCGCGTGTATGTCGGAAATTATCCCACGGGAACCTACTACCGGGATGAAAAGTATCCTATGTCTTAATATACTAGCTGTTGCCCGCGTGTATGTCGGAAATTATCCCACGGGAACCTACTACCGGGATGAAAAGTATCCTATGTCTTAATATACTAGCTGTTGCCCGCGGCTTCGCCCGCGTGTATGTCGGAAATTATCCCACGGGAACCTTCTACCGGGATGAAAAGTATCCTATGTCTTAATATACTAGCTGTTGCCCGCGGCTTCGCCCGCGTGTATGTCGGAAATTATCCCACGGGAACCTACTACCGGGATGAAAAGTATCCTATGTCTTAATATACTAGCTGTTGCCCGCGTGTATGTCGGAAATTATCCCACGGCAACCTACTACCGGGATGCAAAGTATCCTATGTCTTAATATACTAGTTGTTGCCCGTGTGTATGTCGGAAATTATCCCACGGGAACGCACTACCGGGATGAAAAGTATCCTATGTCTTAATCCAGGTTATAAACTATCTGTGTACCAAATTTCATCCAAATCCGTTCAGCCGTTTTTGCGTGATTGAGTAACAAACATCCAAACATACAAACTTGCACAGTAGGATAAGTTAAGATGTTGGCGCCGATTCCCTTGTTCACAAACTAAACTTAATTTAAGTTCAGTGCATCTTTTTCTTTCTATTTCATTATGAAAAGTACAGACGATAAATATTAGTTTAGTCCTGTCAAATTAAGATACTTCATAGACAAGTCTAGACGTGATTAAAAAATTGTCTACTAAAAATACGTCAATTTACATCAGGCGCTGACTAATTTGACTGGACCAAACTAATATTTATTTTCTGTCCTTTTCTTAATGAAATAGAAAGAAAATGATGCACTGAACTTAAATTTAGATTAGTTTGTGAACAAGGGAATCGGCGCCATTGCCGACGCATTTATTTTACAGTCATTTAAAAATTCTGAAAAGCTGTATTAATATGTGGCATTTTGTTTTTTATCAAAATCAATCTGCCTAGCCTTTTCCCAACTATCTTCAGGTCGGCTTCAGTCTAACCGGATGCAGCTGAATACCAGTATTTTACATAGAGTGACTGCCTATCTGACCTCCACAACCCAGTTACTGGGTAATACGATAGCCCTTGGTAAGACTGGTTGTCAGACTTCCGGGCTTCTGACGACCCGTAACGACTGTCAAAGATCCACGAATGACAGCCGGGACCAACGGCTTAACGTGCTTTCCGAGGCCCGGAGGAGTCTCAGTATGTAAAGATGGTCACCCATCCACGGACCAACCCCGGCAAGCGTAGCTTAACCTGATGGATCGACCCGTGTGGCTGTTATTACTTAGCCACGAGCTCCTTTTGTTTTTATGTTAGGTACACTGGAGGGGCATGTGGCTAAGTAATAATAGCCGCATGGGTCGATCGATCAGGGTAAGCTACGCGTGCCGAGTTAAGTCCGTGGATGGGTACATACCAAAACGTCTCCGTGCATCGGAAAGCACGTTAAGCCGGTTGTCATTCGTCGATCTTTGACAGTCGTTACAGGTCGTCAGAAGCCTGAAAGTCTGCTAGTCTTACCAAAGCGTTTCATTACCCTGCATAGTTCACGTCAAATAACTGAAGTTCGCGCAAATGCCTGCGCAGTAGTCAATATCTATACTAAAACAGCATGCGCATCGGAAAGCCTGGTTTCAGAGCGCCGAAGTTATTTGACGCGAACTATAACTGGATTTTGGAGGTTAGATAGGCAGTCGCTCTATGTAAAATACTGATATTCAGCTGCATCCGATTCGACTGGAAGCCGACCCCGATATTTGGGAAAAGGCTAGGCAGATGATATACTCCACTGCCTACCCTTTCAAAAACAGACGTGCACTTATGTTACGTGTATTACAGCTGTATTTTATTTAACCTTTTCAGGACAACAATGATAAAAGAAGTCATCAATGAATTGGAGTCGCAGTACTTGGAATTGTGCGGAAACGAGATGGCAGATACGGATAGAGTCGAAGCATACACCAACTGTCTTCTACAGGGTGTCAAAGCTAAAGTGTATACGCCTCTGTTGAAAAGAGTGACTTGTTGTGAGTATATTGCTTTCACAGTTACTCTTATAGCAAGCCACCAACAACCTTATTGCAATAAAAATAAAGATCACTGTGATTTTGACAGTGATGCAAAGTCAATGTGATTATTTTCATACAATTCGTATAAAATTAGGCAATGCCGATTCTGTTGTACGCAAATTAAACTTAATTTAGGCTATTGCTAACTTTATCTCTCTAATAAAATAAGAAAGAGACTGAGGTAAATTAGAGCTGTCAAATTTAGTTGAACTAATATTTCCATACAAATTTAGACGACACGTAAAACCATGTCGACTAAAAACACGGTGAAGCGCAATGTGTAAACTAGTTTGACATCTCTAACTTAGTTCATAGCTATGGTTGTCTATTGTTTACCCGAAGATTATATACCATAATCATCATATTCCCGAATTTCATTTGCCCGAATGTTTTGTTTGCCCTAAAAGACATATGACATACTTTTAATTGCCCGAAACTTAGATACCATAACATACGAGTGCCATACGTATTGTTTTTCATATTTTTAATTGCCATAATTATTATTAGACATAATATTTAAACGCCATAATGATTATTAGACATAATATTGATTAATTTTAATGGTCACAGTTCTAACCTAACTCAAATGGCACCTAACCAAACTACTTCTGGGTGGTTTATAAAAAAATAACCACGAAGGGGATGGCAGGGTCTATTCGCTTCGCTCGCACAAACGACCCCGCCATCCCCTTCTAGTCGAGTCGGGGTGCCCTAAAGTCCCGATTGCATCCAGTTTCTCCTGATATAACAACCGTTACACACCCGATGTCGATGGCAAATGATGTTATGGCATATGAGAATTATGGCATGTGATAATTCGGGCTTACAATGATTATGACAAACGATGTTATGGTAAGTGACTTTATGGGAAACAAAGCTTCTAGCACGTGACTAATATAGCAAATAAGAGTAGTGCAAATGAATATTACGTCATATAATATTATGGCTGTTGATTATTATGGCAAATGATATTAGGGCAAATAAAATTCGAGCCATCCTTTTCTCGCGCTGCCTGTTAGTAAAAGATAGTGATTCACTAATTTTAGTTTAGTTATTGAACAAGAGAATCGGCAGCATTATCATTAAATGTCATTTTAATACTATGACCAAATGTATGAACGTAAACGAAGCAGAAACGATCGCAGCACGAGGCGTTCTGTAGCTTCTGCCTACCGTGCGAAGAAGGCGTGAGCTTAATTAAATTAGCTTAATTAACCTTCCAGTTAATAGCTTAGCCTTTTAACTAAACGGGGCCTGAGTGATATTCAATTATAGGTTAAGTTGGAACTTTGACCAACCACGCGCGAGCCGAATTGGTCGCAGTAACTAAGCCAGCCTACTTCCCATGACGGTAGGCAGAAACAACAGATCGCCACCTACTACTATCCTTACATAATTATTACTCCTTTTGCCTCGCTTACGTCCATACATCTGGCCATATACGCACGCTGGTTGCGACTACTACGCACAGTATTCACACCATACATGCTTCGCAAGGAGCGCCTTTTTCCTTATCATAATAATTATATTAAACGCATTTTTTTAAATACACGCCACCTAGTGTAAACTTATGGAAGTATTTGCGTACGTCTGTGTGTGTAAACGACCTGTATTCAATAGCAGATTTTATTTTAGGGTTTTTTGTCGAATTAGGTGGATTTTGAGGCAATGTTATGACCAAGTTCAATAAAGTGTAATGTCCGATTACCGCATTAACTGCACCTATGACTGACTAATGTTCCAATTACACATAAAATAAAATAAACTAAAAAAATAGTGACTTCAGCGCCATCTAGCGGGAAAATGTCCAAGAGCAGACCGTATGTTCCACCTTAAACTAGCGGCCTGAGTGATATTCAATTATAGGTTAAGTTGGAAATGTGACTAACCACGCGCGAGCCGAATTGGTCGTAGTAACTAAGCCAGGACATCCCGACCAAATGGGTTAGTTAAAACTGACCAACCGTGTGCGAGCCGAAGAGTGAAGCGAGCGGTGCCGCGGTAGCGGCCGTCGAACATTATTTCCAAAGAGTAGGCTGTTAACTAAACGATTAAATAAGCTAGTTGGTTGCCACATATCAGCGGCGAGGTGTGGTTTTTTGTTAGAGAGAAGTCGGTTTAGCCTTACTAACTAAGAAAGTAAAAAAAATATATATAAAAGTCTTTTCTTTAATGAATTTAACACCATCTATCGTCAAATAGCAGAACTAAAAAGACGCTATCACTACACAAAAAAATCTTTCAATTAATAAAAATCTTAAAATGTACAAGTAAGTATAGCAAACTATGCATAGTAACAGAGTTATTTGCGACTCTCTTTTGACGTTATATATGATAATTGACAATTCTGAAACAAAATAAATGTATTTCGTAAAATGCAACCTTAAACAAAAAGGTATGATTTGGGCTAAGTGCGTCTGCAATTGCACTTATCCCGAATCGAAGCTAGCGAGCGCACTTCCCTCAATATACTACACTTAGGTTATGTTTTTCACAAGTTTAAAAAACTATGAAGCCCCTTAGTACTTACATGTAATCTTTAACAATAACTACGTAGCAAGATATTACCGCAACGTACTCACCTTATCTATTTCTATAAAACTGCAATTTTATTTGAAATGTAGTGTTTTTCCACGACGTGTCAAACTTGTATGTCGAGATGAAATGTCACTGCAAACAAAATGGCTTCCCACTGTATTGAGTGAAGAATTGCGATCTATAAATTGATTTAGGAACTATTTAATAAACGTTCTTGATCGCTAGATGGCGGTATTCTCAATTACTTGCAAAACATTTGAGATATTGATGCTAGATGCGCTAGCCCCATAGACGCACTATCCCCACCTGACTTAGTAAGATGAACGAAGTTGTCTTTGATTCATTGTAAAACGTGTATACCAAGTTTCGTCCAGATCGGGTTGTAAAATACTACCTGTAGAGGAGTAGCGGCAAACCGACAGACGAAAGCAAATTTTGCCAGACTTGAAGCAGAGACGCTTCGCTCGCTCGGTCAATTAGTACAAATAATTACAAACAGTCTCCCTGCCAAAGTCATTCTAGTGCCAAAATATCCTTGTAGAACTCTACTTACTCTTATTGCTTTGAAAGATTATTTGAAAGTGTTTTTTTAGTTAACATTCCTATGACAATGTTAATAGTATGACCATATTATTATTTTACAAAATGACAATTCCAAACGTCAGTTTACTCCAGTGAATAGGGACTAATATTAGAAAATAATGTTCGAACCACAGACTTATAAAGAGACAAGGCCGAACATTCGCAAAAAATTGCGAAGCCATTACGCACACATAGGGAGCGTTGTCAATACAGGGCTGGTTGCCACTTGCCGGTATTATCTAACGATATTGAAACAACCGATATTCTCTGGGTATAAGACTTATCAATAAAGTCTTATAGTTTGACCAAGACCGCTGTACCGCGCCTTAGGAATGCGTGGCGAGGCGGGGTGCAGCGCTGGCGAATGGGTGGGACGCCATGAGCGTTGACGAATGAGCGGCCTGCACTGCCCCCCGTCTCGCCGCGCACATACCTACGGCGCGGTATAGCGGTCTTGGTCAAACTATAACGAATCGAACCACCCATATACATATATTAGTAGTCCACCTTACTCCTTTTAACGACCGACTTGACAGTATATATACACAGACACAGGGGAATATAATTATGTTTATAATTTTTGTAGCAGATTGTCAGTGTAAACACAATGTTTACACTGACAATCTGCACTCTGCAGTATTTTGGAATGATGTCACAAAAAAAAAATGTAAGCGCAGTTCGAGTCCGTGCCGTTTTTTTTCGTGAAAACAGATTGAAATTATGCTACGGTTTCCGATACTGCCGTAGCCATTGTATTTGCTCGACACTAGACTTAGTAGGCTCATTGCATTCCTTGTAAAGTAGCAGTTCTGAGCAGATTTACACGGCTGATATGAGACGACATCCTAAACTTTTTTGTTATTTGCAACAGATTTTGACATTGCCGTAGCTATTGTATTTGCTTGCCACCAGACTTTTTAGACACATTGCATTTATTTTCATGCAAGCTTTCTTCGATTGCGATTTTTTTCATTTGACGGCCGAATTGAGACGACGAATAATTGTTACTTAACCCTATTTTAGCCAATATTTCTGTTGTTTCTCTTTTGGTCCTGGCAGTGCTTTATCAAATCTTGACAATGATACCAGAATAACTTATCTAGCTAAACACTATTTTGCCCTATATGAATTGATAATACGACACATGAAAGTGAAAAGTAGAGGGTCGCGCGCATGCGCGTGCACCTGCAGTGTGACGTCACACGCAAATTATATCTGGTCTTAAAATTGTTATAAACATGACCTATCTTTTGAATGTTCAACCATTACTCTAGCATTAAAAGTCTCGTAGTTATTAGCTGTTGAAATCTTACATGTTTTTGTCGGTCAGAAATATTGAACTTACCACCAGAACACCGAGCGAAAAGACGTTTTCACGACAAAAATCAGTAAACTGAGGCTCTGTTTGAAAATTCAATGTAAATATTTTACATGCAACTAAAAATTTCGTGTGGTTGCCGTCCTGGATCCGTCCCTAACTAATTACTACTGCAGATGATGTTGCTTATCAAAATGGCGGCGCGGGATAGACAAGCTACGCGGCAAATTTTGTGTATTTATGAGTCGGTGTGAGATACTATTTACGACTAGTCGCTTAACAAAAAAAGAAAGTACGAAAAATGCGTTTAATTTGCATTACAGCATAAAATAAATACACCTTAAAACTATGGAAACATGAAATAATGATTGCAATGCCAAAAGGGGCTCAGCTCAGCATAATGTCAGATGGTAACACAAGGTATACCACCTGACGCTGATTTTCAGCTGCAACCCACGAGTGCCATACGCTAGAATTTAATAAACACAGAGAAGTGTGTGTCCGTTTTATAATAAATTGAGAGAATAAATTAAAAAGAAATGTTGTAACATACATGTGTGTGTCTGTGTTGTGTTGTGATTAATAAAAAACTAAAATAAATACTCAGTATCAATGTTATTAACTACAATAAAAAACTTTTTAGCAAAAAATAAAACCGACTTCCAAAAACAAAACACTACAAAGTGAAAAATAACTTTAATTTCGGTAGTCGGTGTCTTGGGTTTTGTATTTTCGTTTTTTGCCACCGACTTCCGAAATTAAAGTTATTTTTCACTTTGTAGTGTTTTGTTTTGGAAGTCGGTTTTATTTTTTGCTAAAAAGTTTTTATTTTTCACTTTTTAGTTGTGGAACATACCCCACACTAATTCGATTACATAATTGAGCACAATAATTGTAGATATAGCCTTGTAAATAACAGTGATAGGAAGTTATTAAAACACCATCACATCATCCACATAAAATAAGTGGGAAATATACGCATTATTGCAGCTAACTCAAAAACTCCCCAAGCAAAGTTAATAAAATTTATATGGGACCACCTCGGAAGTATACCCTATCAAACAAAAAAAAGAATTTTCTAAATCGGTCCATCCGTCTTTGAGTAATCACGAAAAAAAAAACGTACAGTCGAATTGACAACCTCCTCCTTTTGGAAGTCGGTTAAAAATAATAATAAATCTATATCTAAATATTTAAAAGCACCTTCAAAGCAAATTCGTGAGACTGCGTTGTTCTTTTAAACTATGAAACGTATTTTTATGCAGTTTACATAATCAGGGTACAAGACAATAATCATTGATTATAATAACAAAAATAATAATAAAAGTAATAAAAAATATAAAATGGATAAAACATTATGAAATAAGTAAATTGTATTATATAATATTAAATATTAAATGGCGGATATAATATAATGAGGAGCTCGTGGCTAAATAATAACAGCCGTAAGAGTCGATCCATCAGGTTAAGCTACGCTTGCCGGGGTTGGTCCGTAGATGGGTGACCATCTGTACATACCGAGACTCCTCCGTGCCTCGGAAAGCACGTTAAGCCGTTGGTCCCGGCTGTCATTCGTAGATCTTTGGCAGTTGTTACGGGTCGTCAGAAGCCCGAAAGTCTGACAACCAGTCTCACCAAGGGGTATCGTATTACCCAATAACTGGGTTGTGGAGGTCAGATAGGCAGACGCTCCATGTAAAATACTGGTATTCAGCTGCATCCGGTTAGACTGGAAGCCGACCCCAACATAGTTGGGAAAAGGCTAGACAGATTTTTGATTAAATGGCGGATATGTCGGCTCGAACATTCTCAAAATCTTTTTGCTGGTTTAATAAAAATTCTTTTAGTTTTAATTTGAAAGCCGAGGAACTTTTACTATACTTTATGGGAGGAGGGATATTGTTCCAGCATTTAGCAAAGGATAAAGAATCATGTCAATCTATATAAATATAACAATGGATTAATGTTTGGTCTGCCACTCTTTATACATCTGTGGTTCGAACAAATAATGTAATTTCAAAGAAGGCTGTGAAATTAGATAATCGAAAAAAATCTATAAAATCGATGTAAATATGGAGAAGTTGCATGGAAGGGATTATTCCCGTCCTTGTCGTGCGATACGGACAATGTATATAGGAATATAGATAGGAATTCAGATAGGAAACGCCGACCTCATCTAGTTTAAAAAAAAAAAAACATGATTGACTTGTAAAAGTGTTTGTACAAACCTACTTACAGAAATAAAAATCATTTATCATTTATGGCGCTAGTATGAAGTTCCATAGTCGTGACGTCACTTCTGTGCTGTAGATTAGCGCATTTTAGTGCCGTCTTTGTCTAGCCGTTTTTTTTAATGTTCATAACTTGGTAATTTTTAAGCTTTTACACTTAAAATAATAATATTGTTTGTTTGCAAACAAATATTTTTTAATGTTAAAAAAAATCATAATTCCTATTAATAATAATTGGACCATAGTTTAGCAAGTGGGTGTAATAAAAATGCACAAATAAGGATTAATAATAATAATAATAATGTTTATTTACCCAAAGCAATACATAGACACAGATTGAACACAGTGGTAAATACTAAACTTATACCTATTAACATTGTTTGAACAAAAATAAAATAAAACCTTTTATTGTTACAGCAAGTTTAGAAGAGAAACTCGAGCATGTCAACAGGAAGAAAAGAAAAATAGCTGATCCAGATGAAGCTATGAAATGAACTAAAAATAAATATTTTTTCACTAAGTTTAAGAATATTTTTACACATTATATTTTTTGTTTTACTTCAATCCCTAAAAAACCTTCATGTGTGGCTATACCTTAAGGCGTTAATACCTTTACCTGATCTGATTGATACCTACTAGGTACACATGCAGTGACTTTAGTCACCAATGACTCGCTGGCGAGCTTAAAATTTCGCGTCGATTCTCGGATTTAGATGTCGCTGACGACAGATCGGCCGTCAAAATCTGTGTGCGGACGTGAGATAATGAAAAATCCGGCTATCAAAGTCACTGCGTGTGTAGCTAGCATTATGAATACAATTTGATATTTCCACCATAATACTGCAGCCGCGCCGTAAGGACGTATCTACAGACATTGAAATAGAGAAAAGCTAATATTTTTCTGTTTAAAATTCAAGATACAAAGGTGTTTTCATAGAGTACGAATTCCTCCAATATAAAAATACTGGTAAATAATAAATAAATAAATAATAATTTTATTGAGACTAATAATAAGTTTGTTACAAAGAAATATTCATAAATTATTAGTAGGCTATTTTAAAACAATACATAATGGGAATGCGTCTTTTTTGCGGATTCCGAATATGTAAATAACTCTATTTCGAAAAAAATGTCAGATACATCTGTTTCCTTATGACGGCAGTATAGATATGCCATAGTGCATAAGAATATGGAACAGCAAATATACTTAAGGGGGCAATTCCCGTAAGTATTTTTAAGAACATCTGCTTTCCAATCTCGAATCAACTACATATGCTAACAATTGAGCTGAAGAGTTTGTAGGTATGTTTGAACACGCTGATCTCTGGAGCCACCTGTCGGATTTGAAAAAATATTTTTCATTTGTTATCCCAATTCTTCACGAAGGCTGTAGACTAACATCACGCTATGACAATGCATACGAAACCATAGGCTCTAGAAGCATTAAAGGTGATATAAGTTTTTAAACCGACATGGTCACTGACATTATCATTAGAACTTAAAACGGGATATTTACCATGTATATTAATTGATTTGAGTTTCCGATATTTCGGCACTGTTGCAAGTGCCATGATCACGGATAAACTGAAGTTATTGCGGGTGGATGTTTACGAGCAGACAAAACGGTCTACCCTCTTTCTTGTTCGTTTAGTGCGATTGACACCGCTACCATTGTCACTTGTTACACTCACAACTCGATTCTGTTCTCGACATACAAAACTCACTGTGTCCGCTCGCGAACTTTTTTCCGTACTCTTGCGGTCTTTACACAATTGGACCACTGGATTCCAGGCTCTCGACAGTTGAAACCCATCCTCACGGTTGAAGTTCTTATATTTAGTAATCTCAATCGCTTCTCTCACCAGTCTAGGTATGTAGTGACTTTCTGTCGAGATGACCTGAGGGTTATGTAACTCAATCCAGTGGTTCGATCCGGATTCTATAAGATGTTGAGCTATGGCCGATTTCTGTGTATCGTTGTTTCTCACCGCCCTTATATGTTCCGATATTCTACACGCCACAGTACGCTTTGTCTGGCCAATATACGACCTTCCACAGCTGCAGTCTACCTTATAAACACCGGGTTTTTCCAGGGGGAAGTTGTCTTTCGGCGAACGCAGCATTTGGCATACTTTCTTGAACGGAGTGAAAACAGTTTTTACGGCATATTTCCGAAGAATATTTGCAACCTTATCGGTCACTCCCTTCACATACGGCAAAAATGCCGGTTGCCTCGCACTTCCGATGTTTGGAAATAGGTTTTTGTCTACGCTGTGCGATCTTCCTTATATATCCATTCCTCCGTAGGACATTCTGCACGTGTGTTAACTCATCCTGTAAATGTTCCTCGTCGCATAAATCCAAAGCGCGGTTGGTGAGCGAAGTCACTACAGAGTTCAGCTGTTTGGGATGGTGGTGCGAGTCGGCATGTAGATATCGATCCGTGTGAGTTGATTTCCGGTAGACTGAGTGGCCTAGAGAGCCGTCAGCACGAACTAGAATTTTCACGTCCAAGAATGGTATGGTCCTCTCATTCTCCATCTCGTAGGTAAAATTAATTTTGCTATGTATACTGTTTAGATGTGCCAAGCATACCTTTACCTCTTGTTCATCTCCTTCAATAATCCCAAACACGTCATCAACATACCTCCTCCACAGTTTTATTGATGTAGATGCAGTGGAAATAGCCAACTCTTCAAAATGCTCCATCCAAATGTTGGCTACTACAGGAGCCACTGGACTGCCCATTGCTACACCATCAATCTGTAGGTAATACTGACCTTGGTATATGAAGTAACTGGTGGATAAACAGTGATGTAGTAATTTCACGTATTCTACAGGGATGTTATTTGCTTGCAATTTTACATTAACTACTTCCATGCAGTCCGCCACTGGTACATTTGTAAACAAGGACTCGACATCGAAACTGACCATTACGTCCTTTGTTTGGAGTTTGATGGACTGCAGGATGTCAATGAAATGCCGAGAGTCTTTTACATTATGATGTTGACTGTCCAACCAATGGTTGAAGCACACCAGCCACATGCTTCGCCAGGTTGTACGTGGGCGAGTCCCGTTTTAAGTTCTAATGATAATTAAAGGTGATGCCAAATGATGTCAGATATTTTTGATCACAACGTGGTATCACATTCTTGTGAACTTAACTAAGTGATTAGGTAGATACTAGATATTTATAATGCAAGACATATCAAAGGTGATGCCAAATGATGTCAGATATTTTTGATCACAACGTGGTATCACATTCTTGTGAATTTAACCAAGTGATTAGGTAGATACTAGATATTTATAATCCAAGACATATCCAATATTATTGCATTTTATGAGGTGACACCACTTTTCGAAGCCGATGAAGCTTCCTATATTTTGGCGTCAGTTAGTTTTGGTGTTCCTTGGAAGTCACAATATTTGTGCTGCCACTTGTATGCAGACAAATGATCACATAGGTATATTTTCTGTCATCTTTACGACAGATATTAGCCGGTAATGGATGAATCATGAGTTCCGATATTAGGTATTGTCGAGCTGTCCATGCCTAGTACCTACCTAGATATATTTATGCTCGTGACTGTACTATAATTTTCATACATTTTTGACATTGATTGTCGCTGTGATGAGATTGCGACTAAGACTTTGAACGTTTTCAACTTCAGTAAAACTACAAAAAGTTCAAAGTATTAATTTATATTATGTCCATACGGACATAAATTAATAATTTGATAAAGGAATGGATCTTTCATCAATCCATCAGGCTAAATTAATATGTCTGTATGGATTGAGGAGCCACTTCAGATTTTAAAAGGAAACTCACCCCCTTATTTAGTAGGAAAGCAAATAATTTTGTAGGCCAAATTCTGAAATGTGTAGTAAAATATATCCAAAGTTATATCATTGTAAAAGTGGCTCCTCAATCAGAACATTTGAATTGAGGAGCCACCTGGAACACTGAAAGTATTTAATGAATATTTTTTGAAAATTTTGTATCATTTGGTAGTAATTGTGTATAGTGCCTACTAAAAATCTGAGTCCAGTACTGTTAATACTCAAGAATATACAATACTTTTAATGTGGCTCCTCAATCTATACATAAGAGCGTGAATTTCCATGAAAGTAATTGGTCAATTTATATTCCACTCCAATAAATATTTAGTAGTAAGTGTGTTCGAATTTGTAGCATATGGAGAAAGTAGTAATTGTGTATAGTGCCTACTAAAAATCTGAGCCCAGTACTGTTAATATTCAAGAATATACAATACTTTTAATGTGGCTCCTCAATCTATACATAAGAGCGTGAATTTCCATGAAAGTAATTGGTCAATTTATATTCCACTCCAATAAATATTTAGTAGTAAGTGTGTTCGAATTTGTAGCATATGGAGAAAGTATTAATTGTGTATAGTGCCTACTAAAAATCTGAGTCCAGTACTGTTAATATTCAAGAATATACAATACTTTTAATGTGGCTCCTCAATCTATACATAAGAGCGTGAATTTCCATGAAAGTAATTGGTCAATTTATATTCCACTCCAATAAATATTTAGTAGTAAGTGTGTTCGAATTTGTAGCATATGGAGAAAGTAGTAATTGTGTATAGTGCCTACTAAAAATCTGAGCCCAGTACTGTTAATATTCAAGAATATACAATACTTTTAATGTGGCTCCTCAATCTATACATAAGAGCGTGAATTTCCATGAAAGTAATTGGTCAATTTATATTCCACTCCAATAAATATTTAGTAGTAAGTGTGTTCGAATTTGTAGCATATGGAGAAAGTAGTAATTGTGTATAGTGCCTACTAAAAATCTGAGCCCAGTACTGTTAATATTCAAGAATATACAATACTTTTAATGTGGCTCCTCAATCTATACATAAGAGCGTGAATTTCCATGAAAGTAATTGGTCAATTTATATTCCACTCCAATAAATATTTAGTAGTAAGTGTGTTCGAATTTGTAGCATATGGAGAAAGTAGTAATTGTGTATAGTGCCTACTAAAAATCTGAGTCCAGTACTGTTAATATTCAAGAATATACAATACTTTTAATGTGGCTCCTCAATCTATACATAAGAGCGTGAATTTCCATGAAAGTAATTGGTCAATTTATATTCCACTCCAATTAACATTTAGTAGTGTTCGAATTTGTTATGGAGAAAGTAGTAAAACTTTGTGAATTTAGTAAATAAACGCATTTTATTTGGCTCTTCAATCCTGACGTTACTGTAGCTACCTGAGATCACAACGGAATTAAAAACCAGAGACACTAACATTTAGTATAAATGTCTACTAAATACATACAGGGCTATTTTTAAATCATTAGCTAAACTTTCACAGGGTGTTCTACCCATGAATATGAACAACTTTCACTATGGGACCAACTCTGAAATCACAAAAAAAAAATGTGCTGTTTCATACAAAAGTTCAATACCTACTCGACCAAGAAGTATGAAACAGCGGATTTTTTTTGTGATTTCAGAATTGGTCTCATAGTGAAAGAAGAAGACTTGAGAGGCATGGAGTTGACATCTGGTCTCAACTTCGGCCATCATCTTCAACCATCGAATACAAGGCCCAAACTGCGGCCAAGAAACTGGGCATCCTAAATAGGGTGAAGCGATACTTTACGCCTAAACAGCTTTTGACCCTTTACAAAGCGCAAGTCCGATCCTGCACGGAGTATTGCAGTCACCTTTGAGATGGATCAGCCAAGTACCAACTAGCCGCGCTTGACTCGATGGAACGCAGAGCTAAGAGGCTCATTGTCGACGTAAAACTGGTGGATGCCAAGCTTCATAGCTTGGCTCATCGCCGCATGGTTGCCTGCTTGTCGGTCTTCTACAGATTGCACTTCGGAGAGTGTGCCCGAGGACTCCACGACCTCATTCCACCGGCCCCCTTCTACCATCGGACATCTAGACGCATTGCCAGTTACCATCCCTACCTGGTTGCTATTCGACCAATTCGCACTAAGCGCTTCCAAATGTCTTTTATAATGCGCACAGCAAAGGAGTGGAACTCACTACCTGCGTCTGTGTTTCCGAACGCATACAACCCTAATCTCTTCAAAATGAGAGTGAACAGGCTTCTTCTGGGTAAGCTCACTCCATCGTCGACTTTGTCTCTGTCACCTGTGACCTAGACTAGAGTCAAGAGCAAACTCATCACAAATAAAAAAAAAAAGAAATGTAGGTAAATAGACAGTGGGCTAGTAGTTTTCGTAACATCGAAGCAGATGTTATCGGAGAAGACGAGTTCCCTGTACTTACACACTAAGATCTGGTATTGTTTGCACTTAGGACATATCAAGTAAAACTTGCGCGTAGCTACTATGGTGAACATATACGCAAAGGCATATATCACATTGAAATAGAAAGAGATGGTGTTTTTAATAATATTGTAAATTTTGGTATAGAACATGAACATGCTATGTTGCTACCCGTAAGGATACAATCCAGGCACGCACGTGCAAGATTGTATAAAAAGAAACAATTTCCAACTATTACTGTTCATGTTTATCTGGCATGCGACTGTACGTTGCTGTGCACATGTAATGGTAATTGTGTGGTCCTTTGGATGGGCGAGTGTTAGAATAAAAAGAGTCTATGTTTTTGATATTGATCTTTTTGTTCTATTTAAATTTATTTTTCTACATTTCGTTTTCATGTCCTGTCATCTGGTCACAGTGTCAGATAATTTTACCTTTTTTGTGTGTCAACTGGAATAAAACTAAAATATAAGTTTGATCTAAGCTTTTATTTATAACAGCGTTTTATATACCAACTTTGATCATCTCCTGCATTCCATATTATTATAAGCACTCTGCACGCTAGTGGGACTTGAGCAGACCCACTAACAGGTTATGGGCCCAGGCAGCGATTTGCAGGGAGATGTCTAAAGGTAACGAGTTCTCATAGAGAGCAGAACTCAACGATGGCACAAAATACGGAGTCTTCAGGCAGTAGTGGGTGGCCCTCTATAGAGAAATTAGATGGTAACAGCAATTACGCCACATGGAAGTTTTTGATTGAGTTACATCTTGTTCACGATGACTTGTGGGAGTATACAAGAGTTACACCTGAAACGACCGATGTGCAAGGTATGAGAAAAGACCAGAAAGTCAGAGCTAAGATTTGTTTGATGATTAGACCTCATTGCTTGGTGCATGTACGCAAAGCCAAAACAGCGAAAGATGCTTGGGAAGCATTAATGAGTGTGTTCGAGGACAAAGGTCTGAATAACCGCTGCCGGCTACTTGCAAAGCTAGTGAGCATGAAGCTGGAGCTATTCCCATCGGTTAGGAAATATGTCACGTCTGTGATGATGGTGTCTCAGGAACTTCAGGACCTAGGAAAGGAGGTTGACGATGAACTGTTGGCTGCTTTACTTCTACAAGGCCTTACCATAGAGTTCCAACCAATGAGACTAGCCATAGAAAATAGTAACGTTGTTCTTACTACCGACTATGTAAAGATGAAGCTTTTTCAAATGGAGGATACCTATTCGGCAAGCACGAGTGCAAGCCAACCGACTTCAGCACTATTGTCAAATAAGCATAAGGGTAAGAGTACACCGAAGAAAATTAAACAAAAGATCAGATGCTTTATTTGTGATGGACCACACAAGGCACGTGAGTGCCCTGATAACCCAAAAGGAAAGAAGGAAGCTCTTCAAGCCTTTGCGTTCGGCACGTCGATTCCACAGGCAGAAGACTGGATCATTGATTCTGGAGCGCCGACACTCATGTCGAATCGCAAATCTTGGTTTAAGAACTTAAAGGATACTCATAAGTCTTTGAGAGTGACTTGTGCAGATGGTAATGAAGTGTTCGGTGCTGGTGAGGGTACGGTAGTATGTAAGTCAGGATTGACAGTCAGCGGCGTTACGTATGTTCCTAAGTTAGCTTCTAACTTATTGAGTGTGAATGCAATTGCGAAAAGGGGTAATGTGGTAGTATTTACAGATAAAAGTTGTGACATCTACAAGAGAAATGAGTGTGAGGTGCGAGGTAATAGCCTATTGTGAAAGGTGTGGAAGAACGAGGCATTTATAAAATCAAGTGCAGTTCACAGGGTTCTGCGCTAGCAACAACAGAGCATGACTAGCAGATGTTATGGCATCGGAGGATGGGACATCTTGGTATGCATAACCTCAAACTACTGAGAGATAAGATGGCAACAGGAGTAAGTTTTCCTGATTTTGCTTCTAAACTGGAGTGTATATCTTGCATTATGGGAAAACAAACGAAACAACCGTTTCATAAAACTACTGCAACGAGAGCTACGGAAGCATTAGGTTTAGTGCACTCAGACGTGTGGGGACCTATGAGTACACCTTCAATTAGCGGGTTCCGATATTTTTTGACGTTTATTGACGATTTCACACGAAAAACTTTTATTTATTTCTTGTATAAAAAAAGTGAAGTTTTCGAAAAGTTTATAGATTTTAAGGCGTTTGCTGAAAATCAATGCGGCAAGAAAATGAAGATCCTGCGCACTGACAACGGGACCGAGTACGTCAATAAGCGGATGGATGACTTGCTGAAGAATTGCGGAATCCTGCATCAACTAACGGTGGAGTATAATATACGCCAGAGCAGAATGGCGTAGCTGAACGGGCCAATCGCACCATCTGCGATAAAGCAAGAACCATGCTACATGAGTCCGGATTAAGTCACCAACAATTGCGGTGAAGAATATGACTCCGGATGAGAAATGGTCAGGGAGGAAGTGTGACCTAAGCATGCTAAAAACTTTTGGGTGCAAAGCATTCATGCACATTCCTGATCAAAAAAGGACTAAGTGGGATGTAAAAAGTAGAGAGCTTATCCACACAGGCTTCGATGACAACGCAAAAGCGTATCGTCTTGTGCATCCTACTTCCGGAAAAATATTTAAGGCCAAAAATGTTGTGTTTTTGGAGAATCAAAAATACAAAGACCTACAAGAAGAATTGCAAGAGAAACCAGAAATAATACTTCTACAAGATAAACCAATTGTCAGTAATAGAATAGAACCATATGTGTTGCAACCTCAACTAGAAAATGATGAAGTTAGCGATGTTCCTACGGTGGAACAAGAACAAGAGAGTTTTGCTGAAAATCCTGTTCAACATAAAGTAGTTATTCATGAACCAGATATAGAGTTTCAAGATTGTGAGTAACCGAGGATCGACCACAAGAGGTGGAGCGGAGGTATCCACTAAGATACAGGAAACCGAAAGAGTTCCCGGATCATGTTCTATACCATGCAGTGGAAACAGAACATGAACCTACTACGGTTCAAGATGCACTGTCAAGGCCTGACAGTAGAGAATGGAAAGCTGCAATTCAGGAGGAGCTTGATGCTTTAAAGAAAAATGGAACTTGGACTTTAGTAAAACCTGGGCAAGTGAGCAACGTTGTAGATTCGAAATGGCTTTTTCGAATTAAAGAAGAGGCGGGAAATAAGCGAAGATATAAAGCTCGGCTTGTTGCGAGAGGTTTTAGCCAAAGATGGGGTATCGATTATGATGAGACGTTCTCTCCAGTGGTGAGACATAGCTCTCTAAGAGTCCTCCTGGCGATGGCAGCTAAGAGTGGCCTAAACGTTGACCAAATGGACGTAAAAACAGCATTCCTGAATGGAGACTTGTCTGAGACGGTCTACATGAAACAGCCGGATGGTTACGAAGAAAAAGGAAAGGAAGATTATGTGTGTCTCCTTAAACGTTCGCTTTACGGCTTAAAGCAATCCCCCAGAGCTTGGAACAATAAACTGAACAATGAGTTATTGCAGTTGTCGTTCAAACGATCCAAAAATGAGCCATGCATTTACATGAGATCCAGGGCAAGAAGGTAATTATTTTAGCAGTGTATGTGGATGATGTGCTAATTTTTTGGAACAACGCGGTGGAGCTGCGTAAAGTAAAGCTAGACTTAATGTCGAAATTTGTTATGAAGGATCTTGGGAAGGCAGAGTATTTTTTAGGAATGCACATAACGCAGAACGATATTGGAATCAAAGTTGACCAAGAGAAGTATGTCGAAAAAGTTTTGAAGGTTTTTGGGATGACAGATTGCAAAGTTGCTTCAACCCCATCAGTTCCTGAGCAAAAGCTTGTGAAACCTGGTCTAGAACATAAACCTGATCCAAGGATTCCATATCAAAATCTAATTGGTTCGCTGATGTACAGACGCCAGCACATCAAGCTACTACAATCTGTCAGATTTCTTTAATATATTTTCGACTTTATTGCTAAGGCATTAGATTCAAGGTTGATTGGGAAAATCTGACAGTTTCGGGTAGGTTGACCTGCTGGCGTCTGTACATATCTGTTAGCACGAGGCCAGATATTGCACATGTAGTTAATTATCTGAGTCAGTTCAACGCTTGCTATGCTGAAGAGCATTGGATAGCCGCAAAAAGAGTACTCAGATATTTAAAGGGTACTAAATGCCTTGGGCTACAATATAAGAGGACAGGAATGCATAATGTACAGGGCTATGCAGATGCTAGTCATGCCACTTGTCATGATAGAAGATCATACTCGGGTATGGTTTTTCTGCACATGGGAGCTGCAATATGTTGGGAAAGCAGAAAACAGAGGACGATTGCTTTATCCACAGCGGAAGCTGAGTATATAGCTATGTCGGAAGCTGCTAGAGAGGCAGTTTTCTTAAAGAGATTGATTGCGGAGGTCTCTGGTCAAGTTGAGATACCAATGAAGATCTTCAGTGACAGTCAATCTGCTGTTGCTATTGCGCAGAACCCTGTACACCATCAACGCACAAAGCACATAGATGTGCGACACCACTTTGTGAGAGAGGCAGTTGAGCATGGCCATATTGAATTAGAGTATGTAGAGACAAGTCGTATGGTTGCGGATGTTTTAACGAAACCTCTGTTGAAAGGGAAGTTCAACTGGTGTACGCTTGGCATGGGTGTTGTGTGATTGTGTGTTGGATGAAAGTAGAGAAATGAATTTAAGGAGGAGTGTTAGAATAAAAAGAGTCTATGTTTCTGATATTGATCTTTTTGTTCTATTTAAATTTATTTTTCTACATTTCTTTTTCATGTCCTGTCATCTGGTCATAGTGTCAGATAATTTTACCTTTTTTGTGTGTCAACTGGAATAAAACGAAAATATAAGTTTGATCTAAGCTTTTATTTATAACAGCGTTTTATATACCAACTTTGATCATCTCCTGCATTCCATATTATTGTAAGCACTCTGCGCGCTAGTGGGACTTGAGCAGACCCACTAACAGCGAGACACCAACCCACAGTTAGGCTTCCAGCTGCGAATCTAGACAATATTACTCTTGATCTTCATTTTTAATATATAAGTATATACCTAGTGTTCATTTTTAATTATATCAGTTTTATGTTACACTGTAAGACACGAATAAAACTTTGTGAAGCATTCTGATGTTTTCTTTTTTCCGGGCCTAAGATCAAAATCTATTTCAGCGAAAACCTAACACGGACACCAAACGGCATGACATAACATGCGTAGATTCTAAAAGAATATCGAAAAGTAATTTGTTTTTCAGATACCGAATATAGGTATACAATGTTGATATGTAGATATGTATTTAGTAGACATTTATACTAAATGTTAGTGTCCTGGGTTTTTGATTCCGTTGTGATCTCAAGTAGGTACCTATAGTAACGTTGTAAGTTCACAGTACGAGTAACATCAGGATTGAGGAGCCAAATAAAATGCGTTTATTTACTAAATTCACTCAGTTTTACTATTTTGTCCATATTCTATAAATTCGAACATACTTACTTCCTATTGTTTATTAGAGACTGGAATATAAATTGACCAATTACTTTCATGGAAATTCACGATCTTAAGTATAGATTGAGGAGCCACATCAAGAGTATTGTATATTCTTGAATATTAACAGTTTTTAGTAGGCAATTTACACAACTACTACCAAATGATACAAATTCATTAAATACTTTCCGTGTTCCAAGTGGCTCTTCAGTTCAGATTGAGGAGCCACTTTTACATTGATATAACTTTGGATATATTAGGTTGGGGAAAAAGTCTTTTCGCATTATAGTATGTATGAACTTGTAATAAAATCTCTTTGGCTATACTATTTGTATCTGGCTGGTTTTGGTATCATTGAAAGTTTAAATTTTAAAGAACATAATTCCAAATTCAAATTAGGAAAATGTGTGATTTTCATTTGTTTTTCGTACCGGAGTGAATCTAATGAAGAAATTCGATACATTTTAAAATTTTACTACAAAAAAGGTAAAAATGCAACGCAAGCCGCGAAAAAAATTTGCGATGTTTATGGACCTAGTGTAGTGTCTGTGAGAGTAGCACAAATTTGGTTTAAGCGTTTTCAATCCGGAAATTTTGATGTCAAACATGCACGTCGCTCTGGTCGCCCTATTACGGATAAAATGGATGCCATTTTTGAAAAAGTGGAGCAAGATCGGCATATCAGTACTTACGACGTAGCTGAAGAACTGGAAATTGACCACAAAACAGTATTGGCGCATTTGAAAAAAGCTGGGTACACAAAAAAGCTCGACATTTGGGTACCTCACGAGCTCACTGAAAGAAACCTAATGAGCCGTGTACTCATTTGGGATTCTTTATTACGACGTAATGAAACCGAACTATTTTTGAAGAAGCTGATAACTGGTGATGAAAAGTGGATCACGTATGACAAGAACGTGCGAAAAAGGTCGTGGTCAAAGGCCGGTCAGGCTTCACAGACTGGCGAAACCCGGGTTAACTCGCAACAAGGTGATGCTGTGTGTGTGGTGGGATTGGAAGGGCATTATTCATTATGAGCTGTTACCACCAGGCAGGACCATCGATTCTGAACTCTACTGCGAACAACTGATGAGATTAAAGCAAGAAGTTGAGAGAAAGCGGCCGGAATTAATCAACAGAAGGGGTGTGGTTTTTCATCATGATAACGCTAGACCTCACATATCTTTAGCCACTCAGCAAAAATTAAGAGAGTTTGGCTGGGAGGTGTTAATGCATCCGCCGTATAGTCCTGACCTTGCACCTTCAGATTTCCACCTGTTTCGGTCTCTTCAGAATTCTTTAGGCAGTGTCAGGTTAACATCACGAGAGGACTGCCAAAACCACTTGTCGCGGTATTTTGACCAGAAGTCCCAAAATTTCTATAGCAATGGGATCATGTCCCTACCTACAAGATGGCAAAAAGTTATCGAACAAAATGGTACCTACATACTTTAGTTAAATGTAAATAAACTATATTAAAAAAAAATTTGAATTTTCTTAAAAAATGCGAAGAAACTTTTTCCCCAACCTATTATTTTACCACAAATTTTAGAATTTGGCCTACAAAATTATTTGCTTTACTACTAAATAAGGGGGCGAGTTTCCTTTTAAAATCTGAAGTGGCTCCTCAATCCATACGGACATATTAATTTAGCGTGAGGGATTGATGAAAGATCCATTCACGTAATCCTTTATCACCATACAATTAGGTATTAATTCCGCGCTCGCCTTTCAACTTTTTATAAAACTACTACTTAATGACCCTATCGTCATTATTATGATCATCTCATTATTAAAATAAGGTCATTGAGCCAGTCGACTATTAAAAAGCACGCAAACGACCTCAAACAGTAGCGGGACTATTTTGTACAGTAATTGTCTTGTCTCCATAATTATTGTGGCATTGTAGGTATATTGTAGGTACCTACATTGCCTGTACCGCCTGTGCGTAAACCGGCCGCGGACGGCGAACGGCGAATACTATCTCACGTTATTTCTTGAACAGTATTAGAAGGCCGCTGCAACCGGACAGCAGTCTTTACACCGCGTAACAATTTCGACACAGAAAAACTTGGATATCCTCGCATATTATTATGAACGCAACCAATATTTTTTTTGCGCCAATTTTTTTATTATAATCCGACTAAATCATAATGCTGCGTTTATATAAACGCGTGTTTCGCATCCGTGTTCTATTTTTTCGATCGGGTAATATAATTTTGACAGTTCGATGAAAATATTTACGTGACGTGACGTTTATGAAAAACTTTTTTCGATCGAACAAGTTTTTAAATGGGAAAGTAAAATATTGGTGACTTTAAATGTTAAAAAAATGTATTAAATTCGTGTTGTGAGTGTGTGGATATGTGTCGTAAACATAAACTTTTGGATTGCAATTATAAGGTGTGTATTTTATAATTTTACGACTGTTATCCTTTACTGTAAAATCATTGTAAGACTGAACTTACTACAATTTTATTAAAAACGTAATTGAAACGTCCTATATCTTATCTATTAATACAAACTAGTCAGTCAGAGATTCACTCACTAATCGCTACATTTCTCTCTCTACAGAGATTATATAGATCTTGTTTATTCTTCACCAATAAACAATTTGTGGATTTTTTCAAGGAAAAAGGTAAAAAAATTAAAAATAGAATTTACAATTTTAATTTTATAAACCCTATGTATATTGAAGTCCTAATAAGAAAATACTCCATGGTTTTAAAAACATTATTTTTTGTTCTTAATTGTATGCAAAAAATGAAAGGTGTAACTGTAAGGATAACAATAAGTAGTTTATGTTAGATAATCTGGCTGGAATGGGTGTGAATAAAGAGATGACAGCTAATAGAGATATATGGAGACAGGAGAAAAATGTTAAAATAAATAAATTGGAACAAGGGTTTTGTCATCAGCCCGTGAATATGACAATCATGAGTTTATGGAAGTCGATTCATCATCTCATCTTTACTTAGTAAAAACAACCACAGTAGAGCGTTGATTATCCGAACGTTGGTCAACCGAAAACCGCTTAACCAAACTACTTACTACTAGCTTACTTAAATAAGCAGGTAGGATTGCTTCGACAGACCAAAATTAAGGACCTTTTTAAGTGTTCATTTGTTCCTTTTGGTGTATGTATTACATACATATAAACCTTCCCTATTAACAATGCCGGTTCTGCAGGGAGACTACTGTTTAGTCCCTACTGAACAGTGGTCTTTTTCGCAGAACTGACATTGTTAATATCATAAAGATTATTTTTTATCGTTAGGGCAAACTCAGTTCAAAGTTGGTTTGACAGTGAAGAATTTTTTTGAATTGTAATTCGATTTATGTAGAAAAGTGAATATTGGTAAAAATGTATATCCGACATTGTTAATAGAGACGGTCGATATCGGTTTAGTTTACTAGATTACTACTTACTATTGTAATAAATAAAAAAGATTAATAACTGATTACATATTATATTATAATTATATCGAGGGTTCACGGGCTATTTGTATTAAGCGACATCCTGGCCGATATTGAGTTTATTATCATAGCTACCTGCATTAAAAAGTGAAAAATGTAAAAAACGAAGATAGACACTATTGACTCTTAACTGTCAATAGGCCACTTATTCGTGAAAAATATTGATACTTTTTTACCATGTTCTTCTTTCCGAATAATGAAACTTTGAAATGCTCTCCTGTAAAGTTCCAAACATGTCGCTTAATACAAGTAGCCCGTGAACTCTCGATATAATCTGTTGGATGCCATGGTTCATGCACAATGGTCCACTTGAAGGACTAAATGCGGAAAGCAAACCCCCCATAACATAACATAACATGTGTAATCTGTTATGAATCTTTTAAAATTTTGATTATCTGATTGATTATTGAAATCTTTGATTATCTGAATAAATCGGTTTTCCCGACACCCCCTAATTAGTATCGATAATCAATCTCGTGACTAAGTAATAAAAGTCGCACGGGTAGATCCATCAGGTTAAGCTACGCTTACCGGGGTTGGTCCGTGGGTGATCATCTTTACATACAGAGACTCCTCTGTGCCTCGGAAAGCACGTTAAGCTGCTGGTCCCGGCTGTCATTCGTGGATCTTTGCCAGTTTTTACTGGTCATCATATTGCTCAGTAACTGGGTTGTAGAGGTTAGCTCCATGTGAAATACTGGTATTCAGCTGCAACAGGATAGACTGGAAGCCGACCCTAATATATGTTGTTGGGAAAAGGCTAGGCAGATTGAAAGAATGCTTCTTGTAAATAAATAATTAGTTGCCCCGGGTCTAGTTGTCACAAGTGCTAATCTGTGTAGTTCTTTCCTCAAAAGATCATTTCATATGCTAATGTACATGGTCCTCACATGATCTGACCAACCGAGATTATGTCTGGACTTTAAAAGAGATTTTGACCCCTGAGTCTGTTTCGCCATTCCTTCTCAAGGGTCAGATAGGAAATGTTGACGCCATCTAGCTCATTTTTTTATATGACATGTAAAAGTGATTCTGATATCTTATATAGGTATATCCAGAATAATCAATTTCATTTCAGTGCTGAGTTAGGTCCTGGGTGCAATTTCCATGTGTCATAAATATGTTTTCTTCTTTCAACAGCCAACTACGAGGGCTGTTCCAAAAATTGTTAGTGATAAATATAATATGAAAAAGTTTAGTTACAGCTTTTCAAAATACTCCCCTCAAACCCCAATGCACTTAAGCATTCGGGTGAACCAGCTTTCGAAACGTTTAAAAATGTACAGACGCCAGCACATCAAGCTACTACAATCTGTCAGATTTCTTTAATAGATTTTCGACTTTATTGCTAAAGCATTAGGTTCAAGGTTGATTGGGAAAATCGGACAGTTTCTGGTAGGTTGACCTGCTGGCGTCTGTACATTGCGGGGGGATGTCGAAAAATAACCGCCGAAATTCTTCGACGGCCTCGTCTGCAGTGAAATTTTCGCCCACGAAGTATTGTTTTTACCGTGGGAAATAAAAAAATATCGCATGGAGCTAAATCTGGGCTGTATAACGGAGGATGAGGTAACATTTTGTACCCCCGAAGTATTCTTATAGTCCATGGTTCTGACAGCTGTGTGATCGGGCGCCATATCTTCGTGAAAAAGAATGCCACGGACACCGCTCCTTGGTCGCTCGCTATTCAACTCCCCGAAACTCGTCTTCTTCGAACACCCATTGCGTGGATTGTTGCTTCGTAAGAGGATCGTAGCTTTAAATTCAAGATTCCTCAGTTGTAAGGTGTAGGATACGTTTTGCGAAGTTCCTCCTTCGAACTTTTCTAGCATACATTTTCACCAATCAACACGACAGGATTTTTGCTCTTCGGTGAGATAATGAGGAATCCATCACTAAGCAAGCTTCCTAACTTTAAGGTGTTCATGCAGGATGGTGGAAACTGCCTGTGATCCAAACTTCAGTTCAGCCTGAATCTCTCGATGTGTAATGTGTCTATTTTCCCGCAATAGCCACTCTACACTGATGAGATTTTCATGAGTTCCTCCTGCAGTTGTAGGTCGGCGGGGTCTAGGGTCATCGTTTAGGTTCTCTCGACCACGTTTATATTCACGGAACCAATAACTAACAGCTGCTAGCGCAGCAGCAGACTCCCCAAATGCAGTTTGTAAATCATGAGATTCCTTGGTTAATAAGGTCTATTTCACCCGAGTTGCGCGATTACTGACAAATGCGTGCACTGACTGGACAGGTCTTCTCATTTTGTGTGATTCTTTCCTCAAAATACCATTTCAGTCACCAATCTACATGGTCTTCACATGGACTGACCAAGATTATGTCTGGACTTTATAAGAGACTGTGACCTCTGAGTTTGTTTCGGCCTTTCTTCTCAGAGTAGTCAGATAGGAAACGCCGACCTCATCTAGTTAAAAAAAAAAAAACATGATTGACGTGTAAAAGTGTTTGTACAAACCTATACTTACAGAAATACAATCATTTAGGTAACATTTATCATCATCAGCCTACAGCAATCCACTGCTGGACATGGGCCTCGCCTATTGCACGCTATTCAGCTCGATTTTTGGGAACTCATCCAGCTGCTAGTCTGCTACCAACCACCCTGCGAAGATCGTCGCTCCACCTAGTCTGAGGGCGTCCTACCTTACGTTTGCCGATTTGCGGTCTTCACTCAAGAACACGTCTACCCCAACGGTCATCGGTTCTACGGCTAATATTGCAAAGGTCTATTTGCCTATCAGATATTTTCAACCTTAGTGAATTTTCTATTAAACTGGGAATTGTTGTCAAAAGTGGGTTAAGCAGTGATGAGGCCGACTCTAGTTCAAGTTAATCTACCAGCCTTTTCCCAACTATGATGGGGTCGGCTTCCAGTCTAACCGGATGTGCAGCTGGATACCAGTATTTTACATGAAGCGACTGCCTATCTGACCTCCACAACCCAGTTACTGGGCAATACGATACCCCTTGGCAAAACTGGATGTCAGACTTTCGGGCTTCTGACTGTCCGTAATGACTGTAAAAGATTTACGAATGACAGCCGGGACCAACTGCTTAACGTGCTTTTCCGAAGCACGCGGTCGCGGTATGTTATGGGTCACCCATCCGCGGACTGACCTCGACAAGCGTTATTGACCGAGCGAGCGAAGCGTCTCTGCTTCAAGTAAGTAGTAGGCAAAATTGGCTTTCGTCTGTCAGTTTGCTGGTACTCCTCTACAGGTCGTATTTTACAACCGATCTGGACGAAACTTGGTGTAGGTACTTACAGGTTTTACGACTTTATAGATTTTTTTTCCGTCGGGGATTTTAGTTTGGAGGGTAAATGCAGTAAATTGCTCACTTTTAGATTTCTATCATTGGAACCGGCCCTTTAACTACTAGGTAGGGATTGATGGATCACCAGGGACCACCTTCTCATCACAAATTTAAAGAATTCTGAAATTAATTATCAGAATTTTTTTTAAATTTTTTTTTATATGTGATCGGTTTGTTCTTGACTCTAGTCTAGGTCACCGGTGACAGAGACAAAGTCGACGATGGAGTGTGCTTACCCAGAAGAAGCCTGTGGAAACACAGACGCAGGTAGTGAGTTCCACTCCTTTGCTGTGCGCATTATAATTCTCTAAAACGAGGCTGTAAAACCAATATTAATATTAGTTTTATAGTAAGGTTTCTAGATGGCGCTACTGTGCACCGCTAAGTAGTCGTGGACCACAAAAAAGTTGTTATAACATATATTTCTTTTTTGTTTTATCATGTTTAGAAATCGAAACATTCCAATCACCCGATACCCATCATCACGCCTGCGGAGTTTCGCTAATTAATTAAATTTGACCCTGTGTATAATGTTCTTACTTAATCACAAGATTGAAGTACCTAAAATTACTTACCTACTTAATTTTCCTCTTTTCTATAATTTTCCCAGAACTTCAAGTTTCATACAGACAGTATTGTAAATGTTATTGTTCTTTTGTTCCAGATTCAAAAACTCCGAGGATGACCAGTATAAGAACGAATTAATTAAAAAAAAACTAAAAATAATATACCTACCTATTCCTAAAATGTGAAACAAATGACTGTTTGTCGGCCAATATCTCTTAATTTAAAATATTTAAGTTTATTAATTTTATCGTGTAATATGTGATCATTAAAATCTGTTTAATTACTAAGTAAAGGCCAGTAATTAAAATTAAATATAAAAATTAAAAAATAATGAATAGTTATGATTCTGCAATGGAGCATGCTCTATCATTCTTTTGTAAGTATATTTTTTATTTTTAACTTATAGTTACTTAGCTGTTATTTATGGAAAGTGTTAACAACGTCGTCTCTAGCAGCGGCCGCCGAAGCGTCTCCGTGGTCAGTTGCCAGATCTTATCCTCCCGAATTAGCATTTTCCCGTAACGCTATCCATTTCTGTTACTCAGAATCTTCCATCACTTGAGCGAGAGAGAAGCGCCCACGGAATCGACTTGGATGGTGAATCTGTCGAAAACTTTCACAAGAATAATAGAGTTACAGAATAATGCAGACTTGAGCTGATAGTTTTGGCATATCCTTAGAAGAAAACAGGGGGCCTACTCTTTAAGTCCGTCAACGAAGATACGGGCCCGTCGGAAAGCCTAATTCGAAACTTCGGAGTGAAGCCTACACCCAAGTAATTAACTGTTTTGGATGGGCAAAAACAAATATGGAAACTGGTGTCATTCATTTATTTTTTTTATTTTTATTTATGGAGAGCACTGCCACATCACATACATATAACATTAAAAATATTATAAAAATTACTTCATAGCGGTCTGGTGCACGTGACAATAATGGCGTACATAACATTTACAATTCTTCGGCTCGGTGATAAACACAAGTATTTAAAAAAGAGAAAAGAAGTACAGTACAATGCAAATTAAATTAAAATTTTAACGATGAATACGATTTAAATTTCATTCTTAGTAAAGCCCCAAAACTAATGTTATAGGTGATATGGTGTAGAAATCGCCGGTAACTTCGGCCGAACCCACGGATTTCTTGCTTAGGGAGACCTCCAGAACCGTATTAGTATAGGCGGTTGTCGGGCGCATATTATAGATGTGCTAGTACACACCGTGGGGTGTTAGCCGGTAGAAATCCTCCGTATTCCTCAGACGAAGGATAGAGGTGCGCTCGGTACAACATTTATTGCGGAGGAGCATAGACAACCCAAGCGCCGCTACAGGAGAACCACAGTGTTTACCTACTCTATTACACCTTATAACTATTTAAGGTCTGACATAAACGCGTTTTCTCGATCGATCTTGTTGCCGTAGCGCCCGTAACCGCCACACATGATACGGATTTTGGTCAGATAAAAGTTTTTAACAGACCGGGTAGAAGGTAGAGCTGACCATGGTCACTAGACCATGCCTGGCATTGTTAGCGTATACATTACAGCCGCCTCACTACATTACAGTTCCATATTTCCAATACGAAAAACCGCGGTACCAATATCGCAACGCATAGTGCGTTGCGATACTTCATAGAAAATGTACGAAAGTGATGTACCTGCACGAATCTTAAGCGCTCGGTGGAGTGGTGGGGGTTGTTTGCACATACGTGTTGTCTCAGGAGTAAGGTCTAAAATCGCTTAAAGTAATTCAAGGTCAGCATTCTAAATTCGTGCCGGTAACTAGGTATATCCAGGTTGCCATGCGGCGCAGCCCACCCGAATCTGCGTTGCGTTTTAAGAGCAAACTTAAAGCTTACTTCCTCGCTAGTCTAGTGGTCGCAAGCGCTACTGATGAACATGAAGTCCTGGGTTCGATTCCCGGCTCGGATAAAGTGATATTGGGCTTTTTCATCTGGAATTTCTCAGTAGCAGCCCGGAGTCTGGATTTGTGCCGGGTTGATAGCAATAGGCTCGCCCCCTATTACATCATTGGACTTAAACATAACTGGCGGAATGTGGCTGAAGGTACACTTCTGCCTAATCCTTCGTAGAATACCGGTGTGATGTTACGTGTTATATATAAGTCTTAAAGCCTACATACACAGTCTGGCCATAAATACTGTTACAATTAAAAATAAGAAAGAAAACATTTGAATTTGGAATCTGTCATTTTTATACGATTTATCATTGAGTTTTCTAATTTTGGCGCCAATACATTGTACAATATTTTGCGATATTAAAATGGAGTGGGGTGATAAAGAGAACCGAATCGCTGTGATTGCATTACACAAAGTTGGTATGGAGCCAAATGCAATTTTTAAAACTCTCCATACGCTTGATATTAGTCAAATGTTTGTGTACCGGGCTATTAATAGGTACAAGTGACAAAAACTAAATTTCTAGGAGTAGTAATTGACGAACATTTAGACTGGAGAGCACAGGTAGATACTGTATGCAATAAAATAAATAAGTTTGTGTATGCTTTGAGACAAATAAAAAAAGTGACTAATATAAAAACGGCTGTGATGACATACCGCGCATATGTGGAGTCCTCACTACGATATGGACTAATTATGTGGGGAAATAGTACTGACCGCAATAGAGCATTTGTTGCCCAAAAGAAATGTCTAAGAGCTGTATACGAGATTCCATCGGACGAATCATGTCAACCAATATTTAAGGAAATTGGTTTGCTACCGTTACCTTCATTATATATATATGAAGCATGTATGTTTGTTCGAAAGCACTTAGAATTATTTAGAACAGCAGAAGAACTATTTAAAAGCTCTCGAAGTCGTCGTGACCAATATAGGCTTGTGCTGGAAGACCTACCTAGATCAGCAAAATATAATAAAAATTGTTTGGCTATGTGTATACGACTGTATAATAAATTACCAAGTATTTTTAATGAATGAATGAATGAATGAAATGCACCGACCCCAGCGTGGTTTGACCAGACTCGATTATTCGAATGAACCCAAAGATTCACACTAGCCCCTGTTGCCTCATGTTATATGGTGCAACAGGGATCATTGCATATCAAAGAGTAGACCGGGGGGCGCGATAATGGTAGGGAAGACAGGCCCTTAGGATATGGATAGGGATTATCGCCTACCCGGTATGCACCGTTAAATAAGCTTTGGAATAGTGGAGAGACGGGTGATATAATTATGGATGGGCTCTTTTACGACGTCGCCGCCGGGTTGCTTCTATTCCAGCTTCCCCGGTGAATCTTTTGCCGGTTAAACTGCGATTTCGACTCTTTATGTCACTGCTATGCTGTATTACACGTTGCTGTTTCCAATTTCTTCGTCTGAGGTTTCACTGCTATCCGTTTCCGGTTTCTTGTAGATCTCATTTGCAGCCTTTTTAATCTTATTTCGTTCTTCAGCCATGTCCACCCAAAAGCTGTTTTCATTATTGAAGTAGATCATGTCTTGCTTTAGGTTGTCCTTCCATGTGTAAATAGGGCGGCCGACTTTTTTGGTTTTAGTCTTGTACTTCATTGCGGCATGTAACAGATGCGGTTCGCGACGCCTGTGGACATGTGCGAGATAGCACATCCTGTGGTTCTTGATGCGTTTGGTTACAGTTTTTCCCTCTAGGATTTCATGCATTTTCTTTTGTCTTGGCTTATTCCTTGCGTGGTTAATCAAGTCTCTCATGATAACTCTTTCATATCTTCTCAGTCTTGATCTGTTAGTTTTAGTGAGTGCCGATACTTTCAAACCGTGTGTCATACAAGGTACGATCACCATTTGATACATGAGTCTGGCTAATTTCCAGTCCATCTTTGAGTTTATTATGAATGGTACTAGAGATTTAGCGTTTCTAGTGGCCTATTCACAACGTTTTTTAATAGTGCTTTTCCTCCTTAAAGCAGATGTTATGTAGGTGCCTAGATATTTAATTTCATTAACTGTAGTTAACTTTATCCCATTAATGGACACGCAGGTCGTTTTCTGTGAGGCTATGGGATCCCTAATTAATATTTTTGTTTTTGTTTCATTTATTTGGAGACGACACTAGCTAGTAGGGGTTTAATATGGAATACGATACCTTCTAGCCCTTTTAGGTCGTCAGTAATGAAGATAAGGTCGTCTGCGAATGATAGTACTAGGGGGAGATTGATTTCATGGTCTTGATCTAGTGTAATTAGTTGTGTTTCATCTTCAAGTGTTCTAAGGACATCATCCATTATCAATGTAAAGAGACGAGGGGATAGAGGGCAACCTTGTTTTACACCTTTCCCTTTAATGATCCAGCTGCTTTGCTGGCCATACCATTTGATGTATGTTCGTTCATTCATGCAAACCTTGATTATCCTGTTAGCTAGTGACTTGTTGGTCCTTTGTATTAAAATATCCCGCAGTGCGTTGAGGTCTACATTATCAAAAGCTTTTTCTATGTCGAGAGCAAGTACATAAATCCTTGTACCAGCACGCCATTCTTCGTCCAATACCCTCTTGAGTGTAAAGATGTGATCATCTGTTGACCGATTGTTTAAAAAGGCAGCTTGGTAATTGCCTAATTCTTTTATTGTTTCGTCTAATTTTTTTAGTAAGTAGGAAGCATAAATTCTGTAACCTGTATTGCAAATCGATATGCGGCGATAGTCGTTAGAGTCTTTAGGATTATTATTTTACGGAATTGGTACCTGCACTGTCTCTAACCAGGTGCCAGGTGCTTCGTTCTGGATCCAGGCTGTGTTCATATGTTTGGTGACCGCTTCCTGTAATATTCGGGGCATCGCTTTGTAAAGCTCGATCACCACTTGGTCTGTACCTGGAGCTGTCCCGTTTCTCATGTTGTTAATTATTCCCATTACGTCATCCACAGTGGGTCCTATGTTTTGGGCGTCGGTTATTGCCTTTTTTATGCTAATCGTTGGTATAGCTGCGCCCTCGGAATTTTTTAGGATTTTCTCCCATTTGGACATCGAAATGTATGCGTTTCTTTTACGTCGTTTTGTTTGTTGTTTGTTTTTCCTGTAGAATAAGTACAGTACCTGCATGCGTTTTGAAGGGTGTTTTTTCCCCAGTCCATTGAAGAAGGCCCTGCATGCTTTTTGCTGTGCTTGCTTGTGTTTTGTGTGTTGCATTTGAAGTGTAGCCTGACATTCTTTTACATGATTACGTCTATTGTGGTTAACTGGTTGTCTTCTTTGTAAAAATTTAGCCTTTTGAAGGTTAGCAAGAGCTAATCGGTGGTCCCTGGAGTGAAACGACTGGAAGATCAGAGTTTCCTGAGCAGCCGCTTTTAATAGTCCAGTTATAGTATTCCATGGTATTTCGATGTTTAGGTATGTCCGTTGGATTGATTCCTATATTTCCTAGTTTTTTGATTATGCAATCTTGGTATTTTGTTTTGGTGGATTTGCTATTTAGAGCGGCGTAATAGCACTGTTTATAGTTGAACTGTTTGGCCTCGTCGATTGTTGTTTCCTTCGCATCTAGCGTTTGACTTTGTGCCTTATGTTTGGAGGTTTGATTTTTGTTTTGATTTGTTTTTAACTGCCCCCAGATTATTTTGTGGTCGGAGGTGCCCCTAGCGGCCCATTCCCCTTTAATAAATTGGAAGAGTTTTACTGTTGCCTGCGGCGTAATAATGTGATCTAATTGAGATTTATGATTGCCCTTTGACCATGTTATCCGGCATGATGACCTAGCTTTTGTTGTTTCTATTTGCAGTTTTTCCCTATTGGCTATGTCCATTAACATTTCCCCGTTGTAGTTGGAAAAGTCATGATGGAGATTTTGGTGAATGAGCCCTTTGCGTTGAAATCTTTGCATATCTTGTCGATCGATATGGGCGTTAAAGTCACCTAGTGTTACTAGCATACATTTCCTTGGCTTTTGTCTAATCAGGTTTAATAACCCCGTAAAAGATCTGGTTGCTTTATAGGTGCAACTATTGACGTGAGAGTTGATTATATAAAGATGATCAGGCTTGTCCCTTCCCATACCTACTATAAGAGTAAATAACATCGCATCGGTATCCTTTTTCTTGTTTTTTATAGCAATTTGGGCGTCTTTTCTGATTAAAATTGCAAGCCCCCCGGTGTGCTTTACCCGCGGCTGCATATAAATGCCATTCGTAGTGTATGGAGTTGTAAGTTCCTTCATACATCCCGGTTTCTTGAAGGCAGGCTACGTGGATGCTATGTGTAAGTTCTAAGTCTATTTTATCTTTTTGCCAGGTTTGGAAGCCCCGCGGACGTTCCAGGTTGCAATACGCAAGTCAGGGCAAATGTACTTAGTTGTGGTAGAGGGCGGGTTTCTGAGTATGGTGTATCCGGTGGCATCTGCGACTACATCCGATATTGGTGTACTTAGTGACAATACTACTTGTTCACTCTGTGTTAATGGCCTAGGTAATTGGGGGCTGTGGATTTGAAATCGGAATTCTGTGGAATGTTCCTGCTCAACTCGTATGTTGTACTGGTTAGTGAAGCTTTCTGTCTGTTGTGGTGTTTTGGCGCTGTATAAGTTCTGCGTTAGAATTTGTTGGTTACTCATGTACTGATTGTTGCCGATCGTAACCCAGCTATCATAGTGCTGGTCTTTAAAGAAGATGTGAATGTTGCCAGGCACTGGCTCGCCAGTGGGTGCATACACCAGAGTGTTCACGTTATTTGTGTGAACATGCACATTTACGAGGTAGAATTCGGATGCGGCGATTAACATATCTTCACCACCCCAGAACGCGTCTTTAAACTGCTCGGTTATGTATTTTATTATCCGTTGTTCCTGAGAAAGATTGCTGTTAGGGAGAAAGTCATGAATATTATTCAAAAGTGCTAAATAAATTCTGTTGTCGACACAATTAACCGATACATAATTTGCAAGATCTCGGCGCACGGCCATGTGGTCGGTGGTCGAGTGTCAAACCCATTAAGTTATTTATTTGATGAGCAACAGCCCTAAATAAACAATTTCCGTCCCTTTTTATTGTTACTACAAATGTTACCCATTGTAAAATTGTTTTTGTTTAAATGTTTGCAGAATTAGTGAGGATAGCCAATACACCCTAACATGTGTTACAAGGGCCTTGAATACAGACTGGAGTAAGATTTATGGGCCGTTATGTCTTAATTTTCTGTAGAATGATTTAAGGGGTAGATTTTTTGTAGTGTGCAGCTGAATTGGAACTTGGCATTCAACAATAAAAAGAAGGTTCAGGTTGTATAATTGTGTGCATAACGGAGATTATTTTTATTTTATTTTTATTTTACTTTATTGGGACATAAAACAGTTACACATTACATATAAGGTATGCCAGAGAATTTTAAAAACTAGGTAAACATGTAAGCCACAAAAATGTCCGCGAAATAATAGTAACAAACAGTTATACAATTAAATTAAAACGTGCGCTAATATTACAGAAAAAGTATATAAGTAGTCGTTAGTATTTAGACAATAATATTAGATGACTAAAGTAACTATTTTAAAGATTCTAAAGCCAATCTTTTAAACTTTACGTGAGTAAGCGCGAAAATATCCAATTCGATAAAGTGTGTGTTATACGTAGGTATCTACGATGCGCCGGAGAGGCGCTCGCGCACCAGCGTAAGTCCTGCACCTTGCAGTGTGGAACAGTTTTGTTTTGTTGAACTAATGACTAATTTACAACATTCGATAAACTATTTGTTTGACTTTAGTTACTGGGGAATCCAGTTTACTACTATATTTACTCTTAATATCTAGTAATAATATGGAAGGATCTCACCAAATTTTCTTGCTGGGGATGTCGCAGTCGTCCTTTGTGCAGAGTCAGTCACTTTTGCACTTTGCACACAACACCACTGAATTTATTACGCGACACAAAATACAGCAAAGACACACTATTCAATTTCGGCGGCCGATGCCAGAGTTTGTAACACGTGTTCGTGTATTTGGTTGTGTATAGCGCACGCTGTTCTGGTTTGACGCGACCGCTCGCGAAGGCGTCCCAAACAGAACTCAATAAATTACCAAGTATTTTTAAAACATTAAATTGTAAGCTATTCAAAATGCAACTGTATAAATGGCTCAATAATAATAATTATTATAGTATTAATGACTTTTTAAAATGAATTTTTAATAATTGTTATAGTATTAATGACTTATAAAATGAATTTTTAATGTAATTAATTTCAATTTTGACATAATATTTTAGTGTATAAGTTTGCACGCTTTAGTTTTAAGCAAAACATGTTTGATCAATCTATTTTCAATAACACCTTTTATACCATGTTTTAAGCAAATAAAATATCTTTATCTTATCTTTATCTTTACAATGAGACCTCTGTTTGTGACAGAAAAAGATCTGGCCGTCCACGTAGTGTTCGTACGAAAAAGGTGGTCAAAGCAGTAAGGGAAAGAATTCGAAGAAATCCTGTCCGAAAGCAAAAGATTTTATCTCGGGAGATGAAGATAGCACCCAGAACCATGTCGCGTATTTTAAAAGATGACTTATGACTTGCAGCCTATAAGAGACGCACTGATCATTTTTTAACTGTTAATTTAAAAAAGAATAGGGTGGTAAAATCGAAACAACTACTGAAGCGGTACGCAAAGGGAGGTCACGGAAAAAATTTGTTTACGGATGAGAAAATCTTTACAATTGAGCAACATTTTAACAAACAAAATGACCGTATTTATGCTCAAAGCTCTAAGGAAGCTTCCCAATTAGTCGACAGAGTGCAACGTGGGCATTATCCGACTTCAGTGATGGTGTGGTGGGGTGTTAGCTATGAAGGAGTGACAGCCATATTTTTGTGAAAAAGGTATCAAAACATCGGCACAAGTGTATCAAGATACCATTCTTGAGAAGGTAGTTAAGCCCCTTAACAACACCATGTTCAATAACCAAGTATGGTCCTTCCAACAAGACTCGGCGCCACGCAGTCTTGGTTGGAAGTGAACGTTTCGGACTTAATCAGAGCTGAAGACTGGCCGTCGTCGTCTAGTCCCGATCTTAATCCGCTGGATTATGATTTATGGTCAGTTTTAGAGAGTACGGCTTGCTCTAAACGCCATGATAATTTGGAGTCCCTAAAACAATCCATACGATTGGCATTGAAGAATTTTCCCATGGAAAGAGTGCGTGCTTCTATTGATAACTGGCCTCAACGTTTAAAGGACTGTATTGCAGCAGGAGGCTGCAGGCCAATGGAGACCACGTCGAATAAGCTTTTTATATTTTAAATTGTTTTGTATATATGTATTAAACTAACACACTGTAAAAGTAATAAATATTACTTGCAATAAAAAAAAAAAAAAAATTTCTTCGTGACAATATTTATGGCAAGACTAGGTATATAAGTCTTAAAGCCTACATAGATAACAATTAACGTTGTTTTATTTTGTCCACCAGCTCGAGACACCAGCATGTGAAGTGAAGAACGCACAAAAGGTGCTTAATGGTTTATATGGTAAGTGACTGCGAACGGAAATACCGCGATATATTCGTGAGAGGCCCAAGTGCTTTAAATTAGTATGTCATTATCATTTAGGTCGACGTAATCGACAGCATACTCTTAGCGAACCAACGATTAGGGTTATTATTGCAATGGCAACACTGAGGGGTGTACATGTCGCACCCAACAAGGCGCGCCTCAGTTTGTTAACGGAGAGGCGCGCGCGAGCAAAATACTCACACTACTTTAAATGCTCATATTTCTACTTTTATAGTAGGTACTTATTGACTTGTAATGGATTTATAAATCAACATAACTGTTAGGCACGAGAGTTGCGTCACGGGGGAGGGGATGAATAGTTAGGAAGGTGCCTAGGCGCTTGAGACGTTAGGGCGTCGGTATCATCGTTCTCCTGCCCTTGTCCCAATTTATTTGGGGTCGGCGCAACATGTCTTTTTCTTCCATACTTCTCTATTAGTCGTCATCTCGGTAGTCACTCCCTTTCTGGCCATATCATCTTTCACACAGTCCATCCATCGTTTCTTTGGTCTTCCCTTACTCGTATAGCCCTCCACGTTCATACTCAACACTTTCCTGACGACATTTTCCTCATTCCTCCGCATCACATGCCCATACCATGACAACCGATTTCCACACAACTTTTCAGTCACCGGTGTCACTTTCAGACTTCCTCTTACATACTCATTTCTTATTTTATCTATTCGCGTAATACCACACATCCCTCTTAGCATTCTCATCTCGGCTGCATGCAATTGCCTTTCATTCATTCTTTTTATGGCCCAACATTCTGATCCATACAAGACAGCAGGTCTAAACATTGTTTTATAAATCTTCCCCTTGAGTTTAAGGGGAATGCGGGAGTCGCAGATTGTTCCCGTGACGTGCCGCCATTTTATCCATCCATCCGTTAGGGCGTCGGTATCACCAACAAATTTTGCTTTCAATTTTTGTGTGACTAAACTCATAGCGCGCCTTTAGTGAACGGCCTAGCCTTTGGAAGTAGCGCTCGCTCGGCTCGCGCGCATTTGTTCACAGTTCTAACCTAATCTAACCCATTTGGTGGAGGTGTCTCAGCTTAGTTACTGCAACCAATTCGGCTCGCGTGTGGTTTGTCGCAGTTCCAACCTAACCTGTACGGCCGCTGTAAGGAAAAAACACGTTTTTACAGAAATATTGAAATGGAGAAAAAAAAAAATATTTTGTCCTGTTTAAAATACAAAATACAAATGCAGATGCGTATTTTACTAGTAAGAATTATTAGGTTTACGTTCAAGTTTACGCGATTATTTATAAAAAATACTGGTAGATGCGCCTTTTCTTGCTCAATATCGAAAAAAAAAAGTCAGATATGTCTATTCTCCTTATTTATTTATTTAATACTATAAGCACACAGAATGTACAGAGGCGGACTTAATGCCATAGGCATTTTCTACCAGTCGACCTTTGGGTGATGCAGAGACAAACAGTGGTAGGTGCAACAGCGAGAAATGAGGAATAAATATTTATTTAAATATAAAAATATACACCTAACGAAATATAAAATATACTAAAACAAATAAGACAAACCATTGGGAAACATTACCGTTGTGATGATACTGCCAGCTTCTTTCTTCTTCTTCTTCTACTCCTTATGACCGCAGTATAAATGAATATCACTCAGGCCGCTAGTTGTGTCACACACACTTGTTCGTGTCGGCACATTCGATTCGGCGGTATTTGTTGAACAACAGAGCCGACCCGCATATTCGGCTCGTTGCGATCGGCATACTCCGTTCGTCATCTACACTCGCTGAATTATACTCGGGTCGGCTCGACACGATTCGAGTGAATGAAAGAAATAAAATCGTTTATTTCCAGATATACATAGATCCAACTTAAAATAAATACATTAAATAGCACAAATAAAACATAACAAACTATTGACATATAATATACATACATAAACTCACGCCTTCTTTCCAAGGAGGTAGGTAGAAACTACAGAACGTCACCTATTATGACTTTATGACAGGCCAGTTGGCGTGGTTGGTTAAGATACCACATATCATGCCGCAGATAGTGGGTTCGATTCCCATCCAGGACAAACATTTGTGTGCATGAACATGTCTGTTTGTCCTGAGTCTGGGTGTTTATATCTATATAAGTATGTATTTACAAAAAAAAAAAGTAGTGTATGTAGTATATCAGTCATCTGGTTTCCATAGTACAAGCTCTGCTTAGTTTGGGATCGGATGACCGTGTGTGAAATGTCCCAGGATATTATTATTATTTCTTATTTCCAAAATAGTTGGACAAACGTCATCTATAACTAATCCAAATTTCAAGTTGATAGCATTAGTGGTTCTTGAGATATCCAGCTGTGACAGACAGACTGAGTTGCACCATAAGGGTTCCTTTTTACCATTTTGGTACGGAACCCTAATAGGGTCGTCCTGTTTTTGGGTTGGCAAAGCCCTGGGCTACATTTAACTCATAAGTAAGTTACCCGAGCCCCTGTAATACCTGAGTATTACAGGGGCTCGTGGCTTAGTAATAATAGCCACACGGTTTGATCGAAAGTTAAGGTCGGTCCACTCTGGTAACAATCCTCTTCACGCCTCGGAAAGCACGTTAAGCCGATAGTGCCATCAGTCATTCGTAGACCTCTGACTTTACGGGTAGTCAGAAGCCCGAAAGTCTGACCACCTGTCTTAGCAAAGGGTATCGTGTTTCCCAGTAACTAGATTGTGGAATTGAGATAGGAAGTCGCTCCATTGCAGTATTCAGCTGCATCCGGTAAGATTAGAAACTGATCCCAACATAGTCGAAACAAGGCCAGGCTGATGATGTAATGTAAGTCATCATCATTATCTTGCCCTTTCCCAATCTACGTGGGGTCGGCGCAACATGTCTTTTTCTTCCATACTTCTCTATTAGCCGTCATCTCGGTAGTCACCCCCTTTCTAGCCATATCATCTTTCACACAGTCCGCCCGTCGTTTCTTTAGATGTACATAAGTATTATAGGATATTCTCGATTTGCCCTTTCCTAGGCTAAATTCTGGTTACGCTCATGGCTATTTATCTAGTGGTCTTGTATAAGGATTCCGCAGTTCTCATGACCGTAATGAGCTTAAATTCATCAAGTACGTAATGTAGGTGTGGCAACCGCTCTCAAAATAGAGCGGTGATGGGTCGACCTTGCTATCTCGAACATCGCGACATGAACTGGTAGTCTTAAGGGGGAGCACTATTTTATAGTTTGTTCCTCATGGTGGTAAGTTAGATACATTTACAATTTATTATTATTATTGCAAGTATTACAAGCCATGTAGCAGGGAAAAGGCCTAAGTACCTTCCCACTTGGCGGATTTCTATTTAACTTTCAAAAAGTAGTCATTTTCACACCGCCATCTTCTTGCAAGTTACTCGAGTTGCCGTTTGTTGACACAAAAAAAATATAAAAAAATATAAAGGTCTCTAGGAAATTATTGTCGATTCTATGCTAGACTCAGCTATAGTCAGAAATTGGAGTCCAAGTCAAGTGAGGTCTTGTTAATTTTGGTACGAAAAATGACTGAATGGTTTCCAAAATTGTGGGAATAAGTCCAGTGTCTCTGGCGTAGTGGCGACTTATAACTTTAGTAGAGTAGAGATAAGAAGGTAAATATAATACGAGAAAGTTTTAGTAATAATCAAGATTATGTCAGTGAGTTCTTCGCCTTACGAGATGCAAGCAAGTCGTGTCGCAACACACGATTTGATGTACATTCGGACACGAACGTACCTTTTTATCGACCTTCCTTTAGTAACTTGAAATGTGCTTTGCTTTCCGCAATCTTGTTCTAATGTTAGGCGGATGATTAATCACTAGCTGAAGGGGTCCGCTAGGGCCGATGCCTGCCAGGGTTGCGGGTTGTTTGAAAGAGTTACCTTGTCCCTGGCACAAGCAACTGAAGTAACACGGGTGGGTTTTAGTCAGTAAAAGTCTGACACGTCGGGAGCGCGTGCCAGACAGAGACAGAGGAGAAGTTATTTGATGACTCAAAAAAAAGCAGATGATTAATAACAGAACATCACGCCTGTACATAATTGCGCCAGTTATGTTTAAGTTTTATGTAATAGGGGGCGAGCTTATTGCTGGTCACAAATCCAGGCTGCAGGCTGCCTCTGATAAATTCCTGATAGATAATTGGGTAATTAAACTTTGCTTTTCCTGGGAATTGAAACCTGGACCTCACGCTTAGCAGCGCACATCTTACCCGCTCCGCTGCACCACTTGGCGCTGATGGAAAAAGTGTTTTACAAAAAAAAAAAAAACAAACAACCGACTTCCTAAAAAAAATTACAAAGTAAAAAAACTTTAATTTCGGAATTCGTTGTCTTTGGATCTGTCTTAGTTTTTTGCCACCGATTTCCAAAATTTATTTTTCACTTAGTAGAGTTTTTTTAGGAAGTCGGTTGGTTTTTTTTTTAGTTTTTATTTTTCTCTTTTTAATTATGTTACCTGCTCCACACCAATTCGTATACTACTACTTGCTATGTAAACAACAGTGATAGGAAGTATTTTTATAACATAATCAATATACAAAGTTGATTAAATACGTATTATTGAAGCTAACTCAAAACTACACAAGCAAAGACTTACCAAACAAAAAGAGAATCATTAACATCAATTCATAATTGCAGGAGTAATCGGGTAAGGAACACACAAAAAAAAACATGCAATCGAATTAAGAACCTCCTCTTTTTTGAAGTCTGCTTAGCTTAGCTTCATATTTTATTCCGCACATCTCTGGTGGAAAAACAGGCCAAAAGGTTTGCTTCTTGAGAAGGTCTTTTTCGGGTTGGCCGTTTAGTGTCACTTCTAGAATAGCCATATAGTACCCATACCAATTTCATGACATGAGGTGTTCTCCTTATAGTCGTCTACTGCTACATAGGATGTTCATTTGTTTGCCAGTCTAGCATCCGTGCGTAGCGAGGCTGTGGGTCGCAGTGCACGATCCCGCCTATATTTTCATACAAAGCGAAGTTATGCACAGGTGCGTAGCTTAGCTACGAGCTGCTGTGGAGCGGCAGCTTAAAGTCTGCCTCACGATGATACAGGCCCACGACTGACATTTGAGCTACGTGGCTCCACGACAACACACTGATACCTGACCTGTGCCACGCCAACTATTTTGCTCTCCCAGTTTTGGAGAGAGAAGAATGTGAACGGGTAGCGAGGGGGAAAAATGGCTGCTGTGGCTTCGAAACGTCTCTACGCTTCGCTAAGGCGGCGTATCCGCGGCAATCACGCGTGTAACCACGCAGCTATGCGTAGCGTGCGCGTGGTCAGCTACGTGTTAATAAGTATGGCAGCTATTATTAAACAAAGCTCTTTAGCTAACCTGTGAAATAAAGCCGTGCGCAGGCTATCAGTGGCGAGCTTTACACGCAAGCTCATCTAGTTTAAATCGTGTCGCAACCCACGTTCTGATGTACAACCGGACACGATTCGGCCTCTTTATTGACCTTATATACAATTGTAGGTCGCACTCACTAGTTGCGAGGTCATAGTGGTCCTCTTCCTTTTGAGCTTTTAAGCGGTATCAGATTGGTACCTACCTACTTTTGTTGGTACTATAGATATCTACAACTCTGCCTAATCCCCGAAGGATGCTTTTTCGCATCATTTTCTGAAATCAAAAATCATTCTTACTTAGTCAGGGTAGACCGCGAAATTAAAATTTTCTTACGTTTTTTTGCAATTTTCAAGTCAGTATTAAGTTGTATGTTAAATAAAGTATGATTCGCGGCCGTAACAAGTATGTATTTACAGAATTATAATCATTAGAATTAGTAATACAACTCTTTAAGTTAGTATAATCCTCAAATGTCAAGATTTCATGAAATAGTCATTCATTAGGATTACCTGGTCTTAAAGAGTTGTATTGATCACTTTAATGATTATAATTATGTAAATACATACTTGTTACGACCGCGAATTATATTTTGATCAACTTACAACCTAATACTGACTTGTAAATTGCAAAAAACGTAAGGAAATTTGAATTTCGCGGGTTACCCTGACGCTTCCCCCTTAAGGCTGAGGCCAAACGAAAGTAATTTGTTGAGCTGTGAGTCGCGTAAAATGAGTCGCGGATTTTTATTTTATAAAATGAGATGAACTCATTTTGCGTTGCCGTTTGGCACAAACAGGACTTTAGTATGAAAACGAATGCAGCGTAAATTCCGCGACTCATTTTACCCGACTCACAGTTCAAAAAATTACGTTCGTTTGGCCTCAGCCTTAGATACATGTCTTAAATACGTTCTGAGCTAAAATCACTGCAATTGGTTGAAAAATTGTATTTACTCTCACTTTGAAGAGATTAGGTTTGTATGCGCTCGGAAACACAGACGCAGGTAGTGAGTTCCACTCTTTTGCTGTGCGCATTATAAAAGACATTTGGAAACGCTTAGTGCGAATTGGTGGAATATCAACCAGGTAGGGAAGGTAACTGGCAGTGCGTCTAGATGTCCGATGGTAGAAGGGAGCCCGTGGTATCAGGTCGTGGAGGTATCTGTAGAAGACCGACAAGAGCAGGAGGTACATCTTCCCAGTTGAGTTCGGAGACGGTTCAGGTTCTACCGCCAATCTATGCAAAAATACAAAACATACCTGATGCTCGTATTATAAAGATATGTAGGCTCCCACCGGTCTTTTTTTTAACTTGTTAATTTTGTTTTTTTTTTAATGTCCATTTTGTTAGTTTTTAACCGACTTCCAAAAGGAGGAGGTTCTCAATTCGTCTGTATTTTTTTTTTGTTTTTTTTTTTTTGTGTGTTTGTTACGCGATTACTCAAAGGCGGATGGACCGATTTGGAATATTCTTTTTTTGTTTGAAAGGGTATAATACCTCCGAGGTGGTCCCATATAAATTTGATTAACTTTGCTTGGGGAGTTTTTGAGTTAGCTTCAATAATGCGTATATTTCCCACTTATTTTATATGGATGATGTGATGATGTTTTAATAAATTCCTATCACTGTTATTTACATGGCTATATCTACAATTACTGTGCTCAATTATGCATTCGAATTTGTGTGGGGTAGGTTCCACAACTAAAAAGTGAAAAATAAAAACTTTTTAGCAAAAAATAAAACCGACATCTAAAACAAAACACTACAAAGTGAAAAATAACTTTAATTTCGGAAGTCGGTGGCAAAAAACGAAAATACAAAACGAAAGACACCGACTTCCGAAATTAAAGTTATTTTTCACTTTGTAGTGTTTTGTTTTAGAAGTCGATTTTATTTTTTGCTAAAAAGTTTATATTATTGTTTGTAAATATTTTATTTGGGACACGCAATGGAAATACATTGCGTGTCCCAAATAAAATATTTTTCTCTCTTTCTTTTTTACAACTGTATTCCTCAAAGAGGTGTAGGTGTAGAAGTAGTACATTACACCCACATTTCGCTAGTTTTATTGTAAGTCGCATGTAATAGGGGGCGAGCCAATTCTTCTTTTACACGTCAACAATAAATTATTTTTTTAAACTAGATGACGTCGGTATTTCCCACCAGACTATAGGTACTTTGACTGAGAAAGACCGGAACAAACTCACTAGGTACATTATCCGCTGAAAACTCACTCTGGACTGCTATTGAGACATACTATGCCATAGGGCCTATGGGAATACTTAAGAAAAAATACTTTACTCACGTTCAACAGACAAAATACATTTTAATTAAAAGAAAGAGCTCTATTTGGCAACAGTCCATGAAACGACGCGAGACGCGACGAAACACTAAGAAAAGAAAAATATTAGCTATAATCATCTGCACTTATTAGTAACAACGGCAGGTAAAGGCTAACTCGTACAGGATGAGCCCGTGCCACTAGGTGAAGGCCGAACAATATGGCGGCGCCGTGCTGCGTCTGCGCACAAATAGGTACCATACTTTTGTACTTTATTTGTAAATCATCATCTGCCTAGCCTTTTCGCAACTACAATCCGGTTAGGCTTCCAGTCTAACGGGATGCAACTGAATACCAGTATTTTACATGTGAGATTTTAATAATACTACTTTGTTTGACTTAAATTGGGTTAAGTTATCCTTACGTTATCCATTTTTGTTTGTTTACGGGTAGTATTTAAACGCAAATCAAAATATTACTTGTTGTATCCAAAAATAATCCGAATTCCAATCAAAATTACTGATTGCACAGCAAAATACTCAACTCAAAATATAACTAAATAAGAAACAATTTATATTCGTGGCGCACCGCAATAAAGCTTTTTTATTAATGCACTAATAATGACTAGCACACATTAAACCTTATTACCTTACCTTTTATCATTCTTGAGAAAACAAATTATTTTAACTTACCCTTCGTGCCCTTTGCTCGCTCTTGCATCCTAGAACGGAGCTCCTATTTATGTGTAAAGGGTTTAAAGTAACCTAACCAAACCTAACCTCGGAGTTAATATTAGTCACCATGTCATTTTGCTATGAGTCTGAGTATTATGTACAGTCGCGACCAAAAGTCGATAAGCAAACTCACAAAGCAATAGCTTGACGTTTAGTTTGACTTAAGACCTTCTATTTCCAAGAACATAAACATGCGTCGTCAACAACTGATTGTAGTTCATAATTTCAAAGTTATAACTTGTGTAAAGATGACCTAGCGGTTAAGCGCGTGCATATAGATGCGTGAATCAGTGAGCCGTGAGTTCAAATCTCACGCAGTACTTGACTTTTTGTAAGTTTTTACTTGATTGGAAGTAATGGGACAGAAATATAATATTGTTTATCTTGTTCGCTTGGTCACTCATTTCGTAAAGTTAGAAAACTAAATATGTATTGACAATTATATATGTGTTATTAGAATATCATTTCTTTGTTATGTTATTATGAATTGACTAAGTGGGTATACAACAAAAAATCCTATGAACGGTTAAAAAAAAAGTTCTTTTATCTAGTAGGAATGTAACGTCACAATTCTCTTAAGTTTGTTAATTTTATAAATAACTAAATAAAACGAATAAACATTTTTGTTACCATTCAGCACGACTTTTTTATTTAAACCTTCCAACACCGAAAAAATAAATTAAAAATCACAAAAATAGTTAAATAATAATACAATAACTAATATTTAACAAACATCTAACAAGTTTTTGCTTAAAATAGGAATATATTATTATGGTTCCAAAGAAACAAAAAACAGTCCCACATTGTGATTAAGATTCGAACTCAGACTTCATTGATCGTGAAACCATTGCTTAGCCCAAACAGCTACCAGCACATGTTATGTTTATGCGAATTTTAGCAATGCAATGGTAAGATCAAGTCGCCACTATGACGATTATTCTAAATTCAATAGAAATATAATGTTATTTCGCGTAGTACGACGACATGCGACAATTCATTAGTGTGTGTTATCTGCGGAATGTTGGCTCATACACGCACACGTACTGGTTCGTGCTCGCACAGTTCATAGCAATGTAATTCTTAGCATGCTTATGGACTTTTGAGCGTTTACTGTATGTACGCTCTGGTTAATTTGCTGTGCAGTCAGTATTTTTTTGATGTAAAAAAGTATATAAATGATGGAAATAAATTGATAGGTCATTGTTTATTTGATGTGCAATTAATAATATCCCTTTGTTTACGGTGAATGCGCAGTGGCAGCCGCGAAATTCAAATTTTCTAACGTTTTTTGCAATTTGTAGGTCAGTGTCAGGTTGTATGTTGATCCCTCCAGTGGGTTCCCGCATTGTCGAACCTCGCTCAGTAGCCGTGGCTTGGTCTCCCACGGTGAAGCGAAGAGGAACCCAAGTAGGGGCCGCTCGTCTGGGCTTTTCCCAGCTCTCCTTATGCTCTGCGGCCGAAAAGTGCTAGGCGGCGGGGCCACTGACCTGACCGGTCGCAGGAGGACCAAGGGTGCCTAGACACGGGGTCGTCTAGCGCTCATGTTTGGTTCGATGGTTTGGTCCATGGGGTGGTCACGACTTGCAATGTGTTCTTGTGCGCCGGTGATAGGGGGTGCTGCCCAGAGGAGGGTCCGGTGACGGACAGCCGCGGCGGTTTCGTGGCGAGTGCTAACGCGTGCCCGTGTTCCCGCCACAAGCGACAGAGGAGGACACCGTGGAGTTTTAGTGGGTTGGAGTCCCACATAACTGCACTATCTCCCCGTGGTAGTGCAGTAGGCATGAGCATTTCTCCGCGGAAAAAAAAGGTTGTATGTGGATCAAAATATGATTCGCGACCATAACAAATATAATTATAACCATAAGCATCATCAATACATCTCTATAAGTTAGATGACGTCATGATTTCCGAAATCAAAGTTGTAGAGAATTGCACTTCACCGGACTGTAACAACAGCCGGTCTATTCTGTAAAAATCTTACCGTGAAAACTGAGGTGAAGTGAGCTGTCATTCTACCTCATGCTAGGGATTGACACTCCACGCTCACTTCACCTATGTTTTCACGGTGCGATTCGTACAGAATAGCACTGCAGGAGCAGAAATTACAGCTCACTTCACCTACATTTTCACGGTGAGATTCGTACAGAATAGCTCTGCAGGAGCAGAAATGACAGCTCACTTCACCTAAGTTTTCACGGTGAGATTCGTACAGAATAGCACTGCAGGACCACATTTTGCTACATGGGCTGTTCATCGCTTTTTACTACTGACTGTACCTTAGGCCGGAATCTACGCCCTAAGGACGTTTGTGCTGTCCGGCAGTCCGATTTTTCACGGTCCGATGTGGCATGAAAAAAACAGATGATTGGCTTGTGCACTTCCGTCTTTACTCGGATCGGTGCGGCGCAGTTCAGGGTAGCTTTCTTTGAAACTACACGCCACGCACGCATAATTACGCTAGGAACGATGAGTACGGTCCGGAATGCGGAAAAAGTAAAATGTCAGACGGTAGGTAAAATTAGGTATAGTGCACAAACTAGTATATACATTTATGGCGTGCCATATCGGACCGTAATAAATCGGACTGCCGGACAGTAAAGTTCTTTGTAGTGCACAAACGCTTTAAGTCAGACATCATAATGCATATACCCAGGCATGACACTACATACTTCATCAAGTTAGTTAAAATGACAGATGACCTTGCATGGGGTCGAAGTACAGACGCCAGTAGGTCAAGCTACCTGAAACTGTCAAATTTTCCCAATCAACCTTGAACCTAATACTTTAGCGATAAAGTTGAAAATCCATTAAAGAAATTGGACAGATTGTAGTAGCTTGATGTGCTGGCGTCTGTACATACAGATGATTACTTTGCGCAACATATTGTAGCGGATTACGATTCAAACTTTCAATGGATAATAATAATAATAACCCCACCGCTGTATCTCTACGTTGACGTCGTGGTGGGGCTTGCGCGCTCCTGTGTGCCGGTAGAATTTACTTTGCCGGAACGGGTCTAGGATGAGGAGCCAGACCAAGAGAGTTACAGAAACCCGCAGGGCAGCATGTGGCGAGCTGTTGGGCAGTAGCGACCCCACGGACCCTATTTCCCGGGAGAAATAAAAAGAGCAAACGTGCTCGGAGGAAGGAAGTATTCCAGTAAGGTGCTGGTAGGGATCTTGACCGTACTTCTGGGATGGTCCTGATAGCCGTGGAATACCTCTCCACTCCTCACGCACCTCAGGAAGTGTTGCCCCCTTGTCGCTACGTCACTATGTGCTAGCGGCCGTTTCCGGGGGCCCATTATTGAGTGTGCAAGTCACCACCTGCCATTTTATCCGTGTATAATTGTATAACATTGGTCAGGCAGGGGACATAGTTATTCCATAGTTTAAGTAACCCAATGCACTTTAGCAACCGAAACCCATAGCCCAATATGTTTTGTTTTCACGTACAGCAATAGTCCTGCACCAACCGGGGGTTGTCCTTGGGTGCATTTGCATAGCGCATATAGGGATAATCGTCGGTTGGTGCCTCCTCATCATTTAAAATTTTGTAAGGGGCCTCTGCGAGTTGGCTTCAGCTCCTCGTACGCCTTCCAAAGGTCCGGGACCCCAGGGTCCCGAGAAATATGGAAAAAAATAAGTATAATAATAATAACCTGGGACATTATTCACACACGATCATCTGATCCCAAACTAAGCAGAGCTTGTACTATGGAAATCAGATAACTGATATACTACATATACTACTTTTTTTTTGGTAAATACATACTTATACAGATAATTACACCCAGACGATGGATGTTGAAATACAGATGGTCAGTAAAGCTACGGTTTCCAAAAAGAGCGGTGGCCACCTTATCACAGCGGCACTGACGGCTGTCATGAAAATGATGGTAGTGGCAAAGATTTAAATCGTTAGATTCGCGTCAAAAGATAGTTGCATATCTGTTTCGTTTTGACACCTCTGCCACACTGACGCAGTGACTTGACCTGATTGTCATGGAAACGTTATTTAATAATGTATGACCTCATTCTTTTCAGTATGGACACTTTTTCGCGTGACTAAGTACGGTGAGGGCAAATCTGGTGATTTAAATCTTTGGGCCGCGGGGTTTGAATTTACTGTGTCAAAAACGCTCTCTTGGAAATCACACCAACTTACTTTCATAAATAACGTTTCAGTGACGTCATTCGCCGGTAAATTGGAGATTTTTCTAGGAAACCGGGCAAGTTCGTGTTGGACCACGCACAATGAAAGGTTCCGTAGTTGAAGTTAATTTATCCCAAAAACAAACTTAGCATTGTAGTTGTAAAACATGTTCTCCTATACATTGATATAAGTTACAGTCAATTCTCCAACTGCAAATTGAAGTTATTTAACGATCCATTACTTGTGCTGTGAGAACTTGCTCCTTGCCAAATTTCATGATTTTAGGTCTACGGTTTTGATTTACTTGCGAGTATCAAAATATGTCGCATAATTTTATTTTTTTTTTATTGCGTTGACTTAGAGTACTTAGATGATATTTGATATTAATTTCAACTTGATACCTCCACGCGTACCTGAGAAAAAGGGTCTTGACAGACTGACAGACCGGCTCTGTTTTTTCCTTTTGAGGTACGGAACCCTAAAAATACGTCTTGTCGCTCCGTTAGTGACAGCTGACAGCCAGTGACGGCACTACTGGTTTGAGGTCTGAGGTCGACGTTCGACCGCAGAGTCAGGCGGCAACGTCGCCATCTACGAGTACGAATGCGTTTTCATATTATAGTGTTACTTAAGGGGGAAGCGTCAGGGTAGCAAGCGAAATTCAACTTTTCTTACGTTTTTTTGCAATTTACAAGTCAATATTAGATTGTACGTTGATCAAAACATAATTTGCGGCCGTAACAAGTATCTATTTACATAATTAGAATCATTAAAGTGATCAATATAACTCTCTAAGACCAGGTAATCCTAATGAATGACTATTTCATGAAATCTTGACATTTCAGGATTATACTAACTTAAGGGAGTTGTATTACTGATTCTAATGATTATAATTCTGTAAATACATATTTGTTACGGCCGCAAATCATACTTTATTTAACATACAACTTAATACTGACTTGCAAATTGCAAAACACGTAAGAAAATTTGAATTTCGCGGGCTACCCTGACGCTTCTCCCTTAAAAGTCTGTGATTGCGATTGGGCGACGTTGTCGTTTGTGGTCTAGTTCTGAAGACCACCAATAAGACGTCGAACAAGCTCGCTAACCTAAGCACACTGTGTTTGGAGAACGTACTGCAGCTCTACAAGTGTAGCGTGGGAACATAGCATTTATGCTTTCACTCGCCATCCGCGCCAGTCGCTGATGATGACCGCTTGACGTAACTAAAGATTGTTAGCTTTGAAGCTTCACAGGATTCAGTGGAGTGTAGCATAATCAGCGTATACTCGTAGTGTTCCCACTGCTGGGACACAGGTCCTCTCTTCTCTTCTTTCTCTGCGGGTTGGTAGATGTCACATGTCTTCGAATTTTTGGTTCTAGAACATGCAGGTTTCCTCACGATGTTTTCCTTCACCGTATTGAGAGCAGCGGTGATGAAATTAATAATAATAATAATAATATCCTGGGTAAGTGTTGCCCCCTTGTCGCTACGTCACTATGTGCTAGCGGCCGTCTCCGGGGGCCCATTATTGAGTGTGCGAGTCACCCCCCGCCATTTTATCCGTGTATAATATATAACATTGGTCAGGCAGGGGACATGGTTCTTCCAAGTTACCCAATCCACTTTAAAGGTGACTACCTGTTTCGCTGGCGCCAGGGTAGCCCGCGAAATTAAAATTTTCTTACGTTTTTGGCAATTCAGTATTAGGTTGTATGTTGATTAAAGTATGATTCGCGAGCATAACAAATATATGCACTTGCGTGCAAAAAATCGATCCACCCCGTTCTCTTCGAATTGAAACAAGATAATTCATCAATTTTTTTTTAACAATAACCTGTATTTTGTACCAAACCATGAATGCAGATTACGTTAATGAAATAAATATCAAACATTCATTAGTTTTTGAGAAAATCGTGAACTTATGAACATACTGGTCGAATAAAGACCCTCTTTTTTAAGTCGGTTAAATACTTGATTAATTAATGATCAATAAACGAGCACCAATTAAGAAAATATTGCTTTAGTCAACTTCACTGACAAAAATTGTCACCCAGTTTTTCCAAACAAAGTGAGTGATGAGGACATCTTAAAATTCGTGTCGATTTTGTAAAGAATATTGTTTTTATCAAAGTATGTGTGTAAATAATCTTTATCTTACCTACTTTCACACAACATATAATAATTAAAATATATCGTCTCACAGATACAGAGCATGGGGTGGGCCAATATTTTTGCATGCAAGTGTATTTACAGAATTATAATCATTAGCATCAGTAATACAACTCCTTAAGTTAGTATAATCCTCAAATGTCAAGATGTCATGAAATAGTCATTCAATAGGATTACTTGGTCTTAAAGAGTTGTATTGACAACTTTAATGATTATAATTCTGTAAATGGAATAAATACATATTTGTTACGCTCGCGAATCATATTTTTGATCAGCATACAACCTGATAATGACTTGCAAATTGCAAAAAACGTAAGAAAATTTGAATTTCGCGGGAAACCCTGGCGCATTCGCCTTAAGATATTTGTGTAATAGTTGGTTTTCCCGTTTTTTTATAAAAATTTATATGTTCGTTTGTATGTTCATATGTTCTGCGATTTCGGCGGTCTCTCCAGTGCTGGAGCCATAGCGCTTGATGGCGCGCTTCTCCCGGTCTGCTCCGACTTCCGGTATCTTGGTTCACTTGTGCAAAGCGATGGCGAAGTAGACCGGACTGTTAAGCACAGAATTAACACTGGATGGATGAAATGGCGGCAGGTCACGGGAACAATCTGCGACTCCCGCATTCCCCTTAAACTCAAGGGGAAGATTTATAAAACAATGGTTAGACCTGCTGTCTTGTATGGATCAGAATGTTGGGCCATAAAAAGAATGAATGAAAGGCAATTGCATGCAGCCGAGATGAGAATGCTAAGAGGGATGTGTGGTATTACGCGAATAGATAGAATAAGAAATGAGTATATAAGAGGAAGTCTGAAAGTGACACCGGTGACTGAAAAGTTGTGTGGAAATCGGTTGTCATGGTATGGGCATGTGATGCGGAGGAATGAGGAAAATGTCGTCAGGAAAGTGTTGAGTATGAACGTGGAGGGCTATACGAGTAAGGGAAGACCAAAGAAACGATGGATGGACTGTGTGAAAGATGATATGGCCAGAAAGGGAGTGACTACCGAGATGACGACTAAGAGAGAAAGGACTGCTTTCTTAGCTCTGCTCTATCTTGCACTTGCAATTTGAAAGTTGTGCGACAGAGACAGAAATAATCATAGTGTTAAGTAAGGTGGTTGTACAATGAAAATGTATTGTTTCAGGATGAGAGGGATGGCGCGGGGCGTCTCGGAGGCGCCGTGCTGCCCTTTACAATGGAGGTATGTACAGTTAACATCTAGAAGTCCACTTACACCGCAATGACCATTATCGCCTGCGCTATACGGGCTGCCAAAGTTGCCAATGTGTAGTATTGTCAAACGTTCTTATAGAAGAAGGTCATAAGTACAACTAATATTGCTATGCCATAGTTTTGTGAGATTGCTAGTGTGCGACTTCTGACTGTTATAGTACAATGGTAGGCTGAGAATCAGCACTTTTAGAACGTCAAACTTACATAAGACAGCTCCCCAAAACTCCCGCCCTTTACCACAGCCTATGCTTTAGCTGGGTAGAGGAACTGGCGTAACACCGTACGACGCGCACGACGGCCGTTTTGCGTGAATGTGACGCATATTTTCCCCCAAGTTGTTGCTTTTATTATTTTATTTTGTTAAGTGTTATTTCTTTGCGTTTCTTTCCTTCTTTCAAAAACAAAATTGAGAGAAACAAGATTGTCAATCATGACAGAATGTCGACACTTGCACTGTACGAGTAGGACGGTAAATTATGGCAAATTGACAGGGTCAGCACCTGTGCCAGTTCCCAGCGATATGCCTTTAGTGTACATCGATGGGACGCTTACTTAACTCTAGTCCTTCAAAGGTTAGCTTGTGAGTTAGAGAAATAAAATCCCAATCCGTGAAATGACGGTCTGAAATAGCGGTAGTACTTTGTCTGAGAGGTTGCGCACTAAATTCGAATTCCATCATCATTCATGCCCTTATCCTAATCTATTTGGGGTCGACGCAACGTGCCCCTTTTTTCCATGCTTTTCTGTTAGTCGTCACCTCGGTAATCACCCCTTTTCTAGCCATATCATCTTTCACACAATCCATCCATCGTTTCTTTGGTCTTCACCTCATACTCAAAATCAACGTATACATAATATTATTATAGTACTAAAACTCTACAATGAAAGAAGTAGGTAAGCGAAGGTTGCATTAAGGGTCAACCGGTATCTTTATGAGCATTAGATGGTCAATAGGCGTGTCTTAATTGAGTGCATTATGCGCAATCGCGGTATTTTAAACTAACACATGCCATCACTGTCATCTTTGCCTTTTTCCTCACTTTGTTTCCTTCCGGAACCTTTTAAGCCCTGGCACCCAGTCAGAATAGAAAGTTTGAAGTCGAGAACTTATCAATGTATTTATTTATTTTAACATAAAATGGCCAAGGCCAATATCAATCTGCCTAGCCTTTTCCTAACTATGTTGGGATCGGCTTTCAATCTAACCGGATGCAGCTGAATAGCAGTATTATACATGGAGCGACTGCCTATCTGACCTCCTCAACCCAGTTACTAGGTAATACGATACCCCTTGCTAAGACTGGTTGTCAGACTTTCGGGCTTCTGACGACCCGTAACGACTGCCAAAGATCCACGAATGACAGCCGGGACCAACGGCTTAACGTGCTTTCCGAGGCACGGAAGAGTCTCGGTATGTAAAGATGGTCACCCATTTACGGACCAACCCTGGCAAGAGTAGCTTAACCTGATGGATCGACCCGTGCGGCTGTTATTACTTAGCCACGAGCTCCTCCAAAAAGCTACAACCAAATATATATAAATAAATAAAAAATGTTTCCGTACCTACGTCTTTTTCGGGTGACCACTGAAATTCAGCGCTGTGCTGTTGGCCCTCCGTAGCAAAGCATTGTGCTGAGTGGAAGCCTTCTTGTCACAGTCATGGTGTGCCAGCAGCTGGACTTTTGTTTTTGTGCTCGTGATTTGTATGCAGATCTATTTTGTTTTATCTTTTTGTATGCACGTGTTTCCGTGACAAATAAACTTATTTTTCTTTCTTTCTCCATTAGTCGTCATCTCAGTAGTCATCCCCTTTCCAGCCATATCATCTTTCACGCAGTAATTCATCCATCGCTGCTATGGTCTTCCTCTACTCTTATAGCCATCCACATAAATACTAAAAACTTTCCTCACGATATTTTCCTCATTCCTCCGTATCACATAGGTATTTCAACCGATTTCCACACAACTTTTCAGTCACCGGTGCCACTCTGAGACTTCTTCTATACAAAGTGTAATTTAAATAACGCACAACCTTAAGGGGTCATTACGAACAACTTTTACTACCTATAGGACCAAACCTGAAATAGCAAAAAAATCTGCTGTTACATTTATGTTCGCATAACTCGTCAAAATGTAGGGAACAGCAGCTGTTTTTTCTGCGCCTTTTCAGGTTTGGTCCCTTAGTAAAAGTTGTTACTAATGGTAAGTACCCACAATGGCACCTTAAGAAGATCGTGAAGTGCGCGAGTCTTGGTGCAATTACCTACATTTCATACAATTATTTATATAAATATTGTTTGAGGCGATAACGTTTTCATCCCCCTAAACCTTTACGAAATGAGACAATTTTGGTGTCATTACATTCAGTACACCTTAATCTAGGTCTGTACGTTTTTCTTTTTTAGTAATTCAATTGAATTTAATTTTAAAAAATATAAACGCTCGAGGAAGTTTTTATGTCAAAAATATAGATATTTAGATGCTAATAACTTATATCGTATGCAATATTTATTTATAAAAAAAATGTACGGACCTAGTTTTTCATTATACCTACAACATTGCCAAAAATTATGAAAATTAGACTATGTTTACGGGGAGAAAAACGTTATCGCTTTTTGAAAATTTACAGCTTCACATTCCTCTTAAGAGGCTGTGCGTTATTTAAGTTACACCTTGTATATTCACATGAAGTGCTCTTAAATGCATGGGAAATACAAGCCCTGAGAATTCTGCATAAATCGCAATGAAATAAGACTGAAGATAAGTAATTGATTCCATATCAAATCGAAATCGGGAATCGCCAACAGACAGCAAAATGCAACCGTTGCAAAATTCATTTCAAATAAATTCTAAATTTAAATGGACCAATGCGATACATCGATTTGAATATGGAACGTTGGAACGGACCAATCGTAATTGATCTATTGATTTGTCAGTTATCTGATTGTGCGACGGGATTGGGCGATTGCAAAACGTTTTCTAATCGGGTCCTGGTCGGGAAAGTTCGGCTTTTATTGCGAATTGTATGGAGTTACGTGAGTGGGACGTTGGTTTATGTTGGTATTAATTTAATTAAGGCAGTTGAAGCCGTGAAATATGAGGTAATATAAACAAGATTTGTATTACAAATGCCATTCTGGTATGGTATTTGTAAGCGGTCACAGAGTACCCATTCATCGATGTGCTTTCAAAATGATCTGTATTCCTAACTTATAGAGGGCAATTTTTTTATCGCTAGCCAAACTTGCACAGGGTGTTCTACTCATAAATATGAACAACTTTCACTATAGGCTAACTCTGATATCACGAAAAAAAAATCTGCTGCATTTTGATTAAACTATTGTATGAAACAGCAGCTTTTTTCGTGATTTCAGAGCTGGTCCCATAGCGAAAGTTGTCCATTTTCGTGGGTAAAACACCCTGTGAAAATTTAGCTAGTGATAAAAACTGTCCTGTAGAAGTAAGTGACAAGAAAGTGGTTCACCCAGACCCAAATAAATTTTGAACCAGTACTTCGATTAGAGTTTTTCGCTCATCTTTATTGACCGTTAAGGTTCAAAAGAATCAACACAACAATAATATTATTGTGTTGATTCCTGGTTGGAAGGAAACACGTAATTTATTTCTAACTCATAGCACACACGAACACGAACAGCACTTTTTCTTCAAAACTAGCTGGAATAAAACGTTCCCCTGGCCGTCGGTAGACTCTTCGCTGCCCATCATGTGCATACAGCATAAATTTGGATTCGTCAGAAAACATTACTCTTGTCCATTTTTCGTCTCCCCATTGAGCGTGTTCGCCGCGAGTGTAATCTTGCTATCCGATGGGAACATCGGATAGTAAGATTACACTTGCGGCGGCTCCTTAAATTGACCCCATATAGACCCGAAAATGGTCCAAAACTTAAAAGGGAATTTTAAGTTTTAGACCATTTGCGGGTGACCATGTGGGGTCAAATTAAGAAGCCGCCGCCTTACAGTCCGCTCGCTTACATCGTCACGGGTCTCCCGAAGTTGATTTTTTACTTCAACTGCTGTGAGGTGCCGATTTCGGAGCACATCACGGTCATAGCCGTAGTACCTACATCTTGGTCTAACCTGCAGGGCTAACATGACACACGCGACAATTACTCACTCTCGCGTGATTAGTTTTCTGACAGCGCAGCACTTTTCTCGTTTTCTGACAGCGCTGCTATACAAAATACTCGACTTATTCTGTCAAACTAGATGTTTTCTCGACAAACCCTAACATGGCACCTAAGTTATCTCGAATTTTGACAGTTCAACACGAGATAATCTGCGATTCTTCTGTCATTTAGTCGTCCTCAATTTTGACGACGGGATGAGTAGACAAAATTATGATACAAAAAAAAAAAAAACTCCATATTACCATGGCAGTTTCATAACAACATTTAGTGTTTTATGATTATAATAGCGAATTCAACTTCAGCTGCATATTTATCTGAAAACCAGTCATTTTGGTAAGTGTGGTGATTAACAAAATTTGCAATATCATGGGGTTTATGGTGATAGTTACTATAACAATCTTTCCTTTGTCAAATTGGGATCGTTGGCTCATTTGTCAATTGTGGTTACTATCTAGTGAATAGAATCATCATCTGCCTAGCCTTTTCCCGACTATGTTGGGGTCGGCTTCCAGTCTACCCGTTAACTTTGAAATACGATACCCCTTGGTAAGACTGGTTGTCAGACTTTCGGGCTTCTGACGCCCCGTAACGACTGTCAAAGATCCACGAATAACAGCCGGGACCAACGGCTTAACGTGCTTCCGAGGCACGGAGAGATCTTGGTATATCTAGTGAGTATATTATGTGGCACTAATTTTCCTTTCCGTCATTTTGTATTTTAATTTCGGCATGCTTTGCCATGAAAAACATTTAATTTTAATCAAAAAAGTCAGTAACATGAAGAACTTAACAAATATTAATAGAGGTGGACGTAAAATAAATATAGTACTTACTAATTCCATGGGTAAAATCAAATGAATGAGTCGGAACCTCAAGCCGATGTTGCTATGATAAAAATAATTTGTTTTTAATAACTTGCTACAGTGGTTTCTCGTCACGAGATAAAGAATTGTCAAAGTGCTTTTTCAAGATTTCAGGAGCCTAACGGTCATGTTAGGCATTATAATAACGTCAGAACCGTAGACAAAATTCGACAAATCGAGAAAAAGAGCGATCTCGCGCTTGTCATGTTAGCCCTGCTGGTCTTCTTATGTTCTGCCCAGTTTCTCGTAAACGTTGGACGACTCGCTGCACTGCAAGAAAGTGACACGCCTATTGTTCTTGCTGTACTTCGCTGACTTTTGTCTTCTAACATAGTGACGATACGTGGACATTCTTCTAGTGTTAGCGACATGATAGTAATTCAATAATGATGGTGAAAGACGACAATGATCATCTTCTAACATTTTGATTTGACAGATTGAAAACAAAAGTGAGAAAACAAGCAAAAGTAAAACAACCGCGAATTAATTTACTTCCAAATTAGAGGTTATTAAAATTTTAACTTTTTTTTTTAAATTACGTTGTAGATCATTTGAAGTTTTATCTCATACTTTATTAAAATTGTCTGTAATATAAAGCTAGTTTCATGTACCATTATTAATTACGCGAATGGATAAAATAAGAAATGAGTATGTAAAAGGAAGTCTGAAAGTGACACCGGTGACTGAAAAGCTGTGTGGAAATCGGTTGTCATGGTATGAGCATGTGATGCGGAGGAATGAGGAAAATGTCGTCAGGAAAGTGTTGAGTATGAACGTGGAGGGCTATACGAGTAAGGGAAGACCAAAGAAACGATGGATGGACTGTGTGAAAGATGATATGGCCAGAAAGGGAGTGACTACCGAGATGACGACTAATAGAGAAGTGTGGAAGAAAAAGACATGTTGCGCCGACCCCAAATAAATTGGGACAAGGGCAGGAGAATGATGACCATTATTAATTTGCAAGTTACAGAGATTTTCGCCATCGACACGTATTATTTGACCGCGAGTGTATTATAGTCGATCCCATAGAAAAATGGTTCCAATTCAACAGATGGCTTCTTTCTTAGTATCAAAGTACTATTAAAATGTTGAAATGAAGGCATTTCCACGATGCGCAGTGCTTAGAACGGCGCACTAAGGCGCGGTCGATTTCTTAATAGTGTCGGCAACTTGGTAACATCCTCACTAGTTACGCAATGTATACAGAACTAGGTGAAACGATGTTTAATTCTACGCCCGTCTCAGAAATAAATGTCAAGATGATTTTCTTTACTTGACTTTTACAATCTGTTCCCTACATTTGACGAGTTATGCGAACACAAATGTAATTTTTTTTTTTCAACTTGTTGCACCTTATGGATTTTAATGAAACTTGGCATGCTGTTAGGCAAGGTATAGACAATTATTATATATTTTTTTCAAAGTGGTAATTCAATTCGATCTGATAGAAATCAATAAAAAAATAATTTATTTGCATTTTTTAAATATTTTTATTTAGGCTTGGCTCATGGAAATTTATATAAAATAAACTGTAGAGTGTACCATAAACACTGGAATTGGTTTTATTTTTCTAGCTTTAAAATCAACAGAGATATACATATCACTTTGAAAAAAAGTCGTCTCCGGACACTTTTTTTCAAATAGCTCCTCAATTAACCAAGATATAGAGCTAATATCTACTCGATGAACTACTATTAGTACCCTCTACAATATAGCATAGGTTACGATATAGGTTCCTATCGGGGGCAGTTTGCCTATGGAAGGACGGCTAAACCCTTTAACTTGCAAGATTCGATTACAAACATAGCTAAGCTAAGGAGGAGCTCGTGGTTAAGTAATACGAGTAACAGCCGCACGGGTCGATCCATCAAATTAAGCTACGCTTGCCGGGGTTGCTCCGTAGATGGGGACCATCTTTACATACCGAGACTCCTTCGTGCCTCGGAAAGCACGTTAAGCCGTTGGTCCCGGCTGTCATTCGTGGATCTTTGGCAGTCGTTACGGGACGTCAGAAGCCCGAAAGTCTGACAACCAGTCTTACCAAGGTGTATCGTATTACCCAGTAAGTGGATTGTGGAGGTCAGATAGGCAGTCGCTCCATGTAAAATACTGGTATTCAACTGCATCCGGTTAGACTGGAAGCCGACCCCAACATAGTTGGGAAAAGGCTAGGCAGATTGATTCGATTACTAACATCGGGAATTCGGGACAGTTGAAACTAAATAAAAGATTGTAATCATATTATGTCAAGAGAAGTGTCTTCACCTTGTCACTATCATATAAAATACACAACGTCAAGCATGACATACAATTTTTCTCCGATTTAGACTGTTTGGGATAGAAACTTTCTTCCTAAATAGTCTACATAAAAAAGGACCTAGACAAAGATTGTGTACTTAGTTGTTTTTTTTTTACGTTTAAAATGGCCAGTATTGTAAAACGGCAACTTCATAGGTGATAACCTATTAGATGTTTGCTAGTGCTACTGACCCTGAGCATGGTCCTCGGTTTGAACCCTAAACCGGGCAGTGTTATTGGATGTTTCCATAAGTAAATTCTCAGTAGCTCACGTTGCCCTACGAGAGGTTGCTAGTGTTATTACTGGCCCTGGGCATTATCCTGGGTTCGAACACAAAATCGGGCAGTGTTATTGGATGTTTCCATAAGTAAATTCTCAGTAGCTCACGTTGACCTGCGAGAGGTTGCTAGTGCTACTACTGGCCCTGGGCATTATCCTGGGTTCGAACACAAAATCGGGCAGTGTTATTGGATGTTTCCATAAGTAAATTCTCAGTAGCTCACGTTGACCTGCGAGAGGTTGCTAGTGCTACTACTGGACCTGGGCATTATCCTGGGTTCGAACACAAAATCGGGCAGTGTTATTAGATGTTTCCATAAGTAAATTCTCAGTAGCTCACGTTGACCTGCGAGAGGTTGCTAGTGCTACTACTGGCCCTGGGCATTATCCTGGGTCCGAACCCAAAATCGGGCAGTGTTATTGGATGTTTCCATAAGTAAATTCTCAGTAGCTCACGTTGACCTGCGAGAGGTTGCTAGTGCTACTACTGGACCTGGGCATTATCCTGGGTTCGAGCACAAAATCGGGCAGTGTTATTAGATGTTTCCATAAGTAAATTCTCAGTAGCTCACGTTGCCCAGCGAGAGGTTGCTAGTGCTACTACTGGCCCTGGGCATTATCCTGGGTTCGAACCCGAAATCGGGCAGTGTTATTAGATGTTTCCATAAGTAAATTCTCAGTAGCTCACGTTGCCCTGCGAGAGGTTGCTAGTGCTACTACTGGCCCTGGGCATTATCCTGGGTTCGAACCCGAAATCGGGCAGTGTTATTGGATGTTTCCATAAGTAAATTCTCAGTAGCTCACGTTGCCCTGCGAGAGGTTACTAGTGCCATTGGAAGTTTCCATAAGCATTGATAATCGCAATTGATTATCAATAGGCTCGCCCCCTATTACATGAAACTTGATCATAACCGCCAAATATGGGTGCTATCAACTATACCTTTTCTCCGGGGAATATACTCGTACATAAGTGTTGTTATGTTAGTCTGTCTAAAAACCAGTTTCTGGCTTCTCAAGGAGTGCCTTGCGTCTCATGAATTACTGTTTTCCTTCGTATATGGTAATTGGTAGAGGAAAACAGTCATATCCTCCGCTTAAAGCGAGAGGCGTGGCTGGGCGCAGCTGTGTTCATAAGCGGATGCTGGCTTCATCCTTAGGAGATTCGCATTTTTGAATAAAATATTAGGAAACTGAAGTAGCAATAAGCTGAAATACATGGCTAAGAGAGCGAGCGTTGTGGCGTAGGTAATTTGGGGAAGCCTATGTCGAGCTGCGGACTGCGATAGACTATGTTGAATGAAATATAGTGTGGCAGGGAACAGCAGGGACAATAAAACAGCTGTTCCATACAAAAGTGCAATACTAACACGATCAATTATTGTTTGTTGTGGTTTATTGTTGTAAAAGCCATCTCGCCATCAAACGTAAAAGTTTGGCGAGTTTAGAATTAAGTAACACCTCTGTATTATAATTTCATGAAATAAAAAAAATAAAAATGAATGCACAGCAGACTTTTTTTTTCATACTTCTGTTTTGATTTACGTTGCTAATTTTCATGACTAGGTTCTACAATCCTTTAAGGAATGCCCCTTTTTTAACCGACTTCAAAAAGGAGGTTCTGTATTCGACCCGTATGTATGTATGTCCGCGATTTTCTCAAAAACTAATGAACTAATTTTGATGATTTTTTCACTAACGTGATCTATATACTTGAAGGAAAGGTGAAGGTTTTAATATATAATACATTAGGTAATTATTCTTATGTACAAAGTTACATGCATAAATATACTGTATCTCCAGCTTTTCTAAGCGGATTTTGTTGATTCTCCTTTTCGTTCGTCTTGGGCTTATATAATTGTATATTCAATTAAAAATTTAAAAAAAACCGACTTCAAACACCTAAAACAAATAAAATAACTTTCTTTAAAAAACTTAACAGCTTCTGAAGTGTCTTCAATTCTTCAATGCACCTTACCTTAGCATTGACTTCACAAGCTGTTAAGTTTTTTAAGAAAGTTATTTTATTCGTTTTAGGTTTTTGAAAACGGTTTTTACTTTTTTAAAAGTAAATTTATTTTTAACTGCAATATTGTATTCCTACTTATAGGTTTGAAAATCTCTCGCGTAACGTTAAATAAAACAGTTGAATATGTTCGGAAAACTCAATATTATGATTTTCCTGAGAACACAGTTGGTTGTGCGGCTCATTTTATAAGCGGATGTTACCGCCATCTTTAAACTGTCTGCACACGATGCGATCGACCTAAAACATCATACGTAATAAGGGATGCGCCCTTATTACGTATGATGTTTTAGGTCGATCGCATCGTGTATTACACAATGAGTTAGTCAGAGATTTAAGCTCATTTCAGACTACGCTATACTATTCTGCTATACGTATAGTACAACATTGAAAGCTATATTATATAGCATTGCGTTCACATTATGCGATATAATCGCAAGCAAATATGCTATATGGCAAGCTCAGTTGACCAGTCGTGTCGTTCCGTTCGTCGCGATTGCGGCGCATGCGAGGGAGGAGAGCGCCGCGCGATCATAGCTCAATTCATAGCGTATAGCAAGCCAATATTATACAGGGTTATTGGTAAAACACCAACAACCTCTTAAGGGGTCATTGTACTCATCATTATGATAAAAAAAAATCAGCTGTTCAGTACATTGTATGTTCGCTTATTTGGTCAAAATGTACTGAACAGCTGATTTTTTTTATTGCAATTTCTGGTTTGGTCCCATAGTAAAAGTTTATCATAATGATGAGTACAATGACCCCTTAAGAGGTTGTTGGTGTTTTACCAATAACCCTGTGTAGTATAGCAAAGTGTGAACATGTTCTGAATAAATGTATGGCGAGCAATATTGTTGTGCTATGAACTATATGCTATAATATTATAGCGTAGTCTGAAATGAGTTTTATAGTTCACCCACATTTCGCCAGTAGGTATGTTTAAGGCAACATAACAAACTTTTAATGATTTTAAACTGAAGATCACGTCTAAACGAGTAGTGTTAATGATTTGAAAAAAAAAACCGGTCAAGAGCGTGTCAGACCACGAACAATGAAGGGTTCCGTAGTTGGGATGAATTTATCCCAAGAACAAACTTAACATTGTAGTTGAAAAACATGTTCTCCCATACATTCCAACTACAAATGTCCATAGTTAAACGAAAAGGATCCAACTCACATTTCACCGAATGTGGGTTGGATCCTTTTTGTTTAACTATGGACAAATGTAAGTTTGTGCGCACAATATTGAGCGATTTACCATGTTGTTTTAAGACCATCGACTTCTTATAAGTTTTCCTGTAATCTATAGGTATTGAACTATTTTCTATATTTTTTTTTTCATAATTTTAGGCTCAGTACTTTCGGAGATAAGGGGGGAGGGCAATGGTCAATTTTCGTCTATTTTCTTATATAACTTTGAAATAGTTTATTTTAAAATTATAAAAAAAAAATACATTTGAGACTCTCACAGTAAGCCCTTTCATTTGGTATGTCACAAGGTACAGATTGCAAAACTTTTTTTTTTATTTGCTTACCCCAAAGTTGACCCCCATATTCAAAATGTATTTATTTACGTTACACGTCCGTGCTTGGATCACAGAAATACATATGTGTACCAAATTTCAACTTAATCGGTCCATTAGATTCGAAGCGAATTGGCTGTGACAGACGGACAGACAGACAGACAGACACACGAGTGATCCTATAAGGGTTCCGTTTTTTCCTTTTGAGGTACGGAACACTAATTATGTTAAATTAGAGCATTTTCTTAATAACTTAATATACTAGTCAAATCAAAATAAGGGTCACTAGGTATTTAAGGTGTACCATGAAAATTATTAAATTAATTAATTGTTTTGTTTTAGTAAACATAAAACAATGTTATTGTTTACCGTTTAGGCTAGTAATTGTTAAATAAAAATATCATTAAACATGTTTATTTAACTTCAAATAAAAAATGTCAATTTAAGATAAAAAACCGGCCAAGTGCGTGTCGGACCACGCACAGTGAAGGGTTCCGTAGTTGGGAAGAATTTATCCCAAGAACAAACTTAACATTGTAGTGGAAAACCATGTTCTTCCATACATTCCAACTGCAAATGTATGTGTGTACGCACAATATTGAGATATTTACTATGTTATTTTAAGACCATGGACTTCATATAAGTTTTCCTGTAATCTAGAGGTACGAGTATATAACTATATTCAGTATTTTTTTTTTTCAAAATTTTAGGCACAGTAGTTTCGGAGTGGGGTGGGGGGGGGGGGTCAATTTTCGTCTATTTCCTTAAATAACTTTAAAACAATTAATTTTAAAATTAAAAGAAAAATATGCATGGTACAGTTTGCAAAACTTTTTTTTTATTTGCCCCAAATTTGACCCCCATATTCAATAATAATTTATCTTCGTTACACGTCCGTGTTAGGGTCACAGAAGATTTGGAGCAAATCGGCTGTGACAGACGGACAGACAGACAGACACATGAGTGATCCTATAAGGGTTCCGTTTTTTACCGTTTTTTAAGGACAAAAACCATGTAACCTAGTGTAATTTAATTTAAATGTCATGATGACCCATAATTTTACAAACCACATTTTGTACGCCGGAAACGGCAGAATATTATCATATGATCGTAAGACATAATGCACATAACAGCTTTGTACAATATTCTGACAAATAAATCCATTCTATTCTAGTCATAATTAGGGCTGTGTTCACTCAGTGATTGATAAAAATCGTGACGTTACACAACACACACGTCACAAGTGTGAAGGGGCGTGTCGACGCCGTCTGCGCAACTATGTGGTCTAGCGCGGTCACAGTCATAGCGGATCGTTTTGTTGCTTTTGATAGAACACAATCGGCCAAGTGCGAGTAGGAACAAAGTAAAAAAAAATAATACTACAGTTAAAAAAAAACAGGACCTGTATCCCCATATACTCGTAGGACGTGTTTTTTTTTTTTAAATCAAAGGGGATACCCACCCCCTTTGATTTTTAACTTTATTTTATTTTTATTGTCTGTTGTTATACCGGCGATAAGAAACACACAATCTGTGAAAATTTCAACTGTCTTTCTATTACGGTTCATGAGATACTGCCTGCTGACAGATAGTTGGACGGACGGACGGACGGTGGAGGCTCAGTCCCTCCTACTGAGCCTTCCGTTTGGCAACATTCGGGTACGGAACACTAAAAAGAATGTTTGTAGTAGAAATTACAAAACTTACTGCCTTGTTGATTTTGTGTTCGCAAGCGCGACTGCTTGGCATGAGGTTTCAGGTTGGATTCCCAGGTTGGGCAAGAAATTTTTCAGTAGCATATTTTTGGTTAGTTGTGTGTATAGAAATTATAGACAAGCATCTGCTCAGATAAATGAAGAAATGAATGTTAACGTTTAAATGATATTAATAGTAACTTGAAGTGTATGGAACTTATTGACATTTTAAATTGTTCAGAAGTATTTGGTCACCTTGTCAGCTACAATATATCTGACGGCGACTGTACACCTCTGCCTAATCTTTAGGGGAATACAGACGCGATGTCATATTATTTTAAATTGTTCAGAAGTATTTGGTCACCTTGTCAGCTACAATATATCTGACGGCGACTGTACACCTCTGCCTAATCCTTTGGGGAATACCGACGCGATGTCATATTATTTTAAATTTTTCAGAAGTATTTGGTCACCTTGTCTGCTACAATATATCTGACGGCGACTGTACCTACACCTCTGCCTAATCCTTCGGGGAATACAGACGCGATGTCATATAATTTTTAATTTTTCAGAAGTATTTGGTCACCTTGTCTGCTACAATATATCTGACGGCGACTGTACACCTCTGCCTAATCTTTCGGGGATTACAGACGGGATGTCATATTATTTTTAATTGTTCAGAAGTATTTGGTCACCTTGTCAGCTACAATATATCTGACGGCGACTGTACACCTCTGCCTAATCCTTCGGGGAATACAGACGCGATGTCATATTATTTTAAATTTTTCAGAAGTATTTGGTCACCTTGTCAGCTACAATATATCTGACGGCGACTGTACACCTCTGCCTAATCTTTCGGGGAATACAGACGCGATGTCATATTATTTTAAATTTTTCAGAAGTATTTGGTCACCTTGTCAGCTACAATATATCTGACGGCGACTGTACACCTCTGCCTAATCTTTCGGGGATTACAGACGGGATGTCATATTATTTTTAATTGTTCAGAAGTATTTGGTCACCTTGTCTGCTACAATATATCTGACGGCGACTGTACACCTCTCCCTAATCCTTCGGGGAATACAGACGCGATGTCGTATTATTTTAAATTGTTCAGAAGTATTTGGTCACCTTGTCAGCTACAATATATCTGACGGCGACTGTACACCTCTGCCTAATCCTTCGGGGAATACAGACGCGATGTCATATTATTTTAAATTTTTCAGAAGTATTTGGTCACCTTGTCAGCTACAATATATCTGACGGCGACTGTACACCTCTGCCTAATCTTTCGGGGAATACAGACGCGATGTCATATTATTTTAAATTTTTCAGAAGTATTTGGTCACCTTGTCTGCTACAATATATCTTACGGTGACTGTACACCTCTGCCTAATCTTTCGGGGAATACAGACGCGATGTCATATTATTTTAAAATTTTCAGAAGTATTTGGTCACCTTGTCTGCTACAATATATCTGACGGCGACTGTACACCTCTACCTAATCCTTTGGGGAATACAGACGCGATGTCATATTATTTTTAATTGTTCAGAAGTATTTGGTCACCTTGTCTGCTACAATATATCTGACGGCGACTGTACACCTCTCCCTAATCCTTCGGGGAATACAGACGCGATGTCGTATTATTTTAAATTGTTCAGAAGTATTTGGTCACCTTGTCAGCTACAATATATCTGACGGCGACTGTACACCTCTGCCTAATCCTTCGGGGAATACAGACGCGATGTCATATTATTTTAAATTTTTCAGAAGTATTTGGTCACCTTGTCAGCTACAATATATCTGACGGCGACTGTACACCTCTGCCTAATCCTTCGGGGAATACAGACGCGATGTCATATTATTTTAAATTTTTCAGAAGTATTTGGTCACCTTGTCTGCTACAATATATCTTACGGTGACTGTACACCTCTGCCTAATCTTTCGGGGAATACAGACGCGATGTCATATTATTTTAAAATTTTCAGAAGTATTTGGTCACCTTGTCTGCTACAATATATCTGACGGCGACTGTACATCTCTGCCTAATCTTTAGGGGAATACAGACGCGATGTCATATTATTTTAAATTGTTCAGAAGTATTTGGTCACCTTGTCAACTACAATATATCTGACGGCGACTGTACACCTCTGCCTAATCCTTTGGGGAATACCGACGCGATGTCATATTATTTTAAATTTTTCAGAAGTATTTGGTCACCTTGTCTGCTACAATATATCTGACGGCGACTGTACCTACACCTCTGCCTAATCCTTCGGGGAATACAGACGCGATGTCATATAATTTTTAATTTTTCAGAAGTATTTGGTCACCTTGTCTGCTACAATATATCTGACGGCGACTGCACACCTCTGCCTAATCCTTCGGGAAATACAGACGCGATGTCATATTATTTTAAATTGTTCAGAAGTATTTGGTCACCTTGTCTGCTACAATATATCTGACGGCGACTGTACACCTCTCCCTAATCCTTCGGGGAATACAGACGCGATGTCGTATTATTTTAAATTGTTCAGAAGTATTTGGTCACCTTGTCAGCTACAATATATCTGACGGCGACTGTACACCTCTGCCTAATTTTTCGGAGAATACAGACGCGATGTCATATTATTTTAAATTGTTCAGAAGTATTTGGTCACCTTGTCAGCTACAATATATCTGACGGCGACTGTACACCTCTGCCTAATTTTTCGGAGAATACAGACGCGATGTCATATTATTTTAAATTGTTCAGAAGTATTTGGTCACCTTGTCTGCTACAATATATCTGACGGCGACTGTACACCTCTCCCTAATCCTTCGGGGAATACAGACGCGATGTCGTATTATTTTAAATTGTTCAGAAGTATTTGGTCACCTTGTCTGCTACAATATATCTGACGGCGACTGTACATCTCTCCCTAATCCTTCGGGGAATACAGACGCGATGTCGTATTATTTTAAATTGTTCAGAAGTATTTGGTCACCTTGTCTGCTACAATATATCTGACGGCGACTGTACACCTCTGCCTAATCTTTCGGGGATTACAGACGGGATGTCATATTATTTTTAATTGTTCAGAAGTATTTGGTCACCTTGTCTGCTACAATATATCTGACGGCGACTGTACACCTCTCCCTAATCCTTCGGGGAATACAGACGCGATGTCGTATTATTTTAAATTGTTCAGAAGTATTTGGTCACCTTGTCAGCTACAATATATCTGACGGCGACTGTACACCTCTGCCTAATCCTTCGGGGAATACAGACGCGATGTCATATTATTTTAAATTTTTCAGAAGTATTTGGTCACCTTGTCAGCTACAATATATCTGACGGCGACTGTACACCTCTGCCTAATCTTTCGGGGAATACAGACGCGATGTCATATTATTTTAAATTTTTCAGAAGTATTTGGTCACCTTGTCTGCTACAATATATCTTACGGTGACTGTACACCTCTGCCTAATCTTTCGGGGAATACAGACGCGATGTCATATTATTTAAAAATTTTCAGAAGTATTTGGTCACCTTGTCTGCTACAATATATCTGACGGCGACTGTACACCTCTACCTAATCCTTTGGGGAATACAGACGCGATGTCATATTATTTTTAATTGTTCAGAAGTATTTGGTCACCTTGTCAGCTACAATATATCTGACGGCGACTGTACACCTCTGCCTAATCCTTCGGGGAATACAGACGCGATGTCATATTATTTTAAATTTTTCAGAAGTATTTGGTTACCTTGTCAGCTACAATATATCTGACGGCGACTGTACACCTCTGCCTAATCCTTCGGGGAATACAGACGCGATGTCATATTATTTTAAATTTTTCAGAAGTATTTGGTCACCTTGTCTGCTACAATATATCTTACGGTGACTGTACACCTCTGCCTAATCTTTCGGGGAATACAGACGCGATGTCATATTATTTTAAAATTTTCAGAAGTATTTGGTCACCTTGTCTGCTACAATATATCTGACGGCGACTGTACACCTCTACCTAATCCTTTGGGGAATACAGACGCGATGTCATATTATTTTACAATTTTCAGAAGTATTTGGTCACCTTGTCTGCTACAATATATCTGACGGCGACTGTACACCTCTACCTAATCCTTTGGGGAATACAGACGCGATGTCATATTATTTTAAAATTTTCAGAAGTATTTGGTCACCTTGTCTGCTACAATATATCTGACGGCGACTGTACATCTCTGCCTAATCCTTCGGGGAATACAGACGCGATGTCATATTATTTTAAATTGTTCAGAAGTATTTGGTCACCTTGTCTGCTACAATATATCTGACGGCGACTGTACACCTCTACCTAATCCTTTGGGGAATACAGACGCGATGTCATATTATTTTAAAATTTTCAGAAGTATTTGGTCACCTTGTCTGCTACAATATATCTGACGGCGACTGTACACCTCTGCCTAATCCTTTGGGGAATACAGACGCGATGTCATATTATTTTAAATTGTTCAGAAGTATTTGGTCACCTTGTCAGCTACAATATATCTGACGGCGACTGTACACGTCTGCCTAATCCTTCGGGGAATACAGACGCGATGTCATATTATTTTATAATTTTCAGAAGTATTTGGTCACCTTGTCAGCTACAATATATCTGACGGCGACTGTACACCTCTGCCTAATCCTTCGGGGAATACCGTCGCGATGTCATATTATTTTAAATTTTTCAGAAGTATTTGGTCACCTTGTCTGCTACAATATATCTGACGGCGACTGTACATCTCTGCTAATCCATCGGAGAATACAGACGCGATGTCATATTAATTGTTTTACGATATCCGATCCTCATTGTGCGGGACGGTCAATAAAATCTAGATACAACCGCTAATTCTAAAACCCCACCCTTTTTGCAACACTCCATGCACAAGCGGCGACCACACACGAAGATGCACGATCAATGCCGCCGAACTGTTATTTTATGAAGTGCCAATGCAATAAATTGCATGCTATTTGTTATATCGACAAATTGCATTTTCTTCGTAGCTACAGACGTTTTATAATTTTTGTCGTGAAAACGTCTTTTCGCTCGGTGCTGGAGATAATTTCTAACTGACAAAAAAACTTTTTAGCAAAAAATAAAACCGTCTTCCAAAACAAAACACTACAAAGTGAAAAATAACTTTAATTTCGGAAGTTGGTATCTTTGGTTTTGTATTTTCGTTTTTTGCCACCGACTTCCGAAATTAAAGTTATTTTTCACTTTGTAGTGTTTTGTTTTGGAAGACGGTTTTATTTTTTGCTAAAAAGTTTTTATTTTTCACTTTTTAGTTGTGGAATCTACCCCACACAAATTCGAATACATAATTGAGCATAATAATAGTAGATATAGCCATGTAAATAACAGTGATAGGAAGTTATTAAAACATCATCCACATAAAATAAGTGGGAAATATACGCATTATTGAAACTAACTCAAAAACTCCCCAAGCAAAGTTAATAAAATTTATATGGGACCACTTCGGAAGTATATCCTTTCAAACAAAAAAAGAATTTTCCAAATCGGTCCATCCGTCTTTGAGTAATCGCGGAACAAACATACAAAAAAAAAAAAACAAAAAATACAGACGAATTGAGAACCTCCTCCTTTTGGAAGTCGGTTAAAAACGGGTTTCCTATTTGAAATCGAATGACGTGAGATCGAATAATACTTGCTCGAAAAGGTTAAATCAATAGTACTTGAAATCGATAAATTATGAGCGCGACAGTTCACTACCATGATGCGTCTTTTCGCTCGGTGTACTAGTGGTGATTTCTGACTGAAAAAAACGGGTTTCCTATTTTAAACCGAATGACGTGAGATCGAATAATACTTGCTCGAAAATGTTAAATTCGTAGTACTTGAAATCGATAAATTATGAGCGCGACAGTTTACTACCACGATGCATCAAAATCTCGAAAAACTATAAGCTCGAATCATCGGCAGCGCGAACGACCATTTCTCGAACGAACGACCATCTAATCTATTTACAGAATAATTTTAAGGATTTTTATTTGAGTACAATATAATGAAATAACATTTGCGTAGAAACATAAATTAACTGGGTATAATCATGAAAAATAATGATGGTAATAAAATAACATTACAAATACCTAGTTATTTTACCAAATAGCTAGGAAGTAATAGTAGTTTATGAAACTGTTGCATAATGAGGGGTATTATGTTTTAATACCTAGTTATAAGTATGCAGTTTCATACACTAATTTATCTACTCTCATAGGGATTGGACCTAAATAAAAAAATTCCCATGAAATTCAGTACAACAAAACGTATGAATCGTGACAAAACCCAGCATATCAACGCGCATGCGCTAAAGCCGGCGCTGCCCTGTACAGACAAGTAAAAAATTGCAATCAAAACTTTTTGTAAGTAGGTAATGTTACAAAAAATGGCGCGCCCCGCATATAAGATAAAGAAAAAAAAAATGATGGAAACACCTTGGTGATCGTAATGGTAAAAAAAAAATTATAACATTATTTTGTAAGCGAAAAAGTGTTATATCAGGTTGGCACAACAGTATTGAGACACTGTAGCGTAGCAGATAGCTTCGGCCATGTATTTCGTTTCTTAAAACCACAACATTTGGTTTACGTTTTATATTTTTTTTATTATTACAATACAAAAAGTTTAGTCAATTATGTAATCACCATTAGCATCTAAGACTTCTTGCCAACGATCCGGCAATATTTGGATGCCTTTCGCCCAAACTTTGATGTCTGTGCCTCGAAAAAGTTGTTCAACTACACCTTTACATCAGAGAAATCATTAAATGGTTTCAGGGCTCTAAACAAATGATAGTCTGATGGGGTGAGGTCTGGGGAATGAGGTGGGTGGGGTATCGTCTCCCAGCTCAAGTTCTCCAGCTGTTGGCGAACAGCAGATGCGACATGAGGTCGAGCGTTATTGTGTAGTAAAACTACATTGACTCGTCTTCGTCGTTTTTTCTTGATAGCAGTAGATAGTTTGGTGAGCTGGGTTGAATATTTGTCAGCGTTTATAGTTTCATTGTGTTCATAAAACAGCACGCCTTGCGCGTCCCAGAAACAGCAATGCAGAACTTTTATGCGGTTCTTTTGACTCGGCTTCGGTTGAGTTGGTGGCGTTTATTCTGGAGGCAGCCAAATAGCACGACGTGTATCATTCTCTTAATGAATCCATGATTCATCTCCAGTAACCAGATCAGACAACAACTCTTTACGTCGGGGTCGCAGCAAATGTGATTGACAGATAGCGACACGGACTGCACGACTGGCGTCTGTAAGGATGTGCGGTACCCACCGAGCCAAAACTTTTCGATACCTAAGCTCATGCAGGTGGTTTTCCACGGCGTGGTGACTGCAGTTAAATGCTTCCGCTAATTCACGAATGAATTCAGTTCGCGGCGTAAATCGTCATCATTCACTGCGGGTGGTCGTCCAGAGCGTGGCTGACTTTGAAGGCGCCTGTCTCCTGATTTCAAACGGTCAAACCATTTGGGACACCGTCGCATGGCTTGTACTTCCAGCGCCCTATGCAGTGTTGATATTGTCAGCCGCAGCCCGCGCACTTTAGCCTAACAAGTTCTCGTAATAGTATAGTGTTCGAACTTGTCGCTCGTCCATTTTTCTTCAAACTGACTAAACCGACTTTTTTATTTTTTATAAATGCCATCTCGTAGTTGGCCTAGAGAGGCCGTGACTACTTAACCGGTCAATATGACTTAACCGATACCTCCTACCGATACTCCCCCATCACAATTACCTAGAATGTTCTACAACATTCTAGAATATTATCGAAAACAATTAACTTGAAAAAGGAAAATGTATAGAGGTTTGTAGTGTCGCATTACTTTCGTGCCAACCCAATAATATCGTTCTGTTTTTAAATTTCGGTTATTGTGTTTATAAAGTATGTCAATATAAACTCGTTTTGAAGTTTATAATTCGAATTTTATGATATGAGAGTAGATAAGTATATTAATGTACGATTGTAGTGACTACGATATTAAGACTACAATATTGGAACTCATACGTAAGTATATATTTTTTCTACAATAACCAATTTTGTAGAATTCTAGACGGTGTTGTTTTCAGGATTTTAGGGTTCGTCCCATAGTATAAGTTCCTCAGATCATAATGATCCAATGAGTTTAATGACCACGGTTTTCAGTTATTTATATAACCGGCATCATAATTATGCCCTTGTTATGTGCAGTCAGCGAACGTCTCTAACAAACAATCTAACACTAAAATAAAGTTACAAAAATAATATCCTAACCAACTAAAACTTAAAAAAAAAACTAAAATATGGCGTCGACAAATTCATCCGCATCGCTGTCGTCTGGTAATGTACCCAAGAGACTGGCGGCATTGCCACGGTGTATGACAATGCTTAGCCTCTGGCCAAGGTAAAAGCCTGCCCTTGGGTCACGGGAAGTGTCAACCAGCCGTTTGGAGATTTTCTTGAACAAACCATGAGCACACGGACCCCACGGCCCGAGGGTTTCAACCCCAAACGGCTCGAAAATATAGTAACCGATAAGGTTATTATACTTCCGTCGCTTGAGGTTTTTTGCAGCCGCAGCAGCAGCGCCAGCACAGCACGCTGTGCCAGGAAGATGGGATGGCGCAAGAGTATCGACACACGTTGCGTCCCACACTAAAGGCCTACCCACCTTCCATGGAAATAAAGACATGCCGTCCGTTCTCTTGCCATCGTCGCGTGCCAAGCCATTGGGTGATTAATTAATTAATAATTCGTCAGGGAAAGAAAATTTTACACACTACGTCAATTTGACGTGTAATAACTGTTTTATACAGTCAAAGAATGACAGTTGTGATTTGATTATACGGACAATTGAAGTTGGTAGTCAATTTGCTCAACAATTAATTAATTTCCCTGACTTATGTTGACTCAGTAAATTAAAATCCGCACTCAATTAGCTTCAGAAATGTTTAGATAAAAAAAATATTCCAGGTATGCTATCCCTGACTTATGTTGACTCAGTAAATTAAAATCCGCACTCAATTAGCTTCAGAAATGTTTAGATAAAAAAGTTATTCCAGGTATGCTAATAAAATTCAAATGAAATACAACCGAACGCAATTAGTACAACAAAAACAGGTATTTCCGAATCGAATAAAAAACTCGAACGTTTAAACACCGGTTATTAAACGTCTTACTTACTGCGTTTTCCCTAGGGTTGCCATCTATTTATTTATACAAGGTGGGGCAAAAATGATGTCATAATGTGAATTGGCTGTCATTTTGTTGAAAATAAAAAAATAAAAAACTGGGTCTTGTTTTCATTTAAAACCGTGTATAATTGATGACATTAAGTCGAAATGACCTAATAATGGTGAGTAAAATGTGCATTATTTAAGTTACTAAACAATGAACTAAAGTACACACGCACACACACATACATTGAATTATGAACTTTTATAAACATTTAATATGTCACGGGAAAGTTCTAGACTAGATAACATGACTCCAACATCCCCGAAAAGGAACAGGCTAGTCAGCCTCGTCAAATTCCTTGTGGGGCCCTAAATGAAATCCCCAGATCTTCTTTTCTTCTCAATCGCTCTCTCACTGCTTAGAATCGTAACTCCGTATCAAATCGTCAATGGTCTTTCTCCATCTATTACGATCAGTGGCCTGGTGGAGTGCGGCGCGGCGCTGATAGGTATCGCCAAATACTCGGATATTTGATCCGACCACCTTTTTGGGCGTCGGTACCTCGGCCTTCTATTTCCCAGTCACCATTAGACGTTCCATGTCTGTGGTACCTTTTTTATTTGAGAAGGGTTTGCTCTTGACTCTAGTTTAGGCCGGAGGTGACAGAGACAAAGTCGACGATGGAGTGAGCTTACCCAGAAGAAGCCTGTTCAGTCACACTTTGAAGAGATTAGGGTTGTATGCGTTCGGAAACACAGACGCTGGTAGAGAAATCCACTCTTTGCTGTGCGCATCATACAATACATTTGGAAACACTTAGTGCGATGGTAACTGGCGGTGCGTCGAGATTTCCGATGGAAGAAGGGGGCAAGTGTAATAACTGGCATAAATAAGGTTATGTTAACACGTTCTGTGCGGCCGACACGCATGTGCGATTTTCGAACGTTCACCAAGTGCTACCGGCGCATATGCGTGTCCATACAATTTATGTACTTCCTTCGAATGCGGCGCGCCGCACCTGTGGGTTTTTTGTGCATCTCTATTGTTCTTGGCGTAATTGTTTTATGACTCATAAAAAATGGGAAAATTTTCAAACACACCTAGGCGTCTCGCCGCACTTGGTATAAGTTTGTAACGGCGCACATATGTGCCCAGCCGCACTGGGTAGAGTTTCTTCAATCGCGCCTGCGCGCTCATAGCACCACACGAAGTATTTTTTGGGCGCGCATGAGTGTTTGCCGCACAGGGTTTAGTGTATCATAAAGCAGCACTTGGAGCAAGTTCGCCAAATAATTCAACAGTGAATGTGTTAAGTTTAAAATTAATTTCAAGTTAAACCATCAATCTGCAACAACCCTAATTACAATGTTTCTGTTTTTATAGTAATTGATCAAATTTCCACATTTGGCAACACAGAAGTTGCACTATGAATTTCCTATCTATCATGTACCCTTAAGACTTGGTTCGCGGGCGAAAATAGAGGAAGCTGTCAAATCACGCACGAAGCACCCCCTTATCTTAAATCCATGTTTTGAGTTGTTGTTTATATTATTTTTAACTGAAGTTCTCAATTCGGATGTATTTTTTTTAAGTTTCTTACCTCAGTAACTACTCCGTCATTTATAAACCGATTTGAAAAATATGTTTTTTTTTTTATTTGGAAGAATATACTAAATAGATTACAATTTGTTCACCAACACATAATTAGGGAGCATTGCCGACAAGGGTTTCAAGTGAAACAAGCTTGGGCAAGAGCCTGTTGAATAATAATATCTCTTTTGCGTCTTCAGCGGTTTCATTTTCGAGCAGTAACTCGCATTCATCACGGTATGGTATGTGGCATACTATTAAACTATAATAATTGTATAATACAGGTACGGGTACGTAATACTGCTGTTCTACATATTTATTACACGCTCGTATTGTCCTGCACTCTGATATACCTCACTGACGTAATATCTTCGTCTCTCAGTCCCGCATCACCATCGTCTTCCGACCATGTCGTGCTAGAGACCGTTTCAAAACGGACGGCAAGTTCCGCAAGGCTGAAATCCTCCAGCTCGTTTGGGCGTAATACATAATCATCAGAAATGTTATTGTAAATACTGGTTTCATCTTCATTAGTGTCAAATCGCAAAACTCTCGAGCGTTCCTCCGGTCTGCAACTATTTACAAAAACAGTCTCGCGACGACATTTTTAACGGCAAACGGCATAATCTAGATTTTTTTTTTTTTTTTATTTGTGATGGGTTTGCTCTTGACTCTAGTCTAGGTCAGAGGTGACAGAGACAAAGTCGACGATGGAGTGAGCTTACCCAGAAGAAGCCTGTTCACTCTCACTTTGAAGAGATTAGGGTTGTAATCTAAAAACCGTATTCTGGCGCGCTCACCAAGCGTTTTATAAACAGTTCTTTTACAAACAGACAGTTCGTTCCTTGAGAGAGGCCATGGTAGAGCGGACAGATATGACCTTAAGCCTTGTCTCCCAGTGGGGTGATGATAATCTGGTCTCATTTAACGCCACCAAAACACAGGCGTGTCATTTCGTCAAGGAGTCGTTTCGCCCAACCTCCTACTTTTGCGGGGTACATCTGTTCCTGTAATTGATCGGCTTGAGTTAACATCTGGCCTCAACTTCAGCGCCATCATCGAGTTCAAGGCCCAAATTGCGGCCAAGAAACTGGGCATCCTAAATAGGGTGAAGCGATACTTTACGCCTGGACAGCTTTAGCCCTTTACAACGCGCAAGTCCGATCTTGCATGGAGTATTGCAGTCACCTTTGGGATGGATCAGCTAAGTACCAACTAGCCGCGCTTGACTCGGTGGAACGCAGAGCTAATAGGCTCATTGGCGACGTAAAACTGGTGGATGCCAAGCTTCATAGCTTGGCTCATCGCCGCAAGGTTGCCTGCTTGTTGGTCTTCTACAAATTGTACATCGGTGAGTATGCCCAAGAACTCCATGACCTCATTCCACTTTTACCATCGGACATCAAGACGCACTGCCAGTTACCATCCTTACCTAGTTGCTATTCCACCAATTTGCACTAAGCGCTTCCAAATGTCTTCTATAATGCGCACAGCCAAGGGGTGGAACTCACTACCTGCGTCTTTGTTTCCGAGCACATACAACCCTAATCTCTTCAAAGTGAGAGTGAACAGGCTTCTTCTGGGTAAGCTCACTCCATCGACGACTTTGTCTCTGTCACCTCTGACCTAGACTAAAGTCAAGAGCAAACCCATCTCAAATAAAAAAATAAAATAAAAAACAGCGCAAGAAACATCGGCAAAAACATTAACAGTCTTTTCATAAAATTGTTGACTTGTGACGTTCCTACGAACATGACTGGCTTGTCGAACCAAGCGTGCTTAAAGTGTTTCGTTAGATAAGCGATCGTGGATCAAGCCGAGTCGGTAGGCTCGTTGCTCCTCCGTCTCATTTGATAGGCGATCGTGGATCAAGCCGCTTTTTATTCGCTAGTCTCATTTAAACGGCGTTGCCTCATTCGAGCAGCGCGTTAGTAGGTCTACCTATATTCGCTTTCGATAAATCACTTACGGAATGATTTACAAAAAAGCGAGAAATAAACAAAAATTTTAACAATAAGACTACTACGAATTAATACGAACGAACGATGACTTTATTATTTAACAATGACGAAGTTTACAAAACTTGACATAAAATTATAAATCTAAATAACCGAGACGTTATTTGGGTTCATAACAGGTAAGTCGATGAGTCGCCTCGAACAAATTGAATTAGTGAAATTGAACGAATTGACTTGAAATACTCAAAACGAAAAGAATTTTTTATAATTGAACAAAAACAATTATTTTTACGACACTAAGTCGAAAGGTACGAAACTTGCGACGGCCGGAGCGACGGCGGGGCGGGGCGGTGCGGCGCGGGGCGAAGAGATAGCGGTGTCTTGCGTGTGTACGAAACAAACTTCCGCGCAGTCGCGCTCACGTAGTGTTGTGATAAACATGAATTCACGTCAAAGAGAACTATTGGAGCCCAGTCTCCTAATGAGAGAATTTTTATTACCTAGAGATGGTGTTCATCCAATAAATCAACGACGACGCAGTTTGGGAGAATTTTCTACACTTTATTACGAGCTACGTTGTCATTCAAGAAAGTTCTACAATTACACAATAAAGAGTATAGAGACATTCGATTATGTTTTACAGAAAATTAGAAGTAATCTGGAATCTAACATTTTCGAAATCGTATAATCTCACCTGAACAAAAACTATTTTTAACACTAAGGTAAGTAGGTAAATAAAAGTACCTAGATAGATTGATAATATATTATTGTTTATTAATTGAATAATCAAGATAGGTACAAAAATTCACTACTCGGGTGTTTGAGTTCTATACCCATAAGACCAGCTAGAACTAGAATTCCCTCTATATGGATCCGTACGTTTTTACTGTCCCATATAGCCGGTTTTGATAAAATAAAAGATATTAACTCTTCATTGTCAATTTCCATAACTATTAATATTATTACTGTGATAAAAACGCAACACTATGTACCCGCGCGAGCGGCGAAACCAAACTAGTTTGTTCTCGTCGCTCCGCGCCGCCACCGCTCTACCGCCGCCCGTGCATCGCTCGATCGCGCCGCTCCGCCCGCCGTCGCCCGTTGTTTTGTTTACATCGCCGTCGCGCCGCCCCGCCATCGCTCCGGCCGTCGCAAGTTTCGTACCCGCAGACTAAAATACCAAAGAAAGACACCTAACAAAACAACAAACAGTCGGGAAGTCGCTACACCCCCGTCAAGGGATGTGGCTAGCGGTCATGGGGTAGAGATGTTATATTAGGGTAATTTTTAGGTAATTCTATTATTAAATATATTAGTTATCGCATAGTATGATACCATACCTATTACTGGGTATTAGTCAAATATTAGTGAACCGATTCATTATTAGCTATTCTCGTGAATATGTTTACGTATTATTATTACAGAAGTGAAACGGTGATTACATTATGGAGTCGCTGTGACCGGTGTGAACTTTGGTCACTATAAATATTATTATAAACTAATATCAATATTAGCTAATACTAAGACAATGCGACAGAAACAAGTGACCATTATAGAAAAAACTGTTTTCATTACTTGCTTACTTGGTAAACAACTCATGCAGCTGTCATAAGAAGACCGACGTGTATAACTATGTTTCTAAAATACACACTTTACGCATGCACAACGATAAGCAAGCAGCCAGGAACTATTCATATACTACAATATTCATCTCGCTCACTCGCCCGCCTCGGGTCGGTTAATGCAAGTCTAGCCATCTCGCTCACTCGCCAGGCGCCGAGACGTCGGCGAGTGAGTGAGATGACTGCGGTCGGCAAATAATAATAGCATAGCGAGTAATAGCGCGGCGACTCGGCCTATTACGCGTCTATCCCTATTATTTGACTAATACCTGGTAACCTATTACTCTATATTCGCATATCCTAATATGGCTTGTATTATAATACCTGTACCTATTACGAATATATTAGTCACACCTCTATCATGGGGCATCGCCCCGCCTCCCGCGGGAGCTGTACGGTGACCCGTTAATAGGTGTTTCTCCGTTGTAGCGAAAAACACTTTCCGATGGCATATTATTTTTCTGAAAACAATTTAACACTAAGGCTGATTTGCTCTCATGGGATGAACTTGAGGGCGTTATTCAATATATGCATATACCTGTCGAAAACAAAGAAAACTAACAAAACATCACGCAAATCGTCATTCACCTCCGTTTCCAAACACCACCAGTTAAAGTCTTGGTGTCGTAATTTATACAAGCGACGGAATGAAAAAATACTTGACCATAATATTAAACTAATAACGGCCCAAATAGAACAAGTAAAAAAATACATTTGTAAAAAAACACTATTTTTGTTTAACCTAAATCTTTGTCACAAAAAAAAAAACGTCATTAGTCAGAATCAGAATCAGAATCATTTATTCGTAAACATAGGTGATAATTAAATACAAGATCTTAAAAATTAGATAGTACGCTATGTTTTGTCAATTGACATACAAATTATTAAAAAGAAAAAAAAATGCTACTAAATTAAAATATAAATTCATCACAATATCATTATGCTAGCAAAATTTTAATATTTATAATAAACATTCCATGTCAAAAAGTATAGTCAGTTCAGAAGATTAATATTAAAAATAAAATAAGTTAAAAATATTTTTTAAATGTCAAGTAAGTTTATGTAAAAATGTCAATATTGTAAAGTCACAGAGATTCGTCATTAAGAAATTCACCTAGAGTGTAATAACATTTTTCTAGTAATAACTCATTAAGGGTTGTTTTAAACTTCTGCACTGGCATACACTTTATTTCATCGGGTATTTTATTATATATTTGCGGTGCATTACCAAAGAAGCTTTTCCTCATAAGAGAAGTTTTACATTTTACAAGGCATAAATCATTAACATACTGAGCACGCATGGGTGTTTTCTTTACTGTACGTAGTTTTATGAATAAATGTGGATTCAGTTTGACAAATAATGCAATTTCTAGTATGTATAAAGCCGGCAGAGGTAATATTTTTAACTTTTTAAAATAAGGAATGCAACTATCTGTTGTTTTTAAACCACACATACACCGTATACATCTTTTCTGCATCCTGAAAACAAGTTCCCTATTTGTTGACTGTCCCCAAAAAATAACACCGTATCGCAGAACTGATCAATGTTTGCAAATATGTAGCGAGGTATATGCATATATTGAATAATACACCTTCAAGTTCATCCCATCATATTTTTTTAGCAAAACAGTCTGTGTTTAATTTATTGTTTTCAGAAAAAAAAAATCATATGCCACTAATGATGTGTTTTTAGCAAAAACGGAGAAACACCCTAATACGGGCCCCTCATTTAATTTGCCTAATCACATATAGGCGGTCCTGAATCTCGCATTTCATTACTCGACGCAAAATAAAAATAAAAATTAGCTCATTCAATCAATCTGCCTAGCCTTTTCCCAACTATGTTGGGGTCGGCTTCCAGTCTAACCGGAAGCAGCTGAATACCAGTATTTTACATGGAGCCACTGCCTATCTGACCTCCACAACCCAGTTATTGGGTAATACGATACCCCTTGGTAAGGCCGATTGTCAGACTTTCGGGCTTCTGACGATCCGTAACGACTGTCAAAGATTCACGAATGACAGCCGGGACCAACGGCTTAACGTGCTTTCCGAGGCACGGAAGAGTCTCGGTATGTAAAGATGGTCAACAGACCAACCCGGCAAGCGTAGCTTAACCTGATGGATCGACCCATGCGGCTGTTATTACTTAGCCACAAGCTCCTCAAAACTAGCTCATTCATTAGATCATAATAATTGAAATGATCTTTCATGTTGTGCATTAAAACTTGTAGAAATACTATAAAAATCACGTAAATCAGCAAAATCGGCAAAATTTCGTATTAGGCTTCTTAAGATTTGTATTAAGTAGATCTTTTTGTTACAGGCTTGTGGGCCACCTATCCAACTGGAACCAGTAGATCTGAGCCTCAAGCGACCACCGACGCCAAGAAGACGAGCTCGAGCAGTTGGTAAGTACTCTTTGTATAATTTATAGCAAAAAGGCCGTTTTCACATTGGACGAGAATGATGATGACACGATAACTACACGATATCGTGGGACTGGTAGTTTCATCCAATTACTACTAAACGCTTTCACACTTGTCGTTATAGTCAACGGTATCGTCGCCGACATTGATTGTCGTGCCGATATCGGTGGACGACACAGTGCGGGGTGAAGCAGACTCGCGGGGGAGTGGTATGGCTTGCTCCCACTGCATAGCATCGTCCGCACTATACAGGGTGAATTTAGGAAGTGGGCGTGGATGGCCAAATCTGAAACAATGAGGAATAGAAATAAATAAATACTAATACTAATTATGCCCGAACATACGTAAAAAAATATAAACATCTGAATTGAGATCCTCCTTTTTGGAAGTCGTTTAAAAATATATTTTGTTTTAAAATCTTACCATAAAGTTTCTGCTATCATTTCTCGGGGTGGTATTGCCATCCTGAAGTTAGTGTCTGTTATTTTTTATACTCTCCACCAGACGAGACAATATAAACTCAAAAGAAGAAAAGGTAATAATATCCCTCTAAATATCGCACTTCTAAAATAGGGTCAACCCAAAAGGTTCTTTTACGATATCGTTTTTTTTTTCGCCGTAAATATAATCATAATCATTTATTTGTCTGAACATGGTCGGTATGTATATTACATGGTCTTATTATTATTTTTTACATGGTCTTATAATTTATATTACATGGGGGTACAAATGTTAAATATAAAAGATAAAGCAAATGTAACTTATTCACTGCTGCCATTATTACCTCGGAACACATTATTACACGTAAGTTTTTACTGGCGCAACGCGACTATTCCATACTGCTTTGGCGTGTGTGTGTGGTGGGTGTGGGTGTATGTGTGTGTGTGCGTGTCTGTGACTGGTGTGTGTGTGTGTGCTCACACACTTGGTGTCACATACCGATATCGTTCCGATATCGTCGGACGATATCGTTGTCGTCCGAGCTGACGATGGTCGTTGTCGTTATCGTCGCAGTGTGAAAACGGCCTTTTCCCAGCGAAGCTAAGTACAGTCACGAGCATAAATATATTAAAATAAACAGCTGGGCAGTAATAACTGATTTCATGATTCATCCATTAGTGTTTGTTCTGTGACATTCTTCTGAATTTATCTGAGTACCTAGTCAGGTAGGTGACACATCTTTTTGAAGCCGATGCAGCATCCTATATTTTGGCGTCGCTTGTCTCGTCAGATAGTTTTGCTGTTCCATCGATGTCACATATTTTTGCTGCCACTTGTCTTGTATGCCTTCCACAAATGATCACATACATATACAGGGTTATTGGTAAAACACCTGCAACCTCTTAAGGAGTCATTGTAATCATTATTATGAACAACTTTTACTATGGGACCAAACCTGAAATCGCGAAAAAAAATCAGCTGTTCAGTACATTTATGTTCGCATAATTCGTCAAATTGTTGAAACACCTTTATGTGGGTGATAATTAACATTTACACGGACTTTTCCCTTACATAAAAGATAGGTATTGGCCCTGACCGGCCCGATGACCTGATCTGACCCGTCTCCGTAAACAGGTTGGTTTAAGGCAAATACTGACATGAGACTAAAATAAAGGATTCTCAAAATCGCTATTAAGGGTCCGCGAGGTAACAATTGAACAACTCTTAGCTCAGATCAGGTAAATTGACAAACTATTGGTAGCGCTCATAAAAGGAATTTAAATCTTAACAAAGTTAACCCGAGACGCTTTCACATGAATATTATAATAACTGGGTCGATTCCCTAGTTCTGTACATAAGGCCTAAATCCCTATCAGGACCTTAACTAAATATTCAGTATATAAGTTATAATACCCAATCTTTCTCTCACCCGAGATGGGTGTAAAACATTTATAATGAAGCGACTCTTAGGGCTCATAGATAGCCAAACTGAGATGGAATAACCATAATCAACAGTCACTATAACCTCTTAATTAGTCAATCAATTAACTTCTCAATTAGCGTGATTATCAATCAAATAACGCTCAATCAATTAGCAGAACAAAAGCCCTTGGAATGGAATCCAAACTACAACTGGAATTCCCACGTTGCTAGCGCGAACTGCGGGCTAGGTTTCGACGTGACAAGATCAATGTCATACCTGAAGCTCAACGTCTCTGACTCGGAAACCAAGTATAGCCTTACTCTTATACGGAAGTGGCTCACGAAGTCCACGTGTCAGATACAAACGTATTCTTCTCAATCAAAGATCCGTCTAGGTCTCAAGGCTTCAGCGGGGACAGAAAAGATTGTGAAATACTTACAGCTTATTTTGCCAATATATATTAGGTTGGGGAAAAAGTCTTTTCGCATTATAGTATGTATGAACTTGTAATAAAATCTCTTTGGCTATACTATTTGTATCTGGCTGGTTTTGGTATCATTGAAAGTTTAAATTTTAAAGAACTTAATTCCAAATTCAAATTAGGAAAATGTGTGATTTTCATTTGTTTTTCGTACCTTGACGGTACGAAAAACAATTAACATTTATGTTCGCATAATTCATCAAAATGTACTGAACAGCTGATTCTTTTTTCGCGGTTTCAGGTATGGTCCCATAGTGAAAGTTGTTATGATGAGTACAGTGACCCTTTAACAGGTTGTTGGTGTTTTACCAATTACCCTGTATAAATTCCATTTGGAATATCTGAACACCGTCTGGGATAACACAGACAGTAATATCTCCCAGCAACATGTGCAACAGAAAATCTATCTCGACGGAGGCATCGTGGTCGTGCGGAAAAATGTCTTCTCTCAGAATTCCCATTTCCTTTTTTTCTCCTCATTCTCGAAAAATCTACCACAGGTAATCAAGACTCATATCGGCAGAGTCTTCCACAAAAATCATTTTCCTTAACCAGCTTTACGATTAGTTGTTGGTAATATCTTTGGGATAATTATTAATTCATTATCAAACAATCAATAGCAAAATATAAATTGTAAAAACCAATATTGAAAGAATTGAACCTAACGCCATCTCTACTGCCGTAATGACACTAAGGCCAACAATCGATGACATTATAGTTTGACCAAGACCGCTGTACCTCGCCTTAGGAATGTGCGGCGAGGCGGGGTGCAGCGCTGGCGAATGAGCGGTGGGACGCCGCCGCCGTGAGCGTTGACGAATGAGCGGCCTGCACTGCACCTCGTCTCGCCGCGCACATACCTACGGCGCGGTACAGCGGTTATGTTCAAACTATAGCTTCGTTTCTTTTTTTACCAACAGACGTCGCTGACAACTATGTAAATTTTGCAACGTCACAATTGGTCACTAATTAATTACCAGTCACTCTGTGTTGACACTTCTTCGATTTTGATATGTACTACTCGCAACTCTGACCGCCAAGCGTTATACCATAGCACTATTCGTAATAAAACTGCAATCTTCAATCTTATTTACATGAGGACAGTTCCTCCGACGATTATTACACTTAAGGAGTAAAGGAAATTATACGTCGAGTTGTTCGAGAGAATATCGTCTGGCGTGTCTCGTATTAGAATTTATGTTTCTCGCTTAAGGCGAAAGCGTCAAGGTAGCCCGCGAAATTCAAATTTTGTTACCTTTTTTGCAATCTGCAAGTCAGTATTAAGTTGTATGTTAAATAAAGTATGATTTGCGGCCGTAACAAATATGTATTTACAGACTTATAAACATTAGAATCAGTAATACAACTTCTTAAGTTAGTATAATCCTAAAATGTCAAGATTTCATGAAATAGTCATTCATTAGGATTACCTGGTCTTAAAGAGTTGTATTTATCACTTTAATGATTCAAATTATGTAAATAGATACTTGTTACGGCCGCAAATTATATTGTGATCAACGTACAGCACATCAAGCTACTACAATCTGTAAAATTTCTTTAATAGATTTTCAACTTTATCGCTAAAGCATTAGGTTCAAGGTTGATTGGGAAAATTTGACAGTTTCTTCGACTTGTTAATAGCAAAAAACGTAAGAAAATTTGAATTTCGCGGGCTGCCTTGGCACATAAATTCTAAGACGATATTCTCTCGAACAACTCGACATATAGATTTTTGTTACACGGATTTTTCGACATGAAATTATCGAACGTATTCCTATTTATACTAGTTCTCTGTTCAAAGCGGTGAAGAAAAAAATCGTGAGAAATCCGTGTCCTTGAAACAAAAATTCGAAGACGTGTTATCTACCAACCCGCACTAGGCTCGCGTGGTGGATTAAAGCCCTCTCATAGAGGAGGAGACCTGTGTCCTGGCAGTGGGAACATAGGCTGAATATGTGTTACGCATGTTCTTGGCGAGAAACTTTCGTCGTGTAACTGGCTCATTAGTAGCTATTCAGTGACGTCACAACTTGCGTGTGCAAGAGGTACTCACCCGGTTTCGGTCATTTGCTTGCACTTTCGACTGTTTGATGGCGATCGTTAAATAGTAGGTAACTGCCGGTGGTTACACCATGGGTTTGTCGTTGCGATATGCGCGTTTAAAGTTAAGACGATTATTTGAAATGAGTATAGGCAAGTAAGGTTTTCTATCTAAGAGAATTTAGTACCAATCCAAACTACCTTTGTACTAATGGGGAGGAAAACTAACTTTTTATCACGATAGATGGCGCACAATCGACTGTACCATGTTTTGATATATTAGCTGTCAAATCGTATGGATTTTTGCAATCTACTAAGTTTAGCTTTCCTATTTTCCGTAATTTTGTCCAAAATGCCTCAATGTAGTGCGTTAACTTGTAAAGACAGAGGAGTATATTTATTTCCTAAAGAAAGTAAGGGCAGACAACAATGGGAATTGGCGTTACGTATCAAAAACTTTAAGGCAAGTAGTACCACACGATTATCTGCTGCGCATTTCACAGAAGAGGATTAGATTAGTAAAGAAGCCGTCCTTTAGGCTGGGTACTATATCTACAAAACAAAAGAATCAATATTATTTTCCAATAAAATAAAATTATTGTCATCAAAATAAAAGTGTCGTAAAATAAACTATATTAACTAATCTATGTAGTAAATAATTCTCCTAAAGGTTTAATCAATCAATATAGGTACTTAGTTTTCAAAATATTCCTGTATTGCCTGTCTGTTAATCATTGGTAAAGGAGTATCTGTATCTGTCTGCTAAGGATAGAGAGACGTGGAAACGATTGGGGGAGGCCTATATCGACAGACAACCTGACCAAAGTGGTTGCTAATGAAATTGTTTTTGCTATGTAAATTAGATTTAAGAATACTTACTACTGTTTTATAAGAATAGCATGTGTAGTTTAAAAGGTCAGCGAATAAAGGCTTTTATTATTATTATTATTATTTATCTGCATTTATGTCTGTGTCGTGTGGTCATAGGTATGCGGTGTCGTCTTAGATGTCGCAGTCAGCACCAAAGTTTTGGATTCGATCCTATGAATGTCATCTATAAAAAAGAAAATAGGAATGTTAGTCCGTGGCTTATAGAAAAAGGCTCACAAACAATCATAACCTTAAATATTTTAAGTGTTTTCCTTTCAATCAAATCGGCCTTTTTGTCGGCAGTTGCAGCGTTCCTTTTACGGAACTCAACTTTTACTTGAGGCACAGTCATAAACGCGTACATATTATAGTCGAATTACACTTTAAAATCTCATAAATAGCAGTCACACTACTGGCAAGAAAGGTAAACAAGGTACAGTCGACTACAGCGACATCTACACACAGCTTTGAGTGTGGCTCCTCATTGAACGTCTACTTTTTATATGCATCCTCCATTGTTAGGTATTGACGCAGCATGTCTTCTTCCATACATCTCTAATTAGCAGAGATCGGAATAGGGAGAGCATAAATAATAATAATAATAATAATATCCTGGGACGTTGTTCACACACGATCATCTGATCCCAAACTAAGCAGAGCTTGTACTATGGAAACCAGAAAACTGATATGCTACATATACTACTTTTTTTTTATTTGTAAATACATACTTATATAGATAATTACACCCAGACTCAGAACAAACAGACATGTTCATGCACACAAATGTTTGTCCTGGATGGGAATCGAACCCACGACACTGCGGCATGATACCTAAACTTGGAGGAAAGAAGTAACAGGAGTGGATAATATCTCCTATAAAATCCCCAAATCATATACAAAATCAATTCAATCTGCCTAGCCTTTTCCCAACTATGTTGGGGTCGGCTTCCAGTCTAACCGGATGCAGCTGAATACCAGTATTTTACATGGAGCGACTGCCTATCTGACCTCCACAACCCAGTTACTGGGTAATACGATACCCCTTGGTAAGACTGGTTGTCAGACTTTCGGGCTTCTGACGACCCGTTATGACTGTCAAAGATCCACTAATGACACCCGGGACCAACGGCTTAACGTGCTTTCCGAGGCACGGAGGAGTCTCGGTATGAAAAGATGGTCACCCATCCACAGACCAACCCCGGCAAGCGTAGCTTAACCTGATGGATCGACCCGTGCGGCTGTTATTACTTAGCCACAAGATGTTTGGATGTTTGTTACTCAATTACGCCAGAACGGCTGAACGGATCTAAATGAAATTTTGCACAGAGATAGATTATAGTCTGGAATAGAACATAGGATACTTTTTATCCCGGAAAATGTACGGTTCCCTTGAGATAATTTCCAACATCCATACGGGTGAAGCCGCTGGCAAAAGCTAGTTTACTATAAATATTTAATTTGCTACGAATGTATTCAAAGTGCAATAAATAACTCACAATTTCTTAAATCCCGAGATTAATAGTCATGTTTATCATTCTGGGATTTTATATGAGGTATTATCCACTCTTGTTACTTCTTTCCTCGGAAGTTTAGGTATTACCTAATGCTCTACATATTCCGATCTCTTAGCCCATATCATCTTTCAAACAACCTATCCGTCGTTTCTTTTGTCTCCCCTACTCCTATAGACATTCACATTCTTATTCAACCCTAAACTTTATTACCTACAGCATACGTGGCATAACTATCCTAGAAAAATCAACCTTAAAAAAAAAACTATAAGCAGCCATGTTGTATTTTTTGGGACGTCATATAGCCTATAACCCGCGGAGAAGCCTGACCATACCGGGAGCCTGACGCTTCCAACCACGGATATCAATGCTTCCAACGATTTACCTCGTTTGTCAAATCTGCCTAGCCTTTTCCCAAGTATGTTGGAGTCGGCTTCCAGTTTAACCGGATGCAGCTGAATACCAGTACATGGAGCGACTGCCTATCTGACCTCCACAACCCAGTTACTGGGTAATACTTAAACTTTCGGGCTTCTGCAACCCGTAATGACTGTCAAAGATCCACGAATGACAGCCGGGACCAACGGCTTAACGTGCTTTCCGAGGCACGGAGGAGTCTCGGTATGAAAAGATCACCCATACACGGAACAACCCCGGCAAGCGTAGTTTACCTGATGGATAGACCCGTGCGACTGTTATTACTTAACCACGATATACCTCGTTTGTCAAAATACGTCGATAAGTTTAGGAGTTATGAGGGAATAGATGAACATACAAACATAGCCTGTTAAAATCATAACCCTACATCGGTTTTGCCGTAGTCGGGTAATCACAGTTTGTAGAAAGATTTCAAATTACTGACAAATGCGTGCACTGACTGGACAGGTCCTCTCAATCTGTGTGGTTCTTTCCTCAAAATACCATTTCAGACACCAATCTACATGGTCTTCACATGAAGTGACCAAGATTATGTCTGGACTTTATAAGAGACTGTGACCTCTGAGTTTGTTTCGGCCTTTCTTCTCAGAGTAGTCAGATAGGAAACGCCGACCTCATCTAGTTTAAAAAAAAAAAACATGATTGACTTGTAAAAGTGTTTGTATAAACCTACTTACAGAAATAAAAATCATTTATCATTTAAAAATGTAAAAATATTGCTCCAATATTTTATAGTACAGAACCTTCACTTTTAAGTTGATAACGAATCGTGAATTCAGTGCGCGAGGCCGACAAGACGACACGGATGTGCCAAGCCGGATTCTAACCGTTGTAATAACTGCAGACACCGGTCGCTGTTTATTAGTTATATTATTATTATGAAGAAAAACATCGTGAGGAAACCGGCATGTCCTAGAACCAAAAATTCGAAGACATGTGACATCTACCAACGCGCACTGGGCCCGCGTGGTGGATTTCGGCCCACCCTCTTTTCCAGAGACACGGTTTAATGGTTTTAAAATTGCATGTCTTGTCGTGATGGCCCAGTGGTCTCGCCTCTCATACACAAGGTTGTGGGTTCAAATCCGGGCACTGGTGACTGGTAATTAGTGACCCATACTTAAATGCATGATTGTACTCATGATAACGAGTAACTTTTACTACGGGATCAAACCGAAATCGCGAAAAAAAATCATCTGTTCCCTACATTTATGTTCGCATAGGTAACTCGTCAAAATGTAGGGATCAGCTGATTTTTTTTTCGCCATTTCAGGTTTGGTCCCATAGTAAAAGTTGTTTGTTATCATGAGTACAATCATGCGTTGAAATATCGGTCACTAATTACCAGTCGCCTTCAAATTCAAATTTATTTATTTCAAAAAAGTATGGTACAGTCTGTTACAATAAATATAATTTTGCAATTTAGGGATACATCATAAAGAGATTAACAGAGTTGAATCTGGCGTCCTAGCTAGCTTACATCGTAACCTGTAATTAAGGTTCGCCGGCCCCGGTTCCCACAGAAGGAATAAAAAAAATTGAGACTGCTTAGGACTACAAGGTGCATGCAAACTTTTGTTAACTTATACTTAGGGCCGGCTTTTTGATCCGTAGTTAACTCAACCAATGGTTAAACACAGTAACTAAACTCGCCACAAAATAATAGGTCCGTTTTGACATGAGGGTGTCCCTCTTTGTCCCGCTATGTTTGTCTCTCTGTGGCATATGAAACGATATGGGCTGTCAAAACGGACCTATTATTTTGTGGCGAGTTTAATGGTTGAATTTTGTCTAAATGTGAAAGGCTAAACATGAATGTCAATCATATTAAAAAACAGCAACTAATGGTATAAATCATTCATTTTTAGCCTTTCACATTTAGCCAAAATTCAACCATTAGTTACTATGTTTAACCATTGGTTAAGTTAACTACGGTTCGAAAAACCGGCCCTTAGTGTGTGAGTGTGTGAAGTGTTGGTATGTGTGTGAGGTGCGTTTTGTGATATGGGTGTGGTGTGCGTGTGTATTATGATGTAGTGTGGTGTGTGTGTGTGTGTGTGTGTGTGTAAACGGAAGGGAAAGAGGTTGAGTTAGAGACGAAGTGTTAGAGAAGTCACTACGATAGTGAAGCAAGCAGATATTCAGTGTCGTCGTAGTTTTTCAGTTTACCTTATATAGGTACCTACTTTTTCAGTTTATCTTGAACATTACTGACATCGGTGAAGGAAACAAATCAGCTGTTCAGTACATTTTGACGAATTATGCGAACATAAATGTACTGAACAGCTGATTTTTTTTCGCGATTTCAGGTTTGGTCCCATAGTAAGGGTTGTTCATAATGATGAGTACAATGACCCCTTAAGAGGTTGTTGGTGTTTTACCAATAACCCTGTATAAGCGCCCGATTATCCGATCACTGTTCATGAGCAACCGTTAGACAGTTTGACGTATCTAACAAAATTATTTAATTTCGTCACAATGCGACTTGTTATGTGGGGCGTATGACACGAGACATAGAACTAGACAGAGCGAGGTGTAACCTGTAGGGGATACGTACCAAGTCGATTTTAATGTTGTTCGCTTTGTCCCGTCTTTCGTAAGTAATCAAATCAATCTGCCTAGGCTAGGAAAAGCTAGCGTTTCTCAGCTATTTGGGGTCGGCTTCCTGTCTCACCGGATGCAGCTGAATACCAGTATTTTACATCGAGTGACTGTTCACAACTCAGTTACTGGGTAATACGATACCCCTTGGTAAGACCGATTGTCAGACTTTCGGGCTTCTTACGACCCGTAACGACTGTCAACGATCCGCGAATGACAGCCGGGACCAACGGCTGCTTTTCGAGTCACGGAGGAATCTCGATATGTAAAGATGGTCACCCATCCACAGACCAACCTCGGCAAGCATAGTTAACCTGATGCATCGACCTGTGCGGCTTTTATTACTTAGCCACGAGCTCCTCCGTAAGTATATTTAAATATCTTTGCTAATTTGGCACTTGTTCAGACTTCAGACTGTCACTCATCAAGCATATCCTGAATCGGAAGCTCCTAACTGTGTGACTTCGGTCTTACAAACGCCTACCAGATCTACTAGTCACTTTCAAAGCGTTCTTGAACTCACACTCACAGTCGTGCTTTTGAATAATTCATTGAAATAGGCGGAAATGTCACCTTCAGTTAGATAATGAAGCTCAAATTGATACCTTCGTGTATTACGTTTGCGAGGTCGACGGGACCAAACGGATGTATTCCCGGATCTTGTTGGTATGCTTTTACGGTCTTATAATAATATAATAGTAGCCTAGAGGCTATTAAACATCATAACCTTTACCACAATTGAATCACTCGAACAGACATTACCTTTCATGAACACTATCCATTGTATTGTTTTTGCTGTCGAGCAGACGAATTTTTCATACATATGAAACAATGGATTTTATAGTATTGTCAAAAAAAAAACCATTTTTCTTATGTTTTAAGTAATTGGGTAGGTGCTGGTCTGAAGTTATTTATCTGGTGGTTTTGAAAACACGCTGTTTATCAAGAAATCCCAAGTAACGGTTTTTTCCTCAAAGTTAAAAAAAAAACTTTATTCAGTTCAGAAAAAAAAACACGGTGCAATATTTAAAAACCAAATAAAAAAAATAAAAAAAAACTAGTAACAGATTAGGCTTTAGGGCTCGTGTAGACGGCACCGCAGCTGCGCCGCAGAAGCGCCGCCGCCTCGTCGTATCCGCTTGATTTTGCCATATTAGTAGGTACACATTTTTAGTAATACATTGAGAAAGACAGAGGAGACCGTGGCTAAATAATAACAGCCGCACGGGTCGATCCATCAGGTTAAGCTACGCTTGCCGGGGTTAGTCTGTGGATGGGTGACCATCTTTTCATACCGAGACTCCTCCGTGCCTCGGAAAGCACGTTAAGCCGTTTGTCCCAGCTGTCATTCGTGGATCATTGACAGTCGTTACGGGTCGTCAGAAGTCTGACAACCAGACTTACCAAGGGGTATCGTATTACCCAGTAACTGGGTTGTGGAGGTCAGATAGGCAGTCGCTCCATGTAAAATACTGGTATTCAGCTGCATCCGGTTAGACTGGAAGCCGACCCCAACATAGTTGGGAAAAGGCTAGGCAGATTGATTGATTTTGATTTTTAGTAATACATTGCTAGCCACAAACATCACACGTGTCGCACTTTCATAAGCGGCCGGCAATGGAATAACAAAAACGGTGGCGTGGAAACGGGCTGCCAACGTTCCGTATACACAGCATAGAGGCGCGTCCGCCTCGTCACCCCGTGAACTAGCACAGTTGCTAGATTTTTACAAATTCCCTGGACCCCACAATAGGATTCCCTGTGTCGTAGGGAGCAGTCTCTTCCCAAGTAAGGGAAACACATCAATTAAAATGTATTAAGGTAAAGTAGGTACTTACTTAATTAATTTGAAAAATAAAAGAAAAAAGTATCTACAATATAATAAAAAAATATCGGTCAGAGCGTGTCCGATTCGCGAGCCGAGGGTTCCGTACTTCAGATATAAAAAAGTGTGCTATTTAGAGACTTCGTTTTATTTTTCCTGTAATCTTTACATAAACTTCTATCACACAGAATAATTTCAGATTTTTCTCTATTCAAACTTCGGAGATAAGGGGGAGGAACGGTATTTTTATTTACATTTTTCATCGAAAGTCTAAAACTATGCGGCCTAGAAAAAATAATGGTTGAGAATGTGCAAACAGCGCTCTTTCATATGATACCTTACATGCCCTGGCTACTAGGGCACTTCCGAGTATTTAAGAACCTTTCAGGCCCTGTTGTAAACAAAAATATATACATTTTTATTTTTTTCTTATTTGCAAAATAGTTGGGCAAACGTCATCTAAAACTATTCCAAAATTCAAGTTGATATCATTAGTAATTCTTGAGATATCTAGCTGTGACAGACAGACTGAGTCGCATCATAAGGGTTCCTTTTTACCATTTTGGTACGGAACCCTAAAAAGTTACTAAAATTATTATGTTGTAGAAAGACGGTTTGATGACAAGAGGCTTAAGTGCTTTTGGGTTTGAGTATGTGTGAATGTGAAGTGGTGGAGTCAAGACTACATACATACACTTTTTACTTTTTTTTGGCGAATTCTTCATTCATTTTCAAAAGAAACGATTAGTTACTAGAACCATCGTTAGATTATAGGAACTGTTAGAATTGCGTCCACAAAACGCTTTCTTACAAAATATAGATCGGCTAACATTTTGAAAGTAAACGTTCGTATTTACATAAAGTGTGCTGTTATCTGGTTGTATAATCCTTTCCCTGACTTAACATGGTATACCGAGGTAATTAACAAGTGATAGTGAAAGGGAATAGGGCTGTTCTAGAACCTGTTCAGAACGGTCGGTTGGTGAGAATTTGGTTTTGATATTACAGACATTACATATTATTACGTATTGGATTTAGCAAAATAAGGTTTTAAGGGCTCGTGTCGCCGACACCGCTTGATTTCACCGAACCAATATACGGTTGTTAGTAATAGATAGCTACCCACGAAGATCACACGTGTCGCATTGACATGCCCAGTTTAATGAAAAAAAAAAGGAGTTAGTGTTGTCTTTATATATTTCCAAATAGTTGTCCCATAACACTTCTCTGTCCTCTACTAAACTTATGAACGTTTCGTAATCAAAACTTTCCATGATAGTTTACTAAAAAGTTAAGTTTAGTAAGCACGTGTACGTAAGCGGCCGGTAATGGAATAACAACTGATGATCAGCGGAGTGGCGGGGGCCGCGGTGTCGGCGCGGTGGCGGTGCCGTCTACACGAACCCTCAAAGCTGTTCGAGTCGATCGATCAAGGTTTAAGCAACACTTCCCGAAATCGGTCCGCGGATAAGTGACCAACAGACCATCCATTTTACACCAAGACCTCGGCCTCGGAAAGCATGTTAAGCCGTTGACAATTGCGGCGATAAGTCCTCTCTTTGAGGAGTGGTTGGAGAGGCCTCACGGCATCCTCACCTTCCGCCTGACGCAGGTCCTCACCGGACACGGTTGCTTTGGGAGGTTCCTGTTCCGGATAAGGCGGGAGGAAACGCCCGGGCGTTACCATTGTGTGGATCGCCCGGAGGACACGGTGGAGCATACGGTGGAGGTCTGCCCGGCCTGGGCAGAGCACCGCCGCGTCCTCGCGGAGGCGATCGGCGGCGGCGATCTTTCGCGTCCGGCCCTGATACAGGCCATGGTACGGAGCGAGAGTGCATGGGAAGCCGTCACCTCCTTCTGCGAAGCAGTAATGCTTGCGAAGGAGGAGGCTGAACACGTGAGGGAGAGGCAATCTTTGCGCCCTCACGCTCCTAGTCGCCTCAGGAGACGCCCTAGGCGTCGGGAATCGATAGCCGATTCCCGGCCACCGTAGGCGCGGGCTTGCGGATGGCGAGCAATGGGTAGCTCGCCGTCCGGTAAGAACCAGGCCTGGGTCGACGGCGCGTTGTGTTCCACGCGCGCCTCAAAGAGATGTCAGCACTAGCTGAAAGGGTCCGCTAGGGCCGATGCCCGCCAGGGTTGCGGGTTGTTCGAAAGAGTTACCGTGGCCCTGGCACAGGCAACTGTAGAAACACGGGCGGGTTTTAGTCAGTAGAAGTCAGACACGCCCTCCCGCTCCACCCAGAGCAAGAGAAGTTATTTGATGATTTCCCATCCACAAAAAAAAGCCGTTGATCTCGGCTGTCATTCGTAGATCTTTGACAGTCGTTACTGGTAGTCATAAACCCGGAAATCTAATAAGCAGTCTTTTACCGAGGGGTATAGTTGTAACGTTAATAAAAATAATCGGGCAACATTCACCATAAACAATAACCAAATCGAAACGTGGTGGAATTATATTGGCAACACTTTAAGCAAAGACAAGTGCGTCCTGATTGGCTGAACTGAACCGCCGCCATTTTGCACTAGAAGGAAGGGTTACAAAGGCCGGCGCGTCATTTCTGAGGACAGACCATCCAGTGCGATCAAGTTATAAACCTATAACCGTGAATTAGCGGCGAACTAAAAACTAATAAATCCAGATTATTTAAATTATCTAAGGATATGCCAAGTCGCTGTGTCTTTCAGGCCCCAAATCGGGACTCATCTACTATCTGAGGTTCTTCCTCTACCTGAAGTACTTCTACCAACCAACCGGCGTAGCTACTAACGCTGCGCATCTGTTCAAGTTCCGGGACGGCTCTGCGGATACTAATTCTGCACCGCCGCCGCCGTCACCGCAGGGGAGTGGCTGGACGACCTGCGAGGAACGACACCGGAGTCGGAAACCACATCAGCACCAGGATCCGGCTACCTACGTCAGGAAGACCTGCAGGATAGTACCTTAGTGAAGTGGCAAATACACTCGCGCGCTCGATATTGAACCACGCCCAGCTCAACCAGCTTTGTAACTTGTATTAGTCTAATTAAATATTGTATGTAAAGTTAACTTGCCCATTTAATCTTTCACCACCCACATACTAGCGGACACGTTACATTGTGTTACCCAGTAACTGGGTTGTGGAGGTCAGATAGGCAGTCGCTCCATGTAAAACATTGGTATTCAGGCTGCAATCGGGACGACTAGTAGTAGACCCCCAACATCTACATAGTTGGATGATAAAAATGGCTTTCTAACGACCCTTATAGTAGGTGGCGACTGCCGCTTATGGATTATCTGCAGTACCAGAAGCTTCACATATGCGTTGTCATCCCAGATACAAAGGTGAAATGCCCCATATGCCTGGAATTATACCGGTACCCTTCATCACTGCAATTCTGGTTGGTGGCACAAGCAGGTGCGGCAACATTTATTTAATTAATTAATTTAATTTAATTTATTTCAAAATAATCAGATAACAGAGATCCGTAGTGTTAGTAAAGTACCTTATGCCTAGTGTTACTCAATCTGCCTAGCCTTTTCCCAACGATGTTGGGGTCGGCTTCCAGTCTAACCGGATGCAACTGAATACCAGTATTTTACATGGAGCGACTGCCTATCTGACCTCCACAACCCAGTTACTGGGTAATACGATACCCCTTGGTAAGACTGGTTGTCAGACTTTCGGGCTTCTGACAACCCGTAACGACTGTCAAAGATCCAGGAATGACAGCCGGGACCAACGGCTTAACGTGCTTTCCGAGGCACGGAGGAGTCTCGGTATGAAAAGATGGTCACCCATCCACAGACCAACCCCGGCAAGCGTAGCTTAACCTGATGGATCGACCCGTGTGGCTGTTATTACTTAGCCACGAGCTCGTTCACTTAGCCACGAGCTCCTTAGCCCGAGCGCCTAGTGTTAGTATATACATAAACCAAAATAACAATTTGGGTATGAGTCACTTTGTAAAGAAGACGTAAACCAGTTTCTCAACCGGTCATCTTCTCCACAAAATGCCTCATAAAAGGGGAAAACACATGCTCAGTCACTGTTTCTAGAATGCTGTTGCCACTGGCCCGGATTCTAGCTGCCACAGACGCTATTTTCTTCCGCACAATTGCGTGGAAGCCAGTCAGTACGGTTCTGCGTAAACATCTCTGACGCACTACAGAACTGGGGCAGTCTCAAGAGCATTCTAAAAACATTCTTGTACTGGACGTGCAGGACATCCAGCGACCTTTTGGTGTAGTTGATCTACAGACCACCCGTGTACAGACCCTGACAATATGCTTTGAAAAGCGTTATTTTTACCTGATCCGTGCAGCGGGCGAATCTACGAGACAACATGTTACCGCGGACCGCCAAAGCCCTGCGCTCCCTCTCAATATCCACATTGTCTTTCAGGTCGTCGGTAAGCAAAGGTCCCAGATATTTGAATTGTTTTACTCTTCTTATGCTCAAGCCATTTAGGGTAAAGTTAGGTGAATAATCTGTACACTTACCGGCGACCCCAAACATGGTGCAGCAATCATGTGGTCGATGATGGCCTAAATTAAATGACTTCCACACATGTTTAGTTGTGACTTATCCATACTCCATGTGATACCTGTAGATATTACTAAGGTACTCGTAAAACACCCAGTAGTCAGCTTTTTCCAGCTTGATTTCGCTATAAATAGTACAGATACCGGCTTATAAGTATAAAATTACACTCGATTCCTTTTAATATCTCTCTCTTTCTTGTTTATTACACAAACTTACAAAATAATTGCTTCGTGGGAAGCCGAATTACGCGCGATTGTTTTGACCGCCGCCACTGATCTATAAAAATCAATCTGCCTAGCCTTTTCCCAACTATGTTGGGGTCGGCTTCCAGTCTAACCGGATGCAGCTGAATACCAGTATTTTACATGGATCGGCTGCCTATCTGACCTCCACAACCCAGTTACTGGGTAATACAATATCTCTTGGTAAGACTGGTTGTCAGACTTTCGGGCTTCTGACGACCCGTAACGACTGTCAAAGATCCACGAATGGCAGCCGGGACCAACGGCTTAACGTGCTTGCCGAGGCATGGAGGAGTCTCGGTATGAAAAGATGGTCACCCATCCACGGACCAACCCCGGCAAGCGTAGTTTAACCTGCTGGATCGACCCGTGCGGCTGTTATTACTTAGCCACGAGCTCCTCCCGCCATTGATCTATAGTAATATTATAATGAGGTAAATTTTGTTTGTAAGTTTATATGTAGGGGGTAATCTTCGGAACTGAACTGATCCGATTCCGAAAATTCTTTCACTGATTTGAAGCTACAGTATTCCCGAATGACTTCTTACTTAATATTGTAAACGCGAAAGTTTTTGAGGATGGATGTATGGTTGTTTGTTACTCTTTCACGCAATAACTACTGAACAGAATTTGATGAAATTTGGCATACAGATAATTTTAACCTGGATTAACTAACATAGGATAGTTTTTATCGCGATATTCTTGCGGGTTCGAGAGTCACGCGGGTAAAACCGCGGAGCGCTGCTAGTAGGATACATTTTTAATCTCTTATCTCTTGGTAAGACTGGTTGTCAGACTTTCGGGCTTCTGACGACCCGTAACGACTGTCAAAGATCCACGAATGGCAGCCGGGACCAACGGCTTAACGTGTTTCCGAGGCACGGAGGAGTCTCGGTATGAAAAGATGGTCACCCATCCACAGACCAACCCCGGCAAGCGTAGCTTAACCTGATGGATCGACCCGTGTGGCTGTTATTACTTAGCCACCTTTGGGACAATACAGTAGTGTTTTAGTACTTACCTTCTTTTATTCCATTCATTCATCATCTAAAAGTAATGTATGGTCTAGCAAGGGATCATACAATGTTAATTGCAAAATTATGTTTCTATATCCACAATTCTTGAACTCTTCAGTTTTAGGGTTCCGTACCTTAAAAGAAAAAACGGAACCCTTATAGGATCACTCGTGTTTCTGTCTGTCTGACCGTCTGTCACAGCCAATTTGCTCCGAATCTAATGGACCGATTAAGTTGAAATTTGGTACACGTATGTATTTCTGTGACCTAAACACGGACGTGTAACGTAAATAAATGAATTTTGAATATGGGGGTCAATTTTGTGGGCAAATAAGAAAATGAAAAAGAAAAGTTTTGCAAACTGTACCGTGTGACATATCAAATGAAAGAGCTTACTGTGAGGATCTCAAATATATTTTTTTTTATAATTTTAAAATAAATAATTTTAAAGTTATTTAAGAATATAGACGAAAATTGACCATTCCCCCCTCTCTGAAAGTAATGAGCCTAAAATTTTGAAAAATAAAAGTACAGAAAATAGTTCAATACCTATAGATTACAGGAAAACTTATAAGAAGTCTATGGTCTTAAACATGGTAAATCTCTCATTATTGTGCATACATACTTACATTTGCAGTTTGAATGTATGGGAGAACATGTTTTTCAACTACAATGTTAAGTTTGATCTTGGGATTTGTCCCAACTACGGAACCCTTCATTGTGCGTAGTCCGACACGCACTTGGCCGGTTTTTTAAATCCTCGCTAAAAGGTTGATCATTGGGTGTTTTAATCTATGATTGGATTAGAGTATATTGTGGTGCTATTTTAAAATATGGCAGCTGCAATTCGGTGTGAAGATTATAACGGTACGTAAAGTAATCAAAAGCTCATAGCATCATCACGCCAGTTAGCACGACTTCAATAAAAACAAAATAAAAAACCGCGACCTCTTATCGCGAAGTCATCTTTAAATATTTGTTTCATCTCTGTGTGGGGATATCCGTATTTTTTGTTCTCCTACAAAGCTTTTTTTAAATAGTTTTATACCGAAGCTTCTAGCAATATACAGTAAGCAAAAAAGTTATGTATACAGCAGACCTTAATAAGCAAGGGCATAATTACGTGGACTTCAGCATATGATAAAATCCTTAGAATTATTCTTGCACATTTAACAACCGTACCCGTTCTTAAAATTTCAATCCTACTTTACCAATCGTACTCCACACTGATGCAAGAAGTGAGGGTTACGGGGCAAAAAGGAAAAGAAAAAAATTATGAAAAAAAAAAGATTATGATGTTGAGTTCTTTATTTTGTTAAATCCCTTCTGGGTTGATGTGACATCAGATGTTTGTTATAGGAGGCTCGTTAATACTTTCCGCCAGGTTTTGGTTGACGAGGACAACGTAGTATTTGTGGGTACACTTTGGCAGAATGGTTAATTTCTCTGACACTTAGCGTGGTGTCAGATTTGGGCGAATCGTATGTCCAGGGTTAAGCCTACTTTTGCGAAGGTATGAGGTTATTTTGAGATTTATTCCTGGCGTTAGGTAATTATTTTCATAGGCATTAGGTAGGTTTATATGTAGGACTCCGTCAGGACCTGTTATTCAAATGGGGCGTAGCTCATGTAAAGGTTCCATGTAGTGGGACCTTATGTTGTACTGGCTGACATTCGATTGCTTGCGCCAGTGTAAAGCTTTAAAAACTCTGGAGGGCCTTTACTTTCCCGCGATCAATTTAAGTAATTCAATAATAAACAACCTCGCGTTGTACTCCGATATATTATTTTATAAGACTTTTCTATATTCATAATTAAAAGTAACTATCTAGCACGATCGCCGGGGGGCAGAGGCATGACGTCTCCCTAGAACAAAAGCTACGCCTTTGTAACCGACTTCAAAAAAGGAGGTTCTCTATTCGACCCGTATCAATCTGCCTAGCCTTTTCCCAACTATGTTGGGGTCGGCTTCCAGTCTAACCGGATGCAGCTGAATATCAGTATTTTACATGGAGCGACTGCCTATCTGACCTCCACAACCCAGTTATTGGGTAATACGATAGCCCTTGGTAAGACTGATTGTCAGACTTTCGGGCACGGTAACGACTGTCAAAGATCCACGAATGACAGCCGGGACCAACGGCTTAACGTGCTTTCCGAGGCACGGAGGAGTCTCGGTATGTAAAAATAGTCACCCATCTACGGACCAACCCCGGCAAGCGTAGCTTAAGCTGATGGATCGACCCGTGCGGCTGTTATTATTACATTTGACAGGCCAGATGGCGTGGTTGGTTAAGATACCACCTGCCATGCCGCTGGTCGTGGGTTCGATTCCCATCCAGGACAAACATTTGTGTGCATGAACATGTCTGTTTGTCCTGAGTCTGGGTGTAATTATCTATATAAATATGTATTTACAAAAAAAAAAAGTAGTGTATGTAGTATATCAGTTATCTGGTTTCCATAGTACAAGCTCTGCTTAGTTTGGGATCAGATGACCGTGTGTGAACAATGTCCTAGGATATTATACATTATATTATATATTACTTAGATACAAGCTCCTCTATTCTCTATCTCTATTCGACCCGTATGTAAGTATATACATATTAGAGATGGGCCGACTATGTTGGTTAGACTAGTTGATTTCTGGGTCTAAGTCAAATTAAGTAATTAAAGAAAGAGTACCTTTCCTATTTATAAACTGTTTGCTAATTCATTTGTTTTTTTTTTTTTTTTTTGTTAGATAGAAGTATTATTACTCGTATAATATCAAATAAGAAATTTTTAGGAAAAGGTTGCAAACTGTACCGTGTGGCATATCAATTAAAAGGGCTTATTGTGAGGGTCTCAAATCAATTATTTTTAATAAGATAAAAAAATAGTTTAAAAGTTATTTACGAAAATAGACGAAAATTGATCATTCAAATTTCCTTATCTCCGAAACTAACTGAGCCTAAAATTACAAAAAAAAGAAAATTATATAGATTACAAGAAAATTTATAAGAAGTCTTAAAATAACATGGTAAATCTCATAATATTGTGCATACAAAAATACATTTGCAGTTGTAATGTATGTTGTAACATGTTTTTAAACTGCAATGTAAAGTTTGTTCTTGGGATAATTCTTTCACTTCTTGCTTCATCCCAACTACGGAACGCTTCATTGTGCGTGGTCGGACACGTAGGTACTTGGCCGGTTTTTTTCTTTCTTTCGTCTGAGATGCATCTGGCATTGCATACCAGGGGGAACGTCTTCCGAGGACTAATTTTAAATACTGTTGATTTTAAAGCAAACATAATTAAATAAAGTATTCTATAAACCTACTTAAAGAAACGTATTTTGCATGCACCTGTTTTTATTACTTAACAATTAAAAGAATATAGTAAACATAATACAAATTGCAGTTTCCCATACAAACTGTTGGAATCACTTAGGTATGGCATTAAAATTAATATCAATGCTAAGTATGCCTGGGCGCAGGCAAATTTAATTATTATTTTTATTATTCGTAATTACATATTATTATGCTTTGCCAAAGGTCGGTTGGGTAATAAAAGGAATCGGGATGTTTTTTTTTTTTTAATTTTTAATAAATAAGTACTTCTTGTGTTCTTGACTACCTCGCTAGCGCTACTGCTGAGCCTGATGTCCTGGTTCCGATGCACAGGATCGGCAAATAAAATAATATAAAAAAAAATAAGTTTATTTCTTCACTTAAGGATATAACTATGTTAGGTTTGGAGTCACCTTTTAAGCAAAGATTTGCTTGTATTAGGTGGTTCCGCTCCTCCAGTTTACAATCATTCTACAGATGTGTGAGAAATAAGCAAAAAGATTGATTTAAGACTAATTAACATTAGGATTTAGAATATGTTAGTGAGTGTGTGTATGTGTGTGGGTTCGTTTGTGTGTGTGTGTGTTTGTGTAGGTGTCGGGACGTAGTGGGTGGGCATGTGTATGTGGTATGTGTAGCGCGAGGATGTGCGGGTGTGGTGTGCATATGTGTACAAATTATATTGTTTCTTTGTTACGAGTATGTGATCTAGTGTAGGATATCTTCGGTTTCTTCGTAACTTTTACTCTTGAGCCATTCAGTTAGTGTTTTTTTTACAGTCGTGGTATGTCATAGAGTAGATGGCACATTGTTCATTGAGAGCGTTATATTTACGGGAAGATTGTAGATTGCAAATATCAAGCTTTCCATCAGGAATTTGTCAATAGTAGGTAACCCGGTGTTTCAATTTGACCCGTTTGCTTTGGTGGCAATAGACTTGCCTCCTATTCCATTTTCTGCTGGGATATTGAAAGTAACTGACGAAATGTGGGTATACTAAACATGTCGTGATGGTTCAGTAGTTACGGCCTCGCCTCTAACGTACGAGGTTGTGAGTTCAAATCCGGGCAAGTACTAAAGTGACTTTTCAAATCATATGCACTTTCTGAGTTTGGATTGTGGAAGTCAGATAGGCAGTTGCTCCATGTAAAATTATTCAGCTGCATCCGGTTAGACTGGAAGCCGACCCCAACATAGTTGGGAAAAAGCTAGGGGCAGATTGATGTACTTATTGGAGATTACTGACATCGGTGAAGGAACACACCGTGAGGAAACTTGGACCTGTTAATATAAATCTGAAATTGCCAACCTGTCTTGAGCAATGCTCGTGCCTTCTCTGTATGAGAAGAGGGTTTTACCCTGCAGTGTAACAGTAATAGGCGAGTATTATCAATATCTCTGCTTACCCCTTCTGAGCATACCTTGTGTTAATAGTAATTTATTTTAGCACAAAATTAAGTATAATGCCTTATATCGTCATCAGAATCTTCGATGCACTAACTGCATTCCTACCTAATCTTCGAGTTTTAAAGGCGTGACTCCTGCTTTTTTTTTTTCATCATTCTCCTGCCCTTGTCCCAATTTATTTGGGGTCGGCGCAACATGTCTTCTTCTTCCATACTTCTCTATCAGTCGTCATCTCGATAGTCACTCCCTTTCTGGCCATATCATCTTTCACACAGTCCATCCTTCCCTTACTCGTATAGCCCTCCACGTTCATACTCAACACTTTCCTGACGACATTTTCCTCATTCCTCCGCATCACATGCCCATACCATGACACATCATCAGACATTTTTTTTTTTGTGGATGGAAAATCATCAAATAACTTCTCCCGCTCTTCGCGTCAGACTTCTACTGACTAAAACCCACCCGTGTTCCTTCAGTTGCTTGTGCCAGGGCCACGGTAACTCTTTCGAACAACCCGCAACCCTGGCGGGCAGGGCATCGGCCCTAGCGGACCCCTTCAGCTAGTGCTGACATCTCTTTGAAGCGCGCGTGGAACACAACGCGCCGTCGACCCGGGCCTGGTCCGTACCGGACGGCGAGCTACCCATTGCTCGTCATCCGCAAGCCCGCGCCTACGGTGGCCGGGAATCGGCTATCGATTCCCGACGCCCAGGGCGTCTCCTGCGGCGACTAGGGGCGCGAGGGCGCAAAGTTTGCCTCTCCCTCACGCGTTCAGCCTCCTCCTTCGCGAGCATTACAGCTTCGCAAAAGGAGTTGACGGCTGCCCATGCACTCTCGCTCCGTACCATGGCTTGTACCAGGGCCGGACGCAAGAGATCGCCGCCGAAAGACGTGACAAATCAAAGTTTAACCACAAACTGCACACATAAACAATTATTCGTATACTAGCCACCCGTCCTAGCTTCGCACGGTTTTTACGACTTGAGAAAACATCTAGATTTCTTATTTATATGTAGATAAGTGTTATATTAGTTAATTATACAGATAAACCTTCCGGATACACAATCTTCTAAATGATGGTATAAACCACATCAAAGTTCGTTTCGAAGTTTAGAAGAACAACTCGGTTACACAGACAGATACGAAAAGCGACTTTAATTTACTTAGGTATATTGTGAATAGATGTGCGTGTGAGTGTGTGTACTTGTGAAATAAACTCGTATCGATGCGCAAGCGCAGTCCATCTGCCGCGCCCCGTGATGTTACCGTTCTTTGAATTGCGAGTAGTGATGGGACATACATCGATTATTACATATCGATATATCTATTCCGTGCCTCGGAAAACACGCTAAGCAGTTAGTTTCGGCTTGTCATATGTAGATCTGTGACAGTCGTTACGGGTAGTTAAAAGCCCGAAAGTATGACTAACAGTCGTATCAAAGGAGTTACCCAGGTTGTCGAGATCAGATAGGGAGTAGCTCCATGTAAAATTCTGGTATTTAGGTGCATCCGGTTAGACTAAAAGCCGACCCCAACATGGTTGTGACAAGGCTAAGCAGATGATAATGATCGATTTTGTATAAAAAGATTACGGATCTTGTAGCATCATCTATTAGGGACGTTTTCTTGGATGTTTGTAAATAACGTTATAGAAGGTACTGCCTCTACGACCAGTGTCAACTTTTCAATACTCACAGGTCAATGGCAACAAGCTCGCTCTCTCTACTTAGGACATATCATCATCTGCCTAGCCTTTTCCTAACTATGTTGGAGTCGGCTTCCAGTCAAACCGGATGCAGCTAAATATCAGTATTTTACATGGAGCGACTGCCTATCTGATCTCCACAACCCAGTTACTGGGTAATACGATACACCTTGGTAAGACTGGTTGTCAGACTTTCAGGCCTCTGACGACCCGTAACGACTGTCAAAGATCCACAAATATCAGCCGGGACCAACGGCTTAACGTGCTTTCCGAGGCACGGAGGAGTTTCGTTATGTAAAGAGGATCACCCCCCATGATGACCAACCCCGGCAAACGTAGCTTAACCTGATGGATCGACCCGTGCGGCTTTTATTACTTAGCCACGAGCTGCTCCGTGATAGAAGTTATTCGTACTTGACTTACTGAAAATAAAATTAGTAGCACAAGCATTTCCAGCCTATAATGTTACCCCTGCTGGGACACCAGGTCTCCTCTCTGTGAGAGGGAGTGGGCCGTACTACACCACGCGAGCCCAGTGCGGGTTGGTAGATATCACAAGGCTTAGAAGTTTTGGTTCTAGGACATCCTCACGGTGTTTAATAAAATTAGTGCTTGATTACCTTGCTCGGTTCTGCAGGGAGACTACTGTTTAGTCCCTACTGAACAGTGGTCTTTTTCGCAGAATTGACATTGTTAATATCATAAAGATTCTTTTTTATCGTTAGGGCAAACTTTGAACTGCCCTCAGTTCAATGTTTGTTTTGACAGTGAAGAAATTTTTTAAAATTGTAATTCGATTTATGTAAAAATGTGAATATTGGTAAAAATGTATATCCGACATTGTTAATAGGGACGGTCGATATGGATTATGATAATATTGGTGAGTTTTTATTTATAGGGATAGCACAGAATAAATAATAGTATCAATTGCGGTTGCTGAATTGCGCCCATGGCTTCTGGGATGATGCTGTTGAAAGTACCTACATAAAAATATATAGCTACCTATCCGATCTTCATTTCTGTTTAAAAAAAAAATTGAGTTTATTTTGAAAAATGCTGCAAACTCAAAAGCATTTATTTCAATGTTACCATTTTGATAATTGTTTTAGAATACCAGCGCTGCGGTATTTTTTTTTTAATATAGCAGTTTTATGCTGAGATATGAGCCTTTTTAGCCTCGCACCGGTCTTTTTTTAATTTGTTAATTTTGTATTTTTTGTTTTTTAATGTCAATTTTGTTAACTGTTAGTATTTCCGGTGCGTGTGCCAAATAAAATATTTTTTTTCTTTCTTCTGTCTGAAGGCACTTTTGGATTGTCGAGGACTTGTCGCCGTCGGTCAGAAAGATAAAGTTAGTGGCCCATTGGAATGCGAAGTAGGTTCCTATGGAAAAGAACGAGCATGGACACTGTTAATAAAAATTGTCACTTTCTAGTATAACGTTAAAAAAAACCTATTATACAAAAAATGATTGAAGTGTTATAGATTTTCCAGAACAAAAGAAGGAGGTACCAATAGATAAACGTTTTGCATAATTTCATTAAAAACTAATACCTACTTACCGAAAGAACAATAAAAACCAGACAAGTGCGAGTTGAACTCGCGTGGTGAGGGTTCCGTACGATGAGCATGTTATTTATCCCAAGAACAACCTTAACATTGTAGTTGAAAAACAGGTTCTCCGATACATTCCAACTGCAAATGTAAGTTTGTACGCACAATATTGACAGATTTACCATGTAATTTCTAGACCATAGACTTCTTATAATTTTTCCTGTAATCTCTATGTAAAGAACCATTATCTATATATTTTTAATTATTTTAAGTTCAGTACTTACCTACTTTCGGAGATAACGGGGAGATTTTCATCTGTTTTGCTAACTAACTTTAAAAGTATTTATTTTAAAATTATAAAAATAATTTATTTGAGACCCCACACAACAAGTCTTTTCGTTTGATATGTCACACGGTACTGTTTGCCAAGCTTTTTTTATTTTCTGGTTTGACTCCTAAAAGTGAGCCCCTTGTTAGATTCAGAGCAAATTGACTGTCACAGACGTACAGACAGACGACACACGAGTGATCCTATAAGGGTTCCGTTTTTTCACTCGGACGTACGGAACCCTAAAAATGTCGTGGTAATCTTTTAAATTGTGTTGAGCGACCTAAATTGTATTCAAGGCAAAAGGTTATAAATAAAACAATAGGATGTTTCACTGCTATTGAATGTTCTAGCAATGGCATTAACTATTTTTCTTTTCGTTTTTATTCTGTAAGAATTGGAATTATAAATAATTTTATAGCTATTCCACTCCCCGGAGTACAAATACAAGCTCCACACTAGGAAAGACTTCCATTGAAAATGTTTTTCATTGACATTAGTCAAATACACTAATATATATAGGCTTATAATTTAATATATACAGGGTTATTGGTAAAACACCAACAACCTCCTAAGGGGTCATTGTACTCATCATTATGGACAACTTTTACTATGGGACCAAACCTGAAATCGCGAAATAAAAATCAGCTGTTCAGTACATTTTGACGAATTATGCGAACATGCGTTTACTTATTTGTTACGGTTGCGAATCTTGATTTGATCAACATGCAACCTGATTTTGACCTGCTATTTGTAAAAAGACGTAAGACAATTTGAATAACACGGTCTACTTTCGTTGTGTGTTAAATTACGTGACTTTCCCAATAAATTAAATCAGTTCCTCCATTGAATATGACTTACATTATGAGCCCGATTACATAGTGATGTCCACAACACATAATCCATCGATTTATCATATTCTGTTAGTTCTATTATTCTCAAATTAGTGATTTGTCGATATCATCCGATAATAAAGTCGTGGCACGTGATTTGGCACGATTTTTAGTAATTACAAGTTATTGTTGATACTCTGATTGATAGGAGTAATAGCTGATTTAATATATTTTAATTGTGACCAAGGCTGTCGAGTGTTACGTCAATGCTGATGCGAAAAAAGCTTTCGAATTGTGGCTTGTTTCAAAGAAAAAAAAAAAACATTCATTTTCACTAAATGTGAAGCAAAACCGCAAATAGAAACGAATGTACCTTACGATGCTAATGTGATGCCTTGCTTAAAGAAAGAAATATTGTATATTCTGCACAAACAATACGCACATTACAAAAATAAAATCTCCTATATGTAGGTACACAAATGCAAAGCAGGCAAAAGCTTACTGCTTGGTTTTTTTTTATTATTTGTGATGGGTTTGCTCTTGACTCTAGTTTAGGTCAGAGGTGACAGAGACAAAGTCGACCATGGACTGAGTTTACCCAGAAGAAGCCTGTTCACTCTCACTTTGAATAGATTAGGGTCGTATGCGTTCGGAAACACAGACGCAGGTAGTGAGTTCCACTCCTTGGCAGTGCGCATTATAAAAGACATTTGAAAAGTGCTTAGTGCGAATTGGTGGAATAGCAATCAGGTAGGGATGGTAACTGGCAGTGCGTCTAGATGTCCGATGGTTGGTTGCTTGCTTGCTAATGAATTTATTTTTAAATTGCGAATAATTATTAATGAGATGCTTGCTCTGGCTGAGCTAACCCGCATTGACGTTAATTTCGATACTTAGATGAGTCTTTCTTTATCAGTTCACTTCTATCGATAAAACTATCGCATCACTAGCACTAAACATGGGTGCAGCATCTCGTCCTAGATGGAAGCGATGTAACCTAAACGAGCCGCTTATTTAGATGCATCTTATTTATTCATGATACACCCGTAAAAAACGAGAAGTACATAGGTGCGTGGTGCACCTATGTTCGTCACCTATGTTCTCTCAAATCGGTGAAGGAAAACATCGTGAGGAAACATCTGGCATGTCCTAAAACCAAAAATTCGAAGGCTGAGGGTGCATGACCAGGAATGCGTGTCCGCTTCATGCTGGTGGTCAGGATACTCGTTGAAGGCTGCTGTGGATGCTGACTGGCTGTGTGACTCGCCGCTCGAAAGCTTGAGGAAGATGATGACGTTACTAAGCTGCTCGAAGGCTGCGTCAATGTCCATGTTCGGGGTCACCAGTATAGAGGTATGAGGAACAGGGTGTAACGTTCACTCATCCTCCATAGAGGCGGGAGGATCTTCCGACCAGACGGGTGTTGTGTCTGGTGGGCTACTGCCCGACGACGTTGAAGTCGTGACGTTGTATACAGGGTTATTGGTAAAACACCAACAACCTCTTAAGGGGTCATTGTACTCATCATTATGAACAACTTTAACTATGGGACCAAACCTGAAATCCCAAAAATAAAATCAGCTGTTCAGTACATTTTGACCAAATAAGCGAACATAAATGTACTAAACAGCTGTTTTTTTTTCGCGATTTCAGGTTTGTTCTTATAGTAAAAGTTGTTCATAATGATGAGTACAATGACCCCTTAAGAGGTTGTATGTGTTTTACCAATAACCCTGTATATGCAACTCTAATTGCGCGATGCAGGGTTTTTCGTGACGTCAGTGTGGTGCGTAGTTCGCATGTGGCGATGTAGATGTCGCCACAACATGTAACATCCACAAACACATCCGCTCTGGGCCAGTGTGGTGGATTTTGGCCCACTCTGTCTCACAGAGAGGAAGCCTGTGTCCCAGCAGGGGGAACAGCATAGACTGATCATGAGGTAAATTACTTATTTTTTTGGTGTTTTTGACGTAAGCACGCCTATGAAGTTCCTTATTTATTGACAGGCAAGCATGGATGCAAAAATGCAATACTGGACGCTAAAGTAAAATAAATGCGTTGGAAAGATTATAAACAAAAGTAAACATACCAAACACACCAAAGAATCGATGGATGGTGTGAAAAGAAGATGACTGCTGACAGAGATGTATGGAAGACGAAGACATGCTGCGCAGGCCACAAATAAATTTGGATGAGGACAAGAGGATGATAAAACTGATACCGCATATAGCTACCGCCAGATGACCGTGCAATAAAGGTCATTAATCCCACTTGTAAAAGGGTGAATATTTGACCTTTTAACCGCCGTCATTACCTTCCGCCAAAAGTTGATGAAAGAGAATATATTTAATGAAATATTTTCAGCAATTCCTGATTCTGGTCCTTAAGCAGATTCTGGGAATTGATGAAATATTTCATTAACGATATTCTCCTACATCAACTTTTGGCGGAAGGTAATGACGGCGGTTAAAAGGTCAAATATTCACCCAAAAAATAAATAGTCTTCACTTTTTATTTCTTTTTCTGTTTCTTAATAAGGCGTATTGTATATCCTCTTTTAGCTATGCACTCCTGAAGCCTAGAGCCTACGTTTTCAGCTGGAATTTCTTCCCCCAGGCAACTTTCAAAGCGTCAATCAGCTGCTGCTGGTTGCAGACCTCTTGCTCGCTCTCTCTAACCCTTCGTTTCATTTGGTCCCGACATGTGCTCGATTGGATTCAAGCCCAGACTGCCACGGATAAACTTGTATGTGAGAGTCTTCCAGCACAGACTGGGTCGCTTAAGAGGATTGTGAAGCTGTAAATTTTCATACAAAAAGAGATAACGTTTTTCTCCCCGTAAACATAGTTTAATTTTCATAATTTTTGGAAATGTTGTTGGTATAATGAAAATCTAGGTCCGTACGTTTTTATTATAAAGAAATATTGTATACGATATAAGTTATTAGCATCTAAATATCTATATTTTTGACATAAAAACATCCTCGAGCATTTTTATTTTTTTTTAATTAAATTTAATTGAATTACTAAAAATGAAAAACGTACAGACCTAGATTAAAGTGTACTGAATGTAATGAGATTAAAATTGTCTCATTTTGTAAATGTTTAGGGGAGTAAAAACGTTATCGCGCGAAACAATATTTATGTAAATAATTGTATGAAATGTAGGCAATTGCCTCTAAAAATCGCGCCGCGTATCGGCACTTCACAATCTTCTTAAGCTGTGTGTGCACGGGCATTGTCCTGCATCAATCGTCGAACCCAGGACCCATTTGCTGTGCAAATGGGATCACATGAGGCCTGATGACTTCCTCATTATAACGCTGAGCAGTTACGGAACCATTTATAATAGCGAGATCAGTTTTGCCGTGTAAGCTAATCCCACCCCAAATCATTACTATTTGAAATGTTGAATTTAAATATGAAACCTTCTAAATATACATGACCGTGTTACTAATTGCCTTTAGTGAGTAATTCAGATACTTTTGAAACAGACTATAAGGACCTAAAATTCTACCTAGGTACCCCAAAAACCTCGCTTAACGCTAACTTAGCTATTACACAACATTTCCCGTACGCAGCACTAAGTGACATCACCCGTCCTTATTTAACTTAAATATAACTTATGGCGCTGTTAAAGTCACCATGATACTTATTTATAACTTAATCTTGGGCTTAGAAGTAGCTTGCTGAGTGAGGTAGAGCGCTTTTTAGGATATTTTAACTCAGCATTACATCGTGCCTAGAGAATACGCTGAGACGTAATAATAATACATTTCGCCCGCGTTGGTCTAGTGGTCGCAAGCGCTACTGCTGAGCACGAGGTCCTTTTTTCGATTCTTGCGTTGTAGTAATACATTTCGCCCGCGTTGGTCTAGTGGTCGCAAGCGCTGCTGCTGAGCACGAGGTCATATTTTCGATTCTGGGTTGTAGTAATACCTACATTTCGCCAGCGTTGGTCTAGTGGTCGCAAGCGCTTCTACAGAGCACGAGGTCCTGTTTTCGATTCTTGGGTTGTAGTAATACATTTCCCCCGCGTTGGTCTAGTGGTCGCAAGCGCTACTGCTGAGCACGAGGTCCTGTTTTCGATTCTTGGGTTGTAGTAATACATTTCGCCCGCGTTGGTCTAGTAGTCGCAAGCGCTACTGCTGAGCACGAGGTCCTGTTTTCGATTCTTGGGTTGTAGTAATACATTTCGCCCGCGTTGGTCTAGTAGTCGCAAGCGCTACTGCTGAGCACGAGGTCCTGTTTTCGATTCTTGGGTTGTAATAATACATTTCGCCCGCGTTGGTCTAGTGGTCGCAAGCGCTACTGCTGAGCACGAGGTCCTGTTTTCGATTCTTGGGTTGTAGTAATACATTTCGCCCGCGTTGGTCTAGTGGTCGCAAGCGCTATTGCTGAGCACGAGGTCCTATTTTCGATTCTTGGGTTGTAGTAATACATTGCGCCCGCGTTGGTCTAGTGGTCGCAAGCGCTACTGCTGAGCACGAGGTCCTTTTTTCGATTCTTGGGTTGTAGAAATACTTTTCGTCCGCGTTGGTCTAGTGGTCGCAAGCGCTACTGCTGAGCACGAGGTCCTGTTTTCGATTCTTGGGTTGTAGTAATACATTTCCCCCGCGTTGGTCTAGTGGTCGCAAGCGTTACTACTGAGCACGAGGTCCTGTTTTCGATTCTTGGGTTGTGGTAATACATTTCGCCCGCGTTGGTCTAGTGGTCGCAAGCGCTACTGCTGAGCACGAGGTCCTGTTTTCGATCCTTGGGTTGTAGTAATACATTTCGCCCGCGTTGGTCTAGTAGTCGCAAGCGCTACTGCTGAGCACGAGGTCCTGTTTTCGATTCTTGGGTTGTAATAATACATTTCGCCCGCGTTGGTCTAGTGGTCGCAAGCGCTACTGCTGAGCACGAGGTCCTGTTTTCGACTCTTGGGTTGTAGTAATACATTTCGCCCGCGTTGGTCTAGTGGTCGCAAGCGCTATTGCTGAGCACGAGGTCCTATTTTCGATTCTTGGGTTGTAGTAATACATTGCGCCCGCGTTGGTCTAGTGGTCGCAAGCGCTACTGCTGAGCACGAGGTCCTTTTTTCGATTCTTGGGTTGTAGAAATACTTTTCGTCCGCGTTGGTCTAGTGGTCGCAAGCGCTACTGCTGAGCACGAGGTCCTGTTTTCGATTCTTGGGTTGTAGTAATACATTTCCCCCGCGTTGGTCTAGTGGTCGCAAGCGTTACTACTGAGCACGAGGTCCTGTTTTCGATTCTTGGGTTGTGGTAATACATTTCGCCCGCGTTGGTCTAGTGGTCGCAAGCGCTACTGCTGAGCACGAGGTCCTGTTTTCGATTCTTGGGTTGTAGTAATACATTTCCCCCGCGTTGGTCTAGTGGTCGCAAGCGTTACTACTGAGCACGAGGTCCTGTTTTCGATTCTTGGGTTGTAGTAATACATTTCGCCCGCGTTGGTCTAGTGGTCGCAAGCGCTACTGCTGAGCACGAGGTCCTGTTTTCGATTCTTGGGTTGTAGTAATACATTTCCCCCGCGTTGGTCTAGTGGTCGCAAGCGTTACTACTGAGCACGAGGTCCTGTTTTCGATTCTTGGGTTGTAGTAATACATTTCGCCCGCGTTGGTCTAGTGGTCGCAAGCGCTACTGCTGAGCACGAGGTCCTGTTTTCGATTCTTGGGTTGTAGTAATACATTTCCCCCGCGTTGGTCTAGTGGTCGCAAGCGTTACTACTGAGCACGAGGTCCTGTTTTCGATTTTTGGGTTGTAGTAATACATTTCGCCCGCGTTGGTCTAGTGGTCGCAAGCGCTACTGCTGAGCACGAGGTCCTGTTTTCGATTCTTGGGTTGTAGTAATACATTTCGCCCGCGTTGGTCTAGTGGTCGCAAGCGCTACTGCTGAGCACGAGGTCCTGTTTTCGATTCTTGGGTTGTAGTAATACATTTCGCCCGCGTTGGTCTAGTGGTCGCAAGCGCTACTGCTGAGCACGAGGTCCTGTTTTCGATTCTTGGGTTGTAGTAATACATTTCGCCCGCGTTGGTCTAGTGGTCGCAAGCGCTACTGCTGAGCACGAGGTCCTGTTTTCGATTCTTGGGTTGTAGTAATACATTTCGTCCGCGTTGGTCTAGTGTTTGCAAGCGCTACTGCTGAGCACGAGGTCATATTCGATTCTTGGGTTCTAGTAATACCTACATTTCGCCCGCGTTGGTCTAGTGGTCGCAAGCGCTTCTACATAGCACGAGGTCCTGTTTTCGATTCTTGGGTTGAGCAAAGTGTTATTCAGCCCGCAATCTGGATTTTGGGTCCGTTTGATGGCAATAGGCTTGCCCCCGATTACATTGGACTTAAACATAACTGGCGAAATGTGGTTGTAGTATAGATACACCTCTGCCTAAGCCTTCGGGGATCACAGGCGTGAAGTTATATTTCAGTCCTATATAATAAGGGACGAGCCTTTTGCCGTCAATCTGGTTTGAATCCATGCTCTAAGCTACAGCTGAGTAAATACATTTAGAAAAATCAAATAACACTGCGTCCAACCCGAGGATAGGCCCTAGGATCTCATGTGAGTAGTTAAGAGGATTGTGAAGATGTAAATTTTCATACAAGCGTTCATAATGAACGGAACGGGTTTTGAGACACACATGCTACAGATATCCACCTAACCATTTAACATGGAACGCAAGCATGCGCCAACACAAAAACGGAACGCGGGCGTTCGAGCGCATGCAATTTTTGAGTTTCTGGCGACTCTGGGAATTCGATCGCGTGAGCGGGTAAACATAGTCATTTTTTTCATATTTTTGGAAATGTTGTAGGCATAATGAAAAACTAGGTCCGTAAGTTTTTATTACGAAGAAATATTGCGTACTACGAGTATATAAGTTATTAGCATCTAAATTTGACTTAAAAACTTCCTTGAGCGTTTTTTAATGAAACGCGAATGAATTACTAAAAAAGAAAAGCGTACAGACTTAGATTAAGGTGTACTGAATCTAATGAGACTAAATTGTCTCATTTCAAAAAGGTGAAAACGTTATTATATTTCAAGAAGGAAATGTAGGTAATTGCCTCCAAGATTTGCGCCGCGTATTGGCACATCACAATCCTCTTAATAATTATTTTGTGGTAAAAATGTAGCTAGTCATGCTACTTTAAGCATCACAACTCAAAAGCATAGCATAATCAGCCTATAATCTACCCCATGCTGGGACACAGGCCTGCTCTTACAGAGGTGAGAGGGAGTGAGGGATGTCACATGTCTTCAAATTTTTGGTTCTAGGACATTCAGGTTAACGCAAGAGGTTCTCCTTCGCCATTTTGAGAGCAGTAGTGATGAAAGAATTTTACATAATGTGTCTGCTTGGGACCTTGCTAACCTAACCTACGTCGGTAAGTGCGGTCGTTACCACTGGACGAACAGTGCTCACAACTCGTTTCAAATTAGCAGACAGCGCGGCTGCAGCGCTTTTTTTTTCCGTGGAGAAATGCTCATGCATACTGCACTACCACGGGGAGATAGTGCAGTTATGTGGGACTCCAACCCACTAAAACTCCACGGTGTCCTCCTCTGCCGCTTGTGGCGGGAACACGGCGTTAGCACTCACCGCGAACCCGCCGCGACTGTCCGTCACCGGACCCTCCTCTGGGGAGCACCCCCCATCACCGGCGCACAAGAACACATTGTGCACCGTGACCACCCCATGGACCAAACCAGCACATGGGCGCCAGACGACCCCGTGTCTAGTCACCCTTGGTCCGTCAAGTCAGTGGCCCGGCCGCCTACCACTTTTCGAGGATAGGGAGAGCGGCGCACCGCAATACCGGCACTCCTCTCCCGCCGCGGCCACCAACCCTCAGCCGCGATGCCTCCCATACGACATCGCGGCCCGCCTCAGTTGCGATGTCGCCCAAGCGGCACCGCAACCTATCTGTTGGCCGCTACGTCGTCGACTTCCTGGAAAAAGCCCTGACGAGCGGCCCCTCCTCGGGTTCCTCTTCGCTTCACCGTGGGTGACCAAGCCACGGCTACTGAGCCCCCCGCCTCGACAATGCGGGAACCCCCGGGGGGGGGGGGGGGGCGGCTGCAGCGCTGTGGCCGCGCTACTGTCGCTAGGTTCGAGCATCATACTCGAAGATAGCGTTTTGGCAAAACGTGTTTGCAATTTACCAAAGGCAAATAACCGCTGACCGCTTACGCTTATGACTATGTCAGCTACAATACCTCCTTTGAGCACACAACCTTATTAGGGGCATATAAATTATAATTTATAATAATTAACCGATTCGACGACAGAATTATGGTTTAGTCGATATAACGTTGGAAATAATTCAAGGTACTTAACGTTTTAAGGACAGACAGGATTTAGGATAATTCAATAAAGGCAATATAAATTACAGTACCTATTCGGTCGTTAATATATAGAGCGTTGTCTCTGTCACTCATGCCTGTGTGACAGTCTCTTTCTACAGCCAATCCCACGGTATCTTTCCACCTTTTGGAGAACCTATCCTTAGTATGTGTATCGGTGCTGATTAATATGTATAATGTTTCTGTAAGTAGATAATTAAAAATAAACGACGTGACATGAAGACGTGTAAAAGTGTTTGTAAACAATTTTACATGTCAAAAATATATATTTTTAGTGGATGATATCAATGTTTGCTGTCTAACTACAGAAAAACCGGTCCAGTGCGTGTCGGACCACGCACATTGAAGGGTTCCGAAGTTGCAGCAAATTAAATTCATCATGCTCCCTTAGATGTTACTGCTTGCGGTAGTGTCGGGGGTCAGGTTGCCTCCTTCCCTCAAATATGGCGAGGGGGATAATGCGTTATGCTCGTGAACGGGTGCTGCTTGTGGTGACTGGTCGTCTTGCTGACCTTGGTTTTGTTTTGTTATTAGTAATTTAACTCGTTGTTTATTTGATTTCGATGGTCCTAGTTTATCACCTGTGATTTCGAGTTACGACTACATGTACGGCTACATGTAAGTGGGCACGCCCTTTATTACTGGAGGCTTTTATTTAGATATAAAGTTCTGCTTACGTTTTTAGTTTTGTATTTTTGTTTCTGCTTGAGTATATTTTTCGATTTTTCGATTTTTTTTCTTCTTTTTTTATTTTTGGTATATTGGCGTGTGCTAGCTGACTTATAGCAAATAATTAAATTAAATTTAATGTTTGTGTTGCGTAATGTATGTACTTAGATATGTTATTTTGAGCAATGTTGTATCGATTTTTTTTTTACTGAACAGACAGCTGCTGGGGAGTTTGTTGCGCCACTTCTTCTCCCCAGCTAAAGCACTAGGAAGTAGTGAAGGTCGGGCGTTTTGGGGGACTGTGTTACGTTATTTTGACGTTCGAAAAGTGCTGAGTCTCAGCCTAGTTTGAATAAATGATTTTTGATTTTGATTTTGTTGAGATGAATTTACCCCAAGAACAAACTTAGCATTGTTGTTGAAAAACATGTTCTCCCATACATTCCAACCGTAAATGTAAGTCTGTACGCACAATATTGAGAGATTTAAGTATAATACGCGTCAAATAACTTTGCCGCTCGGAAACCAGGCTTTCCGATGCGCATGGCATGGCGCGCTGCTGTTTTAGTATAGATATTGACCACTGCGTAGTCATTTACGCGAACTTCAGAGCCGCAAAGTTATTTGACGCGAAGTATACTATGTTATTTTAAGACCATAGACTTCTTATAAATATTCTTGTAATCTATAAGTACCTATAGAACAATTTTCTGTATTTTTAGGGCTGCATACCTGAAAAGGAAAAAACAGAACGCTTATACTCGTAAGATCACTCATGTGTCTGTCTGTCTGTCCGTCTGTCACAGCCAATTTGCTCCGAATCTAATGGACCGATTAAGTTGAAATTTGGTACACGTATGTATTTCTGTGCCCAAACACGGACGTGTAATGTATATTAATGAATTTTGAATATGGCCCGGGGTCAATTTTGGGGGGCAAATAAGAAAATTAAAAAGAAATGCAAACTGTACCGTGCGATATATCAAATGAAAGGGCTTACTGTGAGGGTCTCAAATATATATTTTTATAATTTAAAAATAAACTGTTTTAAAGTTTTTTAAGAAAATAGACGAAAATTGACCATTCTCCCCCTTTATCTCCGAAACTACTGACCTTAAAATTTTGAAAAAAATACAGATAATAATTATATAGCTATAGATTACAGGAAAATCTATAAGAAGTCTATGGTCTTAAAATAACATAATAAATCTCTCAATATTGTGCGTACAAACTTACATTATTTTGTAGTTGAAATGTATGGGAGAACATGTTTTTCAACTACAATATTATGTTTGTTCTTGGGATAAATTCATCCCAACTACGGAACCCTTCATTGTGCGTGGTCCGACACGCACTTGACCGGTTTTTTTTATCATTTCAGACTCAGTTTCGTAGAATGGTAAATCTTCGTCTATTTTCTTAACAATTTATTTTAAAATTATTTAAGACCGCCACAGTAAACCCTTTCATTTGGTATGTCACACTGTACAGTTCACAAAACCTTTTTTCTTTTCTTATCTGCTCCCCAAAAGTGACCCCCATATTCAAAATTCATTTATTTACTTTACACGTCCATGTTTGGGTCACAGAAATACACAAGTGTACCAAATTTCAACTTAATCGGTCCATTAGATTCGGAGCAAATTGGCTGTGACAGACGGACAGACAGACATTCAAGAGATCCAACACAAGAGATAAGGGTTCCGTTTTTTCCGTTTAGGGTATGCAACCCTAAAAACTACTAAAATCTCAGAGGTCACAATCTCTTTTAAAGTCGAGACATGGTCTAGGTGATCATGTGAGGACCATACAGATAACCGTATGAGTTGGTCTTCTGAGGTAATTGATCACTACTCCAGAACTTTTCTGCCTCATCGGCCATCCGTCCTGGCAGCTACGTATGCGTACTATTTTGAATTGCAAATCAATACGTACAACGTAGCTGGCCTATAATAAGAAATATCAAGTAGCCGCTAACCAATTCTAAATGTATGTAATCCAATTAATTCCTTGTCTTGCAATTACTAATTAATTCTGTAATTTGTTACTAAGGATTTATTTAAACCACTAAAGTTATTGCGTAAAAATTAGATGATTGAAACACTTCTACTATTCCCTTTCCATTTCTTGTTTAAGGAGGAAGCGTCAGGGTAGCCCGCGAAATTCAAATTTACTTACGTTTTTTGCAATTTGCAAGTCAGTATTTAGTTGTATGTTGATTAAAGTATGATTCGCGACCGTAGCGTATATGAATTTACATAATTAGAATCAGTAATACAACTCCTTAAGGGAGAAGCGTCAGGGTAGCCCGCGAAATTCAAATTTTCTTACGTTTTTTGCAATTTGCAAGTCAGTATTTAGTTGTATGTTGATTAAAGTATGATTCGCGACCGTAGCGTATATGAATTTACATAATTAGAATCAGTAATACAACTCCTTAAGGAAGAAGCGTCAGGGTAGCCCGCGAAATTCAAATTTTCTTACGTTTTTTGCAATTTGCAAGTCAGTATTAAGTTGTATGTTAAATAAAGTATGATTCGCGGCCGTAACAAATACGTTTTTACAGAATTATATTCAATAGAATCAGTAATACAACTCCTTAAGTTAGTATAATCCTAAAATGTCAAGATTTCATGAAATAGTATTTTTTTAAGATTACCTGGTCTTAAAGAGTTGTATTGATCACTTTAATGATTCTAATTATGTAAATTGATACTTGTTACGACCGCAAATTATAATTTGATCAACGTACAATATAATACCGACTGGTAAATTGCAAAAAACGTAAGAAAATTTTAATTTCGCGGGCTACCCTGACGCTTCCCCCTAAAGGCGGAAGCTCCCCAGGTACCCCGCGAAATTCAAATTTTGTTACGTTTTTTTGAAATTTGCAAGTCAGTATTCGGTTGTATTTTGATTAACGTATGATTCGCGACCGTAATATATAAGTATATGAATTTACATAATTATAATTATTAGAATCAGTAATACAACTCCTTAAGTTAGTATAATCCTAAATGTCAAGATTTCATGACAATTAAATAGTCATTCATTAGGATTATATGAACTTAGAGAGTTGATGATTTTAATGATTATAATTCTATTAATAAAGATTTGTTACGGTCGAGAATCATATTTAGATCAACAAACAACCTGAGACTGATCTGCAAATTGCAAATAGCGTAAGAAAATTTGAATTCCGCGGGCTGCCTGAAGCTTTCGCCTTAATGGGAATAATTACAGAACAGATAATCTATCTATATAATCATCTGCATAGTCTTTTCCCAACTATGTTGGGGTTTAGCTTCCAGTCTAACCGGATGCAGATGAATACCAGTATTTTACATGAAGCGACTGCCTATCTGACCTCCACAACCCAGTTACGGGGTAATACGATAACCTCTTGATAAGACTGGTTGTCAGACTTTCGGGCTTCCGACGACCCGTAACTACTGTCAAAGATCTACGAATGACAGCTGCGACCAACGGCTTAACGTGCTTTCCGAGGCACGGAAGGTTCTTGGTATGTAAATATAGTCACCCATCCACAGACTATTTACCCGTGCGGCTGTTATTGCCGCTGTCTAACCCTTCCAGGAACGCAAATCTGATGGTATGTTATGGTTCCCACTAATCACCAAATAGCCAGTAAAAGTCAACATTTATCAATTTAAACTTCTCCTTAATCGTAGAAGAATTTTCGTAAACAAACCCTCACAGATCGCGCGAACGATACCAAAAGCTATGAGCTATAAATTATCGCGATACACATCTAGTGTGTGAGAGATTTTATCTTAACGCTCTCGAAGACCGCATGTGTAAACTAATGGTGATCATTATCGGAGTAAGACCATAGTCTGTTCGATAGACTGCAGCTCGTTGGTCTAGTGGTCGCACGCGCCACTGCTGAGACTAGGGATTCAATAACCAGGTCGGGGAAAGTGTTTTTGGGTGTAAGCAATAGAGACTTTTCAGTAATAACCTGGAGTTTGGATTTGGACTCGGTTGATGGCGATATGCTCGCTCTTTATTATATGGATTTAAACATACCTGGTGAAATGTGGCCTACTATAAAGTACACCTATGCCTAATTCGTTGGGATATTGAGTTCGGACCTAGGCAGGCTGGCTGTATCCAAGTAAAGGAAATTAAAAAGCCGGCCAAGTGCGTGTCGGAACACGTACAATGAAGGCTTCCTTAGTTGGGATGAATTTATCCCAAGAACAAACTTAATGAACAATGAACAACTGCAAATGTAAGTTTGTACGCACAATATTGAGAAATAAAACCATGTTATTTTAAGACCATAGACTTCTTTATGTTTCCTGTAGTGTATATGTGTAGAACTATTTTTTGTATTTTTTTTTTTTTTTAATTTTTGGCTCGGTAGTTTCGGCGATAAGGGGTAATGTTCAATTTTCGTGTATTTTCTTAAATTATTTAAAAAAAAAGTAGTTTTGAGACCCTCACAGTTAGCCCTTTCATTTGATATCTCACACGGTATAGTTTGCAAAACTTTTTTTTAATAATTTTCTTATTTGCCCCCATAAATGTACCCCATATTTAAAATTCATTTATTTACGTTACACGTCCGTGTTTGGGTCACAGAAATGCATACGTGTACCAAATTTCAACTTAATCGGTCTATTGGATTCGGAGCAAATTGGCTGTGACAGACGGACAGACAGACAGATACACGAGTGATCCTATAAAGGTTCCATTTTTCCGTTTGAGGTACGGAACCTTAAAAATCAGAACATGTGACTTGCACCAACTCGCACTGGGTCCGCGTGGTGGATTACGGCCCGACTCTCTCACAGAGGCAAGGTCTGTGTTTAAGCAGTGGGAACAATTCAGACTGGTCCTGGGTACCTTATCGATTGCAGTCACTATCTATTCATTCGAGTTGACAGTAGGTACCCGAAACCGAAAACTCGATTATAATCGAGTACATTACATTCACAATGATCATTATCACGATTATCTATAGTATCTTCTCGTTACACACATATAACAGTGCTTGATTTCGCAACAGCCGTGCAGTAACTATGTCTGGTGAGTGAATAAATTCGCGCGTAACTACACACTGTGAGAGTCTGTTTATGCATGTGGCGTAAGCGATAAGCGGTAGCGGGGTTAAAAAGTATTACTAGCTTCTGCCCGCGACTTCGTCACACTCCGGGGCAATGTAGCTTCATATTATGTTAGTTATGTTGTGTAAATATATTTATTATTTAAAACTTTTATAAACCACATAAAGCAATAAAATAAATAATTAAAAAAATCTAAAACTCGACTGCAAAAAGACAATTTAAAAGTAAAAAGACCGAAACAAGATTGAGAATAGAAAACAAAATTAAAATAAACTATAAACAAAGTAAACTACTTCGGTTTAATAGACTATATTAAAAGCTGAAAGCCTAAGTTAAATACCCGCATTAAGTTTAATTGCAAGCGGAAGCCATTATTTATCTTTCGGTTTATAATTTGCAATTGGGAATTTAGAAGATACGCGCGAAACACATAACGTTTCCTTGTCAGTCGGGTAAAATGGACTAACATATTTAAAACTATAGTCTGTTTTTTAAACTAGGAAACTAAATTCACATTTCAAATGTTCCATGTATCATTTTTTCACATTTGCACCTGTCGAATTAGTCTCCGAGATTTAAAAATAGACCATAGGGTATAACGGGCGGTCTTCTCGCACGGGGCGACTCAGGCAACCTTAGGCAAAACGATTTTTTTTAATGAAATTATTTTAATTAATCAATCAAAGTATGTATGTATGTTATCTATGCACTTTCGCCATTTTATCGGTAGTTCATTGATTCCTTTGCTGAGAAAATTGTGGGAGCGAGAATCAATAAAATCTTTGAAGGCGGTTTTGACAGCCTCACCGGAATTGAATATTTTTTCCTTGCAATAATCTGTTGGGGCAAGGTCCGGGGAGTACAGTGGTTTTAGGAGACATTCCAATGACAGCTTCTCTAACTCAGCGACCGGCTGTTGTGCAGTGTGTGGTCTAGCGTTGTCCTGAAGCAGCAGTGTGCTAGAGCAATTGACCAGTCTCGGTTGCTTAACGACTAGCTTTTCCATCATGACCTGCAACTGTTGACAATACAGGTCTGCCGTAATCATCTGGCCAGATCTTAGGAAGTTGTAGTGGTCTACCAGACTTTTTCTGAGTCAACTTTCGCTTGGGGCAGGATTTGGCCGGTTCACCTGGGTTCAACCATTGTGATGAGCGTTTCCAATTATCATACAGGATCCATTTTTCATCACAAGTAACGATACGATTCAAAATCCCCTCGTTATTGTGATGGTTGAGTAATGTAATGTAACGCAGCACTCGACTCTGTTTATTGGATTGCTTCACTCAATTCAAGCGGTACCCATTTTTCGAGCTTTTTCACTTTTCCAATTTGTTTCAAGTGAATTAAAATTGTTTTGTCACTCACAACGAAGCCTACCGCTAACTCTGACGTGGTTTGCGATGGATCCGCTTCCACGATCTCTTTTAATTCGTCATTGTCAACTAGGGTCTCCGGTCGTCCACGAGGTTTGTTCTGTAGATCAAAATTTCCAGAACGAAAACGTTGGAACCAAAAACGTATCGTGTTTTCATTACGGTAGCTTCCGCATACACATCGTTAATCCTTCGAGCTGTTTCTGTGGCGCTGGTGCCACGGTGGAACTCGTATTCGTAAATAACCCGCTATTTTAAGTTTCCCATATTGTGAACAGAACGATGTCAAAGAAAAATCAAATAGCGCGAAAACAAATGAATCACTAAATTGGAAACACAAATAGGCAAGCAAAAATTTGAAATAAATATGCATTTGGAATTCCTAGCCAAACGCCAGATTTATTCCCCCCAGATTAGAGTATTTAAATTAATAATGCGCCTAATTTGAGACAGCGCTCTTCTTGATGGGCGAGTCCTATTACTGGCTGGACACAGAGCCTTTCGTGAGCTCAGCACAGAACACGCAAGCTAACCACTCAAGGCCATTGGCATATTTCTGTGTCTTAAATGTGTTTAAAAACATCTATAAGTATCAATGACAAACCAATAAGAAATGCTGTTAATTAAAGTGAAGATTAATTTGAGTAGTTCTATGTGGTATTCAGAAGTGAATGTAGAACACAATGCCATTGGCATTTATCTGCGCCTTAATTAAAATTCGATGCGCCATATTGCCGGCCGGTACTGTACCGACAGTGGCAGTAGGTCGTACGTCAGTGGTAACAAAACGAGTGTAAGCTTTACCTTAATGAAACTCCGTACTACGTTAGGCCAGCTCAAGGAGCTACCCCTTCCGCTTTTACCTTGCGCCCTGTTGAAAATCCATCCGAAAGTAATGTATTATAATAAGTCTATGGTCCAGCCGAACTAATCAAATTGGCAGTCGCAATTGTGGTCATCTTTTAGTTTGTTTACATTAAACGAGGTGGAAGTATTTAAAACTACGCTCAGTTGGTGACTTTCACTTTATATATTTACATTTTACATATTCCCACATTCCTGAAACACTCTTTTTTTATTTATTTTTTTTTATAATGTGACTAAATAATAGCCCAGCTGTTCGTTACGCTCGTTACATCATCTATCGGCTAAACTCCGCAACTGGAGTGCGATACTCTATGGGTTTGAAGCTACAAAATAAGCGGGAAGCATTACCATTATCAGGAAGTATTGATGTCATTGTGGTCCCAGGAAACGTTGCTTATTCAGAAAAAAATAACTGGGTTGTGGAGATTATCTATCTATATAAATAAAAAGAAATGTCCTGTCTGAGTTACTCGTTAACGTCCAGCTCAAACCCTTAGACCCAGAAAGCTGAAATGTTGCACAGAGTTAGGTCCCTTTTATAATGTAGACAAAGAGTAAGGTTTTTTTTTAAAATTCAGCTCCTAAGGAGTAAAATAGTGGATGAAAGTTTGTATGGAAAATCATTTTTGTAGTTTAAACACAACGCTTTGCTAGACCTCATGCATGGCTGGCGGCCACTAGAACAACGAGACAGTCTCTTAGAAACTGTTTACTATAATCTTGTAACCATTCCACATCATCATTCTCCTGCCCTTGTCCCAATTTATTTGGGGTCGGTGCAACATGTCTTTTTCTTCCATACTTCTCTATTAGTCGTCATCTCGGTAGTCACTCCCTTTCTGGCCATATCATCTTTCACACAGTCCACCCATCGTTTCTTTGGTCTTCCCTTACTCGTATAGCCCTCCACGTTCATACTCAACACTTTCCTGACGACATTTTCCTCATTCCTCCGCATCACATGCCCATACCATGACAACCGATTTCCACACAACTTTTCAGTCACCGGTGTCACTTTCAGACTTCCTCTTACGTACTCATTTCTTATTCTATCCATTCGCGTAATACCACACATCCCTCTTAGCATTCTCATCTCGGCTGCATGCAATTGCCTTTCATTCATTCTTTCTTGTAACCATTCCACATCAAAGTTAATACTTAGCCAGTTGTCTCACCGCCGGCGAGGAAGCGACTAACTATCGGCTATTTTCTCACAATAGATGATATACTTTCCGTGTAAACAAAAGAGATGCATATAGAGGTTATGGGTAAAAGCAACCTCTTAAGGGGTCATTGTACTCATCATTATGAACAACTTTTACTATGGGACCAAACCTGAAATCGCGAAAAAAAAATCAGCTGTTCAGTACATTTATGTTCGCATAATTCGTCAAAATGTACTACTGAACAGCTGATTTTTTCTTGCGATTTCAGATTTCCCGGTCCCATAGTAAAAGTTGTTCATAATGATGAGTACAATGACCCCTTAAGAGGTTGCTGGTGTTTAATAACCCTGTATATTTATACTGCCGCCGTGCCGTAAGGAAAAAGGACGAAATATTATGTTTTGGGGGGCTGTCTTATGTAATTTTGACGTTCGAAAAGTGCTGATTCTCAGCCTAGTTTGAATAAATGACTTTTGATTTTGATTTTGATTGAAAAGGACAAAAAAAATTGTCCTCGTTAGATACAAAGTCAGACGCGTCTTTTAATAGTGAGAATTATTGGGTTTTCGTTAAGTTTACGCCAATATAAAAATACTGGTAGATGCGTCTTTTTTTGCTGATTACGAATATGTAAATAACTCTTATTTCGAAAAAAATGTCAGATACGTCTTTTTTCTTTATGATGGCAGAATAGTTGATCGCTGACTGTTCTAAACGCGCGCGAGTACTCGTTTGTCGCAGTAACAAGAGCTATCAAAGAGAGTACTCACTCAGCGACGACGCTCCCTTGGAGGGCAGAGCACTCGCTGAGAGACTCACGCTTGGTGCTTATGCATACCAGCGAGTAATCGCTTGTCTCCGTCGTTAACTCGCTGCTCGTTGCTCGCCAACTCGTTTCTAGTTTCTAGCTCTACTCGCTTCTCGCTCATCGTTGGCGGTGGGACAAGTGCCTAAAGTCTTTTTATTATGTTTTTTTTTTCCTAATCAATGTTATTTACAAATATCACCTTTACACCTTTGTAAATCAAGATGCTTTTAGATTGACTAGTAAGATTTACCGAAAAAGTCATATTCGGTCGGTATTTGGTAGGTAGTTATTCAATCTGCCTAGCCTTTTCCCAACTATGTTGGAGTCGGCTTCCAGTCTAACCGGATGCAGCTGAATACCAGTATTTTACATGGAGCGACTGCCTATCTGACCTCCACAACCCAGTTATTGGGTAATACGATACCCCTTGGTAAGACTGGTTATCAGACTTTCGGGCTTCTGACGACCTGTAACGACTGTCAAAGATCCTCGAATGACAGCCGGGACCAACGGCTTAACGTGCTTTCCGAGGCACGGAGGAGTTTCGGTATGAAAAGATGGTCACCCATCCACAGTCCAACCCCGGCAAGCGTAGCTTAACCTGATGGAATGACCCGTGCGGCTGTTATTACTTAGCCACGAGCTCCACGTAGGTAGTTATTGTCAGTCAAAATAGGATTAATGATTTTGAACTTGTATTGAGTTTTTTCTTTTTTTTTTCTTTTTCTGCTCCCATTTTATGCTGCATCGGTTGACGTGTTCACGAATTGACGTCAACACCGGCTGCCACTGAAAATCAGCACTGAAGCTCTGTCTCGCATAGGGTCACAGCATTATGCTGAGCGATCGCTGTTTTGCGTAGTTGCGACGCATATTTCCCCCCAACTTTATATTTTTTGTGCTATTTATTATAAACGTATTTTCTTTTTTTTTTCTTTCATAAAAATGTTTGACGCAAATCGAATTAAAATAAAGCTGTTTTTCCAAAAACATAGTACTTTTTTTTTTCCTTTTGGCTTCGCACGGTTTGTGCATTTAGCCAATGTCAAGATTATACATAGTACTTATTTGTTATCATATTTTTGGAATATAAATCACAGTATACACAAGCCGACTTTGTGGCCCATCTTTGGACTATAAATGTTAACTGAAAACTCCTAAGATCTACATGTTAGTAGGTAGACTAGTGAAAGTCTTCTAACGGTTACTGTGTAAATTAGAATAGATGACGTTCCCAGTTCGTTCCCGGACGTGTAACTGTAGTTTAAAGCTTTGAAATAGAACAGGTAGAGAAGTTTTATTTTAAGTAAAACACAGGCGTATCTTTTTACCGCTAAAAAGAGTCGTTTCGCCCAAACTCCTACTTTTCGGGGTACATCTGTTCCTGTAACTGATCGACTTGAGCTCCTAGGCATGGAGTTGACATCTGGTCTCAACTTCGGCGCCACCATCGAATACAAGGCCCAAACTGCGGCCAAGAAACTGGGCATCCTAAATAGGGTGAAGCGTTACTTTACCCCTTCACAAAGCGCAAGTCCGATCCTGCATGGAGTATTGCAGTCACCTTTGGGATGGATCAGCTAAGTACCAACTAGCCGCGCTTGACTCGGTGGAACGCAGAGCTAAGAGGCTCATTGGCAACGTAAAACTGGTGGATGCCAAGCTTCATAGCTTGGCTCATCGCCGCAAGGTTGCCTGCATGTCGGTCTTCTACAGATTGTACTTCGGAGAGTGTGCCCGAGAACTCCACGACCTCATTCCACCGTCCCCCTTCTACCATCGAACATCTAGACGTACTGCCAGTTACCATCCCTACCTGGTTGCTATTCCACCTATTCGCACTAAGCGCTTCCAAATGTCTTTTATAATGCGCTCAGCAAAGGAGTGGAACTCACTACCTGCGTCTGTGTTTCCGAACGAATACAACCCTAATCTCTTCAAAGTGAGAGTGAACAGGCTTCTTCTGGGTAAGCTCACTCCATCGTCGACTTTGTCTCTGTCACCTCTGACCTAGACTAAAGTCTAAGAGCAAACTCATCACAAAAAAAAAGTAATATAAACAAAAGGATCGTGATGTCCTAGTGGTGAAGTCCTCGCCTCATGCACGCGGTTGAGGGTTCAAATCCAGACAAGTACTAATGTAACTTTTTCAATCATATGTACTTTTTAAGTTTATTTTTTACTTTTACGGTGAAGGAGAACAACGTGAGGAAACCTGGACTTTATAGTTAAGGGTGAAGCGTCAGGATAGCCCGCGAATTTCTAACTTTCTTACGTTTTATGCAATTCACAAGTCGGTATTATATTGTACGTTGATCAAATTATAATTTGCGGTCGTAACAAGTATCCATTTACATAATTTGAATCATTAAAGTGATCAATACAACTCTTTAAGACCAGGTAATCCTAAAAAAATACTATTTCATGAAATCTTGACATTTTAGGATTATACTAAATTAAGGACAACTTAATACTGACTTGCAAATTGCAAAAATTGAATTTCGCGGGCTACCCTGACGCTTCCTCCTTAATATAAATGGCCTACCCGTCACGAGTAATCGAGTTATTCTATTATCGTTTATCAATTATACAAACATACATAAACTCATGCCTTCTTCTTATGGGGTAAGCAGAAGCTACAGAACGCCACCTGCTACGATCCTTACAAACTCCTTGTGTTATGCTTCGTTTATGTTCATACGAGTACCATACGCACTAAGTACGAGTACTACGCACCTGACCTTTCAGAAGAACGTCACCAATAACGTCACTATACACCATGTCCTTGTAGAGCGTTCCTTCTTGGCGCTTCCACTCACTTCTGCCTAATTAGCCTTTCATTCATTCATCCTCTCGACATGAGCAGCCCATCTAAACATACCTACTCTTTTAAATTTTTGTCACTACGTCTTCTTTTAATAACCAATTCATCATCTTCCTGCTCTTGTCCCATGTTACTTGGGGTCGGCGCAACACGTTTTCTTCTTCCGTTCTCCCCTGTCAACCGTCACGCTATCATTCACTCCTTTCTCTTTCATATCATTCCTCACACAATCCATCCATATTTTGTTCGGCCTTCCTCTCCCTCTCCATCCATCAACGTGTATATTCATCACTCTTTTAGTCACATGCGTTTCGTCCCTTCTCATCACATGCCCATACCAAGCCAAACGATTTCATTTCAACTTTTCTGTCACTGGCGCCACTTTCAAACTTCCTCTTATATACTCATTTCTTACTTTATCTCAACATTCTCATCTCCGCTGCATGCAATCTTTTTTCATCCTCCTTCTTCACGGCCCAGCATTCAGACCCATAAAGTACGACAGGCCTTATCAAGGACTTATAAATTTTCCCCTTTAACTTGAGGGACATCCGTGGGTCGCAAGTTGTTCCTGTGACCTGTCGCCATTTCATCCATCCTGAGTTGATCCGGTGCGTTACGTCTCGGTCTACTTCGCCATCTCCTTGGACAAGCAAACCGAGGTACTGACATGAGCAGCCCATCTAAACATACCTACTCTTTTAAATTTTTGTCAATACGTCTTCTTTTAACAACCAATTGTGTTTCTCATTTAAACATTTTGCATGTATCCTAAACACCAATTACGCCTCCAACCTGGCTAATAATAGTAATATACCCCTCGTTCTTAACACAGAATAATAAAGTTATTATTCTGTGTTCTTAATAACAACTGCGTGCGCGCGCACCGCGTGTTCGTTTACAAAACGATATGCACCACAAACCCATATTATGCTGAGCATGTCAACACGCGTAGCACAGATATACCATAGAACTGGATATGACAGCATTATATCTATTTTTTTTTAAGAAATAAAGAAAAATACATTTAATGGCATTAGAACAAAAATACATTAAAACTATGAAAACAGAAAGATAACTATGCTTATAAAGCTAACGGCCTCAGCTCAACATAATGTCAGATGGCAACACTAGGTGCCTACGAGTATATTACCTGACAGGCTGACGCTGATTTTCAGCTGCAGTCCATGAATGCCAATAAACACATAGGGAAGTGCATTTGTTCGTTTTTAGGGTTCTGTACCAAAACGGTAAAAAGGAAACCCGACTCAGTCTGTCTGTCCGTCTATCACAGCTGGATATCTTAAAAACTACTAATGCTATCAACTTGAATTTTGGAATAGTTTTAAATGACGTTTGCCCAACTATTTTGCAAATAAGAAAGAAATAAAAATACATATAATTTTTTTGCAACAGGGACTGAAAGGGGGTCTTATAAATTTGAAGTGGGGCTATTAGGGCATGTGGGGTATCTAGGTTGCATAGTTTTCGACTTGATGAAAAACGTGAAAAAGAAATACCCCCCCCCCCCCCCTCATCTCTCCGAAGTTTGCATAGAGAAAAATCTGAAATTATTCTGTCATAGAAGTTTATGTAAAGATTACAGGAAAAATAAAACGATGTGCGAGGAGTAGCTAGGGTAGGTGTTTTAGTGCACTAGCATTTCCTTGTTGTTTTTAGTCCTTGAAGGGCTGCGACTGAGAATTTTGATAGAAAAAAAAAAAAAAAAAAACAATACCCGTTTGCCCGATCCGGGGATCGAACCCACGATCACGGTTTAGTTTATTTTCAACGAGAGCTATTGATAACATTATTGTCAAAAGTTTAATGCAAACTACGATGCTAAATCATGCCGGCACTTCTTCGCCATAATTCATCGATACCTACTACAGGAAAAGTGTAACTACATCAACTGTTAAGGCGAAAGCTCCAGGTAGCCCGCGAAATTCTAATTTTCTTACGTTTTTTTGCAATTTGCAGGTCAGTATCAGTTGTATGTTGATTTGAATAGATTCGCGATCGTAACAAACCTGTATTTATAGAAATACTACCTCTTGTCCGCGACTTTGTCTGCGATCCAAGATGAATAGTAGCCGATGTCCTACTCCAGGTCATGGTCTACCCAAGTGCCAAATTTCATCCAAATCCGTTCAGCCGTTTTAGCGTGAAAGCGTAATAAACAAACAAGCAAACCCTTTCGCATTTATAATATTAGTTAGGAAGATGAAAAACCGGTCTATCGACACTTACTAAATGTATCTATCCTGTACTTTAAAAAAAAACCTCTTAACACTACTAAAGTTTCTTTATTAATATAATTCAATCACGATTCGAAAGACACGTGGCGCCATCTATTATCATAAGAACGTTATTATTATTTTCCTCGTGAACAGTATTTTTTCGGGATGATCCCTATGTCCGTGTCTGTACACCTGACAACGTATATGCAAAATTTCAGGATGATCGGTTTAGTGGTTTAGGCGTGAAAAGGTAACAAACAAACTTACTTTCGCATTTATAATATTAGGATTAATCCTAATTAATGACTATTTCATGAAATCTTGATATTTAGGATTATATTAACTTAAAGAGTTGTGTCACTGATTTTAATGATTATATTTTTTTAAATACATATAGGGCTGTCTCAATAAGAGTGCACTATTTAAATTTCGTGTATTTTTTTTTTTCGTCACCTATGATAGTTCCGATTATTAAAAATGGAGCGATATACAAAAGAAGAACGCATTATCATTGTGAAAACTCATTACAAAATTTTTACTATAAAAGTTCTGATTAAGTATGGGATAAAATATCCGGCAAATTGCCCCGTTTTCGATGACTTTTTGACAAAGATGTGGCTTATGTCACCGATGACGCGTTGAATCTCGCCCTTGAGCTCAGGAATTGTTTCTGGTTTATTCGCATAAACCCGAGATTTCACAAGACCCCAAGAAAGAAATCGCACGGTGTTAAATCACATGATTGGTGGCCAGTTAACATCAGAATTTCGTGAGATGATTTGGTCTGAAATCGTTGCTGCAATAAATCAATGGTTTCATTTGTCGTGTGGTAGGTGGCGCCATCCTGCTGATATCACATGTCGTCCAGATCCATGCCGTCCAGTTGAGGCCACAAGAACTCCGTTATCATGTCCCTGTAACGAGTGCGAGCGGTCCCAGATGATTTTTGAAATGGGTTTGCACAATGATTTAACGCGTTCTTCTTTTATGTAGCCTCCATTTATTATAATCGGAACAATCATAGGTGACATCTGTAAAATTTCAGAGTTGTCACTTGCACGGAAATAAAATTAACGAAATTTAAATAGTGCACTCTTATTGAGACACCCTTTATATGTTAAGGTCGCGAATCATACTTTGGTCAACATACAACCTAATACTGTCTTACAAATTGCAAAAACGTAAGAAAATTTGAATTTTGCGGGCTACTTGAAGCTTCCCCCTGAACTAACGGCATGATACTACAGGTTACGCGACAAAATGTCACGCACGCCAGACATCAAGCAACATCGCACGATTTCGCAAGCGACACAAGTCGCAAAACATTTGTCGCCTAATGAATACGACGCTTTACCAAACCCTAAAACAGTACTAAACAATCCAATCGCTCGTCCGCAGTCTACCTAAATGGTAAATAAACAGTACACTAACAGAAACCCGCGCCATATCAAGCGCTGATGTTGTCTGTGACCACATTACGGCCATTAGAAAGGCGGTGAGTGGATACTGGACAGTGGTCGGCGGCGCCCTTCACTATGGATGAGTGTGGCTTGTGTAGGGTAGCGAGAGATCATTTTGTTCATTTATGTTATTCATTCAGCATCTTTTGTTTCGTGAAACGTCTGAACACAAAATGAATCAAGTGTTTTTTTTTAATCCTTTAATAAAAAGAACCAGGTTACCAGCATAAAAGACAAATAAGCAATTTTTTAGGGTTCCGTACCTCAAAAGGAAAGAGGAATCCTTATAGGATCACTCGTGTGTCTGTCTGTCTGTCCGTCTATCACAGCCAATTTGCTCCGAATCTAATAGAATTAATTTATTCATAAGTTCACATATTAGTTACAGAAGTTTACAACATTACAAAGTTACATATAAGTAAGAAAATATTAAGCTATGTGTAAAATAAATCTAGTGTACCTATATAACTTAAATAGATTGGTTAAAGGTCTAACGAATACAATAGCGACCTGCCTGATGTAGGTTTATTCAAACCTATGTTTCAGACCATTACTTAATGGACCGATTAAGTTGAAATTTGGTACACAAATGAATTTCTGCGAAACATGGACGTGTAACGAAAATAAATGAATTTTGAATATGAGGGTCACTTTTGGGGGGCAAATAAGAAAATTTAAAAATAAAGTTTTGCTAATTGTTTTGCTAATTCATCAGATAAGTCACACGGTGTGACTTATCAGATGAAAGGACTTATGTGAGAGTCTCAAATATATATCGACCGTCCCTATTAACAATGTCGGCTCTGCAGGGAGACTACAGTTTAGTCCCTACTGAACAGTGGTCTTTTTCGCAGAACTGACATTGTTAATATCATAAAGATTCTTTTTTATCGTTAGGGCAAACTTTGAATTGCCCTCAGTTCAAAGTATGTTTTGACAGTGAAGAATTAAAAAAAAAATATAATTCGATTTATGTAAAACAAGTGAATATTGGTAAAAATGTATATCCGACATTGTTAATAGGGACGGTCGATATGTTTTTTTTTTTATAATTTTAAAATAAATTGTTTTAAAGTAATTTAAGAAAATTTGCGGTTGGTATGTATGGAGAGAACATGTTTTTCAACTACAATGTTAAGTTTGTTCTTGGGATAAATTCATCCGAACTATGGAACCCTTCATTGTGCGTGGTCCGACACGCACTTGGACGGTTTTTTTTTTTTAGAAAATTAAGTTATATAAAAACAATATTTATTTTATCTAATTTCATTTTCTCTGTTATAATTGTTTTAAAACATAATAGATTTAGATAGATTTGTACTTTACACAAATCCGTTCCACTTTCTTAGAGCGGGACATACGTAGTAATATAGATATTTGATTTGTTCATGTGTAATAGGAGTATGAGTGTCATTCCTTGTCACTATTATTTCTATTTTTTTTTTTTTACACAACACTACATAATTCAAAGGGTGAAAAATTCATTCATTAGCGAGACAATCTAACGATATTGGATTTCTGTATTGGGCATCTTTCACTTGCGCTCCGAATGATAAAAAAAACCAGTCAACAGCTAGTCGGATTCGCGCACTGAGGGTTCCGTACCTTCATATATAAAAAAGTGTGCAATAAATTATTGTGTATTCTTTGTTTACATTTTTCATCGAAAGTCGAAAACTATGCGGCTTAAAAAAACTTTCTTATTTGCAATATAGTTGGGCAAACGTCATCTAAAACTATTCCAAAATTCAAGTTGATAGCTTTAGTAGTTCTTGAGATATCCAGCTGTGACAGACGGACAGACAGACAAACTGAGTCGCACCAAAAGGTTTCTTTTTTACCATTTTGTTACGGAACCCTAACAAACTTAACATAGTTGTTGAAAAACATGTTCTCCCTTACATTGATATAGGTATGTCACGATCATCTTCAACTGCAAATATAAGTTTTTAATCGCAAATTTTTTTATGTGATAAAACTACAAATTATCTATAGTATTAGGACTTTTAAATGTCACCCATAATTCCAAAAAGACAATGAAGATATTGTACTGGAAAGTGATTTTGATGACGACGATAAAGATGATGAGTCCGACTGCAGTGATTTAAAACGATGAAAAAAGTTTTTTTTTAACGTTATCTTAGTTTCCTTTTGTCCAGTTTATTAAAAAAGCTCAGTTCGATGGTTTCGGGTAAGCTCTTTATGAATAAGAAGATAATTAAGAATTTGAGAGTTGCAACTTATTAATTTGCTCGATCGATTAATAAAAGTTGTCTGATTAGTAAGGTGCTACACTTAATTTGTCTGATATAATTTTTTCTACATCTGGACAACCTTTTTCATCATGTCCCAACAATTTTCAGACAGAATGCTACATATGTTACCGACATGCAGTCACCTTTGGGATGGATCAGCTAAGTACCAACTAGCCGCGCTTGACTCGGTGGAACGCAGAGCTAAGAGGCTCATTGGCGACGTAAAACAGGTGGATGCCAAGCTTCATAGCTTGGCTCATCGCCGCAAGGTTGCCTGCTTGTCGGTCTTCTACAGATTGTACTTCGGAGAGTGTGCCCGAGAACTCCACGACCTCATTCTTGAGCCCCCTTCTACCACCGGACATCTAGACGCACTGCCAGTTACCATCCCTACCTGGTTGCTATTCCACCAATTCGCACTAAGAGCTTCCAAATGTCTTTTATAATGCGCACTGCAAAAGAGTGGAACTCACTACCTGCGTCTGTGTTTCCGAACGTATACAACCCCAATCTCTTCAAAGTGAGAGTGAACAGGCTTCTTCTGGGTAAGCTCACTCCATCGTCGACTTTGTCTCTGTCACCTCTGACCTAGACTAGAGTCAAGAGCAAACCCATCACAAATTTAAAAAAAAACATTTTTCAACACGTTCAACATTTACGAAGCTCACACTTTCTTCTGAAAATTCGCATCAACTGACCAAAGTTCACCTGAAAACAAGATTTTCAGACGGTTTCCTATGGGTTTTTTTCTACCTCATTTTTAATTTTCTCAAATGGACCTAGTTATGCAGAAAGCAGCCAAATGGCACTTTTCCAAAAATGAGTCAAAAACACAGTCATACTAATTTCGACATACAAGATTTTTTGCAAAAAAAAATTTTTAGCAAAAAATAAAACCGACTTCCACGGCAGTCTTTGAGTTTGCTAATTTCCTCACGTAGTTTTCCTTTACCGTTTTAGGAGCATTAAGAGTGATATTTAGAATGTAAAGTGCAATGCTTACCTGGGTCTGAACCTACAACTCATAAGTCGGGACTGTTACGACTAAGCCAACACTACTTATTCGTATTTGGTGAATGTATCTGGTTCACAAGTCCTAAATCGCGACTATCTACTCCGAAAATGGCTACATTCGCTAGATCTTCAGTGGCCAGTTGTATGTAAAGCGTGGGAATAGGGCCAGCCTTACGCCTCTGAGTTATGACCATCGGGATTGCGACATAAACTTGTAAGTTACTTCTAAAGTAGCCTTACATACTGTGAGAGAAAATTTGTAACAAGAACTGTTTAACATCGGAGTAGAATGAAAGGAGCTATGTTGAAAGTAATTCTGATATATTCAATACAAGGACAATAGAGGGGCTCGTGGCTAAGTAATAACAGCCGCACGGGTCGATCGCTACGCTTGCAATTGTCGGTCCATGGATAGTGACCGTATTTTTCATACCAAGACCCCTCCGTGCTTTGGAAAGCATGTTAAACCGTGGTTATTTGTAGATCTTAGACAGTCGTTACGGTAGTCAGAAGCCAGAAAGTCTTACCAAGGCGTATCGTGTTACCCAGTAACTTATACAGATAATAACAGCCGCACGGGTCAATCCATCAGGTTAAGCTACGCTTGCCTGGGTTGGTCCGTAGATTGCTGATCATCTTTACATACCGAGACTCCTCCGTGCCTCGGAAAGCACGTTAAGCCGTTCTGCCGTCGTAAGAAAAAAGGGCACAACTAACATTTAAAAAAAAATCTACAAAAAATTGAGCAGATTAGCCTTTTTTTCCGATTCTAAATATGTATGTAACTCAATTTTTTTTTAAATGTTAGTTGTGCCCTTTTTGCTTACGACGGCAGCGTTGGTCCCGGCTGTCATTCGTGGATACACCACTTCAGGTCCTTAGAGGCCATAAAAGTTGAAGGAACCCTTTTAAATTTATTTTGAAGTTCAATTTTCAAAGCTTTGTAAGTCCTAAATAAATAAATTCGATGGCTTTTTTATAATATTTTACCTACATAATTGCTCATACGTTCATGTTTAATACCAGTGTGTTTATTTTATGACCACGAAGTAAGAACCCATTATGTGTATTTAATAAATTAATAAGTGCAGTGACCCACATGTATGGCACGGACGTCTCGTTCCAACCCACAATGACCCATATGTGGGTCACGAACAGTGAACGTGTTAAACCTTCTCTTCTAGACATTTCGATTTACCAATAGGTAGGTGTTAAACTACTTGATTATCGTGTGCTATCGATTAACGTGTCCAAACCGTTTAGCGATACTTATTTCATGCCAACATCAATATTTATACCCACTGAATAATCGACACCAATGCTTATTTTCGCCAATAATAGGCCCAATTTGCATATATTATTAAAGACTAGCTTCTGCCCGCGACTTCGTTCGCGTGGAACTCGACAATATACTAAAATAACGCATAATCATAATCATAATCATTTTTATAAAACTTCTCTGTAAACTATAATATGTTTGTAGTTTTGGTCTAAGCAGCCAAAATATACAAATAATAATAGTCAGGAGTGGTGACGCGCGATCAAGCGACATACAGGTTGTCCGTGTGAGAAACAGCTCATCCTGAGGTCGACACCTGCAGTAACAATTTCCAATTGCTTGTGAAGATTTTTCCTGCATATTGCACATTCAGTGTATCAGGGTCGTGCCATTAGGTAGTCCTCGCATAGGTATTTTTAATTGTTATATTTTGTATTTATTTTTTTAATGTTAATTTTGTTAGTTTACTTTGCTCTTTTTACTGTTTGTATTTCCTGTGCGTGTCCCAAATAAAATATTTTTCTTCTTTCTTTCTTTCTTTTCTAATGGCATAACTCTGATACACTGAATGATGCTTTCTAACAGATTATTCCTGACGAACGGCTATCACTAAAACAATATACTTACCAGTAGATTGTAAACACATGGGATTTCTCATTAACAGTCAACTAACCATAGACTATTATAACCATAGATGATAGAAGAGGCCTAAACTTTGTGTTTTCCTGTGTGCGTTCTACAAACATTCATATAACCAAATGAAAAAAAAAAAATAATAATAATATCTATATTTGGGGACCGAACTTACAACCATAGGTTTGCAAAGCTGTTGTTGAACCGCTAAGCTATTTGCTTCGTTGAACGTTGACTAAAATAGACGTTCTTATAAATGTCATGATTGACTGCTTAGCTCCATAAAGGTATAACTTGAGTATAATCATTTTAAAGGTTAAATCTGTAACTATCTGCAGTTTTAACGTTTTGGCTCGTCTTTTTACAATTTGCGGTAAACTATGGAAGAATACGAAAACATTGCAAATAGCGTGATAATTTATAGCCTACAAACTGACCTGACTTATAGGGAAATATCTGTGCATTTGTACATTTTTATATTCTATTGAGCTCAAAATATTAACATTACCATGTCTCTATATATATGAAACCGCAATTTTTGTAAAGAAAAATATTGAACTATTTCGCAAAAAAACAGAACATCATCCTAAATCAATAAGACAAGTTTATCGTCTTGAATTGTACTTAAGGCCTTCTAAAACCGCCCTCATGCACAATAGCATACTGTGCATGGCACCTAAAATTTATAACAAATTACCTAATTCTATTAAAGATTATAATTTATTGCAGTTTAAACGAAAATTATATAATTTATTAATCCAAAAATGCTATTATTCAATTACTGAATTTCTTTCTGACAAAAATATTAATTGACAATTGATTATTTATTTATCTGACATTACTTTATATAGCTTAATGTACTTTGCATAATAATATAATATATTTAAGTAGTAATGAACGAATTCTCATAAAAAAAGTGTAAGCCTAATGGGTAGTTTTTTGAGCACAATGTTGTATTTTATAAGACCATGTAACCTCACCAAAAAACACACTTAATAAATGATTTGATTTGATTTGAACAAAATCTATAGGGTAGTTTTTGCGTGATGCTGGAACATACATACACTCAGAGAAACAATAATCAAAAATATACATAGGCTATATATATTTTCGGCATTAGAATCGTTCCCAGACCTCGCGAAAATTTGTTGTAAAAAAAATTCAAAGTTTTAACAACACAAACAGTTTTCGACGTCGCTACGATTTTATTACATGTATACATATGATAGGTACATATATACAGAATGATTACGTGTCCTCAACCATTAAAATTATGTGCATTTAGCTTTTGTAATTTTTGGTCATCCGTTTGATTTGATTAAAATGTAATTTAACAATAGCTTGTGCAATTGTGCTTAGATCCTGAATTTTGCCAATCAATGTTAAAGTAGGCTTTCGTGCCTGCTGTAACATTTATGACGAAATTGACAGGATTTTCCTTTATTCAGGCATTCGGTTAGACTGGAAGCCGACCCCAACGTAGTTGGGAAAAGGAAACCTGATTGTAAATGGCCACCGCCGCCTATCCCTTCAACTGTCGACGCCATTTTGCGCAAATCCGCGCATCTGATTCACTTATTTTATCACACCTTAGCTGACCTCGCGCATTTTAAACAGATCTGATTTTTTGATACGGACCGATCGACGGCTGTAGACATCTGCAAAAGCAGAAGTATTGAAGATTTGTTGCCATAGAGACCAAGCTGAAATATCTCGTGTGAAAATGTTCGAACAAATAATGTTATTTCAAAGAAGGCATATTAAAATGAAATAATCGAAAATATCAAGTAAAATCGATGGAAATATAGAGTGAGAAGCTTTAAACTTACTTTACTTACTTATATACTTGAAATATGTAAGTTCGCTCACAAACACCAAGACTTTTACACAAAACGAGAAGACATACAAACAAGATACACACTTCGACACAAAACACGACTCAACATACCAAGATCCCGCTTAAAAATACACTCGACAAGCCCTCTAGTTATGTCAATCAAAATTTACAATATGTTACCCGAATATATAAGAAATGAAAAAAAACTCCATATATTCACGAACAAATTAAAAAAGCTACTAATAAGCAAATGTTATTATAGTGCTAACGAATATCTAAATGATAAATCCTTGAAAAAATTAAGTATACAATAAGTAAAATGTTAAATTATTATTAGTATACATTAATTATATTATAAAAGTGTGCTTAGAATAAGTTTACAATAAGTTAGATTACATAAATGCTAAGTCCTCTTCTCCACATATACCTATCTATGTATCTTTTGCTGTGCCCGACAGGGTCCATGATTGTTTCTTTTGGCAAATGTCTACCACCTAAGCCTACATTGTGGAATGCAATAAAGAATTGAGTATTGAGTAAAAGTTTTTGGAAGAATTATTCCCGTTCTTGTCGCGCGGTACGGACAATGTATGGTGTTTAGTATGAAGTTAACATAGTCGTGACGTCACTTCTGTGATAGTGCCGTCTTTATCTAGCAGTTATTTTAAAACGCTTATAACTTGGCTTTTTTAAGCTATTACACTTTTATACATGGTGCATTGCAGGGACATCGACGCGCAATCTGTTACCATGGATGCTGTACATAATTCTGGACCCCCACTGCTTTGCGCAAGGTTGGCTGCTTGTCGGTCTTCTACAGATTGTACAGGCTTCTTCTGGGTAAGCTCACTCCATCGTCGACTCTGTCTCTGTCGCCTCCGACATAGACTAGAGTCAAGAGCAAACCCATTATAAAAAAATAAAAATAGAAATTGCGTTAACTTAGAAGATTGTTTTTTTAGAGCTCTAAGGAACCATAGACTTGCGTAGTAGATATTAATTTCAACTTGATACCTCCACGCGTTCCTGGGTGAATATTCGAGCGTTTTAACCGCCGTCATTACCATTCGCCAAAAGTTGATTAAAGAGAATATATTTAATGAAATATTTCATCAATTCCCAGAATCTGCTTAAGGACCAGAATCGGGAATTGCTGAAATATTTCATTAAATAGGTATATTCTCTTTCATCAACTTTTGGCGAATGGTAATGACGGCGATTAAAACGCTCGAATATTCATCCTCGGACTGCGAGTAAGGGTATTGACAGACTGAGAAACAGACAGACGGACAACGAAGTGATCCTATAAAGGTTCCGTGTTTTCCTTTTGAGGTACGAAACCCTAAAAATGACATCTTCCCTATAGCACCGGCAGTCTCCATACCGTTCAAACCGCATCACATCAACGCTGCTTATCGCCAGAAATGGGTATATTGGTAATATTTGGGTGTTATTGCAATTTCTCCATCAGGATTTTCTCAATAACAGCCCAGGCTCTTTATATAAGGTTCATAACAAAAGGTTTGCCCACAATTGAGTCTGGTTGTAATTATCTATATAAGTATGTATTTACAAAAAAAAGTAGTGTATGTAGTATATGGCTGACCCCACATTTGGCGTGCGCGATCCTCGGGCGTGCGCGCTGCACGGACGCAGCGCGCGCGTAGCGCGCGCGCTGCGCGAGCGTCGGGTTTACCGCCGTGTGACGTGCAGGCAGCGTGCGCGCAACGCGCGCGCGGCGCGCTCGCGACGCTCGAGTAAGTAAGAAGAACCGAAACAGTAGCGGGCGGCGGGGATAGCGGGCGAAGGGGTAAGAACGCGACTCGAGCGTCGCGAGCGCGCCGCGCGCGCGTTGCGCGCACGCTGCCTGCACGTCACACGGCGGTAAACCCGACGCTCGCGCAGCGCGCGCGCTACGCGCGCGCTGCGTCCGTGCAGCGCGCACGCCCGAGGATCGCGCACGCCAAATGTGGGGTCAGCCTATCAGTTATCTGGTTTCCATAGTACAAGCTCTGCTTAGTTTGGGATCAGATGACCGTGTGTGAAATGTCCCAGGATATTATTATTATTATTATTTCCTTTATTTCGATTCTTTACATAAAAATTATAGTTTTAAATATTAGAATACAAAAATAAAAACATTTAAAAATATAAAAAATAGAAAAGGAATTATTATTATTAATTAAAAATAACTGACGTAGTTTCAATGAACTACGTCAGTTGGGGAAAAAGTTTCTTCGCATTTTTTTAAGAAAATTCAAAACATTTTTTAATATAGTTTATTTACATTTAACTAAAGTATGTAGGTACCATTTTCACCACGAAAAACAAATGAAAATCACACATTTTCCTAATTTGAATTTGGAATTATGTTCTTTAAAATTTAAACTTTCAATTATACCAAAACCAGCCAGATACAAATAGTATAGCCAAAGAGATTTTATTACAAGTTCATACTACTATAATGCGAAAAGACTTTTTCCCCAACCTAATATTTACCTCATTCTCTTACGAGTTGTTTATGGGTTCGATCCCAAGCAGGCACCTTTACTTTGTGTAAATTATTTCATCACCACTGCTCTCAAAACGGTGAAGGAAAACTTCGTGAGGCAAAAGGCATGCGTCCTAGAAGCAAAAATTCGAAGACATGTGACATCTACAAACCCGCTCTGGACCCGCGTGGTGGCTTACGGCTAGCCATGAAAATTGACGACAATATTGCCAAAGTTCCCAAAACTGCCGGGAATGTTTCCAAACTTCCCGGCAACATTGGGCAAGAAAGGTATAAATAGAGAACAACTTTTACTAATATAATTGCTTAGTAGGATAAAATTGCGGTCTCCAGGGTAGTTTTTATGCTTGTCTACAATATCCAACAAAAATTTTAGTTTTTACATTTATTTTATTACTGATAAACTAAAGAAAAGAAACAAGCTATCCATGATAGTTCATTGGTGATGAAACCATAACTATTTTAGAGATATCGTAATTTTTTTTTCTACGTTCTTATAATTTAACTTCACTTGTATGTAATAAAGTATATACATTTATATACTTACATACATATCTGTATGTATAAAAGGGTCAAGCCTTGCAAGACGAATTGATCAGCAACAACAAGTTGACGTTTTTAACCGACTTCAAAAAGGAGGTTATTTATTCTATCCGAATGTATGTATATATGTATGTTTGTATGTTCGCGATTATCTCAAAAACTACTGACCCAATTTTGAAAATTCTTTTGACTTCACGATTTGTGCTATATAAATCATATACTACGCAGTTGTATGATTTATATTTATTTCATTCGGTATCAATACCCTCTTTCTTTTTTTATAAAATTTATAAGTGAAATTTTTAAAAAACTACGGGGTCAGCTATCATGAATTTACCAGTGTCATAGTTTAACATTATCTTCACATATATGCATGGATAATTATAAATTAATTATAATAAACAATGAATTAAAAAGGCTTACTAAATAGTATTACGTATAACTACACCATTATAAATATAAAACCCCATGAGTGCATAGACATTGAAAATGGCATTCGAAATACCCTATGTAATCTGGCAGCTTTGGCAACTTTCCGGCAATATTGCCGAATATTGCCGGAAATATTGGAAACTTTCCTGGTAAATTTCGGAAACATTCGGCAATTGTCATCCCTAATTGGACGTAGTTATGCTATAACGTTCCAATCCACAAGGTGGTCAAAATTGAGTTTTTGAGCCCAAGCTAGGTATTTTGACAAGTATATAATAAAATAATGTTTATTTATTTAGTTGAAGTGATACATACTACTTAGTTGTACTCGCTACCAAAAAAAAGCGTACCACAAAATTAAAAAAAACGCGATTTACTCAGTTCGACCTGCGTGTGGATTGGAACGTTATAGCATAACTACGTCCAATTACGACCTACTCCCTCTCACAGAGAGGACGCCTGTGTCTCAGCTGTGGGACTGGGAACACTAGGCTGATTATGTTATCCACCTCTGCCTAACTCTTCGGGGAATACCCCTTCGCGTAATATGAAGTTATTTCCAATATGGAGCTACAGCTAAGAAGTCAAACATAGCCACGGTGAAACGCGTGTGGTTAGAAGGGAAAGTTAGTTTGGCATAATTAATGGCATAGAGCGATAGTCTGTAAATGCACTACTATTCTAATTCAGGCATGTATCGGCTGATTTAAGTGCTACAACTAAGGTTATTTCGATGTAACGGCAGCAAACTCAAACCATTTTATCATCATCTGCCTAGCCTTTTCCCAACTGTGTTGGAGTCGGCTTCTAGTCTAACCGGATGCAGCTGAATACCAGTATTTTACACGGAGCCATTGCCTATCACGGAGCTCCACAACCCTGTTACCCTTCGTAAGACTAGTAACGAATGTCAACGATTCAAGAATGAGAGCCGGGACCAACGGTTTAACGTGCTTTCCGAGACACGGGGGTGTTGGTATGTAAAGATGGTCATCCACCCACGGACCATCCTCGGCAAGAGTAGCTTAATCTGACGCGGCTGTTATTACTTAGCCACGAGCCCCACCGAACTATTTATTTCAATTAAACTAGCAGGCACTTTTGAACTGTTAGAGAGTCGGTCAGTCAGAAAGATGAAGCTGGTTACCCATTCCAAAGCGCAGATCCATATGAAGAAGAACGGACAAGAAACTCACGGACACTATTTTTAACCGACTTCCAAAAGGAGGAGGTTCTCAATTCGTCTGTATGTTTTTTTTTTTTTTTGTATGTTTGTTACGCGATTACTCAAAGACGGATGGACCGATTTAGAAAATTCTTTTTTTGTTTGATAGGGTATACTTCCGAGGTGGTCCCATATAAATTTTATTAACTTTGCTTGGGGAGTTTTTGAGTTAGCTTCAATAATGCGCATATTTCCCACGTATTTTAAATCAAAAATATCGATATAATTGGTTAAATCATCCATTTTCAAATTATATAAATATAAGGTGACTGGTAATTAGTGACCGATACTTAAACACATGATTGTACTCATGATGTCAAACAACTTTTACTATGAGACCAAACCTGAAATCGCGAAAAAAAATCATTAAAAATCATCAGCTGATTATTTTGTCACGATTTCAGGTTTGGTCCCATAGTAACAGTTCAGTTGTACGAGGGGTGATCAAAAAGTAATGATAATGAATATTAAACACGGTGATTATAGTTTAAAAAAAAAAAAAAAATCTCTACATAGTCTCCTAACAAGTCAATACATTTAATTTAGTCCATCTTTTTTCTAAACCCAGAATTCCCTTAGAAAAAAAATCTTTGTCTTGACTCTCCAAAAACCCTCAACAGCGGTCATCACTTCGCTATCGTCTTCAAATTTCTTGCCCCGGAGGTGTTCCATGAGCCGAGGAAAGAGATAGAAGTCACTAGGAGCTAGATCTGGCGAATAGGGCGGGTGTACGAGCAGTTCGAATCCCGATTCTTGAATGGCAGCCATCGCAAATTTATAAGTTCATAAATATAAACTCACGAATTTTTCTCATGGGATAGGTAGAAACTACAGAACGTCACCTGCTACGATCCTTATACTCCTTTTGCTTCGTTTACGTTCAAACATCTAGTCATACACGCACGCCGCTTGAGAGTACCTACTACGCACCACACCTTTCTGAAGAGCATATCTTCCTAGGGCGTCCCCTTCCGGCGTTTCCACTCACATGCCTTGTAAATACTTTTTGTTAGGTACTCCCTTTCATTCATTCAGTTCAATAATTCCCCTAGCCGTTGCTGGCTAAAAGAAATCGGCACTATGCCCCAGCTGACCATGCAAGGTAATACAAATAAAAAAGAAAAACACTCATCAGTCACATCACATAACCTCGAATTAAACCATAGATTGACCGGTTGACAGTGTACTTTCCCGCCTTTTTGCGTTCTATCGAGTACAGGCGTGGTTAGGTTAGGGTTGACAAGTGAAAAATAAATCGTCACTTTTATTTTATGATGTGATATCACTGTGTTACATAATAAAATAGTAACTTAGAATTTTTGTCCGTTTATCTGGATGTATGTCCCGGATTGGTGCAAAAATGGCTGCACGGATTTGGTTGAAATTTGGTACACATTGCAGATAGTTTATAACCAAGGCTAAGACTGGTTGTCCACCGCATCGATAACGGAACGTCAACGAGAACGGGATCCCGGCCCCCGAATTTTCAAGTCAATCGGCGCGATCGTCCCACCGTCGTCGCCGCCGTCCGCCCGGCTTTGTAAATTGTATCGATGGTCTCTATGTGCAGTGATACAACGTACGAACGATTGTACGTGTGTTTATTATATTAAGCCAATATTTTAGACTTATCTGTGTTATTTTTCGAAATCTCCACATAATTCTACACCATCGAAATATATGACGAGATAAGAGCGAGTGATGCAAGCTCGAAAACTTTTGCGCCATCTCGGATAGGTTAGACTTTCTTTGACCATTCCCACACCATTAGCAGTTACTTTTTCAACTAATATATAGCAGAAAAGTATAAGATACATAGCACGCTTACTCCTTCGAACATACAAAAGCAGAAGAAGAAGAAGAAGTTGTCGCCGGTTCAACCTAAGCTTCCTTCTAGTTTGTTTTATTTCTACAAAAATGCACTTACCCCGCACGACATCGAGATCAAACTGAGCCGCCGAATTTGATCGTGGTGGACAAACGATCGCCGTGAACGGGACGTCACGTTCGGATCAGTCTCGTTTCTCGTTGACGTGAAAACAGATGACGGCGCTGAAGTAGCGACAGTACATTTACTAAGGCCGAATAATCTCGTTTCTCGTTGGCGTGCCGTTCCCGGTGCGGTGAACAAACAGTCTAACACAAATAGTGATAGGGTACTTTAAATTCCGGTAGTACGTTTAGTTCCTGTGGTATATTTTCCGAACTTTAAATTCCGGTAATACGTTTAGTTCCTGTGGTATATTTTCCGAACTTTAAATTCCGGTAGTACGTTTAGTTCCTGTGGTATATTTTCCGAACTTTAAATTCCGGTAGTACGTTTAGTTCCTGTGGTATATTTTCCGAACTTTAAATTCCGGTAGTACGTTTAGTTCCTGTGGTATATTTTCCGAAATCCACGCAGCCGAAGTTGTGGGCAAAAGCTATTTCATTAAAAGGGTTGAGAATTAAGTTATAATATAAAATTCAAATAAGTATAAGTTGCAGACCACTCTTTGAGAGTGTGTGAGGCGTAATCTACTATGCGGGCCCAGTGCGAGTTGATGGATGTCACTTGTCTTTTTTGTGATTTTTTGGTTCTCGTACATGTTTTGCTCACGATGTTTTTCTCCAACGTTTTAAAAGTAGTGGTGATGAAATAAATTGCAGTTAAATAAAAAAAACTCTATTATTCATTTTATATACTATTCATTTAATACACACCAACAATAAAACTTAGTTTACACAAGCAGTCACGGACGCAGCTGTTTCCTCCTTCTCAATTGAACATAATAGTCGCCGTTTAAAGCGATATACATATATGTATGGAATCACTTTTGTAAGATATGTATAATGTGCTTGTGGATAGGGCGCCCACTAGTTCATCATAATTCAACGAAGTACGTTAACTGTTGAACATAGGCTTTCCACATGCATCGGCATAAATACTGGTCCTGTGCTCAGCCCAGATCCTCGGTCTGTCATAGGCAGATTGTACAAACCACGCCGTATCTTTGCAACCGCTCGGGCCTGTGAAATGCTGAAGGTAAATTGATCAAGCTTCTGATAGTATTCCCCAAGAGTCATTTGTTAAGAAAAGTGCGGTGAATGTACTTACAAGTATCTCCCGGGCCCCTGATTCGGTAGGAGAAACAGTGGGGTTTTAGTCGGTAGGATTCCGATATAATCCTCTGTTCTTCCCAGACGGAAGGTATCCATAAGGATTTCTCCAATGAAAGACAAAGGGTAAGTAACCCAGATTTAAAGATAAATTAATAAACAGGGGGAATATTTAATTCAATCAATCTGCCTAGCCTTTTCCCAACTATTTCGGGGTCGGCTTCCAGTCTAACCGGATGCAGCTGAATACCAGTATTTTACATAGAGCGACTGCCTATCTGACCTCCACAACCCAGTTATTGGGTAATACGATAAGGGAATATTTATACATATAGGGGGAATATTTAATTGATCCCCTAAAAACTTTTAATCATCGCCGCTTTTAGTCATCTTCTTCTAGTCTTTTAAAAACTATGTGTACCGAAAACGATCTACCTTGTGAGGACCTGGGCCTACCTACTTACTTTGTTGGTTGTGTTATGTAGTCTGAAGCCCGAAAGTCTGTAAACCAGTCTTATTGCCAAGGGATATCGTGTTACCTATTTAAGAAAGAAAGCAAAAAAAAAATGATAAGGTTTATTTGTTTTATTATATGTTTACTGGGTTGTGGAGGTCAGATAGGCAGTCACTCCATGTAAAATACTGGTATTCACCTGTATCCGGTTAGACTGGAAGCCGACCTCAACATAGTTGGAGAAAGACTAGACAGATGATGTTTATGATGAAGTTGTTCTTACTTTTCCTTATATTGCCAAATTAACCCAATTCCAATGCCATTGAATTCCAATGGCTATTGCTACTTTCTAAGTTTAATTTTATATTTTAGAAGCACTGAAAAAAATCTCAATGCTAAAACCCTATTCTAACCTGCAAATTCCTTATAACAGTATTTACCAATAAAAACGTAGTTCCCTTTGTCGCGTTGCGCCGACACAGCTAAATTGCGCCCTAACAAAAAATACGCCTTAGGTAATATTAATACAGAAGATCTACTTCGGACAAGCGAGCGATGAAACGCCACGTCGAGTTTTAGAATTAGATATACTTTGTAGACTGTAGAGCGTCGTCTCTGTCACTCATACCTGAACCTGAGTGATTCTCTTTCTAATGCTCGATCTCGATGTGTCATATTTACGCAAGGACATTTTATAGATATCAGTACCTAGTCGACGAGCTCTGCTGGGCTGAAAATAGAGAAAACGAATTTGCCAGATCAATTTTTCGCCCTCTAAACCCTTATATTGCAACTTTCATCGAAAACGTTAGAGCCATTTTCGAGAACGTGATTACAAATATTGCTCATTATAAACTATTAGTATAGGATAATTCGTGAGCGAGTCATTCTTAGGAGACGATCACAACCTGCTACCATGATTTAGTTCCTACATGATTCTGGACCCTGCATTGAAATTATTCGTCGGCTACTAAAAAAATTCTGCTGTTTCCTACAAAAATGAAATACCTTCACTGTCAAAACGTATGGACAGTCCAGAATCATGTACTGAATCCATGGTAACAGGTTGCGCGTCGATATCCCTGACACCATGTATAGGAATGTGTTTTCATCTTCCAAAAATGATGTGTATGTGTGACTCGGGGGGGTCTGGATTGGGGCCTGGTTGGTTGATGGAGAAAAGTTAGTGCACAAGTTGCAAAAGCTGGTGATGTTTTTTTAATGTGGGATTTTAGATAAAGGTTTGCCTTGCTCTTACATAGTTGACCTCGTAACCTAAGGTTGAAGGTCACTTTCACGTCATAAAACGATAAAGTCTATGTGTATGTGACAGTAAGATAGTTTCAACATTAAGCAACGGTTTCCCAGAAGAGCGGTGCCCGCAGTGACGGCCGCTGTCATCATGAAAATGATGACAGCGGCAAAGATTTAATTCGAAAGCAAATTCTTTGATTTGATTGTCATAAAAATGCTATTGAATAATGTGTGAGCTTACACTTCTTAGTATGGACACTTTTTCTTGTGACTTAGTACGGTGAGGGCAAATCTAGCGGTTTAAATCTTTGGGTGGCGGGGTTTGACTTAACGTCAAAAACTAGTGAAAATGACAGCTTTTCATGGCGGCCGTTATAAAATGACGGAACCGCTTTCTTAGGAACCCAAATCTTTAGTGATTTTTTTATTTACACCGCTACAAAGATGTTTTGTCGCTCGAATGACATTAACAAAGAGGAGTTGTTTGTAATCATTTGGGAAATTATTTTGTGAAATGGTATTGAAAAAAACAAGATGGCAGCATTGTACCGATTTTCGCTTCGCGCCAAAAGATTCTTGTGCAGTCTATAGAAGAAATTGTTGCCAAAAATAGTCTTGTAAAGATTGAACCTTCTATACTTGTCTATGTCACGAACATGCGTTTGCGCATCGATTGCCGGCGTTATAAAAACTACGGCATTTCGCTCATTGGCGTCATGGTTGAATAAATGGTCGGTAATTTGTTAAAGGTTGTGTTCACTTATATGGTTAAGGAGAAGGCTTTTTTGTTAAGGAATAGTTCTTTAGTTAAAGTAATTCAGAAGATTTCTAAATAGCCATAGCATTAAGTTCTTAAGTAAATCCAGGAGTTTTAAATTGTAGCTCACCGGTATCAGGAATAGGGTCATACCTACCGTTGGTCTGGGCTCCAGAGTGAAACTTTCTTTTCTGCGTCAAGCCCTTAATCCAACTGCCTTACGAGAGCCTCCTCAGGTTTACAACATTAGTTTTAGTATATGCGATACCCGAAACACCTGTCTGTCTAGTATTTTTATCTAAAGAACCTATGTACAAAATTTCAAAACTGATCATGAAAAATGACAAAGTTATAAGCATATTATGTTACCTGGTGGTCCGTACAAAAACATGGTCAGCACGCGCCTCGAGCCGCCCGCGCGCGCCTGTATCTCCAGCGTCGCGCTAAGTTCGCTCATTGATAATTAGTTTGGCAGTTGGTACTGAACCGTACGGCAATTGTATTGTAATTAACTGGTGATAACATTTTCTATCACACTTGCAGGCTTTGGACTATCGTAATGGTCAAGTGTAGGTTGATATTATTATGTACTTTATTAGTAAATGCAGCCGTAAGTGATAAAATGAAGTCAATGCGATTTGTTGCACCTTATGCCAACCCCTTAAAGTTCAAAGTGGATGAAAAGTATTAAACATCGCATTACTTAACCAAAGCAGTCTGTAGGTACAAATAATAACTTTCTACAATTAACCATCTTGGCGTGTTTAAAAACGGTAATCATCACTATTTACTATAATTGATTCAATCACTATTTACGATTGATTGGCGACTGAGTTAGCATGGCTAGCGGCTGTCGGAGGCCGAAAGGTACCGTATTCCCTAGATCTTTGTGTGACGGAAAGGATTGTGTAATGTATTCCACGATACTCTGATGCTGAATTACTCCTAGTAACACCACAAACTGCTAGTGTACGTACCATTTCTGTGTACTGGACGTTTGTGTATGCGAAAGACACGGTTACACGATACTTTTTACATACGATAAGTACATACAGATCAACCAAAACAAACTGTAGGCCACGGCGAGCGCACACTCGCGGGGAGCATGACACGTCAACACGTGCACGTCAATCTGTAGCATCCGGGAGACTGAAGGAAGGCGTGGTTTTACCCCCGCCCTGCTGTGTTCCCGTGCCTAGGTGCCTGTGGTGCCGGTGCGCCTGATTGCCAGCCCGATAGGTACTTAGTATCGGTCGGTCATTGACTTATATCGCTCGGTGTCCAACTTGTAACCTTTTTTAAATATTTTTAGAAGAAAAGATAACATGGTATAACAATTATTTGAATCGATCCAGTTACTTATTCTGAACAAACTATATTCAGGTTTCGCATATACTAAAAAATAATGTTGTATAGTAGTAGATCGAGACCCTTGGCTATAATGCCATTGACTATAAATCTGATCGCTGAGTCTACATCACATAATTATGTCGTCACTTCACATGCCAAGTCAAGATACCAGATTTACACATAATAAAATGTAATGAAAAGATCCGTCTCTCATCGATCTTGCTTAGTTTAATTATGTAAATCTCTAATGAAAGTTTTATATTTTGTTTTCAGGTGGAGTTACACCCACTTCATCCAAGATTGTTAGGGAAGGTGAAACAACATCCACGGAGCTGATATTTGAGTGAGTACCATTTGCATAAGGCAGTTGTCTCACCGCCGGCGAGTAAGCGACGAACTATCGGCTACTTCCTCGCTCAAGAAACTTACAATAGATATACATTCCGTGTAAACAAAAGATATGCATATATTAATAGTTGATCGCTGACTGTTCACATCGCGCGAGGATGAGTGAACTTTACACCCTGTTCCTCATACCTCTATAACAGCAACGTGTAACAGTGACATGAAAAAAAGTCGAGAAAGCAGTTTAACCCCGCCAAAAGATTCACCGGTTGAAGCTGGACCTAAACCAACCTGTTGGCGACATCATTAAAAGATGCCCATCCATAGATAAATATTACCTGTTTCTCCACAATTGCATTGCCTACTATAACAGGGGGGTGAAAAGTTTTGAGCCTAAGTAGCTTCAAGTGGCATTAGTGTCTCGCGAATACCCTCTTTAGTATAAATATAGAATTTCATGTAATCATATTTCATAGCATCATTACGCTTTTAGTAAATAATCCGTAAACATCCATCATCATGTCTCAGTCATCCGCGGCCCACCCGGGGGCTGAAAAGTTTTAAAAAGGGGGCTGAAAATTTAATCCATTATTATATTTCAGCTCAAGTCGCCAATTGCCTAAAATAAAAATGGGTCCGGATCTCAGAAGCGCCAGAAGGCCTAAACAACTTATGAACAAGTAAGTTTTTCGAATTTATCTGTTCTTGTATATTACTTGGTCCTTTTAAATTCATTGGCCAAACTTCACAGACGTGATGAGTATCAGTATAAAACAGATGGTCTAATAAAATATGCTTGAAATTATCAAGTTAGCACAAAAGTAATGAGACACTTGGTTTACGTTTTATATTTTTTATTATTATTACAATACAAAAAGCTTAGTTCATGATGTAATCACCATTAGCATCTAAGACTTTTTGCCAACGAACCAGCAAAGTTTGGATGCCTTTCGCCCAGAACTATGATGGCTGTGCGGTGTGTCTCGAAAAAGTTGTTCAACTCCGCCTCTACATCAGAGAAATCATTAAATTGTTTACCCCGCAAATGTTGTTTCAGGGCTCTAAACAAATGATAGTCTGATGGGGCGAGGTCTGGGGAATAAGGTGGGTGGGGTATCGTCTCCCAGCCCAAGTTCTCCAACTGTTGGCGAACGGCAGATGCGACATAAGGTCGAGCGTTATCGTGTAGTAAAACTACATTGACTCGTCTTCGTCGTTTTTTCTTAATAGTCGCAGATAGTTTGGTGAGCTGGGTTGAATATTTGTCAGCGTTTATAGTTTCATTGTATTGTTCATAAAACAGCATGCTTTGCGCGTCCCAGAAACAGCAAAGCAGAACTTTTAAGCGGTTCTTTTGACTCAGCTTCGGTTGAGTTGATGGCGTTTCAAAAAGCACGACGTGTATCGTTCTCGTACTGAATCCATAATTCATCTCCAATAACCAGATCAGACAAAAACTCTTCACATCAGGGTCGCAGCAAAAGTGACTGACAGATAGCGACACGGACTGCACGACTGGCGTCTGTAAGGATGTGCGCTACCCACCGAGCCAAAACTTTTCGATACTCTAGCTCATGCAATTGGTTTTCCACGTCTACTGTGACTGTAGTCAAGTGCTTCCGCTAATTCACAAGTGGTAGCATCCGGATTCGACTGCAGTTTGTGGGGTAAATCATCATCATTCACTGCGGGTGGTCGTCCAGAGCGTGGCTGACTTCAAGGCTCCTGTCTCCTGATTTAAAACGGTCAAACCATCGGGACACCGTCGCATGGCTTGTACTTCCAGCGCCCAATGCAGTGTTGATATTGTCAGCCGCAGCCCGCGCACTGTGGCCTAACAAGTACTCGTATAAGTATAGTGTTCGAACTTGTCGCTCGTCCATTTTTCTTCAAACTGACTAAACCGTGCGGGATGTCGCTACGCCCCCGTAAGGGGACGCGGCGTGCGGTGTCGGGGCGTAGCCCCCCGACCGCGGAAGCAACACGGTGGCCCGTAACCACGGGCCCCTCATTTTTTGTCGCCGCTGGCGGATGGATGGTTGGGCGTGCGGCATACACGCCCATGTAGAAAAGTATCTGAAATTTGTGTCTGTAGGCACGCCACGACGTTGATGCCCAACGCCGCTTGTTTCACCGTAAATCGGCGGACAACCACTACCGGGTGAGACCCCCACCTACATGGGGGAAGCCCAGCAGATGGCATCCAGCGACAGATTTACGGACTCGACGTTCCTACAGAAGCGGTGTATGGCCCCCCTCACCTCCCCGTTTTCAGGTCGAGCCGAGCCCGGGTGGTGAGAAGGGACCGTGTTCTGAGTGTGTGGGCGGTATTGTACTGTGTAACACCGCCCGGTGTATACGCGAGTCGCACGCCCGCATAAAAAGAGCCGCGACTACGCGTGTGAGTTGGGTGCCTGTATAGAGGTGAATGTCTGTTGTTTGCTACGTGACACGCCTATATTAACCTAGCACGCGCCACGCAACAGATGCATGTATTTGTTTGGAGTCAGTGTCACAAGTGAGCCGCGTGTAGACTGAGGGCGACTCACTCGGAAGTCCAGTCCGGTGATGGGGTCAGTCGTCCGCAACTAGGTCGCGGGGCAAGGGTCTCCTCGCGTCTGGGGGGCGCGTATGCCAGGGCGCTATCTGCTTGACATGGGGCCAAGCGGATGCGTCGGCACGCGCGAACATCCCCTTCGCGAGGCGCCGCACAAACTCATCCAGGCTCTCAATCCGGAGGTCCCTCTGAATGATGTCGTTCCTCACGAAGCGAGGAGCGTCCACGATGGTCCGCAACGCAAGGTGTTGCTGCGTGCGGAGGAGCTTGCGGTTCGTCTCGCTCGTGAGGGCGAACCATGCAGGGGCGGCGTACGTCAGTATTGGGCGCACGTACAACTTGTACACGCCCAACTTGACGCGCGCCGGGATGCGGGACGAGAGCACTGGTCGAAAGAGGTTGCGGGCGACCCTACCTTGTGCGACAACATTGCGGACGTGTGACCCCATTGTGAGCCGACGGTCGATGGTGACGCCCAGGTACTTGACCCGGGGCGACCACTCGACGTCAGCTCCCTGCAGCTTCAAGGGTGGTGGGAGAGGCGCGGACCCGGTCACCATCTGACTAAACCGATCGCGAGGGCAGTTTTATATTCCCCCACATCACAAGTATCTAGAATATTCTCCAACATTCTAGAATATTATCGAAATCAATTAACTTGAAAAAGGAAATGTATAGAGTTTTGTAGAGTGTCTCATTACTTTTGTGCCAACCCATAGCTATCTTTTTTGCTATGTTATAGCATTAGGCTTTAACCCTTTAACCGCTTGCGTCTTATTAGATTATGTTAGATTAGATTTTTGATAACACAGCGTAATTAAATACAAAAAGCAGATTAAAAGCTGTGTATTTGGTCGTAAATATACCACCCTGCAGGTGATTTCACTAGGGTCGTATATTTACGAACATATACCACAGCTTTTAATCTGCTTTTTTGTGTTCTAGATGTTTATATTAGGCAAATAGATAATTACGTAATTATTTACAATTTAATACAATTTAGTTTTTAATAAGTTATGCGTTAAGTATTGCACACCCTCTTTGTTGTAGGTATTCATTTTTGGGGCACGATAACCGATATGAACTCGGGCGGTTAAATCTCTTCTTTCAGTGTGGCCGGATTTTTAAGACCACACTGGCCACACTGAGGCGAATCACGTGCGGAGGGGGACGAAGGGCGTGTGAATTGTTTTAATAATAACAAAGTCACGCGGCTATTAGCCCCAGCCGATCTATTCTGTGAAAATCTCGCCGTGAATACTTAGATAAAGTGAGCATGAAGTGGCTATCAATAGTATCAATCCCTAGTGATTTCTAGTATAAGTTGGAATGACATTTTACTTCACCTAAGTTCTCATGCTGAGATTTTTACCGGCTGTTTGAACACCAGTTAGTGGACACGCATCCCGCTCGGGTCTTGCCTTGGTTTGGGCAAAATTTAAATCTGCTCTAAAATCTCTAATATCACGTAAACTGCTTATTACTTAATTAAATTAACAAGAGTCAAACAAATTATTTGATATAAAAAGCAGTAAATATCTAAAATTGGTAAATATGGCAGCAACAATGAATAAGTAAGCACTGATGCAATAATGTTTAGATTTGCTCAAATCATTTACAAAATATTAATTGAAATCGAGAGCAGTGGTGGCCCAGTATTATCGCTCCGGACTCATTTACGGTCTTGGGTTCGAACCCAAACAGGCACCGTCATCGTCGACACCGTCGTGAGGAAACCAGCATATCCTAGAAAAGAAAAAAAAAACGAAGACACGTGACATCCAGCAACTCGCATTGGGTCCGCGTGGTGGATCCCACTCCCTCTCACAGAGAAGAGGCCTGTGTCCCAGCAGTAGGAACTGTATTAGGCTGATCATGTAATTAAATTCTATTTAGTTGACACGTTATAAGAAAACAATGTTTGTTTACTGTCTGTGCTGCTAGCGCCACAAGTGGTGAAACTTGGCAGTACACTCTCCCATTTGCTAAATAATCAATATTTCTTTTCCAGATTAAAGCCATCAACACACACACAGACGACCTTACCAACTCTAGAGCTAACAAAACCGTACCTACCACTCATACCATTTATACCACCGCACAAACCAGCCACTGACGCTCAAATAAAGTCCTTTCTTCTAAACACGGCCTTACAAAACGCCCTAACAGACTCCCTAAACCAGCTTACACAGCAGAGAGGTTCTGTCAAAGTGACAGATTCAAAAAAAGATGGCGCCGAAGAGTTTGCGAATAATAATGATGATGGGCCAAGAAGGAGGTTGCATAAATGTGATGTGGCTGGCTGCCATAAGGTGTATACTAAGAGTTCGCATCTGAAGGCGCATAAAAGGACACATACTGGTGAGTTTTAACATAATTTTACATTGTAATGATATTTTTATTTACTTGACACCATTATTAAGCGGGATTTACTTTAACAACATTATTTGCTTGCCTCAGACTATAGTTTGACCATAACCGCTGTACCGCGCCGTAGGTATGTGCGCGGCGAGACGGGGGGCAGTGCAGGTCGCTCATTCGTCAACGCTCACGGTGTCCCACCGTTCATTCGCCAGCGCTGCACCCCGCCTCGCCGCGCATTCCTAAGGCGCGGTACAGCGGTCTTGGACAAACTATAAATAAAAAATTCACAGATCTCGTGCTCTACACGACCTTCTGGTATATTGAAAATGCACTTAGGCAGGCTTTTCATTTTGTATGATGCCTAATCTAATAGATTTAGACCTAATCCGTCTTATTACAAAACACGATTTAAATTTAGTACCAGGATTATTACTAGGTTTAAACCATGACTAAATGAAACGTTATTATAAAATGAAGTTTATCGCTAGTTCATGAACTATCTATGGTACTAAAGTTAAACCACCGTGACCCCTAGTTTATCTATTGGACTAACTGCGGTACTAATTTATTTGAGGTTAGCCTTGATTATTATTGTGTGTCTTTTTATTTACAAATCGTCAAAAATGGATATTAATATTAATGGATTTGGAAGATATGGATATGCTGGAGACGTCTCGGCGATCTCACAGACATCGTCATCGTGTGAATCTACTCGTATTTGAATTGAGTGACGAAGATTTTAGATATAAGTATAGGTTCACAAAACTTTTTGGAGAAAAAATAGTGGATGTTTTACGTGAGGATTTATCCTAAGACCTTCATGGATAATATGAACATTCGCGTTACGTAATCGATATAAGATGATACACAGCACTGTTTACCTAATAATAATTGAAAATCCATGTTTTACTAACTTTTTCTTCAAAACTCCAGTTTTCACCCCTTTTTTTCTGTTCCATTTATGCAACAACTCACGAACAAACCACATAACTAAAGATCGGATATTCGGATGCATATTTACCTAAAGCTGAGGTGTTGGCTGTTATGGATTGCACTTTTGTATTGAAAAAAATCCTGGGATTCCGGAATCGACAAATTTAGAGTTATGATTAATTATAGTGTATATTTACTTACGTTCAGGTGTTGGTTAATATAGAATGCTCTTTTGTATCGATCGTAAAAATACATTTTGACTATATAATCGAATGCTGGCTAATGCTAATAAGCAAATGCAATGCTAATAAGTAATGTTATAAATGAATTTAAAGTACTTAAACAAGCATATATGATCCGGGTGTCCCGATATTTTTAATTAAATAATACCACATATTTAAGAATTCGTTTCCATACCATATAACCGATTACTTGTGCATTCCCGGATATTCTGGAATCCCAGGATTTATATTAAGAAAAAAAAATAAGAAGCCGCTTCCATAGTTTCGTAGTCAAAAATTAACTTTAGGTAAATATGCATCCGACTATCCGATCTCTGCACATGACAGTAACAGTAATACAAAGAACAATGAATAAAAATGAGAGACCTAAACATTCGTCTCAAATTACGCGCGCCGCCGCCGAATCACATATTAATTCCACTTCATGCTAGAGATGTTAAAAAGTGCGTCAAAAGTACAAGTTGTGCATGTTCATTATATTGTAACCTAAACAAAGAACAATTTATGAAATATTTTTGTATTGATAAATAATTATGTAAGCATTTCAAGTGTTATTATAATATCAATATTTAGAGAAACAGAACGTTGCTTCAAATACATCCTGTATGAACGAATGAAAGAATGCCATTTTTGTTTCTTATCTGTGGATATTATTTAAACCATGGACCTTCTTTGGTACTAATTGATCCTCGGATAGTCTTCGTTTTGTAATCAGAACACATTTTGATCCTGGTACTAACTTTAATACCGTAACAATCCAAGACTTTGGTTTAAACCAGTACTTAGCATTTTTTTGTGATAAGACCGAATAGATTTTGTATCGTCTTTGAAGTAACTAATGCACGAAGTAAAAAATCCGTAAGGTAAAAATTACGCCATGCAATTTTGAACTTTAATAAAATATTCTTACGACTATATTTGAAAGAAAATCATTTTTTGTTCAACAACGAAGCGATACAAAATAGTTATGAACATAGAAATAATATTTTTTGGTCTCAAATGTAAAGACCTACTTAGTAATTTGAAGTATTTTAAAAGAATCGCAAAATTAATGTTAAAAAATAATTTAAATTAACATTATCATAAAATTAAATTAAAAAACGTAGTTATTTACAAATAAATACCTAAAAAAATTTTATGATCAAACTCTTAAACACTCCCTCCCATAACAACTCAGCGACGCGACGCGCATCTAAGGAGCGCGCTCCCCGAAATTACGTCACACAAAGGGCACTCTCCTGCCTAGACTATTAGTGATACAGACGTCCGGTTTTTTTTTTAATGTAGCCCAACTCAATACCGCGAGGGTTTTTTTTTTCACTTTTCTGATATCGCATTTAGTTTTTGAGATATAGTTGCCTTTATGACAAAAGACCCTAAAAAAATGATATAGCGTCACATAGCGCCCCTTTAATCAAAAACCGAAATAACTCAAAAATTACATATTTCGAGTTTTTATTATAAACTGAATTAATTTCGCACGGAGAATCATTCGATCCAACAGCCGACTCGATAACGATGAAAATGACAATGATATCTTTATTTTTTGTGATAAATTGAAGCCATTAAGGCAGACAATGTCAAACTTTTAATGCGTTTTCCCACAAAATAGAATTTTTGGGTTATTTCGGTTTTTTATTAAAGGTGCGATAGGTCTAAATCTATTGGTTTAGGCATCGTACAAAATGAAAAATCTGCCTAAGAGCATTTTCAATGTACCCGAAGGTCGTGTAGAGCACGAGATCTGTGATATTTTTTTGCAAGATGATTCCTACCTACCTACAATTATTTTACGGTTCATTGATGATTTCCCAACCTATCACTTAAAAATAAAATACTGTCGCGTCGGCCTTAATGTGGACTAGCCAGTCTATTCTGTAAAAATCTCATCGTGAAAACTTAGGTGAAGCTGTCCCTAGTGTTAATCCCTAGAGCAAAGTATGATTGGGTTGTTCCATTTCTCACTAGCAGCGCTGAGTCTATATTCGTGCAGGTTAATTTTTATTACATTTCTCGAAACCTAGAACAAATACCACTGAAAAAATAATCTTTTATGGGGTGAGTGGTAATTAGTGACCCATACTTAAACACATTCGTGGATCTTTGATAGTCGTTACGGGTCGTCAGAAGCCCGAAAGTCTGACAACCAGTCTTACCAAGGGGTATCGTATTACCCAGTAACAGGGTTGTGGAGGTCAGATAGGCAGTCGCTCCATGTAAAATACTCGTATTCAGCTGCATCCGGTTAGACTGACGATGTCCCCAACATACTTGGGAAAAGGCTAGGCAGATTGATTGACTTAAACACAAGATTGTACTCATGATAACAAATAACTTTTACAATGGGATCAAACCTGAAATTGCGATCAGTTGCTCCCTACATTTTGACGAGTTATGCGAACATAAATTTTAAAAAACATAACATAAACAAACATAAACAGCAATTTTTTTTTTTGTCTTGTTCTGTAGTCAATATTTTAATATTACAGGAGAGAAGCCGTACTCCTGCGGCTGGGCAGGATGCGAGTGGCGCTTCGCACGATCTGATGAACTGACCCGACATACTCGCAAACACACTGGACACCGGCCATTTACTTGTCCACTGTGTAGACGGTCTTTCGCCAGGTCCGACCATCTTGGACTACATATGAGGAGACACTGATTTTTTGTTCATAATCAGAATATTAGGTAACTTTTGTAACATCTTCAGCCCGTCTTCACTCACTGCTGGGCTTAGGCCTCCTTGTGCCAATTGTCCAATGAAAAGGATCCAACGATAGGTGTAATGTGGGTTGGATCCTTTTCGTTTAACTATGTAAAATTTTTGTATACTTACGGAAAAGTTATTGATAAAGTGATAACGGGTGCAAAATACTTTATCAGCTGTTTTGAGGGTTCCGTACCCAAAAGATGCCAACGAGGAAGCGACTAGCTATCAACAATTTTCTCGCTCAAGAAACGTACAAAATATTGTAGGTGCCGTGTAATTAAAAGAGGATACATTTATATTAATAGTTGATCGCTGACGGTTCAAATCAGCGAGTACTCGTTTGTCGCAGCGACAAGAGTTATCAAAGAGAGTACTCGCTCAGTGACGTCGCGCACTCGCTGCTCGTTGCTCGCCAACTCATTTTTAGTTGCTAGCTGTACTCGCTTCTTGTTAATCGGCGGTGATGGGACAGGTGGCTTAGGGTAGGAAACCTTATTCCTAAGCCTACACCGTCTGTCCCTGTCTTTCTATCTGACACAGACCAGTATATTTTAACCGTAATAGGTATCCAGTTGAAATTCTCACAAAATAGCCATGGCATCAACTTCGTCCCCGTGTTACTTCTGGTCGGCGCAACGCGTTTTCTTCTTCCTTTCTGTCAACCTTCATGCTACCATTCACTCCCTTTTCTTTGCATATCATTCCTCACGCAATCCATCCAGCTTTACTTTGACCTTCCACTCACTCTGTCAGAAAATAATAAAAATACGGCAGGGCTCGGAACCGGTTTTTAAAAAGAGCGATAATTTCGATTAAATACCGGTTAATATATCGTTACTTTATTTACCGGTTAAACAAGTGAACTGTTTTTATGTAACCCAAATGATAAAGGTTACCGGTTACATAAGCACTAACGGTTTTGACACCCAAATTAACCGGTTAATTCCGTAATTCGTACCTAAATTGTTTTCGTCAATTTTTTAACACTTCCAACAAGTTACAGTGACATTACCCCAGAAACCCTATCAAACTTGGTTTTAACCGGTCAACTTTCACTATCAAAACCAAAATTCATGAAAAACCGGTTTTCCGCATTAACCTGTAAAAACCGGTAAAATGCAACCTTTAACCTAAATCGATTTCGGTTTGGGTTTCAACGACCGTTACCGGTTAAGAATTTTAACCGGTTTCCGAGCCTTGAAATACGGAAAAATAATACTCTGTAATAGCTTTGGCGGTACGCAACCCTAAGTTTTTCAACTCTGTTGTCCCCTATATCTACAAAAATTATCTGAGATTCTAATTGCAAATATAAAAACATCCATTCATCCATCAGAGACGGTTAAAAAAAAGTTATTATAAAGTTTTGTATTTGTAAGTTAAAAGACGATGGTAGTAAAAAAAAGTATACCTACCTTAGATAAATGATTGGTATCGCTGCGCTAGCGAGACCAATCATTTATCTAAGATACCTACCATAATTTAAATACATAACGGCCACCGACCATTCACATTTCCATAATGTAGACGAGAAAATACAGAATTTGGGAATATCAGACGCAGTCGTAGATAGCAAAAAGAATACAGTACTCAGACGTAAAAAGTCTCATCAAGTTTTACAATTCAGACACGTTCATTGCGTTATTTACGATGTTGAGCAGACGCATTTTTCAAACCTTTGAAGCAGTGGGTTAGGAATTTATTTTAAAACCCTCGGGTTGGGATTGAAAGTGTGTTACACTTAGGGTGCAGTTCGCTACCAAATTGCGCGCGTGTCGATACTATAGTTTGACCATAACCGCTGTACCGCGCCGTAGGTATGTGCGCGGCGAGACGGGGGGCAGTGCAAGCCGCTCATTCGTCAACGCTCACGGCGTCCCACCGCTCAATCGCCAGCGCTGCACCCCGCCTCGCCGCGCATTCCTAAGGCGCGGTACAGCGGTCTTGGTCAAACTGTAACAAGAGTGAGCTCACACAATAATAATGGCGTTTCCATGATAATCAAGTCAAGTCTCTGCGACATTCTGTTTCAGAGAGGTGTCAAAACGATACAAAAACGCGGCAGAGCGCATTTGCGACTGAAATCTTTGGTTTTTAGTCAACCAATAGGTAGTCAATTTTAATTTGCTCGCTGTATCTGGAAAATATTCTTCAACGGAATAATAATAATAGGCATTGTTATTTTAAATGATAACTAAGTACTTAAGGGCATTAATATTGTGATCTATTGCTCAAAAGATATGACAATAATTACATTATAATTAAATTATATTGCAATTGCACATATTTTAGACAATTTTTTGCACCTAAGGGCGTTCGGCCACCGTAACCGTCACCGAAAAACGAGATCATTCGAACCGTACGTGACGTCCCTGTGACGGAGTTCGTGTGTCCACCGCGACCGAACTCAGTGGCGTGGCATCTTGATGGCCAGTGTATAACCGTTTGATAGACAAATTAAAAACCAGGCTAACGGCACCGGTGCGAAGGCAGTATGTGGACAAGATCAAACGTAATTTGTATTGCTGGCACATCGGCCCATTAGAATCTCGGGACGAGTTCTTAGGTTGCACCGTACTATTCGAAATATCGGCAGCCGGGATAACGGCGCTCAGGTGACCGACGTGCGGTGGACACGCGGCCATAGTAAATATAAATATCGCTACTTCGGCACCGTCATCCCGTTCGCGGTTACGTCCCGGTGACGGCTGCGGTAGGCAAACGCCTTAAAGTTCGATACTATGGGATTTTCTCGAGTTGAGTGGGGGTAATCTTTAGGATTTTTTTTTTTTTGCTGATATTTTTAGATTGGTGACAAAAATACAGGCTGTTATTCCAAAATAAAAATATTATTTGACATAATATTCAATGTACTTTCCCTCAGGCCGTCTTTCTGTTCACCCTGTATAATATAAATTTGTTACACAATATTACAAAGTGTCTAGAGATTACCTACCATCACACGAGCCCTATTTATTATTATGAGTATTTAAAGTGGCATTATCCTTAAACAATTAAGGCCAGTAATATTAGTACATACATCTATTATTTTAAGTTTACACTAGGATACATAGTTTTATTTTATTATATTTTGTACTTATATGTAAGTGTGTATGTGTTTATGAAATGAAATCATTTTGACCTTCAAAAGTTGAAAGAAGGCATACAAGTCTATCAGTGGATTGCAATATTCATTAAAGATATGAAAAGAGGTAAACAGAAATACAACTTTAAGTTTGTTTTAAAATCTGTTACGTATTCCTGATATTATCCACTTTTGATTGTTTAAACGTACAGTCACGAACCGGGATTGTTGAGCCTGTCAAATTTGACATGTGACATTTCAATAACGAAAAACGGGTGGCATCCGTGTAACACAACCAAGTTAAGATGATAAGCTAGTGGCTCAACAATCCCGGTTCGTGACTGTACATATCTTTTTCCTTGAGTGTACCAAATTGACGAATCAAGGAAACTGGCTAACGCTGGAAACTGTCGAGTTGACGCAACTGACTATTCCGCAAAACTGACCAATCAACGAAACTATAGTTCGTTCGCGTTAAGAATGCAGTGAGGCATCAGTGCAGTGGTGTTAAATTCAAACAAATTATATTTAAAAAGATTAAGTTTAATGAATTTATAAATATACACTTAAAAGTTTAAAATCAAAATTAAATCATTAATATCATATTTTAATCACCATCACTAGTATCCTCGTTAGTATTTATAACAGACGTATTTTCTGCAGCGAGTTCCAGTGGCGTTCGAAGCAATGCCTTCAACTGTCATTGTGAACTTGACTTTGTAATTTGAAAAGATTTGATTGGTTAGGGGGCGGGGCTAGGCCGACGGACAATGTTGACTCACTGCATTCTTAACGCGAATGTACTATAGCGAATTACTTATGAACTTACGAATGAGGAAAACTGACCAGTGATATCCGGACTCCAAAAATCGTATGTCTAGGTGTCAAAATAATTACCTCACCGGCAACGATAATATCCTAGGAGAATATTATTCTCCAAAGTACCTCTCGACGGTCGAGAAACTTGTGTGTCTCACAAATTTTAAAGAAAAAAGTGAATAAGTTGTAAAAGTATGCTTTTTAGCTGGATCTCTGATCAAGATATTATTTAATATTAGGTGTTAATAAGTAACCGTAAACCATGAAAAACTAAAAGTAAAACTGGGAGAAAATATTAATCAATAATAATTGTATAAATACATGGTTTCCGGCGTTTTATTTTTAATATGTATAATAATGCTCAAAATAGTTCCGTTAAATGTAAAAAAAAAAATGTTTAAATATACAGGGCAGTAGTGGCAATATTAGAATTAATTTAAAAATTCCTATATTTGTACTAAATGATTATTTTTTTTTTTTATATTTTTTCAAACGTAGATTTTTATAGTATAGCTTGTTTTGTTTCAGATGTTTATGTACTTACTTAATTAGTTATAAGCAATAATACATTTAAGTTTTTAGTTTATAATAATACATTTATTTAGAATAAATTAGCAATAATATTTTGGGGCCAGTATTTCAGAAATTATTTAGGTTTAATATTAAAAATATAAAATAAATAAGATAAATATTTTCGAAAAATAAAAAGTTAGAATTATTTGAAAACGTCCTGTGATTTATGTAAACAGAAATTCCTTAAAAATAATCTAAATCTGTTTAGATGTGTTTTTGTACCTTCCTATATTAAATTATGATCTCAATATTGGTATTCCTCTCTCTAATCATTTTATGTGAATTTGATCTCAAAAACAATAAATTAACAATATTATTTCTGTAACTTTTTAATTAGAAATAAATCGAATGTGTATATTTCTTTTTTTTTTTTTTTTTGTTTATTTTTATGCGGACTGCATTGAAAGAAACAGTTCAAAAATCGGTGACTATTTAAAAAAAAAAATACAAAACATTCGAATTATTTCTTTTTAAATGCAAATAAACCCAGAACTTAATTTAACCTATTAATATAATTAAAACACGCATTTTGACGGCCAGTAAGCGTTAATGCAAACTTTATTATGATTAAATAATTACTAAAATAAGATGTTACTTTTATATTAATTTTATAGATCTTATAATAGTGTATTTTTTATGTAAGTGTATTTTTAATGTAAGTGTATTTTTTGTGAATGCGCGCACAAGAAATCTTCCAACAATATTTTCTTTGTAAAAATGTCAATACATTTAAACCAGCAACATTTTTTTTGCATCACCAGTAAAGCTGTATTCAGTAAGTACAGACGCCAGCACATCAAGCTACTACAATCTGTCAGAATTCTCTAATAGATTTTCGACTTTATTGCTAAAGCATTAGCTTCAAGATTCATTGGGAAAATCTGACAGTTTCGGGTAGGTTGACCTGCTGGCGTCTGTACATCATACTTGCAACTAAGAAAACCAGTATGATTCATAATCATAAAGTTATTCAGTAAACAAACCCCTTTTTTAAGCATTGTATCCACATTAGCAAGTTTGAGCGGCCTGTAGTCGTATTGTTCATTTTTTTTTGCAAATCCTACGAAAAAATCTAGCACCCGGTTTCTGGAATCAAAACCAACACAACAATGAGGGTTTTCTGAAATCACATTCACTAGGTGGCAGCACTGTGACGCCAGGTCCGGGCACCTGTCTATCTGCCTGTGTCATAGCACCTATATTTTCTTTAGTCGTGACTGAATGATGAACGTCATCAAATCAAATCAAATCTTTTTATTGTGGGCATAGGTTATACAGACAGATGTTAGGTACAAATAGTTTAATTATGTCCTGCCTACTAGGCATACAATAATTAAGTCAACATGCAGTATTAAAAAAAAAATCATAGGTATCACTTATAAATCAAATACAAAAATAAAAGAAGAATAAGAATTAGGTCTATGGTGACAGATTGTAGTCATCATATCTATCTATAACTATACTAATAATAAAGCTGCCGAGTTTGTTTGTTTGAACGCGCTAATATCTGGAACCCAGTCTGTTTTTTTTTTGTATTTGATAGCCCAATGAATTATGCTATTTAACAAGACCCTACAGAAAGAACGCTAAGCGAAAACAAAGAAAAAGCGCGGGTGAACGATTCCATGCGACGTGGTGGGTCGGGGAACAAGAAATTTCACGCGGCCGGCAGATGCTATTATTTTATATTCATTGTCGAAATGGAAGACCTTTGGTCATAGTGGCGCCATCTGGTGGCGTGAATTTTCATGAAAACCCTCATTTGGCACCGATTCCCTTGTTCACAAACTAAATTAAATTTAAGTTCAGTGCATATTTTTCTTTCTATTTCAGTAAGAAAAGGACAGAAGTTAAATACTAGTTTATTCCTGTCAAATTACAGCATAACAAGTTTAGTGGTGATTAAAAAATTGGCTACTAAAAATACGTCGATTTACGTCAGGCGCTGACTAATTTGACAGGACTAAACTTATGTTTATCTTCTGTCCTTTTCTTAATGAAATAGAATAGATGCACTGAACATAAATTTAGTTTAGTCTGTGAACAAGGGAATCGGCGCCATTTTAGCTAATAAATTGTCAAACGAAAATTGCCGGGTGTACTGGTAATATTGTGTATTCTACTACTCTGAATGATTTTATGTTTTTTTTTTTTCACTAAGGTCACAATGCTGAGTGAAGGTTTGTCACTAGCACTGGGAAAATATTATATCTAATTATGTGTTTCATGATACTTTACTTATATTTTATTTGATATTTATCTCTTTATATATGTAAGCTAAAAAGCGAGCGGTGTTATTATTTGTCAAAAATGCTAGGTGTAGCAAAAATATTATCATTATTTCCTTACAAGATTATTTTAAAAACATTTTTGTAGAGTCAGTATTTTTTAAGACAAAAAAAAAATATTATCATCTTGTATTATGTCGTGCTTCTTACTTCGAATTTAAACCTTATGGTGCTGGAACAAGGTTCTATATTATATGAAGCATATATTTATTTATCTCGTTTTTATTATCATAATAAAATTGTGAAAAATATTTTGCTTTTTATTTTCATCTGTGGAGTTGCTATAATTATCATCTGCCTAGCCTTTACCAACTATGTTGGGTTCGGCATCCAGTCTAACCGGATACAACTGAATACCAGTATTTTACATAGAGCGACTACCTATCTGACTTCCACAACCAAGTTCTGGGTAACACGATACCCCTTGGTAAGAGTGGTTGTCAGACTTTCAGGCTTCTGACGACCCGTAACAACTGAAAATTGTCTACAAATGACAGCCGGGACCAACGGCTTCATGTAGTTTCCGAGGTACGAAGGGGTCTTGGTATGTAAAGATGGTCACCCATCCATGGACCAACCACGGTAAGCGTAGCCTGAATTGAGTTGCTGTAAACAAGGCGAAAAATTGCAAAATTGAAAGTGCATTTATCAATCAGACTGCCTGTAAAGCTCTGGCACGCCTGAGGCGAATTCCACAAGGGCCGCGACGGTATATTCCCGTTCGTACCCCTGCCGTCTTCCCACAGGTGGTACGAACAGGAATTTAAGAAATAATATTTAATTTACGGACAAAATCAGTGGGACGAACGGGAATAAATTATGGAATAAAATTAATATTATTTATTAGATTCCCGTTCGCGCCACCAGTGGGACGAACAGGAATACACTGCTGCGACGGCTCGCGTCGCTTTTTTTAATTCCACAAGGGACGCAACGGTTATTTTAATTTCACAAGGGACGCGACGGCTCGCGTCGCTTTTTTTAATTCCACAAGGGACGCAACGGTTGTTTTAATTTCACAAGGGACGCGATGGCTCCCGTCGGTTATTTTAATTTCACAAGGGACGAGATGGCTCGCGTCGCTTTTTTTAATTCCACAAGGGACGCGACGGCTCGCATCGCTTTTTTTAATTCCACAAGGGACGCGACGGCTCGCGTCGCTTTTTTTAATTCCACAAGGGACGCGACGGCTCCCGTCGGTTATTTTAATTTCACAAGGGACGCGATGGCTCGCGTCCCTTTTTTAATTCCACAAGAGACGCGGCGGCTCGCATCGCTTTTTTTAATTCCACAAGGGACGCGACGGGTCGTGTCCTTTTTTTAATTCCACAAGGGACGCAACGGTTGTTTTAATTTCACAAGGGACGCGACGGCTCCCGTCGGTTATTTTAATTTCACAAGGGACGCGATGGCTCGCGTCGCTTTTTTTAATTCCACAAGGGACGCGACGGCTCGCATCGCTTTTTTTTAATTCCACAAGGGACGCGACGGCTCGCATCGCTTTTTTTTAATTCCACAAGGGACGCGACGGCTCGCGTCGGTTATTTTAATTTCACGACGGACGCGACGGCTCGCGTCGCTTTTTTTAATTCCACAAGGGACGCGATGGCTCGCGTCGATTGTTTTAATTGCACAAGGGACTTGACGGCTCGCGTCGATTGTTTTAATTCCACAAGAGACGCGACGGCTCGCGTCGATTGTTTTAATTGCACAAGGGACGCGACGGCTCGCGTCGATTGTTTTAATTGCACAAGGGACTTGACGGCTCGCGTCGATTGTTTTAATTCCACAAGAGACGCGACGGCTCGCGTCGATTGTTTTAATTGCACAAGGGACGCGACGGCTCGCGTCGATTGTTTTAATTGCACAAGGGACGCGACGGCTCGCGTCGATTGTTTTAATTCCACAAGAGACGCGACGGCTCGCGTCGATTGTTTTAATTGCACAAGGGACGCGACGGCTCGCGTCGATTGTTTTAATTGCACAAGGGACGCGACGGCTCGCGTCGATTGTTTTAATTGCACAAGGAACGCGACGGCTCGCGTCGATTGTTTTAATTCCACAAGAGACGCGACGGCTCGCGTCGATTATTTTAATTGCACAAGGAACGCGACGGCTCGCGTCGATTGTTTTAATTCCACAAGAGACGCGACGGCTCGCGTCGATTATTTTAATTGCACAAGGGACGCGACGGCTCGCGTCGATTGTTTTAAATACTTATTAGGATGTCACGAGACTATTCGCGCTAGTTTGAACACTCCACACAGTTTGGCCAGGGCAATGACTTTATAGCCTCTTGACTGCTCATACGGGAGACTCGGCTCACGGCACATAAATGAAATTATACTTATATTAGATGCTAATATAAGTTGGACATTTTAGTTTTGACCAGTTATTGGATCTCTGCACACGCGGTTATTTTGGTTCAATTAAATGCTGTAGGAAATCGTCTAGAATACTCTAGAATATCCACCTATAATAAAGATGGCATAAGTTTTCATCGGTAAGTGAAAATATATTTATATAGTTAATAATATTATGAATAATTGCAGGGCTCAAGCAATACTGCTTATTTACATAAAATGGCACAAAAATGTATACCGCGTTGATGTCTTTCTGAAAAATCCTTTTCTCTCACTAGGATATTGTCAATACGTCTGCCCCTTTCTATCTGTAGTAATTCTGTAGTGTTATGACAAATTCAAAACAGTCGATATTGATGTTAAAAATAATTAATTATCGATGTTTCCTAATGGTAAAAAAGTAATATTACTTAAAGTTTACGTTTTAGATTTCCGAATATTCCGGAACTAAAAGAAAAGTGCATTAATGCAGTTTACAGGGATAATTGGTTTCCGAGAATTTATTGTTCGTTTCGACAGGGACATCGCTATTATTTTTATTAGACATACTTTCAGTCGATTAAATTAGTTGATTGATTTAATTTAATAGAGTTTAATTTGAAGTGTGACGTCAGTGTTTTATTTCAATCCCGACAAGAGACAAGCGGTCCTCTTTCTGAGACCGTGTCGACCGCGGTAGACTCCACACCGTTCTGAATGCACGTAGCAACTTGTCACTTAGGTGCAAATTGTGCATTTATACAGCGTGCATTCGCCCCATCATGACCTACTCGTATGCGGATTCGGTGTTTGCGCACGCAAAACCTCACCTCATTCATAGGATGCAGGCCCTCCAAAACTGTTTCCTCCGAAAGGCAACGGGAGCCCCTTGGTTCGTTCGGAACGAAATCCTCCACGTAGATCTCGACATTCCCACCATCTCCCAATTCTTAAAACGCAATTCCAAGCGTTTCTTCGACTCAGCCACCAACCATCGCAACCCTCTGGTTGTCGAGGCGGCTAGCTATGTCCCCTCTCGTATTAGTAAGGTCGCCGCCCTAGGCTTGTCCTCTCAGATCCCGACGACCCCATAACTCTTCTCCAGGAGAGCAGTAGGGACCGTAGGAACAAACACTAATCGACATTCTGACCTCGCCGCCGAGGTCCCTCGCGACGACCCCGTAATAATCGTCCTCCCCCCGTCCCTTGCTCGGGTATGAAGTGCCAGCTGGTGGCGTAGCTGAGCCAGTAGCTTTAAACTCACCTGACAATAATAATCATTCAAATCTGATCCAGCCAGTCCCATCTTGCTGTCCTCCCCCCAGCGACGCCCTAAGCCGAGGCCCGTTCCCCACAGGGGAGCCCTTAGCGTGTAGTCGCTTAATCTGTAAGTTTATGCCCCTGGCTGGAGGCTTTGAGTTCACTTAAGGCAGCCACAGGATAGTCCGGTTAGGTAGTCACGGCCTCTCTAGGCCAACTACGAGATGCCATTCACAAAAAAAAAAAAAATACACGCCCCTTACTCCGTCTCAAGCAGCCGTCGTGATAACATCATTTTGCAATATTGTTTAATGTCGTTTTCTTATTAATAGTTTAAAAAAATGTAGAATTAATAGACGTCGATTTTATCGATATCGATATTATTATTTTTTTTTTATAGAAAGCTACAGTTTATATAACAAAATTAAAATCATTCGTAGGTAGGAAAATTTGCTAATTACATGCTTCCACATGTATACATCTAGTTACAAGTATCAAGATTGGCACAAAAACAATGAGACACTTGGTTTACGTTTTATATTATTTATTATTATTACAATACAAAAAGCTTAGTCAATGATGTAATCACTATTAGCATCTAAGATTTCTTGCCAACAATCCGGCAAAATTTGGATGCCATTCGCCCAGAACTCTGATGGCTGTGACTCGAAAAAGTTGTTCAACTCCGCCTCTACATCAGAGAAATCATTAAATTGTTTACCCCGCAAACGTTGTTTCAGGGCTCTAAACAAATGATAGTCTGATGGGGCAAGGTTTGGGGAATAAGGTGGGTGGGGTATCGTCTCCCAGCCTAAGTTTTTCAACTGTTGGTGAACGGCATTATGCGACATGAGGTCGAGCGTTATCGTATAGTAAAACTACATTGACTCGTCCTCGTCGTTTTTTTCATGATAGCAGATAGTTTGGTGAGCTGGGTTGAATATTTGTCAGCGCTTATAGTTTCATTGTGTTATTATACAGCATGCCTTGCGCGTTCCAGAAACGGCAAAGCAGAACTTTTAAGCGGTTATTTTGACTCGGCTTCGGTTGAGTTAGTAGCGTTTCTTCTGGAGGCAGCCAAAAAGCACGTTACGTTCTCGTAATGAATCCATGATTCATCTCCAGTAACCAGATCAGACAAAAACTTTACGTCGGGGTCGCAGCAAAAGTGATTGACAGATAGCGACACGGACTGCACGACTGGCGTCTGTAAGGATGTGCGGTACCCACCGAACCAAAACTTTTCGATATCCAAGCTCATGCAGATGGTTTTCCACGACGTGGTGACTGCAGTTAAGCTAATCCACGAGTGGTAGCATCCGGATTCGACTGCAGTTCGCGGTAAATCGTCATCATTCACTGCGGGTGGTCGTCCAGAGCGTGGCTGACTTCAAGGCGCTGCAAGGCCGAGTAAACTTCCGTGTGTACCACTCACTCCAGAACTTTAGAGAAAATACATAAGTAGTTTAGATATGGGGCACTAAATGTAAACCCTGTCTTAAAGTAAGAGGCCTGTATATCATAAGAGACACGTGTTCGGTCAGATGGTTGCGTAAGTTAGGTAATAAATGTCTTAAGATGTTAATAGTTTCGCAGTGCGAGTAAACGGTGACATATTATTATGTAGGTAGGTACTTCGTTTGCATGGAAAGTGTTGGAAATGAGAGACCGCCGGACGAGGCATCTCCGTAATCGGTGTATCGTTTAACATACTCGTAATTTGCCCGAGATCATGAAGACGAACTCTTTTGTTGAATTTCAGGAGCAAATTTCTTTTTTCAAAATCCTTGACACTCTCTGCTCTAACCTCATATACTCTGACTCTTGCTCTGACTCACTGTGCTCACTTCATTCTGTCAATGAAAAAAACAATGTCAAAAATTATGGTACAAAATTAAAAATTCTCTGTAAATATTTCTATTCATAAAATGTAGATATTGTAACAAAAAAATTGTAAAACTATGGCGTAAGTATCTTCTATATTACATTCGCGTTATAACTTATACTCGGAAGAGAAGGAAGGGGAAGTATCGCCTCGATGATGAAGACGTGAGAATGCTCGAGAATTCGCACAATAATATAATAATAATAATAATATTCCACAACTATCACACAACGCCGTCTAGCCTCAAGCTAAGCAGAGCTTGTGTTATGAGTACTAGACAACTGATAAACATACTTATATATTTCTAAATACATACATATATAGATAAATTACACCCAGACACAGAACAAATGATCATGCTCATCACACAAACATTTGTCCTGGGTGGGAATCGAACCCACGACCTCCGGCATAGCAGTCAGGGCCACTAACCACTAGACCAACAGGCCAGCATAGTACCCACACTTGATGTCGCACTGCGCCAGTCTTCGCGCCGTTTCCTGTGGTTTCCCTCGCAGACACTTGTCATAACTCATCATAAGACAAAGACATTTAAATGTACTTACTATAAATCTCTTTGTCAAAAGGATATATCTCAGGTAGGCCCGCTTCCTGTTTTTGGTCTCACATCTAATTTGTTCCTTTACACAATGGAGATAAAGATACAAACATTTTAAAAATGGCTTCGTTTCCCTTCTTTTCCGCCGCAAAGTAAATTGATATGACTTCCATGCATCGTAAGCAACGACTTGTTTGCCAGTAACTTGCATGCAGTCAGAAATTGGTATGGCACAATGGCATGCAAACTACCCGCATACTTATATGCTTCATAAGTAGCTCATTTCACCAATCCGTTACTTCTTTCGGTAAATGACTGAAAAGTAACTAACAGTAAATAGAGCATAGCCTGCTATGACTTAGGGAGCCGAAACGTGGACACTTACGGTATGGCTGGTCCATAAATACAAGGTCGATCAGCGAGCTATGGAACGGCCTATGCTTGGAACCACTGAGGGATTGAATCCGGAACGAGGTGATCCGGCAAAGAACCAAAGTGGTCGACATAGCTCACAGAATAAGTAAGCTGAAGTAGCAATGGGCCAGCCATATTATCCGTAGTACCGATGACCGCGAATCTGTAATCGTAAGGTACGTAGGACGCCCTCGGGATAGATAGGTGGAGCGACGATCTTCGCAGGCTGGTAGCAACTGGATGAGAGTTGCCGAGAATGGAGCTGAATGGCGTGCAATTGGAGAGGCCTATTTCCAGCAGTGATGAATGGCTGATGATGAACTAATAATAGGTAATTATGCTATATGCTATGCTTTCGAGTAGAGCGGCGCGCAATGATTATTGACATAACGGTCCCGCATGACGGGAACCTCATGGAAGCCGAGAAAGATAAACAAATCAAGTAACTTGGCTCGCGAGGTTGTCGACATGTGGGATGTGGGCTCAGCGATCATTGTGCCGATAGTCGTATCACCCAATGGCTTAATTACCAAGAGCCTCGACCAACACCTAAGGAGGCTCTCGTGGGGCAGCTGGATTAAGGGCTTGATTCAGAAAGCTGTACTTCTGCACACGGCTCGGATTGTTAGGTTTCTCTCTCTGGAGCCCTGACCGTAGCTTGAACCCTGTTCCTGATACCGGTGGGCAGTTATTTTTAACCGACTTCCAAAAGGAGGTTCTCAATTCGTCTGTATTTTTTTTTTTATGTTTGTTACGCGATTACTCAAAGACGGATGGACCGATTTAGAAAATTCTTTTTTTGTTTGGTAGGTTCCGAGGTGGTCACATATAAATTTTATTAACTTAGCTTAGGGCGTTTTTGAGTTAGCTTCAATAATGCGTATATTTCCCACTTTTTTTATGTGGATGATGTGATGGTGTTTTAATAACTTCCTATCACTGTTATTTACATGGCTATATCTACAATTATTGTGCTCAATTATGTATTCGAATTTGTGTGGGGTAGGTTCCACAACTAAAAAGTGAAAAATAAAAACTTTTTAACAAAAAATAAAACCGACTTCCAAAACAAAACACTACAAAGTGAAAAATAACTTTAATTTCGGAAGTCGGTGGCAAAAAACGAAAATACAAAACCCAAGACACCGACTACCGAAATTAAAGCTATTTTTCACTTTGTAGTGTTTTGTTTTGGAAGTCGGTTTTATTTTTTGCTAAAAAGTTTTTATATTCTAATATTTAAAAATAGAATTTATATGTATTTAATAAAGTTATGTTATAACTTGTAGTTGCGAGTTATGTGAGCACTGTCAGAGCCCTATGTCCAGAGACGATAAGGTCACGATACCTGAGGGCTTCAGCTACCACAAGAGATGTCACAAGTGCTGTGAGTATACTTTTCCGTTTTGCTATAGGTACTCGACGAAAGTAAGTAATGAGGAACGAATAGAAGTATGTAAGTATTATCCAAAAGTAGATTGAATAGTGGAATCTATAGTCTATTCCAAAATTATCGGATGAAAGTGTAAACAAACCCGTTGAGGTTAATTCTTACGTAATCACACTAATCACTCACTAAAAGGAATTATTAACACATTTCAAACTTTATCAAAAAAATGTTAAATGTTATGTACGAGTACATCTGTAATTTGTGTATACATTAGCAATAATAACTTTCCTAAATACTCAAGTAAACCAATGTTTGACGCTACACTCGACGAGTATGTTTCCCTTGGACAAACTGTGTAGTTAGGTAGGTCCATCTTCGAGAAAGAGGTCAGTCGTCGAATCCAACTCGGCTGGGCAGCGTTCAGGAAGCCACGCAATATTTTCTCGTCTCAAGACGAAAGTTTTTAACCAGTGCGCCAGTGATGACCTATGGCACTGAAACGTGGTCGTCCTTAATGGACCTTATTAGAAGACAAAATGACACCCAAAGAGCAATGAAGAGGGCAATGCTTGCAGTTTCCCTACGTGATCAAATTAGAAATGAAGAGATCGGCAGGAGAACCATTATAACCGACTCACCCGAAGAATTGCCAAACTTAAGTGGCAATGGGGATGGCACATTGCTCGCAGAACAGATGACCGATGGGGCTGAAAGGTTCTGGAGTGGCGAACCCGTACGGGAAGACCTGGCTTTGGAAGGCCTCCCACAAGGTGTACCGATGTCCTTGTGAAGGCCGCAGAAATCCACTGGATGCGGGAAGCACAGAGCTGGTTGAAGTGGAGGTGCACGGGGGAGGCCTATGTTTAGCAGTGAACGTCTTTCGGCTGAAATGAATGAATGGCTACAAATTGGCATCCACAGGTAGGTGCGTTTTTTGATCCTCTGTTTACATTTTTATGAGATACTTTTGAAACAGACCGTATGAGGAATAATTAATTCGGGAATTATGTTGGTATTTTTAAAATGGCTTTGTTTGCTGGTAAACCACAATTAATTACATTTGAAATTGCAACACACAACAAAAATCTGACATGGCGGTAAGCTGTCATTTTGATTGATTAATGCTGTTTGATGTTTAATACTAAAGAAGTGGACTGAAGTGACACTGTTGTGACAGCTGACAGTCCTCTTTCTATGATCAATGGTCGATCTATACATGACTGTCATTGTTTTTATGAGACAGATCACAGAGTAACTAAATCGGTGAGACGCCATGTTGAAAGCGGAGAAAAATAATTGATAAATATAAATTCCCTACCACAGCAGTATACATTTAAATGAATTATCTCTATTTTTCTTGAATTCTACGGATTTTACTCTTCTTTTTGAGGTAGTGTACACAGACCTGGCCCATTTTGAAACATCTCCTTTAGCAGTAAGAGTGTGTATCTGAGCGTATATATGTATTTAAGCTGGCTGGAGAAGAGATGGTTAAATAATGAACCTATTGGTTTTTACACAGACATATAAAGAGTAGCAGACCAAACATCAATCCATAGTTATATTTATGTAGATGGACATGATTCTTTATTCTTTTTTTGCTAAACAATAAGTCGTAAATGGCATCTCGTTCTGTCACCTGTTGTCACACCGACTCATACATAGACAAAATTTGACGCGTAGCTTGTTTTTCCCGCGCCGCCATATTGATAAACAACATTAATTAGTCAGGGACGGATTTGGCAACAAAGACGAAATTTTTTGTTGTATGTAAAATAAGTAAATACCGTCAAGCCGCACCCTAATTGCGTAACACACTATCGATCGGAATCTGAATCATTTTGAAGCAAATTGATAATCCATTGCTTCATATGTTCGAAAATTTTGTCAGCTCAGCAACGTAAATAACGCAATGAGTGTTGTTGAACTGTCAAAATTAAACCGATTCCGACTGATAATGGGTTACGCAATTAGGGTACTGGTTGTCAAAAGGGTAGAGTGGACTGCTGCCCATCGTCCTCTTAAAAATACTCCCTTAGCCGCCTCAATAAATACGGGAAGAGATGGGTGGTTCTATTGGCTTTATTGATAAGTAATCTACACTTCTTATACCCAGAGAATATCGATTTTCGCAGATTTTCAGTAAGTATATCGGTTGTTTCAATATCCTTAGACCGGCAACCGGCCCTAGTCCGGCTCTGTATTGACAACACTCTCTATGTGTGCGTAATGGCTACGCAATTTTTAGCGAATGTTCGGTCTGCTACTCTTTGTATGTCTGTGGGTTTTTACAGCAATTGTACCGGGTTGCCGAACACTTGAAGGCCAATTCTCGTATTTAAAAACGTTCCAATTCAACTCACAATCTCATCTCAGCGATAATCAATGTTAAAAAAATTAAGGTAAATTAAAAGATGTATTTGATCGATTGAGACTGAGATTAGATTGCACAAATTCCTTAATGACCGAATTTACCTAATATTTTAGTTTTAGTATGGTTGTGATTGATATGCTTGCTTGATACAATAATGGGACTATATTTATAAATATATGTTGACTAATATTCTTATTATGTAATGTAATGCTTTTATCTGTCATTTCCTGCTATTTTAATTGTAATCTGATTAATTATTGATATTATTATTATTATTTTTACATCATCAAGTGGTAGGACATAGAGACCATAATATGACTGTAACACCTATTGTAACCTATGTTCACAAATAAATTGAATTGAATTGAATTGAAAAACGTTTTTAAAAATATGGAAATAGTACCTCTGGTTACATTGCGCTCATTGAAATATAAAAAAAATAAACTGTGCCACTTTGGTCTCCTGTTTTTAGATGTCTGCAGCGAAACCAACCTCCTGAACGCAGAGATGTTCAAGGGGGTGATATTTTGCTCCAGCTGTGCTCAAAGGATATTCCAGGGATGCTCCACAGCTCGTAGGACCAAGACCATGAAGACCGGCAGGGGAAGGAGGACCAGGTCCAGGTCGCACAGGTATCGACATTATTATCATTCAGCTGAAAAACAACCACTGCCCAAAGCGATCTGCGATCTCAATGAGAAATCACTAGGCAGATATTTATAAGCCGATGCACCAACCTATATTTGAGTGTCACTTGTCTCGTCAGATAGTTTTGGTGTTCCTTCGATGTAGGGATGAAAATTGCCGAATGTTTCCGAACCTTACCAGGAAAGTTTCCAATGTTCCCGGCAATATTCGGCAATATTGCCGGAAAGTTGCCAAAGTTGCCATATTACATAGGTTTTTTTGAATGCCATTTTCAATGTTTATGCGCTCATGGGGTTTTATATAAAGGTATAGTTATACGTAATACTAGTAAGCCTTTTTAATTAATTGTTTATTATAATTAATTTATAATAATCCATGCACATATCGCTGCCCTAGTTCAATAGTAAGATATTTTGATCGAGGTATGAGTTGAGCTAATTCAATTCACTTGTTATTTATTTAAAATGTGGTTGATTTATTAAAATGATAATTTAGTTTAATGCTTCTGGGAGTTATTTATATTTCAATATGAATAAAATATATTTTTTTTAATAATAGTTTTAAGGCTTTTAATAGTAAGATAACCTCATGTAGAACTCAGATTTTTTTAAGATATCTTACTATTGAACTAGGGCAGCGATATGTGAAGATAAAGTTAAACTATGACACTGGTAACTTGATAGCTGACCCCATAGTTTTTTTTAAATTTTACTTATAAATTAAAAAAAAAAAGAAAGAGGGTATTGATACCGAATGAAATAAATATAAATCATATAACTATGTTGTTTTTTTAAAAAAAAAAACTATGTTGTGTATGATTTATATAGCACAAATCGTGAAGTCAATAGAATTTTCAAAATTGGGTCAGTAGTTTTTGAGATAATCGTGAACATACAAACATACATATATACATACTTCGGATAGAATAAATAACCTCTTTTTGGAAGTCGGTTAAAAACGTCAACTTGTTGTTGCTGATCAATTCGTTTTGCAAGGTTTGACCCTTTTATACATACAGATATGTATGTATATAAATGTACATACTTTCTTACATACAAGTGAAGTTAAATTATAAGAACGTAGAAAAAAAATAATTACGATATCTCTAAAATAGTTATGGTTTCAACAAAAATGAACTATCATGGATAGCTTGTTTTTTTCTTTAGTTTATCAGTGATAAAATTAATGTAAAAAACAAAAATTTTGGTTGGATATTGTAGATAAGCATACAAACTACCACCCTGCAGACCGCAATTTTATCCTACTAAGCAATTATGTTAGTAAAAGTTGTTTTCTATTGATACGTTTCTTGCCCAATGTTGCCGGGAAGTTTGGAAACATTCCCGGCAGTTTTGGCAACTTTGGCAATATTGCCGGCAATTTTCATGGCTACTTCGATGTCACATATTTGTGTCTTTCTCAAATGATCACATACATTTGCCGTCATCTTAACCACAGATATTAATGGATGAATCATGAAGTCAGATATTATTACCATAATACTGTAGCGACATACCTACATACAGCGCGTCTCACATCCGACTACCGCCGCACGCTGAGTGCGCGCGCACTGCCGCGCACTGGCGCGCCGCGCCGCGGAGCTTGTTCGGCGCGGCCAGCGAGACTGTTTCTAGAACAACGCCACCGAACGCGCCGTGTCGCCACAGCTTCTCGAAGGACGCCGCGCGAACGCCGCGCGCCGCTGAATGTTCTAGATAGAAGACCAGCTACTCCGCGTTTTCTCGAAGCGCCGCGCACGCGCTCGCGCATGCGCGGCGCTTCGAGAAAACAATATATAAGTAGATGTATGGTACTCAATAAAAAGATAGTTCATCTTAAGCCGTTCACTATGCAGGACACGTCTTTTATTTATAAGTACCTTATAGCACGTATAGCTGCCACAATACCTAACGTACATAGATGCTACAATTGGTGACCCCGAGTTTTTAAAACGGAACGTTTTAAGAAGATTTTTTTTTGTGTCGAGCAAGATATCATGTCTGAAGAGCAGCAACTGAAGATCCAGACCGAGATGAATTACGACGTGAGCGCAGTATCCGTGCAGTCGCGCCTCTTACCTTTTTGGAGAGAAATACCCCGTGCCTGGTTCATCCAATTTGAAGCCGTGATTGACCCATTGAAGACCACAGACGACCAGAAGTTCCGGTATCTACTGCAGCAGCTGCAAGCGGTCGACTTACAGCATTTGACCGATATACTTTACAATCCGCCTGCAACTGGGAAATACGAAAAAGTAAAACAACGCCTACTCGAAGCTTACGACAAATCGGATGTTAGGAATTTTCAAAAACTTATCAGCGGACTACAGCTGGGAGATCAGAAGCCCTCCCAGCTGTTAAGGAAGATGCGAGAACTCGCAAGCGGCATGATTACAGAAGAAGGTCTAAGAATAGAATGGCTAAATCACCTACCCGCACAAGTTCGAGTCGTATTGTCCGTAAACAAGGAGTCATCTTTAGACACCTTAGCTGCGATGGCAGACAAAATGGTGGAGTATGCAGAGAGTCCCAGCGTCGCCGCAGTCACAGCACCAGCACCATCCTCGTCGTCTATTGTATCCACGACGCCACTAGAAACTCTGGTAAAGCAGATGGAGAAGCTCACGCTAGAGATCGCTGAGCTACGTCGAGGACGGCCACCACACAGACACCGTCGCCGCTCGTATAATCCTCGTTTTCGATCCCGTTCACGCTCGCAGTCAACGCAACGTGGAGCTGCACCAAAACCTGTAGACGCCAACTGGGAATGCCACTACCATTACCGTTTCGGAGACAAGGCAAAGCGCTGTGAATCGCCATGTTGTAGAAGGAAGAAGACGTCGGAAAACTAGAGCCGACACCGACCGTGGCGGACGTCGGTGTCCCGTACACCAGTAATTGCCTTTGTGTACACGACCGCAACACTCACGAACGTTTCCTCGTGGACACAGGCGCAGACATCTCCGTTTTGACCGCCAATCACAGAAATAAGAAAGTTGCAAGCGCCTACAATTTATACGCGGCAAACAATACGCCGATTAAGACCTACGGACAGAAAACTGTCAGGCTAAATTTAGGATTACGACGAGACTTTGTTTGGTCGTTCGTGGTTGCGGACGTCAAAACCTCTATATTGGGAGCAGATTTTCTTCGTCACTTTAAACTGCTGGTGGACCTGGACAAGAGAAAGTTAGTTGACAAGGTTACCGAACTATCTATCGACGCATTAGAAGTTTCAACAAACACCGAATCAGTTCACATCATAAGCAGCAATCAAGTATACTACGACATTTTGAAGCAATATCCTGATGTCCTACGTCCCATGTCGCTGAAGCAACCACCAAGACATGACGTTGTCCACCATATCGAAACTACCGGCCCCCCACTCTACGCTCGCCCCCGCCCGCTGCCCCCGGCCAAGTATAAGGCAGCCAAGGAAGAGTTTGACCGCATGTTGGAAATGGGAATCTGTAAGCCATCAAAAAGCCCATGGGCCAGCCCTCTTCATGTGGTGAAGAAAAAAGATGGAGGACTACGCGTGTGTGGCGACTATAGACGTCTAAACTCAGTTACTCAACCAGATCGCTATCCCGTACCGCGCATTCAAGATTTCACGTACCACCTATATAACAAGAAAATATTCTCAAAACTTGATTTAAAAATGGCGTACTATTGGATACCGATTGCCAAGGACGACGCACAGAAAACAGCGATCACAACCCCTTTTGGAATGTTCGAATTCAATTGTATGACTTTCGGACTACGCAACGGCAGTCAAACATTTCAAAGGTTCATGCACGAAGTACTGAGAGGCATAGACAACTGCTTCTGTTTTATCGACGATGTCTTACTCTTCGAAGAAAACGAAGAAAAGCACAAGCAGCTTCTTCATCAAGTTCTGCAACGGTTGGACAAATATGGTCTGACGCTGAACATAGAAAAATGCGAGTTCGGTAAAGAAACAATAGATTTTCTCGGCTATGAAGTATCGGCGACCGGCATAAAACCTACAACGGAACGAGTTCAAGCTATATCTACCTACCCGAAACCAAAAACCATTCTCGAACTTCGACGTTTCCTAGGTATGATCAACTTTTACCGAGACTGTCTCCCTCGACAAGCACAACTACAGAACGAACTTAACAAGTACCTACATAACAGAAAGCGAAAAGACAACACGCCAATCGAGTGGACAACGGACGCAGAGCAAGCTTTTGAGAAGTGCCGCCAAAGCATCACAGAGGCCACCATGCTCTCACATCCAATTCAAGGAAGTACCCTCGCCATCATGACAGACGCTTCAGATCACAGCCTTGGTGCTGTTCTCCAACAAAAAGTGGATACAGTTTGAAAACCACTAGCATTTTATTCAAAAGCAATGAGCGAAACACAATGCCGGTACAGTGTCTACGATCGCGAACTTTTAGCTATATATACAGCTGTTAAACACTTTCGCCGGTTAATAGAAGGTTGCGACGTCGAAGTATATACAGACCACAAACCGCTTACTTACGCGCTTACGAGAACAGCGAGTACCACCGACACACCGAGACGAGAGAGACAACTGCATTTTATAAGTCAATTTTGTACGGGCATTAAGTACATAAAGGGGGAACAAAACACAGTCGCCGACGCTTTATCAAGGCTCGAAGAGATTATTTGTCCATCAACTATCGATTATAATCAACTAAGTATCGATCAACAACAAGACCAAGAACTCGAAGAACTAAAAAAACAAGGAAACCTGGTATTCAAAGAATTAACTGTACCCGGATGTAACCGACCAATCACATGTGAGCTATCAACTTCAATACCACGACCGTATCTACCCGCAAGACACCGTTACGCAGCTTTCGAAGCGCTACATGGGTTATGTCACCCGGGCGTATGGAACACAAGACAACTGATGACAAGAAAAGTATTTTAGCCATCTATGAATAAAGAGGTGGCACAGTGGACGCGAGCCTGCATAAGCTGCCAGCGAGCAAAGATACATCGGCACGTCACTACGCCATTAGTACAATTCCTGCCGTCACAACGCTTCGAACACGTACATATAGATATCGTTGGCCCGCTGCGTCTTTCTAATGACTATCGCTACTGCATCACTATGATTGACCGATGCACCAAATGGCCCGAGGCAATTCCAGTTCGTGACATCACCGCGGAGGTTGTCGCACGAGTACTATACGAAACGTGGATAGTAAGATTCGGCTGTCCGCTACGCATCACGACAGATCAAGGACGCCAGTTCGAATCTTCACTATTCAACGCGTTAGTGAAGAGAAAGGGAATCAACAGAATTCGTACTACGGCGTATCACCCACAATCAAATGGACAAGTGGAGCGTTTCCACAAGACAATGAAGACGGCGATTATGGCTCGCGGGGCAACAACGACATGGACAGAGGAACTTCCAACCGTATTATTGGGATTACGCACTGCCCTGCGACAAGACAACGACCTCAGTCCGGCTATAATGACGTATGGTACCACACTTCGTATACCATCCGATTTCCTTGAGCCGCAAAGATCAAGAATCGACGATGCCGAGCTAGTACGCTGTCTCACTCGCACGATGACGTCACTCACACCGGCTCCGCACCGCTCACAATCAGCTGATAAGCCTTTTGTTTACAAGGACTTAGCGACGTGTACGCATGTTTTCGTTCGCAACGATACCGCCAGAGCGCCACTCACACCACCGTACGATGGTCCCTATGAAGTACTAGAGCGTCATGGCAAGTACTACAAAATACAGTTACCATTACGGACTACAGTTGTGTCACTCGATCGACTTAAACCTGCCTACATCGTGAGCGAAACTGAAACAGGTTTAACGAACAAGCCGACGTCGGTAACAATAGCAACAAACGCAGCAAGCACGCCGAGCATCGTGAATCCTGTACCTTCACACCAACCGTACATCACCAGGACCGGCAGAGTATGCAAGCCAAGTGTACGCTTCGCTTGAGGGGGAGTACTGTAGCGACATACCTACATACAGCGCGTCTCACATCTGACTACCGCCGCACGCTGAGTGCGCGCGCACTGCCGCGCAATGGCGCGCCGCGCCGCGGAGCTTGTTCGGCGCGGCCAACGAGACTGTTTCTAGAACAACGCCACCGAACGCGCCGTGTCGCCACAGCTTCTCGAAGGACGCCGCGCGAACGCCGCGCGCCGCTGAATGTTATATATAGAAGACCAGCTACTCCGCGTTTTCTCGAAGCGCCGCGCACGCGCTCGCGCATGCGCGGAGAACAATATATAAGTAGATGTATGGTACTCAATAAAAAGATAGTTCATCTTAAGCCGTTCACTATGCAGGACACGTCTTTTATTTATAAGTACCTCATGGCACGTATAGCTGCCACAATACCTAACGTACATAGATGCTACAATACCGTTTATTTAGGCGGCATAGCCCATAGACAACCTTAACCTAAAACATACATATTTTAACAACAAAATCATATTTTTATATTATTGCCGAGTAATATGTTTGCATAGTAATATGTTTGTGCTCGTGACTGTATATGGTGGAATTATACAACAGTGAACAAAAACAAAGTGGTGCTCTGTGATCAGTCTTCATGCCATCTCTCTATGAAATGGTCTTCATGGTCTTCTACAGGGAGAGTGTGCCCGAGAACTCCACGACCTCATTCCACCGGCCCCCTTCTACCATAGGACATCAGACGCACTGCCAGTTACCATCCCTACCTGGTTGCTATTCCACCAAGCGCTTCCAAATGTCTTTTATAATGCGCTCAGCAAAGGAGTGGAACTCACTACCTGCGTGTGTTTCCGAACGCATACAACCCTAATCTCTTCAAAGTGAGAGTGAACAGGCTTCTTCTGGGTAAGCTCACTCCATCGTCGACTTTGTCTCTGTCACCTCTGACCTAGACTAGAGTCAAGAGCAAACCCATCACAAAAAAACAGCAGCAGCCCAGCAGTGGAAGAATAATAGGTTCAGATAATATTATAACTTGACCCAGATTTTAATTCTATTCCATAATTTCTTCACCAGACGCGAGAGAAAAAGAGTAAAAGGCCTTGACAGGAAGATTGACAGGAGCCGAGACGGCGTCATAGAACTTGCCAGACTGGTAGGATCCAACACAGACTCCGATGATCAGCAGGAACAGAAGCAGAAGGAACCCAGGTGAGGATCTTTGTTATGTTATCTTGTGGCTAAATAATAACAGCCGCACGTGTCGTACGAAAGTTGAGCTACGCTTGCCGCAGTCGTTAGGTGAATGGGTGTCCATCCATTACATATCATGACTCGTCGGAAAGCACGTTAAGCCGTTGGTCCCGGCTGTCACTCGTACATCTCTGACAGTCTTTACGGGTATTCCGAAGCCCAAGTGTTAATAAGGGGTATCATGTTACACAGTAACTGGGTTATGGAGGTCAGATAGGCAGTCGCTCCATGTAAAATGCTGGTATTCAACTGCATCCGATTAGACTAAAAGCCGACCCCAACATAGTTGAAAAAGGCTAGTCGGAGCGTTATGACGTGTCACGAGACCTCACTCATTCACTCAACACCCCGTGGGCGAATACTGAGACACCCACCCGGGGGCGTGGCTGTCTCAATATTCGCCCACGGTCTCAGCTAAGCGTTTGTCCTGTACTCTCATGTAACGTAGCGTCTCGTGTAGCGTTGAAAGAACGCGATCTATCTCTCCTCTCCCAGTATTTAATATTTCTAGTAGATATGTGTTTTATTTTTCAGCAAATTGTCGATATCCGATCATGCGTTGCAAGTCGAAAAAAATAAACATGTAGAAGTAAGTATGTGGTTTGTCTTATGTTATTTTGTTTATAGAGGCTGTCATAATTATATATAGTATAAATAGTTGTTTTAAATTGCACTAATACATACAGGGTGTAAGGGACAACCCTCTGCAGACTAGTGAATTCGTTATATCATACTAAGATGTCCGGTACATGAAATTATTTCAGGAACAATAGGTGTTTGAAATAAAACATAGAGAGAAAGTAAAATATAGATTTCTTTTGTATTTTAAATCGAAAAGAAAAACAATGGCGAGTTACACTCAACGACTCTTATAGAAGTGCAAAAGAAAAAAGGTGTGTTGCCACACCTCATAAATATTTACAATAGCACAATAATATTGCACACATAAAAAATAACAAGAAAAATAATAAATAAGATTCTAAATTATTATAAATTACTGCAATTAATTACATCAATATATTTATATAATCATTTAGAATTTAAATATATATGTTCACATTGTATTGAACAATAGGGGAAATCCAATAAACATGATTTGTTTGTATTTTTGGCACAAATCGGAGCATCTGTTACTGGTTGGAAGGGGATACAGTGAGTTCGATGAACTCGTAGCTAGGCAAATGTGAACAGCTGATTTTACGCCTCTTTCGTTAGAGAATTTCAACATCCATTGCAGATTTTTGTTTTATTTTAGCTGTATTATTTAAATAAATTGAGTGCTGCGTACAGAGAATGTAATTTTACAATGAAATTAAGGAAAAAGAAAAAATATTTTTCCTGAGAAATTTTCCGGTGGAATATGATTCAAAATAAGGTACTGATTGCACCCTGTTATTTTGCGAAGGGCTGTCCCTTACACCCTGTATACATATAGTAAGTACGCGGCGTAAAATGGCACATCGATTAGAACGTCGCCGTCGTCTTTGCCACTCATACCTGTGTAACAGAAAACAGTCTTTCAAAAACTCATTGTGTCAATATTAAGGCGAGAAAGCGCCAGGTTGGCCCGCGAAATTCAAATTTTCTCATGTTCGTTTTGCAATTTGCAGGTTATTATCAGGTTGTATGTTGATTTGAATATGATTTGCGACCTTAACATATCTGTATTTATAGAATTATAATCATTAAAATTATCAATACAACTTTCTAATTTCATATTACACTATTGCATACATGGGCAACAACCGGCCCACGGGCCGGATCCGGCCCGCTGTAAGATAACACATTTTGAAAAAACCCAATTAAAAAAATATTACATTAGGTACTTATACTCACGGGAGTGACAGTGAGGCGGCAAACATCAAATCCTTTGATGTTTACCGCCTCACTCTTTGATAATCGCCGCCACTCGCCTTGCTCGATCAAATTATTTGAGATTTGCCGCCTCACGGGCGACACATCAAAAGATTTATTGCTTCTCAATTATTCTTAAACTAGTTTATTCCAGATTATTCCTTTATTTTGGATATATAAGCGGGTGGATGGCCCGAACGTTAGCCCCCTGGCTGGAGGCTTTGAGTTCTCTTCGATATCCTAGCGAACTGCTCGAGCCGTCAACTTGCTTTGTGACTTTGTGTACATCTTGAGTGGTTACTAACTATAGTTTGTTATTAAGTTTATTGAACGAAAAGTAAACAAAAATGATGTCTGGTGGAAAGAAACGAAAAGTAGATACAGAGGGTCGCCAGTTTCAAGAAAAATAGACTGAAGAATTCTTTTATATCTTGCACAATGGTAAGCCTATTTGTTTGCTGTGTAATGAATCCATTTCAGTAATGAAAGAATTCAATATAAAGAAGCATTACTCAACTAAGCATGCTACGCTGCACTCACTGACAGGACAATTAAGAACAGATAAAATCCAGAAGCTTACCGCAAATTTGGAAAACAGCAACAAATGTTTCATAAAAAAATGAACTCAACTTGATAATGTTGTGAAAGCTAGTTTTATAGTTAGCTCAAAATTGGCAAAGGCATTAAAACCATTTGCCGAAGGAGAATTTATCAAGGAGTGTATGTTAGAAGTTTGCAGTATTTTGTGTTCGGAAATAAATAAAATAAAAATAAAAATGTTTATTTCAATTACAATGGGCATTTAGATACATATTTTTGGAGATCTCCTTTTAAGCAAGGAATTGCTTGTATTAGGAGTCTCCGCACTTCCACTTATCATTAATTACTATGCAATTGAAATGTAGACAAAGTAAACAAAGTAAACATGCAAGACTAGAAATAAAAATAAAAGCGGTAAATTAACATTATACAAACGGCGCTACGAAAGATTAAGAGTTGTACAGGAAAAAGCCAAAATCCAAATCGCGCGAGTACGTGTGATGCGTGTGTTACGAGCGAGTATGTTAGTGTGGAGTGAGTGAGTGTGGGTGTGGGTGTAAGTGAGATTAGTGAGGTTGTATGGTGTGTGAATTTATAATAAGCGATGTTTAGTTCATTTATCGTGAATGAATATCCTGACTAGCACTAAATACAAAAGTGCGCCCATTTCGCGTTATGCGGGTGAGACCGGGATGCTAGTATAGGTAGTTACAAGCGTACGCTAAATTGTAGGTCGTTAATTGTTGGCTAGCCCTACGAACGATGTCTTGGGATCGAGAGAAGCAAAATAAGTCTTCTTTCACTAACCATGCGGAAAACGACCTGAGTGTAAAGAAAAATGAATTTGAAAAAAATAGTTTGTCAAGACGAACTGTTGTTCGACGTATAGAAATGATGGCTAATGATATAAAAACAACATTGACTGACCGTATGGCTGGTTTTGAATAATTTTCCATAGCATTAGACGAGAGCACCGATTTGTCTGACACAGCTCAACTGGCTATATTTATTCGAGGTGTTGATAAGGAGTTCACTGTTACTGAGTAATTGCTTGCTGTACAGCCGCTTAAAGGAACCACTACAGGAGAGGATATTTTTATTAAAGTTCAAAAGGTATTCACAAGTTTTGGCTTGCGATGGTCAAAATTAATTGGAGTATGCACTGATGGTGCACCTTCTATGGTCGGCTTACGTAAAGGTTTCATCGGAATTTTGAATGAAAAACAACAGAATTAAATGTGCAAAAAGATGATTTGATAGTCCTTCATTGCATTATCCACCAACAGAACTTGTGTTCTAAGTCCATTCAACTCCAGAATGTTATGAATGTGGTAGTAAAAACCATCAACTTTATTCGATCCCGAGGGCTTAACCATCGTCAGTTTAAGACATTTTTGGATGAAATATCAGCTGAATATAACGACGTAACATATTATTGTGAAGTCAGATGGCTGAGCAAAGGAAAAATGTTGAAACGGTTTTACGAACTTAGAAATAAGATAGCAGACTTTATGAAAATAAAAGATAAACCACTATCTGAATTAAGTGACCCCAAATAGATATGCGACTTAGCATTTCTGGTCGATCTTACAGGCTATTTGAATGATTTAAATTTGAAACTTCAAAAACAAGGACAGTTAGTAAATGCTTTGTACAGCCATTTGAAAGCGTTTCAGATCAAACTACGCCTACTACGGGAGTCACAGACGCTGTCTGGTAACAGTTACCATTTACCATCTACCACGCTATCTCCGTATGAAAATATTGCTTATGCTCAATATGCTGAAGAACTCAAGTTATTGTCGGAACAATTTTCGAACAGATTTAGCGACTTCAAAATAATGGAAGACTGTTTCAGTTTATTTGCTACTCCTACAAAATGTAATGTACAAAATGCTCCAATACACTTACAAATGGAGTTGATCGAGATTCAAGAAAACTCACTCCTAAAATCCAAATTTGAAGACGTAGAGTTGTGCGATTTCTACAAAAAATACCTAGAAGAAGACAATTTTCCGCAGCTTAGAAAATTCGCAAGAAGATTGATTTGTGCGTTTGGCAGTACTTATAAATGCGAACAGTTCTTTTCATTGATGAAAGTTAATAAATCACTGACGATAACTTGGAAAATTCTTTACGTCTTTGTATCAGTGGAATTAATCCAAATATCGATGGATTAGTTTCCCAAATTCAAGCTCAAGTGTCTCATTGATTTCGGTGTATTTAACTTTCGTAGTTTGTAACAATTGCAAATTTAACGATTTAATTATAATGTACAGTCGCGACCAAAAGTCGATAAGCAAACTCACAAAGCAGTAGCTTGGCGTTTAGTTTGACTTAAGACCTATTTCCAAGAACATAAACATGCATAATTATTGTCGTCAACAACTGATTGTAGTTCATAATTTCAAAGTTATAACTGTGTAAAGATGACCTAGCGGTTAAGCGCGTGCAGATAGATGCGTGAATCAGTGAGCCGTGAGTTCAAATCTCACGCAGTACTTGACTTTTTGTAAGTTTTTACTTGATTGGAAGTAATGGAACAGAAATATAATCAAAATCATAGACTAGTTTTGAATAAACTCTGCTGACCCAGATACCCAGATATATATCTGGGTACTCGTATTGACAATTATATATGTGTTATTAGAATCTCCTTTCTTTGTTATGTTATTATGAATTGACTAAGTGGGTATACAACAAAAAATCCTATGAAAGGTTACAAAAAAACTTCTTTTATCTAGTAGGAATATAACGTCACAATTCTCTTAAGTTTGTTAATTTTATAAATAAGTAAATAAAACGAATAAACATTTTTGTTACCATTCAGCACGACTTTTTTATTTCAACCTTCCAAAACCGAAAAGATAAATTAAAAATCACAAAAATAGTTAAATAATAATACAGTAACTAATATTTAACTTCTTATAAAAATAAATAATAAATGAACATAAACATCTAACAAATTTTTGCTTAAAATAGTACAAATATATTAATATGGTTCCAAAGAAACAAAAAACAGTCCCACATTGTGATTAAGATTCGAACTCAGACTTCATCGATCGTGATACCATTGCTTAGCCCAAACAGCTACCAGCACATGTTATGTTTTTGCGAATTTTAGCAATGCAATGGTAAGAACAGGTCGCCACTATGACGAGTATTCTAAATGCAACAGAAATATAATGTTATTTTGCGTAGTACGACGACATGCGACAATTCATTAGTGTGTGTTATCTGCGGAATGTTGAGTGAGACATCGCTCATACACGCACACGTACTGGTTCGTGCTCGCACAGTTCATAGCAATGTAATCCTTAGCACGCTTATGGACTTTTGAGCGTTTACTGTACCATTTTTTTTTAATTTTCATTTTGTTATTTTAATCAATTGTACTAATAGGTTGGGGAAAAAGTTTCTTTGCATTTTTTAAGAAAATTCAAAACATTTTTTAATATAGTTTATTTACATTAAAATAAAGTATGTAGGTACCATTTTGTTCGATAACTTTTTGGCATCTTGTAGGTAGGGACATGATCCCATTGCTATAGAAATTTTGGGACTTCTGGTCAAAAAACCGAGACAAGTGGTTTTGGCAGTCCTCTCGTGATGTTAAGCTGACACTGCCTAAAGAATTCTGAATAGACCGAAACAGGTGGAAATCTGAAGGTGCAAGGTCAGGACTATACGTCGGATGCATTAATACCTCCCAGCCAAACTCTCTTAATTTTTGCTGAGTGGCTAAAGATGTGTGAGGTCTAGCGTTATCATGATGAAAACCACACCCCTTCTGTTGATTAATTCCGGCCGCTTTCTCTCAACTTCTTGCTTTAATCTCATCAGTTGTTCGCAGTAGAGTTCAGAATCGATAGTCCTGCCTGGTGGTAACAGCTCATAATGAATAATGCCCTTCCAATCCCACCACACACACAGCATCACCTTGTTGTCGCCACAGTCTGTGAAGCCTGACCGGCCTTTGACCACGACCTTTTTCGCACGTTCTTGTCATACGTGATCCACTTTTCATCACCAGTTATCAGCTTCTTCAAAAATGGTTCGGTTTCATTACGTCGTAATAAAGAATCACAAATTTTAATGAGTACACGGTTCATTAGATTTCTTTCAGTGAGCTCGTGAGGTACCCAAATGTCGAGCTTTTTTGTGTACCCAGTTTTTTTCAAATGCGCCAGAACTGTTTTGTGGTCAATTTCCAGTTCTTCAGCTACGTCGTAACTACTGATATGCCGATCTTGCTCCACTTTTTCAATAAAAACTTTTTAGCAAAAAATAAAACCGACTTCCAAAACAAAACACTACAAAGTGAAAAATAACTTTAATTTCGGTAGTCGGTGTCTTGGGTTTTGTATTTTCGTTTTTTGCCACCGACTTCCGAAATTAAAGTTACTTTTCACTTTGTAGTGTTTTGTTTTGGAAGTCGGTTTTATTTTTTGCTAAAAAGTTTTTATTTTTCACTTTTTAGTTGTGGAACCTACCCCACACAAATTCGAATACATAATTGAGCACAATAATTGTAGATATAGCCATGTAAATAACAGTGATAGGAAGTTATTAAAACACCATCACATCATCCACATAAAATAAGTGGGAAATATACGCATTATTGAAGCTAACTCAAAAACTCCCTAAGCTAAGTTAATAAAATTTATGTGGGACTACCTCGGAAGTATACCCTATCAAACAAAAAAAGAATTTTCTAAATCGGTCCATCCGTCTTTGAGTAATCGCGTAACAAACATACAAAAAAAAAAAAAAAAACAAAAAAAAAATACAGACGATTTGAGAACCTCCTCCTTTTGGAAGTCGGTTAAAAATGGCATCCATTTTATCCGTAATAGGGCGACCAGAGCGACGTGCATCTTTGACATCAAAATTTCCTGATTGAAAACGCCTAAACCAAATTTGTGCTACTCTCACAGACACTAAACTAGGTCCATAAACATCGCAAATTTTTTTCGCGGCTTGCGTTGCATTTTTACCTTTTTTGTAGTAAAAATTTAAAATGTATCGAATTTCTTCATTAGATTTACTCATCTTGACGGTGCGAAAAACAAATGAAAATCACACATTTTCCTAATTTGAATTTGGAATTATGTTCTTTAAAATTTAAACTTCCAATGATACCAAAACCAGCCAGATACAAATAGTATAGCCAAAGAGATTTTATTACAAGTTCATACATACTATAATGCGAAAAGACTTTTTCCCCAACCTAATATAATATGAGTAACTTTGTCGTATTATTTCATGTCTAATATCTATCGCAAAAAATATTATCACTACTTTAAAATGCACTAAGTACCTACTGTTAAACGCGGCCCGCGAACGTATTGGCACGCTAAAGTTTGGCCCTCAACATGTCAAAGGTTGCCTATACCTGCTCTAAGGGCAGGGCAGACAATAATGCGTGGAGTCGGTTTTGCAGCGATTTGTTACTGTCACTAACTTTTGTAGCACAGCTTATTTACTTTTTAAGACAATATTTTAATTTAAGACTATTTGACTAACAATTTGAAACAATATTGGTAAAAAAAAAAAAAAAATAATAATATTCTGGGACATTGTTCACACTCGCTCATCTGATCCCAAACTAAGCAGAGCTTGTACTATGGAAACCAGATAACTGATAAACTATACTTTTTTTTTTTTGTAAATACATACTTATATAGATAATTACACCCAGACTCAGGACAAACAGACATGTTCATGCACACAAATGATTGTCCTGGGTGGGAATCGAACCCACGACCTGCGGCATGGCAGGTGGTATCTTAACCAACCACGCCAACTGGCCTGTCTAAAATAATTCTACTGTTTGATAAGTTTGTTAAACAAAAAACATGCGATTAAAAATTCAGTGAATTATGTTTCTGTGAAATATGTTTCATTCAAGTAATATTCTTTGAAACAATAATATTCGAAATAAAAATATAAGGACCAAATATTATATAAATCAATTTCTGGGAAACGTAACTCTATGAAATTTCTGTCTGCGGAACAATGGGACACCCGCGAATCACATTTTGATCAACGTTCAGTCTAATACTGACTTTTTCGCAGCTACCCTGACGCTTTCACCCTAAGGAGTTGTACCTACTACTGATTCTAATGATTATAATTCTGTAAATACATATTTGTCACGGTTGCGAATCATTTCCGAGTGGGTTTTACTTTTTTTTGTTTTTGTTTTTAGAACTGCTTTTATTTGCAGACAGTGGACCGCATGAAAAGGGATAGTGCAGGTAATTTTTAGGTATTTTTTGTACTGTTTACTAACGCAAAAAATACTTGTGATCCTAAGATTACACGTACATACCTTTTTTTTTATTCACATTGTTAGTTATATTAAATAAGTCCCTGGCTTTATCAGGGATTCACAAAATGACTGTTTTGTCTCACAGCTCATTGGTAATAAGGCAGACGTAGCCATCCTACTCCCACTTCATCTTCACGGCGTTTTGTTTCGTGGCTAAGTAATAACAGCCGCACAGGTCGATCCATCAGGTTAAGCTACGCTTTCCGGGGTTAGTTTGTGGATGGGTGACCATCTTTTCATACTGAGACTCCTCCGTGCCTCAGAAAGCACGTTAAGCCGTTGGTCCCGGCTGTCATTCGTGGATCTTTGACAGTTGTTACGGGTCGTCAGAAGCCCGAAAGTGTGACAATCAGTCTTACCAAGGGGTATCATAATTACCCAGTAAACTGGGTTGTGGAGGTCAGATAGGCAGTCGCTCCATGTAAAATACTGGTATTCAGCTGCATCCGGTTAGACTGGAAGCCGACCCCAACATAGTTGGGAAAAGGCTAGGCAGATTGATTTTTTAATATTTGTAGTTTTCTTATGTTTATGTTGTACATACTTATTCCAGAAATGGGAACCACCACGGATGTGACGCAAGAGTTACTCAGTTACATCAATAGCATTGTACCGGAGTTGTGTGAAGAGAAATACAAGTGAGTTTATTGTATGCCTTTACATTTGACGTCGCTTACACGTCGCTTTAACGCAGCGATACCCCACGTCCTGACCAAAACCGATCGTCGGCGTCGTGCGGGGATACGCGATCGCTCGTATGAATTTTGACGTTCTTTGAAACGTAACTTGATTGATCATGCGACTATGTCATAATATATCCTAAGTAATATTATAAATACGAAAGTAAGTTTGTATGTTTGTTACCTTTTTACGCCTAAACCACTGAACCGATCATCCTGAAATTTTGCATATACGTTGTTAGGTGTACAGACACGGACATAGGATACCTTTCATCCCGAAAAAAGTACTGTTCCCGAGAAAAATAATAATAACTATATTACGATAATAGCGCCACGTGTCTTTCAAATCATGATTGGATTATACAGGGTGTAAGGGACAGCCCTCCACAAACTAACAGGGTGCGTTCAGCTCCTTATTTTGAATCATATTCCACTGGAAAATTTCTCAGGAAAATTTTAATTTTTAAATAATTTTTTCCTTTATTTCAATGTAAAATTACATTATCTGTACGCAGTACATTTATGTAAATAAAACAGTTACAATAAAAAAAAACAGCAATGGATGATGAACTACTCTAACGAACGATGCGTGAAATCAGCTGTTCACTTTCTGCGTAGCTACAGAGTTCACCGAACTCACCGCATACCTATTACCTACCCCTCCCAACCAGTAACTGTTGCTCCGATTTGTGCATAAAAACACAAACAAATCAGGTTTATTGGATTCTCATAACGTTCCTGAAATAATTTCATGTACCGGGCATCTTAGTATGATATACTGAATTCACCCCATCAGTCTGCGGAGGGCTGTCCCTTACACCCTGTATTATTAAAGAATCTTTTTAATTTAAGTACCTAATACATTTTGTGAGTCTAGAGTGTCGATAGACCTGTTTTTCATCCTCCTAACTGTCCTAACTAATATTATAAAATTGTGAAAGTGTGTTGGTTTGTTGATTACCCTTTCACGCTAAAACGGCTTAACGGGTTTGGATGAAATTTGGCACATGGGTAGACCATGACCTGGAGAAGGATATAGGCATTCATCCTGGATCGCAGAGGTAGTCGCAGGCAACAGCTAGTTCACAATAATAGAGCGCGACGAACGTGTACCTACACGTGCGACTATCGCTTTTGGTTATGACGTGGCCTTGACATGTTTGAGTCGTAACTATTAACTAACGTCGTATCGACGCGGCGTTAGCGCAGCGTATCTCTGTTTGTCTACCGCAACGGGAACGCCACGTCAACGAGAATAGATGACGGCACCGAAGTATCGACTGTACATTTATTAAGGCCGAATAGTCTCTTTTCTCGTTGACATCTCGTTCCCGGTGTGGTGGATAACCAGTCTAAGGCCTTGTCCTAATGTAAGCGAACGTCGCATTCATTTTGATCAGCGAACCTGATCGCGTCGTCGCGCCGACAGAGGGCGACTTCTTGCTTTCCAAACAAATGATTGATAAGTGATAATGATATTTACGTGACGAAACGGGGTCAAATAAAATAGCTAGCGAAACTCCACAAACGTGATGGTTATCGATAACTAAATTTAAAAAAAATGTTGATTTATGTGGAGTTTCGCTAGCTAATTTATTTTGGCCTTGTATGACGAAACTAAATCCAGTGGCTGCATATATTATGTAGTGTATGTATATCGCTGTATGTATTTACAAAAAAAAAAAAGTAGTGTATGTAGTTTATCAGTTATCTGGTTTCCAAAGTACAAGCTCTGCTTAGTTTGGGATCAGATGGCCGTGTGTGAACAATGTCCTAGGATATTATTATTATTATATTTCTTTCAATAAATTGCGTTTGTTTTCAGGGTCAAGCCCTGCACACCTCCTATAGTTCCGCAACGTGGAAGACATTATAGAAAAAGGGAAATACGTGAATCCGTAAGTACTTTATATACTTAGGTATGTTTATCATACCTACATCATCAAACATTTTACATACAATAACGCCTGTATTCCGCTAATTCCGCGAAGGGTTAGGCAGATGAGCACTTACAAGGACACCCATATTTCACCAGTTATCCATGGTTATTTTAAATTAGCTAGCTTAACTCCACAGACGCGATTGGTATGTCTAAACATGATAAAACAAAAAAAAAAAAATAATTTGATGATTTTTCTTTTGGGGTCATTGACCGCAGTTAGTTGAAATATCGGTTTACAAATCCTTTTTTGTTGTGTAAACTTCCTAGACGAGATGGGTATCGGTATTTAAATACGATAAAACAGAAAAAAACAGTTTTTCTCAACTCATGCTTCAAGAAACAACACTGCAAAAAAAACTTCAAATCTTTTTATTTTTATTTTATCGTGTATAGATATCGATCGATACCCATCGCGTCTGCGGAGTTTAGCTAGCTAATTTAAAATAACCCGGTATTTGTGTTCCACGTAATAGGGGGCGAGCCTATTCACATGAGGGCCTACAGATTTAGGAAACTTACACCTTCAAAAGGTGGCTGGGATAGAATGGATGCGGAAGGTGGAGGACATTGTGTTGTGACGCAGCCTGGGAAAGGTTCATGTCCAGCAATGGACTGCAATAGGCTGCGTTGATTGATTGATGTATATCCAAATCAGTCACAGACAGTCACGAAAAGCAACTTAGGTACTAATGAAGCTGAAGAGTTTGTTTTTTGCTTGATTCAACGCGCTAATCTCCGGAACTACCAATCGGATTTGAAAAATTCTTTTTGCATTTGATAGCCCATTCCTGAGGAAGGATATAGTCTATTTGTCATTACGCTAGGACCCTTAGGAGCCGAGTAAAAACGAAAGAAAAAAAAACAGAAAAAACGCGAAGCGAAAAGGACGTCCAAGAGTCGCGGGCAGTCGAAGCGTGCGACGCGGTGAGTCAAGAGAACATGATTCACGCGAACGAAGTCGCGAGCAGAAGCTAGTTTATTATTTATAAATATAGACTACGATAGAATAAATTAAAGGTTTGTTTTACAGAGAAACAAAACGAGCTACAGTGATCTCAGAATAGCCGGTGAGTAAATTCATAAATTTTTGACTGAACTGTACTTTAAGAATTGATTCCATAGATATTCACGTCTGGATGGCCACTTTTGTCTAATCTTTTACTCAATAAAAATCTTAAATGAGAAGCTGGCGAACTTGTCCTGTAATTGAATTTTCACAGTAATAGAGCTCAATAACCAAAATAAGCTAAAGGTTGAAAATTTATGCTTTAGTAAATGAATAGTTTATCAAAATTTGTTGTGACAGCTGACAGTCCTCTTTCTATGATAAATGGTCGATATAAGTTTTACTGTCATTGCTTTTATGCACAGAGTAAGTAAATCGGTAAGACGCCATGTTGAAGTCGATAAAAATAATTGATAAATATAAATCCCCTACCACAACAGTATTCATTTAAATGAATTATCTGTATTTTTCCCGAATTTTACGGATTTTTCCCTTTTTTTGAGGTAGTGTACACAGACCTGGCCCATTTTGAAACATCTCCTTTGCACAAAAGTTTCTTTTATTATTATATAATGAAAGTGAGCGCCAATGAAGTTAAATAGGAGATGAACGTTTTAATAGAAGTCTGTCACTTTTCCCGGCGGGAACCTGGGAAGTTCCCACCGGGAAAAGTGTCAGACAAAAAAGAACTGAAAATTACTTGCTTTGTCGACTTATGAAGAAAAGCTCAAGAATCAAGAGAATGCGAGCCTCAAAACTTTTGCACTCCGGCTTGATTACTTGAAAACTCCACCTGTTTTCATTTGACCATGAGGTATACAGAAAGAGAAGTTAATTTGTCGAGTTATAAAGAAAAGCTTAAACTCGTTTTACAACAGTTTTGATTTGGAAACCTAACCTTAAGCAGTGCGCAGTGGTGCCCAAATTCCCGAGTTTGCTTCGCTCGATATTACACCCTATATCCTCCATGTATTTTCTTAATGTTTTTCTAAGTATCCATCGGGGTCACTATGGCTCAAGTATACGTAGTTCTTAAACCATTCAGGCTCTCGACAGGGACATGAACCCCGTGACAGGGTTCGCGCTTGTTTTTAAAGACTGTCTGAAATCTTCGTAAGTCATCTTACTTGCTTTTGTGGTCTCATTCCAGAGCTCGGAATGTCAACAGAGATAGCCAATATGGCACTACGCAAGAACTCTGAAGTGCCAGTTACCATACGGTCTGAGTAAGTTCTTTTGTCAGGGCACGAAATCGTCGCGTCGGCAGCCGAATGACATTCGTGTCCGACTTTGGCGCTACTGAGCGCAAGCTAGCTATTACAGGGCATTGTTAGAATACTGTCCCGGAAAACAAACGGTGACGTTTGCTGACACGCTTGGTTTGTATGAAAAGTGTTGACATACCTACCGTCTCTAGCAGCGCAGCCACCGAGACGTCTTCGTGCTCTGTGTTTTTTTTTTCAAGTGTTTAAATATAGCGTATGTCACTGAAATTTTGGTTTCGGAAAAAAATACTGCCTACCCACAAAATAATTTTTAAGAGGATTGTGAAGTGCCGATACGCCGCGCGATTTTTGGAGGCAATTACCTACATTTCATACAATTATTTACATAAATATTGTTTCGGGTGATAACGTTTGTACTCCCCTACACCTTTACGAAATGAGACAACTTTGATTTCATTACATTCAGTATACTTTAATCTAGGTTTGTACGTTTTTTGTTTTTAGTAATTCAATTTAATTTAATTTAAAAAAATAAAAATGCTCGAGGATGTTTTTATGTCAAAAATATAGATATTTAGATGCTAATAACTTATATTGTATGCAATATTTCTTTATAATAAAAACGTACGGACCTAGTTTTTCATTATACCTACAACATTTCCAAAAATTATGAAAATTAGATTATGTTTACGGGGAGAAAAACGTTATCTCTTTTTGCATGAAAATTTACAGCTTCACAATCCTCTTAACAGATTCAGCCGTTCACGTGTAACATGTCACGTGGCATAATCCTATACTTATCGTTACCCAGAAGGACACACACAGGCTTCCGCTCTGTAAGGATTGGTGGATGTCACATGTATTCGATTTTGTGGGTCTAGGACATGCCGGTTTCCTCACGAGGTTTTCCTTCACCGTTTTGAGAGCAGTGATGATGATATAATTTACACAAAGCAAAGTGTCTGCTTGGGTTTGTACAGACGCCAGCACATCTAGCTACTACAATCTGTCAGATTTCTTTAATAAATTTTCGACTTTATTGCTAAAGCATTAGGTTCAAGGTTGATTGGGAAAATCTGACAGTATCGGGTAGGTTGACGTGCTGGCGTCTGTACCATAAGTCACGGTGGTTGACCACGGCAGGATTAGCTGTAATTATCCAGTGGGATTTATCATTGCTCTCATTATTTATGTCCTCACAACCCAGTGGACATTGAAATGAAAGTCGAAATCAATTAAAGTCTGCCAGACTTGTCCGTCCAGAGTCATAATTCGCATTTTCCCTGTAAGTCTTATCTTTTTCTGTCGTTCAGAAATATACGTAGTTCACTAGAGCAAGAGGAGCTTGTGGTTAAGTAATAACAGCCGCACGGGTCGATCCATCAGGTTAAGCTACGCTTGCCGAGGTTGGTCTGTGGATGGGTGACCTTTTCATACCGAGACTCCTCCGTGCCTCGGAAAGTACGTTAAGCCGTTGGTCCCGGCTGTCATTAGTGGATCTTTGACAGTCGTTACGGGTCGTCAGAAGCCCGAAAGTCTAATAACCAGTCTTACCAAGGGGTATCGTATTACCCAGTAACTGGGTTGTGGAGGTCAGATAGGTCGTCATAGTCGCTCCATGTAAAATATTGGTATTCAGCTGCATCCGGTTAGACTGGAAGCCGACCCCAACATAATTGTGAAAAGGCTAGGCAGATTGACTAGAGCAAGAAGACGCAATTTTCTCGCTTGTCAATTAACGACAACCTTTTATTTTCTTTTTCAGCACAAGATTTAAAGGAAATACGTCGTATACTCTTTCAGTTATTAATTTGAAATCAGGTAAGAAAACTATAATCTGTTAAACAAATTAATCAGAAAACTTAGGTACCTACTTGTCGATGCCTATTTTGTAGTGTCATTTAAAAATTGAGTGCTTTGATTTGATTATTTGAATACTAAGGCCTAAATTCTAATTTTAAATTACTTGTACATATGTTTTTCATTTGACAATTGAGGTTAATTTTATAACCTCAATTTGCGCCGATGATATTGCGTACCTATGTTTTAAAAGTGGTGAGATATAAAGTAAAACCTACGAAATACATAACGGGAATGTGTTACTAATTGCTGCTTATGGTGACTGGTCGTCTTGCTGACCTTGGCTTTATTATTGTTATTAGTACCTAACTAACTCTTTATTTATTTTACTTTGATGGTCCTAGTTTATCATTTGTAACTTTGAGTTACGACTACATATTATGTTTGAAGGCTTTTATTTAGGTATAAAGTTCTGTTTACGTTTTTCGTTTTGTATTTTTATTTCTGCTTGAGTATAGTTTACGATATTTTTTTGTTGGTATATTGCACAGTGTGTTTTTTGCCCTAAAAATCGGACATGCCCTTTTTATTTCATTAATAGATGCTGAAAACTGTTTGAAATGCGAGAGTAGAACACCCGGAGGTCAAATATACTTAGAACCAAAGTTAGAGCCATTTTGATATTTTTAGGTATTTTGATAAATCTGAAAATATCTCGTCTCAGGAAAAGTTTCTCTTATTTCTGTTACAATACACAACTAACGGTATATTTTAGGCATTTTTTGACTATACTTACAAGACTTTAACTCCGCAAGGAAACCCTATATCAGCTTTTTTTTTAATTTAAGATTTTATTTTTTTTATGATAAATCCAAACGAATATGGATTTTATTTTAAACTCATTACATTGACTAAGATACAATTAAACCCCAAAAAAATAATCGTGTCCATATCCAGTAGGATCTCGGAGAAACATGCTTCTAAAGTTCTCATAGAATTTCTATGATTTTAGGGTTGCCTCTCTTGGAAAATAAACTTTGTAGAAATATTTTGAGAAATTCGGATTGCATAGGTAGCGATTACCCTAATTTATTGATTGTTACGCTTTTTGCTATGCTACCTATTTATTATTTACCGACTTCAAAAAAGGAGGAGGTTTTGAATTCGGATGTTTACATTATGTTTTTATGTTCGGGCATAACTCCGTCATTTGTAAACGGATTTGCAAAATTCTTTTTTTGTTTGAAAGAAGTTCACTTTGAAATGGTACCACACAAATTTAGTAAAGATCTGATGAAGAGTTTCGGAGACAGACAACGGAACTCTTCAATAACTTACAGCAAATTGCCCGCGATTCCTTTAATCGTACGACTATGCCTTGTTTACACCCTTCCATAAAATAACATAACGCCTGTACACTGTAAATGTTTAAGCAGATGTAACAATAATACAGTAAAGGGTGTAGGTGCTGTATTATTGTTACATCTGCATTTTATTTAATTTTAGTTGTGAGTGTAAATCAATTATTATGATTGTTGTAAATCGAAGATTACTTTTTTTTCGGTACTAAAAATTAAGAAATAATAAAACTTTTATCAAAAAAGTAAAACCGTCTTCAAAAACCCATAAAATAAACTATTATAGTTTAATTGAGGAAAAACTGCCACCGACTTCCTAAACCGTATCTATTATAAGTTTATTTTATGGGTTTTGAAGGCGGTTTTACTTTTTGTTAAAAGTAAATAATTATTATTTGTATTTTAAGAATTATATTTCTAGATCAATGCAATAGATATTGTCTGAGATACAGAAAGGTGTAAAAAAATAAGTGCAAATATCTGATTCTTGTACAGTATCGGACAACCCAGAAGACTACGAATCATCAAAATCCACATCTTCAGATAACATTTCAAAATTATCTGGGAGGTCATTCTCCATAGTGGTTGTATTTTCCTCAGGATCAGCTTCTTCTTCGTCCGTTGGAACTTCAAAAGGCTCTAACAATATGAGGGCTTGGGGTGGAAGAGGTTGACGCTTAAGCTTATTTAATCTTTTATTAAGCCTTATATTCGATATAAAGGGGTCAGAGGATTCAAGTGCTCGATGGAAAAGGTCTAAAATTGTTTTTTCTCTATCTGATTTTCTTGTGTGGTGCTCGCGGTCGTGCCTCCAAAATTTATTACGTGCTTCCCCAGCTTGCTCAGATAACAATCCTATGGGTAGTGCAGAGTTTTTTATGATAGCTTTGCCGTGCACAAGTATTTTATGTAGAGTTACGGTCATTGGATACCACGAATACTCTTCTACGTATTTTTTGGCCAATAATTTACAAAATTCATCAAATTTATCTGCATTAACAGGTAATCCACTTGATAAAACTACTAGTATGACATGTAAGTCATCCAAAAGCCATTGTTGTAGTCCTAAAATTTCAGCAAATACTGTACGACACTTATTAGACAGGGCCATCCTTGCAGTATTTCCGTCATTAGTCGTACCCGTATTAGGCTTAACCACATCTACGAGCAGCCCTAATTTACTGCGGATTTCGTCCTGAATTTTTTTTTTATTCTCATTGACAAGAACACCTTCCGGGGAACTTTTAGGTACTCTCCATTTCTTTACAATAATTTTATAACCTAAATGTAATAAAAATTCCAAAACACGAATCCAGGCGTGCAACGGACTTATGCCATATCTTAAAAGGTTTTGATCGACAGGTTTTAAATACACAGACTCTAAATTATTAAATTCTTTAGAAGTCGCTTTACAAAAAGGGCACCGAAGTTGAGACATTGTATTAGTAATAATATTTAAGACTTTACCATCTATTATTGTCAAATATAGTTTAAACTCTGTAGATATAGTTTGACCACTTAAAGTTTTAGTATCAAATCTGTCTAATTGGTCAATTTGATTTTGTATTAATAGTTTTTCAGCCATTATTAAATCAGTCGTTTCTTTTTTATATTGAATGTGAATTGGGCGACAATATCTATACGATTGTGGAGTAGGGTTACGCCACAGAACTTGTCCACAAGTTGTTTTGATCTGCAACGGTATAAAAGTAGTTGCAAAAAGGCAACTTTCGTCATGTTCATTTTGGGAAAAGTTCTGTTTATATAGTGATTGGCCTGTACTACCGTCAAACCCCCAAGATGCTTCAAAAATACAATTTAATTTATTGGTATCTTTTCGATTACAGTAGTCAGTGAAAGTTGCGTCATACGATTGAACTAGTCTTTCGAAAGAATGAGAAACTAGGCTGGAAACTGGTATAATAGCTTCTGTATCAGATACATGGACTGGATGTAACGGGTAGCATTGTTTTTTGGCTTGGAGCACTTGGCTGTATAGAGGGAAGGCGTTAAATCCACGAGCTTTTAAATCTTGTTGTAAAAATTTGTATGTCTCTACTGAAAACTGTCTGTCAATATAAATAGCTAGTGTTTCATCTGCTGAATAAGGTGTCGGTTGCGTTCTAATTTTTGAAGCAATTTTTGTCGGTCTTGTTGGAGTCTGTACACATGAATCAAAAATAAATTCTAGGTCTTTGGAAACGCTCTTTTTTAATTTTCTACCTCCTACTTCAACAGTGCTCGCAAAGACTGATATTACTTTATTAGGGGACTCATTTTCTAAATAATCCTGCAAGCGTTTTCGAGCTCTGTGTTTCTGTCTTAAGGAAAGATCATCATATCTACTCATCGGTACAGAACCAGGAATCAATGATGAATCAGTAGAGGGGATGGAAACGGAGACAGGATATGAATCAAGGACGTGACTGGGACCAGGTTCAGGGATAGGATAGTTCGAATTGGGAATTGATTGAGATGGAAGGTCTAAGTCAAGGACATGGAAGGGACTAGGTTCAGAAACAGGACATAAATCAATGCTTGAAATGTAATCTGGGATAGAACTGGGACTAGGTTCAAGAATAGGATCATCATATCTACTCATCGGTACAGAACCGGGAATCAAAGATGAATCAGTAGAGGGGATGGAAGCGGAGACAGGATATGAATCAAGGACGTGACTGGGACCAGGTTCAGAATCAGGACATAAATCAAAGCTTGGAATGTAATCTGGGACAGAACTGGGACTAGGTTCAAGAATAGAATTACTAAGAAGAGGTTCGGCTATCACACAAGACCACTGTTTACAAAAATCTTCGTTTAGCCACTTTTTGTGTTTTCTTATAAAAATATTATAATTATAATTACATTTTTTGTATAATGTTTCACATTTAGATGTAAATTTAATGATTAAATTATGCAAGTCTTTATTGGTTTGGTAAGTTAAGGGTAATGACAGAGCTTCTAAAATAATTGAAATGCGATCGCTTATATCTAAATCAGTGGGTCGGACATTTTTTCCAAGTTTTTTAGCAGCGCCGACAAGTATTTGGTACGCTTTTAATTTGGTAAAATTAGTTGTTAAAGGTTCTCCTTGCGCATTTGCGGATACTCTCGGAGACTGAAGAGCACCGGCTGTGGCGGTATCCACAGCTTCATTTGCCACTCGCTGACCAACAAGAGGGTTGGCGCCCTCTTGCTCTCCTTGCATTAAGTCAGCCGGTCGGAGCCCGGACAGACATCCCTCAACAGGTTGGGTCAACTCCTGTTGAGGCGAAGTGGTACCATGGGTCTTTAACGGCTCCATGGTGCCTCACCCCCGTTCCTCCAGAGATTATTTAACAGTAAAGGGTTTTAGTTGAAACCTAACGAGGGCGGACCCCTTCCCTTTACCAAATAATCTCCTTCATCAGATTAAAATCACTTTTAATGTCAATATTTATATTCCGATATATTAAGAAGAAGGAACCTATGCTTAAATACTTACAATTATTGCAAAATAAAAAGAACGTTCATGGTATTGTTGAATTTCTAAGTCTTTCTTATTCATTTATTTAAAACTTTAATCGGTCAGGCCCCGCGCGCATAATGATTAACACGCGCGCGGTACCTGAGCGGTTAATGTAAATGAATTGCTTAAGGTGGACTTAATTTTATAGGCATAAAAGTAATTTTCTACTAGTCAAACTTTGGATGATGCAGAGAAAAAGTTCAAGTTAATCCCACCCATATTGCACGTAGTACCTACCTATTACAAGAATAGGTTATTTGGTATTGGTTACTACTACCTCAAAAAAAAAAACAATATTTTGAAAAATTACTTCTATTTTAATTAACTTACACTAAAAGCGCAAAACGTTATTATTACGTATGACGATCATCTCTTCACAATTAGGTATTTTTTTAGAAAATATTTTGTCATTTTGGATTTGTGTCAACCCTAGGTCGTCATTTTCAAAATCCGATATCTTCGAGATCCTACTAGATATGGATTAGATATTTTGAATTTAAATGGATAAAGATATAATTAATAACAACATTAGGAAATAAAATCCATATTCGCTAAGATAAAAAAAATAAAAATAAATTACGAAATGAAGCTAAAAAATCCATAACACCCATTTGAATGCAGTTAAAATTACAAGTATTATCTTAAAATAAAGACGAAATGGTGTTTTATAATACTGTACATAAATATATTAGAATTATTCAATAGTTTTTTTTATATTAATATTTTTGTGGTTTTTCTGGTTTCCATAGAAAAATAATAAAAACGACTTTAACTTTGGTTTTAAATATAATTGAACTCTGGGTGTTCTACTCTCGCATTCCAAACATGTTAGAGCATCTATTATTGGAATAAAAAGGGCATGTCCGATTTTTAGGGTGAAAAACACACTGTGTATTGGCATGTGCTAGCTGACTTATGGCAAATAATTTAATTTAATTTAATGTTTTGTGTTACGTAATGTACGTAAATTATTTTGCGTACTATTGTATAGAATATTTTTTTTAGCTGAACAGACAGCTGTGCTGCTGGAGACACTAGGAAGTGGTGAAGGGCGGGGGTTTTGGGGGACTGTCTTATCTAATTTTGTCGTTCGAAAAGTGCTGATACTCAGCCTAGTTTGAAAATATGACTTGATTTTGAATTCCCTTTAATGAGTGATTGTGTACGAATTTAAGCTGAACAGCGTTTGTTTACACTTCCACCAGATACGTTTGGAACAGATCATACAGGCCTACCGTTGATCTGAGACGGCGGGCGAATGAATAGCATAGCTACTATGCGTTTCAACTAAGAATAGGATCGCGCTTGCTGCCAACTTCGCACGGTAGCTGTCAAATTAGTACTGCCAGCAAAAAAAAATGTTAACAAAAAACTAAATGTCATATTTTTTACTATATTATATGTTATATGAATTTCTTGAATTCCATAAATAGATAATTTTGGACAAATTAATAATATATGGAAACAGTATTCATTAAAAAAATAAACCAATATATACCTACTTAACTTCACGGAATGTTTTTGTTATCATTGTTGACTTTGTTTCTTCATATTTGTTATGTTTGTGCGTTAAAGTAAACTTTCAACTCAGTGACAACAGCGCTGTGCTGCGCCGTGTATGCTGGCAACTTCGCACCATTCGTACAATGCCTATTTCTCATGACAAGGATAGAAAGCTCTTCAGATGTAGTTTTCTTTTCTGAAGGCTTTTTTTTTGTAACATCTTTAAAAATGAATTATTTCATGTACTTTCAATTGCAGTCAAATAAATACTTTGGCCACTGCACCGGGAACGAGATTATTCGGCCATATTACGTAAATGTATGTCGCTACTTCGGCGCCGTCATTTGTTTTCTCGTTGACGTTGCGTTCTCTGTGTGGTGGACAAAGAGTGTTAGGTTACTTACTATAAGTTCCTAGGTACCCTATTTAACGCAGCCGTAAGGCGCAGAATACTGTATTTTTTTTTCCTAATATTGTGTTCAATAAAATTTTGGTTCACAGATAAATCCGGTGAAGGCTCGGACTGGTTGGAATCTGCCTACAGTACCATCAAAGAATCAGAAACGTCGTAAGTAAACCAAAACAAGTTAATATTTAAAACCAACTTAGGCCCTTCCTCTTCATTCTAAAGCCTGCACTACACTACTCGCGAAGTTGCTTCGGCGAAGTACTGATCGAAGTTGACCGAAGTCTGAAGTACATGACTATAACTACAGGACGCTTTGACTCCTTTGACTTGGGCGCAAAAACCGACAACGATCGGAAGTCACCTGAGGCGAGCCAAGGTTGCTCGAAGTGGCCTTCTACACTCCCATATTCGCTTATCTTCGACTAACTTTGCGATTTGTGTAGTGCAGTATGATGGGTAAACAAATATATTATGCTCCATTGAACATTAGTTCTGATACAAAAATTAATATGTATTTCTTGCGCGTCTTTCCTTGTTAGGAGTTTATTATAATTATTTTTACCACTAGTATATCACATTGTGGGCACTATAGGTATATTGTAAGGAACTAATTCTCTTAAGAATAATATTGTTTGTAAGTATATGACTGTTTGATGCCAAAATAAATAAAATGCCGGGTCCTATTGTATGCAATGCTACACGAAAATATGTAACACAACAACGAGGCGAATTTATTTCAATGTTACATTTCTTGTTGCTATGCATTATATTTGGATGGCTTGATCCACGGCAATACAACTGTATTATCCTATAGATCCTCACCCCCTATCCAAATTGATTACAAGATTTCTGTCAACTGGGTTTTAAATCCAGGTTTTGATAAAATCTAGTATAATAATATACTTTTATTGTTATGATGCTTTTTTTTAATAAAAACACATTATTTTCTGCTCAAAATTGCATTTATTTAAACTTGCACAGAAAAATTACAATGTGTCGGATAAAATGTAAATCGGATAGAATTTTGTGCGTTGACTGCACTGCTTGCATAGCGAGCCGTTTTATAGTACATGAATTCTTAAATCAGCAATATTACATTATTACGTTCGAAAGTATTTATTAGGTTGGGGAAAAAGTCTTTTCGCATTATAGTATGTATGAACTTGTAATAAAATCTCTTTGGCTATACTATTTGTATCTGGCTGGTTTTGGTATCATTGAAAGTTTAAATTTTAAAGAACATAATTCCAAATTCAAATTAGGAAAATGTGTGATTTTCGTTTGTTTTTCGTACCGTCAAGATGAGTGAATCTAATGAAGAAATTCAATACATTTTAAAATTTTACTACAAAAAAGATAAAAATGCAACGCACGCCGCGAAAAAAATTTGCGATGTTTATGGACCTAGTGTAGTGTCTGTGAGAGTAGCACAAATTTGGTTTAAGCGTTTTCAATCCGGAAATTTTGATGTCAAAGACGTCGCTCTGGTCGCCCTATTACGGATAAAATGGATGCCATTTTCGAAAAAGTGGAGCAAGATCGGCATATCAGTAGTTACGACGTAGCTGAAGAACTGAAAATTGACCACAAAACAGTTTTGGCGCATTTGAAAAAAACTGGGTACACAAAAAAGCTCGACATTTGGGTACCTCACGAGCTCACTGAAAGAAACCTAATGAACCGTGTACTCATTTGTGATTCTTTATTACGACATAATGAAACTGAAACATTTTTGAAGAAGCTGATAACTGGTGATGAAAAGTGGATCACGTCTGACAAGAACGTGCGAAAAAGGTCGTGGTCAAAGGCCGGTCAGGCTTCACAGACTGTGGCGAAACCCGGGTTAACTCGCAACAAGGTGATGCTGTGTGTGTGGTGGGATTGCAAGGGCATTATTCATTATGAGCTGTTACCACCAGGCAGGACCATCGATTCTGAACTCTACTGCGAACAACTGATGAGATTAAAGCAAGAAGTTGAGAGAAAGCGGCCGGAATTAATCAACAGAAGGGGTGTGGTTTTTCATCATGATAACGCTAGACCTCACACATCTTTAGCCACTCAGCAAAAATTAAGAGAGTTTGGCTGGGAGGTGTTAATGCATCCGCCGTATAGTCCTGACCTTGCACCTTCAGATTTCCACCTGTTTCGGTCTCTTCAGAATTCTTTAGGCAGTGTCAGGTTAACATCACGCGAGGACTGCCAAAACCACTTGTCGCGGTATTTTGACCAGAAGTCCCAAAATTTCTATAGCAATGGTATCATGTCCCTACCTACAAGATGGCAAAAAGTTATCGAACAAAATGGTACCTACATACTTTAGTTAAATGTAAATAAACTATATTAAAAAATGTTTTGAATTTTCTTAAAAAATGCGAAGAAACTTTTTCCCCAACCTATTATTTAGGAAGTCGACACTATTCGTACCCCGTCCCTTCCGAAATTACAGCGAAAAATTGTAAAACTTAAAGTAACAAAATTACAATAATTTTATCGATATAAATATCGATAAAATTATCGACCTTTTGGACGCCGTAACATGTATGAGAAATAAATTGCTTTTGCGCGTGTGTGAGTGTACGTCAAGCGCAGTGTTTGCGTTAGTGTAACAACCAATAGCAAAATCGCATTTAAGTGCGTGTGGCTTATTTGTGTGCGTAATGCGCGTACGTATTGGTATCTTGCTTGTAGTGGAGTTAAAGAGTGGAGGGAGCACACGCGATGACCGCTAATCGTGTATTAAACCTTTGGTCCGACAACATATTTAACTTGACTTTATAAGCAGCAGTCAGTGTTACCAGATTCAAATTATCAACTACCGTGCTGACAGATTAAAAATACCACCTACAAGATGGCAAAAAGTTATCGAACAAAATGGTACCTACATACTTTAGTTAAATGTAAATAAACTATATTAAAAAATGTTTTGAATTTTCTTAAAAAATGCGAAGAAACTTTTTCCCCAACCTATTATTTATAATTAATTTCACGTTTCGTTTCACATAATTATGAGTACCCATCCTTAAGGCGATACGTAAAAAGCTAACTAAGCGGTTATAAGAAAGTGACAGAGTCAATTAGATCCACATGCGAAAAAAAGAGAGCGCAACAATGCGCTGGAACCAAAATAAAAGCGCCAAACCAAATAAAAATTGTTTAAGAATAAATTAAGCTATCTATCAAAAACATGTTCAGCCAGAGTTTTTAATTACCTAATACGCACATTTTGAATGCAATTTTGCAATGAAATAACTTAGGGTTTTACAATTACAGAAAAAATTATAAAAAAGTAGAGGTATTTTCGGAATTAAATTCTATCGAGGAAATTTAACCCAATCATGTTTTCCTTCAGTCAGAGTATTAATCAAATAGTCAATAAACATTATATCCAATAATTGAATCCATACATTCTGTAATAGTGAAATAAATGGTTACGAAAAAGACCCCAACTTATTTTGGTATCGCCTTAAGATGGGTACTCATATTACGTGTTCGTGCACGTTGCGCAGGTGTGTATCCGCCTCTAGCTTGTCTTAAGCCTACATTGACCATACATGGTCAATTATATCTTCAGATCCGACTGAAGGTAGTTGAAGGTAGTTGAACTGACCATCAATGATATCAATACTACTTTGTTTGTTACAAGTGGGAGCATGATGGACCGACGTCTCAGGAGCATACTCAAAATGCCATTAAAATTATGTAAGTGACTGTACTATGAGGGTTGCTAAAGTCCTGTCGCGAAGCAGAAATAATTTCGGACAATGACCCCTCATTACTTATCTCTATTGCTCGCGCACAAATATATTGCTAATGTATTACCGTCGCGCTCACACATTAGAAGACCTTCTAATGTGCTATTTTAGCTATTTTAAAGTAAACGATTTGGCCGCCCTACGTAGCGGCTGATCTTGACGAGCTGCACATATCGACCGTCCCTATTAACAATGTCGGATATACATTTTTACCAATATTCACTTGTTTTACATAAATCGAATTACAATTAAAAAAAAATTCTTCACTGTCAAACAAACTTTGAACTGAGGGCAGTTCAAAGTTTGCCCTAACGATAAAAAACAATCTTTATGATATTAACAATGTCAGTTCTGCGAAAAAGACCACTGTTCAGTAGGGACTAAACAGTAGTCTCCCTGCAGAACCGACATTGTTAATAGGGACGGTCGAATTGTGTCGAACCCCTTACTTTCAGTTCAACCGTACCTTTAAAAAAAAATGAAACAAACCTATTTTGTTTTTCAGTCAAAAAAAATATATTGAATCGGAGTTCCCTTGTTAGTGTACTAATGACTGCTGAAGATGGACGAAGCCAGTAAGTATAACTTTTGGGCTGATTTTACGAACGTCAGATAACTTTCATCCATAAATTAAAATTGACGTAATAATGGTTTTTTTTTACAAGCTTTTATTTAGTTTCACCTGTCCCGATGTTTTTAAACGAATCTTGCAAGTTAAATTTGACCCACTTCCCGGTTTCCGATTGAGTTGAAATTTTACATGCAGATGTAAATCAGATGACAATGCAATATTATTATGACATGGAGCTGATCTGATGATGCAGCCGGAAAGTGGCCATGGGGACTCAGTGATAAGACGACGCAACCCTATCGAGTTTGGGCTCATTTGATTTGTCTTGACAAGGACTTCGGTTCTAGATGATATCCAGACTATAGATGCTAGCGGGAAAAATTCCGAATCATTCCCGTCGAATATTTCGGAAGTATTCCGAAATATTCCGAAACTTTGGGAATATTTCAACGTTTATTCCCATTGAATTATTCGGGCGAAATATTCGGCGGAAACATTCGATTGCGGGGTACGAATGTTTCTCGCGGGGGGGAAAACTTCTCCGGGGAGCATCTCCCCTCTTACCGCACCCCACACCGCCATCGCCTGCACGCACGACTCGTAGCAGTCGCCAGTCGGGCGTGCGCGGCCGGCGCGGCGGCAGCGGCCGGCGCACAGAGGGGCAGCGGCGGCGGCGATCGACGATCGATGCAAAAATGATTTTTCAGCAAAAAAAATAAAAATCTTAAATAAATTAATTTTTAATAATTCTGATTTAAAGAAACATTCCCAGAAGTATTCCGGAATTATTCAGAATTTTTCGGAAGTTTTGCAACTATAATCCAGACTAATAAACGCTTGTATTTAAAAACATTTTTTTAAATAATACACTTGTTTATGGAAAACTGTCAAAAATTCAAAATAATAGTTCCTCGAAAAAGATATGATCTGGTGTTGAAAAATCACCCATAATCAGCCTATAATGTTTCCTGCTGGTACACAGGCCGCCTCTCGGTGAAAGGGAGTGGACCGTAATCCACCACGCGGGCCCAGTGCTTGGGAGTGGATGTCGCATTGTCTTCGAATTTTTGGTTCTAGGACTTTTTTTTAAACTCAGATTATGATTGAGAGATTTTTACGCAATTAGGTTAAGGGTATAGTTGTAAAACTTCTGAATAATTCCGGAATACTTCTGGGAAAGTTTCTTTAAATCAGAATTATTAAAAATTAATTTAATTAAGATTTTTATTTTTTTTTGCTGAAAAATCGTATTTTGCATCTATCGTCGATCGCCGCCGCTGCTGCCCCTCTGTGCGCCGGGCCGCCGGCCGACTGCCACGAGTCGTGCGTGCAGGCGATGGCGGTGCGGGGTGCGGTAAGAGGGGAGATGCTCCCCGGAGAAGTTTTCCCCCCGCGTGAAAGATTCGTACCCCGCAATCGAATGTTTCCGCCGAATATTTCGCCCGAATAATTCAATGGGAATAAACGTTGAAATATTCCCAAAGTTTCGGAATATTTCGGAATACTTCCGAAGTATTCGACCGGAATGATTCGGAATTTTCAAGGGTCTCTCGATTGTATGTTTTTGACACATATTTTGTGTTACTAATCTGGCAAAAACACACAATCGAGACAGTAGAATTAGGGCCCTGAGCTGTAGCAGCATAAATAAATCTACTTATCGGTTTTTTCTTTTAGAAATCTTTTCCGTAAAATGAAACAAACGTTACAAGAAGAAGTAGTTGAACATCAAGGTAATACTTTCTTTTATTTAATTATTTTTTGAACTTCTATACGCCTTGAAAACCGGCCAAGTGCGTGTCGGACCACGCACAATGAAGGGTTCCGTAGTTGGGATGAATTTATCCCAAGAACAAACCACATTTAAGTTGAAAAACATGTTCTCCCATACATTCAAACTGCAAATGTAAGTTTGTACGCACAATATTGAGATATTCATCATGTATTTTAAGACCACAGACTTCTTATAGAATTTCTTGTAATCTATAGGTTTGGAACTATTTTCTTTAATTTTTTTTCAATATTTTAGGCTCAGTAGTTTCGGAGATAAGGGAAGGGGATGGTCAATTTTCGTCTATTTTCTTAAATAGCTTCAAAACATTTTATTTTAAAATTATATAAAAAATATATTAGGGACCCACACAGTAAGCCCTTTCATTTGATATGTCATACAGTATAGTTTGCAAAACGTTTTTAAAATTTTCTTATTTGTCCCTTTAAAATTGACTTCTATATTCGAAATTCATTTATTTACGTTACACGTCCGTGTTCGGGTCACAGAAATACATACGTGTACCAAATTTCAACTTAATCGGTCCATTAGATTCGGTGTAAATTGGCTGTGACAGATGGACAGACAAACAGACGCACGAGTGATCCTACAAGGGTTCCGTTTTTTTCCTTTTGAGGTACGGAACCTTAAAAATGAATCGTCTTGACGAATTTATGCCTACGAGTAGTACAGACAGCTACAGGCCGTATTTATACTCGATTTGAAACATGATTATACATTTAAATAAACCTATTTTACAGTCCGCTTAACCGATTTTGACTTCTATTGCGATGCCATCCTTATGCCTACGGAATAGATGTCAAAATCGGTTGAACGGACTGTAAAAATATTTATTTAAATGTTTAATCTTATTTCAAAAGGAGTATAGCCTACCTATAAAATATATTCGACCTCGTAATCACTTTTGAAGAAAACTCCCAGTAAGTTGAAACTTCACTAATGTTGAAGCTATACAAGGTGTAACTTAAATAACGCACAACCTCTTAAGGGGTCATTGTGAACAACTTTTACTATGGCACCAAACCTGAAATCGTGAAAAAAAAATCAGCTGTTCAGTACATTTATGTTCGCATAATTCGTCGAAATATACCTACTGAACAGTTGATTTTTTTTCGCGATTTCATTTTTGGTCCCATAGTAAAAGTTGTTCATAATGATGAGTATAATGACCCCTTAAGAGGTGGTGCGTTATTTAAGTTACACCTTGTATATCTAACTGTCACATAGACAAGACCGCGTCGTTTTATGACGGGCAGGTGACATTCAACCTTGTGGTGGTAAAGCAATTACGAGGTCGTCTGTACCTACATCGTCTTGCTAATATGAATAATATACTGAAAAGTCGAATTTTATTTTTCAGTTCGTGGCCTCAAGAGATTATATTCTACAATCAATCGTGGAAACAAGCCTTTTAGGTTGGGATGGTAAGCATTTTTAACATCATTTAGCCCAAAGACGTCAGCTACTGAACATTGGCCTATCCTCGGAGTACGAAGAGGCCTCGACGACCGCTGCTGGAAGTGGCATTGTCAACACTTCCCATACAAACCAAGCGTGTCACTGTTAACTCAGACAACAACACTCATGAAGAATTCAGGGTCAAAGTACAGACCATCAAATTGAACAACTTTCTCCATGGGACTAGCATCGTAATCGTGAAAAAATAATCAGCTGATCAATACATTTGGCTCGAGTATTGAAGTCTTGTACGGAGGAGCTTGTGGCTAAGTAATAACAGCCGCACGGGTCGATCCATCAGGTTAAGCTACGCTTGCCGGGGTTGGTCCGTGGATGGGTGACGATCTTTACATACCGAGACTCCTCCGTGCCTCGGAAAGCATGTTAAGCCGTTGGTCCCGGCTGTCATTCGTGGATCTTTGACAGTCGTTACGGGTCGTCAGAAGCCCGAAAGTCTGACAATCAGTCGGATCAAGGGGTATCGTATTACCTGATAACTGGGTTGTGGAGGTCTGATAGGCAGTTGCTCCATGTAAAATACTGGTATTCAGCTGCATCCGGTTCGACTGGAAGCCAACCCTAACATAGTTGGGAAAAGGCTAGGCAGATTGATTTTATTGAAGTCTTGTACGGGACAGCTGGTATTTTCTTCTCAATTACGATGTTGGTTCCATGGAGAAAGTGGCTCAGTTTGATGGTCTGTACGATACCCTTTTTGACCTCACTTTTCTACCTTTCTGATACACCCTGTAGAATCTGACAGGTTTGAAGGCGGTCCGTGACAGAAGTGAATCGCTCAGCGCACTTTCAGTGCCGTGAATGTTATTAGGAGATACAGCCGTCTCTAGACGCTGCCTCGCCGTGGTTCCGTGCTCTGCTGGCATCCCCTCCTAGCATCTCTACATCGACCAGTCCTGTGCAGGCCCACGTTTCGCTTTTCAGTACGTGGTCCGCCACTCAAAATCAAATAAAATATTTATTAAAACAAAAAAAACAAAGGCGTCGTCTTTTCTCAACTATGTTGTGGTCGGCTTTCAGTCTAACAGGATCCAGTTGAATACCGGTATTTTACTTGGAGCGACTGCCTATCTTCGCTCTACAACCTAGTGTAAGACTAATACTTTTTTTCCCGTGGAGAAATGCTCATGCATACTGCACTACCACGGGGAGATAGTGCAGTTATGTGGGGCTCTAACCCACTAAAACTCTACGGTGTCCTCCTCTGCCGCTTATGGCGGGAACACGGGCACGCGTTAGCACTCACCGCGAACCCGCCGCGGCTGTCCGTCACCGGACCCTCCTCTGGGGAGCACCCCCCATCACCGGCGCACAGGAACACATTGCGCGCCGTGACCACCCCGTGGAACAAACCAGCACATGGGCGCTAGACGACCCCGTGTCTAGGCACCCTTGCTCCCCCTGCGACCGGTCAGGTCAGTGGCCCGGCCGCCTACCACTTTTCGGCCGCAGAGGATAGGGAGAGCGGCCAACGAAATACCGATTCTCCTCCTCCCCTGCGGCCCCACCGCGTCCGCCATCAGACGGTGGCGACTCCGTCAAGGCCGCGGAGGGTAGGGAGAGCAGCGCACCGCAATACCGGCACTCCTCTCCCGCCGCGGCCTCCAACCCTCACCCGCGATGCCTTCCATACGACATCGCGGCCTGCCTCAGTTGCGATATCGCCCAAGCGGCACCGCAACCTACTTGTTGGCCGCTACGTCGTCGAGAACCCACCGCGGGGGGGGGGGGGGGTGTACTGATATGACTGGTTGTCAAATCGGGCTTCTGATTAGCCGTAACGACTGTCAAAAATCTACAAATGACATCCGGGGCCAACCAACGCGCTTTTTGAGAAAAAAAAAACCAATGTTTTTGATTGATATACAGTATGTTAATTAACGAAAGGCCTTCTCGTTAACTCGCAATAGTGTAGCGTCCATACATGCTAAAAAAATATTACCATTCAAAAATTCACGAAAAAAATCAGCTGTTACCTCTCTCTGTTTCTGTGTCCGTATAACTCGTCGAAATGTAGGGGGAACTACAGATTTTTTTTGCGAATTTTTGAAAAGTGCAGCGCAAATTCCTCAGATCGATGCACTATAGGTGCTCCCACAATTTCCCAACCTATAAAAATCTACTTAATAAATACAATCTAATGAACCTGAAGTCTAGACGTTTGTATCTAGAAATTATGTTTCTTTTCGATGTATGCTATAACAGATATAATTGCTCTGAGATTACTAATAAAATATGCTACTATGTCCCAAGAACTGTTATTAGACGAGGGGTGCGCGCACGTCCTCTTTTTGCTGTGTCCCATTGCCGCACCAATGCTGGTTTGCGGGCGCCTCTACGTCGCTTGTGCAAAAACTATAATGATTTTTGTTCAGAAACTACAGAATTAGATTTATTCTCAGTGTCAGCAAATAGATTTCGTTCTGCTTTGATTATGAAACTTAAGGATTCCGATGTATAGTTATTTGAACAGTCTTGTAGTCTTACTCGCATAGATTGTTCATTAGTAAAGTTATATGAATTGTATATGCTGTGGATAACGTTGTGAGTTTCACATTTATATAATATCTTTGTTTATATTACTTGCGCAGATATAATGTGTTACTGTTTATTTGTCCCAAATAAATAAATAAAATAAATAAATAAATAAATGAATGGTAATATTTTTTTAGCATAGGTATATGGACGTTACCTATTTCTTTTGTTAAATAACATACTGTAATTTTTTGTTTCAATATATATTTGAGGAATATTATTATAAATTATATCCTCGGCTACTGTAGGCACTTTGGCTTAGATACATATATTATCATTGTTGTTTGGTCGATTTGGTCGCTAAAATTACAAGGTAAGATCTGAAGAATATTTATCAAACTATAGGCAAAGTTTTCAATCGTCTGATAAAATTTTTCAATAGTCCGATAACTTTTATTTATGGAATAAATATGGCGGTTTGACAGCTTTTGTATAGAAAATATGTCAAACTATCATATTTATTCTTCGGCTAAAAGTTATCTGACTTTTGAAAAAACCCTAAGGGCCGGTTTTTTGATCCGTAGTTAACTCAACCAATGGTTAAACATAGTAACTAATGGTTGAATTTTGCCTAAACATGAATGAGTTATGCCATTAGTTACTATTTTAAAATATGAATGAGCTAACATGAATACATTCATGTTTAGCCTTTCACATTTAGCTAATATTAAACAATGGTTATACATAGTAACTAATAGTTGAATTTTGGTTAAAAGTGTTTGTGAAAATGCCATTAGTTACTATTTTTTAACACGAATGAGTTAACATGAAAACATTCCAATGGTTAAACATAGTAAATAATGGCTGAATTTTGGCTAAAAGTGAAAGGCTAAAGATGAATGTATTCATGTTAGCTCATTCATACAAAAAATAGTAACTAATGGCATAACTCATTCATGTTTAGCCTTTCACATTTAGCCAAAATTCAACCATTAGTTACTATGTTTAACCATTGGTTGAGTTTATTTTTATTTTATTTATTAGAGACAACAAACAGCAGTATATTAAATATTACACATGATTGGAGTACTAAACTAATAGAATTAACAAATACACTACTCACGACGTTATCCACAGATTACCATATAAAATAATTAGCATAGGTACTGTTAATAATAACAATAAGGGCAAACTAGAAGATACTCAATACAAAGTTAAAATTATTACTCGGTTTGTTATTAAAATGTATCTCGGAGAGCATAAAATAAAGTGAAAAAATCTAATCTAATAGTATCTGCGTCTTAACACTAGGGACAAATTTAAAGGTATGGAATCAGATAAAATCGGCATGCAAAAACAAGAGAAAAAAAAGAGAGAAACAAAAAACAATAAAATAAAATGTAGTACGAACTTAAAGCTACATAAATACATGAGGTATAATAGGAATCAAAATCAAGTAACATCAAAACTTATGGCCGTTCCTTTAGAGTGGAAATAACTTGATTTTTGAACCTATTCTTGTTCAGAAATATAATATCAATTGATCCAAATTTTTTATTATAAGTGTCGACCAATCGGTGCAGCGGAGAGCGTGCGCCTGAGTTGGTACGACAGAAATTAGTGGCAAACATACACCGTGAGCGTACTTCTCTACTCTGTACCTACTGTGCGAGGGACCAGGTAGCACAAACTTCTCACAAGATCAGAACAATCAAACTTGTTGCGGCATATACTGAACAGGGTCATCATTTCTAGGAGTGTGCGTCTAGATTGTAGGGTCAGGATATTATATTTTTCGAGCAATGATTGGTAGGAAATCCTTTTACGAAAGCATCTATAGTGCACAGAGCGAAGGTATTTCCAGTTAACTATGGATCAAAAAACTGGTCCTAAAACACATAATTTAACGTACTCATGATAACAAACAACTTTTACTATGGGACCAAACCTGAAATCGCGAAATAGCAGAGGCATCAACGAGCTTTCATTAAAATGCAAAAAGTGCTTCGAAAATATTTATTTTAAAAAAAAAATATTTGATTTATTCCTATGTAAGTAAAGCGGCAATTTCATAGGTAAAGGCCTAATATTTTGAACAATACAACCTGACAATGACCTGCGAATTACAAAAAACCTATGAAAATTTGAATTTTGCGGGCTACCTTTGCTCATAGAACATCGTTCCAAGCGGATGTCCCACGAGGCCACGACCTCCCGACTTTTTTTTTATTACTCAGCATGTAGTGCTTAGATATTATATATTGCCGTTTCTATCTTGCACATATAGTCTAGTTTGCGATAGTGACACGACTGACAGGAATAATGCTTAGCCAAAGTGCGTGCTAAATAGCGGTTATTATCTCTGCCTGTAAAAATGTATGGAAAAGTAAGATATGGCTGTGCCGACCTCATATAACCGGGGATAAAGGCAGGAGAATACTGATAATTGCATCATCATCTTTCTAGCCCTTTGATGCAGCTGAATACCAATATTTAAATGGAGCGACTGTCTATCTGTATATTGAAATATTGTTGCAGGGACTCCAATTTTTGCACTTGCTCTTACGGGAAAAGGTAAGTCATACAATACCATTAATTAATTAAACAGATTTGACTGTCTCGTTGGTCACTGACTGCTGAGCATGAGGTCCTGGTGTTCGATTACCAGGTCTAGCAAAGTATAATTAGGTTTTTCTATTGCTAATTCCTACGTCTGGAGCCCCGAGTCTAGATTTGTGCACGGTTGATACCAATACGCTCGCCCTCTATTACATGGGACTTTGAGCCGGTTTTTTTATCCGTAGTTAACTCAACCAATGGTTAAACATAGTAACTAATGGTTGAATTTTGGCTAAATGTGAAAGGCTAAACATGAATGAGTTAACATGAATGTATTCATGTTAACTTATTCTTGTTAAAAAATAGTAAATAATGGCATTTTGGCAAACATTGGTTGAGTTAACTACGGATCAAAAAACCGGCCCTTAAACATATCTGGCGAAATGTGGGCACTACAAACCTATGCCAGACCCTTCGGGGAATAAAGTCGACTATCGCTTCAGAACATATTCATAGACATTAAATAATAGTATTAGTTTTTAAGGTGCCGTACCCCAAAAGGAAAAAACGGAACCCATATCGGATCACTCGTGTTTCTGTCTGTCTGTCTGTCTGTCCGTCTGTCACAGCCAATTGCTCTGAATCTAATGGAACGATTCAGTTGAAATTTGGTACACATATGAATTTTTATGACCCAAATACAGACATGTAACATAAATAAAGGAATTTTGATTATGGGGTCACTTTTGGGGGGCAAATGAGAAAATTCATAATGGTTTTGCAAACTATACCGTGTGACATATAAAAAAAGGCTTACTGTGAGGGTCTCAAATAGATTTTTTTATAATTTTAAAATAATATATTTTAAAGATATTTACTTCTATACCTATGTATAGATTACAGGAAAACCTACAAGAATCTATATATATATAATAGTCTATGGTCATAAAATAACATGGTAAATTTCTCAATATTGTGTGTACAAACTTACATTTGCACTTGAAATGTATAGACGAACTTGTTTTTCAACTACAATGTTAAATTTGTTCTTAGGATAAATTTATCCCAACTACGGAACCCTTAATTGTGCGTGTTACGACACGAACTTGGCCGGTTTTTATCATCTCTTGTAATATTTTTTTCAGATGTAGACACTTCAGGAATTCACACAGTTATCGCTGTATGAGAGCTCAAGTCATGAAGTTAGCTGGCCCAACGAATAGCGAGTGAGTGCTTTTTCAATACTAATATCATAGAACTATTATTACTAGCGTATACTTTATCTCAGTGACTAATATGAGCTAAGTTCATAACTAATAACAGTTTTGTTCAAAACTAAGACGATCTATGTTCAAAACTAACACCGCTTTTGGTTAAACGATAACGCTCAGTCAGAAACAGCCATCGGATGTGAAAAAGCGTGTGTGTGTATGCATCTGGTTCCACCTTAAGCTCAAAATAGTCAGGTAGTTAGGTAGTCAGGGCATTTCTCACACTAACACAAACGCGCATACACTTTTTTAAACAAGACTCCTTTTCGTTCTTTTTTGTTTCATTTATTAATTTTATTACTTGTCTTTATCTGTAATACTTTGTTGGTCATAATTTTAACTTAATTGGCTCCTGTAATACAGTTTATAACTAGATCAGGAGCGAGAGAATTTCATTTATATGTGTAACCAACATAATCAATAAAGCTTTTTGATGAGTAGCATCTTTCCCCTCACTCCTGCAATCTGTGGGAATGATTTCGTGAAAAGGGACGGAAGTGTGTAACAGGAAGCCGGGGCGCACGCCATTTGATTTGACCAATGAGCGCACGCTGTGCTAGAGTTGGCCATCGGATGGTACCATCCCAAATAGATATCAGATGTTACATATCATATGCGACTACTGTAAGGCTTGCTCGTTTTTTTTTATTATTATTATTTTTACTTTGAACATGACGACTGTGTCGTTCGATCACGACCCAGTAGCAACGCTCGCTAAATAGTAATAAAATATTTTCAGGTTAGCCATCTATAGAAACAAAATAAAGCGGTTTGTAGCGCCGCAATTCTTAAGAAACATGCTCACATATAGTAAGTATACTTCAAGTAAATAATTATGGCACATCGAGTTTGAGGGCAAGATTCACAGACCGCACTTTGACTTCATTATTTCCGTTTTCGTCGCATGCCGTTCCGTTCGGCTTCATAGGGAATATTTTTATTTATTTATATACAGGGTTATTGGTAAAATACCAACAACTTCTGAAGGGGTCATTGTACTCATAATTATGTACAACTTTTACAATGGGACCAAACTTGAAATCGCAAAAAAAAAATCAGCTTTTCAGTACATTTTGACCAAATAAGCGAACATAAATATACAATGGACTTATCGATTTCTGCGATCTCTTCCAGACAACCATTTTTTTTTTTTAGTAAAGTATGAATATTTGAATAAAAAAATACAAATATAATTAATTAGATAATGAAATAGTCTGTTCATACAAAAAAAAATCATGAAATATAAATAAATAAATAAAAATAAATAAAATCTTTATTTATACAAAAACCTTAAACAATGCTTAAATACTAGGTCGCATGAATTTCTGTGAATAAAGGTCATACAGATAGAGTAAACCCTGACTCCCAAACTAGGAGATCCTGTGACTCAGGAGTCAGTGTTCTGCTGTCACTGTGCTACCGAAAACCTTTTACTAAGAAGTACATACAAAATCATGGCACAAAACCTGTTTGAGAGTACAATCAAATAATTTCAAAAGATTAAACTAAGAGTAAAGAGTAAAGGAATTTATTAAACGGAGTTGAACTGTGAGTGTGCACGTGTAGTAGAGTGTGTGAATGTGGAGGAGTGTAAGTGGGGATGTTAATGTACATAAGGGTGTGTGTATGATTGAGTTGTATGTATTTGCATGTATGTGTGTTTATAGTGTTAGGTAGTATTTTTATGTATCTTGCTGACATTGATGAGACTGCGATTGGTAAAAATGGATAGAAGAAGTTTTATACTGCTACTGCTGGAGGCGGAGTAGTTATTCTGTTCGAACGTAGTCTTGATCCTGAAGCCAACTTTGTACCTTAACTCTGACCTCATGGTGATTTAGCCCTGGTAATTGAATAATTTTAGCAAGGTTTCTGTAAATGAAAGAGCTCACAATGTAGAACTGGCGCCTGGCGAATGTAGTCTTATGGCTTCTTGTTGGGAAAATCATTTTTGCTTTGCGCTTAGTGTTATCTGGTGGAGGAATGTATTTATGCATCCTAAGCGTGGCTCGGAGGACAAAGAGCTGTCTCACCGTAAGTAACTTACAGTCCGCATATAGTTCAATAGTGGGAAATCTATATGGTTTACCAAGCATAACCTTGAGCACAGCTCTCTGTGCTCTCTCCACTTCAATGAACTTGGTTTTTGCGGCCCCTCCCCAAACCGGGATGCAGTAAGTGATAACGGACTGACAGAGTGCTAGGTAAACCATTTTTAGTGTATGTTTGTCTGCGCATAATCTAAGAGATTTGAAAATATAGATGAGTCTTCTGACTTTGGAAGTAATACTGTCTATTTGATTGTACCATTTCAGTCCGTCGTCAATCACTACACCCAGGTACTTCGTTTGGTTGACACAAGTAAGCGCTGCGCATGAGCAGTGGCTGTGATCAGAACATGTATGTGCAGTAATTTCAAATTCCGGTGGTGCTTTGTTCCTATAATTAATAAAAAACGGAATGTAGTTAGTTTTAGCCACGTTTAGCGTGAGAAGGTTTTGTTGCAGCCAACTCAAAACATTATTTAAGGACTGTTCCGCATTACGTTTGACCTCGCTCCACGTATCACCAAAAACGACAATCGCAGTGTCATCAGCGTACGTAAAGATCTGTGATTTATGTAGGGACAGCGTGCATAGGTCATTTATGTAGATTTGAAAAAGTGTGGGTCCTATCACGCTGCCCTGAGGGACGCCGTAAGTGACAGTTTGCTCATCACTTAGGCATGAGTCGATTTTAACAGCTATTTTTCTGTTTTGTAGGTAATCCTTGAACAGTTCGAGAGGTTTATCACGAATCCCTATACACTCCAGTTTGTAGAGAAGGGTGGGAACAGAGACTGTGTCAAAAGCCTTTTTCAAATCTAGGAAAATACTAGTGCATTTTTGCTTTTCATCTAGTTTTTGTGATACAAGTTGGGTGAGATCAATAACTGCGTCTTCGGTAGAGACACCTTTTTTGAACCCGTATTGGTTGGAAGCTACGATGTTGTACTTGTTCAGATAGTTTACTAGGCGACTGTTTATCAACTTTTCCATTACTTTAGAGAGAGCCGAGAGTACAGAAATTGGTCTATAATTGTTGACACAGTCTCTGGTCCCACTCTTGTGAATCGGGTGGACTAGGGCCCTCTTGAATGGTTGTGGGAACACTCCTTGTGCTATGGAGATGTTAATAATGTGGGTTATTAGAGGAACAAGAGTATTTCGACAGATCTTCAGAAGGTATGTTGGAATTCCATCCCAGCCTGTAGCACTATCGTGCCTCAGGCCCATGATGGTGGACTCCACCATTCCATCTCCACCAATATCTTAAGTAGTTAGAAATTAATATCGTTTTTTTTTTTATTTTTGGGTACACATTACTCCCTGAATTTATTTCATATAAAGTGTATTCACATAAAGAATTTATGTGTACACGTTCTAGTTTAACATACATTTTTTGCATAACTTACTTGCATTATTTGGAGGCGTAATAAAAGATCTAAAAGTCACTAAATCATATAATTATCTGCGTCTTAACCTCTCGAATGTCGGAGACTAAATTGACTTGACTGAAATTGTCAAGCTGTATTAAGATTACATTATCATAAAGGTCATTTTAATATTTTCACTTGTCAATTTAGTGTAACTGTCCGACTTAAGACACTTGGAGCATTTTTTCTTATGTCGAACTGTGTAACATAAGACATTCGAGAGGTATTCATATTCGGATGAAACGCTTGCTCATATTTGCGTCTACGAATATCAACAATATGAGCATAATAATCAATTCATATTCATGGAACGCTAACTTTACTCGGAACGTCAAAGCGCGGTATGTGAAAAGCCCTTAGAAACTCATACTGTGTGACAGTCTCTTTCTAAAAACATCGAACCTCGTTGGCATACCTATACAGTCCGCCATTTTGGAAAAAAAACTAGTTTCTGTGGCCAGCGATGAGACATATGTCAATTGACATAATAAGTAATTTTTTGAACTCAAATATCAAATCAAAACAAAACAAAATAAAGGCCACTTGTAAATTTTACATTTCAGTGTAATTTAAAGAAAATTAACTAAGTTAAGTAGCAAAAAATTGATGTTACGAACTCTTCGATATCTAACCTCTTTGATGTTATGCTTGAGATCACATGCTGGCCATAATAGATAAAAAAAAAAAAAAAAACGTGGAGACGACGCGACGCGGCGAGCGATTTTTGGAAGCATGAAGTTGACCATTTTAGTTTCGGTAGTCTTAACGTAATGATTTGGAGTGGGATTAGCTTACACGACAAAACTGAGTTCGCTATTTTAAATGAGGGTTCCGCAACTGCTCAGCGTTACGGAAGAAAGTTATCAGGCCTCATGTAACATTTTGCACAGCAAAAGGGTCCTGGGTTTGCTTTGATGCAAGGCAATGCCCGTGCACACACAGCTCAAGTGACCCAGTCTGTGCTTTAAGACGGAGAGTCTTCAAGTTTTACCGTGGCCAGCAAACAGTCCGGACTTGAATCCAATCGAGCACATGTGGGACCAATTGAAACGAAGGGTTAGAGAGAGTGAGCAGGAGGTCTGCAACTAGCAGCAACTGATTGACCCTATGAGAATTGTCTAGGAAGAGATTCCAGCTGAAAACGTGAGGCATTAGATCGAGAGCATGCATTCCAGGCTTCAGAAGTGCATAGCTAAAAGAAGAGAGAGGCATAGGCGTTATCAAAAAACAGAAACAGAAAAGTGAAGAATTGTTTAGTTTTGATTGACTTTTCGTTGTTAAATGTTTATTGATAATTTATTTAAACAATTACGAGCCTAAACGGCAAACAATAACATTGTTTTATAAAACAATTAAGTCATTTAATAATGTTCATTGTACACTTTATATAGGTACGTAGTGGCCCTTATTTTGTTTTGACCAGTATATATCACGAGTTTCATCGCTAAGTATTGTTTGTTTGCAATCACTTACTCTATCGATATACATTACAATTTGTTTCATCACTGGCCGTCAGTGGCGGACGCGGAAGCGTGCCAGGTCCGATAAAAATATGTTCGAACCTCTTTGATGACTCATCATTTACGCCCGGGTTCTATAGATTAGATACCAGCATATCCCTTATATGTGAGATAGCGATAGACTTTCTTTGACAGCTTCTTGTAAACTATAGTACCTTCAGACAAAAAAATTGCATACATGTAGGAGATAGAGAAAATATATTTTTTCTCGTTTACTATTAATAATGGATCTAATAAACATGTCCTTGTAACGCTTTTAAGTTTTTTCTTCTCTTTTTGTAGATAAAAACCTCACGGCTATCAAATTATCAGCAGCTTGTCAAAAATCTTGTAGTAAAAAGTCGTACTAATTACACTGGAAAAAAAAAAACGAGAAAATAGTAAAATATTGTCAATGTAAATAAAATGATACAACTTGTGTCTCAAAATATATTTTGTTTTTTTTTTACATGTTGTTTTTTACATTTTCAGTTTATACAATTCTAAGAAAAAAAAATTACAATCACCACTCTTGGCTAATTATAGATTGGTGATTGCCATAATAATATGAGAACCATCCTTTTGGCGATTTCTCTTTGGCTTTGTTATATTCCCCTCTCAGTCTTACACTTGTAATTTGACAGTAGTGTGACAGTGACAGGAATAACGCTTAGCCAAAGTACAGACGTCAGCACACCAAGCTACCCGAAACTGTCAAATTTTCCCAATCAACCTTAAACCTAATGCTCTAGTTTTATTGTAATTATTAAAACGGAAAAAAGTGGCCACCATTTCCCGTTTTAATGATTACAATAAAACTTAACAATATAAAACTACTGTTTATAATAATAATAACGTATTGTCTTGTGGAATACAACTTAACTTGCTTATTTTCTGCATTTTCTTTTTAAATTAAAAGAAATGACAAAACAAACGATGAGGGCGCCACTGCGCGCTCGGTAGCGTCTGAAATCTACCGCTCGCGTGTTTGGCGTACTCTGTACGTAAGTAAAAGTCTTTATATAATATGTATATAAATATAAACGTAAAAAACCATCATCCAATGGCGACCGCGGGCTTACAGTAGTTATGAACCTATGGGGTTCGAATGACATTCGAGCATACATTGACATATACGGTTTTTTTAAATACAGTATGTTAACCAACAGAGGGCGTTCCCGTTAACCCGCAATAGTATAGCATCCATACATGCTAAAAAAAATATTACCATTCGAAAACGGTTTTTATTTTTTTTTAGGTAAATAAAAAAAAACATAAATTCATGTACCTACCTATCTAAGCCACGTTTCAATAACATTAAAATTAAAATACATAGTATTAGACAGTTAGGCTAGGATTTAAATGATAATGACGTCATTAAACGTTAGCAAGTGATTTTTTTACTTTATGCAGTTGCACGGGAACGCCCTCTGTTGGTTAACATACTGTATAAAAAACACTTGAGGGATTAAAGTAATTTCACAAATTGTAATAGCTTGATGTGCTGGCATCTGTACAATATAAGTAACCGTAATAGACCTCGGCCTATTTTCTAGTAAGAGCGGTGGCCACCACATAACGGCCGCCAAGAAAATGATAGCAGCGTGGCTTAACTTTACGGTGTCAAAAAACGTTCTCTTGAAAAATACTCCAACTTACTTTAATGCCCCACTTGCAGACGCTTTGTGGCTGCCACCGCAGTCTTAAGGAGGAAGCGTCAGGGTAGCCCGGGGAATTCAAATTTTCTTACGTTTTTTGCAATTTGCAAGTCAGTATTAAGTTGTATGTTAAATTAAAGTATGATTTGCGGCCGTAACAAATATGTTTTTACAGAATTATATACAATGGAATCTGTAATACAACTCCTTAAGTTAGTATAATCCTAAAATGCCAAGATTTGTTAAGTTAGTATAATCCTAAAATGTCTGTTTGTCCTGAGTCTGGGTGTAATTATCTATATAAGTATGTATTTACAAAAAAAAAGTAGTGTATGTAGTATATCAGTTATCTGGTTTCCATAGTACAAGCTCTGCTTAGTTTGGGATCAGATGACCGTGTGTGAACAATGTCCTAGGATATTATTATTATTATTATTTCATGGAATAGTCATATTTTGGGAATACCTGGTCTTAAAGAGTTGTATTGATCTCGTGGCTAAGTAATAACAGCCGCACGGGTCGATCCATCAGGTTAAGCTATGCTTGCCGGGGTTGGTCCGTAGATGGGTGACCATCTTTACATACCGAGACTCCTCCGTGCCTCGGAAAGCACGTTAAGCCGTTGGTCCCGGCTGTCATTCGTGGATCTTTGGCAGTCGTTACGGGTCGTCAGAAGCCCGAAAGTATGACAAACCAGTCTTAGCAAGGGGTATCGTATTACCCAGTAACTGGGTTGTGGAGGTCAGATAGGCAGTCGCTTCATGTAAAATACTGGTATTCAGCTGCATACGGTTAGACTGGAAGCCGACCCCAACAAAGTTGGGAAAAGGCTAGGCAGATTGAAAGAGTTGAATAGATCACTTTAATGATTCTAATTATGTAAATAGATACTTGTTACGAAAATTATAATTTGATCAACGTACAATATAATACCGACTTGTAAATTGCAATAAGAAAATTTGAATTTCGCGGGCTAACCTGACGCTTCCTCCTTAAAAAACCATAGCTTTAGGCCGAGATCTATAAACGTCACTTAGCGTGTGCTTTGGCCTTACAATTTTTATTATGCGACAGTGACAGGAATAAGGCTTAGCCAAAGTGCGTGCTAAGTAATGTTTATAGATCTTGGCCTTAGACTGAAGTATTACAGTCCTTTCACTTTACCTACATCTGATTTAATATCACGGTGATCTTTATTTTCGTTGCGACTGCAACCTTATTGGTTGAAGTCAGATGTAGAATAACACTGTGAATGGACTATAAATGCTATCGGTGGCATCTGGCGTCTGCTTTAGTTGATGTCGTAATTGCTTAAGCTAGGATTTAGGCCCTTAGCACACCTCCGCCGCGAAACCATGACAGCGAAACTGCAGTAGTTTAATTCAACTGACTCGCATGATGTTTCGCTGCTCGAGTAGCGGAACATCAGCGAAACATCGTGCGGTTTCGCTGTTTCACGGCGGAGATGTGCTAAGGCCCTGAATGTCACTTGTACGTCTGTTTGGTTATATGACAGTTCTTTAGGTACTCGAACTTATATCGGGGTTTTTTAGTGGGGAGAATTTTAAATTGAAAAAAAAAACAGAGTAAAATGTTTTTAATATCCATGAAATTGGCTTTATCTGATAGATAATTTTATGGCATTTAATGTTTGAACATGATTCCGGGCATGTAGCCGCAGTTTTATTGGCTTAATTTACTAAAGGAAACTTTTGACAAACTACAAATTTCACGAAATCTGGGCACCTCATTCGTGCGATTTGAAGCCATTGCTTTATTTTCTCTGGGGGTATATAAAGTCGCATGTATACTCCGATAAACCAATAACAATTGAGCACTTGGATGTCAACATTCGATGCACTATTGTCGAAATACAGCCAATCAGGCTGTATTTCGACGAAGAGTGTATGAAGATATGCCCTCCAGATTACGCCAAGTACGCGTTAAAGCTATAAAATTATCTGTCAAATAAAACCAATTTCATGGATATTAAAAACATGTTTCTGTTTTATCTCAATTTAAAGTTCTCCCCTGTAAAAATAGCACCCGATACTTAGATTATAAATATACAAACTTACATCATACTCTTATGGGGTAAGCAGAAACTACTACAGATATTTTATGCTACGATACTTACATATTTATTTTACTTTGTCCACGTTCATACGTCTGATCATATACGCCGATTACAAGTTTTACCTAAGGATAACTGGCATCTACCTTGTACAGTCAGAGGGATTAATTGTTAACCAAATTGACACCCTAAATCAATTTGCCGTGCTAAGGTGAGAGTCCACTGGTCCGCGCCGGCTGTAATGCACGCAACGTAAAGAACGGATCAGCCGCTGGCAGCCGTTCACTGTGGCCGGATTTTTTATTTAGTCTGTTTTTGTTGTTGTTAGTAAACGTCGTCTGTCATGGAGATATTATTCGAAGATATTATTATTATCAAGAACGTTATACTAAACGTAGAATTTGTGTTGAAGCGACCAATGTTTGGAGAATATCATTATTTATTTGTTACAATTTTTTTTTTAATAATATAGCACAATAGAAAAGAGGTGGTGAGGGATCCCAGGGCCGCCAGACCTTTACTTGGACCGACGGCTAATTTTCAGGTATTAAGTAGGTACTAAAGTTACGTAAATACTTTTCTCTGATTTTTATATATGTCTATTAGCGTTGGGCTGCTGTGGAGCGACGCCATTACACTGCTTTGTTGTATATTTCCTTCTATTTATTTCCTTTGTTTGAGACGTAGTTGCTACTACTAGGGTTATTGGTAAAACACCAGCAATCTCTTAAGGGGTCATTGTTCTCATCATTATGAACAACTTATACAATGGGACCAAACCTGAAATCGCGAAAAAAAAATCAGCTGTTCAGTACATTTATGTTCGCATAATTCGTCAAAATGTATTGAACAGCTGACTTTTTTTTGCGATTTCAGATTTAGTCCCATAGTAAAAGTTGTTCATAATGATGACTACAATGACCCATTAAGAGGTTGCTGGTGTTTTACCCAATAACCATGTATATTATGTGTCACAAGCTTTTGTCAGCGGCTTCGTCCGCGTTGATGTTGGAAATTATCCCATGTGACCCGTACATTCTATCACATTCATTCATCATCCAATTGTTATGTTCCAAATTTCATCCAGATCCATTCAGTTGTTCTGGCGTGATTGAGTAACAAACATCCATCCATCCAGACTTTCGCATTTGTAATATTAGTATGAAAGTATAATATCTATTGCTGTTTTTTTTTTATTTTTTTTTATTTGAGATGGGTTTGCTCTTGACTCTAGTCTAGGTCAGAGGTGACAGAGACAAAGTCGACGATAGAGTGAGCTTACCCAGAAGAAGCCTGTTCACTCTCACTTTAAAGAGATTAGGGTTGTATGCGTTCGGAAACACAGACGCAGGTAGTGAGTTTCACTCCTTTGCTGTGCGCATTATAAAAGACATTTGGAAGCGCTTAGTGCGAATTAGTGGAATAGCAACCAGGTAGGGATGGTAACTGGCAGTGCGTCTAGATGTCCGATGGTAGAAGGGGGCCGGTGGAATGAGGTCGTGGAGTTGATGTAAGTATTACATAAAATATGGAAGAATCTCACAGAACTAATGACTACTATATTATAGATCTTCACGTTCTTCGTCTGAATCGTAGTTCTTGCGCGTTCTACACTTGGAGAAGAAGCCTTTCCTCCATAACAGCACCAACACCAGTACTATTGGGAATGTCACTATGATACCTGCAAATATACAATGAGGTTTTAATATCAAGTAATAAGATCCGACCCGCACTGGGCCCGCGTAGTGGATTACGGCCCACTCTTTCACACAGAGAAGAGGCCTCTGTCGCATCAGAGGGAACATTATAGGCTGATTATGCTTATGCTAATAAGAAAACATTAGGATGCATTATAGCGGCCCACAGTTGATAAGAAAACAATAGCGTGCGTTATAGCGGCCCACAGTTGACAAGAAAACAATAGGGTGCGTTATAACGGCCCACAGTTCACAAGAAAACAATAGGATGTATTATAGCGGCCCACAGTTGACAAGAAAACAATAGGATGCATTATAGCGGCCCACAGTTGACAAGAAAACCATAGGGTGCGTTATAGCGGCCCAGAGTTCACAAGAAAACAATAGGGTGCGTTATAACGGCCCACAGTTCACAAGAAAACAATAGGATGTATTATAGCGGCCCACAGTTGACAAGAAAACAATAGGATGCATTATAGCGGCCCACAGTTGACAAGAAAACCATAGGGTGCGTTATAGCGGCCCAGAGTTCACAAGAAAACAATAGGGTGCGTTATAACGGCCCACAGTTCACAAGAAAACATTAGGGTTCGTTATGACGGCGCACAGGTCACAAGAAAACAATAGGATGCATTATAGCGGCCCACAGTTGACAAGAAAACCATAGGGTGCGTTATAGCGGCCCACAGTTGACAAGAAAACCATAGGGTGCGTTATAGCGGCCCAGAGTTCACAAGAAAACAATAGGGTGCGTTATAACGGCCCACAGTTCACAAGAAAACATTAGGGTGCGTTATAACGGCCCACAGTTCACAATAAAACAATAGGGTGCGTTATAGCGGCCTACAGGTCACAAGAAAACAATAGGATGCATTATAGCGGCCCACAGTTGACAAGAAAACCATAGGGTGCGTTATAGCGGCCCAGAGTTCACAAGAAAACAATAGGGTGCGTTATAACGGCCCACAGTTCACAAGAAAACATTAGGGTGCGTTATAACGGCCCACAGTTCACAAGAAAACAATAGCGTCCGTTATAGCGGTCCACAGTTCACAAGAAAACAATAGGGTGCGTTATAACGGCCCACAGTTCACAAGAAAACAATAGGGTGTGTTATAATGGCCCACAGTTCACAAGATCGCCGTACCGCCGCCGCCGTCGGTGCAGCGGCGACAAGTTGACGGTGTTGAGCGAAGAATTTCTGCCATAACTACGTACGAGCCGTCGTTAGTTGCCGTCCATGCACATCATCACTGTATGTTCGATTATTAGTTATATGTGTTTATGTTTGTTTAATGCTGGCGAATTATACAATATGTGAATTTCAAGGACGTTAAAAAAGTTTTTTCATGACATTCGCAAGTTTGTGAGAAAAAGCGGGATTTATTTCGTTCATGACTGACGTCGGCCGAAACAGGCCGATAGCGTGTACGTGAATAGTCTTACGTACGTTTAGACTATGCTGTTTCTCTTTGGCGTTGCCAATCTTTTGTTTTCTTTTTTTTTTGGGTGGGAAATTATCAAGTAACGTCAGGAGGGCGTGTCAGACTTCTACTGACTAAAACACACCCGTCTTCCTTCAGTTGTCTATGCCAGGACCACGGTAACTCTTTCAAACGACCCGCAACTCTGACGCCAATCTAACGCTAGTAATATACTGGGCCAATTTTTCAATCGTCAGATACTTTTTATCTGAGGAATATGTTTGACATTTTGACAGCTTTTGTATAAAGAATATGTCAACCGCCATATTTTTCCTGAGATAAAAGTTATCTGACGATTTAAGAGCCCCACGAGGCATGCTTAGTTCATACAAACGAAATACCAAAATAATTTGTAAATCAAACATATTCTTAAGGTAGTGTGTATTTATTCCGATTGGATTACAGAATATCTAGGTTCCCAAATATATATTAAATAAGAACATTGATTTAAACATGAAATGTGAGAAAAATAAGATTTGTATAGAAATTTTAAATTCCTCATATCTCGTCTTCAAATCAGTGTCCTTTCAAAATATATATATTTAGGAACCTAGATATTCTGTAATCCAATCGGAATAAATACACACTATCTTTAGAATATGTTTGATTTACAAATTATTTTGGTATTTCGTTTGTATGAACTACGCATGCTTCGGGGGCGCCTTAAAAATCGACCCTAAATCTAGGATGATGTCGTTTAAACGGTGACACAGTTGTATGCGAAGTATTGACAATGCCGTCTCTATTAGCAGCGACCGCGCCGTGCTCTGTGTAACAGTATAAGTATTGACAATGCCGCCTCTATTAGCAGCGACCGCGCCGTGCTCTGTGTAACAGTATAAGTATTGACAATGCCGTCTCTATTAGCAGCGACCGCGCCGTGCTCTGTGTAACAGTATAAGTATTGACAATGCCGCCTCTATTAGCAGCGACCGCGCCGTGCTCTGTGTAACAGTATAAGTATTGACAATGCCGCCTCTATTAGCAGCGACCGCGCCGTGCTCTGTGTAACAGTATAAGTATTGACAATGCCGTCTCTATTAGCAGCGACCGCGCCGTGCTCTGTGTAACGGTATAAGTATTGACAATGCCGCCTCTATTAGCAGCGACCGCGCCGTGCTCTGTGTAACAGTATAAGTATTGACAATGCCGCCTCTATTAGCAGCGACCGCGCCGTGCTCTGTGTAACGGTATAAGTATTGACAATGCCGCCTCTATTAGCAGCGACCGCGCCGTGCTCTGTGTAACGGTATAAGTATTGACAATGCCGCCTCTATTAGCAGCGACCGCGCCGTGCTCTGTGTAACGGTATAAGTATTGACAATGCCGCCTCTATTAGCAGCGACCGCGCCGTGCTCTACGCATTATTGAAGCTAACTCAAAAACTCCCCAAGCAAAGTTAATAAAAGTTTTATGGGACCACCTCGGAAGTATACCCTTTCAAATAAAAAAATAATTTTCCAAATCGGTTTATCCGTCTTTGAGTAAACACGTAACAAACATACAAAAAAAAACATACAGACGAATTGAGAACCTCCTCCTTTTGGAAGTCGGTTAATAATGTAGGGAACCCTGGGCCGTCAGCTCCGCTACCTTATGATATCTCAGGCCTCCTGTCTGTGAGAGGGAGTAGACCGTAATCCACCGCGCGGGCCCAGTGCGGATTGAATGTCACATCTTCAAAGTTTGGGTTCCACGACACGTATTCCTCGCGAATTTTTACGTCACCGTTTTTAGGTGATGAAATAAAATGCCTGTCTGCTGGGTTCGAATTCGAACTCACGATCTAGGCTCGTACGTCAGTCAGGGTCGTTGCCAAATGGGCCACCATTGCTCAATCAAGTAGGCATTCAGCCGTTATAAATATGGCACATTGAGTTTTAAAAGTTGTTCGGCTTTATAGAGCATCATCTCTGTCACTTATTACCTCATTACATATCGTGTTTGACAATCGCTTTCTGAAGCTCGATGTGTCATATTTACGCCCGGATGCTGTAGATATTCCAGCAGCTGCTTACCTATCATAATTCCCAGAATGATGGCCATATTGGACACCGGTAGCTCAGTGATATTCTCAGATTCTGGACACACGAGTACCTTAGATGCGTTGTTTAGCTGAGCGAACGTCAGACCTCGAAGATCTGCCGGTTTCTTGCATCTGAAAGAGAAAAACCGGTCAGATGTCAATTTCATTGGGTTATTCCGTTTAACTACCTTAAAAAAAATCTACCCTCTGACTGTTTGTCCACCGCACGCGGGGAACGGGACGTCAACGAGAAAAGAGATATTCGTTCATAGTAAACATATTGTAACTACTTCGGTGCCGCCATCTTTTTCTCGTTGACGTTCCATTCCCCGTGTAGTGGGCAATGTAAGTTGGATACTCGAAACCGTATCTCCGAGCACCCATCCAACTAGGTTTACAGTTGGATAAACGGAATTTATAGGCTTAGAGTGAGTTGTTGGACATGCGTTTCCGCGAATCTACTTTAGGATGGAATTTTTGGGATGGATAAACGGAATAACTGGTTTTATTATATACGACGGATAGCTTGAAAAGTCATTTTTAGATGTTAAGCGTGGATCATTTTTTCATTCTGCCTAGCCTTTTCCCAACTATGTTGGGGTCGGCTTCCAGTATAACCGGATGCAGCTGAATACCAGTATTTTACATGGAGCGACTGCCTATCTGACCTCCACAACCCAGTGACTGGGTAATACGATACCCCTTGGTAGGACTGGTTGTCAGACTTTCGGGCTTCTGACGACCCGTAACGACTGTCAAAGATCCTCGAATGACAGCCGGGACCAACGGCTTAACGTACTTTCCGAGGCACGGAGGAGTCTCGGTATATAAAGATGGTCACCCATCCACGGACCAACCCCGGCAAGCGTAGCTTAACCTGATGGATCTACCCGTGCGGCTGTTATTACTTAGCCACGAGCTTCCTTGTTAAACGTGGATACTACCTCTATTTATTGGTTATCCGATTTTGTAAGCCTAATCCCGGAATTTGTAGTAAAAAGTCTCAAAAAGTTACAGAAGTTTAAGGTAAGCCTAATTCAAATATCTGAATTGAGTGGTGTCGGATCAGTTCTGACAGAATGTATTGTGGCGTCCACACAATCCCGACTCCGGGCCCTTGAGTACGGCCCTGTACAGCGGGGGACCACGCGGGGCGAAGGAGCGGAGGTCACCTAGAAATCCCGTTATTAAAATGCGTGCGCGTCGCCGCGCCACATTCCCCCCCGTCCCTTGCTCCCCCCCGTCCCTTGCTCGGGTATGAAGTGCCAGCTGGTGGCGTAGCTGAGCCAGTAGCTTTAAACTCCCCTGACAATAATAATCATTCAAATCTGATCCAGCCTGTCCCATCTTGCTGTCCTCCCCCCAGCGACGCCCTAAGCCGAGGCCCGTTCCCCATAGGGGGAGCCCATAGCGTGTAGTCGCTTAATCTGTAAGTTTTATGCCCCTGGCTGGAGGCTTTGAGTTCTCTTAAGGCAGCCACAGGATAGTCCGGTTAAGTAGTCACGGCCTCTCTAGGTCAACTACGAGATGCCATACACAAAAAAAAGTCGCCGCGACAGTGGTCTCGAACGTCACAAGGCCAAATCGGTAGAGTTGCCCACAAATATCGGTAGATTTGCACCCAAAACAGGTAGGTAGGTAAAAAAATATCCCAAAAATTATCCCATATCGTTCTACCGATATGGGATAATTTTTGTTCGAGACCATTGCCGCGCCAGTGCACCCAGACGTTCCTAGCGGACGCACGTACTAGTTTGCTTTAGCCACCCGCGCTTAAACTCGCTTGTAAATTCGCTATAGTCTTGTTTTCTTCTCGTCTCATTCTTCTTAAAGCTACGCTATTACTCTGTATCGTTTCATCTTCATTCTAACGTCTGTAATAATTATCTATCCGTATTAAATACCATCTATTGTTCTTCTTGCTGTTTTCATATTCACCGCTGCCTATCTAGCCACTGGCTAGCCACATACACGCATACATCTCCATAGTATCTTTTTAGGTTCAAGAAAGAACCTTTTCCAAGAAGGGACTGCCTCGTTGTTCTAGAGGTCGCAAAAACGACTGCTGAACCAGATGTGTTGGACTTTTGGGTTTGATTCCCAGGTGGAGCAGTGTTATCCTATAAGAAATTGGTGATTTCTTGCAATAAACTCGACCCCTATTATAGAACTTAAACATAACTGGCAAAATGTGGATGTCACTTTACATTTCTGCCTAACCCTGTCGTCGGGGAAAACAAGCTCGACCTAATGATTAAATATTTTAAAAAAAACTGGTATACTTACACCATATTGCTGATAGAGGCATTAGCAGGAGTGTTGATAAGCAGCGGAACCAGTACATCCACCACCCACTGATTGTTACAGTCGCAGTTGAATGGATTGTTCGAGAAGTCTCCGGTGACCAGCTCGTTCCAGCTGTCTATGATACCAGAGTCTATGAGTGACAGGTTGTTGCTGTTCAGGTATAGCTGGAAAAGAAGATTTTTGTCAGTACCATAACAGATTCCTTGGTTGTTGATATTTGTTATCATCATAAGTCAATCTGCCCAGCCTTTTCACAGCTAGCATGAGGTCGGCTTCCGGTCTTACCTGATGCAGCTGAATACCAGTATTTTACATGGAGAGACTGAATGATAAGGGATGTGTGGTGTAACGCGCAACGATAGAATAAGAAATGAGTATATAAGAGGTAGTCTGAAAGTGGCATCGGTGACTGAAAAGGTGTTCGGAAATCAGCTGTCATGATTTTGGCATGTGATGCAGAGGAATGAAGAAAATCACGTGAGGAAAGTTTTGAGTATGAATGTGGATGGCGTAGTAGGGGAAGACCGAAGAAACGATGGATGAACTCTGTGAAAGGGTAGAAAGGGGGTGACTACCGAGATGATGACAAATAAATTTGAATAAGTAAGAATAGGTTTTGGTAACATCATCATCTATCAGTACTTTAGTAGTAATTCGCTTATGAATCTTGCGTAGGTAATGCTCATGAGTGTACGTGGCGAAATTTGTATGTAAACCTGTATATTACATCGTCCTAACTTTTTGTGAAATACTAGACTAAGTACTGATAAGTTACGATATTTTAATGTCATATAGCTGATTCAGTATGTGTATGAGGAGTCTTCGCCTAGCGGTTGAACAGTCTGATAAATTATATCACCTCACCTCTTTCAAATTCGGCCACAACTCTTCATCATCCTCATTCTTCCATACCAGGAAGTCAGGATCCAAGTTGGTCAACCTTGGATTATAGTTCAGACGCAGGGTCACCAGGTCTGACAGACCCGATAAGGCCCCAGCTGATATATTCTGGAGTCTACTCAATCTGCTTAAGCTGAGTTCCTGTAACTTCGTCATGTTGGATATGGGACTGGAAAATTTAAAAAATAAGTCATTAGATAATAAGCTTTGAAAGACGTTTTACTGCCTCGTTGGTCTTTGCAAACGTGACTTCTGAGCTTGAAGTCCTGAGTTTGATCCCAGAAATCGGTAGTTTTATACCTACTTACTTAACATCCGGTGAAATGTGAATGGTAATCAGAAATAGGTTCTTACACCCTGCCTACCTCGTTGAAAAAAACATGAGTGATGTTATTTCATTAATAAAAAAAAAATCATTCATTGCACAAAAATTCCTTAAAATAACGAAGGTGAGCTAAGATCAGCTAAAATTCCACGTCTGAAGTCCCGCCTCTATAGCCAGGGTATGCTGCCCACCATGACGTATGGTGCTGAGACGTGGACGCTCACGCAGGAGGCTGTGTACAGTACTGACAGTTGCACTGACAGCCATGGTGCTTTCCATGCTTAACATCATGCTAATAGACCGAGTTCCAAACGACGAGACCCGAAGACATACGAAGGTTTTCGATATCGGAAATTGTATTATGGAACTCAAATGGAGTTGGTAGGACACCTGGCAAGGCGAAGTGATGACAGGTGGAGTAAGGAGAGAGTGGCGTCGAAGAGCTGGAAGACGAGATGTTGGTCGTCCGGCGCACAGAGTATTTTTTATATATAGGAGGTCCGGCAGCGAGATGGGCGGACGACATTGTTGCCATCGCGGGAAAAACCTGGATGAGGCTGGCACAGCAGCGTGGGGATTAGCACAAGAAAAAAGAGGCCTATGCCCAGGAGTGCGTGAAGTGCTGTGGATGATGATGATGATAAGCATTAAAGAGGCTAACTACTAGGAGGCATATAGGAGTTAAATAGTGGATGAAAGTTTGCAAGGAAGTTCGTCATTTTTGCCAATGGGAAGTCCTATTAGGCATACGGCTTCTATTGCATACATTGTTGACTGGCCTGTTGGTCTAGTGGTTAGTGGCCCTGACTGCTATGCCGGAGGTCGTGGGTTCGATTCCCACCCAGGACAAATGTTTGTGTGATGAGCATGATCATTTGTTCTGTGTCTGGGTGTAATTTATCTATATATGTATGTATTTAGAAATATATAAGTATGTTTATCAGTTGTCTAGTACTCATAACACAAGCTCTGCTTAGCTTGAGGCTAGACGGCGTTGTGTGATAGTTGTGGAATATTATTATTATTATTATTATTATTGTAATTACTATGAAAAGCTGCATGATGTCATTGCTTCGCATCTCACAGGACTTGGTATGCTATTTCCATGGTTTGACATCTAGGTCGAAGCGAAAGAAACCATCATCATTTCAGCTCAGAATCACACATTGCTAGGTGATAGGCCTCCCCTTTCTTCTGCCATACTTCCCGGTTCCATGCCTCTATTGTCCCGGTGTTTCCTGCGACTTTCACGATACAAAATTGATATCAATTCCATAATACTTACGTATTCGTTTCTATAGACTGTAGAGAAATTTTGTCAAGATTCAAATAGACCAGGCTGGGAGCTTCATTCAGAACAGCAGGAATCGTAGTGAACCTGTTGTTACTGAGGTCCAGGCGTCGCAGCTTCCTATGTCTTCGTAATAGGCCTTCTGGTAACGTATCTAGCTCACAGCTACCGAGTCTCAGCTCCTGAGAATGTACGACAAGGATATTTGAAATAGGTAATAAATCGACTCAAACAAATTTAAGGCGAAATGGTTCGGTAACGGGGTTTGGAGCATTGGTATGGCCAAACGGAGCGTTTAGAATTTTAACATATTTATTTTGAAAATTCTATATGCTCTGTTACATTACTCGTAAAATAAACCCATAATCACCTTATGTCTTTAATATTGAACGTGTATGTAGACGAAATTTAATTGAAATAGCTGTAATTACAATCGAATAAAACAGTTTATTCTCTAAAAAAATGCTATTTTGAAAAAAACTGCGATTTTTTTTTATCGAGCCAAATTGTGTCAATCGTGTGTTTTGGCCCTTAAAATTTACTAAAGAAAATCTTCAATTTTTATAATCATGAAAAAGAACACTTAAGTCAGAGTAGTTTTTGAGGACAAACATTCATTTTGCGTGCTGCCGAAATGCGTCAAAATATCTTCTTGGGTCTTATTTCGCCTTAATACAATTTAAGAGAACCGCGGCTCTTCTCATCCTTCTGCCTTATTGTTTCTTTCTTTTTTTATGTATTTAGGGTCGACACAGGAGGTCTTTTTTCCATACGTCTCTATTAACTCTGTTACCCGTCATCTCTGACGTCACCGTCTTTAAAAATCACTTATCACACTATTTATTATTATATTCATCCATCGTGTCTTCGGTTTTCCCCCACTTATTAATACCATGCCCATTTACACTCAAAACTAGAACCTATTACATAAAATGCATGCTAGCGTACACCGAGTACGCTAGCATGCCAAAAAAATACGTCGAAACATAACCTCCTTTTTATCTATTCTGAACTCTGTTAAAGAAGCTCACCCTCAAATTCTTCAAATCAGAGATCGCACCCATGGTGATCTGGTCTATAAAAGCCAGGGGGTTTCCACTCAGGTCCAGGGTGAGTAGACCAGGCATGAACAGGAAGATGTCTTGAGGTAGTGTGTGTAAGTCATTATTCGCTAGACTCAGATACTGCATCTTCTTGAAATCTCCTGGACCGTCGACGCCAAGGGGACCCTGTGAAGAAGGTAAAGTCTGTCAAATCTCCTGGACCGCCGATGCTAAGGGGGCCCTGTGAAGAAGGTAAAGTCTCTCAAATCTCCTGGACCATCGATGCCAAGGGGGCCCTGTCAAGAAGGTAAAGTCTGTCAAATCTCCTGGACCGTCGATGTCAAGGGGGCCCTTTGAAGAAGGTAAAGCCTGTCAAATCTCCTGGACCGTCGATGCTAAGGGGGCCCTGTGAAGAAGGTAAAGTCTGTTAAATCTCCTGGACCGTCGATGTCAAGGGGGCCCTGTGAAGAAGGTAAAGTCTGTCAAATCTCCTGGACAGTCGATGCTAAGGGGGCCATGTGAAGAAGGTAAAGTCTGTCAAATCTCCTCGACCGTCAATGCCAAGGGGGCCCTGTGAAGAAGGTAAAGTCTGTTAAATCTCCTGGACTGTCGATGTCAAGAGGGCCCTGTGAAGAAGGTAAAGTCTGTCAAATCTCCTGGACAGTCGATGCTAAGGGGGCCTTGTCAAGAAGGTAAAGTCTGTCAAATCTCCTGGACCGTCGATGCCAAGGGGGCCCTGTCAAGAAGGTAAAGTCTGTCAAATCTCCTGGATCTGATAATTGATTGCAAGGTCTTTTAATTTGAGTCACGTTAATTGAATTATTTACGTCGTTGAGCAGACGAATTTTTTAATCCTTTGAAGCAATGGATTGTTACATAATTAGGGTGCTGATGACTGGCCTGGAATTGCAAAAGACGTAAGAAAATTTGAACTTTGCGTGCTACCTTTGCACTATTTTCAGTTATTTTAATTATATCTTGTAAAAAACCACCGACTCCTAAAAAAACACTACAAAGGAAAATTAACTTTAATTTCGGAACGACGACGTCTTTGGTTTTGTATTTATGTTTTGTGCCACATGTTGTGTGTTCCGAAATTAAGTTATTTTTCATTTTGTAGTTTTTTTTTTGGAGTCGGTTGTTTTTTTTTTAGTAAAAAAGTTTTTATTTTTCACTTTTATTTGTAGTACTTCCCTACACAAATTCGAATACCAACTACCTGCAAAAGAAATTAGAAGATTATCCACATAAAAAGTGAGATAAATACGTATTATTGAATCTAACTCAAAAACTACCGAAGCAAAGTTATTAAATTTTACATGGGATCAACTTTGGGGTATATCCTCTCGAATAAATGATTAATCTTTCAAATCAGATTACACTGTAAAAAGTTATGCGTGGTCATACATCGACTTGAGCACCTCCTCCTTTTTTTCTTCGGTTAAAAATAAGTAGGTACTCACAACAAACACTTTTCTGCTGATAGCCGAAGTAGATATCTTATTGCTTGACAAATCTAACACAGTCAAGTCTTCGAGGTAAATAAAGCTGCCACCTTCAAATGACTGTATATCACAATGGGATAGATTCAGCTCTTGTATGGGCAACTTGCTGATTCTCGTAATTGCTGTGATCGAATTCTGAGTTAGGTTCACTTTGATTGGCTGGAACTCTTTTAGACCTGGAATGACAAATTGGGGAGTGATAAAATGAGGTTAAGGGGTAAAACGTGTCGTTACAAAACTTTAAAAAGTATTTTATTAGTAAATTTAGATTCAGATATTTTAAGGAAGAACAGACACTGGATGAGCTGTGGCTAAAAAGATTTAAGATACTAATTTAATAAAACTGACAGCTAACTGACGGGCAACAATTCGTAAATTTTACAAGTTTCTTTCATACATTTTCTGCTTTATTAAGGGGACTACATGACCTAAAGCGCGGTCACGGACTGCATAGAAAAGAAAGAAAAGCGCGATGACACAACGCTGGTAATTTATTGCAAACTATGAAGAATTATCGATATACAAAAAATCTATTGTTTGGACTAAAACATTAAAACACTATCACGTTAATATGTTGCTTGTAGATTAATCTGACAAAAAAATATGTTTATATGTTGTATTTATATGTTGTATTTGTATGTGGTTTTTAATCGTTAAAATAAATTTTTAGAGGTATCTTCGTGATTTTTTTCTATCGTATCAAATTAATTGTATTATGTTTTCAACACACTATCTAACTAGCATATATCCTGAAGAATGTCATATATTTTTCTGATTTTGCTTACTACAGTAGATCATATACTTTTAGGCATTATAAAACTTGTGTTATTTGCGTTTAAGTCCTGTCGCATTTCTACAGGATTTTTGTGATTATTTTAATACATTTAAATAATGTTTTTTTTCTTAATACTCACACACTCAATAAATCGTTGGTATTTAGAAGTATGTATGCTATGTTTTAACAGTTATTTTGGTATTTCCTCATAAAAAATTGAGAATATTCTATAATGTATTTTTATGAGGAAATAGCTACCAACATAACTGTAAAAAATAGCATACATAAGCATGTATGCTATTTTTAGTGGATGACTTTTTTACCGTCTTGAAAAAAAATTGGGTAGGTATAATAGGTGAACGGAGTAGATTACGAGTAATTCAAATCATACGCAATACGCACCCTGCGCTTATGATTTGAATTTCGATATTCTTTAACGATCTATATAAAGTTTTTCAAAATTTCTGTTTTTATTGTTCTAGTTTACTTCAAATGTGTAGTGTTTATTGATAGAGCAATTTCTGTCTAAGCTATTGAAAAAAAAAAAAAAAAAACTAGGTATGTATGCCATAGGCTTCTACTCCGTTCATGTATTGTACCCTATTTTTTTCAAGACGATAAAACATCATCCAGTATATATATTAACGATTTATTGAGTGTATTAAGAAAAAAGGTATTTTATTTAAATGTATTAAAATAATCACGAAAAACCTGTAAAAATGCAATATTACCAGCCCGCGATGAATATACGCTCTTAACCAGTCGTGAAATTGTGACAGTTATGATTTTTTTTTTTTGGACAAATATGGCGAATTGTCAATTAGGTATATTAAATGGGACTCAGACTGGCTAAATAATAACAGCAGCTCGGTTCGATTTTCAATGTTAAGCAACGCTTGCCGAGGTCGGTACGTGGATGAGTGACCATGCATCTATTCCCTACGTACCGAGGCCATTCCGTGCCTCGGAAAGCAAGACGAGAAAGGCTGTCATTTGTAGATCTTTTACAGCCATTATGGGTAGTCAGAAGCCCGAAAGTCTGACAGCCAGACTTACCAGTCGCTCCATGTAAAATCAACACTTTAAATGGAGCGACTGCCTATCGGACTTCCAGTCTATCTGTATATCTGTGTGTAGAAGCTGAAGCCAACATAGTTGCGAAATGCGACGAAGATAATAAATATAATATATGTATGTATGTAGATATAATATATCAACATCAATATAATTTAATAAAATCAATCTGCCTAGCCTTTTCCCAACTATGTTGGGGTCGGCTTCCAGTCTAACCGGATGCAGCTGAATACCAGTATTTTACATGGAGAGACTGCCTATCTGATCTCCACAACCCACTTACTGGGTAATACGATATTCCTTGGTAAGACTGGTTGTCAAACTTTCGGGCTCCTGACGAACCGTAACGACTGTCAAAGATCCACGAATGTCAGTCGGGATCAATATAATTTAATAATTTAAATGTTTTCAAAAAGTTTACATTTAGGCAGAAAGTAATCTAATACAATAATTATAGAGCCTAATAATAAACTAAAGCTTATTTTTTTTTTTTTTGTGTATGAGACTGACATTTGTAAATAATACATACCATCCCAATCAGGAATCTCGAACAGCGAGGTAATGTTGAGGTTTGCGCAATTGACCACACCGTCAGCGCACACGCATTGTGTACATATTAAGTTCGATACCGCCTCCAGGGTGGTTGAGTCTGTGCCTGAAATTTACCATACAGGGATATTAAAAAAAAAACGTATGTATATTTTTCCTATCCATATATTATTACGATTAAAAATGCAAAAGTAACTCTGTCTGTCTGCTACCTTTTCACGCCTAAACGACTCAACAGATCTGGATGAAAATTGGCATGCGGAGAGACCATGGCTTAGATTAGGACTGTAGGACATAAGATACTTTTTATCGCGATAGTACGTACCCGTGGGAAAATCTTCGACTTCCACGTGGGCGAAGCCGCGAGCAAATGCTAGTAGGTTATAAATAAAATGTTTGATTGTGTTGACATAGCAGGTAAAAAATTAATTCAAAAAAAAATTGAAACCGCGTTCTCGAAAACGGCTCTAACGATTTCGATGAAAGTTGCAATTAGCTACGTAACAGCTTCTGAAGTCGGTGTCTTCAATTCTTCAATGTAAATGCACCTTAGCTTGGCACCGAATTCAGAAGCTGTTAAGTTTTTTTATGAAAGTTATTATATATATTTCTATTTTCATCGGTACCTTTTACTATTACTAAGGGCCGGTTTTTTGATCCATAGTTAACTCAACCAATGGTTAAACATAGTATCTAACTAATGGTTGAATTTTGGCTAAATGTGAAAGGCTAAACATGAACGAGTTACGCCATTAGTTATTACTTTTCCAAATAAATGAGCTAATATGCATACATTCAGGTTTATCCTTTCACATTTAGTCAAAATTCAACCATTAGTTACCTACTATGTTTAACCATTGGTTGAGTTAACTATGGATCAAAAAACCGGCCCTAAGGGACCAAAAATGAAATGAAAAAAAATCAGATGTTCCCTACATTTATGTCCACATAACTCGTCAAAATGTAGCGACAGCTGATTTTTTTTCGCGATTTCAGGTTTGTTCCCATAGTAAAAGTTGTAAAAGCCAATCAAGAAGCAGTGTGTATATAAGAGAATTACGCAATATGTATGGCTATAATTTTTTTTTTTTTTTTTAATAAAAATAAGTTACTCGTTCTTGACTTCACTCTGCCATGGCATAAATTGATGGATGAGGTCTCAGATGAAGTAAAAAAGTGGTCAAGTGCATGTCGGACCACGCACAATTAAGGGTTCCGTAGTTGGGATGAATTTATCCCAAGAACAAACTTAACATTGTAATTGAAAAACATGTTCTCCCATACACTCCAACTGCAAATGTAAGTTTGTACGCACAATATTGAGAGATTTACCAAGTTATTTTAATTCCATAGACTTCTTATAGGTTTTCCTGTAATCAATAGCTATTGAACTATCTTCTGTATTTTTTTTTTTCAAAATTTTAGGCTCAGTAGTTTCGGAGATAAGGGGAGAAGAATGGTATGTTTTCGTTTATTTTTTAAATAACTTTAAACAATATTTATGTTAAAATATAAAATCTATTTGAGACCTTCACACTATCATTTGATATCTCACACGGTACAGTTTACAAAACTTATTTTTTTGTCTTATGTGCCCCCAAAAGTGACCTCATATTCAAAATTCACGTTAAACGTCCGTCTTTGGGTCACAGAAATTCATATGTGTACCAAATTTCAACCTAATCTATCCATTACTTTCGGAGCAAAATGAGCAAATTGGTTGTGACAACGGACAGACAGACACACGAGTGATACTATAAGAGATCCATTTTTCCTTTTTAGGTACGGAACCCTAAAAAGGTATGAGGTCTACTATGGGACGAACGTAGGTACTCACAAAATGCCAGTTCACTCTTTGGGAGTAAACTTAGTATGTAACTGTTACTTTTTAACAAAAGTTAGAATGATACAACCGTTTATTTTTCAACTACCCACATGTCCTACATGAATCAAAAATGGTGGCCTTTTTCTAAGTCAGTTAAGAATACGAAACAGCAATGGACATTGCCCTTCACCTTCATACTTACTTCAGTTCAATCTAAAAGCAAATAATTAACAACTAAAAGAACAGCTAAGACGCTTACCTTCATCAACTTGTGTTACACTAAACTTAATTGTCACTAAAAACACTAACACAGCACTAAAACTGACTAACTTATTTACAATCATCTTGAAAAAGCGTCCTCGCACAATTTCACACCAAATATAACTAAAAGTTTGATAAGGAATTCTGTTACAAGATTGTGAAAAATACGGTACCCATGTCCTTAAAGATTATTGGCTGGCATAGATTAAGTTATTGATAAAAAAAACAGAAGGTAAAAAGCGTGAGTTTGTTGCCTACTTACTGTTTAAGAGGGCTGTTTCGTTTTGTCACCTCTCTCGCTCACACGGAACCAAATTTTGAAGATTATTAAATGAAAGAATGCCTTTTTGAAAAATGTAATTAATTAGCGAACTAGTAAATAATATAAATTGAATGAAATCAGCTCAAAAAATATTATGATCTGATTTTGATGTTCTTGAAATAAATGACACAATAAAAATGTGTTTTTATTAATTACCTATTAAATTAATATTATTTACTAGTTCGCTAATTGATTACATTTTTAAAAAAATGCATCCTTTCATTTAATATTCTTAAAAATTTGGTCCCTTGTGGGCGAGAGATGTGACAAAACGAAACATCCCTCTTAACACACATACAGGCTACATGATGCAGGCTGGTAGAAAAATTATCATGGTTGGATTTGAATTGTAGATTATGCGATTGTTTATCGTGGCGCAGAATTATTTTGGTCGCGCTAAAGTGAACAACTTGTTGAAAATAAATAGAAAATGTTATTCGTTTAAGGATTTTGAATTCGGTTTTTGCTTTTTTAAAGGTAAATTTATTATTTCATTTTTAGTTGAATATACAATTACATAAGCTCAAGATGAACGTCTATGCATATCACTTCGTACATAAGAATAGTTACCTATTTTATTTATACTAATACCTTCCTGAAAGTATGTAGATCACGTTAGTGAATCATCAAAAATGGTTCATTAGTTTTTGCGAAAATCGCGGTCATACAAACATACACGCATACATACATACATACATACAGCACCCAGATTGCGTAACACACTATCGATCGGAATCTGATCATTTTGAAGCAAATTGCTAATCCATTGCTTCATATGTTCGAAAAATTTGTCTGCTCGACAACGTAAATAACGCAATGAATATTGTTGAACTGTCAAAATGAAACAGATTCCTATCGATAGTGTGTTACGCAATTAGGGTGTGGATCGAATACAGAACCTCCTTTTTTTGAAATTGGTTAATAAAATTCAGTATAGCTTTTAATTATCTATATAAGTATGTATTTACAACAAAAAAAAAAGTAGTATATGTAGTACTCGTATATCAGTTATCTGGTTTCCATAGTACAAGCTCTGCTTAGTTTGGGATCAGATGACCGTGTGTGAAAATGTCCCAGGATATTATTATTATTAATGGGCAGCAGCTCCCGGTACAGTACAGGCCCACAGTATCCTACAGGAGGAGCAAATGAAGATACTTTACTTATAATATTCACAGACTAATGGGCAGGAGACACGATCCTCAACCGTGAGAAGGAGGATAACTACACTATCAACAATACAAATTATTATGATACCATTATGTTTATATTATAATAATAACGAGCTGTTGCTCGCTACTTTGTCTGCTTGCATTTTGTATTTCATCACAAACGTTTTGTATGAAAAGTAGCCCATGTCCTTATGTAGGCCCCAGGCTATCTCTTCGTCTTTCATTACTCTCGGTTCAGTGGTTTTGTCGTGATGTAGTAGCAAACAGACAGACAGACAGTTTTCTTTGCATTTGTAATATTAGTATGATAAAACAATTATCGATGGACCTTTGGGTAGGCATAAGCTTATAGCATAATCAGCTTGTAATGTTCCTACTGATGGGACGCAGGCATCCTCTCTTCGAAAGGGAGTGGGCCGTACCGTAATCCACCTCGCGGACCCAGTGCAGGTTGGTAGATGTCACATGTCTTCGAATTTTTGGTTCTGGGACATGCCGGTTTCCTCACGATATTTTCCTTCGCCCTTTTGAGAGCATAAAATAATTTACACAAAGTAAAACGCCTGTCTGGGTAGGCATAAAATATGAAAGTGTAGGTAATGTAAAGAATAAACCTTTCTGTAATTTCACCTAATCTTTGCACAAACGATAGCTTATCTTCAGATAAACATCCGTATTTATAAAAATCAGTAAATTATGATAAATTCAAAATATTTCATTGGTAAAAAATTGGTTGAAAATTGCTTGCGTAGATATATCTACTTCATAGGTTCGTTACAGACTGACAGACAACGTGAATGATAAACATGAATGAGTTATGACATTAATTATTATTTTTAATATGAATGAGCTTCAAAATTCAACCATTGGTTATCATGTTTAACGATTGGTTGAGTTAACTACGGATCATAAAAACCGGCCCTAAAGATCATATAGATATTATCAAAGGTTAGACAGTTGTGCCTAGCCTTTTCCTAACTATGTTGGGGTCGGCTTCCAGTCTAACCGGATACAGCTGAATACCAGTACTTTACATGGAGCGACTGCCTATCTGACCTCCACACACAACCCAGTTACCTAGGTACTGGGTAAAATAAAACAAAACCCTTGAAAAGACTGACTGTCAGACTTTCGCACTACCCGTAGCGACTGTCAAAGACCTACGAATGACAGCCGAGACTTTCCAAGGCACGGTATCTACGGATCGATCGACCATTGCACGGCCTGTTAGGCCTAAGCCACGAGCCCCTCTTTTTTGTTTTTTTTTGTTTTAAGTAATCTCTCCATGTAAAATCAACATTGCCTTAAATCCAGGCGGGCAAAACCACAGGCAAAAGGTAAGTTATTAGGTACATACTATATCTAATACAAAATGATTGATTACACTAATCTTATAGTATTTTAGCGATGGTCAGGCACTGCAGTATGACTGTTACATAAACATATCGTCACGCTTTTTTGCCAAAAAAGGTAGCAAGAAGTATAGGATAGTACGCCCCTTTCACCAGTTATACTGTAAGTCCGATGTGATAGGGTGCGAGCCTATTGCCGCTAACCAAGTGCAAATCCAGACTCTTCTACGACTTTCCTAATGGAAAAACCTAATAACCTTTTTCCCGACTCGGGAATCAAACCGAAGACTCTCTGAAAAAATATTTAGCCGTTTTTGTGAATGCTTAACTTTGTAGAGGAAGTTGATGATTCAACTACAAGAAATATCATACCAAGTTCCGGTTCTCGTATTGTAATATTATTAATAATCTAATCTACATATTATGTACTTAATATCTGTTGTTATAGGTATTTGTTCCTATAATTTACAATGAATCATCTTTCGTTACTTCCCTTGTTAGCACGCTGAAGAGAGGCTGTCCCCGCGTCCTAACCAAATACGATCGGCGCGTTCCATGTCACATTTTAACCGACGAAAAAAAAATGAGGAAGTTCTCAATTCGACACGTATACAGTGTGTCCGGACATGCACTAGCGGTATTCTAAATACTTAAAAATAACCTATTTTAAAGTACAATTACACTCTAGGCTTGGGTCCAATACACTTCCCCGCTATGTGGCAGCCTTTTTTTTTTAAATATTCTCTATGCGAAAAACATCATATCTCTATCTAAGTTTTAGTCATACTGAGATAAAAATAGGCTTATTCGAAAGGCAATAACATTGTCTACCGTCTGCATTACAAAACAATGTGTTCACAATTCCATATCTTTTGAAAAAAAAAAAAATGTGAAAGTCGAAAAAAAATCGAAATATTATGCATTTCAACCAATGATTGTTAATTACTACAAAAACAACCCCGACAACTTTTTTATTTTTTTTACTAGATTGACAGATTTTGAGCTAAGCTACAATACAACATAAAATCACAACTGTGTGTCTAATAGTTTAAGAGTTATTGATGTTTGAAATAGCGTTTGCGCAAGCACAAAAGGCCTTTGTTCAATTAATTTAGGAGTTTAGTTAGAATAAAAGGTTTTTTATTTTTCACTTTTCAGTTTTTTCGCCGGGTTATTTTTTGTTAAAAAGTTTTTTTTTTGTCAAAAAACCGGAAGGCGCCATTTTTCGGTGCCACCACACGTTCAGGATCATCTGTGGAAGCAGCGGTGAAAAATTTATTCGATTTAAGTCGAAAGCCGGGGTAGTCATAAACATATGTATTTAAACAGAATATTATTAGTTATAATCATTAAAGTCATCAATATACAACTCAACGTTGAAGTTACCTACACTAATAAATGACTATTTATTTGAGAGTTGTATTGATGATTCTATAAATTAAACTATAGAATAAACTTATTTAAATGCATTGTTGTTACGGTTGCGAATCGTATATTTTGTATTAAGAGGATTGTAAAGCTGTAAATTTTCATACAAAAAGAGATAACGTTTTTCTCCCCGTAAACATAGTCTAATTTTCATAATTTTTGGAAATGTTGTTGGTATAATAAAAAACTAGGTCCGTAGTTTTTATTATAATGAAATATTGCATGTAATATAAGTTATTAGCATCTAAATATCTATATTTTTGACATAAAAACATCCTCGAGCATTTTTATTTTTTTAAATTAAATTTAATTTAATTACTAAAAACGAAAAACGTACAGACCTAGATTAAAGTGTACTGAATGTAATGAGATTAAAATTGTCTCATTTTGTAAAGGTTTAGGGTAATAAAAACGTTATCGCCCGAAACAATATTTATGTAAATAATTGTATGAAATGTAGGCAATTGCCTCTAAAAATCGCGCCGCGTATCGGCACTTCACAATCCTCTTAACATACAATCTGACACTGACCTGCAAATTGCATAAAATGTAAGATAAAGATAAAGATAATTGTAATTTCGCAGGCTACCATAACGCATCAGATATTATAGGCCCGTTGTGCTATTAAAATCGTCAGAGACATTTGAAGAGCGTCATGGAACGTGACTGCCACACCATGCATTGTGTTTTGAGGACAGCTCTTACAGATTTGTATGACGACAAAATTTGTAGGGCTCTATGCTAAACTTACCACCGCACACGTGACGTGATCACATCAACCGACCGGTGATTGACGTCATCACGTCAACGCCGGCTGTCGCTGATAACTAGCTCGGTCTCTCATAGTGCCACAGCATTATGCTGAGCGATGACCGGTTTGCGTGGATGTGATGCATATTTTCCCCCAACTTAATTTTCTTGTGTTGAATGAATGAATGAAATGCACCGACCCCAACGTGGTTTGACTAGACTCGATTACTCGAATGAACTCAAAGATTCACACTAGCCCCTGTTGCCTCATGGTGCAACAGAGACCATTGCATATCAAGGAGTAGACCGAGGAGCACGATAATGGTAGGGAAGACGTGCCCTTAGGATATGAAAGGGATAAAAGCCTACCGAGTATGCACCCTCTAGTAAGCATTGGAATTGTGGAGAGATGGATGATAATTATAATTATGCATGGGCTCTTTATACGATGTCGCCGCCAGGTTGCTTCAAGTCCAGCTTCCCCAGTGAATCGATACTTTACGCCTGGACAGCTTTTAACCCTTTACAAAGCGCAAGTCCGATCCTGCATGGAGTATTGCAGTCACCTTTGGGATGGATCAGCTAAGTACCAACTAGCCGCGCTTGACTCGGTGGAACGCAGAGCTAAGAGGCTCATTGGCGACGTAAAACTGGTGGATGCCAAGCTTCATTGCTTGGCTCATCGCCGCAAGGTTGCCTGCTTGTCGGTCTTCTACAGATTGTACTTCGGAGAGTGTGCCCGAGAACTCCACGACCTCATTCCACCGGCCCCCTTCTACCACCGGACATCTAGACGCACTGCCAGTTACCATCCCTACCTGGTTGCTATTCCACCAATTCGCACTAAGCGCTTCCAAATGTCTTTTATAATGCGCACAGCAAAAGAGTGGAACTCACTACCTGCGTCTGTGTTTCCGAACGTATACAACCCTAATCTCTTCAAAGTGAGAGTGAACAGGCTTCTTCTGGGTAAGCTCACTCCATCGTCGACTTTGTCTCTGTCACCTCTGACCTAGACTAGAGTCAAGAGCAAACCCATCACAAATAAAAAAAAATAAAAAAATAAAAAAAATAATCTTTTGGCGGTTAAACTGCGTTTTCTACTCTTTTTAGATCGCTAATATTTATTACACGTTGCTGTTTCCAAAATCTTTGTTTGAGGCCTCGCTGCTACCCGTTTCAGGTTTCTTGTAAATCTCACTAGCAGTCTTCTTAATCTTATCTCGTTCTTACATAGTAAATTGCCAATATAATAAAATGCGGCCCCAACTTAATTTTCTTGTGTTCATTTTGTTTTGCGTCATGTTTATCGCAAATAAATGTATGTTTTTCTTTCTTTCTATTGAAATCAAAATCAAAAGTCATTTATTCAAACTAGGCTGAGAATCAGCACTTTTCGAACGTCAAAATTACATAAGACAGTCCCGCAAAACGCCCGCCCTTCACCACTTCCTAGTGCTTTAGCTGGGGAGAAGAAGAGAAGACTGATAGGCTAGTGATGTTTGTCTGGAAGAACCGTTGCTCATTGGAAGACTCGTTGCATCAGGAGGAACCAGTTGTTAACTTATTTCAAAATAAAGGAAGATTATAGCGACTTACGCATTCAACTATTTTTTTTTTTTTTGAGTTTTTCATTACACCTATTTTTACACCGATTTTTCCTGGCTGGGCTGATTACGAAGACGCAGTGGTCCCATTCAATGATATTATACACAAGATATGTTACGTTCATAGTAACTAGCGTTTAAAATCTGGTCGTGCTCGATGTCCCAAAAAAAGAGGGTCGTGTTTTTTTATTATTACGCCTTGCTTGACACGGACTAAAGACAATACCCAATGTGCCCCAATTGGGACACTTTCGAGTCTTCCCAAACCGCGCGGTAGTAACGTCATATCTGCCTCATTTTAATATAATATCATTGGTTCCATTTTAATTTTATGTAGGTACTCTTTTGAGTTAGCTTCAATTGGCTTGAATAATACATTTTTAATCCAGTTCGCCTATGTTGATGATGTTGTTATCTTCACATAGTAAGTAGCAGTAAGTAGTACTTACATGAAAGTGTGGACTACCTACTAAAACAAGGTATAAAGGGAAAATAAAAAGTTACTTAACTTAAAAACAACCAACTTAAAAAAAAAACGACTACAAAGTGAAAAATGATTTTGGGTTCTGAAGTAGATGGCAGTTTGGCAATATACAAAACAACAAACAAAACCAAAGCCAGCGACTTCTGAAACTGAATTATTTTCTTATATTTTTATTTCGGTAGTGAAATGACAAACTTTTTCAGTACGAATAATTCTGTATTTATATTCTTACACATATGTGTCTTTGGTTCTGTATTTTCGTTTTTTGCCACCGACTTCCGAAAATACAGTTATTGGAATGAAGTTCTTTAACGCGGTTTGCGGTAGGAGTAAACTGGTAGAAATCGTCGCGTAACGAAAAAGTCAGTTTCAAGTGTCAAAAGATTTTTTTGTTTTTTAATGCAGAGCCATCTAGTATAAGTTTTTAGCTTCTAAAAACTAATGCTAGATGGGTATGTATTAATCGATATAAGCCCAGAACTACTTTATGTATTATAAATATTATAAATATTTTATTTAAAATACAATAGAACCTAAGTAGGTTCGCAAGGCTATGTAAATACATAACCTTGCGATAGATGGCGTTTTTTTACATATTACTGCGCCCTCAAATGATTTTACGATGCTTTTATGAAAGTACTACTTCTTGTTTCGATTTCGAATCAATGGGCATATATGGGTTAACACCCATTTTGTAAGTTTCGCACCACCCAATCGCACCCATTTTGTAAATTTAACATGTCCTATCTAAAAGAGCCGGGTGATCTGTAGCTCAGGACCCTCCTCTAAAAGATTGTGCATTTTAATAACTTGTGCCTGTGATATTATGATGTTGAGATACATAAAGATTTATGATTATAGTTATATTACAATTATGATTAATACGTATAAGCGAAAGGAACTTCGTTCCAACCGGGAGTCCCGCGACAGACCTCCCGACTTGCTTGTTTTTTTTTTTTTTTTCAATGTAATGTTTTGTATCTTTTGCTCTTCAAAATGTGCTGATTCTCAACTGATTTTGAAAATAAAAATCAACACGTACGTATTAAAAATACTTTATTTTATCGTTTTCTTAAAACTAAAACTTAAAATTACAAAAAAATATAAATCAAATCAAACTAGGTAGGTAGGTACCACTCGACTCTTCAGCAATCACACGGCATGATAGTCAAAGAATCTCCACTGACTTACTTACTGACTAATAAGAATATATAATTTTATTTACAAATGAAAATGAAATCCGCTATAAGTAGTTTTCTTTTATGTCATTGGATGGCAAACAAGCTGACGGCTCACAAGTGGTCGCCGCCGCCTATAAGCCTAGGAGTAATCTGTGTCAATAGTAAACTATAGACTCGAGAAATACGAGAGTGTAGAAGGGCATTTCGGTTCGCTTCGTGCAACGTCGGCTCGCCTTGGGCGACTTTCAATCATTGTCGGTTTTTGCGCCAGAGTCAAAGGACTCGAAGCGTAGGCCCTATGATAGTTCATAGTCACGTACTTCGAACTTCGGTCAATTTCGACCACCTTCGTCGAAGCAACTACGCGAGTAGTGCAGTGCAGGATTTAGACATCTACAAAACCAGAGACATCGCAAATACCAGTAACGAGGGTTTACTGAAATTACTTTCACTAGGTGGCAACACTGCATGAGACGTCAGGTTCGGGCACCTGTCAAAAGTGTCAAAGGGCCAATATTTTTTCTAGTCGTGACTGAGTGCTGAACGAATGAATGAAACGAATGATGAACGTCATTATATATTTCTTGTCAAAGTGGCGGCAATTTTCATGAAAAACTAAGTTTTAAGACACTTAAGTCCCCTGCTACTTAGGATGTCCACGGAGAGGTTTGCCACGTTGCGCTGCGCTGTTCATTTGTTTGCCAGTCTCGCATCCGTGCGTAGCGGGGCTGTGGGTCGCAGTGGACGATCCCGCCTACATGTTCATACCAAGCGAAGCGTGCGGTACACGTGAGTAGCTTATTATGAATGGATTGGTTATCCCTATTAGTCAGTCTGATGTCAGTTTTATAACTAATACATGACGTCATCAGCTGGGGCTCTCTTGTAGAAGGCTCGGGACACATCCACTGGGGGGCGAAGGCCTAGCCAGGCGAAGTAGCCGTGGCGCCAGAGCAGCATCAAACTCAACATGATAGGTACCGCTAGGAGAACACCTGGAATCAAAGATATAAATAAATAAAGAAAGTACGAGACAAATTCGTCCTCGCTAGAATATCATCGGCGTCTGGGTACTGGCCCAGCTCAAGCAGACTTGCTCTTCACCTTATGCAATTTATTACAAGTGTTCTGTTGGTAGAATTGCATGCATGTCAATTTTGTTATATGTTTGTGAACTATGTGTAAGTATTATATAATAAATGAAATTGAATTTGAAAAAAAAAAGTGTTCTTATTTAAAACGGTGAAATAAAACATTGTGAGGAATCCAGCTCGACCAAGAACCAAAAATTCGAAGACTTGTAAATGATAAATGATTTTATTTCTGTAAGTAGGTTTGTACAAACACGTTTACACATCAATCATGTTTTTAAAAACTAGATGAGGTCGGCGTTTCCTATCTGACTACTCTGCGAAGAAAGGCCGAAACAAACTCAGAGGTCAAAATCAATCTGCCTAGCCTTTTCCCAACTATATTGGGGTCGGCTTCCAGTCTAACCGGATGCAGCTGAATACCAGTATTTTACATGGAGCGACTGCCTATCTGACCTCCACAACCCAGTTACTGGGTAATACGATACCCCTTGGTAAGACTGGTTGTCAGACTTTCGGGCTTCTGACGACCCGTAACGACTGCCAAAGTTCCACGAATGACAGCCGGGACCAACGGCTTAACGTGCTTTCCGAGGCACGGAGGAGTCTCGGTATGAAAAGATGGTCACCCATCCACAGACCAACCTCGGCAAGCGTAGCTTAACCTGATGGATCGACCCGTGCGGCTGTTATTACTTAGCCACAAGCTCCTCCGTGAAACCGTGAAACAAACTCAGAGGTCACAGTCTCTTTTAAAGTCCAGACATAATCGTGGTCAGATCATGTGAAGACCATGTAGACTGGTGTCTGAAATGGACATGTAACATCCATTAACCTGCACTGGGCCAACTGGATTACGGCCCACTCTCTCACAGAGAGGAGACCTGTGTCCCTGCAGTGGGGAAATAGCTGATCCTGGATAGAATGCTATGCTTATTCATTTATTTTATAAATTGCCCGTTGGCAATCCATAAAATAAAGCAGTCTCTCTAAGTCAGTAAGCACTAAGATCTCTCGATAGGCATCACAATATTCACTGCTAGATAAAAAGCTGGAGAGAAATCTATGTTATTTTTAGTTGCCTAGAATGTTTAAAAATAATTAAAATCAAATCACCCTTACCAATAAGAGTGCCGAGCAGTATGGCTCCGTCTTTCTCGGGCCTGTGACCGTATTTGTCGACGCATCTCATTGTGCGGTGAATGTCGTGAAGGTGCTTCATCGTGTAGCCTCGCATTTCTACTGGTTCTTGGCATCTGCAAGAAGTATTGTAGGTTTATTACTAAGCTACATAGAATCAATATCAAACCTAGGTTCGTTTGGTTTATTTTGCAATGTTTTTGACCAACTATGTAGTAAAAGGATGTCAGGTTTTTTAATCGTAAACCCAAACTTCCACTCGTTCAACAACACTATATAAAGGTAAAACATAAAAGCTCCGCAGACGCAATGACCCTTATTGAATGTACCTAGGTACAGATGCCAGCACATCAAGCTACCCGAAATTGTCAAATTTTCCCAATCAACCTTGAACCTAATGTTTTAGCGACAAAGTTGAAAATCTATTAAAGATATTTGATGCGTCTCTACAATCTACAGTGCGGCCGTCGAGAGAATACGTTCTTGACACCTGTCAGTTTAATACTAAAGAATATGTGTTTTGCGAATTTGATCCTTAGTATATACTAGGTACTAGAAATTGTGCAACTGAGAGGTCGAGCGGCTGAACTGTAGAAATTCTATAACCTGATAAAGGTGTAGGTAGTGTGTAGATAGTGCTCTTTGTTGAAAAGCTTTATCGGCGCGGTACTGCTGCCAGTGCGCATATTATTCCGGTTTGAAGGGTATGGACGTCTATTCAATACAATGCAATTTTATGTTCCAGAGGAACGAATTTCAAGCAAATGCCACGATCCAGCACAGCACAAATATGGAGATTTCACAACTGGTCAGTAAAATTCCATATACTATGAGATGCTCATCTGTCTTGCTTGTGGTATTTAAATGAGACCAGTTACCATCAGGGCGGCAGGGCCACCTGGTTGATAGGCATACAATCATCATCACTCATCATTCTCCTGCCCTTAACACAATTGTTGGAGTCGGCGCAACATATATTTTTCTTCTATACTTCTCCATTAGTCGTCATCTCGATAGTTACCCCTTTCTATACATATCATATGTTACACAGTTCATCCATCGTTTCTTTGATCTTCCCCTTCTCTTAAAACTTAAAACATTCATACTCAAGACTTTCCTCGCGACATTTCCCTCATTCCTCTGCATTACATGCCCATACCATTAAGTGCCCCGAAATAACATTAAAAAAACCTGAATACTTACTCCATAGTGGAAGCGTTGCCTCCCCTCTTTTCGACAGTTGGAGTGAGGACATCCACCATCCATTGAGTGGAACAGTCACAGAGGTAGGGGTTGTCTGACACGTCCACCTTCTCAAGCAGGTCCCAGCGCGACAGCAGGCGGGAATCCACCTCGGATAAGTTGTTGGATTGTAGGTACAGCTGGAAAATGAGGGATATGTTTAATTGTAAAGTTGCTTGATGTAAAATTTCCTGGTTCTTAATGATTTCAGCACAATGTACTGTGATCTTAGCTACATTGTTGTTTAAATTGGTATGCCCTTTGTCTATTTGTATGTTCCAAAGTATCTGCGGGAAATGTAAACAAATGTATCAAAAAACGTATTGCGGATGCCACCTACAAATTGTGTGCTTTGATTTGATTATTTGAATTCTATAACTGGAAATTCTAATTCTAAATCACCTTAAAGATTGGTTTCATTTGACAATGGGGAAGAAAACGGCTAAATTATTTCCGCATAGATGGTGCCAATGGAGCTCCTTGCTGAAAACTTTGCCGAAAGCGGGCGCTAAGTATTTTTTCTTGTCGCAGATTGGTCGCTTTGTCTTCAAGATGACTTTGACAAGTGACATACACACAGCGCTCAAGAGAGACCTGGGGGTAATCAACCCCATTGAGTTTAACGTTATAACCTCTATTCTGGTCGATGATTTTTCAATTAGGTACCTACCATTCAATTATTTTATTTACTTAATCAATAACTGTTGGATAAAGTGTTGTGATATACACAAAGTTAAAACATTCTAAATACAGATGAATGTGTCACTAATTCCTTTTAGTGAGTGATTGCGTAAGAATTTAACCGGAACATGGTTTGGTTCATCACATAGGTTTTTGTAACCTACATTTGGAACACAGATCCACTGAAAAAATCCTAGTCAACAGACCGAGTAACACTACACGACCCAGGACATCACGCTCGGTAGTCGCAATTAATAACCAACCAAGCAGTGATGATTTCGCTCTAGCAACCCTGAGACAATAGACAATATGCTGTTGATGACAATAGACTCGCTCCCTATTGGGTCTCAAACTTATTAGCGCTATATGGGTGCGCTGGCAGTCACCTCTGCCTTCCTCTTCGGAACATACAGACGTAATATTATGTTATGAAGATCGTAGAAGTGACGGCACTACTCAGCAATGGTCATTCAATAACTAATTTAAACCTTTAAAAAAGCGGTAATTTTCATTAATTGTTTGCTAAGAACGAAGGGCAGTTTTATCAATTGAACTGATTGCTATCAGCTGTCAGTATCATTATTGTTGTGGAATAAGTACACTGACAGGTCTTGAACGCAGTTTAGATGTGCTGTTCGCATTCCGTTTCACTGGGGAAATTGGTGCATACAACGTACTTCCTTAACCAGTGGCCAGTCATAAGTTTCTCCAATATCGTCAGGTCGAGCCAGCGCCTTCGGGTCCAAGAAGCTCAATGCCGGATTAAAGCTGATGTGGAGACGCTGGACGCTCTCAAGTCCGGCCAGTGTTCCTGCGCCGATACGCCTGAGTTTTGGCATGTTGCACATGTGGAGTTCTTGGAGTTTGCGGAGACGGGGGAAGCCGCTGGAAAAAAGCGGAAAATCTTTAACATATCCTCTAAAATCTTATTGGCCTAATGATGTACGATTGTACGCATCATTTTAAAATAAAGAAACCCTACAAACTTTTTGGGCTTCTAAAGATGTTAACTTTTAAAAATAAAATAGCCTCTAAATGAGCCCCTTTTTGATTTTCTGGCCTTTACTCACAGTTGGTCGCAGTAACGAAGCTAGGGCACCCCGACCAAACGGGTTAGGTTAGGTTAGGTTAGGTTAGAACTGTGACCAGACGCGTGCGAGCGCTACATCCAAGTTAGTACCAGTTACCTACTTGGCTATTTAGTATTTTAGGACCGGAAAAGAGGCATTATTTGGTTCACAAAAAGAGGCGCAATCATTAATAGAGTGTTTAATCATATTTTTAGGAAAGCAAAATGGGAATTATTTGAGGTTCTATTAAACAATTGCCTTAAATTAGGTTTGTTAGGTGTGGGTTTGTTAACCAGTAATTGGGTTGTGGAGGTCAGATAGGCGACTGCCTACAGCAGTATCCGGTTAGACTGGAAGCCGACCCCAACATAGTCTGTTGGGAAAAGGCTAGGCAGATGATTAAGTGGCTGGGTTAAAGTTTTGATGCGGCGATCGGTACTATTCAATATGATGCGTTTTAGTTACGGTTTCTCTCTTTGTTCTTGCTTGTTATTGTTTAATTTAAAATTTTGGAAAACTTTCGAATTATTAAGTTTGTGTAAGGAGTTTTTCGCGTAAAAAGTGAAACGGCTGGAGTACGAACTCATGATCTCTCGTTCGACAGTCCAACGCTTATTGAGCGATGACTGAACCTTATTGAAAATTATTTAATTTGTTTTCATAAGGGCCGATTATTCAATTGCCTAATAACTTATTAGCTCTAGAACAAAAATTGCGGTTTGACATATTTTCTATGACAACTGTCATATTTGCTCCGATAAAACTTATCTGACGATTGAAAAATCAGCCCTTAATTAAAAATCTAATTATAAAAATAAAACTCACGGATAGTCAGAGTCTTCGGAACTCGGATCGAGTTGAAGAATAGGGTTCTGATTCAAATTCAAATAGACCAAATCTTTGGCTTCTTCCAACTCCTGAGGGACGGCAGTGAGGAGATTGTCACTGATGTCCAGGCGTTCCAGGTATCGAGGAGTATGCAGGAACTTACTGGGTATCTCTTCCAGCTGGCAAGAACGCATTCTTAGGACCTGAAAGTTTAAGTTTTAAAAAAATGGTAACAGTGTCATCTGTTGGGAAGTGGCTGTATTACTTTCATCTCTTCAACTGCCTGTGACCTCCTAACCAAGTAGTTTATGACCGTCTGTTGTAGAACTATTCAAACAATGATCGGAAGTTGATTCAATATTTTGCCTGTTTATCAGATAGACTGTCATTGTTTTTTTATAGTTACGGCAACTCAGCGCTAGATGTCACTAACCTTCAACATCGGCAAACTGGATATCGCAATCAAAGTCACATGATCGATGGTCGTCAACGGGTTTCCACTCAAATCCAGTTCTTCCAATTCTGGCATATGCTCGAATAAGTCCTGGTGTACCGAGTGAAGGTCATTGTAAGCTAAGTTGAGGATCCTCAAAGATGCTAGAGGCTCATACTCCTCTGGCATGAAGCGACCCTGAAATGGATTACATTTACTTAGTAAATATATCAATGCATATAAAAATAAAAGTCTTGACTCACTCCCTGACTGACTCATCAACGCCTAGCCCAAAGCATATTACCTAGAAAGCTGAAATTTTGTACAGGACACACTCCAGACTTTTCCTTTATGATGTAGACAAGGATTAGGCACGATTTTTTTGAAATGCTCTCTCTAACGGAATATAAGGCACACAAAGTCACTGGTAAAATGCTAGTCATATAAATAATCAACCTGTGTTCACACGATTGAGACTCAGGCCTTCTCTTTGCGTGAGGGAGGCCGTTATCCACCATGCTGGTTCAATGTGGATTGGTGTTATCATTTATTTTCTTCTATCGTTAGTAGATATAGATACAATGCTCGCTTTTTTTAATCTATGTTAATTGTTTATTTAAATATTCACTCAAAAATAATCTTGTGGAGTGGAGCTGCAATCTGCATAGCAAAATTATCTTTTTCGATTGCAAGATTTTGCCGAGCCTTTATATTACAGACAGGTAAGGTGAAAAATAAAAAACAACATACCCTTCCTCCCTCAAATAGCACCAAAATTTAATATAACAAGCCAAAAATACTAGCACACCAGACCAAGATACCTCAAAAGCGTGCGGGCTCAGTTTAGCGGTCGTCAGCTGGTTGTAACTGAGGTCTAAGACCCTCATCTCCTGAAGGTCTCTGAAGCTGGCATTCTCAATGAACTCAATGCTGCATCGGGACAGGTTCAGTACTTCGATGGTCAGGTCTGCTATAACGGTGACGTTGGTGAAGCGGTTCTCGCTTAGATCCACTATTTTTGGTTTGAAGTCTGTTAGATCTGAAATTGGTTTTAGATTATTAGTCATAGATAGCTCAGAGAACATTTCACCGGTAATGTGTCCTATATACTAAGGGACGAGCTTACTGCCATTAATTACTGGCCAAAATCCAGACACAGAGTTTGTATTGAAAAGCTGGCGGAAAAAACACTGCTCAATTTATTGTTCGAACACAGAACTCAAGCTCAGCAGCTGCTCTTACAAACCTTTTATTTACAGTCAGAAATTAACTGTTAAGCAAATTGACACGTCCACTTGCCGTGTTCAGTACAAAAACATCTACAGACACCTCATGGGGTTGGAATGCTACTCTAGTGCCTCTGAAACGTTCGCGGAGGCGCAGCTGAACGCGTTCAATGCCATTCAGAGAAGCAGATTTGCATCATTAATTTCCAGGGTGTGTATGTGGAGAACCAGTATAGTTAAGACCCTTGCAGCAAGGTCCTTAACTATACTGGTTCTACATGTACACAAAAATCTAACCTATCTGTAGGAGGGTGCTAAATTTTCTGTAGCATCCAACATTATTTTAGTACATTGACTGTCAAACCTGGTCACCACGCTAGCGACCAAGAACTGTGCCACAGTATAATGTCCGAAGAAAACAACAACCCTACAGGTGCTTGTCCAGCAGATACGAGTACACCTGGAGATATTTGGTAGGTCTAATACTTTATAGTCACGTATAAGCAACACTAAGTTTTAGTATTTAGAGGGGTGCCACTTGAGATCTCGCACCATCTTAAAATTTAGCTAGGGCCGCGTCTAGACCTTGCTGATAGGATGTAGGTACGCAAGAAAGACCTGCAAGGGCTGGTTGGAAACAGCAGCGTAATAGTTTGTTTTTTAATTTGCAAGAAAAGAAAGGCGTGAGTTTATGTTTGTGTATATGTAGGTATGTCATTTTGTTGTAGTATTTTTATTGTGTTTTTACTTATTAGTTATTTATTTACTAAGCCATTTCATACAACTTTTTCAAGATTGACAGTTGTGATTGAATATACGGACAATTTTAGTTGGTAGTCAATTTGCTTAACAAATAACCCTGACTTTACATATTGCTATTAATCAGCAAAAAACCGGACACAGAGTTGCTATTGAGTTGCACTGACGGAAAACACAACACTTTTCCCGCGTCGGAAATCGAACCCAGGTCCAATCGACTAACTACGCCGTCTCCAAAATGTTTAAAAATGAAGTAGAAAGAAACGTACCTTCCCATTCTTGTTTCGTGAAGAATGTAGTAATACTCTGGTCGAAGCAGTTTACTTTATTGTCTTCACATTTGCAAAGCTTGCAGATGTTAGATTTTTGAACGGCATTGGATGGCTCGACTGTAACTGAAAATGTTTAGATAGTTAGTAACGCCACTTGATACTAGGTGGCGCTAAATTAAGTTCTCAGTTTTTTGTGTTTTCATTTTCATATTTTTAAAGCAATTAATAGGCTTACACATTGCTTTAAATTAATTTTCCTTGGACATTTTCTAAATGGATAAAATTTTAGTGAAGCTTTAAAGAAATCTGTTTTCGTTGTAAGAATAGCTAATAGATGGCGATACATACCATTTTGGCAGTTGACCCCAACCGCTAGGAATGCAAGAATGACACACGTTAGGCCGCGCCCACCCATTTCTGTAAAAATCAATAAAAATATCAATGACATACTGTTTAAGGCCTTACTGATATTGTATCACACAACCACAAAGATAAAACTACACAATCAGCAGACAGAAACATGATATAAGGTACAGTCACCCTCACGTCCATGGTAACAGTGCCTTTACTCCGCACTAGTAAAGGCGGTCTTTCTAGTTCAAGTGTTACTACTTTCGTGTGATTGACCTTACAGATATCTACTTCATCATAAACTATTTATATTTCAATCTCAAAAACACTTGTAAACAACTATTTCTAACCGACTTCTTAATTTATAAATACATACAATAAGCTCACGCTTTTTAGGGTTCCGTACCAAATATATTTTGCAATAGGGACTGAAAGGGGGGTCTTAAAAATTCGAAGTGGGGCTACTAGGGCAAGTGCGGTATCATATCAAAGAACGCTGTTTGCACATTCTCAAACATTTTTATCTCCGAAGTTTGCATAGACAAAAATCTGAAATTATTCTGTGTGATAGAAGTTTATCTAAAGATTACAGGAAAAATTAAACGATGTCTTTAAATAGCACACTTTTTTATATATATGATAGTACGGAACCCTCGGTGCGCGAGTCCGATTCGCTCTACACCAGTTATTTGCCATGGGGTTTGGCAGAACTACAGAACGCCACCTACGACTAAATGTCTTGAAAAGATTTAATTAGATTTCTAATTAATTACTAAGAAGGTTAACAATCCTTCGTTCGAATTGGGCTGCACAGATTTGTCGCATGTCGGTCGATTAATGGGCCAAACTTACGACCCATGGGTCCCTTTTAAGGGGACTATATGACCTAAAGCGCGGTCACTGTCGGACTGCATAGAAAAGAAAGAGAAGCGCGATGACACAACGCTGGTAATTTATTGCAAAATATGAAGCAATTATCGATTTACAAAAAATCTATTGATTATACTAAAAAATTAAAACACTATCACGTTAATATGTTGCTTGTAGAATAATCTGACAAAAAATCAGGACGATAGTATGTATATTAGTATATGGTTTTTAATCGTTGAAATAAATTTTTAGAGGTATATTCGTGATTTTTTTTCTATCCTATCATATTAATTGTATTATGTTTTCAACTCACTATCTAACTAGCATATATCCTGAAGAATATCATATATTTTTCTGATTTTGCTTACTGCAGTAGATAATATACTTTTAGGCATTATAAAACTTGCGTTATTTGCGTTTAGATCCTGTAATCCTCTTAATGGCAAACGACATCGCGGCAGGCCCAGACGCAGATGGCGGGATGAACTGGACTCCTTTAATAAAGATTGGTCCTTGGCATCTCTGGACAGAGAGAGGGGGAAAGAGAGTAGGGAGGACTTTGCCCAGCAGTGAGACAATAAAGATAAAAAAAAGAAATAATTAGGTACTCCATTTAACTACACTCTACACTCCTGTATCGTCGAAGTTATGGTACTTACCTATGCTCTAATGATAAATGATAAATGATTTTTATTTCTGTAAGTAGGTTTGTAAACACTTTTACAAGTCAATCATGTTTTTTTTTTTAACTACATGAGGTCGGCGTTTCCTATATGACTACTCTGAGAAGAAAGGCCGAAACAAACTCAGAGGTCACAGTCTCTTATAAAGTCCAGACATAATCTTGGTCACTTCATGTGAAGACCATGTAGATTGGTGTCTGAAATGGTCTTTTGAGGAAAGAACCACACAGATTGAGAGGACCTGTCCAGTCAGTGCATGCATTTGTCAGTAATCGCGCAGCTCAACTCAGAACTTAAGGAGCTCAACGATTCGACGAACAATACCAAAGAAAGGACATTGGGGTAGGCCGCATAAATTACTCAAACTGCCAGACGATGATTAAAAATAACTGAGAGAAAAAATAAAACAAACAAAAAAAACAATGACCTAGTCTTCACATTCACAATAAATTAAAATAATATAATACGAGTCTACAATAAATACTATTAATACCCGATTAGTGAGATCCTCAGATAAACTTTCAACAGCTATTGATACTCTAAAGATGGATACTGGATATTGAATAATAATAATAATAATAAATTTATTCAAGTATAAAGTAAAAATGATACAATAACGTAAAACATACAATCGAATAAAACTTAATTTTCTAACTTTAATGTAGACCTGCCTAATATAGGTTTTTATGAAAACCTGTGTTTCAGGCAATCAGTTTAGATAAAACATTTAAAAAGAAGACAACAATAAATTTATTAGAAGCTAAATTAAAAAAAAAAAGATATAATATAGTCAATAACTTAACAAGTAATTATTATTTATGTACCTATATTATTTTAAAACTAGATCATGTAAGATATATTATGTTTAAATAAAATTAACGAATAATATTAAAGTAGATAAAGTGGTGACTATTAGTAATTAGGTAAATGAAGACGCATAAATATATAAGAGTAGATTTTATTTTAAAATTTCTAGTAGTTTTTCCGTGTCTGCATAATTGAGTTCCGGTAAACCGGGGTTACTTTGATACTACGGGGTTACTTTGATATCGACTTTCAACTTATGAAAAACATATTTTTGTAATATCTACAACGCCTTACTATCAGTAGTTGGCACTTCTGATAGTTTCTTTTTTAATAAGGCGTTGTAGATATTACAAAAATATGTTTTTCATAAGTCGAAAGTCGATATCAAAGTAACCCCGTAGTATCAAAGTAACCTCAGTTTACGGTTCTGCAAAATATTCCTGGACTAGTTAATTACACCTATAATAACTTAAACTATAAATCTGTAACACTCTTTTAAACTGGTTATACAAATAGGGTCCTAAAAACAAATAAAATCGACTAGCAAAAGCAGGTGAATGTACGGTTTCTAAGAAATTTTAACCAAAGCTTATCTATCGATAGTTCTATTGGTTCGATATCTTGACGCATTGTGTTTCTGAGAAGGAAAACATCATGATAAAACAAACATGTCTTAGAATCAAAAATTCAATGACTTTTGACAATCACCAACCGCACTGTACTGGTATGGTGGATAACGGAGAGGAGGCCTAAGTCTAAGGAGGAACTACTTATGTAGATTGATTATGTGATCCAATCCCAGTTACAACAGTGAAACATGTAACTTGGTCTACCTACATTCGGCTGCCCCATTTCAAAACCTAGTAAGGACTTAAAACGAAACTTTACAGGAGAGCGCAAAAATGTAAAGGCACAGGGCAGAAAATAGGGCATTTAGTTTCTGATGCTTAAATATATCTGCTTATTTGTGAGTTTTTAACGCTGTGTTTTTGTATTTGGTTGGGACCTACTAGGTTAGCAAGATTATGCAATAAAACTATTTTCGTAAAAAGTGTCCCTTGCTAGGTTTTGGAATGGGGCAGCCGCATTGTACTCGACTATCTTATTGATAACAAATTATCAGTTACTTACATTTTTAGATTCACTGGAAATAATTTATGAGTTGTATTCTAAGCGTAACATAGTGTAATGTTATAGTCAAATGCAAATACCTAAATAAGTCCTATGCTTTTCGATGATTGCTGTTTAAATAAAACATATATGGGGTGACTGGAATTAGTGACCGATACTTAAACACGTGAATCATGATAACTGACAACTTTTACTATGGGACCAAACCAGGCCAGTTGGCCAGTTTTGCGTGGTTGGTTAAGATACCACCTATTATGATAGGTGGTATCTTAACCGCAGGTCGTGCGTTCGATTCCCATCCAAGACAAACACTTGTGTGCATGAACATGTCTGTTTATCTTGAGTCTGGGTGTAATTATCTATATAAGTATGTATTTACAAAAAAAAAAAGTAGTGTATGTAGTATATCAGTTATCTGGTTTCCATAGTACAAGCTCTGCTTAGTTTGGGATCAGATGACCGTGTGTGAATAATGTCCCAGGTTATTATTATTATTATAAACCTGAATTCGCGAAAAAAAATCAGCTGTCCCATATGTTCGCATAACTCTTCAAAATGTAGGGAGCAGCTGATTTTTTTTTGCGATTTCAGGTTTGGTCCCATAGTAAAAGTTGTTTGTTATAATGAATAGGTACAATCATGTGTACTAATTACCAGTCACCCTATATAGATTACCCTTTAATATTACCTACCACTGCAGCGACGCAGGCCTCCTCTTTATGAGAGGGAATGGGCCGAAATCCACTACGCGGGCCCAGTGTGGGTTGGTAAATGTCACATCTCTTCGAATTTTGGTTCTAGAACATTTTCATAATTTTTGTTCCCTCACGATGTTTTGATTTTGTCCTATTCTAGTGCGTAATCTCGTTACATCTGGTCGATACATCTTGTTTTGTTATATTTTATAATTAAAGGAATAGGTTTCGATTTGTTTTTAGGGTTCCGTAGCAAAATGGTAAAAAAGAACCCTTATGGTCCGACTCAGTCTGTCTGTCCGTCTGTCACAGCTGGATATCTCAAGAACTGCTAATGCTATCAACTTACATTTTGGAATCGTTTTAGATGACGTTAGCCCAAGTATTTTGCAAATAAGAAAGATTTTTTTTTTTTCAACAGAGACTGAAAAGGGGTCTGTCTTAAAAATTCGAAGTGGGGTAACTAGGGCGTGTGGGGTATCATATGAAAGAGCGCTATTTGCACATTGTCAAATATTTTTCTTTTTTTTAGGCCGCATAGTTTCAGACTTTTGATGAAAAATAAAAAAATACAGTCCCCCCCCCCCCTCCCCCTTATCTCCGAAGTTTGCATAGACCATAATCTTAAATTATTCTATATGATAAAAGTTTATGTAAAGGTTACAGGAAAAATAAAACGATGTCTTTAAATAGCACACTTTTTTATATTATGATGGTACGGAACTCTCGGTGCGCGAGTCCGACTCGCTCTTGACCGATTTTTAATCACGATCGATGTTTTTTTAACACTGGTGTTGCCTAAATTCTAAAGCTTTTACGAATTTATTAAGATCATATATCTACAACAATTGGTACACTCATACATAAATACCTAATCGTATTTTGTAAACTGCAATATTTGTGGATTCGTTGGGTAATTAAACTATCGTAACGTAAGTAACGATTGGTAGATAAATCTGATTTTGATATCTGAACATTCAGATTGCCACAACGTAATCCAACATTTGTTTACATTAGATACTCTAGAACGATGCTTATAGATCTGCACCCTAATTGGACCGTGTTATGCAGAAAGCAGCCATATGGCACTTTTTCCAAAAGTAAGTTATAAACACAGTCATACTAATTTCGAGATACAAGATTTTTTGCAAAAACAGCCATGTCGATATCTCTATTTATCACGGAGATATGAGCCGTCAAATGCAGCCATGTCCGTGCATCCATAATGCAACCATCTAGGTACAGAAAAATAAACCGGTCAAGTGCGTGTCGGACCATGCACAATGATGAGTTTCGTAGTTGGGATGAATTTATCCCAAGAACAAACTTAACACTGTAGTTGAAAAACATGTTCTCCAACTCATAGATTCCAACTACAAATGTCCATAGTTAAACGAAAAGGATCCAACCCACATTACACCTAATAAGGGTTGGATCCTTTTTGTTTAACTATGGACAAATGTAAGTTTGTACACACATTATTGAGAGATTTACCATGTTATTTTAAGACCTTAGACCTCTTGTAGGTTTTCCTGTAATCTATAGCTATAGAATTATTTTGTGATTTTTGTTCAAAATTTTAAGCTCAGTGGTTTTGGAGATAAAGGGCGGAATGGTCAATTTTCGTCTATTTTCTTAAATAACTTTAAAACAGTTTATTTTAAAATTACAAAAATATGTATATTTGAGACCATCACAGTAAGCTATTGATTTGATATATCGCACGATACAGTTTGCAATTTTTTTTTTCTTATATGCCCCCAAAATTGACCCCCTTCAAAATTCATTAATTTACATTACACGTCCGTGTTTAGGTCACAGAAATTCAACTTAATCGGTCCATTAGATTCGGAGCAAATTGACAGACGGACAGACAAACAGACACATGAATGATCCTATAAGGGTTCCGTTTTTTCCTTTTGAGGAACGGAACCCTAAAAATGCAAAAATGCTTATAACTCTGTTTGTACTTATCTCGACATAGCTGTTTTCTGCACAACACGGTCCAATTGAGTAACACACTATCAATCAGAATTTGAATAATGTTGAAGCAAATTGCTAATCCATTGCTTCCTAGGTATGTTCCAAAAATTTGTCTGAAAATATGTTGAACTGTCAAAATGAAATCGATTCCGATTGATAGTGTGTTACACAATTGCCCCGCAGGAAAGAAACCGGCCTAGTGTGATTCGGACTCGCGTTCCGTGCACCAACCTTCTTTTTATTATTTGCCAAAATAGAGGCCATCCATAGTATGTTAGACGTATACCTATTCTGTGAATAGTTCATAGATAGATTAATATAATATTTATTTATTTAAATGCCTTAAAACTATCCTTACAGGTCGAAACCTAATGCGATAGTCAAGTCACACACACAAAATTAAAATTAAACCACAAAATACATTTCAAGTTCTTAAAGATCATTGTTTGTAACATAGTGTAAACAATAGTATTTTTGCGAATTCACTCCAGTGACATGTAAATATATCAATTTCAACCTGAATATAATTGATGGTGCGAATTGCTCGAGTCAGAGGGGTTTTGGCTAGCAAGTTGGTCCTGGCTGATGGTACGACCAGCAGTGGCGGCGGCCGTCGCCTCCACACATAACGGTCGGGTACGTACAAGTGCAGCCGCTGCAGCACTCTCTGGTCGTGCTCTATGCCTCGGAGCAGCTTCACCATGAACGACACTAGTGAAAATTCCCGACGCACCCCGAGTAAATAAATAATAATAATAAATATAATATAAGAATAGTTCAACTGGCTAACTATTACGGTTAAAAGTTACTGCCGTATGACAGACAGACGGTCAGAGTACGACATCCCAAAAATAACAGATTTGAATCGAAATTTCTTACCCACAAGATCACTTAAGAGCCCCACGAAGCATGCTTAGTTCATACAAACGAAATACCAAAATAATTTGTAAATCAAACATATTCTTAAGGTAGTGTGTATTTATTCCGATTGGATTACAGAATATCTAGGTTCCCAAATATATATTAAATAAGTACATTGATTTAAACATGAAATATGAGAAAAATAAGTTTTGTATAGAAATTTTAAATTCCTCATATCTCGTCTTCAACTCAGTGTCCTTTCAAAATATATATGTTTGGGAACCTAGATATTCTGTAATCCAATCGGAATAAATACACACTATCTTTAGAATATGTTTGATTTACAATTAATTATTTTGGTATTTCGTTTGTATGAACTACGCATGCTCCGGGGGCGTCTTAAACAGTAGAATTATGATTATTATTGCATTACCTGTATATCCTACTATAAGTATCCTACTAATATTAGAAACGCAAAAGTTTGTGAGGATGGATGGATGGATGTTTGTTACTCTTTCACGCAAAGACTTCTGAATATCATACATACATAAATAATATAGTTAATACACACGAAACCACGAAACCTTGAACACAAAACAATATTTAAAAAATATAATCCAATTTTTTTATTAAGAAAATAAATAGTTATATAACTAAAAATCTTGGTAGATACCCTTACCTTTTTTTCTCGTTCAAAAATCACAAACACATGAACACTTTCTGATAAAACTCTGCGAAAAACAGACAATCTGTTTGCCCAAGTACGTTTTAAGAACTGAAAACAAAATGTCTGCCGCAGTATCTATGTTATCAGCTTTATCATCCGTTATCAAAGGTGTAAAAGATATGACTCACGAAGTACCTCCTCATTTACGGCGAAAAATATATTAATTTGTTACCTGTATAGGTGACTTACCGTTTTGCTCACTGCAGCACTGGCTTGTGGAGGTCGGATAGGCAGTCGCCCCATGTAAAATACTTGTATTCAGCTGCATCCCGTTAGACTGGAAGCCGACCCCAACATAGTTGGGAATAGGCTGACAGATAATTGTCTTGTGTCCACTGTGTATGTTATGTGGTTTAAAAAAAAGTTCGTAAATTTTATATTTCGTAAAAAAAAGTCCAGTATCCAACCGGATACTCGCTTATTATCCGGTATCCGGCGGATAGTAAATTTAGGCCGGATACTGGGCTGCTACCGGATATCCGTTTAATCTCTAGAAATTAAACATTAATTGGTAACAAGGATTTGAATGTGCATTAAATCCATCAAACAATTAATATCAATTACTTTGGTATTCATTAGATTCATTGTATTTTTCTGTTATTCACTGTTAAAGAGTTTCCTTTCCCAGAATTGTTTGTTGAGTCAATCCCAACAAAGTATTGTCAGATTGTCACACTTCCGTAATCCGGTTACTTGTCTTATCTCTTTCTTATCTTTAACTCACAAACATGTAAATGGAAGTGGAACATGAAGCTCTCACAGCCACAAGTATGTCTCTACAGCTTTAAGGCTCCCGCAGACAGACCTCTGGTGGAACAATTTCTATGAAAACTTCATTAATCAAAATTGTTATTAAAAGCAAAAAGCAAATAAGCATTAGGTAGGTAAAGAGGTAAGTACTCGTGCAATCATTCCACCGGCCCCCTTCTACCATCGGACATCTAGACGCACTGCCAGTTACCATCCCTACCTAGTTGCTATTTCACCAATTCGCGACTTTTATAATGCGCACAGCAAAAGACTGGAACTCACTACCTGCGTCTGTGTTTCCGAGCGCATACAACCCTAATCTCTTCAAAGTGAGAGTTAACAGTCTTCTTCTGGGTAAGCTCACTCCATCGTTGATTCTGCCTCTGTCGCGTCCGACCTAGACAAGAGTCAAGAGCAAACCCATCTTAAATAAAAAAAATCGTGATGCACTCCAACGGTACCTCCGTTGGATGGAGTGTGTCACGATTTTTTTATAAGATTTTTTTTTGTCTATGGAACCCTAAAAATGGCATATTTTAGTCGTATTACGGAATGTCATACAACAGGCCGTAATTTAGTAGGTCTTTATGTTTCTGCCCTTATCCCAATTCTGAAGTAATTTGATACTAGGTACCTAACGAACTTAATACCAGCTAGGTAGGCAACAATAATAATAATAAAATGAATAAATAAACGAAGAGTATTTGCATAGACACAACCTTGTAGCCAGGATCATCCATCAGCAACTTGCTCTGAAATACAGCCTTGTAGAATCGGAAGTGCAGTACTACAGGTATGTGCCCGACCCAGTTCTCGAAAATGGAAATATCACTTTGTATTGGGATCGATCCATCATCACTGACAGGACTATTGTTGCCAATAAGCCTGGCCTGGTGGTGGTGGATCGAATAGAGCGGCGCGCAATGATTATTGACATAACGGTCCCGCATGACGGGAACCTCGTGAAAGCCGAGACGGATAAACAAATCAAGTATCTTGACTTGGCTCGCGAGGTCGTCGACATGTGGGATGTGGACTCAGTGATCATTGTGCCGATAGTCGTATCAGCCAATGGCTTAACTGCCAAGAGCCTCGACCAACACCCAAGGAGGCTCTCGTTGCAGCTGGATCAAGGCTTGATTCAGAAAGCGGTACTTCTGGACACTGCTCGCATTGTTAGAAGGTTCCTCTCTCTGTAGCCCTGACCGCCGGTTGCTTGGACCCTGTTCCCGATACCGGTGGGCTACTATTTTTTTATATTTTTTTATTCTAATATTTAAAAATAGAATTTATGTATGTATTAACAATTGAATAAAGGAAATATTAATAACCCCACCGCTGTATCTCTACGTTGACGTCGTGGTGGGGCTTGCGCGCTCCAAGCTATAGGTCTGTGCCAGTAGAGTTTACTTTGCCGGAACGGGTCTAGGATGAGGAGCCAGACCAAGAGAGATACAGAAACCTGCAGGGCAGCATGTGGCGAGCTGTTGGGCAGTAGCGACCCCACGGACACTATCTCCCGGGAGAAATCTTGTCCTCATCTCTGGCTTGCCTTTATTGGCCGGCTGGAGTGAACACTGACGAGGAACAGAGCTCCCACCTCTTTCTTGCCTTTATTTGCCAGCTTGAGTAGAGATTCGCAAGAACAAATGCGCTCGGAGGAAGGAAGTATTCCAGTAAGGTGCTGGTAGGGATCTTGACCGTACTTCCGGGATTGTCCTGATAGCCGTGGAATACCTCTCCACTCCTCAAGCATCTCAGGAAAGGGCAACATTTCAGGAAATGTTACCCCCTTGTCGCTACGTCACTATGTGCTAGCGGCCGTTTCCGGGGGCCCCTTATTGAGTGTGCAAGTCACCCCCTGCCATTTTATCCGTGTATTCTATATAACATTGGTCAGGCAGGGGACATAGTTCTTCCATAGTTCAAGTAACCCAATCCACATTAGCATTATATGTTTTGTTTCCACGCACAACAATAGTCCTGCACCAACCGGGGGTTGACCTTGGGTGCACTTGCATAGTGCATACAGGGATAATCGTCGGTTGGTGCCCCCTTATCATTTAAAATTATTTAAGGGGCCTCTGCGAGTTGGCTTCGGCTCCTCGTACGCCTTCCAAAGGTCCGGGACCCCAGGGTCCCGAGAAATGTAAAAAAATAATAATAATATCCTATTTTTTAGATTTTTAAATGTTGTTTTTTTATGTTTTTTATAAAAATATTTAAAAATGTAATAAAATAAGTTTAAAAAATAAATAAAGGAAATATCCTGGGACATTTCACACACGGTCATCTGATCCCAAACTAAGCAGAGCTTGTACTATGGAAACCAGATAACTGATATACTACATATACTACTTTTTTTTTGTAAATACATACTTATATAGATAATTATGATAATTATAACAATGTTTGTAATAAGTCGTAGATACAATGAAAACCTTACATCACATGAGTATTTCCACTCCGCGGCCTCAATCAATAACATTTTATCATGTAGATAACAGAATGTAGATAACAGCTAAACTAAACCTAATTAACATACTTCTACATTTGAAAACCAAACTTATTTCTTCGAGCCAAGACTAAATTTTCAACGATAAATCTCTGTAATTTACCGATATAAAAAGAACTAGCATTTCCTATAATATACGTGAGATCACAGGTCAATTAAACATGGTTTGTCATACGCCCTAACAAGTCCCAATAGACGGTAATCCGATGCGCGCCATCTAGCGGCGAGTAGCGCAATCACTTGATAATTGACAGTAAGCGCCCGTTGACGGCAAAATGGCGGTAATTCGCTTAGCTGATTGCTGATGTATTAAATATTAATTGTTTTTGTTAATGATAGACTTAAATATGTTGCTTTTGTTGATTTTTAGTTGCGTTGAGCTCCCAGAAATGTACCTATAGCAGACAACTAAAGTACAACACTTATTACCTACCTATCCATGTTCCTTGAAAGCTGTGATGGCTTAAGGTGAGTTGAAGATAATAATAATAATTATTATTATTTATTGCATAATTATGTTACAGAAACTTGTTTGAAGCCTCTGACTCCTGAACTAGGTGTACCTGTATGTCAGGAGTCAGCGCCCTCTCCCATTTTATTTGGCTTAGATATTAATGTCAACATAAGAATAGACAAAAAATGTGTGAGCTACAAAAATACAATTTTACAGAAGTAAAAACATAAAAGAACCAAATAATAACAGAAATGAAAAATATGAAAAAATTTGAAAAAAATATCAAAAATATAATTTATTCTTAAATTATTCTATCGTGCTATGTGTGTAAGGGAGGTTCGTGTATGTTCCGTATGTGTATGTGTATGAGTGGGTGTATGAAAGAAAGGTATGTTCTATGTATGTGTTCCTTTGTAGGAATAAATTAATTATTTATTATTTTCTCTACATCCTCATAATCAAGAGTAAAGAGCCAGTTTTTTACTTTAAGTTTACACTCGAGTAGTGTTAGCGGATAAAAATTTAAAATTCTATTAATTTTGTTGTATAAATATACAGAAAAATAAGCGTTTTGTCGTCTTGCAAAAGCCGTGCGACATTTAACAGATTCAATTACGTTTGGCGTGGTTCGCTTATTTAGAAGTTTACTTGGATCATATGGGGTAGATACGTGTTTTTTAGTAATAATCTGGAAAATAAAAAGTTGTCTTACTGTAAATACCCGGCACAATTCGTATAATGTCTTAGTGGGAAATCTGTATGGTTTGAATGACATTGTTTTTAGCAAGGACCGTTGCGCCCTTTCCAGGCATAAGAGATGCGTTTTACATGCACCTCCCCAAACCCCAATACAGTAACCGATTGTGCCAATGCATAATAAACTGTCCGGAGGAGATCGCTGTCCGCTACATGCCTCAGGTTTTTAAACACCCATGTCAGTTTCCTGACTCGTGACGAGACCATATCGATATGTGGTTGCCAGGATATTTTCTCGTCTAAGAGAACCCCAAGGTATCTGACCGTCTTAGATTTGCTCAGAGTTGTACACGAGCACTGTTGAGTGAAAGGTGATTTGCATGTGTGAATCCGGACAACCACATTGGGTTGTTTTATGCGAGCGTTAGTGAACTGTACAAATGAGGTTTTCGATGTGTTAAGTGTTAACAGGTTATGCCTCAGCCACAAGCTGACTTTATGGAGCCCTATCTCCGCATTTTGTTGGACTTCATCCCAAGTCTCTCCCTGAAATACCAAAGCTGTGTCATCGGCATAGGTAAATATTTTGCCTTTATTCAGTGTCATCTGACATAAGTCGTTTATATAAATCAGGAAGAGACTGGGACCGAGAATGCTACCCTGAGGGACTCCATAGGTGACTGCGACATCCGAGCTAATGGCACTACCCACTTTAACCCTCTGCAGACGGCCAGTAAGAAAATCTTTGTAGATTTTAAGTACCGTTCCCCTTATTCCACACCTTTCCAGCTTGTCAACAAGAGCAGAGATCGAGACAGAGTCAAAGGCCTTGGCCAGATCAATAAAGACTCCAGCACACTTTTGTTTATTATCTAGACAAGCTGTAATATAATCTACTAACGAGCTAACGGCCTCATCTGTACTTTTACCTACCCTAAAGCCAAATTGAGAGTCAGATAATATGTAATGTTTTTCTAAGAATTTTATGAGTTGGTTATTCAATACTTTTTCTAGTAATTTAGAGAGCGCTGGCAACACAGAATTTGGTCTGTAGTTTGTTACGCTGTCTCGAGCTCCACTCTTGTAGACAGGAGTGATAAGCGCCCTTTTAAATACACTAGGAAAAACGCCCTGCTCTATACATAGCCTAACGATCGTGGTAAAGTGTGGGACGATAATATGTTTTGACATTTTTAAAAACCTGCTTGAAATAGAATCCCAGCCCGTTGCAGAGTCATTTTTAAGATTCATGATAAGCGATTCAATTTCTGATTCGTGTGGTGGGAGCAGTACCATAGAATTTGGGACGCGGGTTCTACTGAAATCAAAAGTAGGTAGGGTGATTTCGGGATTGTCAGAGCATTTTATCTTGTCAGCAAGTAGCTTTCGCAATGTGCAAAAAAATTGTTCACAGTTTCAACGGCATCGTGGGGGTTATTTCTATTCTTTAGTAAATCGTCAGCATAAAATTTTTGCTTTGCAGTACCAGTAATTGATTTTATAGCCGACCACGTTTCCTTACTACTTCTTGCATTTTGTAAAAGAGTTCTTTCATAATTTCTTTTAAGTTTCCGCAATAGAGCGTTACAGAAATTTCTGTAGCGCTTGTAAGTGACTTCAAGAATCGAGTAATTGGGATTTTTCCTAACCTTAACATGTAGCTTATCACGGTGTCGGATACATCGAACCAAACCAGGTGTAATCCATGGTTTTATGTTTTTTTTACGACCAGAAACAAGACTAGACGTTGTGTTTGATTTGATTGCAGACGTCAAAATTTCAGAAAAAAGAGTTGCAACTTCTTCAGCATTAGTTGAAGAAGAGACAAAAGAGAAATCCATGGATTCTAATTGTTTTATGGTTGCATTAAAATCTGTCTTAACAATTATGTTCGATTGCCTTATTCGTTCACGCCTACAAGATAAACTAACAAGAACCGAATCGTGATCTGTAACTGTGGACTCTATGACAGTGACGGTGGCTGGCCTATTTGTTTTGATCATGATGTGATCCAAGCAATTGCATAATCTAGTTGGTAATGTATGCCCTGGGAGAAGCCCCAGCTCTGCAGTGAGATTTAAATAAAGTGAACTATTTCTATCCCTGTTATCAGGCTTAATGTCTATATTTACATCTCCAATAATTATAATATTATTGCAATTAATAGGACGAAGTATGCTGTCAATCGAATTCAAAAAGTTGTCAATGCAATAAATTGACGGAGATCTGTACGTAGCCAAAATGGTTATGTCGTTGTTAATTGTAAGTAACAAAAAATTTGCTCCAAAAGGATCAGGTTCCTCCACAGTACACTAGATATCACTGATGACATAAATGACAATTCCATCATTTTGATTTAAACTTTTTTTGGAAAAATAACATGAGTAATTGTCTAAAAATGGTGGTGATTTGTGCTCACTCAGCCAGCATTCTGTTAAAATGATTATGTCGGGTTTAAATGTAAGCCTAGCCAAATGAACAATAAAACTATCCATATTTTTATAGACACTGCGAATATTTTGTGAGATTACTGTCAATGCTTTAGAAGTAGACTTGATTAAATTGCCACATGTTTCCGGGTCACATTTATAAGATTTAGCCAACGACACATCATCAATGTCTTGAATTATGTTATTTATGGAAGCCATTGGTGAAGTGTAAGCAAATAATTCACAATTTTAGGCACGTGATTTCTCCCACAAATTAATGTTACGCTATTTGATTTAGGTGATATGTACAGAACAAGAATATAATTATTTAAATGGTGAATAATATGGCTTTTCATAGGCAATATTTCGTTTGTGTAAACTTGAGTGTGTGACTTGAGTGGATGAGAGTTTTTTGTATTTAGTGCTTTATGTATTGTAATATATATATTATGTAATGTTGTTAGCACGAGATTCAAATTCATGCAAAATAGACACAAATAATGGCTAAATGGTTTAGTAAACATACAACAAATGTTCCATGAGAGCAGTATTAGTCATGTACAACTAGCAGGTCTAAGCTTTTGAAAATCCTCTTCCGAGTTTATACGGATCTGGGGGTCGCCAACTTTCTTGCGCATATAAATTACGCCATATGAGGTCCAACAAAAGTCATACCCATAGTTTTTGTGCTGTGTTCTGGCTAGGTAGTACAATTTTTGCGTATTAAACGTAAGTCTTTCTGACACATAAATTGGTTGTTTGTTCCTGAGCTTCAGGTGGGTGGTATTAAGCTTTTCTTCTTGGTATTAAGTCTTTTGTCTTATTGAACATCTTGACTCCCTTAATCACCTTATCTTTAGTTATGACGGAGTTGAAGTTCACAATTATTGGGTTCGAGCTATCTTTTGATTTCACTCTGTGTATATATTTCAGGTTAGTTTGACTAATATTTAAGTTTAAGGTTTGTCCCAAATTGACAACCAAATCACAAAGGTCATCTTTTGTCTCACCTTCGAACTTCGGCACGTTTCGAATTTCTATTTCAGTAGCTCTCGTGTTGCGCTCCAAATACTCAATTTTATCCTCAAGTTGTCGAATCCGCTTTTTGTCCTCTTTTTTTTCAGCTTCTAAGGATGCTATACGATTTAAAAACTCGTCGTAATTGGCTGACATTACCTCAACACTCAATTTCAATTCAATATTTTGTTCTATGATATTATTAATCTTGAGCATCATCATACCCTCGAACTTTGTCTCCTGTTTACTGGAGAAGGTAGCAAGCATGGTCCTAGTAGGCTCCGCGGGTGCAGTGGCATCTGCTCCCATGGACCTATTCTTTTTACGATGCGTGACGTTAGAATCGTGCGACAGGTCGGGCTCCGAAGCACATTGGTGCAGCGATGAGTCATGTGAAGTAGATCGTACGGATGTAGATGTAATGTTGTCTACCCCGGCGACAGATATTACTGGCAGTGGGATCGGAGAGACAGGAGGAGAGCGGTTGACGGGCATAATTATTCACTACACCAGTAACGAGGTACCAGGCAAGCAGAAACTATTTGTGGTTAGGCAATATCTTATCGCTAGTGACCAGACTTACATCTATTGATTTATAATTATTCCCATTTATATCTACACTATCTAGTAGTGCACACTCTCGGATTATGACAGCGCAAAATATGAATGCGTGAATAATTAATTAATTACTACTCACTGATGATGCGTCTTTCAACGTCCGGAACCACAATAAACTTCCCAATTTTGCGCTACGAGTACTAGGCGTGCAGGTACTGAGTAGAGGCAGCAGTTGTCCGTCGTTAGCGTGACGTAAGCAGGCGCAGCGGAGCGCAACACGACAGTCTGCAGCAGCGAGTACTAGGAGCGCAGGTAGTAAGCGGCGGCCAGCGCACACGTAGAGGCGGTGCACGGCGGGCGCGTGCGGCGATACAGTGAGAACAGCAATACCTCGGGGCTGTTCACACGCACACGCAGAGGGCTTCCGTGTACAGCGTTGTTGTGCGTGCGTACAGTGCTAGCAACTGCCCGTAGACTAATACTCCTTTGAGTTATGCACTCCTATTTTTCGAGTCGAATAAACTTAGATTTTTATTGTTAATTAAACATTAAAATAAAACTGTGCGGCGTCTATTACACGTCTTCTCGTATCCGAGGTCCAATGGGAAGATTACGTCAAAAAGATGGGGTCATTTGTCTGATAGCCACATACCTAAATACAACAACGTGCAAAGGTTCCTTCATTAATTCATCTTTGAAAAAACCGAAATATAGTGAATAAAATGTAACTAATAGGTAGCCATTGAATTATACCTAAATTATTGATCCAGCAATTGACGCACTAATTCCATCACTCCCTTATTTTACCAGCCACTTTTAATTCGACAAAGTACAGTTTTTCCGAAAATAAACGATGGAACTTTTGTCGCACTGTACTCCAATCACCAATGCGCACTCTGCCAGGCATAAGCGGTATTTAAAAACATTATTATCGCTTGTGACTTTACTTCTGAGGACGACAAAGCTTTAGCAAATCCATTTGTATAGCTGATGCCTATCATAATCATCTACTGCCACAATACGTCTACTGCTACTAGACATAAGCCTACCCCAAGCATCGCCTTCCTGCCAGGGTTGCGGGTTGTTCGAAAGAGTTACCGTGGCCCTGGCACAGGCAACTGAAGGAACACGGGTGGGTTTTAGTCAGTAGAAGTTTGACACGCCATCCCGCTCCGGCCAGAGCGGGAGAAGTTATTTGATGATTTCCAATCCCAAAAAAAAAGCAAAGCCTTAGCGACCGGTCCTGTGCTTCTCACATCCAGCGGATTACCGCAACGTTCATCAGGTCATCGGTACACCTTGTTGGGGACCCACGCTGTGCCTTTCGGTACGGGCCTATGGGTTGTAGTCACCACTTTCCATCAAGCGAGCTCTGGAGGGTGGGTGGTGGCTCCTATCCTATCCACTGTGCCCTAATACATGTACATACCTAGTCAAAGTGGCGTTTGCGCTTCCACCGTCGATGCCATGGATGCGGCGAAGTAATTTACGTTACCTAACTGTCGGAAGATCTGCAATGTTATTCTGTAAAAATCTCAACGTGAAAACTTAGGTGAGGTGAGCGTGGAGTGAGCTGTCAATAGTGTCAATCTCTAGCATCAGGTAGATTGACAGCTCACTTCACCTAAGTTTTCACGGTGAGATTTGTACATAAAAGACCGACAGGTGTGCCTGCTATATTTGCCAAGTTTAATAGTAATATTAGGTACTTACCCATAATCCCCTGAGAGGGTAAAGGGTAATCCCATATTAAAACATGTTCAGTCTATTAACATGTCACCCTGATGCATTAAAAAGGGGTGACATGTCTTTGTAATGGCGATGTTATCGAAATGTCGCGCCCCCAGGCGATGTTTAACCTTTGTATGATGCGCTAATTTTTTATCGCGACGTCAGTACAAAGTTAGTGCTGGCGGAAGATTTTTGTTTTTTTTTTTTTTTCAAATTGAAAGGGCTTTGTCGCACATGCGATTATGCCGCCCTGGTTGGCTTAACACAATCATACTTACTAATTACCATTTAACATAATCTTAGTATAGCTAGTTTGTAAAGTACTCTAGCTGCATCAGAAAGTGGCACAGCTAGAATACTATTACAGTAACCTATCTCTCTAATCCTACAATCCAAACTATTTCTAAATTCCTCGTTGCGGACACACTCGGTTAATATATGATAAGCATCATCAATGGAATTGATACAAAAATCACAATTATCAGTTGTTGATTTTGACATTAGGTATAAGAACTTATGACACGGAATGTGTCCGGAACGAAGTCTTAGTGCGATAACAGTATCACATCTGTTCAACAGCTGGTTATCTAGTTATTGTGGGCATTCGAAACATTTTGTGGCATAGTTTTTTATGAATGGTTATTCAGATTAGCCGTCGTCGACGAGTTCACTACCCAACATCATAGTAAAAATATTCAGTTCATTTATTACATTACCTATAGTTCGCGTCATGTAGGTTTGCCGCTCCGAAGTAGGCTACAAATGGGTGCGTCTCATATCATATATAAAGTTCTTTGGTATATTTTCATTTCAATAACGTTCACAAGATTTAATAAACGTGAGATATACCAACTGTTGATATAATTTCTTTACATATAACATTTATATACTCTAAAACTTATTTCGTATAACATTATTGGTTATTGGTTAGGTCTATCGTTTAAAATATATATCGATACCATAATTATGGTCAACACCCCGATTCAGAGTAATCCGACTCGGTTAGAAGGCTAAGAATGGAGCGGAGCGGAGGATTCCAAACCTGACCCGAAAATCCTAAGTCTAGACGGTCGACGATTTTGCATGCCCGTAATGAGGGTGAAATATGTCCTGTGCTATAATTTAATTTAACATCTTGTGTACCCACCATATTTCAGGCAAATAAATGATTTATGATTATGATTATGATGACGTCAGGGGCACTCCGAGGTTCGGTCAGAAATAGGAGCCCCACGCAGCGGGGTTCCGTCGACCTGCTGTCAGTTTTATTGTTTGTTGGTTTTAATCATATTACACTAAATAGGTTCTATGTCTTTTGAGTGGTAGGTATATCAAACGATTTTATATTCAATGTATGTTATGCTTATAAAAATGAGTTATTTTAAAATTTTATCAATCGTTTATTATATTAACTGATAATTAAATCTAATAAAATTAGAGATTTTGTAATTATATCATATATTACTTACCCCTACAAATGACTGCGCAGTAGTCAATATCTGTAGGTAGACTACTAAAACAGCAACGCGCCATGCCATGCGCATCGGAAAGCCTGATTACAGAGCGGCAAACTTACGTGACGCGAACTATAGCCAATTTCCACTATTATTTCGTTCTTCTACAACCTACCAACTCCCATTTTACCCTTTTATAAGGAACCTACTAGAAAAATTACAAGTTACATATCGTCGCTGTCATATCAAAATGTCGTATTGTTTAGGTACCTGTTTCAGGAAACACAAAAAACTGTTTTGTTTATAGTACTGTGTAAAAAGTAACTTTTTTTTGGGAAATTGCATAATTTTACGGTGTCTATTCTACTATAATATCCTTAAAAACAGATTGTAACTGGTACCTAGAAATTTGCAAACATACGACCAAAAAAAACAATAAAAAACATACGACATTTTGATATGACAGCGACGATATGCAAATAAAGTATAAATTAAAGTAGGGTTGTCAACTTTTTGTATATTACGGTCAGAAAGGAAAAATAAAAAGTATTTCTGAAAAATTAACAGTATTATTTTAATGTAATGAAATTTTAAAACACCGTGCCTTATGCCTTGTACTACGCAGTAGATGGAACTGTTTATTAGTAGCTCTAGTTAACAGTGAAAACAGTTTATTCGTATACTTTATTTTTATTGAACAGTGAACAGTATTTTAGAGTGAAAAACAGTATAATACTGATTTTAACAGTATGGTTGGCAACCCTAATAGTGCGTCAGATCGCATGAACATGTTTTGCCAGTCAGCGGAATTTCGCTATAATATTATAACAATAAAAAGAATAAGCGCCAGCCATTTAAAATCAAAACACTTCCACCAATAACTTCTATCCCCTGTTCACCCACTTTAATCAATACAATAAACCTTTATCTAAATCGCATTATTAGATTTATTAGTTCCCGACATCAAACAAAACAGAAATACGCACCTAATCATATTTGGTGCAAAATCTATTTTAGTCTACCTTTGACGGTTGCACCTACCCTAAAACCAGTTCAATCCGCTTCTAACTGGATCAAAGCGCCGCATTCCGGCTTGTAATAACTGCAAATTACTGGATGCCAAGTTAATTTTCGATTTGGTAAGGGATTTTGGACTTTGTGTGAAGGTTACAAGGTTTTCTTTGGAAAGAGGTGAAGTAGGGCAGTAAAAATTGGTTCATTGCGCGTTTTATGCTTTCGCAGATTGTTGGAGTAGCACAGAAATTGGCAGAAGTTTAGTTATATGGCAACCAGTTAAAAAATGGCAAGCAATCATTAGCCGTTTTTGCTAGACACTCAACTACTATAGTTTAACCAAGACCGCTGTACCGCGCCTTAGGACTGCGCGGCGAGGCGGGGTGTAGCGCTGGCGAATGAGCGATGGGACGCCGTGAGCGTTGACGAATGAGCGGCCTGCACTGCCCCCGTCTCGCCGCGCACATACCTACGGCGCGGTATAGCGGTCTTGGTCAAACTATACAACTACAACCGATATGTACATAATGTTGGGTACCGCCCGGCCAAAGAGAACTCTATAGTCATTGCTCCCGGCTATTAAAAATACACAGCGTGTTTCAAAAAGAGTTCGTCTTTGTAGAGCGCCATCTTTGTCACTCATATACCTGTGTGACAGTCTATTTTTAACACTCAATGTGTCATATAAACGCCCGCATACTGTATAGTTCTTTTACCTCTGACAGCAACACGAGCAGCAACCTTACTGCAACGAATATAAAGATCACTATGATTTTGACAGTGATTGAAAATAACTGTGAAAGGACTGAATACGTAAATTTTTCGCGGACACGACACACTCGTCTTACTGCTGTTACCCTCTTTAGTGCCAAAGGGTGAGATCGAGAACAACTCTTTTAATTCGGGCACAGAAGGCTCAATACCGACGTTATTTGATTATAGAAGGGACGATATAATTGTGTAAAGAACCATTTCAGAAAAGTGTGATAATATCACGTTGCGTTATAGTTCGTAAACAGAGGAAACGACCTGCTGTCAACGATTTTCTAGTAAGTAGTAATGTAAGTAAAAGATATACACGATATTATAATACTTTTTGCTTTTGCTAGCGGCGCGGCGGCGTCACCCGCGTGAATGTCGGAAATTATCCCACTGAAACCGTACATTTTTCCGGAATAAAAAGTAGCCTTGTGCTATTCCAGACTATAATGTATCTGTGCTAAATTTCTGTTCAGCCGTTCTGGCGTGACTGAGTAACATCCATCCAAACTACCGCATTTATAATATGTTAGTAAGATAGGATTAATAGTTGATCGCTTTTTTCATGTTTCCCATGGATTGAAAAAACTAGTCGCGCGCGGTCTCTGTCGGATCATATCGCCTTATAGTGGTTTATAATCTTGACTACCTTTAACATAACACCATCCTAGCGCGAGTACCCTTCTCTCTTATTGTACCCATAGATTATACACTATATTATATAGGTACCTGTGACAAAAACTAAATGCTACCCTACTGTGAGACATTATTAGTTATTACACCTTATGTCACTTTGACACGTGTGCACCCCCCCCCCCCCCCACCCCTCATCATCAAATCTGCTTAGCCTTTTTAAAAGCTTTATTGGCAAATGATTTGGTGATACCTACACGAAGCATAAATGGTAGTATTTTTTCCTATTAAACGTTAATTTAACTTCAGTACCTAGTTTGACATTTAAGTTAGGATTATTAAGTAAAACTGTGACTGAAAGATACTTTATAGAGCCTACTCATGAATTTATACTTTTCATACAAACGCTCGTACATGATTATAGCGTTTTAACATATCTTTCTAAGAAATTTTTGAACTAATAGGTATTTTGTGCACTGTATCTAGATTTCTATCAAAGCGAAAAATTAAAATTTGCAGAAACAAATTCAGTATAAGCCTCCAACAATCTGCTTTTTTGCACAATTTTTACCTGAACTTTGGCCGTTCATAATGTACTCATAAATTATAAAAGTAAAGAAAACCTATCGACAGGAACCTCGCACATGTAATGGAGTTTCTAAGTGACAAACATTTATTTCACAAACTTGTAAGGCTTGCAAAAAAACACGTATTTCCTGGAACAAGTTTCATAAAATTTCCGCACACTATTTTTCGTTCAATGTTATGGCGTTCTCACTTGCTTGTTAGTCAACGGGCGTTGCGCTGGATGAAGCAACAAGCTTTTCGACCATGCTCGCGTTGACGATAGACGGGCCGCGATGGGGCCTATTAAATATTTTCTGTGGGACCAAGTACGAAAGTTCCATCTAGTTGGACTGCTTTATTAGGTATTGTAACAACAAACAACAACAAAAATACAGAGCACAGAGTGGTCGTGGTCCACTGCAAATATCTACAAAAATATCGTTCACCTGAAAATTAACATTGAATTTAGACCTACGGTGACTATATTGTCACTGACAGCTGTTGAACTCGGCTGATGTTTTGTTTTTTCATTAAGGGGACTACATGACCTAAAGCGCGGTCACTGTCGGACTGCATAGAAAAGAAAGAGAAGCACTATGACACAACGCTGGTAATTTATTGCAAAATATGAAGCAATTATCGATTTACAAAAAATCTAGTGATTATACTAAAAAATTAAAACACTATCACGTTAATATGTTGCTTGTAGAATAATCTGACAAAAAATTCTGGATGATTGCATACTAGTATGGTTTTTAATCGTTAAAAGAAATTTTTAGAGGTATCTTCGTGATTTTTTTCTATCGTATCAAATTAATTGTATTATGTTTTCAACACACTATCTAACTAGCATATATCCTGAAGAATATCATATATTTTTCTAAATTTGTTTACTGCAGTAGATCATATACTTTTAGGCATTATAAAACTTGCGTTATTTGCGTTTAGGTCCTGTAATCCTCTTAAATCAGAATTTCAAAATGGACTAAGCTTAGATTAATTAGCTTAGATTATTTAACAATATTTTTAACATTTCGGCCCAACACACCACCACCAAAGAGGTTTATTGCACAATGTGGAGTTTAACTTAGGCGAGAGTGATATCAGAGGTGCAGCTAGGAGCATCTTTAGCAGCGTTGTGGTTGCACCGTACTCTCCAGAGACACTTACAGCTCTGGAGAGCAAACAACCCCCCCGGCAGATGACCTCTCCTTCCCTGACCCACCCGATGATCCGGAATCCAAGTCACTTGAAATACAGCTCAATAAATATGTGCGGTCGTGTGCTCCTTTCGAAGTGGCTCCGCCGGCGGCCTCGACGGCCTGACACCTCAACATCTGAAGGATTTTAGGGGAGGCTGGTGAGTCCCTTTTGAAAGAGCTAACGGCCCTTATCAATCGAGTGCGCGTCTCCTTTTTAAGCATATTTCATGCCGACTGGTCGAGACTCACGTGACTAGCTCGTTCTTTGGGCAAACAATTGCATTGGCATTCAACGTGGCAATGCTGCCAGTCTTCTGGGCTCGTTTCCGGACGACAGCGATACGGACGAGTACTTCGACGCCTAAGACGTCCTTTTGTTTTTGTGTTTATTTTTAGTTAGTTAGTTGTGATAAAAATTGTAAAAATATGTACTCAGGTTCCACAGGAAAATCAAATACTTACTATGTGTTTTCGAAATCCACGCGCCAATTACGAAACCTACTTCATAAATAGAATCAAAACAAAAATGACTCAAAGGAAATCACACTAGCTATTCCCCCGTCGTCGCCTGCATTTAACAACATTTAACAAAGTTACTCCGTCCGCACTAACCTTGTTACGACGTTCACTACAATCACACGCACAATTTGACGCTAATGTCGGTATTGTGCGCACTGAGCACCCCCTTGCAATGTTATTGTTCACTCGCATGGTGTATGGTATACTATTGGTGTATGTATAGAAAATTGTGTAAAATGTATTTGTTTATTGTATTATTATTGTAGAGGGTCAATATTTTGATTGCTTGTCAGGGGTTCATAAACAAATTAATTGCAATCAGTTATTCTTTAGGAACGAACTGAAAGGGGTTTCCGATCGATTCCTATTAATATCTCACTGCAGGGCAATGGAAGAGGCCTTTTTTATTTGAGATGGGTTTGCTCTTGACTTTAGTCTAGATCAGAGGCGACAGAGACAAAGTCGACGATGGAGTGAGCTTACCCAGAAGAAGCCTATTCACTCTCACTTTGCAGAGATTAGGGTTGTATGCGTTCGGAAACAAAGACGCAGAAGCGCTTAGTGCGAATTGGTGGAATAGCAACTAGGTAAGGATGGTAACTGGCAGTGCGTCTAGATGTCCGATGGTAAAAGGGGGCCGGTGGAATGAGGTCGTGGAGGTCTTGAGCACACTCACCTAAGTACAATCTGTAGAAGACCGACAAGCAGGCAATCTTGCGGCAATGAGCCAGGCTATGAAGCTTGGCATCCACCAGTTTTACGTCGCCAATGAGCCTCTTAGCTCTGCGTTCTACCGAGTCAAGCGCGGCTAGTTGGTACTTACAGAAAAAGCACGATCATTGATCACCACGATTGTTAAAGATGGGGTGGCAATTTCAGACTTATGTACCTATTTGAAATAACAACATCCCTTCTGTTTACAAGGTGTAATAGTTCAGTCACTTTAGCTCAAAAAAGGGGTCAACCTTGAACCTTGTATAGAGTTTCCAGTTTGTTATCTCTAATTACGATGTTATTTTAATGATTTATTAACTTTATACAAGGTATTTATTCACCGAGATTCACGGTTGACCTTACACTACAGTATGTATGGCTGAGCGCTGCGCGCTCTCTCCGCCTTCTATCTCAAAAACGCTTGAGCGCATGAAACAATGTTTGGAACACAATTTGTAGAAAATTTTATGTTCTACAATTTTATAACAGATGTTAACATCATTGGAGCTATAGGAACCGAGATACTCGCAAAAAACCGGTTTTTGTGACCTTTGACCTTGAATCACTTACGACGCAGACACAAAATTTTATGAGACTTTTGAGACAACTTTTATAGCTCCAAGTGTATACGAGTTTCCAGCTTATTGTCTTTAATTCCGAGGTTTACCCCTAATATGACTGGACTATAACATAAATAACGCACGAACTTCTAAAAAAAACAGCTGTTCCCTACATTTATGTTCGCATAACTCATAATAATGTAGGGAACAGCAGATTTTTTTTTTTTGTGATTTCAGGTTTGGTCCCATAGTAAAAGTTGTTCGTAATGATGAGTACAATGACCCTTTAAGAGATTGTGCGTTATTTAAGTTAATTACACCTTGTATATACGGGAGGGGTAGGCAGAGGTGCATAAAGTAGATACGCCGATATTTCGCTATAACTTGTTCCAAAACTTTTAGATGAAAGTGTAAACAAACCCTGCTCACGTTAAGTTATTACGCAAACACTCACTGAAGAGAATTATTAACACTTTTTCCAACAATAAACGTTTAATTAACATGATTAACACTTTCACTGACACTGATACGAGTATGAAGTTGACAATCTGAAAATGACACTAAAAATTTTCATACAAAATAATACCACGCCTCTAGCCAGTCGCACCACGTCTCTAGCTAGTCGTCAAAAAACAAGTCAAGGTACCCTGTAATATGGTATATTTTATTCCGGTACTTTTTTGTCTTGACACTAGAAAAATTTAAATGAGTGCAATATGACACTGGGCCATGTGGCTTCTTAGTACTGTACGCAAATTTACACGGATATAGGCGGTTTGTCTGGTTCGACTCGGTAAAGTTAACCGTCTGTGGGCGTAGCGTCATTTCAAACACGAAAAAAATACGCCTCTGACCGTGACGTCAGCGAAAGTGTTAAATTGTGTTTGAAAAATCGTTGACGAATATTTTGTAATAAATTTAAATTGGACAAATATTTGGATTGGAAAACATATTCTTAAGGTAGTGTGTATTTATTCCGATTGGATTACAGAATATCTAGGTTCCCAAACATATATTTTGAAAGGACACTGATTTGAAGACGAGATATGAGGAATTTAAAATTTCTATAGAAAACTTATTTTTCTCATATCTCCTGTTTAAATCAATGTTATTATTTAATACCTCTATATTTTTGGGAACCTAGATATTCTGTAATCCAATCGGAATAAATACACACTACCTTTAGAATACGTTTGATTTACAAATTATTTTGGTATTTCGTTTGTATGAACTACGCATGCTCCGGGGGCGTCTTAAGAAATGGGTTTTATGGGTCAATACCAGGATATGACGATCCCTATCCCTAAGAAAATTATCTCGATCCTTCTTCCAAAAACCCTGTATATAGAGGTACGTCCGATGCGGCCATATCATCGTCGTCTTCTTGGCCCTCATCTCAATTTATTTGTGGACGGTACAGCATCTCATCTTCTTCCATACATCAGCCGTCATCTCAGCATGTACCCCCTTTCTAGCCATATCATCTTTTACACAACCTAACATCGTTTCCTTGGTCTGCCGGTACAGCCAGTTCCAAAACTATCTTCACTATCACTACACCATACCAAATTTAATAAAACAAAAAGTAGATAAATTTTCAATTAATTTTATTTAAATAACTTAATAGCTACATCACAAACAAATGTACAATAATATTAATTAACAGTAATTCTTCGTTTAAAATAGGTAACTATTTTGCAAAACCGTTAACTAGTCTTGAATTCTATTGTAAAATCTTTTATCTACACTCATATCGTAAAGTTCTGATTATGAATTCAAAAATAGTACCATAATGACAGACTTTATGCATGTACATCTTAAACGAAATTAAAAAAGTTTTATTATCATACAGATTTCTTAACTACATAATGCTATAAAATAACTTTTTTTCTATTAAAGTACACTTCGGATCGACCAAGGAGTTTTCAGTTTGATTTTTATCATTGTACAAGGCGTCCAAAAAGGGTATCGGGGGTTTGGTAGCTGAATAAAATAAAAAAATGTAAACAATCAAATAGTTTTTTATGTTTTATTTATAGATATTGAACTGCAAAATTATTTAGAAAAAATAATGTTGTCGAGATGCCAACCATCACGCTGCTGACATTCCTCTAAACTCGAACAAAGTTTGGAGACAACGCGTTGATACATTGCTCGCGAGATAGCTGCCATTTCTGATTTGATAATGTGCTGCAATTGCGTCAGACTCGTCGGTGTTTTCTCGTATACTTTACTTTTCAGGTATCCCCACAGAAAATAGTCAAGAAGACTGAGATCAAGATTCCTGGGGAGGCCTGTTAAAGGTGCCGCTACGAGACCACTTTGTTCTGGAATAATTCGTTTATCGCAGCAATTGATAAGTCAGTAGCATGGCAAGTGGCTCCGTCTTACTGGAACCATGCTCTTGAGTGGTATCCATGAAACTCTTACAACTCTTGGGCCAAAAAGTCTCTTAGCATTTTGCAGTAACTTTCACTATTCACAGTGAGTGCTCAACCGCGTTGATCTTTGTGGAAGTACGGACCAACCGATGATGCCTTTACTTGACATTGCAGCCCAGACTTATGACCTTTGGGCTATGAAGTGCTAGCTGATGTTTCTGTTTTGGATTCTCCTGTGTCCAGTAACGCTTGTAACACAATTCTGCTTGTTGACGTGCCCGTTCAAATGAAAGTTGGCTACGTCGCTAAACCTATCGGTGATAGGCCCGCACACAAAAATCACGATGCATTCCCGAGTACGACTGCCTTGCTACTGAATCTCCATGATATAGTGCGCGACGTTATCCCCAGCCCGCGCCCGCGCACCGTCCCGTTACAACTTCAACACAAAAACAAAACCCCGCTACTGTTTTTGGACACCCTGTATATGAGGACCGCGCCAGGGCGCATGCGTCGTTGACCGATGATAGCTCCGGAGCCATTATTGTTTGTTTCCTTTTTGCTAACTTTGGTTTTTTATTTAAATTGGTTGGCATGAGAGTAGATAAAGTAGTGTATGAAACTGCACATAACTAGGTATTAAAACACTCGTGTTTTAATACCCCTTATTATGCAACTATTTCATAAACTGCTATTAATATATCATTCACGATAGAAAAAGAAAATACTTATTACAGTAGACGTAAGCCCACGTTCGCTCGGGCATAAAAATATCGCCGATTTTATCGCGCACTGGGTTTTCAACTCTCGGTGTTGAGCCGAATATTGAGAATGCAATACAGTGCATCCCAGGGCGTCAAAAAAAATACACTGTTGTATTTTAAACTCGCGGCCCAAAGCAGTGCATTGAAAATCCAGTGCTCGAAAAAAAACGAACCTGGGGTTCGCACAAGCGATTTTATTTTCATCATCAGGTTTTCAGTTATTAAAATTAGACCTTTTAAGCTAGTCGCTCAAAGTGCTGAAACTGTACTTATAGAAATGATTCAAGAGATATATAGGTATGTATTTTGTATCTAGGTAGGCCAGTTTTGTCGAGGGAGTTATAGCTTGTCTTAAAAAATCTTATTTTATCGTGAATGTCGCCCAACGAAAATCTACAGATTTTTTCTATGATATTATTTATTTAGGTAGTAGTGTCCATTTCATTTTTAAGCTCAAATCATCAGAAATGTTTGGAGGTACTCATATTAGTTAGTTTGATCAGTCGCTCCATACTCTTATACTGGTATAACTAACATAGTTAGGACAAAGCTAGGTACCTGATGATGATGATGTTAGTTAACAAAAAAAAAAAACACAAAGTAAAAATTGAATAGTAAATTTAATTTTGGAAGTCTTTGATTCTGTATTTTCGTTTTTTGGCACCGACTTCCGAAATTAAAGTTATTTTTCAGTTTGTAGTGTTTTTTTTTTTTTTCACTTTTTAATGAATTCGTATACTACTTGCTATGTAAATGATGTTTTATAACATCATCAACATACACCAAGTGGATTAATACGATATTATAATAAGCTAAATCAAAAGAAATTTAGGATATGGGGCCACCCCACAATCTTCCCCTATAAAATTAACAAAAAAATGATGAAAATATCGATGAACATATAATAAAGGCTGTTTTTTTTAGAGGGGAGAACTTTAAATTGAATTAAAACATACAAAAATGTTTAAATACCAATGAAATTGGCTTTATTTGATAGATAACTTTATGGCATTAATGTTTGAATATGATTTCAAGTATGTGGCCGCCGCGGCTGATGCATACATGGCGTAATCTGGAGATCTTTTCACACACTCTTCGCAGTAAATCAGGCTGCATTTCGGCAATAATGCATCGAATGTTGGCATCCACGTGCCCAATTTTTACTGGTTTATCGGAGTAGACATGCGACTTTACATATCTCCAGAGAAAATAAAGTAATGGCTTCAAATCGCACGAACAAAATGGCCAGATTTCGTGAAATTAGTCCTTCCTTAGTAAATTAAGCCAATAAAAAAGTTAACTTTTCAGAAAACTAGGCGTTGGTATCAGCCGCAGCGGCCACATACCCCGAATCATGTTCAAAGATTAGCGTCATAAAATTATCTATCAAATAAAGCCAATTTCACGGATATTAAAAGCATTTTCTGTGTTTTATTTCAATTTGAAGTTTTCCCCTCTAAAAAAAAAAACACCCGATACATATCTATTATAAAAAAAATACATACAGACGAACACAGAACGTCCTTTTTTGTTAAAAGTTAAAAAGTAAATACCTACTTACTATCGGTAAAACAACGTGTTACAGATAATTAATAGCCATTTCATGAAAATTCTGCATTCGAGTTACTTTTATTATAGCTACGAAAAACTTTTTAGCAAAAAATAAAACCGACTTCTAAAACAAAACACTACAAAGTGAAAAATAACTTTAATTTCGGAAGTCCGTGTCTTTGGTTTTGTATTTTCGTTTTTTGCCACCGACTTCCGAAATTAAAGTTATTTTTCACTTTGTAGTGTTTTGTTTTAGAAGTCGGTTTTATTTTTTGCTAAAAAGTTTTTATTTTTCACTTTTTAGTTGTGGAACCTACCCCACACAAATTCGAATACATAATTGAGCACAATAATTGTAGATATAGCCATGTAAATAACAGTGATAGGAAGTTATTAAAACATCATCACATCATCCATATAAAATAAGTGGGAAATATACGCATTATTGAAGCTAACTCAAAAACTCCCCAAGCAAAGTTAATAAAATTTATATGGGACCATCTCGGAGGTATACCCTTTCAAACAAAAAAAGAATTTTCCAAATCGGTCCATCCGTCTTTGATTAATCGCGTAACAAACATACAAAAAAAAAAAAAATACAGACGAATTGAGAACCTCCTCCTTTTGGAAGTCGGTTAAAAATCAACTTTTATTGGGACTACGAGTAACAAACAACTGATATCTCATAGTTAAATCTATATTTTGAGCTTTCCTATGCTAATTATAATTATTTACAACTTCGTTACAATACAATAAGTATGTCTAATACTGAATTAATATTAGTTTATTATCATTCAATTATTTTTACAAGGCTGTAATGTTTGGCTTACCCAGGTATGTAGGGACACACCCAGTGAATGTGATAAGTAATTAATAACAGTCCTCCACACAGAATATCAGCCATGCCGAGTGCCGACCAACCGCAACGGAGACCAACCTTCGACGCGGGAGATATTATAATGCACAAATGTGTGCACAAACACAGATGCACTCTCTCAAATAAATTAATAATATAATAATAATAATATAATAATAATAATAATATCCTGGGACATTTTCACACACGGTCATCTGGTCCCAAACTAAGCAAAGCTTGTACTATGGAAACCAGATAACTGATATACTACATATACTACTCTTTTTTTTTGTAAATACATACTTATATAGATAATTACACCCAGACTCAGGACAAACATACATGTTCATGCACACAAATGTTTGTCCTGGATGGGAATCGAACCCACGACCAGCGACATGATAGGCGGTATCTTAACCAACCACGCCAACTGGCCTGTCAAAGAATGATTGATTGGAATTGAAATTGAAGAGGGCACTAAATCACAAATTAAGAAAATGATTTGACTAAGTAGTCATTATCATGTTACCCAGTAACCGTGTTGAGGAGGTCAGATAGGCAGTCCCTCCATGTAAAATACTGGTATTCATCCGGTTAGACTGGAAGCCGACCCCAGACCCCCTAGGCAGATTGTTTTACTTAATAAACTTTCAGATGATTTAATTCTCAGTTTGCGAAATACATTATAATATTAAACTGTACAAACTAAATATATTTTATTAATAAATACTATAGTTTAAAATACAATTACTTTTTAATGACTAGACTACACACTCAAATCAGCAATCATTATTGTTTTATCATACAAAATATTACTATTATTGCACTTAATAATAATAGAGCTACAAGTTGACTAGTTATTTTATTAAATCAAATATATATTAATTACATTTATATTTTTTATTAAGTATTTAAATATTTAAAAATGAGATCGTTCGCATATTTTTTTTGTTACTCCTCATTTTGTTCTTCTCATTGATTGCTTGATTGATATAAACGACATAACTATAAACACCGTTCTTGTCAATAGTTTAGTGAGAAAACAATAATTTATCAAAAAAATATAGTAAACTTTATTAAAGATTTTTACGTGTTTCTCCGTAAGCCATTTACGAGTACAACAGGTATTTGAAAGGCCAATCAAGACAAAATAATATTAAGTGACAGATTGTCAAACTTATGCAAAATGCTGTAATTGGCTAATTGTAATAATATCAGATTATCAAATCAATTGACATGAGTTTGACACTTGAAAATTAAGTAATTAATTAATTAATTTTTCTTTTCAAAACCAGGGTAACTTACCTACTAATTGTTTTTCTAACTTTATTTTTCTAAGTACAAATTAAGTTTAAGTTAAATTTTACGTATTATTTGCAGAATAGTGATGTGCATAGTTCGATTCGCCGACAATGTCGATATCGCTGTCACTATGTTCCGTGTCTGAATCTGTCGATATTCTTGAGTTTTCAGCCTAGAAATAAAAAACGTTTTTAAAGAGAATGGCAATGTCTTAGTTCACTGGGATCTATCACTACTGACAGACAGGCTTATTACGACTATACAGATCTCTGTATAGTCGTAATAAGCCTGTCTGTCAGTCAGAAAGGTATGGTCAAATTTAAGGATGGGGTACAGACCATCAAACTGAACTACTTTCTCCATGGGATCAACATCGAAATCAAGAAAAAATATCAGCCGTCCCATACATTTGGGTCGAGTGGGTATTGAAGCTTTGTATGGGGCAGCTGATGTTTTAAAATGATTGATAAATGATTTTTATTTCTGTAAGTAGGTTTGTACAAACACTTTTACAAGTCAATCATGTTTTTTTTTTTTTAACTAGATGAGGTCGGCGTTTCCTATCTGACTACTCTGAGAAGAAAGGCCGAAACAAACTCAGAGGTCACAGTCTCTTATAAAGTCCAGACATAATCTTGGTCTCTTCATGTGAAGACCATGTAGATTGGTGTCGGAAATGGTCTTTTGAGGAAAGAACCACACAGATTGAGAGGACCTCTCCAGTCAGTGCACGCATTTGTCAGTAATCGCGCAGCTCAACTCAGAACTTAAGGAGCTCAACGATTCGACGAACAATACCAAAGAAAGGACATTGGGGTAGGCCGCATAAATTACTCAAACTGCCAGACGATGATTAAAAATAACTGAGAGAAAAAATAAAACAAACAAAAAAAGCAATGACCTACATAGTCTTCACATTCACAATAAATTAAAATAATATAATACGACCGACCATAACGTAATGCTTGTTGATATAACAGCTCCTTATGACGAGAACTTTGTGAAAGCTGAGAACGATAAACAAATCAAGTATACCTATCTTGACTTGGCTCGCCAGGTTGTCGACATGTGGGATTAAACCCAGAGCCTCGACCTACACCTGAGGAGGCTCTTATTAGGCAGTTGTATCAAGGGCTTGATTCTCTTTGAAACTCTGACATTTCAGCAGATGGTAGTAGTTCAATGAGATTTTGCTAGGTTTACACGGCATTGTATGTGCCACTAGGTATTCGGTAAGATTTATCCTTCAAAAAACGTGCGGTGTAAATGCCGCGTGAACGGGGCCTTAAGATACTAGGTATAGAGATGCTAATGCTGATATGCTATAATTCAAATTCTGTAAATACATATTTTTTCATACTGTATATTGCTGCATTTTATTGTACCCACTTTCTATACAAATAAATAATTATTCTATTCTATTCTAACAATATCAACATACAAACTGCCACTGACCTGCAAAATGCATTAACTTAAGGAAATTTGAATTTCGGCTACCTTAGCGCATCCCTCTTAAGAGGATTGTGAAGTGCCGATACGCGACGCGATTTTTGGAGGCAATTACCTACATTTCATACAATTATTTACATAAATATTGTTTCGGGCGATAACATTTTTACTCCCTTAAACCTTTACGGAATGAGACAATGTTAGTCTCATTACATTTAGTACACTTTAATCTAGGTCTGTACGTTTTTTGTTTTTAGTAACTCAATTTAATTTAATTTAAAAAAATAAAAATGCTCGAGGATGTTTTCATGTCAAAAATATAGATATTAAGATGCTAATAACTTATATCGTATGCAATGTTTCTTTATAATAAAAACGTACGGACTTAGTTTTTTATTATACCTACAACATTACAAAAATTATGAAAATTAGACTATGTTTACAGGGAGAAAAACGTTATCTCTTTTTGTATGAAAATTTACAGCTTAAAATCAAAAATCCTCTTAATACGATATCAAAGAGACTCCTATAGTCTCTTACAGCTCGGAAGAGCTCCTTCTAAAAGAATCTACCTCTAATACACCCTTCACGTTCTTTAATCTATCTAACTATATAAATAAAAATCAATTGCCGAATGTATCCAATTCTTTTTTTTTTTTTTTGTTGTGTTTGTTTTTTTTTACTGTCAGGACAAGGTTTGTATGAAAGAAAATGTTTTAAAACTTGCCGGGAAAATTGGAAAATTCGGGAAAACTAAAAGTGCATTTTCTATAGGAATTTTGTATGAAATATTGAAATTTTGACAAGACAACGTTTGTCGGGTCAGTTAGTATACCTATAAATAAAAATGAAATGCTGTTCGTTGGTAAGCGCATCACTTTAGAACGGCTTAACCGATTTGGTTATATTTTGTTTTAAAATGTTTGTAATAGACCGAATTAAGTTTTTATTAAAGAACATTTGGAAAAGTTTCCCGAAATCTTTTCAAATTCAGGAAATACTGAACGTCCTTTTTCTATGGGATTTTTTTTATGAACTATTGATATTTGGATAGGACGACATCTGTCGGGTCAGCTAGTATATTAATAAGAATGATTATATGTATATAACACTCACCTTTCGACTCTCAGAATGTGTCGCTGGATGTTTTGTGGTAAAGTCTACTGCTGCAGCTCCTGGAGAGAACGAAACAAATAGTATTAAGTCAATTCAATATATTTATTCAATAACAATTCACATTGCTTTCGAATATAATCCAGCATTAAACAAAATGATTACATTTGATTCGATGATGAACTGATAATAATTTAGACATATGTTTGAGAATAATTTGTAGGTACTTAAATATTCTAAAAAGATCGCGTGGCATTATTATAATACGAGTATATGCGTATCACACATTCGTAGCGCGTAGCAAACCGGTTGGCGTAGCGGCCGCTACACCGTAGCAACCTACGTAGTCGTTGGATCCTAACTAATAAATACGAAAGTGAGTTGTTTGTTTGTAACGCTTTCACGCTAAAACGGCTGAACGGATTTGGATGAAATTTGGCACATGGGTAGAGCGTGACCTGTAGAAGGACATATGCTACTTTTTATCCTGGATCGCAGACGAAGTCGCGGACAACAGCTAGTACCTAATATTATAATTAAAAATTACTTCTTCGTATCAAAAATACGTAAACTTAGACAAAGTTGCAGACTACCTCTATGGTAACATTTTGACTTTAATAATATCATTCTCCTACCCTCTTATCCCAACCAATCTAGTTCAAAATCAAAATCCAAAGTCATTTAATCAAATTAGGCTGAGAATCAGCACTTTTTGAATGTCAAAATTACATAAGACAGTCCCCCATAACACCCGCCCTTCACCACTTCCTAGTGCTTTAGCTGGGGAGAAGAAGTGGCGCAAGAAACTCCGCAGCAGCGCAGCTGTCTGTTCAGTTAAAAAAAATTGCATCTATACAACACTGCGCATAATAATTTAGGTACATTACGCAACACAAAACATTAAATTAAATTATTTGCTATAAGTAAGCTAGCACACGCCAATACACCAAAAAAAAATCGAAAACTATACTCAAGCAGAAATAAAAATACAAAACTAAAAACGTAAGCAGAACTTTATACCTAAATAAAGGCCTCCAGTAATACAGGATGTGCCCACTTACATATATGAAGATTGTATATGAAGCTGAAACTCGAAGTCACAAATGATAAACTAGGACATCGAAGTAAAATAAACAAAGTTAATTACTAATAACAAAACAACCAAGGACAGCAAGACGACAAGTCGAGGTCGGCGAAACATGTCCCTTTCGTCCATACTGACTTTTAATAATAATAATTAATTGACCTATTACTTTGACAGCCGTTTTATTTCCTTGCAACAAGGACGGTCTTCGAAGTTAAGATGTTAGTCTTGCAGTTGATTGTAGGTAGGAAGGAAGAATTTACTAAACCCCCTTATATTACTTTTCAATTCCTCCATCGATTTAAAACATTGCCCCCATCTTGCAAAACCCGACAATACGCAGACAAAAATCATTATACAGCCAAGACGCTGCAATGAAAAGAAACCAAATCAAATTACTACCTACACACAATTACAATCTCTAACAGTACACAATTAAATCCATTTTCGCTTGCACACCTTATTCCCCTCCCCTTAACGCCATTACCAACCGATTTTGAACCCAAAATCTAAAGAGATAAGTTGCGAAATAGCTTACAAACGATTCTAAGACGTCGGTTGCCTAGCAACGGCGCCATATTGCGTCTAATTTGATTTGACAACGTCTTGGTCTTGAGTTGCGGCGTCGCAGAGACATTATTAAATTGAAGTGTCCTGAGGTTTAAGATGGCAACTTAGGGGAACGGAAGACTTCAAGATACTGGACTTTGTACATAATATACCTACAATATGGTTCAAAATCACTGAAAATACCTATACAATTTAATTTTGAGGAAAAGCTACCCTGAGAAGTATTAGTACAGGCGAGTTCACTAATATATTGGCAGGGACAATGTTTCTAAATATTTAAAGCGTTAAAATGATTATATAGTTCTACACAAACTTAAGACATCAATAAAATGTTATCTTAAAAACTGTCCATAAATATATTACGGCAGTGCACTCAACTACTCTAGATTTCAATATATTTGGTGCAACCTATGATTCGTAAATATCTATGTGCTTTGAATATACATGGCCTTTATCATTAAATTTATTTTTGCTTGCCGGAGCAGAAGTACGAGTAATAATGCAATGTTGCCGTTCGTAATAGGATTGTATCAATCTGACAACGTTGCGTAGTAGGTAGCTGTATTATTTCATTAATTAAGTTTGAGCAAATCTTAGGGTCAACGCAGACTATATTTGTTTGACTACCTATTTGTTTAAAACTTTTCAGTCGGTTTTACAAATAAAAATAACATTTTAAGCACATTAGTATTTCATTTTTATTTTATTATTTATAAATACTTATTTAGTTCTTCTGAAAACCTAACATTTAAAAGACAAAAGATTACAATAGGATATACTTCTGAATTGTTCTGATTGTTCAAAGAATTTAAGACAACAATTCGAGACAAGTCAAATTGTCAAAATGTTTATCATAGAAAAATTGCATAGATATTGATATTTGATGATTCTTTCACTAACGTTAAATACTTTCAGGAAGGTTTTAGTATATAATACATTAAGTAATTATTCTTATGTACAAAGTTATATACATAAATGTGCTGTATCTCCGGCATTTCTAAGCAGATTTTGATGATTCTCCTTTTCGTTCGTCTTGGGCTTATATAATTGTATATTCAACGAAAAATGGAAAAATAAATTTACTTTAAAAATAGTAAAAACCGACTTCAAGTCCTAAAACGAATATAATAAATTTATTCGTTTTAGGATTTGAAGCCGGTTTTTTACTTTTTTAAAGTAAATTTTCTCGACTATATTGGGGTCGCCCAGTATTTTAAATGGAGCGACTGCCTATCTAACCTCCACAACCCAGTTACTGGGTAACACGATATCTCATGGTAAGACTGGTTGTCAGACTTTCGGGCTTCTGACGACCCGTAGGTAACAACTGTCAAAGATTTACGAATGACAGGCGGGACCAACCACTTCCGAGGCATGGTGGGGTCTTGGTTTGTAAAGATGGTCAACGATCCACGGACCAACCGCGGCAAGTATAGCTTAACCTGATCGATCGAGTTATTACTTAGCCACTAGCCCCTCAATGGTGAAAGTGCGAAAAAATAATCTTCTAAATTCTGCAATTCATTTTAGCTTACATACCAATTTCCATTTTTTATTTTTCAAGATATTATGTCCGCCTTGGTATGGTTATTTTTACTTGCGTATATACAATTTAAATATAAATTTGTTTCGATTATTACTTTTTCAATTTTATAATTTGTTCTCCTTATGCTGAAAGCCAGATAGTTTTAGACAAATATGTAACCACTTAAAAAAAAAACGCAATGTATTACGTAGGTACTGCTGTTGCTATGCTCACTTATAAATTTCAGTCTATTTCTATACGTGAAGACTTGTGATTGGCTTCCTGTTGACTATTGTTTCCTTTTTATTAAGTTTTTTTTTAGCTGTAAGTCTTCCATCTATAATATAAAAATGAATCACTGAATGTGTTGCTAAGCGCAAATCTCGAGAGCAGCTGAACCGATTTTGCTAATTCTTTTTTTTTAGAATATTCCTTGAAGTACGAGGATGGTTCCTACGGAGAGAAAAAATTAAAAAATTGCCTGAAAGGGTCTAAAAACAACACTTTTCTATACTCCCATATAATCGATTCGTAATAATACGATAAGACGATAAGTCAATTTGAACTTTAATACCATACCATAAATATAATAAGTGTTAGTGGAGAGGTTCCGGGAAGGCTAATCAATTTAGTGACGTTAGTATTCCTGAACAGTTGTAGTCCTGAATATAGCAGAATAAGTATTAAAAAAAAAAAAATGAAGAATCGACTGTTAGGCGGTACGAAGTTCGTCGGGTCAGCTAGTGTTTAAATAAATAAATAAATCAATTTTAGAACCAGCATCTCTTTTAAAAACCCGCGATCTTTACTATCACGTATGTATACTTACCACGTATGTATACGTCATTTCCCCAAGGTAGGTACCTACTCGTATTCTGTAGTGGAACTACACACGAAATTCTCTAGCAAACAACAGTTAATTGGACAAGTTCAGAGCGGAACTGTGCAACAAGGAGGTATTTCTTGGGAAGTACGAAACTATGTTGCTCACTAACTAGGTATTATTAGAAAGTTTGGTCTGAACTGCATGAGAGGGAGAACGTCGTCGATATATCAAAATGAACAGGCGATGGAAACGAAATATGATGTTAAGTCAGGCAAATATAATTTTTTTTTAAACTTTTTAGCAAAAAATAAAACCGACTTCCAAAACAAAACACTACAAAGTGAAAAATAACTTTAATTTCGGTAGTCGGTGTCTTGGGTTTTGTATTTTCGTTTTTTGCCACCGACTTCCGAAATTAAAGTTATTTTTCACTTTGTAGTGTTTTGTTTTGGAAGTCGGTTTTATTTTTTGCTAAAAAGTTTTTATTTTTCACTTTTTAGTTGTGGAACCTACCCCACACAAATTCGAATACATAATTGAGCACAATAATTGTAGATATAGCCATGTAAATAACAGTGATAGGAAGTTATTAAAACACCATCACATCATCCACATAAAATAAGTGGGAAATATACGCATTATTGAAGCTAACTCAAAAACTCCCCAAGCAAAGTTAATAAAATTTATATGGGACCACCTCGGAAGTATCAAACAAAAAAATAATTTTCTAAATCGGTCCATCCGTCTTTGAGTAATCACGTAACAAACATACAAAAAAAAAAAAAAAAAACATACAAGCGAATTGAGAACCTCCTCCTTTTGGAACTCGGTTAAAAAATTAGGCGCAGTTCGTTTTCGTGAAAGCAGATTGAAATTTTACTACGGTTTCCGATACTGCCGCAGCCATTGTATTTGCTCGACACTAGACTTAGTAGGCTCATTGCATTACTTATAGGTAAAGTAAGCTTTCAAAAAACAATGATATTTTTCAGTTCTGAGTAGATTTACGGCCGATATGACACTATATCTTAAACTTTTTTGCTATTTCAACAGATTGTCTTACAGTTTCTGACTTGCTCGGCACTAGACTTTTTAGGCTCATTGCATTCCTTTTGATGCAAGCTTTCTTCGATTGTTTTTTTTTTTCATTTCTGAACAGATTTACGGCCGATATGCGACGACATCTGACATTATTTTGCTATTGTCAATTTCATATCAGTTTTTAACCCTATTTTGGCCAATATTTCTGTTTTGTTTCTCGTTAGGTCCTGGTGGTTCTTTGTCAATTTTTGACAAAAACATCAGAATAACTGATCTAGATAAACACGTTTTTGCGCTATACGAATTGATATTTGGACGCATAGTGAATGAATAGTAGAGGGCCACGCGCATGCGCGTGAACTCGCAGTGTAACGTCACACGCAAATTATATCCGGCGTTCAAATTGTTATAAATATGAGCTATCTTTTGAATGCCCAACGATTACTCTAACATTAAAAGTCTCGTAGTTATTAGCGGTTGAAATCTTACATGTTTTTGTTAGTCAGAAATACACCAGTACTCCGAGTGAAAAGACGTTTCCATGTCAATAAAATAATTGTTAAGTAAATTGACTACCTACCAACTAAATTGTCCGTATATTCAAATCACAACTGCACCAGGGACTCGTGGCTAAGTAATAACAGCCGCACGGGACGAGCATTGTTCCAGATACCAAGCAGTGGAGTTATTTAATAGGTTACCCACTAATTTAAAATTATTAGTATATAGCTCTCTCACACTCACTCAAAATGAATTAAAAGCCTTCTTGATAGAAAAATGTTTATACTCAGTCTCAGAGTTTATGTCAAACGATAAAATATAATTCAATCTATAAATTAGTTTTTTTAATGTATACTACTCTACTATTTTGACCTAGATTTTACATTATACTTACGATTGATTTGACATTATATTTATTTTTTGATATACTTTGTTTGAATTATTTGACTACTATTTTACTTTTCAATTTAATTTTAATTGGGCTTGCAAATGTATTGTTCTTGCATGTAATAACTTAACTTTATTTAATTATTTAATATGTAATGTTCAACACAATGTAATATTGTTTAATGAATAAATGAAATGAAATGAAATGAAATCAATCAAGTTAAGCTACGTTTGCCGCGGTCGGTCTGTGCATGGGTGACCATCCATTTCGCACTGAAACCCCTTCGTGCCTCGGAAAGCACGTTAAGCCGTTGGCCCCGGCTGTCATTCGTGGATCTTTGACAGTTGTTACGGGTCGTCAGAAGCCTGAAAGTCTGACAACCGGTCTTACCAAGGGGTATCGTATTACCCAGTAACCGGGTTGTGGAGGTTAGATAGACGGTCGCTTCATGTAAGATACTGTTATTCAGCTGTATCCGGTTAGACTGGAAGCTGACCCCAACATAGTTGGGAAGCGGTAGATGATGATGATGATATTCAAATCATGACTGTCATTCTTAGATAGTTGCATACAATGGCTATACCACGGTAAATTGACGCAGAGCGTCAATTTGATTTCCCTAGCTTTGCCTGACCAAGCTGTAGGTCACAAAGAGACTCCATTTGAACTTCGAAATTATGTCTATCTAGAGATTTTTTGTTCATTATTAAATATACACTATAAAATGCAATATAGGTTTAATCTAACACTAAAATATTATGTAAACTTGTACGAAAGAAGGAAAAAAGGGCACCAAAAAATTATTCGTACGCATCGCTGTCAGTGAGAAAAGTGCCCAAAAGGCTGGCAGCATTGCCACGTTGGATGGCAATGCTGATTATTTGGCCTGAAAATAGTCCAGCCCTCTGGTTACGTGAAGAGTCGATCAATTTGTCTATCTACCATATTCATCAGAGGAAGTATCAATGAAATGCTTCATTCAGTCTTAAAACACCGCAATGGATATATTGTAGATTTGTCAATGCGAGTGATGCACTTAGGTTGCAGGGTCATTCATACCCACTGACCTTATCTTCTAAGTAGGTATATCAGCAAATATTGCAAAGACTCGTAAATTATTCTTTGGAAGATCTAAAGTATAATATTTTTATGCCGTCCGACGCCGTGTGCCTATCTGTATTAATTATTCTTAGATTTGTATATCTAAAAATTTCTTGACGATTCATATGCATTTTTTGACAAAAGGTGCTGCACCAGGGTCATGTGACTTAGCCAGTGACATTGTTTACATAAATTATCTATGGTTAATAATACCGACGGTGCAATAATGCATATTTGCGAACGGGCCGACGGCCGACGGCAACGAAAACAGCATGAAACCATCACAATCAACATAACATCCTCACCTCGTTGCTGTTGTTGCTTCCTCATCTGCTTCTTATGCTTCATCCTTCGGTTCTGGAACCAGGTCTTGACCTGCGTCTCCGAAAGGTTCAGGGCTCCAGCCAGCTCCACGCGCTCGGGAGTTGACAGGTACCGCTGGGATTCGAAGCGTTTTTCTAGGCCTGAATAGGCGTCATTATTATTAAGAAATAAATAGGAAAAAGAATTTAAGTATTCAAGACACGCACAGGAAATAAACAACTAACCTGCTAACAAATGCTGTTGCATAATACTAATAACCTGCTAGTAAATGCTGTTGCATAATGCTAACAACCTGCTAGCAAATGCTGTTGCATAATACTAATAACCTGCTAGTAAATGCTGTTGCATAATGCTAACAACCTGCTAGCAAATGCTGTTGCATAATACTAATAACCTGCTAGTAAATGCTGTTGCATAATGCTAACAACCTGCTAGCAAATGCTGTTGCATAATACTAATAACCTGCTAGTAAATGCTGTTGCATAATGCTAACAACCTGCTAGCAAATGCTGTTGCATAATACTAATAACCTGCTAGTAAATGCTGTTGCATAATGCTAACAACCTGCTAGCAAATGCTGTTGCATAATACTAATAACCTGCTAGTAAATGCTGTTGCATAATGCTAACAACCTGCTAGCAAATGCTGTTGCATAATGCTAACAACCTGCTAGCAAATGCTGTTGCATAATACTAATAACCTGCTAGCAAATGCTGTTGCATAATACTAACAACCTGCTAGCAAATGCTGTTGCATAATACTAATAACCTGCTAGTAAATGCTGTTGCATAATGCTAATAACCTGCTAGCAAATGCTGTTGCATAATGCTAACAACCTGCTAGCAAATGCTGTTGCATAATGCTAACAACCTGCTAGCAAATGCTGTTGCATAATGCTAACAACCTGCTAGCAAATGCTGTTGGATAATGCTAACAACCTGCTAGCAAATGCTGTTGCATAATGCTAACAACCTGCTAGCAAATGCTGTTGCATAATACTAATAACCTGCTAGTAAATGCTGTTGCATAATGCTAACAACCTGCTAGCAAATGCTGTTGCATAATGCTAACAACCTGCTAGCAAATGCTGTTGGATAATGCTAACAACCTGCTAGCAAATGCTGTTGGATAATGCTAACAACCTGCTAGCAAATGCTGTTGCATAATGCTAACAACCTGCTAGCAAATGCTGTTGCATAATGCTAACAACCTGCTAGCAAATGCTGTTGCATAATGCTAATAACCTGCTAGCAAATGCTGTTGCATAATGCTAACAACCTGCTAGCAAATGCTGTTGCATAATGCTAACAACCTGCTAGCAAATGCTGTTGCATAATGCTAATAACCTGCTAGCAAATGCTGTTGCATAATGATAACAACCTGCTAGCAAATGCTGTTGCATAATACTAATAACCTGCTAGTAAATGCTGTTGCATAATGCTAACAACCTGCTAGCAAATGCTGTTGCATAATGCTAACAACCTGCTAGCAAATGCTGTTGCATAATGCTAATAACCTGCTAGCAAATGCTGTTGCATAATGCTAACAACCTGCTAGCAAATGCTGTTGCATAATGCTAATAACCTGCTAGCAAATGCTGTTGCATAATGCTAATAACCTGCTAGCAAATGCTGTTGCATAATGATAACAACCTGCTAGCAAATGCTGTTGCATAATGCTAATAACCTGCTAGCAAATGCTGTTGGATAATGCTAACAACCTGCTAGCAAATGCTGTTGCATAATGATAACAACCTGCTAGCAAATGCTGTTGCATAATGCTAATAACCTGCTAGCAAATGCTGTTGGATAATGCTAACAACCTGCTAGCAAATGCTGTTGCATAATGCTAACAAACTGATAGCAAATGCTGTTGCATAATGCTAACAACCTGCTAGCAAATTCTGTTGCATAATGCTAACAACCTGCTAGCAAATGCTGTTGCATAATGCTAACAACCTGCTAGCAAATGCTGTTGCATAATGCTAATAACCTGCTAGCAAATGCTGTTGCATAATGCTAATAACCTGCTAGCAAATGCTGTTGGATAATGCTAATAACCTGCTAGCAAATGCTGTTGCATAATGCTAATAACCTGCTAGCAAATCTTGTTGCATAATGCTAATAATGTGCTAGCCAATGCTGTTGCATAATGCTAATAACCTGCTAGCAAATGCTGTTACATTATCATCATCCTAGTCTTCTTTAAAATTAATTTGGGGTCTAGAGCATGTCTTATTTCTACATAAATACATTCACAGATATGTATCTGGCCGATAAAGATGTCTCTATCGGCCTTTATCTCAGTATTCGCCCTATTTCTAGCCATATCATATTTTACACAATCCGTTCCTTGGGTCTTCCTTCTTCTAAACTGACTTCACATAAGTGCGGAACCCACCAGTCAAAACTAATTTTAATAGGTATCGGAATTCCATGACAGAAAATTAAACAAAACCAAAGACACTGACTTTTGGAATTAAAATTATCTATCAATTTATAAATTTAATTTTCGAAGGTGACGTTTTTGAAGTCAGTTATTTTTCTAAAAGAATAGCCATTTTGTAACCGGATTATAACTTTGAAAACTTGCCTGTTAACTGTGGATCGGAGAACACCGTTCTTGCTTTCCGCCGTCGGCAGTGCTTCAACGCAGACAACGATAGTTCTGACGGAGTGAATAGAGCATGGTATGGCACTCCTGAAACAAACGAATATTCATGTTCTTAACACGTAAAACGTATAAGCATCTCATCATCTGTCTGCCGTCCCCAACTATGTTGGGGACGGCTTCCCAAATATGTTGAGTCCAGCTTCCAGTCTAATAGGATTTCTTTTATTTTACAGTAGTACCTCCATTAAAAAAAAAAAAAACAGAAACGTCTTAACTTAAAACTTAACAAATATACTAGAAATATCGACAAAAAATTTCACAGATTACTAATCTAAATATTTTTTTTTTTAAATTGTGTTTGCTAACGTTAACTTTAGTCACGGCAAAATTAAGTAATAAAAACCGGCCAAGTGCGAGTTGTTGTTGAGCAAGGGTTCCTTGCCATTATCTCTTAAATATTTATTTTATTCTGTTTTTTTAATATTTGTTGTTATAGCGGCAACAGAAGTCAAAGTTTGACTTTGACTTCAAAGTCAAAGTCATTTATTTCGAAACAATATACATTGTGTAGAAATTTTGTAAAATAAAACAGTTCATTCTAAGATAATTAATACTACAATAAAACAAGTAGTCAAATAAAAAGGAAAAACGACAATCAAATTAGTATAAAAAGATAAGATCAGTGATTTATGACATCCAATTTTCTAAGAATATTGTAATAAAATAAAAAAATTGTGTAAATAGTGTAAAAAAAAGATTAATAATGTGTCATCTAATTTTCTGTGAATAATCAATAATAAAAATATAATGTCAAACATAAATAAAAAGAAAATAAAAACAAATTGTCATACAAAGGTTCGTAATAATATGTCATCTAATTGTAAAATAAAATGTCAAAGATAAAATTTATAATTATACTAAAGATGGTATGTCATTTACTTAATAATCTATGAGTAATACAAAAATAAAACATATAAAAATTTAAAGCAAGAATAGTCAACATATAATTTAAAATTAATTCCAATCTAGAACGGTTGTCGCTTATCATCTAGGTACTCATCGACGCTGTAATAGCCCTTCCTCAATAAATATGTCTTCAATTTGTTTTTAAATAAGTTTGCGCTATTTATGCTTTTAAATTCTAAGGGAAGCTTGTTGTATAGAAATACTGATTGGTACCTAGGGCTGTGATGAACCACGTTTATTTTCGGTTGGATTGTGTTAGGAAAATCTTTCCTGCGTGTATTAACTATAACTTGTCGTTGGTCATCAGTTTCAGATTTATGCAAGTTCTTAACAAAACTTGTTAGCAGCACCAGTATATAAAGACATGGCACTGTCAAAATATTAAGTCTTATAAAATGGTCTCTGCACGAATCCGTCTGTTTTAGGCGGAGCATTGTCATTAGGGCTCTTTTTTGAAAGAAGAACAAAGAAATACATCATCTGTGAAAAAATGTCAAGTGTCTAACTATTACGGTTCATGAGATACAGCCTGGTGACAGACGGACAGACAGACGTACAGTGGAGTCTTAGTAATAGGGTCCCGTTTTACCCTTTGGGTACGGAACCCTAAAAAGGGAGTAATAAAAAGTAGCAGAACAAAAATAGTTTGTGTGATAGATCCTACAGGTCTACACATAATAATGATAAATTGCGTACAGCCAGCTTCAGCTAAATGCTAGTATTTTATATGAAGCGACCGCCTACCTGACCTCTACGACCCAGTTACTGGGTAACACCATACCCCTTGGTAAGACTGGTTGTCAAACTTTCGGGATCCTGACTGTCAAAAAATGAAGGAATATTGAATGTCACAAATGACAGCCGGGACCAACATCTTAACGTGTTTTTCGAGCCACGGAGGCGTCTCAGTGCGAAATGTATGGTCACCCATACACGTACCGACCGCAGTGTCTGTAACTTAGCCACGAGCTTTAAATAAATGTAGGTAGGTCAATGACCTTTATTTACACTAATTATAGAAAGGGGGCTTGTGGCTAAGTAATAACAGCCGCATGGGCCGATCGATCAGGTTAAGCTACGCTTGCCGCGGTTGGTCAATTAAAGCAGTTGGCTGCGACATATACGTAGTCGGGCCATAAGTTCTGTCACATAGGTAAAATTTCGAATTTAGAATGCAAGCCGAGGAAAATATTATGAGCATTCGAAATTTGAATATTTAAAGAAAATAAAAACAAAGGGTTTCTGGAATTTTGTTCATTTTCTAAAATGGAATGGACGCGCAAAGAAGACAGAGTCGCAGTAATTGCATTGCATCGTTGCGGTCACGCGCCAACTGAGATTTACAAACTGCTGAAAAATTTGAAAATTCCACTGAGATTTATTTGTCGTACTATCAAACGATTCCGGGAAGGTTCAAGATTAGAAGATAAACAAAGGAGCGGTCGACCTCGTACTGTTCGGACTCCAGCGGTCATTAAAGCGGTGAAGGCGCGAATCCAACGAAATCCTGTCCGCAAGCAAAAAATGTTGGCTCTGCAAATGGGGCTAAGCAGAACTATTGTTAAAAGGGTGTTAAATGAAGACCTAGGACTGCGTGCTTATAGAAAAAGACAGCACATCTTCTTACCGCACGGCTGAAGAAAATCAGACTCGAAAGAAACCGGGTTTTGAAAAGGCGGTACGCGGGAAAAAATACCGCGAAACACTTTTTTCAGACGAAAAAATTGTTAATGTTGAGGAGAGTTTCAACAAACAAAATGATAAAGTGTATGCATACTCTAGTGAAGAAGCGAGCAGACGTGTGGCACATGTTCAGCGTGGTCATCACCCTTCGGTATTCATGATTTGGCTTGGGGTGTCCTATTTGGGGGGTCCAACGAAGGTGTTTTTTTGTGAAAAAGGAGTGAAAACCAGTGCCCTTGTATATCAAAACACAATCCTAACAAACATTTTGGAAACTCTTTCAAAAACAATGTTCGAAAACAAGCACTGGGTATATATACATAAGGCGAAAAGTACCCAAAACTGGCTCACGAACCGTGAAATCGGCTTTATCAGGCATGAGGATTGGCCCTCATCCAGTCCAGACTTGAATCCCTTGGATTACAAAATACGGCAGCACTTAGAGGAGAAGGTCTGCGCTAAACCCCATCGCAATTTGGAGTCACTTAAAGCATCCCTGATTAAAGCAGTCGCCGATATTGACATGAACGTCGTGCGTGCTTCGATTGATGACTGGCCTTGCAGATTGAAGGCTTGTATTGAAGCAAGAGGAGGATATTTCGAATAATTTGAATGTAATGTAAATCTGTATTTTATACCCTTTCATTTGATGTATAAATGTTTGTAGTGCGTAACTCATTGTGTCAGTTATTTAATACTCAATACTCAATACTCAAATCTTTATTAGCATTCCATATGTTACATAACAGGTGGTACAAATTACATAAAGTATAGACACAATATGGACCCGAAGGGCACAGCTTAAAGAGGTTCGGAGAGAAACTTAAGAACTATGTAGTCATTACAAAATTTTTTAATAATTATATTTAACTTTCCATATGTGACAAAACTTATGACCGGACTACGTACACTGGATAAACTTCCTATAGATAACTAAAAAACTATTAAGATTAGAATAATAGATAATATTGTGTTGTATTTGAGATCTCGCTAGAGTTCACGGCGACGCGGCGGCGGACAGGCAGGGCATAACCAAGCAGCCTGCTCGTATTACCAGAAGGGTTAGATCCAATGTAATAGGGTTAGATACTGCATCGTTGATGTAGACTACCTACATCAACGATGCCCATGCTCAGTTCGGGCAGAATGTTGTAATAGGTCCATTCGATGGAAAGTCGTGTTTTCTTCGTCTTGTCCATTAAAAATTTATCGGGAGTAACTCAGCGTCTGGATTTTTGGCAATGTAATGGCTATGCTCGCCCCCTGTTAAATGGGTCTTTGAAAACAAGACGCAGTAATATTGTGTGACAGACCGTGGAGTAAAGTAATACTCAGGTTCTTGACGCACTAGTATATTTTCAAGCAGCACTTCCACCTTAGAATCCAAGTTCACAGTCGATCTCAATTTACACAATCATTCTTTTATATGACTCAGAAGTCGTTACAGTACAATTTAACTTAACAAATATAAGATACATCCGGTATGTTGTTTTAAAGACTCAAAAATTATTCAACTGTTGGTAAAAGCAGTAAATAATTAAATTAGAATTATAGTGAATTAAATAAATTAATAAGTATGATTTTATACTCGAGTCATTCTATATTCGACAATCTCTAATGACGTCTCTACTGGTAAGTATTTTAAATGCATGAACAATTACGTTATTGGTCTTAATTTACAATTAATTCATAGTACTGATTCTAATTGTTAATAAAGAGATATTACATGCTCCCAATAATTGTTTATAATAAATCAAAATATATTATTCATAAGGATGTGACGTATGTTACGCTTACGAGGTGGAGTCAAGGGGCGATGATTACTCGCTAACACTTGGCAATATACAACTTGTAACTTAAATAACGCACAACTTCTTAAGGGGTCAATGTGCCTACACATCATTATGAACAACTTTTATTACAGGACCAAACCTCAGGACCAATCACAAAAAAAAACCGCATAATTTTGACGAGTTAGGCGAACATAAATGTAGGGAACAGCTGATTTTTTTTTCGTGGTTTCAGGTTTGGTCCCATAGTAAAAGTTGTTCATAATGATGAGTACAATGACCCCTTAAGAGGTTGTTCGTTATTTAAATTATACCTTGGATATATTTGGGTTTAGGCACTATATATATCTACAATCAATCTGCCTAGCCTTTTCCCAACTATGTTGGGGTCGGCTTCCAGTCTGACCGGATGCAGCTGAATACCAGTATTTTACATGGAGCGACTGCCTCCACAACCCAGTTACTGCGTAATACGATACCCCTTGGTAAGGCTGGTTGTCAGACTTTCGGGATTCTGTCGACCCGTAACGACTGTCAAAGATCCACGAATGACAGCCGGGACCAACGGCTTAACGTGCTTTCCGAGGCACGGAGGAGTCTCGGTATGTAAAGATGGTCACCCATCCACGGACCAACCCCGGCAAGCGTAGCTTAACGTGATGGATCGACCCGTGCGGCTGTTATTACTTAGCCACAAGCCCCTCTTCCACTATATCTACATCTCTGCATAACCGAGTATGGATACGATTTCGTGGAAAACGTGAGACATGCTATGCTATATGTCTCGAGACATATGTCTCCATGTTCGTTCTGAGCTTTATTTAGGTCGCCAAAGAAGTGTCAGCTATTTGACATAGACGTCAATCAGTCTACTGACGTTCTTGTCCCTGGGTGATTGACGTTCCTGTTTCCATCCTACTGGTTCTTCAAACGTCAAAGTCAGCTGCTAGCACATGTATATTTATAATAGCGTTTTTCGGCAATTTTCTGCCGATATCCGTCTTCAGAAATTTTCATTTTCACCCGAAAAACGTAAAATATTTTCAGCAGTTGCCGAAAAAAATTAAAAGTGCCAGGAAATATCAGGTTGGCGGAACAATATTGCACAAGAAATTGTAAATTACTAGAATTTTCCGGAATATTTAGTCGGATCTGGGATACGTAAGAATATTGTAGAAGGTTCTCGAAGCTATCACATCAAGGGTATATAAAGGCGCGTTAGTGAGGATTTGGTTACTTTGTGAATATGATTAGTGAACATCAACTTCGAATGATCATCTTTTACGAGTGGCATCAGGGAGACAACGTGAGTGTGGCTACCGCTAACATGAGCAAAGCGTTCGGTGAAGGTGTTGTATCGCGATGGAAGATAAGCCGCTGGTTTGCTCGCTTTGCATCGGGAGATATAACTGTTGAAGTTCACGAGCGATCTGGGCGACCATCCACCTTCGACGATGAGGAATTACTCCGCTGTTTAAAGGCTAATTCAGAAATAAATACGCGTGATTTGGCAGAGACTTGGCTGTCATCATTCGACCGTCGAGGCTCATTTACACAAACTCGGCTATCGTAAAGTAATGGCACGATGGATTCCACATCAACTAACTGACAGTCATCGTCAAGTCAGAGTTAGTATTTGTGAATCGCTTCTTTTTCAGCCACATCGGAAAGAGTTTCTTGAAGATCTGGTAACTTCGTTCGTTAGTTCGTATTTCGATTTCGTTTTCAGTTGAAAAATAGCCTACACCTAGCTATTTCACTATTACAAAATAGCTCAACAGGTTTGACAGTCACGTTAAAGCCTTATTACTCTACGCGATATTCAGGGAGGGTCCTAAATCGGGACGGTGTGAAAAGGAGAAAGGGTCCCTATTAATATCAGGCCCTAAATATCGTGTAGTTTAATAGGAGTTTTAGGTAACTAAATTATGCTAGATACTAAGTGCAGTGAATCTGGAGTTGGTCCGCGTCGTCGGCGAAATAAAAACATGCCTGTATTTATTTTGCCGCCGACGCGACGCGGCTGAACTCCTCAACTCAAGTAAGAACAAAAGTGAGAATTATTAATTTAGGTCATAGGTTGTATAGATGAAAGAGAATGCTAAGAGGGATGTGTGGTGTTACGCGAATAAATAGAATAAGAAATGAGTATATAAGAGAAAGTCTGAAAGCGGTTCCGGCGACGGAAAATTTGTGTGGAAATTGGTTGTCTATGGTATGGGGATGTGATGCGGAGGAAAAAGACATGTGGCGCCGACCCCAATTAAATTGGGATATGGGCAGAATGATGATGGTTGTACTGATGTTTTGGGACAAAATGCTTACTTTGTTTTGGTATAATAAATTTAAAGTAAAGTAGAAAGAGCCAACTGCACTTTATATGAAATTCACGTTTTTACATATATTAATTGGACTCAGAAATTCGTTGTTTGATCATAGGATTTTTTTTCTGTAGTCTTAATTCTCAATTTTTACTAGAGTTACCGCGAATAGTTGTAATAGCGACTAGTCGAATACTGATTTATCGCCATTCCCTATGGCGAATAGTCGAATAATTCGCTATTATTATTCGACATTAACTTAGGAATATAAAAAATAGTTTATTTGTTATCGAATGTACCTATCACGCTTGTAGAATCATTTATTTTTTACCTACTGTAATCTAACTTTTTTCTAAGGTTATGTGAAAAGAAAATGAAATTAGGAAAGCTGAAGAAATAACCCATTACATCGCGTCAGCAAAGGCTGACAGAAATATAAACCTATATGAATGGTAGGCTTGTAAAAATGAATTCCCCATTTTAAGAAACGATTTTTAATCACACCAGCAAGCTCTGTTTATTCAGAAATACTATTTTCTGTGGCAGGTTTGATGTATGAAAAAGGTGCAACCGACTTGATCCCAATCGTACAGAAAAACTGTTTTTTTTTGCACCACAATCTGCCCCTTTTGGATTTTCAATATTAATTAAAAAGCCTAACTTTAATATGACTGATTTTTGTATGACATTTAATAATAATGATAATAATTGATACTAAATTAAGTGTGTTTTGTTTTTTAAGAAAAAATAACATGATTATATTGAAGCCTATACATAGTTGTTTTTCTCATTAAAAAATTATTTTAGACAACTATTCGCCGAATGTCGAATAATAGACTTTATTATTCGGTATTCGACGAATAGCAAAAAAATGTCGAATAATGCCGAATACCGAATAATAGCGACTATTCGCGGCAACTCTGATTTTTACTAATAATAAGTCACGTATATAAATACGACTACCTATTTTCACAAAATGACCAAGTAGACACCGTCATAGGTATACCATTAGTCCGTGTATACTTCGGACAATCTTTTTATTTATTTAAAATTAACGCAATTAGCAACTCCCGCGTAGGATATGTGGCAGTTGACCCATATACGTATAGTTTAATTTTTTGTACGAAGTAGATACATATTACCGAATTTTGGAAAAAAATAATATCGGGTTGGCTAATAAGTAATGAGCGTTTTAGTTTATTATTTCTAGAATTTTCGGAAAGGTTCGAGAACGTTCTGTAGCAGAGGGTATATGAACAGCGAGTCGCGCTCATGCGCGTTATTGATAGTTTGGCTGTTAGTGCGTTAAATTTCACAAAGAAATGAGTGATATTAAAACCCACTTACGACATTGTTTATTTTATGAGTTTCAATCTGGGCATTCTGCTGCAGAAGCTACACGTAATATATGTCAAAGGATAGCTCACGATGCAGTCTCCGAAGCAACAGCAAAGCGCTGGTTCCAACGGTTCCGCAATAACGATTTTTCCTTAACCGATCAGCCAAGGTCTGGGCGCCCCGTGGAAATAGATATCGATAAATTAAAACTATTAATCGAAGAAGATCCTCGAAGACACGCAATGTGGCTGTTCAGCTCGAGTGCTCTCATGGCACCATAGAAAATCATTTACATGGTTTGGGAAAGACTTACAAATATAGTGTTTGGGTACCCCATCAATTAAGTAAAGATCATCTGGCCTACCGAGATGAGATTTGTGTACAACTTTTATCTTTCCGCCGCACATTTAATTGGTTAGATCATCTTGTCACTGGAGATGAAAAGTGGGTTCTCTATGTTAATCACACACGCAAGCGCCAGTGGTTGGGATGTAAAGAACAGGGAAAACCAACGTCAAAAGGTGATCTTCATCCTCGCAAGGTAATGCTTTCTGTCTGGTGGGATATACATGGAGTAATAAACTGGGAATTCCTTCCTACTAATACTACAATTACAACAACAGTATATTGTGATCAACTAGAAAAACTGAAGCTTGACATCCATCGCAAACGTCCACAACACGACATATTGGAGCTTAATTGGGAAATAATACCCCACCCTCCATATTCGCCGGACTTAGCACCAACTGATTTCAGCTTAAGAATAAGTATAAATTTATTTTGCTAAGTCAACATTCAAGTGTATTGAATTCCTAGACCTCACACTAGGATTCCCTGTGTTGTGAGATCCAGGCTCCTTCGTTCCGTTAACAATTTTATATAAAAAGGTACATTTTTAGAACTTAACATTAAAATAGGTATAAGTAGTGTATGATATAGTGTATGCATGATGCATTGATTTGTGTCAGTTGTGTTGGTGTTGTAAGAGAGTTTCTGTATGTTATTATGTTAGTGAGTGCGCGTGTATTTGTGAATTGTCCATTTGTGTACTTAGAATTTATGCTTATGCTAATAAACTTTCTGTCATGTCGTAGTCCAGTGTAAGAAGCATTTTTTTTGTGTTAGTTTTAGTATTTTGTATAGATCATTGAGGTGTATATGTGTGGTCCAATAAAACGGTAAGCCCTTCTGCCAATTGTTTTACGGCATTGGATTTTAACCCAATGTACCCTTCGACTTGAAATGACACAAGTGCTCAAGGCAGTTTTATGAAATCGTAGTGTGACAGACAGTATGTACAGCTGTCTAACTCTGAGAACTCCCACTTCTGTATACAGTTTATTCGTGGGATACCGGTAAGGTCGTCTATAGGCAATTTTTAACAGAGCACGCTGTGCTCGTTCTACTTGAATTAGTAAGGTCTTACCCGCACCGCCCCACGCTACTATGCAGTAATTAAGAACGGATTGACACAGCGAAAAGTAAACCATCTTTAGAACGGAATCATCAGCAATCTTGCCTAGTTTAAAGTAGTTTAAAGCGCTCAGGTGTGCGGACTATTTCAACCTGTTATCTACAATAACTCCCAGATATTTTATAGAGTCAGTTTGTTCGATGCAAGGGCAAGAACACTGATCGGGACTAATACAAGTGTGGAATAGAGGAGTGGACTGTAAGATTACGCTGGTTGTAGAAATAAATATAGGTAGTTCTGTACGAACGGAGTTCTCCGTCCTTCCCAATCCAGGAACAAATTCAACAGAGAGATGGCTGAATACGACTCACCTTTTCTCCTGCTGCGGCTGGCTCCCACTAGATCTGAACGGTCTTTTGAGTGTACCGTTGACCACGGAGATTGGCGCGAGTGACACCACACGGTAATGCACAATTTGTCCTTGTTTTACCAATTTTCACTCACGGAGTCAAAAATTAGATAGTTCATGGGTCAATGGCGGACGACAGACTGGTCGGCTCCGCTCGCACACCAAACTTTTAAAAGATGGCGCGCTTGTCACGTTGTCGCGAATATGTGCAGCAGCTCGTGGGTACGGGACAGCCAATCACATGCCGACTTAGCGAGCGCATCCAGACATTCACTATTAAATTCGTCCAATCATGGGATAAATACAGAACATACCCCCTACCGAAACCATAGTGATGGTTTCTAGAAAACTAAGATTACCTTAATACCTATATCATTAAAAAAAGCTCAGAAATAAACACTAATCTAGGTACCTATATCTAACAAAAACGTTTTGTTTGACTCTAGTTGGTATAAGGTAATAGGCAGAGTTTATTGGTTGGTCTTTGTACGGTACTTTTTTCGGTGCGCAGCGTCACACACCGGACTATTCCGTCGGGACCTGGATGTAATTTTTCTATTTTGCCGAGAGGCCATTTGCAGGAAGGAACATTTTCTGTTTTTATTATTACTAGATCTCCGACTTTTGGATTAGAGGAAGACGTAAACCATTTAGCTCTCTGCTGAAGAGTATTTAAATATTCGTGACTCCAACGTTTCCAGAAAAGTTGGGAACACCTCTGAATATATTGCCCACGTGACAATCGGTTAATGTTTACGTCTTGAACGTTATACTCGGGTATAGAGGTTAAGCTTCGACCAATGAGAAAGTGTCCGGCGGTTAAGACATTGAATTCGTTGGGATTATCGCTAGCAGGTAGTGGACACAAGGGACGCGAATTTAAAATGGCTTCTGCCTTGCAAAATATCGTGGAAAGTTCCTCAAACGTTAAGGACTTTTCTCCTACACTTCGCACTAAATGATACTTTGCTGACTTTATGCCCGCTTCCCAGAGGCCACCCATATGTGGAGCACTGGGGACATTAAATTTCCAATCAACCTGTCTTTTAGAGCAGCCATCCGAAATGTCATCTTGACTCTCACGCAGGAACCTCTGGATTTCAGACAGATGTTTGCTTGCACCAATAAAATTAGTGCCACAGTCAGAATAGAGAACAGCGCATAGACCTCTACGAGCTATGAATCTGTCTAGGCACGCAAGGAAACAGTCGGCGGAGAGAGAAGATAACACCTCCAGATGTACTGCTTTTGTTGAAAAGCAGACAAACAGTGCTAAATACGCCTTTGTCACTTTGGCATTACGACGTAAGCTTTCTTTAATAAGGAATGGACCTCCGAGGTCAACTCCGACGTTAGAAAATACCTTATTAGGTATCAACCGAGTTGGTGGCAACGGTGCCATTTCGGGTTGCAGTAAAGACGGTTTACATTTAAAACACGTTTTACACTTAGATAAAACCGATCTAATGACGCTACGAGCAGACAATATCCAAAAATTTTCATTAATTATACTTTGTAAGGTTCGCGGTCCTACATGTAAATATTTTTTATGAAAATAATTGATCAATAGTTTAGTAAATAAACTATGTTTCGGAAGAAGACGCGGATGTTTAGAATTATACGGGAGTTCGGAATGACCGATGCGACCCCCTACCCTGAGGAAGCCGTCGGAATCAATAAATGAGGATAATTTTCGTAAGGAAGAAACGTATTTCTTATCTTTAATCATTTTTAATTCCGCTTCAAAATAAGCATTTTGAACTAATTTTATCAACTTATCGCGAGCTTCGTTTAATTCGAAGATTGATAATACTCCCGATTTGTAAGAAGTGTTCATATCACCCCTTTTTCGTCTAAATCTTAAAATCCAAGCAAACGATCTTTGCAATTTGGAAAATGATGAAAACTTTTGACAAATTCTTTCACAAAATTCTGCTTTAGATTCATTGAAATTATCATTATTTTTATTTTCGACCAAGAAATTAACAGACGGTTTTAATTCCGGTACTTTATTATTACTCTCGTTAACAAACACCGTCAGGGGCCAATCGATATAATTTTGATACATCCAATTCGTGCCCTGTAACCAACGTTGATTACAACTGACAAGTTGTTCCGGAGACGCTCCGCGAGAACAAATATCGGCTAAATTATGTTCGCTACTCACATGCCGCCAAAAATGAGGAGGTAAAACTTCAATAATTTTCGTAACCCGATGACTGACAAAGGTCTTTAGTTTATAAGGTTCCGTTTGAAGCCACGACAGTACGACTGTCGAGTCTGACGCTGCTGTTATTCTGTTAATTTTAACTCGACTAAATGTGTCAACTACGAACTTTATTAATTTGCTCAACAAAACAGCACCCATTAACTCCAACCGAGGAATCGTGACGGGTTTTATTGGTGCAACTTTAGATTTCGCGGTCACTAGACGAACCTTTACGTTACCCTTTTGATCGCGACTAATAACATACACGCATGCTGCATAGCCACGCAACGAAGCATCACAAAATCCAACCAAGTCGCATTCCGTCTCCCTTGGTAATAGCATGTGACGTTCGATACGTAACTCCTTTAACAGAGGAAGTTCCAAAATAAAATTTTGCCACGATTTTTTTATATTATCTGGCAACTTTTCGTCCCAACCAATGCCTAGCTTCCACAGTTCTTGCATGATCTGCTTCGCGACAAAAGTGCAAGGTGCGATAAAACCCACGGGGTCGTAAATCGACGCTAGCAATTTTAGTACTGATCGTTTGGTTGACTCGTTGTCAGTTAAATTAACCGAAAAAAGAAAATTATCGGATTTTGGAATCCATTGAAGACCTAAAACTTTAATAGAACTATCGTTTTCATCTTTAACGAATGTTACTGAATTTTCCCTATTTTCGGAGGGGACGCGCTTTAGTAACTTCTCACTGTTACTCATCCACTTTTTTAAGGTAAAGTTGGCACTTTCAAAAATACCAATTAATTGGTCCTGTACTAAGCAAGCTTGCTCAAAAGTATTACATGAATATAGGACATCATCCATGTAAATTCCCTCACGGAGGACCTGAGCAGCGAATGGAAAACGTTTTCCTTCATCGTTAGCTAACTGAAGTAGCGTCCGAATTGCTAAGAACGGTGAACAACTAAGTCCGTACGTCACGGTTTTTAATTCGTATAATTTTATTGGATCGTTAGGCGATTCCCGATATAAAATGTGTTGATATAATCGATACTCTTTTCGTAAGGAGATAGCACGATACATTTTACAAACATCACCTACTAGGCAATATTCAAATAGTCGAAATTTCAAAATGATTGCCGCAATATCCGGATACAGCTTAGGGCCGACTAATAGAATATCATTTAAAGATACGTTATTGCTACTCTTCGCTGACGCGTCGAACACTACACGTAACGGAGTGGAGGTACTAGTAGGTCGCAAAATACTGTGATGTGGAATAATGTATTTACTAGGCTTGTCACCCTGATATAGTTCCATATGATCGAGGTCTTCATATTCCCGCATAAATTCCTTGTACTTATTTTTTAAATCATTAGTACGCGCGAGCTTGCGTTCCGTGTACAATAACCGGCGCTCAGCCACAGCGCGCGTGGCACCTAGCGGCGAGCGTTCGAGTGCAAAAGGCAGCGGAACTACGTATTGTCCGTTCGACTCTCGAGTATGTTCATTAGAGAATATCTACTCGGCTAACTGATCCATTGGATTTATTGAAGGTGTGCACGGCACTTCCTCAATTTCCCAAAAACTGCGTAAAGTTTTCTCAATCGACTGTTCTTCGTCATATGAAACTGATAAACTAAGATTCTGCGAACTATTATTACTAAGTGGATATAATTTTCCGCTAATAACATAACCAAAAACGGTTTTAATAACACTCGGAATACCATTCTTAATCATTAATGGTTTATCTCTAATGATATCTGGCACTATGTCGTTACCTAACAAAATATCTATTCGCGAACGCTTAAAAAACAATGGATCCGCTAACTTGTAAGTGTTATATTCGTTAATGACATTATCTGTGAAAGAGATATTAGGCATATCAGCGGACACCCTCGAAATAACTACTAAATTAACACTAAATGTTGGACCCTTAGCATGTCTTGGTTTTAATGTACAAGTAACCATGCCTTGATTTTTAACTATGCCCCCACCTATACCGTGAATGGTAAAAGGACATTTTTTACGTTGTAATCCTAGTTTCTGAGCACATTCAGTAGTTATAAAAGAACTCTGAGCGCCAGAATCGATGACTGCACGGCAGTCTTGATATTGACCAACACAGTCAATAACGTGCGTAAGTGCAGTGCCTAACACTACTCCATAATCGCAGTTATTACTAATCAATGCTTGCTGTACGGGTGCGTGTGTTGTGTCACTTACGAAGTGAGACGACACTAGCGCTTGCTGCGTGTGCGACAGAGACGGCTGCGCTGACAGGGAGCTCGCCACGGACGATATTCCCGCGCTTTCCTTCTTCGCGTTATCTTTATGTAATAAATAATGATGCGATGATGCGCATACCCCGCAAGTCATTGTACTTTTACAAGCATTAGATTGATGATCAGATTTAAGACAATTATGACAAAGTTTTAGCGAATGAACACGGCTCATTCTTTCATCGACAGACAATTTACGAAATTGATCACATCGATATATCATATGATTTTGTTTACAAATCACACAAGTCAAATTTGATTTATTATTATTACGGTTGTTATTATTTTTCGGAGCTTGTGCCGTATTAAGAACTGACTTAGACGAAGATTTAAGTTGGTTTTTATTTTGTGTCTTTTGTTTCGACGTATTATTCGAAGAGCTGTCTGTAAAAGTGTGTTCTAGAACTTTAATTTGTTTGTTGACAAAAGATATTAGTTCCGCAAACGTAGGTATCGACTTTTGATCACGACATTCCTCGAATAACTTTCGAGTATGAGGATCGAGTCGTTGTAATGCCAAATGACATAATAAAAAATCATCTAAGTTATTAATTTTCAATGCTTGAATCGCTTTAAGTGAATGATCAAAGGTTTAAATAAATGAAGTTAAGTTCGACGTAGTATCTTCAGTTAACGGTAAAAAGTTGAACATTTTATCGAAATACCTACATGCTAGTGTTCTGTGGTCGTGATATTTATCCACTAAACTTTGCCAAACTAATGAGTAATTAGCGGCAGTAATAGGTAGATTTTTAACGATATTTAAAGCTGGACCTTTAACGCATGAGAGTAAATAATGGAATTTATCGATATCTGAGAAATTTCTATTATGAACTAATGATGAGAACGTGTCATAAAAAGTTATCCAGTTTTCAACTTCTCCATCAAATTGAAATAATGTTATCTTTGGTAACGCGGGTACTACTAAATCCTTTTTACCTAACTCAGTACAGTATTCGGATTCTAATTTCGAATATTTACGAGCGATTAACTGACATGCATTATACATTTCGTCAAATGCTTCAAGTTCACTTATTGACATTTTTGCAGTAGGTTTTATTTGCACTTCTATTTCGTACAAATCAAATATGGCGGATTCAAATTTCGTACGAACACTTTCCATTTCCGACAATGATACCGTAAACAATTGCAATTTATCTGGATCATTTCCCAACTTTTTGGAATAGTCATAAAGCTTTTGTATCTTCGTAAATAAATATTCCTTTCTAACTAATAAGATTTTACGTTTAATTTCTAAAACTTCCGCCATTTTGGAAGCGTGGTTTTAGCAAAATGAAATTTAGAAATAGGGCTCGAATGGCCAGAATGTGGAATAGAGGAGTGGACTGTAAGATTACGCTGGTTGTAGAAATAAATATAGGTAGTTCTGTACGAACGGAGTTCTCCGTCCTTCCCAATCCAGGAACAAATTCAACAGAGAGATGGCTGAATACGACTCACCTTTTCTCCTGCTGCGGCTGGCTCCCACTAGATCTGAACGGTCTTTTGAGTGTACCGTTGACCACGGAGATTGGCGCGAGTGTCACCACACGGTAATGCACAATTTGTCCTTGTTTTACCAATTTTCACTCACGGAGTCAAAAATTAGATAGTTCATGGGTCAATGGCGGACGACAGACTGGTCGGCTCCGCTCGCACACCAAACTTTTAAAAGATGGCGCGCTTGTCACGTTGTCGCGAATATGTGCAGCAGCTCGTGGGTACGGGACAGCCAATCACATGCCGACTTAGCGAGCGCATCCAGACATTCACTATTAAATTCGTCCAATCATGGGATAAATACAGAACAACAAGAGTGCAACCGTAAGCTAGCTACTTTGTCAGGGGAAGAACGTGTGGAAATAGCAAAGTTAATTGCCTTGGCCTTATCTACATTCAACGTCAAAAGATTATGCTATAGCCAGTTCGCAATAGCCTTCAACCGCGCATTGTACTTCATCCCATGTTTTCCCATGAAAAACTATCGCGGTGTCATCAGCATATGTGAAAATTTTAGCCTGTGGGAGGTTCATGCTGCATAATCCATTTATATAAATAATAAAGAGAGTGGGACCCAGAACGCTTCCCTAGGGCACACCGAAATGTGTGGTGGTTAGGCCACTACAATATTCCTTTAGCACAACTCTTTGCGTTCTTTCACACACATATGAGGTAAACCAGTCTAGAGCAACGCCACGAACTCCCAGAAGTGATAATTTCTTGATCAGAATTTTCCTGGAGATCGTATCAAAGGCCTTTGCAAGGTCCAGGAAGATGCCAGTACATGCCTGTCCTTGACCTAGGTTCAGGGTTAGAAAGTCGGCTAAGTTAGTAACTGCATCCTCCGTGGACCTGTCAACCCGAAAGCCATATTGATTGTCCGACAGTAACTTATTTTCTTCCAGGTACGCAAGTAGTCTCTTGTTGACAACTTTCTCAAGGATTTTTGAGAGAGCTGTCAGCAGAGAGATTGGGCGATAATTTGCGGGAGTTTTTGGATCACCACTTTTGAAAATTGGGCAAATATTTGAAATCTTTATACAGTCGGGTACTACACCCGTACTTAAGCTTAAATTGCATAGGAAGGCAATCGACCCTACTAAAACATGTGCGCACTGCTTTAGGAAGGCGTTATTAATCCCATCACAACCCGTTGCTGACGTCTTTTTGAGATGGGTAATAATTGCAAATATTTCTTTTTCATCAGTCGGAGCAAGAAAAAAGGAGTCAGGGCTAGTGTGTAACGCTCATTGTTACAGGCCAGTTCAGATTCAGTCATGTCAAGCTGTGTAAGAGTTTTTGATGCAAGGTTTTTGCCTACGGTTGAGAAAAAGTCATTAACTTTATTTAGTGTGGGGACTGGGTTGTCACTATCAGTTACGAGTTCAGATTTGCCTGCATTTTTACTTTTAATATTGCATATTTTCTTAATTACATACCATAATTTTTTACAGTCGCCTTTAGTTTCCATTAGTAGTTTGCGGTCATGATCTCGTTTGAGATTGGATACCACATTGCTGCAATAGTTTCGATATTTTTTATACTCTTGTTGAATGACAGGATTATCACGATTTTCTTCTTTCTTTGCATTGGTGGGCATTAAGTCACGTCGTCATTGTCGTCGTCGTTAAGCTTGTTCCGATCACTTAGTAATAATTTACGGGAAAAAAGCTTTGACAATGAACCACACTTGAAACAATACATAGATGACTTCTGCAATTCAAAACCAACGAAGTTCTATGCGGACGCCATTCACTCTTTGCCAGATCGATGGCGAATGGTAGTAGAAAACGACGGTGAATATATTATTAATGATTAACAATTATTCATTTAATTAATAAATACAAATAAAATAGTTGTATGTCGCTCATTACTTATTAGCCAACCCAATAATTACAGTAATTGGCTTTAATTGTTTCCTTGGTGAAGATTAACTAAATGTGGTAAAATTGAAGAAGATAACTGTTCTTCTTTTGTTCTGCTATTGATTATCAAAGTTTTGTGTTCAAAACGCTCTCCTGTAAAAGATCTTTACTTTTCACGGGATCTAGATATAAATAAATAAACTGTTCGCTTATAAGACTTTGATGTATATCGTTTTCATTTCAAAACCAATGCGCCTGTATTCGCCCAGGGGGGCTTTTCATTTTTTTTTCATTATAAGTATTATAATTCAAAAAAGAAAAAGTATTATAATTATTATAATCGTGCGGTGTGCTTAAAAGTTCTTACCAGGATTCTCTAATTTACCAATTATGGAAACAATGTCTGATGATTTTTCATGATTTGTAAACATGAACATACGTTCGGTTCGAAAACACTTCAAACAACACAACACTTTTCTTTATCAACGTAAATTTCTACTACTCAAACCCTTGCAGATCTTATTAAGAAAACTAAAATACTAAATTAAATCAATCGATATTATCTTACCTTGTGACAAAAAATACGGCGCCTCAACAGCTTTATAAGTATTAGGCGTGTGGAGATAAGCCCCTAAAGCCCCCATAGCGACCTGGAGATACGACCCTTCTCTCCCAGGCACATGAGGTCTCATCTCATTGGGTACCGGGAAAAAAGGTTTCGGATCTCTGTCGTAATCAAACCTCCTTTGTTCAGGGGTTTTGAACGTACGGGTCTCATGACTTCTGTATAGAATGTCTTCGATTAAAAATGACGTTTTTGAAGTATGTTCTTGACGATTCGTGTCACTTGGTGATTCACTTCTGGTTTCTGAATCCATTTTCTTGTTATTTTCGTCCCATGGATGTGGTTGGTAGGTTTTGACGTTATTTTTTAAATTGTAATTATTTTTAAGCACTGGTTGTGTCTTGTTTTGCTTTTCCCGTCACTGATTCACTGGTTTATTTTTATGACTTTTTTTTTTAATTTTTAAAGCAATGGTTTGTATTTTCTACATTCAGAATAGTGTTGTCTGGCAGTCTAAATAATATTTTACATAGAGCGACTGCCTATCTGACCTCCACAACCCAGTTACTGGGTAATACTATACCCATTGCTAAGACTGGTAGTCAAACTCGGGCTTCTGACGACCTGTCGATAACGACTGTCAAAGATCCGCAAATGACAGCCGGGACCAACGGCTTGACGTGCTTTCCGAGGCACGGAGGAGTCTCGGTATGTAAAGATGGTCACCCATCCACGGACCAACCCCGGCAAGCGTAGCTTAACCTGCTGGATCGACCCGTGCGGCTGTTATTACTTAGCCACGAGCTCCTCTGATAAATTGATAACTAACGAAAATATGCCAAATGAGCACCTATTGCCACTTGGTTCATTGTTTTTTTTTTAATCAAGCAAATTAAATTTTAATGAATAATATGAGGCACTTTCTTACGTTCACAATATATTAAAAATATTTTTTATTCAAAACAAAATTGTGACGAATACCTATAATGTTAAATAACACAAAACATTATCCACTCACTGAATTGAAAAAAAAAAACAAACAAAAAAATTCAACATTCCAAATTCAAATTCTTTGCCGCCAAAAGTTTTAATTTTAATCCAATTCTTTTTTCCCGATTACGGTAATCGATGACAATTATTTGAATAATCGGCCGCTTTGAGCGGTGTGACTGAAACGGGCCGAATGGGGCGAAACGCCGCGATAAACTGTCGTTACTGGGGTGAAATAGGGTGGGAGGAAAGGGGATGAGCCATCCGCGAGGGGGTGGGATGCTCCTCTCACCAGATACCGTGTTTTTTTTTAATAAAGACTCGAGTCTTTGTTGGTCGGTTTGGAACCGCTTTTTGATTTTCTTCTTTTTAAATCGGACTTTTATTTTTTAATGGATTAAAATTAAGACTCATTCTGTGTTCATTGATGATGTTATGGCTTATTTCTTTTTTTGTAAATGGAAAACGCGTTTTTCCTGAAGGTGTACTCAACCATATGTAAGTGATTATAGTAGCCATTCTTTTAACTAAATGGTTGAAAAATCGAAGAATTAAGACTGAAGTTTTTATCAACCTACAAATTATAGGTTAATTACTGACCGGACATCAGACATTGCCCTGTTCAAATTTCAATAATAGATAATTCATACAAAATTCCCATAGAAAATGCACTTTCACTTTTCCCGATTTTTCCAATTATCCCGACAGTTTTTATTTTTTTTTTCATTTCGTAAGAAACTGATTCGGACTTTTATGAACAGTTTAAAACAAAAATTTGCCAAATCGGTCCTGAAGTGATGCGCTTACGAACGAACAGCATTTCATTTTAATTTATTTATAGGTAAGTATTATTATGATACTATATCCCAATTGCTCACCATGCGCAAGCCCGCGCCTACGGTGGCCGGGAATCGGCTATCAATTCCCGACGCCCAGGGCGTCTCCTGCGGCGACTAGGGGCGTAAGGGCGCAAAGATTGCCTCTCCCTCACGCGTTCAGCCTCCTCCTTCGCGAGCATTACAGCTTCGCAGAAGGAGGTGACGGCTTCCCATGCACTCTCGCTCCGTACCATGGCCTGTACCAGGGCCTCTGCCCAAGCCGGGCAGACCTCCACCGTATGCTCCACCGTGTCCTCCGGGCGATCCACACAGTGGTAACACCCGGGCGTTTCCTCCCGCCTTATCCGGAACAGGAACCTCCCGAAGCAACCGTGTCCGGTGAGGACCTGCGTCAGGCGGAAGGTGAGGGTGCCATGACGCCTCTCCAACCACTCCTCAAAGAGGGGACTTATCGCCGCAATTGTGGCGTGCCCAAAACTAATTATACATACGCATGAATCTTTACGTGTGGTATTAAGGATTATTTTATTTTGTCACTGTTTAGATATTTACGTAGGTCCAAATAAAAACATGAAAATAATCTAAGAAAAATATTCAATTTTCATTAATCCCGCAGTTAACCTTGCGTATGTGTGTGTGTTTGAGCCGTGTCAGTGTAGTGATGCGATTCGATACCTATCTGTTTTGAGAACGCGTCCTTAAGACCATAGACTTCTTGTAAATTTCACGTCATTTCGTTATAATGGGAACATTTTCAAATTTAACAAAAGTCCGACTATATATTTTTTTTAAGTGAAAACTTCTTTAGGCGCGTTGAGCGATTTTTGTTAGGGGAAATCTTATGAGTTCGCGTCACGCGTCACGCGATACGTTAATGTGACGTGTTGCGCTGTCAAGTTTTCACTTCTTTCGGCAGTCCTCATGACTGACTATGGTTTTTAGGGTTCCGTACCAAAATGGTAAAAAGGAACCCTTATGGTGCAACTCAGTCTGAGGTCACACCAGGCGGCGGCCGAGCTAGCGACACACGGGGTTGCGATAATCGTCGAGAGGATCCGGCGATTGGGATTCGAGGTGGCCCTGCACAAGTCCGAGGTAATGTGTTTTCATGGTCCTCGGAACGCGCCACCGTCGGGTTCCCAAATAACGGTAGGAGGGGTTCACTTCGGAGTCGAGTCGACGATGAAGTACCTGGGACTCGTCCTCGACAGCCGGTGGATCTTGGTGGAGCATTTTCGACGTTTGGCTCCCAGACTGGAACGGGCCGGGGCTGCCTTGAAGCGCCTCCTGCCCAATCTAGGGGGTCCAAACGCCTCCTGCCGAAGGCTCTACGCGGGGTTCGTGCGGTCCATGGCCCTTTACGGGCCACCAGTGTGAGCGCGTTCCTTGAGGCGGCGACCAACCCGCCGGTTGAACGCGTCCCAAAGTGTCACGGCCATCCGGCTAGTTCGGGGATACCGCACGGTCTCTGGTGAGGCGGCGAGCCTCCTTGCCGGATTGCCGCCATGGGATCTGGAGGCAAAAGGCCTCGCATACACATGGGAGTGGCGCGAGGAGGCAAAACTCCGCTGCCGCGAGAAATCATGGCACAGTGGACAGAGCTCCGGCGGGATCTCATGGCGACATGGAGAGTGCGACTGTCGCAACCCAGTGTTGGGCACGCCACAATTGCGGCGATAAGTCCCCTCTTTGAGGAGTGGTTGGAGAGGCGTCACGGCATCCTCACCTTCCGCCTGACGCAGGTCCTCACCGGACACGGTTGCTTCGGGAGGTTCCTGTTCCGGATAAAGCGGGAGGAAACGCCCGGGTGATACCATTGTGTGGATCGCCCGGAGGAAACGGTGGAGCATACGGTGGAGGTCTGCCCGGCTTGGGCAGAGCACCGCCGCGTCCTCGCGGAGGCGATCGGCGGCGGCGATCTCTCGCGTCCGGCCCTGGTACAGGCCATGGTACGGAGCGAGAGTGCATGGGAAGCCGTCACCTCCTTCTGCAAAGCAGTAATGCTCGCGAAGGAGGAGGCTGAACGCGTGAGGGAGAGGCAATCTTTGCGCCCTCACGCCCCTAGTCGCCGCAGGAGACGCCCTGCGCGTCGGGAATCGATAGCCGATTCCCGGCCACCGTAGGCGCGGGCTTGCGGATGGCGAGCAATGGGTAGCTCGCCGTCCGGTAAGGACCAGGCCCGGGTCGACGGCGCGTTGTGTTCCACGCGCGCCTCAAAGAGATGTCAGCACTAGCTGAAGGGGTCCGCTAAGGCCGATACCCGCCAGGGTTGCGGGTTGTTCGAAAGAGTTACCGTGGCCCTGGCACAGGCAACTGAAGGAACACGGGTGGGTTTTAGTCAGTAGAAGTCTGACACGCCCTCCCGCTCCACCCAGAGCGGCAGAAGTTATTTGATGATTTCCCACGCAAAAAAACAAAAAAAAATGGTGCGACTCAGTCTGTCTGTCTGTCCGTCTGTCACAGCTGGATATCTCAAGAACTACTAATGCTATCAACTTGAATTTTGGAATAGTTATAGATGACGTTTGCCCAACTATTTTGCAAATAAGAAAGAAATAAAAATGTATATATTTTTTTGTACAACTTGGACTGAAAGTGGGTCTTAAAAATTCGAAGTGGGGCTACTAGGGCATGTGCGGTATCATATTAAAGAGCGCTGTATGCACATTCTCAAACATTATAATATTAACAGTAAAACCAAAATACTGTTCTCCCCCTTATCTCCGAAGTTTGCATAGAGAAAATTATTCAGTGTGATAGAAGTTAATGTAAAAATTACAGGAAAAATAAATCGATGTCTCTAAATAGCACACTTTTTTTTATATATGACGGTAAAGAACCCTCGGTGCGCGAGTCCGACTCGCTCTTGACCGGTTTTTTTTATTCGTTTCCCTAATAAATTACCTACATCCTTCCTTTCCATCCTTTTCTCTGAATACCCCGTGGTGCTAGTCATGAAAACATAATGCACCACACCTGAATTCCCCGAAGAGATATTACAGATCCCTGCCCAGTGGTAGGTCGTCCATACTCACCTACCCACATTATCTCCAGTTATGATTAAGTCCTAATAGGGGGGCGAGACTAATTGCCACTAATCGGAATCCAAACTGCTGTTACTGAGGAATTCCTGAAGGCAACCCCCAATAACACCTACCTACAGGTAGATACGTGTATATATTATAATATAAACATTGTAAATAACATTAAGCTCACGGTTCAGATAAGGCCGGAATTCTAAATCAAATCGAGAGATTCCGCTGCAAATTGATGGAAGAATTCAATGTAAGGAGGAGTTTAGACAGCCTGTTAATTATTTTGTTATAGCTCACGTTAATGTCGGAAATTCTCCCTAGTGACTGTCTAGCAGTATCACCATGTATTCCGTGATATCTTCGATAGTTCGATTTAGTGCTTCGATTACAATTTTGTAGAACATTGTACATTGATTACAAACCAACAGTTGATATTGCTGCAACATTCATCCCCGCTCGTTGTTTTTACTAATGAGCTAAGTTTAATGGCTGTTCAAGTACCGAATGTGCCGTTTCCAGGGGAGGCTACCCAGTACCTCAAAACAGTAAGTTTAGCATCAAAAAAAAAAAAACAAACCACTTTCACCGCTTACTTACTTACCTTATTTTTTGCACAATATTTCTGAAAAGTTTATTTATTGATAAATGATTTTATTTCTGTAAGTAGGTTTGTACAAACACTTTTACAAGTCAATCATGTTTTTTTTTTTAAACTAGATGAGGTCGGCGTTTCCTATCTGACAACTCTGAGTAGAAAGGCCGAAACAAACTCAGAGGTCGCACAGTCTCTTGTAAAGTCCAGACATAATCTTGGTCACTTCATGTGAAGACCATGTAGATTGGTGTCTGAAATGGTCTTTTGAGGAAAGAACCACACACATTGAGAGGACCTGTCCAGTCAGTGCACGCATTTGTTAGCCACAGAGTATTTTTTTGGAATCTTCAACAAATGATACACATATACAATTTAAATTACAATAATAAAGAGATTCTTTTACGTGTGCTCCTTCAATTACAGGAGACCACAGCATGCACATATAACTAGGTGTAAACAAAATAAAAATAGAGAAATTAAATGATGAAATATGAAAAAAAAGAAACAAAAAATTAAATTGACATGTCAAGATTGAATCAATTCATATTACATTGATAGTACCTACCTATAATAATTATTATTTCACATTTATTGACTTATTAAGGAAGGAACTTAGTTAAATCAAATGAAAAAAAATAATATTACAATTGATTAGTATAATAATAACAATTATTTCACATTTATTGAGTATTGACTGGAAGAAACATAGTTTTTATTTTGCAATAGTTTAATTCTTTTTGTATTTTGAAATGAGGAGGGTTATGTCCAGGTTACAACGCTTAGACAATTCATTGTATTGCCTACAGAGTCTCGGGAGAGCGGCGAAATGTCCCAGATTAGTTTTAGATCCTGAGACGTAAAGAAATTGTAGTTGCTTTTCCGTGGTAGACGAGATGTCGCGTTTATATGCAGCTTGCCTAGTACTTCGTTCGCTGCAGTCTATGACTCCATTGAATATGATTTGTGCGGTAGTATCAGGTCTGCCGTTTTCCGTCTGTCTGCGAGTGACACCATTTTGTAGTGCCATAATCTGTCTTTATAGAGGATAACTTTTTTTAGCTAAACGATCTTTGTAACATAGATAATATAGGAAACGTCTTTGGACACTTTCCAGATGTTTGATATATACGTCGTAGTGAGGATTCCAAACTTGACTGCTATATTCGAGTATTGACCGAACCAGTGAGTTAAATCATTCTATTCTGGTAGACGCCTTTAAAAATATACAGGGTTATTTGTAAAACACCAGCAACCTCTAAGAGGTCATTGTACAACTTTTACTTTATTTTACTTTATTTGAACAACTTTTACTATGGGACCAAACCTGAAATTGCGACAAAAAATCAGCTGTTCAGTAGGTACATTTTGACGAATTATGCGATCATAAATGTACTGAACAGCTGATTTTTTTTTCGCGATTTCAGGTTTGGTCCCATAGTAAAAGTTGTTCATAATGATGATTACAATGACCCCTTAAGAGGTTGCTGATGTTTCACAAATAACCCTGTAGGTATATCAGGTTTTTATGATTCTACATGTCTAACTTAAAAATAATATTAATTATTTTAATATTATCAACATCAATTTGAAATACTCTAGCGCCGCTATTGACCACGCAAGTGTACCTATGTGACTACGTGTCAGTCAAGTTACTTTACATTATTTTATTATTTTCGACCGAGAGGCCTGATCTTAATGAAATAAAGTCTAAATGTTACCCCAAGATATGGAGAATATTTCCAATCCCTTAAATCTCAGAAAAAAGGGGTAAATACATAACAATTTCAATATTACGTAATTAGGTAGGTACCTACATGATGATTATAAAACCATCCCCCATTTTACCCCCCTTAAGGGATGATTTTACATCATTATGTATACTTACCTATTTTTTCTTACCAAAAGCTTAAATTTGAATTTTCATAGGTACCCCTAACTTCAGAAATCATGGGTTTCTCATACACACTTTCATCCCCTTTAACACCCCCAGTAGGATGATTTTGAAGTAAAAATATAGCCTATAATACAACATCCGTCCCCGATATGCCATCTATCTCCTTGACAAATTTTATCGTAATCCGTTCAGAAGTTTAGGCGTGAAAAGGTAACATAACCAGACAGACAGAGTTACTTTCGAATGTATAATAATTAGTATGGATAGTGTAGGAGGAGTATTGAGTAAAGTTTGTTTTGATTAATAATAATAATAATAAATAATAATAATAATAAAAATGTTTATTTCTGTACCAACTCGTTTACATTAGTTTCGATTGGAGTCTCCTTTTAAGCATGATGACGCCTGTGTTAGGAGACTCCGCACTTCCATACCTTTGGCTGTTTGTACATACATCTTACAATTTAAATTTTTATGGCTAGACTAATAAACAGAATGAATAAATTAATATAGGTGTGTTGGGTGTGCGAAGTGTGTGATGTGCGTGGGGTGTGTAAGGTGTATCGAGTGTGTGTGGTGTGTGATGTGTGTGGGATGTGTGAGGTGTGTGGGGTGTGAGAAGTGTGTGGGTGGTGTGGATGTATGTATGAGGGAGGATGCATGTAGGTTTGGTGGTGCCAGTACAACTAATTTCCACTTATTGTACCAATAATTCAATGTCTGTATACGTGCGCGACTTTAACCATTCTATGAGTATTTTCTTAGCTGTATGTGGATGTTCAGTGTATATATATATATGTCTTTATTTATTTTATTATATAGCCGTGCTGATTGCTTATCAGCATATTGCATAGCAGCAAATTTGGTATTAGATTGTGGAACTTGCGCAATAATATCATTTCTTCTTTTTAATATTATGTTTTTATCATACGTAAGTGTTTTATGTTTTTTTAAGATCGTGGCACTGATATATAATTTCCTAACAGATAGCAGGCCACAGATCTCATAAAGTTTTACAGTAGAGAATCTCCGTTTCTTAAAATACATTTTGATTAGGTTTGAAAACCTAATCAAAACAAAGATTAGTCATTAGCTGCTGAAATAATAAAGCCAATCAAGTAACTTCGTGTTAATCAATTAGCTTTTCAGAAACCGGCACCCTAATTGCGAAACACACTCAGAATTGACAAACCCTTTCATTTTATTTTAAGCGGCAATAACCCAACGGTTATAAAGGACTTCTGGAAAGCGATAGGTTAATAAATCAGCTCAAAAACAGATACTTATTGAGCTGAGTTTATTTTTTTTATTTGTGATGGGTTTGCTCTTGACTCTAGTCTAGGTCAGAGGTGACAGAGACAAAGTCGACGATGGAGTGAGCTTACCCAGAAGAAGCCTGTTCACTCTCACTTTGAAGAGATTAGGGTTGTATGCGTTCGGAAACACAGACGCAGGTAGTGAGTTCCACTCCTTTGCTGTGCGCATTATAAAAAGACATTTGGAAGCGCTTAGTGCGAATTGGTGGAATAGCAACCAGGTAGGGATGGTAACTGGCAGTGCGTCTAGATGTCCGATGGTAGAAGGGGCCGGTGGAATGAGGTCGTGGAGTTCTCGGGCACACTCTCCGAAGTACCTACAATCTGTAGAAGACCGACAAGCAGGCAACCTTGCGGCGATGAGGCAAGCTATGAAGCTTGGCATCCACCAGTTCTACGTCGCCAATGAGCCTCTTAGCTCTGCGTTCCACCGAATCAAGCGCGGCAGATAACACAATGAAATGCGTTTTTAATAATTACCTATTAAATTAATAATATTTTCTAACAATATAGATTACATTTCTCAAAAATCTTATTAATAATCTTTATTCATCATTCATAAAAATTTTGTACCCGTGTGAGCGAGAGAGGTGATAAAATGTGACAGGTTAACCCAAACAAAACAAAACTTCACGGCTGTATTATTCGTAGGGGTGGTCAGAGGTCTACCTATAGTAGCTCGAACCACCTTTCGCCAGTCCGACGTACTTAATTGGTAGCGATTCAATAGCCAACAACCAGGCTAAAACTGAAAAATTCCTAACAATAATAATAAATCCCAATAGCATTTTTCCCGTCCTAGCAATTGAACTCAGGATCCCATGTTCAACAGTCGTGGTTGCAACCACTACAGTTCTTATAGACTACAATTCTTATAGAGTTCCAAAAAAATCTCGCCCCCATACTAAATCTATCTCTCATTCCTCTAGTGTCAACTCTGCTTATAACTGCTATTCAGACTACTATACACACATACGTACCTATTCATATACATAGGTACGTCTGTATACCATGGATAGGCAGCTAAATTGCTGTAAGAACGTGTAACCCACTCGTCGGATCATCCCTAGAATGCAAAATGGGATACTGCGATCTAGGAGCCTTGATACTTGTTTTTTTTTTGTATAAAACGTCAACGCTTATATAAAAATACTACTCATGAGTTCGAATATCTTAAGTAGCTAAGGCTGAAGTCTTAAATAGGTATTGGATTAAATGAGATCAGCTGATCATTATTCTATTTTTTTTTTTATTTTAGTTTTTTTTTCATGACTGCATTTTGATTCGATAGTTAGGTTCACAGACAAAAATAAACACTATGTGGACTCCACACCACACGGTGTTTATTTTTATAGGGAACAACTGATTGTTTATCGATGTGCAAAGGATCTGATATTATCATTTTATTTTTACCTACGAATTCTTTTCATAGACCAGTAATTAGTGTAACATATAAGGTAGCCTGTTCTTAAAATTACATCATGTTTACGCTACCTAAGGGCCGGTTTTTTGATCCGCAGTTGAACTCAACCAATGGTTAAACATAGTAACTAATGGTTGAATTTTGGCTAAATGTGTTTGCCAAAATGCCATTTTTACTCATTTTTAACATGACTGAGTTAACATGAATACATTCATGTTAAAAAAAATATCTTTAGCCTTTCACATTTAGCCAAAATTCAATCATTAGTTACTTACTATGTTTAGCCATTGGTTGAGTTAACTATGGATCAAAAAACCGGCCCTAACAACAATAATAGTGATATATATGTAAGAAGGCAGTATAGGTAGGTACTTACTCATAGAACTTCGTAATTTTCTAATAGTGTTAACACTTCCCGACGTCTGTTACACCAAGCAAAACGCACAACAGTAAGAAGTGTACACATTGTAAAATACCGTTGTCCCGTTGGTCTCGTGGTCACAAGCACGACTGCTGAGCGTGTGGTCCTGGGTTCAATTCCCAGGTTGGGCAAAAGTGTTATTGGGTTCCATTAGGAACAGCCCGGAGTTTGGAAGTTGGCGGTGTTATTGATACTCCCGTGCCTCGGAAAGCACGTAAAGCCGTTGGTCCTGCGCCTGATCTCTCTCCAGTCGTGTCAGGTTCCTGCCAGGGTCGCGGGCTGTTTGTAAGAGTTACGGTGTCTCTGGCACAGGCAACTGAAGGAACACTGGTGAACTAACACGTTCCGCTCGGAGCGGGAGAAGTTATTTGATGATGTTCCACCCAAAAAATACGTGTCAGGTTGCCGTCCTATCAGACTATGAAAGTGAGGGAAGAGTGAGTGCACCTGTTTCTGCACACACTAATTGTGCACTATTTTTAAGTATCTCCCGCGTAGATGGCTAGTCTCCGCTGAGATTGATTGCCGTGATTCATTCGAGCTGGAGTACCTACTATTATAAAATACCATCTGAACTCGTCGTCGTATCGTTATCTATTTTCCTTTTTTCGAAATAACATTTTAATAGGTTGGGGAAAAAGTTTCTTCGCATTTTTTAAGAAAATTCAAAACATTTTTTAATATAGTTTATTTACATTTAACTAAAGTATGTAGGTACCATTTTGTTCGATAACTTTTTGCCATCTTGTAGGTAGGGACAGGATCCCATTGCTATAGAAACTTTGGGACTTCTGGTCAAAATACCGCGACAAGTGGTTTTGGCAGTCCTCTCGTGATGTTAACCTGACACTGCCTAAAGAATTCTGAAGAGACCGAAACAGGTGGAAATCTGAAGGTGCAAGGTCAGGACTATACGGCGGATGCATTAACAACTCCCAGCCAAACTCTCTTAATTTTTGCTGAGTGGCTAAAGATGTGTGAGGTCTAGCGTTATCATGATGAAAAACCACACCCCTTCTGTTGATTAATTCCGGCCGCTTTCTCTCAACTTCTTGCTTTAATCTCATCAGTTGTTCGCAGTAGAGTTCAGAATCAATGGTCCTGCCTGGTGGTAACAGCTCATAATGAATAATACCCTTCCAATCCCACCACACACACAGCATCACCTTGTTGCGAGTTAACCCGGGTTTCGCCACAGTCTGTGAAGCCTGACCGGCCTTTGACCTCGACTTTTTTCGCACGTTCTTGTCATACGTGATCCACTTTTCATCACCAGTTATCAGCTTCTTCAAAAATGGTTCGGTTTCATTACGTCGTAATAAAGAATCACAAATGAGTACACGGTTCATTAGGTTTCTTTCAGTGAGCTCGTGAGGTACCCAAATGTCGAGCTTTTTTGTGTACCCAGTTTTTTTCAAATGCGCCAAAACTGTTTTGTGGTCAATTTCCAGTTCTTCTGCTACGTCGTAACTACTGATATGCCGATCTTGCTCCACTTTTTCAAAAATGGCATCCATTTTATCCGTAATAGGGCGACCAGAGCGACGTGCATCTTTGACATCAAAATTTCCGGATTGAAAACGCTTAAACCAAATTTGTGCTACTCTCACAGACACTACACTAGGTCCATAAACATCGCAAATTTTTTTCGCGGCTTGCGTTACATTTTTACCTTTTTTGTAGTAAAATTTTAAAATGTATCGAATTTCTTCATTAGATTCACTCATCTTGACGGTACGAAAAACAAATGAAAATCACACATTTTCCTAATTTGAATTTGGAATTATGTTCTTTAAAATTTAAACTTTCAATGATACCAAAACCAGCCAGATACAAATAGTATAGCCAAAGAGATTTTATTACAAGTTCATACATACTATAATGCGAAAAGACTTTTTCCCCAACCTAATATTTCACATTTAATTTTCCTATGCCTTTGTTTTTAATTTTAATATATTCAATGGTCTGATCCGTGGCTCCAATGTAATACTTTACCTACATTATTCTATTCGATTATAAACGAATATTAAATTAATTACAAAAGCAATCAATCTCTTCTTCAATTGCAGCGAGCGTTGTAAACGATCGCTGCAATTGAAGACTCGTTTACAAATAAAAACAGAAAAAAAGACTGATAATTATTAAAAAAAATCTTAATCTCCATGATCAAGACTGTTTGCCAGTTAAGCCATCGTTTCACCCCCGACCTGCCCCCCTAATCCACAAATAGGGGCGTGACTTCTTACCGTGGACCAATGAGAGAGTTCCGCGCGCGCAAGTGTGTCGTCTCGACCAATGAGGAACCGCCAATTAGGGATCAAAAGCTTGCCGATTTGGGGTTGCATTTCAACGTTTGTCGTTTTATTAACGTCACTTACTGAAGACTAGTTGTGAGGTGCCCGGATTTGTCTGCGAACATTTTATTTAATTAAAATGTCTTTATTAGTGGTACCTATTCATTAAATCTATTGTTTTATTTTCAGAGACGTTATAATACAATTGTGTCTAAGTTTAAGTAAATACTTATTTATTTATTTATTAAAACTTTATGCACAAGTAAAAAAACAAATATCTACCGTATAAAGGCGGACTTAATGCCTGAGGCATTTTCTACCAAGGTTGACCCTTAGGGTGATGCAGAGAAAACATGGCAGGTGCAATATAAAGGATGGATAATACGAATACGATTTTATGTCTCCTCTTCAACATTTTACACAACTCGTCTTATCCTTCCTACCTGCGTGAGCGTTTTTCCTTTGCTCGCCCTAGTGACGCACCGTGTAGATCACACCTTAGATCCCTCCTTAAATCTCATCCTCATAAAACTAGCTACTATTCTTATTCCTTCTCTATCCATGCTGTGAGACTGTGGAACTCACTTCCGCCTAGCATTCGCGATTTAAAAACTGTGTCTCTTTTCAAATATCGAGTAAAAGAGCATTACATTTCCTCTCAACTGTGAGTATTTATATAAGTATAGTATATGTATGTTTATATATTTTAGCTTTATGTATTTATTTAAGTTTATGTTATACGTGTAGGTATAGTTAATATTTTAGTTTAAGTCTTCGCATATTAATATTTTTCTCTTCTTGTTCTCACACACTATTGTCTACATTTCTATTTCATTTCTCCTTTCGCAGGTCTGCTGGAAGAAATTTCTTAAGAAATAAGCAGTACCTTTGTACTCCTAATTATAATTACATATGTATTTTATTATGTATTTTTCTGTGTGTACATAAATGGTGAAATAAATAAATAAATAAATACGAAAATAAAAAAATAAATACATCAATATATACATCTATACATACATATAATCAGAATAAACTTTGTCAGGAGAACAAACAATCAGTAGAGGAGAAAAAGAATCCAACAAATCAGCGCAGAGATATATATGCTCACTTATTTGTGTATCGTTTTATAAAAAACTGTCTGCCTTGTTGGTCTACTGGTCACAAATAATTACGACTGCTGAGCAGTCCTAGGTTCGCTCCCCGAGTCGGGAAAAGTATTAGGAGTATGATATTGGGTTTTCCTTTTAATCCTGAATTTCCAGTCTCAGCCTTGAGTACAACCTACTGTACCTATCAATCTATTTGCGAAATGTGGGTGGTCATCATGTCTGATGGTATTCCTCATATAGGTAAGAAACGTGACGATTATGTTCATATTATTTGTGATTCGATTAAGTACCTACAACAGATGATGCGTGTTCCACAACAGATACTTACCTACATAGGTATTTATTTGACAGGCCAGCTGGCGTGGTTGGTTAAGATACCTCCTATCATGTCGCAGGTCGTGGGTTCGATTCCCATCCAGGACAAACATTTATGTGCATGAACATGTCTGTTTGTCCTGAGTCTGGGTGTAATTATCTATATAAGTATGTATTTACAAAAAAAAGTAGTGTATGTAGCATATCATAGTACAAGTTCTGCTTAGTTTGGGATCAGATGACCGTGTGTGAAATATCCCGGGATATTATATTATTATTATTTAGGGCAAATTTTACCAGCGAAACATTAGTAGATACTATTATTTATTCTGTGGCGAAACTGAATACGGAATGAACGCGGTTTAGTTATGATCGCATTCAGTTTGAAATAATAAAAGCGAGTAGTCAAAATGTTGGTGTGTTCAAACGAACACATCAACATTTTGACTGCACGTTTCTGTAGATAACCACTTATTATCGGGATTGCAGGACAGCGGCGGCCTACTGCTCATATTAATTTATGACATCCATAACTACTACTTTTAATATCTTATTATAAATGCAAAAGTAATTCTGTCTATCTGTAACCCTTTCCCACCAAAACGGCTGAACGGATTTAGATGAAATTTGGCACACGAATAGACCAAGACCTGGGAGAATATTGTTTATCCCAGTAGTACGATGCAACTTAGATGTAACATCGGCAAAATTCGTAAAACCGATCACATCCGAACTGACTTGCGCCTTCAAAATCACCAATCTTTCAATTTAGACGAAAATGATCTTTTTGCCAACGCGCACAGTCATATAACCAAATATATTCGTAAAATTTAAATGAATGAATGCAAATTTTCAAAGGGCATTGTCTGAACTTGGCCATTTTTAAACGCGATGTTATACAAAAAAGTAATTTACGAATATTTTAAATTGTATTTTAGTAAATATCTGATGCAAATGACTTTGTATTAATTAGCACTGTAAAATAAATAAAAAAATCTTTTTAGGATCTGATTTGATGCTACACATGAACTTTCTGTGGATTTGATTACAGTGTTGCCAAACCAAAACTCCACAAAACAAAAAATTCAATCGTGTTAACTACAGTGCAATCTCTCCACTATATTTGTCATAGTTTTCGTTAAATCACATACTTAAAAATGCTACTAAACGATATAAACCACAAAGAAAATAAATAAATAATAAACTAACGTTTTATATTATTTCTGGCGAACTTAAAACATTTTGATCGATTTCAAATTAATCGATATATAATTGTTTTTTTATATGGCGTTTGACAATGAATTATCAGTCGCTTTGTTTGTTTGCATCGTGAGTGTTGTTTTTGTAAGTTTTATAGTGACTACTTTGGTTTTAGGGTTCCGTAACTGAAAAGGAAAAAAACGGAACCCTTATAGGATCACTCGTGTCTGTCTCTCCGTCTGTAACAGCCAATTTGCTCTGAATCTAATGGACGGATTAAGTTGAAATTTGGTAGGTACACGTATGTATTTCTGCGACCCAAACACGAAGGTGTAACGTAAATAAATGAATTTAGAATATGTGGGTCAATTTTGGGGGGCAAATAAGAAAATTTCAAAAAAAATTTTTCAAAGTGTACCGTGTGACATATCAAATGAAAGGGCTTACTGTGAAGGTCTCAAATATTATTTTTTATAATTTCAAAATAAAAAAAAATAAAGTTATTTAAGAAAATAGGCGAACATTGACCATTCTTATCTCCTTATCCTTATATATAATATATATAGCTCCAAATATTTTATTTTCTTATTTTACATCGATAGGAAACATCGGGGTACTGTCCCGCACTTGGATAAGGGCGTCATCTATTTCATTATTTACTTACGTTGAAGCAGAGGGGAAGATTTATAAAACAATGGTTAGACCTGCTGTCTTGTATGGATCAGAATGTTGGGCCATAAAAAGAATGAATGAAAGGCAATTTCATGCAGCCGAGATGAGAATGCTAAGAGGGATGTGTGGTATTACGCGAATGGATAGAATAAGAAATGAGTATGTAAGAGGAAGTCTGAAAGTGACACCGGTGACTGAAAAGCTGTGTGGAAATCGGTTGTCATGGTATGGGCATGTGATGCGGAGGAATGAGGAAAATGTCGTCAGGAAAGTGTTGAGTATGAACGTGGAGGGCCATACGAGTGAGGGAAGACCAAAGAAACGATGGATGAACTGTGTGAAAGATGATATGGCTAGAAAAGGAGTGACTACCGAGATGACGACTAATAGAGAAGTATGGAAGAATAACACATGTTGCGCCGACCCCAAATAAATTGGGACAAGGGCAGGAGAATTATGACTTACATTGAAGCAGATCGTTCCGGAACTAGCTTTATCTATACTAATATTATACTTAGGTAGGTATATACTTAAATGCGAAAGCATTTGTCTGTCAGTATGTTATAAGAACCTTTCCACAAGCAATGCCTGGTTTCTGATGTTTTTAAGCATTCGATGATTTATCCATTCGATAGTGATTATTGATTCGAAATCGTGTTTTTTAACACTTCGATAGGGAAGAATTTAGCTGAAAAGTCGAGTTAATTAGGTACTATCGAGAAAGGAATTCGCTTAAATAGATGATTTTGTCTAATCAATAGCCATCAAGAGTTTAAACTCCGTTTAAGAATTCTTCAGAAACTGGTTAGAAACCACTGAACCGATCGCTGTTTGACAATACTTGGGTACTTAAGTAACTACCTAGCGTGTGACCTAAAGGACAGAGGCTACTTTTCATCTGGATAGGTATTTATTTAGGATTATTATATCAAAAAGTTATGCAATATACTCAGTTAGAAATATTATGTCAGATTTATGTGTTATATGTATAATAATCTCTAATCAGCACAAATTTGTTTTTAAAACACTGTCCTCAGTACAAAAACACTAAGTTCCGAGATATGAAATCTGTCGGCCTGGCACGTACTGTCACCTCTGCTAACACCACGAGTGGTACCAAGTGGTACTATAGTGACAACAAAGGCAAAGTGGTGATAAGCCGGCTCCTCATTAGCGGGTACAGGCGAGTTCTCACCCTCTGCAATTAGGGGCGCTAGGGACGTGGTGAAATGTGAGACTCGGTGCAGTCGTGTGTTAGACGGTTTTATAAATCTAACTCATAATAATTAATAAATATGAATAAAACACTCTCCTTTACAGACACGAATACCTTTTGAACCATTTCTTCATAGGAGCTCGTGGCTAAGTAATAACAGCCGCACGGGTCGATCCATCAGGTTAAGCTACGCTTGCCGGGGTTGGTCTGTGGATGGGTGACCATCTTTTCATACCGAGTTTCCTCCATGCCTCGGAAAGCACGTTAAGCCGTTGGTCCCGGCTGTCATTCGTGGATCTTTGACAGTCGTTACGGGTCGTCAGAAGCCCGAAAGTCTGACAACCAGTCTCACCAAGGGGTATCGTATTATCTAGTAACTGGGTTGTGGAGGTCAGATAGGCAGTCGCTCCATGTAAAATACTGGTATTCAGCTGCATCCGGTTAGACTGGAAGCCGACCCCAACATAGTTGGGAAAAGGCTAGGCAGATTGATCTTCAATAGAGTTTCATCTCATCTTGAGTGACCGTTCATAACAGCATTGTATTGAAACTGTGTTCCTGCAGGGAGGTAACAGGCTGTATAGGTGTCTCAATTTAGCTGTTATTTTATTTTATCAGATAAAGTGCAAAAAAGATGATTCATCGTCATCATAATCAGCTTATAATGTTCCCATAGCTAGGATACAACCGTCTTCTATAACAATATGAGAGGCTGTGGGCCGTAATCTACCACGCGAGCCCAGTGCTGGTTGGTCACAAGTCTTCCAATTTTTTGGTTCTAGGATATGCCGGTTTCCTCACTATGTTTTCCTTCTCCGTTTAAAAAGATGATTATGTAGGTTATCAATAAATTATTCACATAATTGGCTTTAATTTAGTCTTGCTTAATAGTTCAGTAGAATAGTCAGCAAAATTGTTATAAATATCTTACTGTTTCATTTGATTTTTCAACCCTGACTATTTATTTTTGGGAACACTCAACGATTTTTTTCGCATTTAATAATGGCGATTGATTTGACGCAATTCTAAAGTAGCTAACAACAACATTTTTAAAACCTCGTCCGACCCAGGGAACAAATAAACCTAACCTAACCCACTCAATAAATCCAATCTACAAAGATTTCAAAAGCACACAAGAAAGACTGAATTGTAACAAATATGCATTAAAAGTATAAGTAGATTAAATGACAAAAGTTTCAAATTAGATTAATTTTGACTTTTTATACCTAACTACGTCTAAGTAACTCTTTATAAGATAAGAGATCTGCTATTTTGACACAACTAAACAGCAGCCATAAGTGGTAGGTACTTCTCCACCCCACCGACTTCCAATTAAGTGCCAAAGTGGTACTACATTGATTAGAGATAAATCACGCGCATTTTGTTGACTGTGCCCAGTGTTGGTACCCATACAACGAAGATGATTTTTATCATAAATGAGGATTGTGAAGTGCCGATACGCGGCGCGATTTTTGGAGGCAATTACCTACATTTCATACAATTATTTACATAAATATTGTTTCGGGCGATAACGTTTTTACTCCCTTAAACATTTACGAAATGAGACAATTTTCGTCTCATTACATTCAATACACTTTAATTAAGTTTTACGTTTTTAGTAATTCAATTTAATTTAATTTTTTTAAATAAAAATGCTCGAGGATGTTTTTATGTCAAAAATATAGATATTTAGATGCTAATAACTTATATCGTATGCAATATTTATTTAAAATAAAAACGTACGGACCTAGTTTTTCATTACACCTACAACATTTCCAAAAATTATGAAAATTAGACTATGTTTACGGGGAGAAAAACGTTATCTCTTTTTGTATGAAAATTTACAGCTTCACAATCCCCTTAAGTGAAACTGTTTATTATAGCTTGGTATAATGGTAAGTTAATATACATATTAATAACTTACTAGCTTTTGCAAGCGGCTTCGCCCGCGTGGATCTCGCAAATTATCCCACGAGAACCGTACATTTTTCCGGGATAAAAAGTAGCTTATGTGCTATTCCAGACTATATCTAACTCTGTGCCAAATTTCATTCAGATCCGTTCAGCCATTCTGGCGTGATTGAGTCGCAAACATCCATCCATCCATCCAAACTTTCGCATTTATACTTAATATTAGTAGGATTGTATTTTAATTAAAGGCTTTCCAACTAAATAGGTTAAACACAGCATTAACTCACAGTCTTTGTCATAAAATTATAGATCTTGCATGTATCTAAATTATAGAAAAGCACAGCACTATCAATTAAGCTCCATTTACACGGTGAAAGGCATAGACGTATAAAAAGTAGCAGACCAAAAATTAATCCATATGTAGTTATATTTATATAGATGGACATATGATTCTATCCTTTTTTTGCTAAGCGACAGTTTGACAGTGTGTTAAGCTAGGGTTTCCTAGGAATGCGGCGGTGAACGCCACATAGCGTCCGCAATTTGCCGTCGCGGTCGTAGGACGTCACTGAAACGTTATTTATGAATGTAATTTCATGTGTTTTCCTAGAGAGCGTTTTTTGGCAACGTAAATTCAAACCCCGGTGACACTGCGGTCGTTATGTGGCGGCCACCACTCTTCTAGGAAACCGTACCGTTAGCAAACAAAATTTTTCGAGTGATAAATTAACCTTTCAGAAACCGAATGCGAGACCGTCGGCCTAATGGCTATATTGGAGGCGAAGGTTCAATAATATGATTTATGAATACAGATAGTCCAATCTAAGTCTATCGATCCAGTACCTATAGGTACCTACATTCTCCTCTTAACAATAATAGGTAGGTGCCTTCATTTTAAGTACCATGACTTACGCCGTTTACAAAGCGTTTTGATAAAGATAATTTTAGCCGCGTGCGTCCAATAAATGCATCACTTTCGCTCACAAAATATATTTTGACAGTTCTAATTTAATTTCCCGCGCAATTTGACAAGGGGATACACTATCCCATAGTGAAATCGGCCATTTTGACGTGACCTGTCATGGCGGCACTGTTTCCAAAGACAACTGTCAAACTCGGTACATTCAGATTTTTGTCACAGACTAAATTTTAGTGGTGGAGTTTAATTTTGTAAATTAAGCTTTTATTTTCATTCTAGTTATTTGAAAAGGTAATTTAGTTACGTATAACTGTGGAGTTGATTATTTCTTTGATGGTTTTGATTGGGGTGGGAAATTGAGAATGTCAAACGATATTTTAGGGAGCTTTGGCGTTGTTAAAATGAAAATAATGTTGTTAATAGATAGATAGAAGAGGCGTGTCCGGTATAAGGCTTGGATTACATAGAAATTAAACATATCAAAATTAAATGTGAATAGGTATACTAAGCGCTCCTCTGCCTACCACTCACATGAATTAAATAGTCGTGAATTATGTTAGATAAAAGTATTGTATTGTTATTAAATCGATAATGTTTAACTAACGTTGTTTTAATTACAGTGGAATCTTGTGGGGACAAGAAATAAAAATCCCGACTCATGCAGTTCCCATTCCTTCTGCATGAAGGTGATCACTTGTTTAGACCCTACGTAAAGCTAAAAAGTCACAATCAACCCCAAAACATAATTCCGTTTCCCACCGCTTAAAGAACACAATTACACCCAAAATAACACACAATACAACAAAATAATCATTATTTACGAAATCAAATTCTAATCCTTTAAAACTGCTAATAAAGTTGGCCATTGTTGAGAGCTTAGTTCCGCTATTCGCCGCGTGGCGCGCGCGTGTCGCTACTCAGATTTCTGGAGGGGCCTCCTCAAAAAATGACGTATTGTTTTCTTTCCTGTTTTCAAAAGGGAGATTTTTGACGTTGAGATGTGCTTAGGATAAAGATGTCATCCGTTTAGGTTTCAAGGGTTTGGAGACAGTCGACCGGATAGGGATGAAGTCTTTTGTTTCTTAATATTCTTAGAAGAGGTGATTTTTTAAGTGTGACTTCCTTGGGTATTATAATGAAGACCTTTCTAGGCTAGCCCCTGGTAGTTTAATTCAAATGTCCCGATTGAATGACTATTTCATGAAAACATGACATTTGAGGCCAATTCTAACTAAGAGCCGGTTCTTTGATCCGTAGTTAACTCAACCAATGGTTAAACATAGTAATGGTTGAATTTTGGCTAAATGTGAAAGACTAGACATGAATGTATTAATTCATATTAAAAAATAGTAGCTAATGGCATAACTCATTTATGTTTGTTTAGTCTTTCACATTTAGCCAAAAGTTTAACCATTGGTTGACTTAACTACGGATCACAAAACCGGCCCTAAGAGAGTAATGATGATTCTATAAAATGTTCAGGTATAATTCTGTTAAAACATCATTGTTACTGGCGCATCTATCTTTTTGATTACCATACAACCTGAAGGTCCTGAAAATTGCAAAAATACGCAAGAAAATTGAAATTTCGTGATTAGCGAGAAGCGATTAGTGCTGGCAACTAGAAACGAGTTGGTTTTGATAAGAGTTCGTCGCCGGTGGCGTGAATAGTCAGCGATCAATATATGTAAGTACATACTTATGTCCCGTGTAGTAAAGAGATACATATCTCTTTACTACACGGGACATACAATCTTTTGTGCGAAAAACTAGTCGATAGCTAGTCGCTTCCTCGTCGGCGATGGGACAGGTGCCGAAAGGGACTGCATTGGTCTAGTGGTCTCGAGTTCAATTCCCAGGTCGCACTAAGCGATATTGGGTTACTTCTTCAGGAATTTTCTCAATAGCCGGAGCCAGAGCCTGAAGTTAGGAATTGTGCTCGGTTGAGGACATTATAGGCTCGCCGTCTCAGGACATACGAGTAAATATAACTGGCGAAATGTGCGTGTAAGGTAGCTTAAACCTCTCTGCTTGTCCCTTCTGACTATACTGGTGTAATGTTGGTGGACACTGTTGTTGCTCTTACTAACAAGTAAAAACAAACCGTTGTGCAGGTTCAAGTTAAGCTGGTTGTTATAACAAGGGGTGAGCCGGGAGCTCAGGTTACAAATAAGAGGGTTTTTTACCGCGTTTATTATCCCACTATTGCTTGAAAATAGGGTTGGCTCAATGATAAAGATTTATTTAGGAAAGCTTGAGATTTCGGAAAGCTAAAAGAGTAGATAAGATTAAATTAGATTAGTAAAAGATTTTTTGAAGAAAAGTTCATGTTGCTACAATTTCTTTAAGGATGCATTATTTTATTTCATGTTTAATTTTAATCTATTTTGTCATTGTAATATAATTAATAATATAAACTTCAACTAGGTACCTATATTTTTAACCAATGTTCATTAATTCGTGTCTTTATAATTATATTCTTTAATATTTGCATACCTGTAACTTAGGTGAAATATGTTTCGGTCTATAACTGCTACTATAACAACCTTTGCACCATATTTATAGGAAATCAATAATTTGATTGATTGATTTATTCCTACAGCCTTTCACTGTCTTATTGATTTCATGCGAGACGGATGGAAGACGATGATAGGCCATAGAAAGAATGTCAGATTATCCAGACGATCGTTTCTGAATGCGAATTTTAAAATAATGAGCTTAGTTGATACTTGGGTAAGACCAAGGTCATCTTACAGTTATGTCTCTCAACCTCGACCCGTGTTTGTCAATCTATCTGCCTAGCCTTTTCCCAACTATGTTGGGGTCGGCTTCCAGTCTAACCGGATGCAGCTGAATACCAGTATTTTATATGGAGCGACTGCCTATCTGACCTCTATAACCCAGTTACTGGGTAATACGGTACCCCTTGGTAAGACTGGTTGTCAGACTTTCAGGCTTCTGACGACCCGTAACGACTGTCAAAGATCCACAAATGACAGCCGGGACCAACAGCTTAACGTGCTTTCCGAGGCACGGAGGAGTCTCGGTATGTAAAGATGGGACACCGGCAAGCGTAGCTTAACCTGATGGATCGACCCGTGCAGCTGTTATTATTTAGCCACGAGCTCCTCACCGTGTTTGTGATAGTATGAAATCACAAAACTAACAACACACCACATCACACCACCACACAACTAACAACATAGGTAACAACTTTATAGTTGTTAACAACTATAAAGTTGACGGTTTCTTAAGAAACCTTGTCAGAATTTCAGAATGCGCCACGAGTTCGGCTGGACCAGTGTTTAAGCTAATTTCTTATTAAGAATCTCGGTATTTCTCATACCAACCTATCTAAATGTAAATCGACCTTAAAAATATTATATTACTGGTGACATCCCATCTCAATTCTTTAAGTAGGTAGCCAACATAATTTTTAAGTATTTGTTGTGAGCGTGTTTGCTTCCTCCACTTTGTCACAGAAACCTTTAAAGGTCTTTAGACAAGGTGTTAAGATTGTATATTATGTAACTAAAATGTATTGAAAAATAAACGAAAAAAAAAAAATATCTATGACTTTTTTTTTTTTTTTTTGATGATTTTTTTGATCTAAATGATTTTTAATTAGGTAGACTAAAATGACATATGATAACATGAGTAAAATGTCAAAATGACACAAAATGTTCGATTTGAGCTGTCATTATAGTCTACCTAATTAAAAATCAGAATTTAGGTAGAACTTGTCACAAAATTGCCCTCTTTTCGTTTCGCCACCCCTAGCACGCGCGTGTTCACGCTAGATTTGACCGAGAGCGCTTCTGTTAACTGTGCGTAAGATGACACCCAGTTGTTTGCGTTTTACTTTTAATTGTCGTTTAGCTAATTGGTCTTTCGGGAAAATCGAGGAAATCTGTAACGGGAAGTTCAATAATATTTTTAGGAGCGCAAAATGGGAATTATTAGAGGTTATGGCCTTAGAAATTGCACAAGTTTTCATCAGATTGTCCTTGAAAGCGTCTTTATTTCGTAGCAGTAAGAGCGTTTTTCGTTATTCACATGGTACTACTGTCATTCGGTTGACTGTAGGTACCTTAGAATAAGAAAACACGTTGCGATTACTTTGAGTTCAGCCGGTCTCTCCGTGAAAACTTAGGTGAAGTGAGCTTGAACTAAGCTGTTTGATGCTAGGGATTGACACTATTGACAGCTCACTCCACGCTCACCTCACCTATGTTTTCAAGGTGAGATTTGTACAGAATAGCACTGCAGTAAGTAGGTACAGTCAGCCTCAAAAGATGACATCGACCTGAAATCGTTTAAATTAAATTAAATATTTGTTTATTCATAGCAAATGGGCCCGATTGTCAGTGAATATGTTCTTCAGTAAAAATATTCTTAAAAACTATTGATAGTAAACAAACAAACAAAAAGTGTTGGGTGTTCCAAGTAGTCAAAGTTGCGAAATTTTTGGGAATCATGATTGACGATCAATTAACCTGGAAACCTCAAGCCGAAGAAGTGTGCAAAAATCTGAGCACAGCAGCATATGTCCTTTGGAATTTGGCAGAAAAAGTTGACACGAAAACTGCTTTAATAGCTTACCACGGTTTGATCGCCTCGGTATTGAGGTTGGGAATAATTTTTTGGGGTAACTGTAGCCTAAGAGATAAGGTGCTTAAAGCTCAGAAACGCTGTGTAAGAGCGATGTGTGGTCTCACACGCACAGATAGTTGCAAACTTCTGTTTAAATCTCTAAAAACTCTTCCCTTTCCCTCATTACTTATTACGGAAATAGCAATATTTGTAAAAAACAAATGCGAACTTGTTCACTAAGGTCTCTGATACCAGAAAAGGCCCCGTGAGAAGTTAATATAAAAAAAATCTTCTTAATGTTGGTAGCTATAAAACTGCTCTATTAAGGAAAAGTGTCATTTGTATGGGACCAATCATATTTAATAAATTACCGGAAAGTAATAAAAAATTACACATTTCAACATTTCAAAAACAAACTTACTTTTCAAAAACAAAGGCTTTTCTAGTGGAGAAATCTTATTACTCCATTAATGATTTTTAAATGACCAATTAAGTATAGACCTTGACATTTTGTTAATAAAATAATTTGAATTTTTACCATTTTAAATAAATCGACTAAAATTACCCTTTTGATTGTATTTTGTATGACATTTTAGTTGTATATTGACATTTTGATCTTAAGTTTCACTATTAAGTATGCTTTTATTACTTTCATTTTGACGAATTGATTTTAATTATATTTTGATATTGTGATCTGACTGCTATGTTTTTTATAATTTCATCTTGACTGAATTCATTTTAATCGCATTTAACTATTAATATTTATTTGATAATTGTAATTAATGTTCTTATTTTATTAATTGCGTCATCGATCCATTCGTTTAAATTTTGCATGTCAAATCTTGGGCAGAATGTCTGGCTCAACTTTAATTCTTCACGACTTATTTGTATACCTGCATTCTAGCAAATAAATAATTTGATTTTGATTTTGTCTTCTGACCAGCACCTTCACAGCGGGCTACAACGAAGGTGCGTCGTTCTTTTAAATGTACAGACGCCAGCAGGTCAACCTACCCGAAACTGTCAGATTTGCCCAATCAACCTTGAACCTAATGCCTTAGCAATAAAGTCGAAAATCTATTAAAGAAATCTGACAGATTGTAGTAGCTTGATGTGCTGGCGTCTGTACCTACTTAGGATGCTCTTGACAAGATGGAATTTGATTTTTTGCGCATTATAGTGTAAAAACCATCAGTAGGTATGCGCAAGTGCGAACATACCCGACGCACTACAGTAGCTCGGCAGTCCTAACAGCATCCTGAAGCAGATATTATATTAAATACGCAGGGCATCTAGCGACACCTATTATACCTTACCCACAGGTCGCTCGTGTAGAATGATTGGCAGTTTATTGTCTATAATAAAATTGTTGTCAATGTGTAGCTACAAAACATAATTATCATATCACACATTGGGTAGGTACTTAATTGTAGCTACAGATTGATATATTTCAACCCGATTTCAGGCCAAACTAGTTTGTTCTAGGCCAAACCGGTTTATCCCCCAAGTGATAGGCAACTAACTTAATTAGGGCTCATTTAACCATAGTCAGACATCTTTTATCCACGGAATAAAATTAACGCCTGACAGTTTTTGTATGGGAAAACTGTCAAAAATTTTAAAAATATTCGCTGGATACGGCTTATAGGTAGTTACTAGGTATATAAGTGTGGTCGAACTCACCCTTAGCCGTTCCTGGCTGGAGGCTTTGAGTCATCTTAAGGCAGCCACAGGATAGTCCGGTTAAGTAGTCTCGACCTCTCTAGGCCAACTACGAGATGCCATTTATAAAAAAATAAAAAAACCCTTAGCCGTTTAGACAGCCTTTAGAAGTAGCGCTCGCCGGCCGCTACCGCAGCACCGCTGATTAGAAACCGGTTTGGCCGGTAACAAATCCTACATCTCTTTGAGGCTGACTGTACTTTATTCATCTTTTCGTTGTGGTACTGGCAGCGCTATCCTGTAAAAATTTCACCGTGAAAACTTAGGTGAGGTGAGCGTGGAGTGAGCTGTCTGTAAATAGTGTCAATCCCTAGCATGGTGGAATGATAGCTCACTTCACCTAAGGTTTCACGGTGAGATTTTTACAGAATAGATCTACTGCTCGCGAAAGGGATGATAGCGCCATCTATTTTCATGGGCGTGAACTACGGGTAACCCTATGGCTACAACGGCTCATAGAGGTCGGCTGTATTTCATGCGGTATTATGTAAGCAGTCAGGGATGATAGTGACGAAGTCCACTTACAGATGGCACTGTTGCACGCCCGTACTGCATAACATTTAGCCTACATTCCTCGAACGGGTAGGCAGAGGTATGTACCTACAGTCAAGTCATTTTTACGTATCTCAGCGTTTTTGATAATTCCACCCCCGAAGGAGTGAAAAGAGGTATGAAGTTGTATATGGAAATTCTTTCATTTACAAAGTAAAAATCACTCATGTCTGTTGGACCAGCGGTTTAGGCTGTGGCTGTCTCTAAAGGGTTGAGTTTCCAACAACACTGTTGCGTTAGTTTCCAACCATAAGTCTAAATAATAAAACCCTGCCAAAATGTTCTTGTCTACAAATAAAATCAAATTGAAAAAAAAAAATTAAGTAGTGTAGTAAAAATAAATGATTTTTATTTCTGTAAGTAGGTACAAACACTTTTACAAGGCAATCATGTTTTTTTTTTTAAACTAGATGAGGTCGGCGTTTCCTATCTGACTACTGTGAGAAGAAAGGCCGAAACTAACTCAGAGGTCACAGTCTCTTATAAAGTCCAGACATAATCTTGGTCAGTTCATGTGAAGACCATGTAGATTGGTGTCTGAAATGGTCTTTTGAGGAAAGAACCACACAGATTGAGAGGACCTGTCCAGTCAGTGCACGCATTTGTCAGTAATCGCGCAGCAGTATTATTCGTAACGTAACATAGACATGTTTAGTGATTGATGGGATGTATTGCTATGATGGGTAGTCGATATTTTTTATAGAAAAACAAGTTTAATGTATTCTTAAATTGTTGTTGTTAGACATTGCACTCGTGCGACGCAATGGTCGCCGACGTACCACGCCACATGGCAATAATGTTACCATGAAAAATAAAAAAAAATATATATAAATATCGGTTGCGCTTTGAATGTGTATTTTTTAATAGGTGTTTTAAAATAAATTTCATAATAATAAGATATAGATATGTCAAAGACAATTTTAAAATTGTAATCAAGAGAATGAGATTTTTGCTGTTAGCATCGTTATCGATAAAAATTGCATAATGTCGTCACTGACACTGAGCCACTGACTCTATCTCAATGGTTTGAGCTGTACCATCGTGTAGCATGGTGCTGTCACCCGCAACATGCTACCTACAGCTCAAAGTCTCAAACAGTGTAATCGTATTATCAAAACAAAACAAAAAAGTTTTGAGAGTTTCTATTGCTACTGTGCCAGTTATCCGGTGCCTGACCTGTATGCCAGCCTCACACACAGCACAGCCGTTTCCTTGGATTTAATTTGGACGAGAACACTCAATTTTGTATTTATTGAATTCTAGAAGGAGCGAAGAAAAATAGAGCAATATGAATTATTATGTAACTTATTTCGGGCAACAACCACTGCCTCACTGCCTCGTTTTGACCGTGCATGGCGTCCTTACCGATATTCCGCACCACTGACAGAATAAGAGGGGGGGGGGGGGCGCGGAGGCCCCCGTTTCTGTGGGGTCCCCAAGTCTTGAGAAGTACTGTTTGATCAAATCCTAAAAAGGTCAAAACATATCAGTTTCGCACTCGCTTTTCAAGGGGAAGATTTATAAAACAATGGTTAGACCTGCTGTCTTGTATGGATCAGAATGTTGGGCCATAAAAAGAATGAATGAAAGGCAATTGCATGCAGCCGAGATGAGAATGCTAAGAGGGATGTGTGGTATTACGCGAATGGATAGAATAAGAAATGAGTATGTAAGAGGAAGTCTGAAAGTGACACCGGTGACTGAAAAGTTGTGTGGAAATCGGTTGTCATGGTATGGGCATGTGATGCGGAGGAATGAGGAAAATGTCGTCAGGAAAGTGTTGAGTATGAACGTGGAGGGCTATACGAGTAAGGGAAGACCAAAGAAACGATGGATGGACTGTGTGAAAGATGATATGGCCAGAAAGGGAGTGACTACGGAGATGACGACTAATAGAGAAGTATGGAAGAAAAAGACATGTTGCGCCAACCCCAAATAAATTGGGACAAGGGCAGGAGAATGATGACTCGCTTTGCTCGCTCTTACGCCCATTTTTTTTATTATTTTTCTGACTAAATAAAATACGTCTACAAACGAAACGAAGCGAAATAAGTCTACAAAGTATAGGTACAAAGTAATTCCTATTTCAATACAAATGGTCAACCGAACCTTACCTAATCCTACGAGGCGTGCGGGATGCTTTTTTCGAGCTCGCTACGCTCGTTCTTGTGAACATTCTTTTAATAGTCACCCTTTTCTGCATACTTACGTCGACAAAGTAACTCCTGTATAAATTCGAAGATAATCTAACCTTTCCCAGGCGGGGTCACAAACGTGGAGCGAAAATTTTCGAACTCGCTTCGCTCGCTCTTGCATCCTATACTCTTTTACCGCTCAAACTTTTTGAATAAGTCGACAATGCTACTCTTATTTCCGTATGAATGCAGAATGTTCAAAAGAAACCTAACCCAGAAGTTCGAGACAGGGTGCAAAACAATTCGATCTGGCCTTCCCTTACATCCTAAATTCTTGCTTTTCTATGATCCCCTATATAAAAGCACCAACGTCAGTAAATGGCAAAATGTGAAGATGAAAATGCACCTACCAGAACAAAATATCGTCGTGGTTATATACCACGGGCCTCGACGATATTTTTATATATTTTATATACTCGACGATATTTTATATATATATATTATCTTTTTAGGGTCAAATTAAATTAGCTAGCGAAACTCCGCAGACGTGATGGGTATCGATATCTAAACACGATAAAACAAAAAGAAATTAATTTGATGATGTTTTTTTGGGTCATCAACCGCCGGTAGTAACCGCCGACTTAAAATATCAGTTTACAATGTTTTTTTTTTTTGTAAACTTCACAGACGTTGATGGATATCGATATCTCAACACGCTAAAACAGATTTTATCAACTCACTCCAAGTAACAACACTAGGTAAGTGATCATTGACCCCAAAAAAATAATCCGTTAGTATTTTTTATTTTTTCGTGTTTAGCTATCGACACCCATCACTTCTGCAGAGTTTTGCTAGCTAATTTTATTGACCCTAAGTATATAGAGTATAATACAAAATTACGCATGTTGAACTTAATTGATTTTGTATCATCATTTCAGCTGAAAGACGTCCCCTCGAAGTGTTCTGTGCGTCCACAGTTGGACATAGTTCTCCCCCAAGCATCGCCACTTTGACCGTTTCTGTGCTTCCCGCATCCAGCGGATTCCTACGGCCTTCACCAGGTCATCGGTCCACCTTGTGAGAGGCCTTCTAACCTTTTTCGGCCCCCATCGGCCATCTGTTCTGATAGCAATGTGCCCTGCGCGGTCACTGTCGGACTGCATAGATAGATGCATGACACAACGCTGGTAATTTATTGCAAAATATGAAGCAATTATCGATTTACAAAAAATCTATTGATTGGAATAAAAAAATTAAAACACTATCACGTTAATAGGTTGCTTGTAGAAGAATCTGACAAAAAAATCAGGACGATAGTATGTATATTAGTATGGTTTTTAATCGTTAAAATAAAGTTTTAGAGGTATCTTCGTGATTTTTTTCTATCGTATCAAATTAATTGTATTATGTTTTCAACAAATTATCTAACTAGAATATATCCTGAAGAATATCATACATTTTTCTGATTTTGCTTACTGCAGTAGATACGTCATGCTCCCTGGCGGAACCACCTTTGCTGTAACAAGTATAAGTTACATGAAAAATTCTATGGAATGTCTATAAAATTCTAGTCCTATTAAAAAAAAGTCTATATCCCTAGTTTCGACGTAAACTTTTATTTAAAGTGGTTGCGCTGCAGAGTATCCTTCCCAGCGAAACCACCATGATATTTCTATTACTATACATAGTATTTGCAAATATATAGTATCAAATAATTCTATAACAATTCTATATTGAACTGGCACCCCTAAATCTTCAATCTAATTTAAATATACGAACCAAACGGTGCCTCAAACTTTGTCTTCGAAATAGTCGCTAAGTGCCTAGATTAAAGTTTTTAGCAAATAACGTTTACGTCAAATATCATACAATGTCTTTCAGGCGTTTAGTTTAAAACATACAAGTAATATTTTATTATATTATATTTTCTTGTTTTAATTATTAGTTTTATAGATTATTGTAATATTAAATAATTGTAACGCCACGCCACATGCCAGCCTTGTAATTGTCCCGCCACGCCAGCCATGCCAAAGCCAAGCCCGTGGAAGCAGCCATGCCAAAGCCAAGCCCGTGGAAGCAGCCATGCCAAAGCCAAGCCCGTGGAAGCAGCCATGCCAAAGCCAAGCCCGTGGAAGCAGCCATGCCAAAGCCAAGCCCGTGGAAGCAGCCATGCCAGCGGAAACAGCCGAGCACCGCCAAAATAAACATAATTATGGAAGCTTTATTGGCTCGGCGCCACCCGATGGTGGCGCCACGGCACGATTGCCGTGGCGCCACTATCTGCGGTTGCATTGCGCCCCACCCATCGGGAAAGGGTGATGCCTTTAAATAGTCCGGGAGCTCATTTTTGTAGGCATTCTGTATCGTATACTAAGTAAGAACGAAACTATGTCTAAATTAGTACTTACCTAATAAATAGTTTGATTGGAGATAGTGTTTCTATTCCCTTCTGTTTCATAATATTAAGTGAAACATCTGTGCATCCATTACTAATACTGGCCACATAAAGTAATAAAGTGATAAACGAATTTTCATTATCCTTTACTGCTGTCAGTAAAGTCATTTTATTTTTATTATAGAATACCTACTAGTAGAATGGTTATTTCCTTTTATATTTTCCTGTGACGGCTTATTGTGTGTATCGTTAAAACTACTAGAAGGATCCCTCCTTCCCACTTACCCTACTCAAGGAACTTTAATAAAATCAACTACCCACATTTTAATGAAATCATTGTTAGTTAGTGCGTTGCAAATTTCAACATCGATCTAAGGTGCGTGTGTAACTGTTTACAAAAATGAAGCGTGGAAAGAGATTATCAGTGAGTTTAGAAGAACAAAAGAGTGTTTTCATGCAATATCAAGAACATTTCAAAGGTTCTGAATTGCCTCGTTCATGCAGTGTTGTGTACAAAGATATAAGTAGAACATTATGTGCTCGTATGACTCCTTGCGCGCTATATTTTTCAGCAAAAACGAATTACGCTTATTTTTTTTGGCAGTATTCAAAATAGTACACAGGAGGAAAAAAAAATAGTGGCAGTACTAGTAGTAGTGATACTGATTCTGGTGATTGCATAGATAATGACAATAACTCTGATTCGACTTACAGCAACCAAGAAAACGTTTCCTTTGAGTTACATTTAAATGATTGGGAAAATATCCGCCCGGAGTTTTACTGCGAAGCTCGAAATGATAAAAATAAGCCAACAATTCACACTCGTAATAAGCGACGCATGCCAAAAAATAAATGGACAGATTTTATGAGGGAGTATATATGGAAAAAAACATCGAATCAGTGTTCATGGGTTTTTAAAACTAATACAGCCAATGACGATTATTCTGTAAATACTTATGGATATTGCAAAGAATGTAAGGGTACAATTAGAATCCGAACAGAAAAAAAAGGGTGATTCCAATGTATCAGTTCATTGCAAGATGGTAAATGTAAATTCACAGTTGTTACATGAACCAAAAAAAGTTCGAATCACGAAATTCAAGAAAAACCAATTGGCTCCCCAACTGGAAAATCAATACGCTATCGTCATTAGAAACAAAATACTGAATCAAACACTCACAAACGATGATACTAAAGAACCGCCCTTTGTGCCGAGTCTAAAATGTTTGCAAAACATAAAAAGTACAACTAATACGTCGAAATACTTCCATAAAATAGTATTAGTTGCTTTATGGATTATGACATGTATGCCCCCGTATGACAATGTTGTGCGAGATATTCACTTAAATCCATTCTATGTGTACTATTGGACTGAATCACAACGACGTTTTTATGAAAACTTTTCACGAACGCACTATACAGCAATAAGCCTAGATGCTACAGGTTCTATATTTAAGAAAGTCAAGCCACCCATACATTCTGATAAGTATCAGGAGAAACATTTATTTTTATATGTGGCAGTACTTAAATTAAAAACCACATCAGTTCCAGTAACCCAGATGATTTCGGCAAGTCAAACGGTAGAAACTATTCATACGTGGTTAAAAACTTGGATTAATAATATGATTAAGCCAAAAGAAATAATCACTGATGACTCAAGTGCTTTAATAGGAGCATGCGTGAAGGCTTTTACAACTTTTAAGTCAACTAAGGAATATGTTAGTCACAGTTTTAAGGTCCTTGAAGGGAAGACCGAAAATGTTCCTACCTGTTTCTTACGCTTAGATTCATCTCATTTCATAAAATGCTTGTATGGTCTACAGTGTTTCAAGTTGGTAGACGTACGTGTCAAAAAATTTTATTTAAGAATTTTATTACATTTGAAAATTTGCACAAATTACGTGGAATTTAAAGAAATTATAAAACATTTAGTGACGGTGGCTGTTAATAGATTTGATCGGTGTTCAGAAAACGGAGAACGAACAAGATGTGACATTTCTCAGGAATTTTTACTAAGAGCACTAAAAAATATTGAACTGATTAATGATAATGATGAAATGAAAACAACAAATATTCAAAAATCTATAGTCGAAGAAGATGCCACTTTTATTGATGATGACTATACACATTCTCTTTGGCTTGATGAAATAATAGATAGCCAAATGTTATATGCTGATCTCTGTGATAGCACAATGTACGAAAATAGGTATTTATTACTTTCCAAGCTTTATAGATACTTTAAAAAAACTTTTCTATCGTATACCTCTTTGGACCAACTTGATGCTGCCCTTCTATAAAGAAGTTAATAATTCAGCTAGCAGCAGTAACGTTGAAAGTTACTTTAAAAATATTAAGCAACTTTTGTTAAACACAAGAAGTGGATTGTTGCGTGTTGATGATTTCATTATGAAACACACCGATTATATATCAGGAGAAATTAAATCGGCACAGTGTTCCTCGAATAACGACACGTCTACATTAGAAACTTCTAAAAACAAACAGCTTAAAAAATTGGATAAAATAAACCAACTTATAGAATCAAAAAACAATTATGATATTAACTTTAGAAAGGAATCTGAATTTCAAAACGCGCCCATTTATGAAGAAAATTGGCGAAATAAAACTAATGAAGATAAGAAAATATCATTAATAGAAAAAATTAAGCCTAAATGGAACAAGAATTACGTGCAATTGTTGCCAAATGGCAATATAAGTCGCACAAATATTACAGACTTAATATTGCAAAATACTTGTGCTTTTGATGCTGCGGTGCAAGCATTCGCAGTTGCTTATAAAGAATACACCAGTGTTCAAACATTGCTTAAATCACAACACTCATCATTTTCAACGCTCGTAAAAGCTGTTTCTAAAAATGATATTTCTGTGGATGTTCTAAGATTAAGAGCTGAAATTTTGTCAAATTTTTTTGAAACAATAAAGCGAAATAATAATATACGAATTGTTGACTGCAGCTGTAATGTTACCCGAATTTTTGAGGGACTATTATTAAATGAATTTTACAGTGCGAAACATGAAAAGGTATGCCTCGATTGTGACTTCAAAACGGAAAGAACTTGTCCTATATTGCCACTCGATATTTTGATTTTGGCAGAAGATGGCCTGGCAACTGGATTGGAAAAGTCAGCTAATTCAATGTTGATTGAAAAAACCATCGAAAAAACAAACTCATCCAATCATCAGTGCAATAATAAAAAAGGAGTAATTACTGAAAAATACAAATTAAGTGATCATTTAATAGTTTTTGAAATTGGTGACAACATAAACATTACCGAAATACCAAACAATATAGTTCTGATCGAGAATAAAAAATACACTATTGTGGCCGCCATAGAATATGTGCCAGGATTACCAAGTGGCTTAGGACACTATAAAGCACACTGTAAAAGTGGCGCCAAATGGTTTTGTTATGATGATTCTTCAATTAAAGTGACAAGAACAAATGTAAAGAGAAATATGCAGTTAGATATATTAATTTATGCCAAAGTCCAATTTTTTTTCACGTGTTTTATAATTTGTAACAAGAAGTATGTTTTTTTTTGGTGTGTAACATAAGTTAAGTTGTACAGTGGTTAATTTCTTATATAACTAGTTGTTTCAATTCTTATTTCTAGGCACTTAGTGATTATTTCGAAGACAAAGTTTGAGGCACCGTTTGGTTCGTATATTTAAATTAGATTGAAGATTTAGGGGTGCCAGTTCAATATAGAATTGTTATAGAATTATTTGATACTATATATTTGCAAATACTATGTATAGTAATAGAAATATCATGGTGGTTTCGCTGGGAAGGATACTCTGCAGCGCAACCACTTTAAATAAAAGTTTACGTCGAAACTAGGGATATAGACTTTTTTTTAATAGGACTAGAATTTTATAGACATTCCATAGAATTTTTCATGTAACTTATACTTGTTACAGCAAAGGTGGTTCCGCCAGGGAGCATGACGTAATATATATATACTTTTAGGCATTATAAAACTTGCGTTATTTGCGTTTAGGTCCTGTAATCCTCTTAAGTTTGGAAATTCTTCGGGCTATGTCGGTTACCTTGGTTCTCCTCATTTCTGATTAGATCACGTAGAGAAATGCGTGATGAAATATCCAATTCCCGACTTGGGGATCGAACCCAGGACACCAAACGCAGCAGTCGCATTTGCGATCTCTAGCCCGACGAGGCAGAATAAAAATGCTATGGCATGATGATCAGAAAAAAAATCAAAATAAAACACATACAATAAGAGAAATTATATATATTTCATTATATTTCCACGAGTCGCACGTCGTCTACGTCACACGCACTTAATATAGATCACATTTGAAACTCACACAGTCCGTCTAATAAATAAATATAGCTAAGTTTATACAAAGCGCTAACTCTAGGCTGCGACACATTTTCATAGAGAAAGTTTTAAAATAAACACAGTGAACGTCCCATGACTCGACGTCGGTCCGTAAGGATCACGCCATTTTGATTGTTCTTAAGGGGGAAGCGTCAGGGTAGCCCGCGAAATTACAAGTCGGTATTATATTGTACGTTGATCAAATTATAATTTGCGGTCATAACAAGTATCTATTTACATAATTAGAATCATTAAAGTGATCAATACAACTCTTTAAAACCAGGTAATCCCAAAAAATGACTATTTCATGGAATATTGACATTTTAGGATTATACTAACTTAAGGAGTTGTATTACTGATTCTAATAAATAACACATATTTGTTATGGCCACAAATCATGCTTTATTTAACATAGAACTTAATACTGACTTACAAATTGCAAAAAACGTAACAAAATTTGAATTTCGCGGGATACCCTGACGCTTCCTTCTTAACATAAAAACAGCACAACTCAAATGTAGTACATAATATTTGTAAAAGCGTTTTTATTCCATTTATTTCGGCAGATGACAATCATCAATAGAACCTAGTTATGCAGAAAGCAGCCATGTGGCACTTTTTCCAAAAATGAGTTTAAACAGCCATACTAATTTCGACATACAAGTCTTTTTGCAAAAACAGCCATGTCGATATCTCTATTTATCACGGAGATATGAGCCGTCAAATGCAGCCATGTCCATGCATCCATGATGCAACCATCGACAGAAAAATGGTTAGAAAAATTCTCTGTTTGTACTTTTCCCAACATGGCTGCTTTCTGCATAACACGGTCCAATACAGATATTTAAGTTTAATTTGATGGGATACATATTTTTTTTCAGAGAAATGTTGATGAAATCGTATTTTGTTTAACTTACGACGTAAAACAGAGCTGCCATTAGAAAAAAAAAAACAATACAAATTCAATTTGGCAAAGATATTTAAAAAAATCGTGTAAAGTTTATTTCACTGCACCACAGGGTATAAGTTGAACTCCAAGCTAGACATTGGTGCTGATTCTCTTGTTCAATAACTAAACTAAAATTAGAGAATCACTATCTTTTACTAACAGGCAGCGCGAGAAAAGGACCGCTATAGCTCTGAACTAAGTTAGAGATGTCAAACTAGTTTACGCCTTGCTTTTTGTATGGAAATATTGGTGCCAACAAAACTTGACAGCTCTTGACGTCCGTCTCCTTCTTGTTTTATAAGAAAGAAGAAGCTAGCAATAGCCTAAATTAAGTTTGGTTTGTGTACAACAGAATCCGCACCATTATGCACCAAAGCATTAAAACTTTCCCTATAAAAAATAATAAACGCTACAAAAACTATATTACTGACTTGAATATTAGCAAGAATTGATTTTTATTCGTTATCAATCACAAATTGCATGTATTTGGTTTTAAGATGTCTTAATAAATGATTGAATAGTATTACGACGACATTTATTTTAACGTCGTCCATAAAAAACTTATATCAATGTAAAATAATGTTGAGCGATTTGATTGGGTGTATCCATCAACCAATCACAGCATAGCGTGTTTTCTGCAAACGAGATTTGCTTATCAAATTAAATACTCGAAAATCAGATACATGCAATCAGTTACAAAAACAAATATATAGCAAATAATATCACTGTTATTTAAATTAATTACATAAACATAGTTGCGACATCGCCTAAAAGATTTAGATACCGTTATATTTTAGCCTCGAATATGACACAGCGAAATAATATAGTTTTTCTAAATCGTGCTCTCACATATTTTTTAAATACTTTTTTTGTAAACAGAAGGAAATACATTTTTATTAGAATAGTTTTTTTTACACATTCGTGACTTTTTTCGGGTAAGTTAAGTTAATATTACACCAGTACATATAACTTTTATTAACCACTCCTATGCGGCAATTACAGAAACAATTAAAAAGCCATTGTGTCTTGCGTAGATCTGCGTTCAGGCTATACGAAGCGCAAATTTCTAAAATATATGGGAGCACATAATTTTGACAGCCTCATAGAATCATTTCTATTAAGATTATTAACAAAAAAACATACACTATTCAAAGATATTAATTAAATAATGCATGTTTCGTCATTAACTCAATTTATTCATTTTAATACAATACCTAATAATTCCAAAAACCTAACACAACTACCATTGAGATTTTATTATCTATTCTTTAAGTTATTAATAATATTTTTTCGTTCTAATCGTTGCCGAATTTACATTTTGTTTTTAAATGGTCACTTGCTTATAAAATTATATATTACTAGAGACCCGCCCCTGCTTCGCATTAGGCATATAAACCTTCCAGAATAAATTCTCAAAATAATACTAAAAATCGCATCGAAATCCGTTGCGTAGTTTAGTAGAACAACTGGTCGTTATGGCGCGTGAATATAAATTAAAGTCGCTTTTCGTGTCTCGACTGTAGTCATGCGACTTTAAGGAAGCGTCAGGGTAGCCCGCGAAATTCAAATTTTCTTACGTTTTTTGCAATTTGCAAGTCAGTATTAAGTTGTATGTTAAATAAAGTATGATTTGCGGCCGTAACAAATATGTATTTACAGAATTATAATCATTAGAATCAGTAATACAACTCCTTAAGTTAGTATAATCCTAAAATGTCAAGATTTCATGAAATAGTATTTTTTTGTGACTACCTGGTCTTAAAGAGTTGTATTGATCACTTTAATGATTCTAATTATGTAAATAGATACTTGTTACGGCCGCAAATTATAATTTGAACAACGTACAATATAATACCGACTTGTAAATTGCAAAAATCGTAAGAAAATTTTAATTTCGCGGGCTACCCTGACGCTTCCCCCTTAATAATTTATATTATGTATACAGGGTGTCCCAGAAATCGACCGACATACTGTAGGTGGTGATAGCGTTGGTCAAGCACTCCCGAAATAACAAAACATATGTTCCGTAAAATCTTATACATTTTTTTTTGGCCACGACTGTATAAAGTGTTTTAACAAGAAAATATTTGAGGAAAAAATCAAAGAATACTGGATTTATGTTGGATTTGTAAGTTTTTATGGAGATTCTAAAGTAATTACGGATTAGAGTAACTATATAATAATATTTTGATTAAAAATTAAAAAAAAATATTACACATTAGAATCAAAAGAATGACGCATGGCGCTTATTATTATTATTTTTAATCTAGTATAACTCGAAAACAATAAGATTTAGCGGGAGATATGTTTTGTTATTTTGGGAGGGCTTGATCAAAGCTATCACCAACTACAGTATGTCGGACGATTTCTGAGAGACCCTGTACATTAATCCTTCACGATTAATGTTATTTAAATTAGCTGACTGGCTAATATTTTTACCACGGCATAGCCATTCTCATATAGTTCGTGCCGATTTTAATAACTGCTAATTGCACATGGGATGAAAGTCATCCCACTTTATTATTAAGTAGTGGTTAGTGGGAGTAAAGTCATCCCACGCAAATCTGCTTTAGGTTTGAACCTTGTTCCACCACTATTAAGTGCATTTTAAACTATAAAACCTATAGGTCATCGCTTGTTTTTTTTTTACTAGAGTCATTTCTTTGAAAGTGTAACTAAAAATTGTTTTGTTATTTTTAAAAACCAATTTTGAAAATGAAAACAAGTCATACTTTCAAACGAAACGTACATTACTAAAGCCCTACTCACTAGCATTCTAAGAAACATTCAACGGTCACAAAATTCCAAGAAGCTATGATGCAAATCGGTTTTGTTTACAAGATTACCGCGGGGCATCGGGTGGGGCGGTTAGCTGTTTTCCCAGCGCGCGGGTGTACAATGCGGTTTAGCACAGCGGATAACATAACACCATCCCTGTATTCTCCGAAGGGTTGGGCAGAGGTATACCAATCTATAGTACATCCACTTTTCACCAGTTATGTTTAAGTACCATGTAATAGGAGGGGCGAGCTTGTAATCATCGACCGGGCACAAATCCAGACTCGATTTAAAAGGTTAATAATTTAAAAAACTAAAGTGACCCGTCGAGAAAAATATACTTTTGCTATATAAGTGACCATTTCTATAAGTGTTATTTCTTTAGTTATAATATTTATTTTCCAATCTTACAAAAAATAAATAAAACTAAAATGCTAATTACAGTCGTAATCGTATTCAATCGAGTGCAGTGTCGCCATATTAACATAAAATAGAGTAAAACTATTTTACGGATTTTCGAACGAATTAAAAATAATTTGTCTTAGTAATGGCAACACTTATAGTTTACAAATGATTTTTAGGATATTTAGGTTATGTTACACAGTTTGAAACATAAAGCAGATTGGTTTTGTAGACAATATGTGCTAGTTATTGATATTCTTGTTTTCTTGTTGAATTCACAACATCTAACTACATTTCCAAGTGTTTTCTTCCGATCAAATTAATTGTTAACTTTTGGGCCATTCGCAATGATATTATATTAAAATGGGGCAGATATGTTACTACCGCGTGTTTTGTGAAGACTCGAAAGCGTCCCAATTGGGACACATTGGGTCTTTAGTCTGCGTCAAGCAAGGCGTAAATAATAAAAAATAAAAATAAAAATTACTCTCTTTTTTTTTGGGACATTGAGCACGACCGGATTTTAAACGTTTGTTTTACTATGAACGTAACATATCTTGTGTATAAAATATCATTGGCCATTCGGCAAAACTCTTTTTTTGATCCGTATACCTAAAAATCCTATGTTATCTACCTAAAATATAACATAACCAAAATACCCAAAAATCTCTTCGACATTTTTCTTACGATAGGTAATTAATATTTTTTACACAATTACATAATATTATAATATGTTATCTACACTTTTATCGTGACAAATTATTCCACAGAATAGTTTTGTCCGATTGTCTGCGCTATCTATCGCTAACAACAGTATGTGTTTCGCTAGTATGTCACATCAGTAGGTTTTTTTTTAAGCTTTGCAAATCATACAAAATCATTGCTACTAAGCAACATGACATGAAAGCCTCCTTGAAAATTATTGTTACTACTTGTTCGTGTTGGCACAGCCGGGCAAAAAACGAAGATAATATCTTACCGAATCATGTCGACCCGAAAAAGTCTTTATTAGCTCGCCGTGAGAGCTCCAGCAGTCTACAGACTTACTATCGGCCGATAGTTAGGTCGGTTTCTTAACGGCGCACTGAGCTTTTTATTTACACACAAGCACGTTTTTATAACCTTTGTTGTAAAATCTAGGGAAATATATTTGTATTCAATCAATCTGCCTAGCCTTTTCCCAACTATGTTGAGGTCGGCTTCCAGTCTAACCGGATGCAGCTGAATACCAGTATTTTACATGGAGCGACTGCCTATCTGACCTCCACAACCCAGTTACAGGGTAATACGATACCCCTCGGTAAGACTGGTTGTCAGATTTTCGGGCTTCTGACGACCCGTAACGACTGTCAAAGATCCTCGAATGACAGCCGGAACCAACAGCTTTCTGAGGCACGGAGGAGTCTCGGTATGCAAAGATGGTCACCCATCCACAGACCAACCCCGGCAAGCGTAGCTTAACCTGATGGATCGACCCGTGTGGCTGTTATTAATTTGGTATTATTGGATATATATACTGGGAAGTATACATGATGGAAACACTATTTGAAAAAGTTGTCTCGATAGAATTAACTCGGAAAGAGATATTCTTTTCCTTTATTTCCCTACATTTTATATAAATAAGTTGCTATTATGATTCATTTACTAAAATAAAGTTCACAGATGACGAGCGTTTATACACGATAGTTTTTTTTTTTTTTTTAATTTTATTTAAGTAAGAGTAATATGATGAACATAAACAACGAAAAACATTGAAAGAGTGCAAAAGTATGGTTATTTCCTTACTCTTAAACGTAAAGAAAAGGACAGTGACAAAGGCAAACGCTCTCAGTGCGCCTTTAATCAGTATGAAGATGTACGCAAGGGCGTACTTTATAACGATCGAACTTGCATACATCTTCATATTATTAAGAAACCAACCAAACTATCGGCCGGTAGAAAGTCTGTAGTCTGCACGGTCTAAAGGTTAATTTTGAAAAACATCAAATTACTTTTGCATGATTTTTGAAGATTAAAGTAAAATAAAAAATATAATATATAGCATTCTCGATATATTAAATAATTGCAAAAAATAATTGCCTGTGAGTATGGCTAATTATGCTAGTAGCAAAAATAATTTTAAACTCCCATTATCTGGAAACCTAATAAAGAATAGAATGTAAAAACTTATATTTCAGACAAGAGTCCAAAGTTTGTAATCAGCAAACCTGCACTAAAATTGTATGTTAGCTGCTTACAAACTGAATTAAGATGACCATAGGAAAGGATTATGCCCAATACCGGAAAATGATTGAAATGTGATCTATCGAGTTCGAGAATATCATTATTTCTTATAAAGTTATGGTGAAACAAAACCAATAACTATTTATTTATTTACAAATAATATCTAAGTATTTATTTATACTCACAAAACATTGGTGTTAACTTAGTAATTATACGTAATATACATTGTGGGGCTTATCGTCTTCTCGACCACATTTTTTTTAATGTTTAAACGACTTAAAGAAAGACATGTATGTTTTAGTAAATTTACATTACCCGAGCGTTAATGTGACACATCGAGATTTAGAGAAAGACACAGGTATGAGTGACAGAGACGACGCTCTACGAAGACAAACTTTTTCTGAAACTCAATGATTGTGTCATATTTATGGCCGGGTAATTGTAGCTAATTAGTACAAGTGTAGTCATAAAGGGACGTCCTTACGTGAGGTGATTATTCGAAATTGAACCCCGCCCCATGGTGAAATCTAATAATATAGCTGAAGCGTTTGTTTTTTGTTTGTTTGTATGTTTGAATGCGCTAATCTCTGGAACTAGCAGTCGGATTTGAAAAAATATTTTTGCATTTTATAGCTCTATTCTTGAGGAAGACTATAGACTATTTAACATCACGCTAGAACCCTTAGGAGCCGAGCAAAAAGAAAAAGAACTCAGAAAGAATGCTAAGCGAAAACGAAGTTGCGGGCAGGCGACCGGGTTGGTCGGCGGAACAAGGAATATCACGCGAACGAAATCACGCGCAGTAGCTAGTCTTTAAATAAAAGTAAAAAGTTTACGTTGTTGTTTTAAAAGTTGACGTGTGATTTTCATTGACCCTTCAAATGAGATTTGGTGAGATGTTGATGGACCCCGCCCCACATTTTGAGCTCACATCAATAATAGACGCCCCCTAATAAAATCGCGTACAGCAGCGCGTGCGCCGATTTCGGATATCTCCAAATATCGGATATATCCGAAAACGGCGGATATTTGATTTTGACCGTCTATACAAATACAGACTAGTAAATAAACAAAATAAATGTACATATGAATAAATGCGTTCTCGACAACTAATTTATTATATTTTTATACAAGTTTGTTCTATTTGAGATCAGACACCATTTATTGTATTCGGTCGCATTTCTATTGCAAGCATTTATATTTAAAACAAAAACCAACTAAAACAAAAGATATTGGAACCCCAGACATTAAGTTTTCTGACTTGTCTGCACATTTAAAATTCTGAGTTTAGAGAATCATTTTCTTCTATCATCATTAAATATTCCCACACATTATTAAGATACCCACGTCTGTGAAATTTTGCCAAGTAACTTAATTTGATTTGTATTTATTTATTTAATGCTTTACGCACTAAAGCGTACTTAATGCAATGGAAATACACCGAATTTCATTTTAACTTCATAATTCGACCAACTGCCTTATAAAAATTGTACTGTACTGCTATTTTTGTTTTTAGTAAAAAAAAAAAATGCACAAATCAAAAATGTTCCCAATACATTTAAAGTATTAATAATACTGACACGTTTTTTGTAGAAAAAAATGTTTAGTAAAAAAAAGTAAAGCATTAATTTTGTAGTATAGAAAGCGATGCGATGCTATAATATTTTTAGTAATTTTAGCAGCACCTTAGACTAGATGATTTAGCAATCTTGCAGAAAAACATAACCCTTCCTTTGACGCAGTCGGGTAAAAATAAATAAAGTACTCATCCGAATTTTAAATTCCCATTAAAAACACATTCTTTCATGAAAATATCGAATAGTTTCGCATCGCTTATTTGTAACACAGTAAATACTTATTAGTAAATGAGTAAATAAGCACTCTAATTATTAATTAAAATCAACTACGCAAGTTATATTAAACTGCATGGAAAATATTCTATGACTTTTTTTTGTAATTTTCAAAACGGATACATTTTTCCTTTTTCATGTTTTAAAATTAGGCCTATATTTGAAAATACTTGCTTTTTAATGATTAAAAACAACCAATCAATCATGTTTTTCAACTATGTACGTTTTTCTTTATACAGGCTGAAATTAATATAGCTAGCGAAACTCCGCAGACGTGATGGGTATCAAAACACGACAAAATAAAAAAAAATCTTTTTTTTTTTTTTTATTTCTGTTTTATTGTGTTCAGATATCGATACCCATCACGCCTGCGGAGTTTTGCTAGCTAATTCAATCTGACCCTGTTTATTATTTTTTTAATTAATTACACGCCTCATAACGCGAAATGCTAAGATTATTATTACACGGCATGGCCGAGGAATTTTTATAATTTTTTACACACGTTGTCTTTAATATTGCCAATAATATACTTAATAATAATCATGAACTTTACATTATGTACCTCTATATACATGTTCTTCTTAGGTAAATAGTTACCATTTACTTGGGTATTCATGTATTTAAGGGGAATAAGCGAAAGCAAATTGGTATTATTCGCATTTCGCCGGTTATATTTAAGGTGAATATAATAGGGTGCAAGCCAATTGCCATCTACCGCGCACAAATCTAGATTACGGGCTGCTATTGAGGAATCGTTGATGGAAAACCCAATGACGCTGTGCCCGAACTGGGAATTGTACCCAGGACCTCACTTTCACCAGTTGCGCTAGCGACCACTAGATCAACGAGGAGGTCATTACTGATTTGAATAATTTATAAGTAATTTCATCATCACTCTTTCCTCTCTTTAAGACATCCCTCTTTTACATTAAATACATTTTAATCACATCGATACTACGATCTAGAGTAGGCCTCATTTACGACTCTAACACAATCTATTTCAACTCTTCGTAAGTCCAGATTGACACATCCAGCTTTAGAGAGAGACGACGCTAGACAACGCCGAAGTTTTTCGTAAATTCGATGTTTAAATTTCAAGGCAAATTGATTAGACAGGCTAAGTACTATCGGCGAAACGAACATCTATTCACCGTAAGGGCTATTCTTGGTTGCCGCTATAGTAATGCTTGCAGATGTGGTCATCGTGTGCACGGAAGCTACCAAATTGGTCAGAAATAAGTTTCCTCAATAGTACAGACCAAGTCTAGACTGAAATAAATCATGCTTTCTTTACACTCAAAATTAAGCTTTTTCAAAACAAAAAGCTACTCGTTACATTTTGACCTTCATCAGGAAATATCCTTTTAAAACCAAAATGAAAACCTCCGGTTACCTGGGACAGTAAACACTTCCAAATAAAACTTGTATCGAATTTCTGTCTCTCTTGAATTATAGTGGCGTCTCTTTTCTCCATTGGAAAGCGTTAGTTTTGACAGCCGGGTTGTTGGAGCTCGCGCTTGCCGCTAAAGCTACGCCTGTTCGACGTATGTTTGCGGCTGCGCTGTCTGTAATAGAATGACGTATTTAGAACATAATTATGGGTAAGTAATAGATGATATAACAACAAAATCTCTAATATTAACAACATATAACAACGGAACCTATAATTTTATTTAATATAGCGATTAGTTAATATAGTGAACGATTGATATAATTTTAAAATAACTAAAATTTATAAGCATAACATACATTAAATATGACATCGTTTGACATACCACTCACAAGATATAAAACTTATATGTGTAATAGTAACCTAAGTAGATATTAAACATAACTAGTAACTGATTACCAACTGCGCTAAGATAGGTCGACGGAGCCCCACTTTGCGGGGCTCCTATTTCTGGGTGGTTTAAAAAAAATAACTACGAAGGCCAAGGCCTCCCGCCTTAGCCTTCTAACCTAACCTATCCGAGTCGGGGTACTCTCGAGTCGGGGTGTTAACCATAATGACGTTTTTTTTATATATATTAAACGTGCCTAATGATTTTCGATTACATAAACGTTATATCAAACAACGTTATACTAATTAAGTTTTAGAATAAATAAATGTTATATGTAAAGAAATTATATCAACAGTTGGTATATCTCACGTTGATTATATCTTATGAACGATAATAAAATGAAATTAGACCAAATGAGTTTATACGTTATGAGACGCACCCCATAATTATGCTATCATCACGCTTTGTATACTTGGAAGGGTTAGACAACAGTAGTGCACCTACATTTCAATCAGTCGATCATTCACATTTGCCCGCCTTTAAGGCATACAAAAATAAATGATAACGATATTGAAAATAATTTAAAAACACCGGCCAAGTGCGAGTCGGACTCGCACAAGATGGGTTCTGTACCACCGTTCAATATTTAACACCACATAGGTATTAGAAAAAATACTCTTCAGTTTAAAAACACACGTTTCTTGTATGGGGACCCCTTTAATTTTAACTTTATTATTTGTAGTTATAGCGGCAATAGAAATCTGTGAAAACAACTGTCTACCTATTACTGTTCATGAGATACAGCCCGCAGACGGACAGACGGTCGGACAGCAGAGGCTTAGTAATAAAGTTTCGTTCGGCACCCTTCGGGTACAAAACCCTAAAAATGGGATGTTAATGTAACATAACTTTGTCAAGATAATTAAAATTGAAAATCTGATTGAAATCTAAAGTTATGTTTAAATCTCTTGTAAAAGTACAATTAATTAATCTAGACTAGTCTACTATTGAGAGATTCCAAGTAGAACGACCTGGGGATCGAACCCAGAGCCCCATACTCAGCAGTCGACCGTGCGACCAAATGATCAAAAAAGCGGTCAGTGATAGAGGTATTATTTAAATAATATCGGGTTTATTTATACTCACCGAGACCGTTCCTGACGTTAGCGACCAATCGCATCGCGGGATTCGTCACTATCCCGTTCCTCTTGCTCTTACTATAAACAAGAACAACAAATTATTAGAACAGCCAGAACACAATGATAAAAATTTCGAAGTTTTATTAATTAATACAGATGGGACACTCCGCAAAATCATTTAAATAAAAAGCGACTCTTGCTACGACACAATAAAGTTCAATGAATTCAGGTTGCACAACGCTTATTACCGACAATTCAAAATCAAAAGTCATTTATTCAAACTAGGCTGAGAATCAGCACTTTTTGAACGTCAAAATTACATAAGACAGTCCCCCAAAACGCCCGCCCTTCACCACTTCCTAGTGCTTTAGCTGGGGAGAAGAAGTGGCGCAACAAACTCCCCAGCCGCACAGCTGTCTGTTCAGTTAAAAAAAATGAATCAATACAACACTGCATATAATTATTTAGGTAATTACGCAACACAAAACATTAAATTATTTGCTATAAGTAAGCTAGCATACTCCAATATACCAAAAAAGGAAATCGAAAACTATACTCAATTATATTCACCTACAACTTGCCTCTCTTTCTAACACGTAACTCTTATACCTTCTGACCGCGGCAGTCCTACTGAATTGGGCCAGTGAGTTAGGTCCGCCGCGTACTTGTAGCTTCATACCTAAACTGCGGAGTGTCCCATCTGTTTTTTTTTGAATTCGATGTTAACATGCTATTATAATAATATCGAATTGGAGTCAACCACTTCGTGTAAATAACAGTCATATTTTTATCTTCCTTCACAGTGAGAAAAGAATGGAGCTTTACAGGACAAATAACACTATACTATCCCTTTCTAGCAACGGAACGGTGATGGCTTTGTAAATGGCATTCCCAATTTGGTCGTATAATTGATGTCGTTGTATGGGAAACGAAATACAATATTGTGCCATTGCCACCGGTTTCAACATAGTCGTCTGCATGCTACCCACACATATATCCTAAGGCATCAACGCACTATCGGCTAGCCGCCATGCAGCACGCCGTTGTGACACTATTTTATATCGAGGGTTCACGGGCTATTTGTATTAAGCGACATGTATGAATCTTTACAGGAGAGCATTTCAAAGTTTCATTATTCGGAAAAAAGAACATTGTAAAAAAGTATCAATATTTTTTTACGAAAAAGTGGCCTATCGACGGTTAATAATCAATAGTGTCTATCTCCGTTTTTCACTTTTTAGTGCAGGTAGATATGATTATAACTCAATATCGGCCAGGATGTCGCTTAATACAAATAGCCCGTGAACCCTCAATATGAAATCGTGTAATTCCAACGCAATGACTTGTGGTCAGCCGTACGGCGCGCCGCTTTGCGGCTAGCCGGCAGTGCGTTGAAGGCCTAACGCCAAGACATGTGGCAGTCACGGTCATAAAACGCGAAAGCGCGACAACATGACACTCAGTATAGAGGTTTTAGAACGAATTATCACCGTTCTACTCGCAGGTTGTATGACTGCAACTGCCACGACCCTTGGCGTTTAGTAGCAGACAGTAAAAACGCAATCTTAAAAAAAAAAACCGTATCCTTTTCTACATAATAATGATTTCTCGTGTTAGTTTATCTTCGTGCAACCAGCCACCCATAGTTAGTGCAAGTTAAATAGCCGCAAAGCTTATTGTTAAATGTATGGATTATCATTTATCATGTTAACAGCACATTAATGCGAATGTGAAAAGAAGTAGAATAGAAAGGAAGAAAGAAAGAAGACATGTTTATTCGAATACATTTATGTTTTCGTTCCGTAAAGGTGTGGTCACACCGCGAGCATATAAGTGTTTGATTACGTGCTTGTAAAAAAATCCTTTCATTTTTTTTTTATTTGTGATGGGTTTGCTCTTGACTCTAGTCTAGGTCAGAGGTGACAGAGACAAAGTCGACGATGGAGTGAGCTTACCCAGAAGAAGCCTGTTCGCTCTCACTTTGAAGAGATTAGGGTTGTATACGTTCGGAAACACAGACGCAGGTAGTGAGTTCATCAACTGCCTAGCCTTTTTCCCAACTATGTTGGGGTCGACTTTCAGTTTAACCTGATGCAGCTGAATACCAGTATTTTACATGGAGCGACTGTCTATTTGACCTCTACAACCCAGTTACTGGGTAATACAATACCCTGTGGTGAGACTGGTTATCAGACTTTCGGGCTTCTGACGACCCGCAACGACTTTCAAAGAGCCACGAATGTCAGCTGAGACCAACGGTTTGACGTGCCTTCCGAGGCACGGAGGGGTCCTGATATGTAAAGTTAGTCACCCATCCACAGACCAACCGCGGTACGTAACCGACCGGTAACGACCCGTGCGGCTGTTATTACTTAGCTACAAACCCCTTGTAATAAATCATTTGCGAGTCAATAATTCGTTTGAGATTTTTAGTAGCTTGAATAGTGAACGTTCCAATCCTCGCGGTGTAGACGCACTTTAAGACGCCCCCGGAGCATGCGTAGTTCATACAAACGAAATACCAAAATAATTTGTAAATCAAACATATTCTTAAGGTAGTGTGTATTGATTCCGATTGGATTACAGAATATCTAGGTTCCCAAATATATATTAAATAAGAAACATCGATTTAAACAGGAAATATGAGAAAAAATATTTTTCTATAGAAATTTAAAATTCCTCATATCTCGTCTTCAAATCAGTATCCTTTCAAAATATATGTTTGGGAACCTAGATATTTTGTAATCCAATCGGAATAAATACACACTACTTATTTTGGTATTTCGTTTGTATGAACTACGCATGTATCGTGGGCCTCTTAAGAAGCTGACAATAGTTAAACAATGGCCACCGCGAACCATATACAGTTCACCTGTTATATGATTTAACGAACAAATAATCTGTTTGAACGAAAAACGATTTACTCAAGATTCTTTTGCAAGTTACCTATTAAGATTTATCTTTTTTTTTTTGTGGGACTATCTGGCCACACTATTCCCAACCATTGCATTTATCTAGCTCATTGACAAAGATATAAATATGTCTAGATAGACAATCAAAGCTGTGAACTCTTCGAAAAAATTAGCGTCCAACTGTTGGCCGCATTTTGCACGCACATTTTAAAACTAGAATGGCGTAAGACGTAGCTGTCACGGACACCAACCTAACAAAGTTGGCTTGTTCGTTTTATTTCTTTAACAGCGCGACACTCTATCTAGACATATTCATAATCAAAGCTTATTGATTTAGTAAACCGGTGATGAATGATAATGATGAAGCGAAGGTTCAGTAAGTACCTATGCACCAGCCAAGTAGCCACTCCCAGCCGAAATAATAGAGGTGTGACTGTGAGTGTCCTTCTACATTCAGAAAATATTGCTATATTGAAAAATACTTTTATTTCCTTGTTAAAATTACCGGACCGATTTTAAAGTGAGATGGCAGAGTACTTTTTTAAAATCGGGTCGGTAATTTTACTGTCAAGATGTACCAAAAGGACAGAACTTTCCGAGTTCATATGATCTGAGCTAGGTCTAGCAGCCTTGGCCTCGCAGTGCTTTTACATGCGAATGTACTTCACGCTCTAGTGAATTGCACTTCTAAGTGACAGAAAGGGATACAAAGTCGTGTGACTGAGTGGTTTTTTCCTAAAAATACCATATCAGACACTAATCTACCTGGTCCTCACATGTTCTGATCAAAATAATGTTTATTGCGGTGTTTCTTCACAGAGTAGTCGGTTAAAAATCACCAACCTCATCTAATTTTAAAATAAAAGTGTAACTACCAATCTACAGAAATAAAATAACATTATAACATCAAACGTGAAAATGCTGATCTGTAAGTGATTTTAATCTAAAAGTGCAAAAAGTTTTCCACATAAACCCATAGGACATCACAGTCACACCCCACAAAACACACCGGTTGTATGAAAACTCACGTTTTTTTCAATATCCGGCCTCTGGCTCTGCCGATACTGCCCACTAGCTTGCTGTACGCAACGAGACCCATCGCTTTCCACACCTCGCTACGTTACACACATACTTTATTGTAGTGTTATGTATTACTTTTAATATGTCGGCAAATATTCGGCTTTCGGAAAAAAATGTGTTGCATTTACACATACCTACAGTCCGCGCGGAGCTCCGAGGAATGGGGGGCTGAGGAAGCGGGCTGTTTTCAAGCACATACTATCCTCATAAAATTATTTCATAATTAATTAAATGCGTGACGCGCGGAGGCAGAAGATGTGTTAGTATCGATAACGTAGTATCGACTAAATCACAACTCTAGCTCATTACGTCAACATTCCTCGAACCTCACGCGCGGATTGTAGATATTTTTACAAGGAGGGTTTTTTTGACAGTTGAGAAGTGAGAAAGTTGTAATGAGACTCGCCAGGCGATTAACACCCTCATGTGTGTTTAAACTCGCGACAAAAGAAAAACTCGAAAACGATTTTCACAACACAACAACAGGACTCAGGAAAGAGGATTTTCGATCACGAAAGCCGAATAATTCGTCAAATATTTAACACAGTAGCTGTTAGAATTTATCTGACACATTACAAAAGCATTATTTTTAAATACATTTGCGTTTCAGTATAGCCCCACGTTTCTTATATAGGGTTATTGGTAAAACACCAACAACTTCTTAAGTGGTCATTGTACTCATCATTATGAACAACTTTTACTATGGGACCAAACCTGAAATCGCAAAAAAAAAATCAGCTGTTCAGTACATCCCCAGTAAAATTAAAAGTTGTTCATAATGATGAGTACAATGACCCCTTAAGAGGTTGTTGGTGTTTTACCAGTAACCCTATATATTTTATTTCAGCAACCAAATTTCGACCCGTATTAAATAATGTTCGGATCGAGGCCGAATAGCATATAGAATAATAAAATCACATGCTATACATAATTTATCCCAAAAACATAGCATGTCTCCTTATGAAGAAGCAACTATAGCTTTTATTTAATTGACTTCATAAATTTTATCAGATATTCTTACTAATATATACGTGACGATATACGGGTTTATTTATAAACGTTGCTAAAAGCTAAGAGGCATTCAACGTTACAAAAAAAAAAAATATATATATATATATAAAAAAAACAACTGACTACCAAAAAAGACACTACAGAGTGAAAAATAACTTTAATTTCAGAAGTCGGTGTCTTTGGATCTGTATTTTAGTTGTTTGCCGCCGACTAAAATTAAAGTTATTTTTCACTTTTATTTTTAAGTTTTTTATTTTTCCCTTTTTAGTTACGGTAGCTACTCTACATCAATTCGTATACGACTATTTGCAATGTAAACAACGCAACAGCGATAGGAAGAATAATAACATCATCAAGATACACAAATTGGTCTAAATACATATTATCGACGCTAACTCAAAAACTACAAAATTAATAAAATGACCGCCGCGCAAACTTCCTCTCCAAATGAAAAACGAATTTTCCAATTCAGTCCACAATTGACGAAAATATCGACAAAAATACTTTTTTTTTTTTTAATACATATAGACGAACATATAACCTCGTCTTTTATTGAAGTTGGTAAAAGGCATTAATAATTACTTAACTTTAAACAACGTTCATAAATATACACCAGGGGCCGTATTATGAACAATTAATGCCATATTTTTTCCAGTGCTAGAGAGAGAGACGGAGCTATACATGTCCTATAGCCCCATCCCTTTTTCGTACCGGAATCATGATGGCGTTAATAGTTCATAAATACGGCCCCAGCTCTCATTTGGCTTTGCATTGACCCAAAATAGTGTAGACACGTTATAGGCTCCGGATACGAGGCAAGGTTGAGTCAGTTCAGCTATTACCCAGCCATCCTGCGAAGATGTCACTCCACCTAGCCCAGAGGGCTTTCTACACACAATTCTATATCTATAACAATACTGACCTCTCACTCCTGTCCTGCTGGGGCTTGCTGTCTCGTCCCAGTATGATTCTCATGTGAGTATCTCTGTTGAAGTGGGTATCTGCCTGCACTGGTTGTACGGTGGTCAGACTTGGTGGTTGAGATCCTGTTGAAGAAATTAAATTTAAGAGGCCTATCACAAAATTGCGTTTTGACAGATTAGGTATATTGAAGCACAGCAATGCATCACATTATGTAGCAATTTGACAGTTGTAATTAGTTTATTTATGTTTAAAGTGTGAAATTTTAATTTCTTATGAACTAACGTTTATTCTTGAATGAATTGTTTTATGAAATATATCAAGTTCTTTATTTGGAAATAATATAGACATAATTCATAGAAAGCACTTTTTTATCTAAGCAGTTTTCCCACTCTTTCTCTACTCTATAATCAACATAGTAGCCATGGTAACCTGTATCACCTGTATTATTTCTTATACCAACAATCAGTAAATAATATATTATTTTGTGTATTTTATTTTTACTTGGACAGGCGGTTTGTCATTTTTAGGGTTCCGTACCTCAAAAGGAAAAAAATGGAAACCTTATAGGAATACTCGTGTGTCTGTCTGTCCGTTTGTCACAGCCAATTTACTCCGAATCTAATGGACCGATTTAGATGAAATTTGGTACACGTATGTATTTCTGTGACCTAAACACGGACGTGTAACGCAAATAAATGAATTTTGAAAATGAAGAAGAATTTTGGGGAGCAAATAATAAAATTAAAAAAAAAGTTTTGCAAACTGTACCGTGTGTCATACCAAATGAAAGGGCTTACTGTGAGGATCTCAAATATACATATATTTTTATAATTTTAAAATAAATTGATCTTAAGTTATTTAAAAATAGACGAAAATTGACCATCAACCCCCCCCCCCCCCCCCCATCTCCGAAACTACTGGGTCTAAAAATAACATGGTATATCTCTCAATATTGTAGTTGAAATGTATGGGAGAACATGTTTTTCAAGTACAATGTTAAGGTTGTTCTTGGGATGACTTCATCCCAACTACGGAACCCTTCATTGTGCGTAGTCCGACACGCACTTGGCCGGTTTTTTTTTTCAACAACAAAAGCTCGAAGTCAAACCGTCCTATTTATTCCTCGAACTAGCGGGCGACATGCCGTTTAGTCTACAATAGCTGTAAACGATACCAAAAAAGAGTAAAACGCACCAAAAGCTACAGCCGGCAGCGTGGGGCTGCATATATCACTGACGGGCGTGCGCGGCGGCGACGCGTACAAGGGCGACGTGTCGCCGCGCCAGTGCCCGCGGCGCGCTGCGCCCGACCACGCGCCGAGCTCTGCGTCGCGCTCATTTGCGGCGTAGCTCCTACGGGAATAGAGAGGATGTTAAAAACATTCATTTCAACACAATAAACCTTGTGTTTCGTAAAAAAAAAAGTGTTTTTAATCGTTTAACAGCTCGACGTTTTGATGTGTAACATCTTTCCTGTCGCTTTCCTGTAATCTGTGGGAGTGATTTCGTGAAAAGGGACGGAAGTGTGTAACAGGAAGCCGGGGAAGCGCACGCTATTTGATTTGACCAATGAGCGCGCGGGGTGCTAGAATTGGCCGTCAGCTGGTACCAACCCAAGCAGATGTCAGATATTACACATAATATATTATGCGACTACTGTAAGCCTCGCTCTTTTTTTTTATAAATTTTTGGGAAAATCTCACCTGAATTCAGTTTTTTTTTTCTATTTCTATGTCGCTATATTCATGTTTGTATGTTTTGGTAATAAATACTTAAAGTATGATAATACGATAGATAAATATACGGTATGGCGATACTCACATTCTTAGGAAACCCATGCTTAACACCATATCAAGATTAAGGCGAAAGCGCGAGTGTTGCCCGCAAAATTCAAATTTTCTTACGTTTTATGCAATCTACCCTGCCGCTTCCCCCTTAATTAAAATAATGTGACCATTTGCCCAAACTTAAGATAATATGATTTGTTATCGATTCAGGTATTGATAAGTAAACTGGCGAAATTTAATAGACGTGAAGGGTTCATGTGCATGTGAAGTTTCGCCAGTTATTTTAATTTGACCCAGTATCTCACGTACCTCAACTTGGAATCTTTCTCCACGATCTGATGTTCTGGAATCTCTGTGTGTTCCGGTATGTCTCGCCGACCGCGGCCGCAACGCGCGACCTGTTGCGCGAATGATAACGACAAGTTTGCGCGGTTTGCCTGTAACATACGTAATAAATTGTTCTTTCAAAATAACCAATATCAGAAATTCAGTTTGTAAAATTAAAAAGAAGTATGTATGAATCGTAGCAGGTGGCGTTCTGTAGTTTCTACCTAAGCCGATGGAACTTTTCCAGAGTTTTTGTCACTCGTATTTGTTTAACAGCCTCTAAAGCTCAATATCTTGTATTCGTGGCTGGGTACTGTAATTTGAATCATCTGCCTAGCGTTTTCCCAACTATGTTAGGGTCGGCTTCCAGTCTAACTGGATGCAGCTGAATACCAGTATTTTACATGGAGCGACTGCCTATCTGACCTCCACAACCCAGTTACTGGGTAATACGATACCCCTTGGTAAGACTGGTTGTCAGACTTTCGGGCTTCTGACGAGCCGTAACGACTGTCAAAGATCAACGAATGACAGCCGGGGCCACCGGCTTGACGTGCTTTCCGAGGTATAAAAGGTTAAGTTTCGAAGAAATACTTACTAAGTCCTCGTTTGACGGAGTCACTGTAATTTGAATTTGACAGAATTTACTGATCAGACTCTCTGGAATTCAGGTCACTTCAATAAAATACGAAATCCCGAAACACGGGTTTTTTAATTGTCTCATCAGCTGGGATTTGATATGTCAATTAAGCCTTTGAAAGTCACACTCACAAATCGTTGCCAATTTTTTCCAACACGCCTCAGTCTTTGTCTTTTTCCATCCATAAACGAAGGGAAAGATACGATTTGTACTGGGAACCACTCTCCTACCACAAAAATCATGAATCTCACCTTCTCAGCAGTAGCGTCGTTCGGCTCTTGGTGTGAATGCGACCTGGCTGATCCTCCAGTCATGTTGGATGATGACTTAGTCGAGTTTGAACTGTGCACGCTGCGGCGTTTGTATTCTGGAGAACCTGCGAAAACAAAAGGTTTTTTATCATTGGGTCGATCGATCAAAGGTCGCTGAGGTCAACGCTTGCTGAAGTCGATCCGTGGAACTTTTTATTCAGCTGCATCCGGTTAAACTGGAAGCCGACTCCAACATAGTTGGCAAAAGGCTAGGCAGATTGATTGTTTTGTTTTTTGTGAGTTTATTCGACCCCTTGTCAATTCAAAAGTGCCTGTAATTAGTTTTTTTTTTTTTGTGAATGGCATCTCGTAGTTGGCCTAGAGAGGCCGTGACTACTTAACCGGACTATCCTGTGGCTGCCTTAAGCGAACTTAAAGCCTCCAGTCAGGGGCATAAAACTTACAGACTAAGCGACTACACGCTAAGGGCTCCCCTGTGGGGAACGGGCCTCGGCTTAGGGCGTCGCTGGGGGGAAGACAGCAAGATAGGACAGGCTGGATCAGATTTGAATGATTATTATTGTCAGGGGAGTTTAAAGCTACTGGCTCAGCTACGCCACCAGCTGGCGCTTCATACCCGAGCAAGGGACGGGGTCCTGTAATTAGTTTGAGTTTGACGTATAAATAGTCCTTCCTCTTACCAGCGCTGGTCGGCCTGGGAGTGGGTAGGTCATGGTGTGCGGGGGCAGAGGGCGCGGCGGGTGCGGCGGGCGCGGCGCTGGCCCAGCGCTCCAGCAGGCGACAGATGTTGGCGTGGCCAGCTCGCCACGCTACCTTGGCGGGTGTGCGACCTGCGAGACGGAATTGTTAGTGACGTCAACCGATTTATTCTGCAAAAATCTCACCGTCAATCAAACAAAAAAAAAAAAAACAGTTTTTACGAAAAAAAAAGTTGAGCACATACGGGTTAAATGACGTGAGCTTTGACAGCTCACGTCATCTAAGTTTTCAATGTCATCAGGTGAAATGACAGTTCACTTCACTTAAGTTTTCACAGAATAGACCGGCTGGTATCTAAAATCTTAATATATACTATTAATAAAGCTGAAGAGTTTGTTTGTTTGTATGTTTTAACGCGATAATCTCTGGAAATACCAATGGGATTTGAAAAATTCTTCAATATCACGCTACGACCCTTAGGAGCCAAGAAAAAAGTCAGAAAGAACGCTAAGCAAAAACAATGTAATGGCGCGAGCAAGCGATGCGATGCGACGTGCTGGGTCGGGCAGAACCTAGTCTAAGATATTTTCTGGTTACAAGGAATGTCACTGTCAAAGTAGATATGCAAACGAGTTTTTATTCAATTGCAGCAAAGAAAGAACGAAAGGTCTAAAATGCTATGTTCAATTGCTCATAATATTATAAACGTTACTTTCTAAAACACCCAGTTTCAGCCGGTCTATTCTGTAAAACACTCACCGTGAAAACTAAGGTGCTAAGCTTGAAGTGAGCTATTATACACTTGATGCTAGGGATTGACACAATTGACAGCTCACTCCACCACCTAAGGGCCGGCAGACTTATTACGTAAAAAATAGCAATCAGCAATTATCGCGCAGTCATCACGCGATCTATCGCTTAACGTTATAAAATCGGTATTATCTAAAAATCATTCGCTAATCGCTCGCTGTTTCCTAATATGCGCTTATCGCTACGACGCTAGCGAAGTAAAGTAGCAATCTTTGGATCTAACCTAGTCGAGGTGTGCACACAAAACTCAAATATAGGATGTGCCGTACTCATTGAGGCCGTACGATCACTTTAAGAAAATGCACATTTTAGTAGTATTTTAGTTCCATAGAGGCAGCACTATCGCTAGTTTGCTAAGGTGTGGCTATCGCTGATACATAATACCGATTTGCGATTGAAAAGGAATTATTGCGCAAATTTTGCTATCGCTAGCCTTCTGCAAGATGCGAATAAGTCTGCCGTTTTTTGATCCGTAGGTAACTAACTCAACCAATGATTAAATTTTAGCTAAATGCGTTTGCCAAAATGTCATTAGTTACTATTTTTTAACATGAGTCACTACATGTTATAAAAAAAGTCCCCCTCCGCGTCTGTCTGTCTGCCTGTATGTTCGCGATGGTGTCGAAAACTCCTGAACGGATTTTAATGCGGTTTTCATCAATAGATAGAGTGATTCAATAGGATAGTTTAAACGTGTAGTTTTCCGCCATCGACGCGGGCGTAGTCGCGGGCAAAAGCTCCCCAGCAGGGCCAAATTTATATCTCAAAAACTAGGGCACCTAGCGAAGATCTGTTTTCTCCCATATTTAGTCGCCAATTAGTCGGAATTAGTCGCCAAATATCAGAATTAGTCGGTCACTGGTTCAAAAGATATTAATACATAATTAATTTTATGTTTAGCTTTTCACATTTAGCCAAAATTCAACATTTAGTTACTATGTTTAACCATTGGTTGAGTTAACTACGGATCAAAAAAATCGGCCCTTAGTTTTCACGGTGAGATTTTTGCAGAAAGGAAATAAACGAAGTTTAGTGTCAAAATTAAACACAATAGCGCCGATTCCCTTGTTCTGAAACTAAGCTAAATTTAAGCTCAGTCCATCTTTTTCTTTCTATTTCATTAAGAAAAGGACAGACGATAAATATTAGCTTAGTAATGTCAAATTAAGATACTCTACATACACAAATTTAGACGCGATTAAAAAATTGGCTACTAAAAATACGTCAAGTTACATCAGGCGTTGATGAATTTGACAGGACTAGACTAATACTGATCTTCTGTCCTTTTCTTAACGAAATAGAAAGAAAAAGATGCACTGAACTTTTAGCTTGTGAGCAAGGGAATCGGCGCCATTGTCAAGTGATATGATTCATCATCATCATCATCATCACCCACTGCTGGGCACAAGCCTGTCTATTCTTCTGCCGGATTAACTGTGATCTGATTAACTATCGATAATTCAGTCAACCAATCACACTAGTTGACATGCGTTTGACAATTTGTTAGCCAAACTTTTGTGTTGATTTTTGATCCAGAACCCGGCTGTAAGTACAGTCAGCCAGACGTCCATGGTAACAATTTAAAACTGTCAGCGACTTTATGTCGTCGTTGAAATGGCGGCTTTGGCAATTCAAGTGTTAGAGCTTGTCTACTCTGAAATGACGCGCTGAATTTAGCGTAGTGTACGTATACAAATTTAAGTGGAGTGGGACGCATCAGATTTCGATGTAATCCGATCCAGCCTGTCCCTTGCTGCCCTTCCCCAGTCACGCCCTAAGCCAAGGTTTGTACCCCACACGGAGTGCCCTTAGGCTAGGTTCACACGTCAATGTACTGCACGTTTTTTTTTTACGGGATATATTTTACCGAATAAGTAGTAGCGCATACATTGACCTACCTATTCACACGTCGTTTATACTGCAAAAAAAAACGTAAGGGAAGGTTTTTTATATTGGACCATTCGTTAAGTTGAACCACCATCAAATAACAGTTTAGTAGTTTATTGAATTTATAATTGGCAACACCAAACGACAATCAACTAACTTCACTACACATCGGCCATTTTGAATTTCTCATAAAACAGCGCGGCTAGTTGTCATTAACGAAATACGAATTTCATTGTTTAACTTAACTTATAAACTAAGCGACTACACGCTGAGGCTGGGTTCACACGGCAATACACCGCACGTTTTTTACAATATTAGATTTAAACCGTATGGTCATGGTCTACCCATCTGCCAAATTTCATTCAAATCCGTTCAGCCGTTTTAGCGTGACAAACAAACAAACTCACTTTCACTTTATAATATTAGTTAGGATTTTATGCATCATATTAGACGCAAATAAACTTATTTTCCTACATTGAACATAAGTGAATATTTTAGTTTTTCTCCTCACCACAATGATCTGCCTGCTGAGGATCAGCTCCATGCTGCAGCAACCACAGCACGCATTCCTCATGTCCTTCCTGAGCTGCGATACCTGGTAACAATAAATTAAACAACCATTAATCACTTTTCTTTACACTGAGGTCGTAAAGGATAGACGTCAGTACGTGTTTTGACTCAAAATGTTCTCGTCTCTTTATTTCAATTGTATTTTGGCAATTGTGCGACAGACACAAATCTCGCCTTTAGAAGTAACCCGTACTACGGAAAAAACCGGTCAAGAGCGTGTCGGACCACGCACAATGAAGGGTTCCGTAGTTGGAATGAATTTTTCCCAAAAACAAACTTAACTTTGTAGTTGAAAACATGTTCTCCCATACATTGATATACGTCACGGTCAATTCTTCAATTGCAAATTGTAAGATTGTAATGGCAAAAAATAATTATTATGTTATGAAACTATTTTCGGACCTTTTTTTGATTTATTAGCGAGTATCAAAATATGTCGCATAAATAGCCGTATTTTTGCATTGCGTTGACTTAGAAGCTTAAAAACGCGGAAACATGAGTAAAATCTGACACCATATGAAAGCGTGTGCACTGCGGATATTATACACTAATGGTTTATTTACGCGTAAGATTTACGCAGAGTAAGCCTGCATGGCTTACTCTGACGACGGGCTGCATCAAACTTCAATAGCTTCTATACGGTATAGTTTTATTTTGAATACATTCATAGAAAACAATCTCATCATCAGTTCACATTAAAAAAAAAGAAAGTTGATTGCATATTATGAAGGTACAAGAAAAGGAACTGCTGACTTCCAAACTAAGTAACACTTGTATTATGGAAGTCAAGGCGCTCTCCCATTCAATAAGCATAAATTGAGTACAATGCAAGGAGGAGGAGGGGATGCATGCAGCAAGCAAAATAAAATAAAAAATTTTAAAATTACATTGTGGGTCATTAGTCCATTGTGTAGGTAAGTGGGGGCCTGACGTTGGTCCGATGACCTGGGAAAGGTCTCGGGGATTATACTGGATACGAGAACACAGGATCTATCGATGGGGCGATGCCAAGAGGTCTATATCTAGTAGTAATGTTTTTCCATTGAATTATGATGAAATTGAACAAACCTAGTGGTGTAGCGCCCTGCGTGCAGACCGCAGAAGCTGAAGCGCCATGTTTGAGTAAAGTCCGCAGCACTTGCGTGCGCCCGCGCCACGCCGCCGCGTGTAGTGCTGTGCGCAGGCAGCGGTCGCGACCGTCCACTGCGGCACCGCCTGGATTGACAGATAAAATACAAGGTGTAATAAAAAATCTTACAAGGGGTCATTGTACAGACGCCAGCAGGTCAACCTACCCGAAACTGTCAGATTTTCCCAATCAACCTTGAACCTAATGCCTTAGCAATAAAGTCGAAAATCTATTAAAGAAATCTGACAGATTGTAGTAGCTTGATGTGCTGGCGTCTGTACTATGGGACCAACGACATTTACAATATATCCGCATAACTCGAAAAAATGTATAACACAAATAAGTAAATTTTTTATCAAAGTGTGTGTGAACTTGCATAAAAAGTCTTCAAGAAATGCGTATACTGGGTGATATTTTTTACCGTCTTAAAAAAATAGGGCATAATAGGTGAACGGATGCAAAACCTATGGCATACTTAGTTTTTTTTTATTTTTTGTAATCATACGCACTACGCACCCTGCGTAGTATAGTACGTATGATTACAAATAATAAAAAATAACGATCTATAAAGTTTTTTTCTAAATTTCTCGTTTTATTGTGTCAATTTGGGTCTAAGCTATTGAAAAAACAAAAAAGAAAAAAATAGGTATGCCATAAGGCTTCTACTCCATTCTCATATTGTACCCAATTTTTTTCAAGACGGTAAAAAAATCATCCAGTATATACAGGGTTATTGGTAAAACACCAACAACCTCTTAAGGGGTCATTGTACTCATCATTATGAACAACTTTTACTACGGGACCAAACTTGAGATCGCGAAAAAAATCAGCTGTTCAGTATATTTATGTTCGCATAATTCGTCAAAATGTACTGAACAGCAGTTTTTCTTTTTCGCGATTTCAGGTTTGGTCCCATAGTAAAAGTTATTCATAATGAAGAGTAAAGTGACCCCTTAAGAGGTTGTTGGTATTTTATCAATAACCCTGTATAATTACGTCCAATGAGATCACGAATCCTCAAGACGATAGAGCTATGTGACAGGGGCGTATTTAAATGAAACATTGTCTTGCGATTTGTCTTAAATTAATCGTTCTTCGCCAATAACAGAAAGGCAATTCCCCGTAGATAGAGAATGAACTATAGATTGGCTACTAAAATAACAATAATAAGTCAGAGCGGGACACATTTATTAAACCAGTAGTAAGAGTAAGCAAGACAGATATAGGGTTTTTCTATCCCTTTTTGCGACTCACCTTTTTTGTTTGGAGCCAGTTTAGTTTGACTCCCAATCAACAACAGCTGTCAACTGTCAGTGCCATCGTGATAAAAATTCTTTGGAAAACTGTGGTTTCGACGCTTTCTTTTTATTTGTGTGAATGTGTAATTGCAGAACATAATTTAAATTACTTTTAATATGGGGCGCTGTAGTGTATTATGTTGTACAAATCGACCAGAACAAAAAAATGCAGACATAACTTTTCATCGGTAGGTAAGTGAGTTAGTTTTTCTAATAAAATAGTAGTATTTACGATTTAAAACGTTTATAGAATTTGTCATTCATTATATTAACACGTAATTATCAGAAGTAATGAAAAATTAAACGTGTTTTAAACTGTTTTATTTCATTGGTTTTGTAGTAATATTCTTGTACTGTTTGAGGGATACCAGTTTAAGGGATACCAGTGCTCGGCAAGTTTACCCATAAATCCAAATTCCTATCATATTTTTATTATAATAACGCTGTTTCTTTTTTACCAGTTTCCCAAAAAAACCAAGAATATGAAATCTGTGGATTCTTCTTACTGGACGAAAAAATTGGCAGCCAAACCAAAGTGCTCGGATATGTTAAACAATTTAGACAATGACCAATTAGCGAAAGAAGCCTTAGTTTTTATGATGACGTGTGTAAATGGATCATGGAAGATACCACTCGGCTATTTTTTAATTGATGGCATTTCCGCTGAACAAAAAGCTGCCGTAGTAAATATTGCTATTGAAATGGTTTCTCGTGAATGTGGAGTGGATATCATATCCATAACATTTGACGGGTGTAATTTAAATATAAACGAAATAAATCCTTATTTTAGCCTTGGGGATAAAAAAATTGTTATATTTCCGGACCCATCCCACATGTTGAAGTTAGTAAGAAATACGTTGGCACAAAAAAGTGAAATTACTGACGGGCAAGGTAGAATAATATCTTGGGAGTACATTGAACGTTTACAAGAATTACAGGAAAATGAAGGATTGCACCTGGGCAACAAATTAAAAAGAGCTCATGTCAATTTTAATAAACAAATAATGAAAGTAAAATTGGCAGCCCAAGTTTTTAGTGGGTCGGTAGCTGATGCTATAGAATTTTGTAAAAATGAATTAGATCTTGTTAGCTTTCGAAATTCTGATGCAACTATTGATTTCATTCGGAAAATAAATAATTTATTTGATATTTTGAATACACGTAATATGAATATACCTACAAACAACCCTTATTTAATGGAAATTTTTCCAGACAATTGTTTTTTACTAAACGTGTTTAAATATTTAACGGAACTGAAAATAAATGAAAGAAATATATCCTAGATACTAATAGGAAAACTGGATTTTTGGGTTTTCTAACATGTATAAAAAGTGTTTTGTATTTGTATGAGAACTATGTTAGAAGTAACTTTCTTACCTTTCTCTGTACTTACAAATTCAGTCAGGATCATCTGGAATATTTTTTCAGTGCTATACGAGCTAAGGGCGGTTTTAATAACAACCCCACGGCGAGGCAGTTTACATCTGCCTTCAAAATAATGCTAGTACAAGGGGAGCTTAAACATATTACGACAGGGAATTGTATTCCTTTACAGGAAATAAATATTTTAACCTATACTAAACCTGAAGTGGCAATCAATAAAACAGTCGATCGGAATATATTAATTCAGGATTCCAATGATAACTTTGGGGAATACCACAGCGGAGAAATAGATTTAATAAAAATTATGAAGGATGGCAGATCCAAGTAGACTCACTGAGTTTTCTAAACAAGTCGTGATCTATGTTGGCGGTTTTGTGGTCCAAAAACTTGAAAAAGATTTAAAATGCCAAGAATGTTTGTCTGCCTTAATTTCAGAAGAAAAGTACACGAGCTTACAATTAAAAAAAGATAAGGGGGGCTTGCACTATCCCAGCAAAGATGTTGTAACAATTTGCGAAATATGTGAAAAAATATTCCGTCAAATCAAAAGCTTTAGCGAGAATAACATTTTTCACAATATTTTGCAAAAATGTCTGAAGAATTGCTTCTCCGTCAGATTATTTTGTCAAATTGCCCAAAATTTCCAAAATCAATCTTTCCCGGATTGCCATTTTCCACTTCTAATTAAAGCAATCTGCATGAAATACTTGAAAGTTAGAATGCATTTCGCAACAAACAAAATGTGTGAAGAGGATGTCAAGGTCCGAAATTTTTGTACCAAATTATTTTTATTTAAGGGTCAGTAACTATGTATTTTGAACAAACGTTTTTTCTTTCAACTGTCTTGTTTTATTTTTACCCAATTGCGTCAAAGCATAAAAGGCAATTTTTTTTACATACAGATCTTGTTTTTTATGATCATGGGTAAAAGGTCGACTACCCATAAATATGGGTAAAATTATTCATTTGGCAACCTCCATTTAGACTATAGCCATCTCATGTCGGTGCACGCTGATAGCGAATCTATAGTTCATTCTCTATCTACGCAATTCCCGTATTTTTAAGAACTTTCGCCTTCTAATCTAATTCTCAACTGTCAGTTTTTGACATTGATTGTTCCTGAACTGAGATTACAAATTAAATTTGAATTTTTTTTGTACGAAAATTAACCTCCTAATAAGTAAATCGTTTAAAAGAATGGTATTTTTATTAATTTAATAACATTCGTTAAAATGATTTCGTTCACATTCGTTAAAAGGAGCTCGTGGCTAAGTAATAACAGCCGCACGGGTCGATCCACCACGATAAGCTACGCTTGCCGTGGTTGGTCTGTGGATGGGTGACCATCTTTTTATATCGAGAGGAGTCTCCTCCGTGCCTCGGAAAGTAGCCACGTTAAGCCGTTGGTCCCGGCTGTCATTCGAGAATCTTTGACAGTGGTTACGGGTCGTCAGAAGCCCGAAAGTCTGACAACCAGTCTTACCAAGGAGTATCGTATTACCCAGTAACTGGGTTGTGGAGGTGAGGATAGGCAGTTGCTCCATGTAAAATACTGGTATTCAGCTGCATCCGGTTAGACTGGAAGCCGACCCCAACATAGTTCGGAAAAGGCTAGGCAGATTGATTGATCGTTAAAATGATTTACATTTTATTGTAACTATCTGGTTCACTTTCTTCCGTCATAAAGATTCGTAACTGGACAATGCAGGATATAACTAAATAAATAACCTCTTCTGTGTTGATGTAAATGACAAACCTAAATTGAACTCACCAATTTTGATAAGTAGATTCACCATATCCGTATGTCCCTGCCACGCCGACACGTGTAATGGTGTTCGACCCTGCAACAAAAATATTAAATCTATATAGATATACAAAAATAAATCGCCGAAATGTATGTACTATAACGGTCAGAAGTCGACTAGCAATCTCACAAAACTATGGCATAGCAATATTAGTTGTACTTAAGACCTTCTATTTGACAGGCCAGTTGGCGTGGTTGGTTAAGATACCGCCTATCATGTCGCTGGTCGTGGGTTCGATTCCCATCCAGGACAAACATTTGTGTGCATGAACATGTCTGTTTCTCCAGAGTCTGGGTGTAATTATCTATATAAGTATGTATTTACAAAAAAAAAAAAAAAAGTAGTATATGTAGATATATCAGTTATCTGGTTTCCATAGTACAAGCTCTGCTTAGTTTGGGACCAGATGACCGTGTGTGAAAATGTCCCCGGATATTCTATAAGAACGTTTGACAATACTACACATTGACAACTTTGGCAGCCCGTATAGCGCAGGCGATAATGGTCATTGCTGTGTAAGTAAAATTGTTGTTTTGTGAAAAAAGCAATAAAAAGTTGTAGAACCTGCTATGTAAAAAAAATACCAGAAATAGTAGTTTATAGAACTCAGTGGTTATCGTTGTGAAATTATTTAATTGTCATTTTATTCCATTACATGATCATACTGTAATGGAAAGATTTGGTCTCATTTTCTTCATTAGTACCTACATCCGTGCGAAGCCGGGGCGGGCAGCTAGTTAATCATATAGACTTAACAATACATATTCTGCATCCGGTTAGACTGGAAGCCGACCTCTACATAGTTGGGCAAAGATTAGGCAGATGATCATGATGAATTAACAATAGATATTCAGCCTATAATGTTCCCACTGCTGGGACTCGGGTCTCCTCTCTGAGAGAGGGAGTGGACACAGTGCGGATGCGCGGAGAATGACCTCCACCAGTCACATGTCTTCGAATTTTTGGTACTAGGATATGTCGTTAACCTCACCATTTTTCATTTGAACGATCTGAGAAACAGTTTTACCAAGTGTTGGTCCTTAGTTACTTTTTGCGCAGAATTGCAATATGTATAAACTAACTTTTGGTTTTTGCGACAGTTAAAATATTTTTGCGGAAACTATTTCTCAGTTGACTTTCCACACAATGTCTAATGCTATGTGTTATTTTTAACCGACTACCAAAAGGAGGAGGTTATCAATTCGGATGTCTATAGTTTTTTCATGTATGTTCGGGCATAACTCCGTCATATGTAGACGGATTTGCAAAATTATTTTTTTGTTTGAAAGGGTATGTTCTCGAGGTGGTCCCATTGCCACCAAGTCAGAACCTGATGAAGGGATCCCATAGAAATCGAGGGGAACCCTCAAATTTTATAAGCACACCCTATAGTTATTTCGGTGTTTTTATGGTAACTCGTGCATTTGCTCTGGGATGAAGACCACAGATGGGTCATCGGAACTACTCAATTTTACCTAAGTATTTCACGGGTTGAGATTCGATTACTTTAATATGGTTGCTAAGCAATTTATGCTCGTCACAATGCATGTGGTGGTGGTGACTTTATCATCAGCTTCAGTTCTCCTGGTTCTTACTAGGAGAACTCCTCAACAATTAGCATCCCAGCATCGGGAAACGTAATATTATGTAAAAGGTGATGAACAGTTAACATAAGACAATTGTAACTTAGATAAATTACCAACTGACCCACTAAAAAGTGAAAAATAAAAATTTCTTTACAAAAAAAAAACAACTTCCAAAAAAAAAACCCTAGAAAGTGAAATGACAAAAAAACTAAAATACAGATCTAAAGACATCGACTTCCAAAATTAAAGTTACTTTTCACTTTGTAGTTTTTGTTGGAAGTGGGTTGTTTATTTTCGTAAAAAGTTTTTCTATTGCTAAGTATAGTAGGCCGCACGACAGTGGTAACACTTTGACCATAAGCTGAGGGGCAATGGGGTTGTTTACCGAAAGATACACCGCGAGAGCTGTGTGTTTGTCACTTGTCAAAGTCATATTGAAGACAAAGCGAAGAATCGGCGTCAAGAAAAAAACTAAGAGCCATCTCGCGGCAAAGTTTTCAGCAAGGAACTCCATTAGCAACTGAATGAAAGTAACAAACACTTAGCGCCATCTACGCAGAACTAATTTGACAGTTTGCTTCCCCATTTTCGTATCATCGTATCGTCACTCAGTCGCAATCTGTCAAAACTTCCTCTAATTTTCCTTAATTTATGGTAAGTTTTTGATCACTGTTTGTCGTTGAGATGAGATTGCGACGAGATTTTATTTATTGTGTGTTTAGTTTGTGATCCTGTCCTGTGCGAGTTACAATAAATACTTTTTCTTTTTCTTTGAATAGAATAAGAGGCCAGCCTTTACTGGTTTATTACCACTGACGTGCAACCTGCCATACGTACAGCGCGATGACATACGGGGTGCTGCGTCTGCCTCTATATTAGTACGTACCTCGTTATCAGTGGTATCGACCTGCGCGCCGCACTGAGTGATGAGATAGCGCGCCATTGCCATCCTGTTGTCCAGCGCCAGTACATACAGAGTGCTTCTTTTGTCGGCATCTAAGGCATCGGCATCGGCGCCTCGGGCGTATAGGGCAGCTACTGTTTCTACGTGCCCTTCTAACGCTGCCAGCCTATGAACAAGAGATTAATTCATTCATTACAGGTACACATAACACAACATCTTAGAAGATCTACTTAAGAGGCTACCGAGCGCACAGTGGCGCCCTCATCGTTTGTTTTGTTATTTCTTTTAATTTAAAAAGAAAATGCGGAAAATAAGCACTTTAAGTTGTACTCCACAAGACTATACGTTATTATTATTATAAACAGTAGTTTTATATTGTTAAGTTTTATTGTAATCATTAAAACGGAAAAAAGTGGCCACCATCCATTTCCCGTTTTAATGATTACAATAAAACTTAACAATATAAAACTACTGTTTATAATAATAATAACGTATTGTCTTGTGGAGCACAACTTAACGTGCTCATTTTCTGCATTTTCATTCTAAAATAAAAGAAATAACCAAACAAACGATGAGGGCACCACTGTGCGCTCGGTAGCGTCTTAAAGAAATAAAAATAATTTCATTATAAAATGATGATCGTACCTGAAGGCAGTCTTGCCGTCGTGCGCTCGTTGCTCCACCCGGGCGTCCCACTGCTCTATGAGCAGCTCTACCAGCCGACTGTGTCCCTCTTGGGCTGCCAGCATTAAGGGTCCTTTGCCGTCGTTGTCGGCTTCGTCGACTTTCGCCCCGGCTTCGAGGAGGGCTTCGCAGACTTCTACGTGACCTAGGAATGACAAGATAACGTTTAATATCACGTCTAATGGTCAGTTCCGACAGAACGGATAAATGCCCGTGCAATTTACTGACTCCATTGAAAATAGGGCCGTATTACCATGGTCTAAAGTATAAAATTGTATGAATATCGACTCGGTCCCCTCGCGCAAGCTCGCGACTCGGTCGCTTTCGGTATGAATCGCAGCCAGAGCCTCCTACGTGACGATTTTTCCGTTCTGTTTGAACTGAACCTAAGGGATAGGCAGTAGTTATTGTGTCCCATGTAAGAGGAGGCGACCCTACGGGCTGTTTCTGAGAATGAAAAAAACCAATAACAATTTGCTTAACTAAGCAAACAACAATGATAATGATGATGAGTGTGTTTTTATGATATCATTTTCTCATAACTGGTATCCCTTTCTGCTGCGAAAAAGAAGCGGCTCGCTTGTGCCAGCACAGGCACTTGCAAGCAATTTTTCTCACTTTAGTTACTATATTAAACCCCCTCTTATAATATTCATTCCTTATCTTATCTATACTAGCTACACTCAACATACTTCACATTTTCTTCTCAGCTGCATGCCTTGCCTTGCGTTCACCTCAGACAATACTAAAGATAATTCCTCTATACAGGGTTATTGGTAAAACACCAACAACCTCTTAAGGGGTCAGGGCGAAAAAAAAACAGCTGTTCAGTACATTTATGTTCGCATAATTCGTCAAAATGTACTGAACAGCTCATTTTTTTTCGCGGTTTCAGGTTTGGTCCCATAGAAAACGTTGTTCATAATGATGAGACCCCTTAAGAGGTTGCACCCTGTATAGTGTGCAACAAGTGCTAGTTACCGCCGCCTCACCCCTCACATAACTCAGGCGGTGACTAACACTTGCGCGCACACTACAAGTGCTAGTCACCGCCGCCTCACCCCTCACATAACTCAGGCGGTGACTAGCACTTGCGGGCACACTACAAGTGCTAGTCACCGCCGCCTCACCCCTCACATAACTCAGGCGGTGACTAACACTTGCGCGCACACTACAAGTGCTAGTCACCGCCGCCTCACCCCTCACATAACTCAGGCGGTGACTAGCACTTGCGGGCACACTACAAGTGCTAGTCACCGCCGCCTCACCCCTCACATAACTCAGGCGGTGACTAACACTTGCGCGCACACTACAAGTGCTAGTCACCGCCGCCTCACCCCTCACATAACTCAGGCGGTGACTAACACTTGCGCGCACACTACAAGTGCTAGTCACCGCCGCCTCACCCCTCACATAACTCAGGCGGTGACTAACACTTGCGCGCACACTACAAGTGCTAGTCACCGCCGCCTCACCCCTCACATAACTCAGGCGGTGACTAACACTTGCGCGCACACTACAAGTGCTAGTCACCGCCGCCTCACCCCTCACATAACTCAGGCGGTGACTAACACTTGCGCGCACACTACAAGTGCTAGTCACCGCCGCCTCACCCCTCACATAACTCAGGCGGTGACTAGCACTTGCGCGCACACTACAAGTGCTAGTCACCGCCGTCTCACCCCTCACATAACTCAGGCGGTGACTAGCACTTGCGCGCACACTACAAGTGCTAGTCACCGCCGCCTCACCCCACACATAACTCAGGCGGTGACTAGCACTTGCGCGCACACTATAACAAAAATTTGTTTTGTTAAGTCTTACCTTCAAAAGCAGCATAATGTAGCGGTGTCCAACCGGAGTTGTCTCTATGATGCTCATCCAACCCTCGGTCGAGCAGCTGACGGACTACCTCAACGTTGCCTAGGAATAATACATAACACTTACAGTTCATAAAATAAACTAAACATATACAGGTTTGTAATGTGTAAGACTATGTATATGTGCTCATGTAATGTTCTAATATTAAAAACCTATATAATCGATTGTATTCTATAATTGGACAGTAATAAACGAGATTCCAATGAAGGCACTTGTTTAACTCATCTTCCCGAAGCTACAACCTTACCTGGCGACCCTGTCATCTGAGACGGGCACAGAGTTCGACCGCGTGACTTAATTTATTAAGATACATTAACGGACTATGGTGTGCTTATTGGTTTTCTTTTGTCTTTAAAAAGTGGAGAGTTGGTCAAAATGTGGAGAAAGAGGACGTTATTATATCACAAAGTGCATCGCGAGGTTCAAATTCGGCTTCTATGCAGGAGTACCACTCGTCGAACATTAGTAATGTGATGTTTATCATTTGCACCATACTCGGAATCGCCGGACTTGTATTGCCTGCGCATTGTATAACCTGTACCGAAATATATAAAGATTTGCCATAGGAAGGGATTGTAATGTTTTTACAAATGACAGAAGAAAACTGAAATCAACACGTTCCGGCGCACTATACGTCTACAGATGTCATAACAATAAAACTTCTATTGCGTCTCGCGTGAACCCCTTAAAACATCGTTCTGTTTCTATCAATCGTTTGCAGTTGAGAGAGACGGAATGATGTTTTAAATATGTTTAGCGCTAAGTGTGTTTAGTGATTTGTTTGTATTTGAGTTCTCGATAGCTTTTTCACGTTTATAACGCAATTAATAATTCAATAGTCACTCGCCGACGTCACCCAAAAAGGAGACAATCGTAATTGGGATTCGGGCTACCATAGGTTTTCAGAAAGTCTAACGGCATCGAAGACTGGGGCTTACGATTCACGAGACGAGCTTGACGGTGATAGACAGGAATATATTACGGGAGGACACTAGCTCCTACAACACAGTTTTAACTAGTGCAGAAGTCAGAGAATTCTTTAATTTGTCGTATTATGTCAATAAATAATTTTTGTATTTTGTATTTAAATTGGTCCGTTTTGGCTCAGGATGGGGTTGAAAGGGAGGTCTTTGCACAGTATTCGGATAACATAAGCTGAATTACGATTATTTATTTTCCTAGTTTATCCTGCTGGACCTAGGCCTCTCCTCCGCCTTTTTAGATTACCCTGTCCTCCGCCTTTCGCAACCAGTCTGTCCTGGCCACCTTTTTATCACCTAAGGCGCCATGTTTATTGATACAAGCGCTGTGTATCTCTTTTAGGCACACGTTTTCTAAACATTTATTATGCAAAAATGAAAGCCCTGACCTATCGCATGTGTTCGGTATAAATGGTCTGGGAATCATTTCTGGCGCTGAGGGTGTTATTGTTAAGGTGGTCGTTGTCGTTTTTGAGATTGTTGTCGTCCAGCAGTGGAGTGTGGCGATGGAGCTTACCCTGCGCAGCCGCCACGCTCAGTACAGTCCGGCCGTCCGCGTCCATGTTGTCCACGCAGGCGCCCCAGAACAGCAGCAGCCTCAGCGCGCGCGCATGGCCCGCGGCGGCGGCCGCCCACAGCGCCGTGCGGCCAGCCGCGTCGACAGCCTCCACGTCCGCCTCCGCTTCTAGGAGGAGCTCGCAGATCTCGCTGAGGAGGAATAATGTATAAATGGATATTGTTATAGTATTTTTATCTAAAGAAGCGACACGCGCTTTAGTAAGGCGCCATGTTGGCGCGTCCGGCGTCTACGTCAGGCAACTGCGACCAGCGGAAAAGATAGTACGTGTCCGCGCGTCTTGCGTATTTATCAAATTGAGTCAATTTTACCGCGCGATGCAAAATATAAATACGGAGATATTTATTAATGACATCATGTCTTGACCTGCAATCTGGTGTAGTAACAATGAAAATTATAAAAATAAATATGTAAAAAAAAAATGCATTTTATCCTGTGCAATAAAACTATTTCCTTCTAAACACGAAAGCGCCAATTTAGAAAAAGTCATTGTTGCCCTCGCAAATATTATTAGCAAATAACAGCGTGTTACGCGGCCGCTTCAGGGTGGCATACTACAAGCGGCGAGTGGCGGCGACCGAAGCGTCTTCACTCCTCCCGCCTCCACAAGTCGCCAGCGTGGCTTCCGACATATTTGTGGTTACCAAGTGTACAACACGCTGTGAATGTGTGTGTAACCGCAGGAGCTCTCGGTACCGACCGAGACAATGGCGAAGTCGAGTGTGTGTGGGTATGTGTGTGAGTATAGTATGTGATGACGCTACTCGTTTTCACAGACGAAGTCGGAAGTGTGTATGTGTGTGTGTGTGTGTTTTGTGATGACGCTACTCGTTTTCACACACACATTCACAGCGTGTTTTTACACTTGGTAAACACAATCAAGCGTGTGTCGCTTCGTGAGATAAAAATACTATACTAATATGGAAGAAATATACTATAAGAGAATTGTTTCAAGCAAATAAAACTTTGTTCATGGTGAATACAGAGCTTGAATTTTATTTTGCACATTTGCTAAGCAACTATAAGAATTTTAATACCGCTCATAACTATGTCTTGAACCTTTTATATTTTTGGTGTATAAAATTACGCCTCTTTTTAATGACGAAATGAAATGGAAATATAATATGTCTGTAATGTAGGTATATCGAAAAGTATGTGTAAGGTAGGTAGGTGAGGCGCCGGCCGCAGCCGACAGTCCGCAATATACCATCTCACCGAGTGCCTGTGTTTTATTACTTTTCTCCCACAGTAGCATATATAACAATGTCTATATCAACATAATTCCACTACAAACACAATGAATTTCTTTGTAAAACGATACAATATCAAAACCATAGTATAAATATTAGTATTAACACACAGTATTTCAACTAGGGAACTAATGGTCTAATCGTCCCATACAAATACGCAAACGCGTTTACACGAAATCTAAGCATGCTTTCAGGTAACCTCCAGTCAAAGTGCGCGCAAATGCTAGTCACACCGCTCACATACCTAAGGCGGTGACTAGCACTTGCGCGAGCACTATAGTCGGGGCTATCGCTCTGAGACTAGTGGTTACGTTTTATACGCAATAAAAAAGCTCCAATGGTTGTTAATCATAACACCCATTGGAGCACAGCTACTGTTTTCACAAAAAGGGAAATGTTGAGATCTGGTAATTTTTATACTGTAACAAAAGCTCGGGATACCCCTTATATTTGGATCTTTCAGTGATTGATCCGAACAACACAATATAAATATAAATATAACTCACGTGTGCCCCTCGAAGGCGGCGACCAATAGCGGCGTAGCGTTGTCCCGGTCGGCGAGAGATACATCCGCCCCCCTCTCTAAAAGTAATGCTGCGCAGGCGCAGCCACCAGCGCAGAGTGAGGCTACTGAGAGGGCTGTGCGGCCTGTAGAGAGAAAATGTTTAAAATATGTTAAATGATAAGAACACTGCCGTCCTAGAAATGTCCTAGAAACGAAGAAGACCATCTATCAACCCGCAGTAGGCCTGCTCCCTCTCACAGAGAGGAGGCCTGTGTCCCAGCACTGGGAACATTATAGGCTGAGTATGCTACTGCAGTCTGCAAGGTGGATACAAATTGGAAGGAGTCGTCGTTTAATTCTTTAAAAACATGATCCTAGTATCCTACTAATAATATTATAAATGCGAAAGTTTGTGAGGATGGATGGATGTTTGTTACTCTTTTACGCAAAAACTACTGAACGGATTTTGATGAAATTTGGCACACAGATAGTTTATAAACTGGATTAACACATAGGATACTTTTTATCCCCATATTCCCACGGGTTCGAGACTTATGCGGGTGGAACCGCGGGGCGCTGCTAGTGTATTCATTATTTGAACCGAACGACATAGGCCTCCCCAAACATCACCACATCGAACGGGCCTGTGCTTCTCCCAACCACATAATGTATTACACAGTGATAAATACAGGGATAAATTAAATTAGCTAACGAAACTCCGCAGGCGTATTGGGTATCTAAACATGATAAAAAAAAGATTAACTTGATGATGTTTATTTTGTGGGGTCATCAATCGCTGCGCTGGTGTGTCACGTGTCACTTAGAATATCAGTTTAAAAATCAGTTTTTTTTTTTTGGTAAACTTCACAGACGTAATGGGTATCGATACACGATAAAAAAGATTTGAAAACTCACTTCAAGTCAATCAATCGGCATAGCCTTTACCCAACTATGTTGGGGTTGGCTTCCAGTCTAACCGGATGCAGCTGAATACTAGTATATCACATGGAGCGACTGCCTACCTGACCTCCACAACCCAGTTACTGGGTAATACGATACCGATAGGAATGGTTGCCAGACTTTCGGGCTTCTGACGACCCGTAACGACTGTCAAAGATCCAAGAATGACAGCCGGGACCAACGGCTTAACGTGCTTTCCGAGGCACGGAGGAATCTCGGTATGAAAAGATGGTCACCCATCCACAGACCAACCCCGACAAGCGTAGCTTAACCCGATGGATCGACCCGTGCGGCTGTTATTACTTAGCCACGAGCTCCTCTCTCACTTCAAATAACAACACTAACAGCGTCATTGACCCAAAAAAAAGACATTCTTTCTTTTTTATTTTATCATGTTTAGATATCGACACCCATCACGTCTGCGGAGTTTCGCTAGCTAATTTAATTTGACCCTGTAGAGTCCATCTAAAAAGGCTCATTTAGACGAGGATTATTAGCGATTATTGCACTTAAGCAAGAAACAATAGATAGATCGAAGAGAGACAGGTAGATTTAGAATGTTTTTTTTCTAAACAAAAATTATAACAAGCAAGAAAACAAGCAAGAAACAAAAGTATTTTTTGGGATTCTCACATGTAGATATTTAATTTAATATTATGACGCAAACATAGTCATATGGCGTCTGTAGTATCGGCCTACCCCCATGGGAGTTGTAAGTTTAAACAGCCGCACGGGTCGATCGATCACGTTAAGCTACGCTTGCCGCGCTCTGTTCGTGGATGGGTGTGACCATCTTTACATACCGAGACGCCTCCGTACCTCGGAAAGCTAAGTCATTCGTGGATCTTTGCAAGTCGTTACGGGTCGTCAGAAGCCCGAAAGTCTAACAACCAGTCTTACCAAGTGGTATCGTATTACCCAGTAACTGGGTTGTGGAACTGAGGTAGGCATTCGGTCCATGTAAAATACTAGTATTCAGCTGACTGGAAGCCGACCCCAACATAGTTAGGCCTTGTCTCAGCATGGTGCGCTGGTTATGTCATTCGAGATTGGTCAGGCAATTTTCTCAAACTGTCAATTACTTGACGTACGAATTATTGTTTACGTTACACGGGAGCTAAATATACGGCTATTGGAGGCGAAAAATTCCTCTCGGGTAACCAATCCATTACCCAAAGAACTCTACGTAAGCATCGTTTTAAACGCGATGTGTTATTTCAACGCTGTACACATGAGCCCGGATAGCTCAGTCGGTAGAGCATTGGACTTTTAATCCAAGGGTCCAGGGTTCAAGTCCCTGTTCGGGCGGATCTCTTTTTGTACTTCTGTTTAGATATACTTTGCGACAGATTAGGAGTTAGTGGTAAAATATAGTATAACTTTGTCTCACTATACGCCCATTTTTATTTTCGTGCAAAATCTATTTCTGTTTAATAGTAGAAAAATGTTTTGAGTATTAATGTCGATGGCTAGAAAGGAGGCGACTACCGAGATGACGACTAATAGAGAAGTATGGAAGAAAGGGATATGTTGCGCTGAGCCTAAATCAATTGGGACAAGGGCAGGAGAATGATGACGAGTAGGTCAACATAATTTATATAAAAAAAGTTACAATTTTTTTTTTATTTTAATGTTTCTATAATTTTTACAAATCCTAATATTGTCAGTAGTTTCAGTTGGTCTGACTGCATTATTGAGGTAAGTGGATAGCGTGAATAATGACCTAATGTGTACGATTGTATTTTATTCAAACTACCCAACAAAGGTTTACTCTTCGTTGTGTTAGTGTTCTAACACACGAGCGAAACGCATCAACGCGCCGACCTAAATAAAGCGACGCTTGCAGTTGCGCATGTCACGCCCACCATTTTGTCACTCCTGAACTGTTTGCAGTCCACTGATAAAATGGCGGACACGACAAGCTACAACTGCAAGCGTCGCTTTAGGTCGGCGGCGGCGGTGGTTAGCGCGTTGACGCGTGCAGTTGCCCCTCTGCCGTTGACGCGTGTCGCTCGTGTGTATGCATGACCCCGCCATAAATACAGGGCTATTTTTAAATTTCTAGCTAAATTTTCACAGCGTATTCTACCCATGAATATGAACAACTTTCACTATGGGGGCAACTCTAAAATCATACGAAAAAATAAATCAACTCTTTCATACATTTAGGACGAGTAGGTATTCAACATTTGCATGAAACAGCAGATTTTTTTTTCGTGATTTCAGAATTGGTCGCATAGTGAAAGTTGTTCACATTCATGGCTATAACACCCTGTAAAATTTTAGCTAGTGATTTAAAAATAGCTCTGTATAGAAGAGCGTAGAGTTACAGAAAAAATCTTCACAAAAGGCTCTGTAGAGCGTAGTCTCTGTCAGTCATACCTATGTGACCGTCTCTTTCTATAATTCGATGTGCCATATTAACGCCCGGGTACATTTCACGTCATGAAGTTCGGCGACCTGAAGTAGGCTACAAAATGACTGCGCAGTAGTCTAAAACAGCACACAAAGGGTGTACCAGAAAGGTGTGGTCAAATTGTGGTACAGACCATCAAACTGAACAACTTTTTCTTGCGACCAACATCATAATTGAGAAAAAATAATCAGCCGTTCCATACATTTGGGTCGTGCCGGCATTGAAGTTTTGTATGGGAGAGTTGATATTTTTCTTTAAAAAAAACTTGTCCTTTCTGATTTTTTTATTTTTATTTGTGATGGGTTTGCTCTCGACTCTAGTCTAGGTCAGAGGTGACAGAGACAAAGTCGACGATGGAGTCAGCTTACCCAGAAGAAGCCTGTTCGCTCTCACTTTGAAGAGATTAGGGTTGTATACGTTCGGAAACACAGACGCAGGTAGTGAGTTCCACTCTTTTGCTGTGCGCATTATAAAAGACATTTGGAAGCGCTTAGTGCGAATTGGTGGAATACACGCTGTATACTAAAACAGTAGCGCACCGAGCCATGCGCATCAGAAAGCCTGGTATCAGAGCGGCAAACTTACGTGACGCAAACTATTCTGTTAGTATTTTGAAAGTTACCATCATCATCAGCATGATCGATCTGTGCGCCAGCGTCCAGCAGTGCCCTCACTATATCGGCGTGTCCCATGTACGCGGCCGCTATGAGGGGCGTGCGGCCTTCTGCGTCGGCGCGGTCGGGGTCGGCTCCGGCTGCTAACAGGCGAGACACTACGGCTTCGTGGCCCGACCAGGCGGCCGCTCTGGTAAGGAAAGAAGGGTGCTTTTGTAATATTTTTTATTAGACCTTTACAAAAAACCGATGTATACAGGGTTATTGGTAAAACACCAACAACCTCTTAAGGAGTCATTGAACTCATCATTATGAACAACTTTTACTATGGGACCAAACCTGAAATCGCGAAAAAAAAATCAGCTGTTCAGTACATTTTGACGAATTATGCGAACATAAATGTACTATGATGAGTACAATAACCCTTTAAGAGGTTGCTGGTGTATTACAAATAAGCCTGTACATATATATTTTTTTATCGAGTTCTTTAACGCGGTAGGAGTTGACTGGTAGAAATCGTCACGTAACGAAAAAGCGTTATGCCCGAAAAAGTCTGGTTTCAAAAGTTTTACAAGTTTATTTATTTATTTGGGACAAACAAACAGTAACACATTATATTTGCGCAAGTAATATAAACAAATATATTATATAAATGTGAAACTCACACCGTTATCCACAGCATATACAATTCATATAACTTTACTAATAAACAATCTATGCGAGTAAGAGAGTATAAGTTTACAGATGCAAAACGTATACTAGATGGCTCTGTATAAATCTATACTAATAATAATAAGAGTTTGTTTGGTTGTTTGATTGAACGCGCTAATCTCTCGAACTACCAGTCGGATAAAAAAAAATGTTATTGCATTTGATAGCCTAATTCTTGAGGAAGACTGTAGGCTATTTAACATCACGCTAGGACCCTTAGGAGCCGAGTAAATAGAAAAGAAGTCAGAAAGAACGCTAAGCAAAAACGAAGTTAGTAATAGCACGGGCAGGTGATGCGATGCGTCGGGGGGGGTGTCAGGGGAACAAGAAATTTCACGCGGACGAAGTCGCGAACAGAAGCGAATACATAATATACAGCAAACGGAACTTCGTTCCAACCGGGTCCCGACTTTTTTCATGTAAAGTTCTTTGCGAATGTTATATCTTATTAAAAGCACTTTCACAGAGAACAGAAATAATTGTTTTAGGACTTAATCAATAGTAGTAGTCGGAAGACAAAGACACTTTATCTGTGAGTCGTCTTTTTCACTTTTTAAGGTGAGAGGTGAGGTCGTGACTATAGTTGCAAAACTTCTGAATCTTTCCGGAATACTTCTGGGAAAGTTTCTTTAAATCAGAATTATTCAAAATGAATTTAATTAAGATTTTTTTTTATTTTGCTGAAAAATCGTATTTTGAGTCGATCGTCGATCGCCGCCGCCGCTACCCCTCTGTGCGCCGGCCGCTGCCGCCGCGCCGCGTACGTCCGACTGCCACGAGTCGTGCGTGCAGGCGGTGCAGGCGATGGCGGTGCGGGGTGCGGTAAGACGGGAGATGCTCCCCGGAGAAGTTTTCCGCCCCGCGAGAAAGTTTCGTACCCCGCAATCGAATGTTTCCGCCGAATATTTCGCCCGAATAATTCAATGGGAAGAAACGTTGAAATATTCCCAAAGTTTCGGAATACTTCCGAAGTATTCGACGGGAATGATTCTTAATTTTTCCCGCCAGCATCTATAGTCGTGACTCTCTAAACAAAAGTTATGGCTTACTAAAATCCTTATATCACTAATGGTCGCAGACAGACACCGCCTCGTATAATTTTGCCAAATGTAAGCTGGACATGCGTATTCGCCACAATTTAAAAAGATAAATGGTCCCGTGCACGTATATTCTGTATGAAAATACCTCAATGCCGTCCTGTTATCAGCGTCCACGCAGTCCACGTCACAGCCGAACTCCAGCAACACTTCAACCACCTGAAAAAAAAATTGTTTATTTAGCTCTCTGTACGACAGTGAATTACACAGTATATTCAAACAGAAAATAAGCAAACTGTAGTGGCAATACCATTTTAGTCGTAGAACCTATAAGCTCAGGAAAATAAGATATTTCATTAAAAAATCCTAGTGAAAAAGTCTCAACGGGATTATATCTTTATTTGGTTATTACAAATACTGTATGAAAAGTCAATTGCGACAAAATGTACGAACAAAAAATTGCTGACCCGAAAATCAGTTCATTGCTAAAATCTCGTAAAGCTCAAATCTCGTTTTACATCAATGCTCATTAACGCTTCCTATCGTATATATATTATTCGTTTTCGTTTTCTATTTGTTTAATACTATTACTTTTCATTAATTTTTGTCAAACCATTTGCTCGGTAGTGTCAAATTATATGTCACGCAAACCTAACCTAAGGTCAGTCATATCAGCCGAAATGATTTTTAATACCTCGCAGAATGTGTTAAAAGTAGAGTATTTTCTTCGGGGATAAAGGTCTCTTCGTCTCGGGCGAGTTTGAATCCCGAACGTAACGAATGAGTGTAGTACTCCCGAGCGCAGCAAGAGATCAATCTGCCTAGCCTTTTCCCAACTATGTTGGGGTCGGCTTCCAGTCTAACCGGATGCAGCTGAATACCACAGACCAACCCCGGCAAGCGTAGCTTAACCTGGATGGATCGACCCGTGCGGCTGTTATTACTAAGCCACGAGCTCCGAGCGCAGCAAGAGAGTTCAGAGTTAATTCAAGGAGTTAAGTCAAGAATCCTGAATGCAGCTAAGGATCCAAGCTCAAATATAGCACCCGTGACATTAGAGACTGCTTTATCCCCTTAGTAAATAATGTAATATTTTTTCTTCTTACCTCAGTGTGACCAGCCCAGGCCGCGGCCCTGAGCGGGCTCCAGCCGTCCGCGTCGGCCGCGTCCGAGCGCGCGCCGGCCCGCAGCAGTACGGCCGCGGCGTGCGCACGACCTCCCCGGGCCGCAACGTGTAAGGCCGTGCCGCCTGTAGCGTCCGTAGTCTCTACTAGGACTGGATAGCGCTGGAATCACGTAAAATATAACCATAAATTTTTCCCTTTGCAAAAACCTTTAAGACGCTACCGAGCGCGCAGTGGCGCCCTCATCGTTTGTTTTGTTATTTCTTTTAATTTAAAAAGAAAATGCGGAAAATAATCACGTTAAGTGGTACTCCACAAGACTATACGTTATTATTATTATAAAAAGTAGTTTTATATTGTTAAGTTTTATTGTAATCATTAAAACGGGAAATGGTGGCCACTTTTTCCGTTTTTAACAATATAAAACTACTGTTTATAATAATAATAACGTATAGTCTTGTGGAGTACCACTTAACGTGCTTATTTTCTGCATTTTCTTTTTAAAATTAAAAGAAATAACAAAACAAACGATGAGGGCGCCACTGTGTGCTGGGTAGCCTCTTAATGTTCTCCTAGAAAGTAAAAGCAAACATAAGATAAATAGACGTGCCACAAATATTGACAACGTAGGTAAATTGCCTTACTGCAGGTCCACAATTGCTTCACTGCTGCAATTATTAAGTATTAAATGATTTAAAAAAAAGTAAGTGCATAAAATTTGCTTTACCGAATGCCAATCAGCTTTCACCAGGCTGGCAATATCCATGACACATTCGAACAATAATCAGTCACTTTTGAATAAAAAGCTTTAAATGCTTTTGTTCGGCAGAAACATTGATTCGAGATACGATAGAGGTAGGCAGGGCGTAGATCTTTAAGATTAAAACTGATAATCGAAAAATATAAGCTTTAATAGCTGGATTATCTTTTGTTTGTAGCTTATTAATATTGGCACGTCCCTGTAGAGACTCAACATCTCTTCAGTACTATGTACCATATATAAAGCTACCGTTTACTGGGTTCGTCTTTCACTGACTTGAAAGTACCCTGGCAGCTGAGAGTACGTCATGCTCACTCAAATGTCTCGCTGATGGCTGGATCATTTAATGCACCCTTTCACTACCCATTTGGTATATCTTCTGCTAGATCAGGGTTACTCAAAGTGGGGTCCGCGAACCCTTAGGGGTTCGCCATTTGACGGTAGGGGGTTCGCGACAAGATTTACGTAATGGCGGCTGGTTAGCTGGTAAGCGAGCCGAGTCGGAATTGACCAAAATTACTCCTAAAATCGACTCAATTTGTGACAAGAAACAAGCCCATCCATCATATTAATTTTCTTTTTGACACTGTATTTGATGATAACTTTTATAAAAATACCATATCTTTATATAAATTTCTTTCATGATTCTTTTCTTTTTTCCATGATTTTCTACTACCTACAGCTAGATATTCTTTACAGGGGAGCGAGTTTAGGGGTTCGCTATAGTCTGGGAACTTTAACAAGGGTACGTGGGGCCATAAGTTTGAGGAACCCTGTGCTAGATCATGGTTTTCGAAGAATTGCCATTTACCTTCAATAAAGCAGCTAGCGCCTCGTCGTCACCCTTGGTAGCCAGCTCATGTACCGCGTTAGGGTCCAAAGGCACCGCGTCTTCTAGTTCCTCTGCAGTTTCCTTGTTATCCTCGCCTTCAAGGGGCTGGTCTGATGATAACTACAAAACAAAAGACAAGATAAAGTATACCATAATATAATATTGTGGCTAAGTAATAAAAGCCGCACGGGTCGATCGAGCAGGTTAAGCTATGCTTGCCACGGTTGGTCCGTGGATGGGTGACCATCTTTATATACCAAAGTCGGAAAGTAAGTTAAGACATTGGTCCCGGATGCCATTCGTGGATCTTACACAATGAATAGTCAAAAGCCCGAATATCGGACAACCAGTCTTACCAAGGGATATCGTGGTACCCAGTAACTGGGTTGTGGAGGTCCGATAGGCAGTCGCTCCATGTAATACTGGTATTCAGCTGCATCCGGTTAGACTGGAAGCCGACCCCAACATAGTTGGGGAATAGCTAGGCAGATGATGATAATTTCTGTATTCAATGTCGCAATTTCTACAAGTTTTTCGTAATTATTTGAAAACATTTAAATCAAATTACATTTTTTCTTAATACACTCAATAATTTTTAGGAGGAAATAACAAAATAACTGTAAAAAAATAGCATACTTACATACTTATAAATACCAAAGATTTATTGAATGTATTAAGAAAAAAAATAATTTGATTTAAATGTAATAAAATAATCAAGAAAAATCTGTTGAAATGCAACACTGCCAGCCCGTACGGAATAAACGCTCTTAAGGAGGAAGTGTCAGGGTAGCCCGCGAAATTCAAATTTTCTTACGTTTTTTGCAATTTGCAAGTCAATATTAAGTTGTATGTTAAATAAAGTATGATTTGCGGCCGTAACAAATATATTTTTACAGAATTATATACAATAGAATCAGTAATACAACTCCTTAAGTTAGTATAATCCTACAATGTCAAGATTTCATGAAATAGTCATTTTTTGGGATTACCTGGTCTTAAAGAGTTGTATTGATCACTTTAATGATTCTAATTATGTAAATAGATACTTGTTACGACCGCAAATTATAATTTGATCAACGTACAATATAATACAGACTTGTAAATTGCAAAAAAAACGTAAGGAAATTTGAATTTCGCGGGCTACCCCGACGCTTCCCCCTTAATAGTGCACTCACATTTCACCAGATACGATTTAGGTTATAGGGAGCTGCTGTGAAATTCCTAATGAAAAACCTAATAAAATTGCCCTTTTCCCGAGCTAGGAATCTAAGCTACGACCAGCACGCAATTTTTAGTCAAGGACTTAATAGAGTCAACTGCAAGTCAGTAGCAACACGTGAATTAAGAAAGCAGTCTTTACTGCCAGGACATAAAGGCGTTGTCAATTGTAAAAAAAAATCTCGTCAAATGTCAAAAATTGTTATCAAAGACGTCAAGTTAACGTTTAACCCATGCAGCTATTTACCTTTCCATATTATAATCTCTAATCTAAGAGCCCACTCACCAAAATATCCTCCTGTTCAGCCTCAGTAGGCACGGAGTCAGCTCTACTCAGCTCCAACAGAGCCCTCAAAACACGTCGATCTCTCGGCCAATGCGTGGTGGACTCCCCGGCTATAAGCTCAGGCATTATAGCCTCCAGTGGTGTGGGATCTGCTAAGGAGAGAAAAAAGATGAAATAACATAGCGCTTGTTACACCGAAGGGATGGCAGAGATTTTAGTAGGAGCAATATTTCGCCAGTTCTGTTCTACATAGTTCAGATATAAGCGGTATCGCTGTCCAAAGTGTCAGAAGTGCCAGTGTCCAAAGTGGAAGAAGGAAAAACTGGTGGATGCCAAGCTTCATAGCTTGGCTCATCGCCGCAAGGTTGCCTGCTTGTCGGTCTTCTACAGATTGAACTTCGGACAGTGTGCCCGAGAACTCCACGACCTCATTCCATCGGCCCCCTTCTACCATCGGACATCTAGACGCACTGCCAGTTTCCATCCCTACCTGGTTGCTATTCTAGCAATTCGCACTAAGCGCTTCCAACTATCTTTTATAATGCGCACAGCAAAGGAGTGGAACTCACTACCTGCGTCTGTGTTTCCGAATGCATACAACCCTAATCTCTTCAAAGTGAGAGTGAACAGGCTTCTTCTGGGTAAGCTCATTCCATCGTCAACTTTGTCTCTGTCACCTCTGACGTAGACTAGAGTCAAGAGCAAACTCATCACAAATAAAATAAAAAAGGCGGACCAGTATCGCTACCGAGCACAGCGTTATCATTTATATCTGAAGAGGCCTTAAGTCTCGCGTAAGAAGGAACGAGCCTATTGCCGATAAATGGGCACAATTACAGACACATATCTCAATTGCACCAATACCCACAAACAAACATTTTCTAGACCAAGTTGAGACACTGCAGTCATGAAGTTATCAGAAAGAACTTAGTTCATACTTAGCTAAGCAACAAATCTACAACCTGCACCCTAATTGAGTAACAAAGTTTCAATCACAATAATAATAATAAATAATAATAATAATAATATTCCACAACTATCACACAACGCCGTCTAGCCTCAAGCTAAGCAGAGCTTGTGTTATAAGTACTAGACAACTGATAAACATACTTATATATTTCTAAATACATACATACATATATACAATCCGAGAGTATTGATGATATTTCTATTCATTGCTTCATTGGTTTAATACATTCGTCTGCTCACCAAGGTAAATAACGCAATGAACGTGGCGGAACTGTCAAAATGAAAGAAAATGCGATCAATTGTCATTTTATTGTGTTACGCAATTACCCCGCTGTGATTGTCACGAATTGAGTACTTAAAAATAAGCAACTGTGTTCTAATTTATTTGTTAAGTTAACCTTTTTATTGTAAATGTGCCTTTTGTATAAATAAACATTTTTTTTTTTTCTTTAAATAGCGGGACCCTGTCGTCCCGGTCCTTTGGAAGGCATACGAGGGACCGAAGCCAACTCGCAGAGGCCCCTTAGATAATTTTAAATGATGAGGAGGCACCAACCGACGATTATCCCTATCTGCACTATGCACCCAAGGACTACCCCCGGTTGGTACAGGACTATTGTTGTACGTGGAAACAAAATATATTGGGCTACGAGTTTGGGTGGCTAAAGTGGATTGGGTAACTTGAACTATGGAAGAACCATGTCCCCTGCCTGACCAATGTTATAATAGGTTGGGGAAAAAGTTTCCTCGCATTTTTTAAGAAAATTCAAAACATTTTTTGCGAAGAAAGAAAAATATCGCGACAAGTGGTTTTGGCAGTCCTCTCGTGATGTTAACCAGACACTGCCTAAAGAATTCTGAAGAGACCGAAACCGGTGGAAATCCGAAGGTGCAAGGTCAGGACTATACGGCGGATGCATTAACACCTCCCAGTCAAACTCTCTTAATTTTTGATGAGTGGCTAAAGATGTGTGAGGTCTAGCGTCATCATGATGAAAAACCACACCCGTTCTGTTGATCAATTCCGGCCGCTTTCTCTCAACTTCTTGCTTTAATCTCATCAGTTGTTCGCAGTAGAGTTCAGAATCGATGGTCCTGCCTGGTGGTAACAGCTCATAATGAATAATGCCCTTCCAATCCCACCACACACACAGCATCACCTTGTTGCGAGTTAACCCGGGTTTCGCCACAGTCTGTGAAGCCTGACCGGCCTTTGACCATGACCTTTTTCGCACGTTCTTGTCATACGTGATCCACTTTTCATCACCAGTTATCAGCTTCTTCAAAAATGGTTCGGTTTCATTACGTCGTAATAAAGAATCACAAATGAGTACACGGTTCATTAGGTTTCTTTCAGTGAGCTCGTGAGGTACCCAAATGTCGAGCTTTTTTGTGTACCCAGTTTTTTTCAAATGCGCCAAAACTGTTTTGTGGTCAATTTCCAGTTCTTCAGCTACGTTGTAACTACTGATATGCCGATCTTGCTCCACTTTTTCAAAAATGGCATCCATTTTATCCGTAATAGGGCGACCAGAGCGACGTGCATCTTTGACATCAAAATTTCCGGATTGAAAACGCTTAAACCAAATTTGTGCTACTCTCACAGACACTACACTAGGTCCATAAACATCGCAAATTTTTTTCGCGGCTTGCGTTGCATTTTTACCTTTTTTGTAGTAAAATTTTAAAGTGTATCGAATTTCTTCATTAGATTCACTCATCTTGACGGTACGAAAAACAAATAAAAATCACACATTTTCCTAATTTGAATTTGGAATTATGTTCTTTAAAATTTAAACTTTCAATGATACCAAAACCAGCCAGATACGAATAGTATAGCCAAAGAGATTTTATTACAAGTTCATACATACTATAATGAGAAAAGACTTTCCCCAACCTAATATTATACACGGATAAAATGGCAAGGGGTGACTTGCACACTCAATAATGGGCTCCCGGAAACGGCCGCTAGCACATAGTGACGTAGCGACAAGGGGCAACACTTCCTGAGGTGCTTGAGGAGTGGAGAGGTATTCCACGGCTATCAGGACAATCCCGGAAGTACGGTCAAGATCCCTACCAGCACCTTACTGGAATACTTCCTTCCTCCGAGCACGTTTGCTCTTGCGAATCTCCGCTCAAGCCGGCCAATAAAGGCAAGAAAGAGGTGGGAGCTCTGTTCCTCGTCATTGTTCATTCCAGCCGGCCAATAAAGGCAAGCCAGAGATGAGGACAAGATTTCTCCCGGGAGATTAGGTCCGTGGGGTCGCTACTGCCCAACAGCTCGCCACATGCTGCCCTGCGGGTTTCTGTATCTCTCTTGGTCTGGCTCCTCATCCTAGACCCGTTCCGGCAAAGTAAACTCTACCGGCACAGACCTAGAGTTCGGAGCGCGCAAGCCCAACCACGACGACAACGTAGAGATACAGCGATGGGGTTATTATTATTATTATCTTAAATTCACAGACAGATAAGGCACAGCATAAACCGCTGCTCAAGCATGAAATGCACAAGAATCCCTAATATTCCTTCTGTCATGTTATGAGACACAACCAAATTTTTATTGTTATCGACCTCCAGGAGGTCGATCGTCATTTCAGAGAATATCGAAGGTCAGGACAGGAGCTCGTGGCTAAGTAATAACAGCCGCACGGGTCCATCAGGTTAAGCTACGCTTGCCGGGGTTGGTCTGTGGATGGGTGACAATCTTTTCATACCGAGATTCCTCCGTGCCTCGGAAAGCACGTTAAGCCGTTGGTCCCGGCTGTCATTCGTGGATCTTTGACAGTCACTACGGCTGGTCAGAAGCCCGAAAGTCTGACAACCAGTCTTACCAAGGGGTATCGTATTACCCAGTAACTGGGTTGTGGAGGTTAGATAGGCAGTCGCTCCATGTGAAATACTGGTATTCAGCTGCATCCGGTTAGACTGGAAGCCGACCCCAACATATTTGGGAAAAGGCTAGGCAGATTGATCGAAGGTCAGTACTAACAAAAGGTGTTTGAAAAATTTTCCCCTAAAGGGGCATAATTAACTAATTTTGAATGAAGTTCATCATTTACTTATGAGAAACTCCATTGGGCACACGGTTTGTTTTCACATAATTCATTATTTTTTTAAATAATCGAGGAAAAGAAAAATTAATAGTACCTTTCTGTTTACAGGGCATGCGTATGTAAATAGATCCCTATTTACATACGCATGCCCTGGGTAAAAATAAAGAAATTCTATTTAGTCCGTCAGTCAGATAATAAAAAAATATTAGACACGTATTTTTTGCTTTATCATATTAATAAAAAATGACTTAGATAACTCGCATTAAAGTTCGGGAGTGGGGGCTTGCTACGTCACTTCTACGTATAAAATCTACCAAGAAGTGACGTCATGCCACGTTTTAACTCAATGTATCGCCGTAATCTTTTGATTACGTAAAAATAGAAAAAATATGTGTCCAATATTTTTTACTATTCTACATGACGGACAAATTAAAAAAAAAAAATAGTCATCATCCCTATTCCATGACAGATTATGGAATTTACATAAGTACTCGTAGGTATGTATGTATGTACAAATGAAAGACGTCAGTCAATCCTTGGTAATTTATTATTACGTCAATACAGGCTATTTAAATATGTAGTCACTATCATTCTCTACATATAGAGAAGAAGTTATATTGTGTAAGGTTCATAGGTTTGTTACCAAGTCGACTTTAGTTCAGAGTTTCCCAAAATACTCATGGAGATGAGGCCTGGGTTAAAGCAGTGAGAACATGATTACATGTTCTCACTGCTGTAACCCAGGCCTCATCTCCATGAGTGCACCGTAATCCACGAAGCGGGATTTAAAAAAAAAAATACTAACCAATTAACTTACCAACTAACTGATGATAATGAGAATAATACAGACACTCCATCTTCTCCACATTTGACATAATGTGCGCATACATTATATCGATCTCATTCAACATGAACTACGCACACTTAATGAGCTTTCTATGTACTCTTGTAACATAAGTTTACATTCACTCTTACAAATTTAGCACAACAAAGTCAATGTCACTAGGTCACTTTTTTGAGTTCCCAGGTTGTTTCGGTTGGTTTTCAGGTGCAGTTATACGTACAATTTATTACTTCACATAGAATTAGCACTATGATAAATATTATAACACTTTTAAAAATCACTTTTTTTAAAGTATTCTAGTTTTTAAAGAACTAAATGCAGTCTTTAAAAAAAAAAAAAAAACTCCGACCGTATTGTGTTGACGTTTATTTAGGCTGTCAATTTTTATACAATTTGCTCGTCTCCTTTACAAAGTTAGAATATTATATTGATTTTACACAGTATAGAAAAATGGACAAATAAAACATTCGGTTCAAAACAAATTATTAACACAATTAATATTATTGTCAATTAAACACATATAGGTACCGACTATACGACATTCAATGAACTACTGAACCCATTTTTCATTTATTTTCCTAATAAGTAATTAGTCATAATTCAGACTTTATGTGTATAGTGATAAGAGCTATATACTTATAGTTAGTGGTAACTCATGTTATGTTTGTTTGTAGCGTCTGTTTGTACATATTAGGAAAAGGTCGATCTATTCCTGATTGTAACATCACGCAACTGTATTCGCCTAGGAACAAATGTCCGAGTAAATTAAACCCAGATTTCACTACTTAGATTATGTTCCCGCCAGGGTTGCGGGTTGTTTGAAAGAGTTACCGTGGCCCTGGCACAGGCAACTGAAGGAACACGGGTGAGTTTTAGTCAGTAGAAGTCTGACACGCCCTCCCGCTCCACCCAGAGCGGGAGAAGTTATTTGATGATTCAAAAAAAAAAAAAAGATATGTTTCAGTCTCATTTAAGAGGAAGCTAGACTATTGCTACTAACGAGCCAGCATATTCAGGATTGCTATTGAGAAATAACCAATAAAAAAGTCTAATATACCACTATGCCTGACCTAAGAATCGAACCCAGATCCCCGCGATAAGCAGTCGCGCTTGCAATCACTGGAGCGACGAGGCAGTAATAAACCTACACTAGGGCCGACGTATCTTGGCGAGTCTGAACACAGGCTCTCCGAACTTCCGCGCATGTTCTCTCACTCACACTCGCCTCATGTCACCATTTGGTTCCTAAAAAATGTTATTGCGCAGCCTTCTGCGCGAAGTTCGGACTCGCCAAGATACGTCGGCCGCATTGTAAATAATATAATTAAACAGACAAATCAACGTATAATAGCTTGTGTATCCGACCGGACAGGCAGGATACGATAATAAAATTAAAGTTAATTATTACAATCATTATTCACGGGAAAGCAATCAGTGTTCAGTCAGTCACATAACTGTTGATAAAATATTATGACTATATTATACAGGGTGAGTTTGGTTGTAGGGGAAGACCAAAGATACGATGGATGGACTGTGTGAAAGATGATACGGAAAAGGGATGACTACTGAGATGACGACTAATAGAGAAGTGTGGAACGAGACATGCTACGCCGACTCCATATAAATTAGGAGAAGAGCAGGACAACGATGATTTATTTATGTATTTATAAACTACTCAAAACAAAATAGGGCCCACCACGATTTATTCACAAAAAGTGTTGGCATGTTACTTCAAACTTATTTATGGGCAAGTTCAAGTGTTTACCCGTAAAACTTAGATGTTTATGAGTTCTTATCATTCTTTACCCTCAACGCATCTACTCATAAAAAATACATTTGTTTTGTCAGTTTTCATTTTCCTTGATAAAACCAAGTGGAGGGCCCATTTTTTTTTTTTTTTTTTTGTTACACGATTATTCAAAGACGCATGGACCGATTTAGAAAATTCTTTTTTTGTTTGATAGGGTATACTTCCGAGGTGGTCCCATATAAATTTTATTAACTTTGCTTGTGAAGTTTTTGAGTTAGCTTCAATAATGCGTATATTTCCCACTTATTTTATGTGGATGATGTGATGGTGTTTTAATAACTTCCTATCACTGTTATTTACATGGCTATACCTACAATTATTGTGCTCAATTATGTATTCGAATTAGTGTGGGGTAGGTTCCACAACTAAAAAGTGAAAAATAAAAACTTTTTAGCAAAAAATAAAACCGACTTCCAAAACAAAAGTGAAAAATAACTTTAATTTCGGAAGTCGGTGGCAAAAAACGAAAATACAAAACCCAAGACACCGACTACCGAAATTAAAGTTATTTTTCACTTTGTAGTGTTTTGTTTTGGAAGTCGGTTTTATTTTTTGCTAAAAAGTTTTTTTTTGAGTAGTTTAGTTAAATAAAAAAAAACGGTACAACACCAATAAATAATATTAATTAACATAGGAACGCAATCCCATCAGAAACATTTGGTCCCATAGTAAAAGTTGTACATAATGATGAGTACAGTGACCCCTTAAGAGGTTGCTGGTGTTTTACAAATAACCCTGTATACTTTGCGGCCGTCGAGTATAAAGTTTTCTACTGTCTGCATGGCGATTACAAAATCAAATTGTCATCGCTACCCTAGACAACTTTCTTCCGAAATAGTCTACATAAAAAAGGACCTAGACAAAGATCGCTAGAAACGAAAGACAAAATGTCAAATTGTAGAAGGATCTCTACGGTGCGATGTCAAAAACGGAGAAACGAAATGTCACTTTGTATACAAAGGTTGTCTACTCTTCGTAGAGATAGACAAGTGGTCATGCTAAGCCCACTCAATTCTCAGTTGTTTGTACTAAGATTGAGCGCCCTGTTGTCTACTCTTCGTAGAGATAGACAAGTGGTCATGCTAAGCCCACTCAATTCTCAGTTTTTTGTACTAAGATTGAGCGCCCTGTTGTCTACTCTTCGTAGAGATAGACAAGTGATCATGCTAAGCCCACTCAATTCTCAGTTTTTTTGTACTAAGATTGAGCGCCCTGTTGTCTACTCTTCGTAGAGATAGACAAGTGATCATGCTAAGCCCACTCAATTCTCAGTTTTTTGTACTAAGATTGAGCGCCCTGTTGTCTACTCTTCGTAGAGATAGACAAGTGGTCATGCTAAGCCCACTCAATTCTCAGTTTTTTGTACTAAGATTGAGCGCCCTGTTGTCTACTCTTCGTAGAGATAGACAAGTGGTCATGCTAAGCCCACTCAATTCTCAGTTTTTTGTACTAAGATTGAGCGCCCTGTTGTCTACTCTTCGTAGAGATAGACAAGTGGTCATGCTAAGCCCACTCAATTCTCAGTTTTTTGTACTAAGATTGAGCGCCCTGTTGTCTACTCTTCGTAGAGATAGACAAGTGGTCATGCTAAGCCCACTCAATTCTCAGTTTTTTGTACTAAGATTGAGCGCCCTGTTGTCTACTCTTCGTAGAGATAGACAAGTGGTCATGCTAAGCCCACTCAATTCTCAGTTTTTTGTACTAAGATTGAGCGCCCTGTTGTTTACTCTTCGTAGAGATAGACAAGTGATCATGCTAAGCCCACTCAATTCTCAGTTTTTTGTACTAAGATTGAGCGCCCTGTTGTCTACTCTTCGTAGAGATAGACAAGTGGTCATGCTAAGCCCACTCAATTCTCAGTTTTTTGTACTAAGATTGAGCGCCCTGTTGTCTACTCTTCGTAGAGATAGACAAGTGGTCATGCTAAGCCCACTCAATTCTCAGTTTTTTGTACTAAGATTGAGCGCCCTGTTGTCTACTCTTCGTAGAGATAGACAAGTGGTCATGCTAAGCCCACTCAATTCTCAGTTTTTTGTACTAAGATTGAGCGCCCTGTTGTCTACTCTTCGTAGAGATAGACAAGTGGTCATGCTAAGCCCACTCAATTCTCAGTTTTTTGTAGTAAGATTGAGCGCCCTGTTGTCTACTCTTCGTAGAGATAGACAAGTGGTCATGCTAAGCCCACCCAATTCTCAGTTTTTTGTACTAAGATTGAGCGCCCTGTTGTCTACTCTTCGCAGAGATAGACAAGTGGTCATGCTAAGCCCACTGGTAAGTTCGCGTTAACCTACCTAGCAGATAATATCATGTAAATTCTGTTCCAATTTTGATTTTATTTATGCTGTGGTAGGTAGGGTTTTAAACCTCATCCTGTTCACCAATTAGTAAGTATGCGTATTAGATTATTTGTTTATCTTATCTCTATAATAACTATTAGTAATATAGAGGGAAACAAATGAATATTAAAATATACGCTACTACTATCATTATTATGGTTATCAGACTTTCACAGTATTCTGTCATCAGTGCAAGTAAACTTATCCCTGCTGCCGGGCTAAAGTACGCGCGCGACGTAATCTCTCTTGCCGAAACGAGATACCTACGAAAATGTATAGTATTTTTATCTCACGAAGCGACGCGCGCTTTACTTGTGTTTACCAAGTTTACAAACACGTTGTGAATGTGTGCGTGAACACGAGTAGCGTCAGCACTTATCACACACACGCACAAATACTTCCGACTTCGTCAATGGCGCCGATTCCCTTGTTCCCAATCTTAACTAAATTTAAGTTCCGTACATCTTTTTCTTTCTATTTCATTAAGAAAAGGACAGAAGATAAATCTTAGTTTAGTCCTATCAAATTAGTCAGCGCCTGAATTACTGACGTAAATTGACGTATTTTTAGTAGCCAATTTTTATAATCACGTCTAAACTTGTCTATGAAGTATCTTAATTTGACAGGATTAAAACTAATATTTATCGTCTGTCCTTTTTTAATGAAATAGAAAGAAAAAGATGCACTGAACTTAAATTTAGTTTAGTTTGTGAACAAGGGAATCGGCGCCATTGTCTCGACGGTACCGATAACTCTGGCGCTTACACACACATTCACAGCGTGTTTTAACACATAGTAAACAAAAGTAAACAGCGTGTCGCTCCGTTAGATAAAAATCCTGTATCTACAAACATCTCATTTACGGAACGTCAGTTCAAAAGTCACGCTTTTACAGGGCGGGACCAGCGGGTTTATTGTGTAACACACTTCCTAATTATGAAATTCCTAATGCCTAATTCTTCATATGTTTGAAAAACTCGTCTGCTCGACAACTTAATATAACCCAATGAATGTTGTTGATTGTCAAAATGAAAAGAGTTCCAATAGGGATGATAACATTTTTTTTTGTCCGTCACTTAGATTACCTATTGAAAAATATTGGACACGTATTTTTTTTTTCTTTACGTACGTAATTAAAAGATTAGGGCGATACAGTTAACATGTGGCATAACGTGACGCCTTGCTTTATTTTATACGTAGCTGTGACGTAGTGAGCCCCCACTCCGCGTTTTGTCTAAGTCATTTTTTATTAATATACGTCATTTTTTATTAAAAGCAAAAATACGTACTAATATTTTTTTTATTATCTGACTGACGGACTAAATAGATTTTTTTTTACCCAGGCATCATCCCTATTGTAAGTTTGTTACGCAATTACCCCGCTGGAGGCCTAAGATAAGGCGGGGCCGTCGCTCCACATTGAAAGAGTGGAAGAGAATTAGTAAAGACATAGATAGAAAAAGATAAATTCCAGATATAAAAACTCAATAACAAAACCTAAAGTAGTTGTAATATTATTGTCTGCATTTGGAATTAACTTATTTTTACAGAACTTACCATACTTCGTTAAACAAACAATACAAAAATGAACAAAATTGCTGTAAACTTAGCACATCGAGCTTTGTAGAAAGAGACACGTGCCCGTTTTCACTAAAAATACACTAGGTACCTAAATAAAAGCGTGCTATTAGATTTTCAACGCTCGGATCAGCTCCAAAAGTTGAAACTCCAACAGCGTAACAAGTGTTCATTTAGATGTCTTTTAGTGTTAGTGGAAACGGGTAATAGATATGAGAGATAGACACGAGACGACGCTCTACAAAGACGAGCTTTTTATAAGACTGTCATTATAATTTCCGGCAACTATAGTTTGACCAATACCGCTGTACCGCGTTTTAGGTATGTGCGCGGCGAGACGGGGGGCAGTGCAGGCCGCTCATTCGTCAACGCTCACGGCGCTGGCGTCATGCGGTACAGCGGTAGGTCAAACTATATAACCAAATCCTAACTAATATTATAAATGTGAAAGTGAGTTTGTTTGTTACGCTTCAACATCAACATGTTTTGCGTACACGTTGTTAGGGGTACAGAAAACCCTACCAGGGTTACGGGTTGTTCGAGAGAGATATCGTGGCCCTGGCACAGGCAACTGAAGGAACACGGGTGGGTTTTAGTCAGTAGAAGTCTGACACGTCCCCCGCTCCACCCAGAGCGGGAGAATTTATTTGATGATTTCTCATCCAAAAAAAAGGGCTATAGAAAACAACATAAGGTACCTTTTCATCTAGAAAAATCTACATTAACGCGAGCGAAGCCGCGGGAAAAAGCTAGTCTTTTATAAAACAAACAAAAAACTACAAACTAACTACTATAAAATATAATAAAATTATAGTGCGTAATTCACACATATTTGACTAATTGAGGTACAAAACCGCAAGGGAAGTATTTTTTCCGTTTAATTTGACGTTAGTTTCCTCATATTGAAGTACCGATAGTATTAGCAATAAAAATGACTTATCTGGGGTATAGGGAAACACAATGTATAACAGGAAACTTATGAGCAGCTATGTTACATTAATAATTAAATGTAAAAAAAATACTGATGTTTAGCTGCATCTGGCTAGACTGAATGACGACTCAATACAGGGTGTAAGGGACAGCCCTCCACAAACTAACAGGGTGCGTTCAGCTCCTTATTTTGAATCATATTCCACTGGAAAATTTCTCAAGAAAATTTTAATTTTTTAATTTTGTATTTTAGTTACTATTCCTTTATTTCAATGTAAAATTACATTATCTGTACGCAGTACTCCATTTATGTAAATTAAACAGCTACAATAAAAATAAAAAAACAGCAATGGATGTTAACTACTCTAACGAACGACGCGTGAAATCAGCTGTTCACTTTCTGCGTAGCTACAGAGTTCACCGAACTCACCGCATACCTATTACCTACCCCTCCCAACCAGTAACTCTATGCTCCGATTTGTGCATAAAAACACAAACAAATCAGGTTTATTGGATTTTCATAACGTTCCTGAAATAATTTCATGTACTGGGCATCTTAGTATGATATACTGAATTCACCCCATCAGTCTGCGGAGGGCGGTCCCTTACACCCTATATAGATAGAACACAATTCATTGCACAACGTATTTCAGAAAACAAGTAGATACTAGTGTGATACAATGGCCAGTCTTTTCGCAATCAATGATTTCTTTCAGACAACTTTAGGATGGTCAGAATTGTAATTGTACAAAGACTGTAATAATAATTGATTGACATTTGCAAGCCTAGATAATGTAGAAACTTATATTAACTTCTCCTTTATTGATTGATTCAGCAAGGACGTAGTAGAGATGTTATATTAGGATCATTTTTAGGTAATCCTATTATTGAATATATTAGTTATCGCATATTATGATACCATACCTATTACTGGGTATATTAGTCAAATATTAGTGAACCGATTCAATATTAGCTACTCAATCTAATATTGATACCTGCGTAATATTCTCCATAATATGTAATTAATATGAAATACAAGATTCTCGTGAATGAAACCGTGATTACATTATGGAGTCGCTGTGACTGGTGTGAACTTTGGTCAAGACAAATATTATAAACTAATATCAATATTAGCTAATACTAAGACAATACGACAGAAACGAGTGACCATATTTAGAAAAAAACTGTTTTCATTGCTTGCTTACTTGGTAACCAACTCATGCAGGTTTCATAAGAAGCCCGACGTGTATAACTATGTCTCTAAAATACACACTTTACGCATGCACAACGATAAGCAAGCAGCCAGGATCTATTCAATACAATATTCATCTCGCTCACTCGCCTGCCTCAGGTCGGTTAATAAGAGTCTAGCTATCTCACTCACTCGCCAGGTGCCGAGACGTCGACGAGTGAGTGAGATGACTACGGTCGGCAAATAATAATAGCATAGCGAGTAATAGCGAGGCGACTCGGCCTATTACGCGTCCGTCCCTATTATTTGACTAATACCTGGTAACCTATTACACTATATTCGCATATCCTAATACATGGCTTGTATTATAATACCTGTACCTATTACGAATATATTAGTCACACCTCTAGGACGTAGTTACTAAACGAATTCCGAAAAACGAAATACTTATCGAGATTACCAAGCAAAAGCGTAGCATAATCAGCTTGTTTGGACACAGGCCTCATATCTTTGGGAAGGAAAGAGAAAAGTGGGAAAATGAAAAAAATAAACAAGAAAATGTTCCATAAATGGACAGTCTTCATCTGGCAACCAGCGGGGTAATTGCATATCGCACCTTTATTTCAAAACCGGTAACTAAACGAAATTTTCACTACAATCAATCTGCCTAGCCTTTTCACAACTATGTTGGGGTCGGCTTCCAGTCTAACCGGATGCAGCTGAAAAATAAAGTATTTTACATGGAGCGACTGCCTATCTGACCTCCACAACTCAGTTACTGGGTAATACGATACCCCCTGGTAAGACTGGTTGTCAGACTTTCGGGCTTCTGACGACCCGTAACGACTGTCAAAGATCCTTGAATGACAGCCGGGAGCAACGGCTTAACGTGCTTTCCGAGGCACGGAGGAGTCTCGGTATGTAAAGATGATCACCCATCTACGGACCTACCTCGGCAATCGTAGCTTAACCTGATCGATCGATCCGTGCGGCTGTTATTACTTAGCCACAAGCTCCTCAAATTTTCACTACAAAAAAGTAATTACAGAAAATATTAAATTAAATGACTATACCTTAAAATGAAACCAATAATTTAACAAATAATCTCAGAAATATCTGTTATAAGTAGTTGTGAGTTCGTCACTTTTTTATTAAGATGTAAATACAGAGCCACAGGACAGGCCAGTTGGCGTGGTTGGTTAAGATACCACCTATCATACCACAGGTCGTGGGTTCGATTCCCATCCAGGACAAACATTTGTGTGCATGAACATGTCTGTTTGTCCTGAGTCTGGGTGTAATTATCTATATAAGTATGTATTTACAAAAAAAAAGGGGCATGTAGTATATAATAATAAGTGGCTCCCAATCCGCCTTCGCAGGAACACTCGGATTTTATGTCTCCTCTTAAACATTTTACACAACCCGTCTTATCCTTCCTACCTGCGTGAGCGTTTTACCTTTGCTCGCCCTAGCAACGCACCGTGTAGATCACACCTTAGATCCCTCCTTAAATCTCAACCTCATAAAACTAGCTACTATTCTTATTCCTTTTCTATCCATGCTGTGAGACTGTGGAACTCACTTCCGCCTAGCATTCGCGATTTAAAAACTGTGTCTCTTTTCAAATATCGAGTAAAAGAGCATTACTTTTCCTCTCAACTGTGAGTATTTATATAAGTATAGTATATGTATGTTTATATATTTTAGCTTTATGTATTTATTTAAGTTTATGTTATACGTGTAGGTATAGTTAATATTTTAGTTTAAGATTTCGCATATTCATATTTTGCTCTTCTTGTTCTCACACACTATTGTCTACATTTCTATTTCATTTCTCCTTTCGCAGGTCTGCTGGAAGAAATTTCTTAAGAAATAAGCAGTACATTTGTACTCCTAATTATAATTATGTATTTTATTATGTATTTTTCTGTGTGTACATAAATGATAAAATAAATATATCAGTTATCTGGTTTCCATAGTACAAGCTCTGCTTAGTTTGGGATCAGATGACCGTGTGTGAAATATCCCAGGATATTATTATCTAATAATAATGCAAAAATCGTAAATTAGTTCTCCTGTATAATTTAGTTTCATTTTTGTTTAGTAACGTGCGATATGACACTTAGGGCGGATTTCGCCAATGAAACTGATCGCGACCAGTACATCTAAACCGCGTTAACGAGCTGTCAGTGTCATCATTGTTGTGGAATATTGACACTGACATCTCATGAAGGGATGTGTTGATCGCGTTCAGTGTCATTGGTGAAACTGGCACTTACAATGGGTTTTTCATTTTGACAATTTAACAACATTCATTGCGTGATTTACGTAGTAGAGCAGACGAATTATTCACACATTTATTTATTTATTAACTTTAATTAACACGGTTAAAAATAAATTACAATAATTAAAGGCACATACACTGAAAAGAAAATATAAAATTCAAGTAAATACATGAAACAATAAAATTTAACAATAAGTACTTTGAGATGACAAACAGATCGTTGGATTGGAATACAAGCGATAATTAATTGCGGCGAGACTACACGGGTACTGGGAACTTAGCACGCGCAACGGTGCGACATGCGAGGCACAGCAGTCATGGAGGCCTGTGCTTTCTGCCGCGGTAGTCATTGTCAGGGACAAAGAAGCGAGCCAACACAGAATGCTGGCGCGTCAATAGTGCCACGGAGCGTCTCACAGGCTAAGGTGAGCTGATCTCATGCTCGCCTTATCTCTAATGAGTTATATCCGAGGCATCCCAATAGAAATTTAGTCGGATAGAGGTAAGGATTAATAACCGTGTTTTCGCTTATATAAAAACCTAAGGAGCGCTTTTTGTACCTTTTCCAGTAAAAGCGCGTAAGTACTTTCGACAAAACGGACGCCTTTACACCTTAAAGTTGATTTTTGTGTACACTGATTCATTGGTAAAACCCTGCCCCTATGGTATTTTGTTTTACTTTGTCATAAGTACAGTCGCAGCTTGCAAGCAATATTGTTTCAAAATTGGAAAGGCGTAGCTTTTGTCGATCGTACGAAGCGTCGGTACATATGAAGCAATAAATTAGCAATTTCCTTCAGAATCCATTGGATTGTGTAAGAAAGTGTATTAAGTAATCGGAGTGCTGTTAATAAGTAGGCAACATAAATTTTTCTTTACAGTGCGCTAATCGCCCAGCGAGTCTTGCATCGTGTAAATGAGACTTGGATACTCACTGCTTTAGTAAATATTAACCTTCAGTACCTAACGTAATAATATAAACTACGTATTTCACGACTTATGGAATAGGAAAACATACAGTTGTGAAAACCAGGAAACTTCTGTCAATATTATGGTTTTATCGTCTATAATTAAAAGTAAACAAAGGAAATAAAATGCTTTATCAATTATTTTATTTAGTAATCATTTTCATATTATATTTCTAAGCTATTTTTCCTGTAAAACTAGGTCAGAGCTCAATTGATATGGTATTACAGGAAATTAAATAGGTTCATGGTTAAAAGATTAGAATATTTGAGTGGCCTTGGACAGAATCAGTCGGCCTATACTTTAGACTCTAGTCGTATATTGTTCAGTTACCAAACACGAATTTATCATCATAATTTTTCAAGTCAATCTCCAGAATTCGATTCATTCTGGCCGCACCGATATTCCGCGCTGGATGCAGGACGCGACTTTAGGAGTCGATTGTTCTATTGATCAAGAAGTCGCGCGACTATTCGCACCACTTTGAATACCTCCATACAAGTTAGAGCGACGCCACACGTGCGTTGCCAATGCGTTGATTTTGCAGTGCAGTTGCAGTGATTTTGACGCAGTGAGTGCTGCGATGTCGCAACGCAACACGCAGCTTATCCCGACGTCGATACCTTTGATATTCTAAGAAATACTGCGCTGTGATCCGTTATCGCTCCGTCGTCTCACCCCTTACCGCTTCATCTCCCTGGTCCATTGTCCGATGCGAACGCGTTCCGACGTGAGGCGTCATTTTAACACACCGTGTGGCATGACGCTCACATTTATATGTAGAACTACGGAGCGTCACCGCTCAGGCGTCACAGCGCCGACGCAACGCATTGGCAACGCCCTTAGGTGACACAATCGACGCGAGTTTATTTCCTCCCGCATCCCGCGCAGTATTCGCTCAGTTTGGCTGGAGCCGTAATTAAAGTCAAGATTATACAAGGTGTAACTTTAATTACAACCTCTTAAGGGGTCATTACACAGGTAAAGCGTAACTTAGCTTTAGCAAAATACATATATGAGGTGTTCCGTGGTAAATTAAATAATCCGGATAAATTAGACTCGTTGAGGCTGCTCGTCCCTAACACCAGGCTGCGGCAGGCGCCGAGGGCACGGCTTTTCGACGTCCAGGTGGCTCGCACTAACGTAGGCAAATTCGCACCGGTTGCAAGAGCCATACGGATACTAAACAGCGTCTCGCAAAGGCTTGACATTTTTAATTGTACGTTGGCGGAATTCGTGAGGGTGACTATCGAATTACTAACGAATAAATGATAATAATCAGGTAATCACGTATCACATTATCGCATTGGGTGTCAATCTGTTAAGATATTGTAAGAGTGTATTAATAAATAAAATCATTATGAACAACTTTTACTATGGGACCAAAAATCGGCTGTACGCCTACATCGTGACGAGTTACGCGAACGTAAATGTTGGAACCAGACAGCCGATTTTTTTTCGCGATTTCAGGTTTGGTCCCATAGTAAAAAAAATGTTCATAATGATCAATACAATGACCCTTTAAGAGATTGTGCGTTATACAAGTTACACCTTATATAAACGCTTAGTGAAAAACTACAGTTTTCACCTAAATTCTTTATTGATATAAATGAGGTGTCGTGCAAATACCTATAGCAAATAATTTAATTTAATGTTTTGTGTTGCGTAACGTACCTAAATTATTATGCGCAGTGTTGTATAGAATCATTTTTTAACTGAACAGACAGCTGTGCTGCTGGGGAGTTTGTTGCGCCACTTCTTCTCCTCAGCTAAAGCACTAGGAAGTGGTGAAGGGCGGGCGTTTTGGGGGACTGTCTTATGTAATTTTGACGTTCTAAAAAGTGCTGATTCTCAGCCTAGTTTGAATAAATGACTTTTGATTTTTAGATTTTTTGAATTATTGTATCAACGAGAAATTAGCCAAGTATGCACTCCCTATACAAAACCTGCGCTGGACTGTGTACTGTTTAAATTTCGGATATTTGCGTATGCCAGATTTGTGTATAACTTGTAAATCCAGGAATAAGAGCGCCTCATGGACATTAAAACCTTACACTCACCCGATACAGAATCCTTGCTTTCAGAATCAGGCTCGCCATCTTTTTCTTCCGGCTTCGCGTCTTGTTTCTGTAACAAGATTGTAATCACATTACGTCGGCATAATTAGTTAACCTGCCAAGACCGCTGTTCCATAGTTTATAGGACGACGATATTATCGCTTTAGCAATCGAAATTCTGAAAATCCCCCTTGGTTCTAATAAGTTTCCTTGATATTTTAAAAGCATAACTAACAGATCTTACACACATTTAAAAAAAAAACCAGGGTGTAAGTGTAAACAGTGGAAATCTTTTAAGGGATCATTGTAACTTGATATCGCGACCCCCCCCCCCGCACCTCCCTTCCCCCACACCGCTTCTTCTTCAAATAGAGAAGTATAGAAATTAGCCTTACTGAAAAGTTGTGTGGAAATCGGTTGTCATGGTATGGGCATGTGATGCGGAGGAATGAGGAAAGTGTCGTCAGGAAAGTTTTGAGTGTGAACGTGGAGGGCTATACGAGTAAGGGAACGACCAAAGAAACGATGGATGGACTGTGTGAAAGATGATATGGCTAGAAAGAGAGTGACTACCGAGATGACGACTAATAGAGAAGTATGGAAGAAAAATACATGTTGCGCTGACCCCAAATAAATTAAGACAAGGGCAGGAGAATGATGAGAAATTAGCCTTACCTAGCTTTCTGGCTATAAGGCTACTTTAAACCGGAAAAAATGCACGGTTCGAGAATCTAGCTGCTAGTAACATATAAAATAGTTTCTTACCAGAGACTCATCGTTTTCCAGCTGCTTGTGTGTATCGCTCTCTCTTCTTAAGGCTGATTCTACGTCACAACCAGAATCTAACACCCAGAGGAGAATCAGGGTGTGGAGGTCCAGTTCATCTTCTTTTTGTTCACTAGAAGAAGAGAGTTTATGATTTGAATGATGATGAAGTCGTAAGACAGATGTTAAAATTACATCATGTGGTTATGTTAAAAGTGTTGATATTAATAATAACAAATGTGTCGTATAAAATGTTAAGCATTTTTCAGTCTAGCTCTCATTCGCCAAGTGTGCAGACTATAACATGCAATAAGGAACTTTGTTCCATAAAATTAAGTGTTGAAATGGACATTATATTATTATTCAAGTTTATTAAAAAGACAACTTTGGTCCACGATATTTAGTACCTACATCAATTTAATTACATATTACCTACATTAAAAATATTGGGAGCGAAAATTATATATATGAGGCTTGGGTATCTTATGAAAGCTTTGTTTTTCATAAAAAAGCTGCAAAATGACGGCCATCAAAAAGGCCATAATTTTTATCAGTTTTATGACATTTTTGTGTCAAAAAATGCTCTTTATTTGGCAGCCGTCATTACAATATTATAATTTAATATTTTATTGTTCAACTATGACTAGCTCACACATTAGGACGGAGCCAGTTTCTTTCAAGAAATCCAAGATTTACATGTGAATTGAAGTTAAACAAAAAGCCTTCGTCAAAACTTACGTGTTTTTGTTTTTCTTCTGCGACGCCATGTGTTGTTCTAAACTTGTCATGTGAAACACATAGTTGTGGATCTCCAAGGCGCTTAACCTGTAACAATAATATTTTATACTAGCTACCGTGGCGACATCTTGCGCGTGAAACATATAACCTATGACACTTGGGAATACTGTAACTTTCTATCAGTGAAAGAATTTTCGGAATCGGATCAGTAGTTCCGAAGTTTACCCTACTACAGCGGCGAGGTGTGATTTTTTGTAAAAGAGAAGCCGAAGCAAAGCCGGTCTTAACTTACTTACTTATCAATAAAGTAAAAATGAATAAACAAAATAAGAGTCTTTTCTTTACTTCATTTAACACCATCTATCGTCAAATAGCAAAACCAAAAAGATGTTATGACTACACAAACAAAACTTTTAATATAAATAAAGTCAACTAAATTAAGGACTCTCATTCTAAAATTATTATAGGAATATAAAAGAATCTTATACCAGTTGAACAAGTGAAAACTAAACAAAATATGCAATATTCCTCCATCTCGTTTTCGCCGACGCATTTTTTCTATATCTGTCTCTATCGTAACCCGTTGTACAGCGGCTTGCTCTCGTCCATATCAAGCGGTGCCACGTGACCTAAAGTGACGTCATAAAGGGATCCCTATTGTGTGAATTTTTAGTTCCCGATTATGCCCTTTTTGCGCCAGGTTATTTCAGAACATTTTGTTGTTGTTGTAATTCAAACCTAATAATAGGCATTTTTGTCGTTTGAATGTTTTGGTTAATTAAATACTCATAGTGTAACTATATTTTTGCGCTGATTGCCGAGAACGGCTTAGAGGTCCAGAGCAGATTAGAGGTGTGGTGGGAAAGACTCGAGACCATTGGCCTGAGAGTAAGTCGGACCAAAACTGAGTATCTGTTTTGTGATTTTGGCGGTCTCTCCAGTCCTGTGCCCATATCTCTCGCCGGAACGCCCTTATCGACCTGCTCCGACTTTCGGTACCTCGGGTCGCTTGTCCAAGGAGATGGCGAAGTAGACCGAGACGTACCTAACGCACCGGATCAACTCAGGATGGATGAAATGGCGACAGGTCACAGGAACAACTTGCGACCCACGGATGCCCCTCAAGTTAAAGGGGAAAATTTATAAGTCCGTGATAAGGCCTGTCGTACTTTATGGGTCTGAATGCTGGGCCGTGAAGAAGACGGATGAAAAAAGATTGCATGCAGCTGAGATGAGAATGTTGAGATGGATGTGTGCAGTGACGAGAATGGATAAAGTAAGAAATGAGTATATAAGAGGAAGTTTGAAAGTGGCGCCAGTGACAGAAAAGTTGAAAGGAAATCGTTTGGCTTGGTATGGGCATGTGATGAGAAGGGACGAAACGCATGTGACTCAAAGAGTGATGAATATACATGTTGATGGATGGAGAGGGAGAGGAAGGCCGAAGAAAAGATGGATGGATTGTGTGAGGAATGATATGAAAGAGAAGGGAGTGAATGATAGTGTGACGGTGGGCAGGGGAGAATGAAAGAAGAAAACGTGTTGCGCCGACCCCAAGTAACATGGGATAAGGGCAGGAAGATGATGAGTGTAACTATATTTTTGGCAATACACTAATGACTGTGGCATTTTTCAATAGCGGTAGATTTGATGATCCGAACCTCCGAAGGGAAGCCGGTAGGAATCGTGTTATAAGGTGCTTTCGCCACTGCTACCCTTACATACCAACTTACAAACAAATTTGACCTCTTTATAATATTACTGTAGATTCATTTGTAACTAGTACGCACTTGATTGTTTACACGTCGAAGTCCTCTCAGTATTCGGAGACATAAAAGTGCAAGTACACTGGGGTAGATCTACGTCAACCAACGAGATTAATACATTAGGCGCGGCAGACGCACATGCGCGTTTTCATAACTTTCTTCGAGTGCGGCGCGCCGCACATGTGCGTTCGTTGTGCATCTCTATTGTTTCGAAAACATCGTAAAAAAAAGGGTCGGTAAGGGTGTAGCATAAAGAAGCGTTTGCATAAAGAATTAAGCAGAGAATGTGTTAATCGCCTCAAAATAAAATTAATACATAGTTCATATCGGTTGATGGATGATAAAGGTCAATAATGACCGACCATCGATCTACTAGGGTTCTATGGTAAATTTAATGGTAAAAAGGAACCCTTAAGGTGCGGCTCAGTCTGTCTGTCTGTCTGTCTAACCATCTGTCACAGCTAGAGATGTCTATCTCAAGAACTATTAATGCTATCAACTTGAACTTTGGAATAGTTTTAAATGACGTTTGCTCAACTATTTTGCAAATAAGAAAGATTTTTTTTTGCAACAGGGAGTGAAAGGGCGTCTTAAAAATTCAAAGTGGGGCTACTAGGGTATGTGGGGTATCATATGAAAAGGGCTGTTTGCACATTCTCAAAACCTTTTTTTTAGGCCACATAGTTTTCGCCTTTTATTAAAGTTCTGCTTACGTTTTTAGTTTTGTATTTTGTTTCTGCTTGAGTATAGTTTTCGATTTTTTTTTTGGTATATTGGCGTGTGCTAGCTTACTTATAGCAAATAATTTAATGTTTTGTGTTGCGTAATGTACCTAAATTATTATGCGCAGTGTTGTATAGATTCATTTTTTTTAACTGAACAGACAGCTGTGCTGTTGGGGAGTTTGTTGCACCACTTCTTCTCCCCAGCTAAAGCACTAGGAAGTGGTGAAGGGCGGGCGTGCCGGGGGACTGTCTTATGTAATTTTGATGTTCAAAAAGTGCTGGTTCTCAGCCTAGTTTGAATAAATGACTTTTGATTTTGATTCTTTCGACTTTTGATGAAAAAAGTAAATGAAGTCGTTAATAGTTTGCATAGAGAAAAATCTGAAAATATTCTATGTAATAGTAGTTTATGTAAAGATTACAGAAAAAATAAAACAATGTCTCTAAAAAGCACACTTTTTTAATATATACGGAACCCTCGGTGCTTGACCGGTTTTTTGTATACGATCGTTGTAGTAGATCACCGTCGCCCTACTCCACCGGGCACGCAGCTCAATCGACGTTGAATAAAAAGTCGACGTCATACATAGATCACCAGCCTATAATTTGCCCATTGCTGGGAGACTGCGGGTTGGTAGATGTCACATGTCTTCAAATTTTTGGTTCTAGAACATGCAGGTTTCCTCACGATGTTTTCCTTCATCATTTTGAGAGCAGTGGTGATGAAATTATTTACACAAAGTGCCTGCTTGGAATCGAACCCACCAAGAAACGACTGTACGTAAGTCGCGACCGTTGCCACTGGGCCACCACTGCTCATAAAAGTCGTCATCGATTAACCGAAATTCGGCTGCCATGATACACTGGATCCATCTGAGTGGTTGATAATATCCTGGGACATTTTCACACACGGTCATCTGGTCCCAAACTAAGCAGAGCTTGTACTATGGAAACCAGATAACTGATATACTACATATACTACTTTTTTTGTAAATACATACTTATATAGATAATTACACCCAGACTCAGGACAAACAGACATGTTCATACACACAAATGTTTGTCCTGGATGGGAATCGAACCCACGACCTGCGACGTGATAAGGTGGTATCTTAACCAACCACGCCAACTGGCCTGTCAATGTCCTGATGACAGCGATCGAACGCAATCTACATAGTTGAACCATAGTATTTTTGACCATGGCGTGCGGCCTAAGTTATTCTTGTATATCGATAACAAGTTTTATTCTAAAGCGACGACGACATAAATTTCATGCTTTGGGATTAAAAACTTTAACTTAATCGCGTATGATTCAGTTTCCATTGCAAATGAAATTATTTTATGACGTTTATCGATAGTTTTCCTTGGACATATTGTGACATTTTATTTTATTTTTGACATTATGTGACATTTTTTTTTTTTTTCGATATTTTGTGTAATTATTTTAATTTATATAATAGTGCAAGCATGGCAAGTGTAAAATTCTTTTTAATTTTTATGTTATGGGTTAAAGACCTGAAATAAATGAATTTAATTTAATTTAATTTATCATTCAAGAATCAACTTAGACCACTTGAGTTTAAAGTTGTTATTTGCATAAGTTGCAATTTTATGTATTTATCTCGATTATAGACAGGTATATTACAAACCTCTTAGCATCCAGCGTGTAGTACATTGCTATGGCGGCGTGACCCTCAGTGGGGCAGCAGAGATACCGCCGCGTGCAGTGTTTCACGTCCACCAGCCATTTGGCGAACGAATGATGGAACATTGACAGGAAACCCGTTGAGCGCTCCATTACCAAGATCCTGGGAGCAAAAAGAGGTTTCAGTGACCCCTTGGGAGGTTGCTGGTGTTTTACAAATAAACCTGTATAATACTGTTCATAGCATTTATTTTGTAATTTATAATAAGTACCTACTTTTTGTGAAAGAAATAAATTATTATTATTATTATTAATTAGACATTGACGCTGATTCGCTTATTCACAAACTGAGCTAAAATTAGAGAACTGACATTTTACCGACAGAGCTCGAGAAAATGACGGTGACACGGTGTAAATTAAGTCTTATGACTTAATTTAGACCAATAGAAATATTAAATAACTAGCAGACCTGACTGACATTGTCCTATCCTTTGATGTATGAGAAAATTTATTTTCTTCATAATTTTTTTTTTTCGTGTATTTTTCCGATATTTTACTAGTTATTCTGCTATTCGGGACGGAGACAAATACAACAAATCAAAATCCATGAAAATCGGTTCGAACAAACCCGACTTTTATACAAGGTGTAACTTAAATAACGCGTAAATTAAATAACTTTTACTAAGGGAATCGCGAAAAAAAATCAGCTGTCCCATACATTCATGTTCGCATAATTCGTCCAAATGTACTTAACATCTGATTTTTTTTTTGCGATTTCAGGTTTGGTGCCATAGTAAAAGTTGTTCATAATGATGAGTACAATGACCCTTTAAGAGGTTGTGCGTTATTTAAGTTACAACTTGTATATAATTATAAGGTGTATCTATTCATACACGAAATCTCTTAAGGGGTCATTCTACTGATCATTACGAACAACTTTTACTATGGGGCCAAACCTGAAATCACAATAAAAAAAATCAGCTGTCCCATACAGGTTGCGCGTTATTTAAGTTACAACTTGTATATATAGATTTAAGTTTATGCCTTGAACTTTGCCGTGTGTAACTACAGTCAAAAGCGTATATAACAACTTCGAATGGATTTAGGTTGTTATAGCCGATAGTCGTTATAACGTCAAAAAACTACGTGAAGTAAACAGAAATGGTAGGACCTCAAAATTTCATCGTAATAACCGGTACGTTCGTTTTAAGTGATGTCATTATAAACTGTTTTGTCTGTATAATTAAAAGGAGGGTATAGTTCAACAAAAAAGAACAGGACTTTGATGTCCGACCCTTTCTTGTTTTATAAGAGAGAAACAGATAGAAATAACAGGAGCTCGTGGCTAAGTAACAACAGCCGCACGGGTCGATCCATCAGGTTATCCTACGCTTGCCGGGGTTGGTCTGTGGATGGGTCACCATCTTTTCATACCGAGATTCCTCCGTGCCTCGGAAAGCACGTTAAGCCGTTGGTCCCGGCTGTCATTCGTGGATCTTTGACAGTCGTTACGGGTCGTCAGAAGCCCGAAAGTCTGACAACCAGTCTTACCAAGGGGTATCGTATTACCCAATAACTGGGTTGTGGAAGTCAGATAGGCAGTCGTTCCAAGTAAAATACTGGTATTCAGCTGCATCCGGTTAGACTGGAAGCCGACCCCAACGTAGTTGGGAAAAGGCTAGGCAGATTGAAACAGATATAAATAGCCTAAATCAAGTTTAGCTTGAGCACAATAGAAAAGTGGTAAAGCAATAACGACGTCAAATATTCTATAAGATTACCTTCTCAACAGATGTAGACGTCGATTAAAGTCTTCCCGGGTGACGCTGTACTCTTTGGTCAGGAGACATTTGTACAACATCTCTTCTGTGACGCCGCAGCGAGCTGCTAGTAGCACGTCTAGGAGGAGACGGACCTGAAAATTATTTTTTTTTTAAAATATTATCTTAGTCAATGTTGTATTTCAGTAACGCTAGCACAGATAATTTTCATATTACGTATTTGCTACATTACATTGTAATTATTTGATTGACTTGCGGGGCTTGTGGCTAAGTTACAACAGCCGCACGGGTCGATCGATTAGGTTAAGCTACGCTTGCCGGGGTTGGTCCGTGCATGGGTGACCATGTTTACATACCAAGAACCCTCCGTGCCTCGGAAAGCACGTTAAGCCGTTGGTCACGGCTGTCATTCGTGGATTTTTGACAGTCGTTACGGGTCGTCAGAAGCCCGAAAGTCTGACAACCAGTCTTACCAAGGGGTATCGTGTGGAGGTTAGATAGACACTCGCTCCATGTAAAATACTGGTATTCAGCTGCATCCAGTTAGATTGGAAGCCGACCTCAACATAGTTGGCAAAAGGCATGGAGATGACGACGATGATTAATATAAAACAAGTTACCGTCAATCTTTACAGCCTATCGTAGGCCACTGTTGGACAAAGGCATCGCTTGTTAAAGGCGATTTAAGGCTGAACCTGACCTATTCGCCTGGATTTGCATTTTTCCATAACGCTATCACATTTTGTCACTTTTTATTCATTTCTAGAGCGAGAAAGATTGCTTGAAAATGCCTGCGCTTTTCGGCAGCGGTATAAATGATAAATGATTTTTATTTCTGTAAGTAGGTTTGTACAAACACTTTTACAAGTCAATCATGTTTTTTTTTTTTTAAACTAGATGAGGTCGGCGTTTCCTATCCGACTACTCTGAGAAGAAAGGCCGAAACAAACTCAGAGGTCACAGTCTCTTATAAAGTCCAGACATAATCTTGGTCACTTCATGTGAAGACCATGTAGATTGGTGTCTGAAATGGCCTTTTGAGGAAAGATCCACACAGATTGAGAGGACCTGTCCAGTCAGTGCACGCATTTATCAGTAATCGCGCAGCTCAACTCAGAACTTAAGGAGCTCAACGATTCGACGAACAATACCAAAGAAAGGACATTGGGGTAGGGCGCATGAATTACTCAAACTGCCAGACCATGATTAAAAATAACTGAGAGAAAAAATAAAACAAACAAAAAAAACAATGACCTACATAGACTTCACATTCACAATAAATCAAAATAATATAATACTTTACAAAGTAAATAGTCATGTCAACATTCAGTATGCAAAAATTTAAAAAAATGGAGCAGTTCAATCCCAAGCCTTTTTGTCCTCAATATAATCTTTAACGGTATAAAAAGCTTTCTGACACAACTTGCGTTTAATGAATGATTTGAATTTATTAAGGCTCAGATCTTGAACGTGGCTTGGAAGTTTATTATAAAAGCGTATACATTGACACCTGAATGAGCGACCTATTTTCTTGAGCCTTGTTGGAGGTACAACAAATTTGTGTTTGTTCCTAGTATTTATATTGTGGATATCACTGTATTTTTTAAACAATTTAATGTTTTTATGGGCATATAAAAGATTTTCAAAAATGTACTGAGAAGGCAAAGTCATTATATTAATCTCCTTAAATTTCTCTCTGAGAGATTGTCTCGGACTTAATTTATAAATGCATCGAACAGCTCTTTTATATATATATATATATATATATATATATATATATATATATATATATATATATATATATATATATATATATATATTTGTATAGCGATTCTCTAGTCTGTTCATACTTATATAGTACAGTCACGAAACGGGATTGTTGAGCCACTAGCTTATCATCTGAGCTTGGTTGTGTTACACGAATGCCGTCCGTGAAATTTGACATGTGACATTTCAATAACGAAAAACGGGCGGCATTCGTGTAACACAACCAAGTTCAGATGATAAGCTAGTGGCTCAACAATCCCGGTTCGTGACTGTACATCGGGTTCTATCACTCATACCGCAGTGACAGTCTCTGTCTAAACCTTGATGTGTCATATTTACGCCCGAGTGCCGTACCTTAGAGCAGTGATAGTCACTAGACCACCACGTCAGTCACTTACGAGTTGTCGTGAAGGCCGTGAGTTCATCACCACTGCTCTCACAACTGTTAAGGAAAACATCGTGAGGAAACCGGCATGTCCTAGAAACATAAATTCGAAGACATGTGACATCTACCAACCCACACTGGGCCCGCGTGGTGGATTACGGCCCAGCAATGGGAATATTATAGGCTAATTATGCCGTACCTTAGTAAATCTCCTGCCGTGGAACAGCCGCTGCGCCAGCCATAGATACAGTCCGTTGAGCGTGCCCGGTATCTCTCGGATCTCTCGTAATGCTATGAATCCGTCTGCAACGCCGTCTAATACCTGCAATGTAAAAACAGAAGTATTTAATGACTGGGGAAGCAAACTGTCAAATTAGTTCCGCATAGATGGCGCTAAGTGTTTGTTACTTTCATTCAGTTGCTAATGGAGTTCCTTGCTGAAGACTTTGCCGCGAGATGGCGCTAAGTGTTTGTTACTTTCATTCAGTTGCTAATGGAGTTCCTTGCTGAAAACTTTGCCGCGAGATGGCGCTAAGTGTTTGTTACTTTCATTCAGTTGCTAATGGAGTTCCTTGCTGAAAGCTTTGCCGCGAGATGGCGCTAAGTGTTTGTTACTTTCATTCAGTTGCTAATGTAGTTCCTTGCTGAAAACTTTGCCGCGAGATTGTGTAAGTATTGTTTTCTTGTCGCTGATTGGTCTCTTTGTCTTCAAGATGACTATGACAAGTGACAAACACACAGCGGTCTCTCGCGGCGAAGCTTCCGGGAAGCCCCATTGCTTAACAATACAGAGTGCCTAGACAAAGTAACATTCGATGACGTTAGTAGAAAAGCCAAAAATGTATGGGGTTGACATAAACTATCAAAATGTCCTGCGATCATGTCAATGTCACTTTAAAGCTATAGCGATTGTAGAAATAGAGTCGCTCCGAAGCGAATACCATTTGTCTAGGCCCTCATATACTAAATAGATTTCTGTAGTCGGTTTTAGTGTCTGAAGAAATAAAAAACATTTATGACCGTTTTCACTAAATATAGACGACACCTAAATTAATGCTTTTTTGTAAGATCGCTGTTGGATTTTCAATGCTCGGCCCAGCGCCTTTTGAAAATTCGACTGCGCGCCTTTGTTAGGCGTTCGTTTAGGTGACGCTGCATTCTAGTCTATAGAGCGACCTGGAACATTCCTAAAGTAGCTAAATTAATTCTGTGTGATATCTGTTATGTCGTGTAAATTATCCATCGTCCTTATCGTTGTTGTGTACCTAGATTTTTGTACCTGAAGTGCCGAGGTAGACAGGAATACAAGTAATTTTGCCAACAATAAGTTATTTGCTTTACCCCGTAACACTTCACAATGATAAATGATATTTAGTTCTGTGAGTAGGTTTATACTTCAATGTTCTAATAATCTACATAACGGACAAAAAATAATTATTTAGTCATCATCCCTACTGCCACTACTTTTGATAGAGGTTACATAAAGAAGACAAATCCACACAAGATGCTTACCTTCTCCAAATACAACAGACATCCATCACTCTTGATCCTCAGGTGATCTAGCGCCGCGGCCGCCGCCGCTGCTGCCGTGGAGTCACTCGACACACGCGCTCTGGGGACAAACATTATGCTTAGTTGTTTATATCTTTGTAGAGTTACAAATATTATAAGGAAATTATAGAGAGAGAAGAATGTCTCAGTAGAACCCGGAGTATGGATCTGCACCCGCTAGCCCGCTAGATAACAATAGGCTCATCCCTTACATAAAAATCCAGTAAGACTTTGTCCAACCTGGGCATTAAACCCAGGAAGCGCGATTTCCGAGTGTGTGGCTCACAGCAGTCGCACTTGTAGCTACTGAGTCCATAACAGAGATCATCACCTGCCTAGCCTTTTCCCAACTACGTTGGGGTCGGCTTCCAGTCTAACCTGATGCAGATGAATACCAGTATTTTATATCGAGCGATTGCCTATCTGACCTCCACAAACCAGTTACTGGGTAATACGATATCCCTTGTCAGACTTTCGGGTTTCAGACGACCGGTAACGACTGTTAAAGATCCACGACAGCCGGGACCAACGGCTTAACGTGCTTTCCGAGGCACGGTATGTAAAGATGGTCACCCATTCACGGACCGAACGCGGCAAGCTTAGCTTAACCTGATCTATCGTCCCGTGCGGCTGTTATTATTCACACAAATCAGATCCAATCAGTCTGACCGGATAGGTGCACAGCACAATAAATACGAAACGATCGATTAGTTTAAATTGCTTCTAATAGTAATAATTCTGGCCGTCGCGGGCGATCGATCTTGACGGCCACGCACAGTACGGATTATGTGTATATTGGTTATGGATTCAGATGGATTTGTAGGTAGAACTGGCCACATATGGACAAAATATTACTAAAACTAAACTCACCTTAGCCGTGGCTCCGTATCCAACCGCGCGAGTACATACCGCTGCACGTCAGCCGACACATGAGCACGTTGTAACTCGTCCAGAGTTATCTTGCGGAAACCTGAACAAAGATGTTACATCATTTCTATCGATATTAATTAAAACGAAATGCTGTTCGTTGGTTAGCGCAGCACTTGAAAACGGCTGGACCGATTTGGCTATTTTTTTTTTTAATGTTCGTAATAGTCCAAATAAGGTTCAGCAGTTTAAGCGTGAAAGCGTATTAATTCAATCATGATTCGAAAGACACGTGGCGCCATCTATTTTTATAAGAACGTTATTGTTGTTTTCCTCGGGATCAGTACTTTTTTCGGGATGAAAGGTGCTCTATGTCCGTTTCTGTACACCTGACAACGTATATGCAAAATTTCAGGATAATCGTTTCAGTGGTTTAGGCGTGAAAAGGTAACAAACAAACAAACTTACTTTCGCATTTATAATAATAGGATTTAATGGACAGCACGTCCGTCGGGTCAGCAAGTTCATACAATCAACAATATTAACCCTTTAATCGCCGAAACCGTAATATCACGGGCTCTGAAGATAGTTCCCGAACGCCACACACGTAATATTACGTTATTTTGTTAAAACAGTTCTTAATGCGCACAAAATGCATACAAAATTTGTCAATTTTACGATTTAGGATGTATCTTTATTAATAAGGACATTTTTTTCTACGTTTCGAATGATAAATGCTGTGAATTATGATGATCACTGCTTGTCCCTACCTGTATCGCCTATCGCGTAATTTTGCGGGTACTAGGGATGGGCGAATTCGGAACAATAAACAAGGCATTATTGAAATTACTATTACCATTTCTACTGAAAGACTGCATTTCTTTCATTAGAAATAACCATAATGTTACTCTAGTACAAGTATGTATTTATTTATTATACAATAAAGTGTATTAATGTTTAAAATGTCGGTATTTTTACGATGAAAAATATAGAAATATCGATAACGCAGAACCTCACTAGTGCAGACAGTCACCGGGCGCCGTCACCGTAATTTTACGTGCGGACCAAATAGATTCAAGGTCAAATCACGCCATATTGTCAGTTGCCCCAGCGCCCACGCCGTGAAATTACGGGAAAGCTTTATCGAACTGCATAATAGTAGTGTTGTACTTAGGCGTTTATCGTTTTATCATATACTCTAATTGTAAAAAATGCTGGAAGACGAATAGTTGTTAAATATTTTAGAATAGAATAATGAACTACCAAGTGACGACAGTTCTACAGATAGTGATGTTGATTTGGTAAGTTTAATTTATGTATTTAATTTTTTTGATCAGAGACCGAGTGACCCACGTAATGTATACTTCGCGTCTTTAATAGCTTTTGAGCTGGAAAGTGTGCGGCCAGAAATTTGCTCAGAAGTTTCCATGAAGATAATGAATTTAGTCAGAAGAAAAACGAAGAACGTACCCATCTCCTGAGTATTAATATAGTAGATTGATTGAAGACTGATTTAAATATTGTAAAATTAATAAGTAATAATAAAACATTGATTATGATTCAGACTTTTATTTTTGTTAATAAATAAATAATTAATGCATCGATATTAGTTATTCCCAACACTGTTCCAACTTATACCTAAAGTGACGTGGCGCTGGAGGTAAGTCAAAGGTAGCAAATCTTGGCGGTTAAAGGGTTAATGGTCTCATTTCATTTAAAGTTGATGAAGCGGCCTATACTCGTACGAGTTGGCTTGGGACCCCCTAAGGTCTTTCAAAGGACCAGGACGCCACGCCATGATCCCGAGAAATGTGAAGACATATTATAGGTACTTAAATAAGAACTACAACAAAATGAAAATTCTGAATTCTATTTTGCGATTACAGTTTACAGTACTAGGCCTCTGGATCAAGGCACTTGGAGAGATTTGAAAAAGTTTGCCTTTAAATCAGTGTACCGACGCGTGTAATCTGTAATGTAATCTATCGTACAAGACAACATCGGTTATGTTACGACGGATGCTGAAAGGCGGTTTCAAGTACCAATTTAATAAATATTTTACTTTTATGTTACTTCAGACATCTATATTTTATTCTATTTTATTTATTTCTATAAATTGTCCGCGTCATCACAGCGGGCCCTATCAGAATACCAGCGCTGCGACACTTATTTTTAAATGTTGCAGCATCATGCTGAGATAGGGGCCTTTTGACCTCGTATGGGACTGTTTGTATTATTTTTATATCACTTTTTTTTTTAAGTGTGTTTAAGCTTCATTTGTGATCTTCCTGTGCGAGTCTCAATAATTAATTTTTCTTTCTTTCTTTCTTTTTAATATAACGCAGAGTATGGACGGGACATTACATGTAACGCTCGCGCTAATCCATCGGCTCGGTTTTAGCGAGACCATAAAGGCTCTCGCAGTTGAACACATACAGGATGCGTTTGCACAGCTTAACCTCTTTGGATGTGTCAATGAAATACAATCATTGTTTTGCTTTAATACGGGGTTTACTTCATTTGGTGATGGTATTTAAAGCCCGGTTACTGTACAATCAACTTACAAAAATATGGACTAATTTTAACGCATGCTGACAAGTTACAATAGTTTGAATCAGCCTTACCTGTGAACATCCTGGTGAGATTCCTGCAGTGCTTCCTAGCGGTGCACACCAAGAGTAGCCACTGTGGGAACAGATGCTGGTGGCGGGACAGAAGACTTGCTACGCTGGTAGAGCCTTCTGTACCTTCACGATCTTCGCATATACCTGAAAGTGAATATAACACAAATATTTATTATCAAAATAAAGGAGATGTTTCAAAATGGGCCAGGTCTGTGTACACTACATCAAAAAAAAAAGAGAAAAATCCATATAATTCGGGAAAAATACAGATAATTAATTTAAATGTATACTGTTGTGGTAGGGAATTGATATTTATCAATTATTTTTATCGACTTTCAACATGGCGTCTCACCGATTTAGTTACTATGTGCATAAAAACAATGACAGTAAACCATAGATCGACCACAGATCATAGAAAGAGGACTGTCAGCTGTCACAACAATGTCACTTCAGTCCTCTTCTTGAGTATTAAACATGTCAAACGTCATTAGTCAATCAAAATGACAGCTTATCGCTATGACGGGTCTTTGTTGTGTTGCAATTTCAAGTGTAATTAATTGTGGTTTACCAAAAAACAAAGCCATTTTAAAGGAATTGGACAGTTGAGAACTGTTTTAAATATATTTCCCTATTTTTATGTATAGTGTACACGTACCTGGCCCAAGGTCCATACTTTATGGAACATCTCCTTTACTTTAACCCGGCCTCATGGGGGTTGGGTCTGTGAGACCCGTCACATTTTATATCGCTTCTAGATCGGTTACTATGCGTGCGACGTTGCCGTTCTTCTCAATCGCTGGAGCTATTGAGTTGTTCTATGCATCGCAGGTAACACGTTAGTCGTGCGACAGCCGCAGTGGGAGTTACACGTGTACAAAATTGAATGAGGTATGTGAGACCCATCCCCGCAGTTAGTGTAACAATTTCGCGCCATTTTGTATAGATGTTATTTTATTTATTATCCGTTTATTATCCTTTTATATTTTTTTTTTTTTTGTTTACAATTAAAGTTGCTGATATATAGTTCAATTTATTTTATTTGTGTTTTTTGTAGGTACTTAGTAAAAAATGGATCGAGAAGAGGCAGAACAACAGCGTATTCTTTCGATTTTACAAGAGTCTGACTATGATTCTGCGTTGTCAGACCAGGAGATGTGTGATGAAGAAGATCACTTGAGTGAGCGTAGTAAAATAGTTCGCAAAAGGTGCCAAGTGTGTCCAGCCAAGAAAGACCGTAAAACAAATTACACTTGCGAGAGTTGCAACAAACATATTTGTTTAGAACATATTGTACCTTTCTGTGCTGACTGTACCAAACATAATGGTTCAGAGTGATTAATTGTTTTTTTTCTTCTACAGATAATTTAGTTTCCTACAAAAAAATGCCATTAAAACATTAAGGTTGATTGTTAATTAATAATAGAATTACATTTAAGTAGAAGAGAAAGATTTTGTTGATATTTGTCGTAATTTTTTAAAGCTCTAATAAATATGATTAAAACATAATATAATACGATATTTGTGTATCATTTATTTACCTACATACCTAAAAAACTAAACACGAATAAAATATTAACTATTATTTATAAAGTATTGGATAATTTGTTATCTAATGAACGGGTCTGTGAGACCCACCCCAACGTCCGTGTAACACTTTTCCACCCCCATGACCCCGGGTTAAGAAAAGTAAGAACCGACTTCAGAAACCTAAAACGAATAAAATAAGTTTCAAAATAAAACTTATCAGCTTTTGAAGTCGATGCCAAGCTAAGGTGAATTGAAGAATAGAAGACACCGACTTCAGAAGCTGTTAAGTTTTATTATGAAAGTTATTTTATTCGTTTTAGGTTTTTGAAGTCGTTTTTTACTTTTTTTTTAAGTAAATATAGTTTTCCATTTTTAGTTAAATGCCTATACAATTACATAAGCTCTAGAAGTCTAGACGAACGAAACGGAGAGTCATAAATCCGCTTAGAATTGCCGGAGATGCAGTACATTTATGCATATAACTTCGTACATAAGAATAATTACCTAATGTATTATATACTAAAACCTTCCTGAAAGTATGCAGATCACGTTAGTGGAAGAATCATCAAAATCGGTTTATAAGTTTTTGAGAAAATCGTGAACATACAAACATACATACATACGGGTCGAATAGAGAACCTTCTTTTTTGAAGTCGGTTAAAAAGATGGCTTATTAGCAGATATCTTCTTTTTATTAACAATTAAGGCCTATTGCCTCCGACTGCATGAGAATGTTTATAGCATGTTTTAAGTTATTAGTTTGTTTCCATCTTTTTTAAAGTTCACTTTTTACGCAGTCGGGTTTTTTGATTTATTAAATTAACTTTTTTTTTATTTTACACTTTTTTTGTATTTACAGATGCAATAAATAAATATTATATCCTATGTCACTCCCACAATTAAGACGAATCTAACGACACCTCATAAACTATGTTAAAATCCATCATGTCGTTTAGGCTACAGAGCATGTCAAAGAACTAGACATGCATGCCCCAATAAACATGCATGTCGAAAAACATAATCCTCCTTCCGGGGCACTCCGACTAAAAAGTAAAGGGCCAAATAAACGTCCAGGGTGATCATTTGCGTTATAAATTGCCTTTATTTCGTAACAATAAGGGTGGTTTTAATTTTTTTTAGATGTTACTATTAACGAGCGGTTGACTGTATAGGTTGTGCTGCGGAAAGCACGTTAAGCCGTTGCTCCCGGCTGTCATTCGTGGATCTTTGACAGTCGTTACGGGTCGTCAGAAGCCCGAAAGTCTGACAACCAGTCTTACCAAGGGGTATCGTATTATCCAGTAACTGGGTTGTGGAGGTCAGATAGGCAGTCGCTCCATGTAAAATACTAGTATTCAGCTGCATCCGGTTAGACTGGAAGCCGACCCCAACATAGTTGGGAAAAGGCTAGGCAGATTGATTGACCGTATAGGTTGTCTATCACTTATTATACAAACTACATCTGCATATTATTTTACTATTTAGGGTTTGAATAGTGATGTACCATCGCAGACGCAGGTGGTGGCGGCACCGCGAAATAAAGGCAATTTATAACGCAAATGATGGCGGTGCGCCAGCGCCAATCCCTACACTTCAGGTTTATTAATTACTTCTTAAATTACTTGGACCCAGTAGGCCAACGGGTTGGGTAACGGCCGCGACTTATCAAGTTGTAGGTCACAGGATCGAACTCAGAGAGGCGCTTTACTTTGTATAAATTATTTCATCACAACTGCTCTCAAAACGATGAAGGAAAACATCGTAAAGAAACCGGCGTGTCCACGAAGCAAAAATTCGAAGACATGTGACATCTACCAACCCACACTGGGCCCGCGTGGTGGATTACGGTACACTCCCTCTCACATAGAGGTGGCCTGTGTCGTGGGAACATTATATGCTGTTTATGCAGGTGGCCACGTTTATACCAGCATCAGAAACTTTCATTAGATCCTCAACAGTGCAGTTACTATATTGACATTTGGGACATGGTCTGTTCAGGGGGCCGCACTCTCGGTATTTCGTTGGCCGCTCTCCCTATCCTCTGCGGCCGAAAAGTGGTAGGCGGCCGGGCCACTGACCTGACCGGTCGCAGGGAGACCAAGGGTGCCTAGACACGGGGTCGTCTGGCGCCCATGTGCTGGTTTGGTCCATGGTGTGGTCACGGTGCGCAATGTGTTCTTGTGCGCCGGTGATGGGGGGTGATCCCCAGAGGAGGCGGGTTCGCGGTGAGTGCTAACGCGTGCCCGTGTTCCCGCCACAAGCGGCAGAGGAGGACACCGTGGAGTTTTATTGGGTTGGAGACCCACATAACTGCACTATCTCCCCGTGGTAGTGCAGTATGCATGAGCATTTCTCCACGGAAAAAAAAAAGGGGGCCGCACTCTCGTTGGGTGTCTGACAGATACACAGTCTGTTGATTGCTTTCATGATAGGCCACTGCAGGGCCGTATAGGGCACTGCGCTTACGCTTCCTATAATTAAAAGCATTACTTACCGCCCAATATCCCTTCATCGATAGCATCGACGAGTAAAAAGAGACACTGTTTGGGAGGGTCGATCTCCAGCAGAGGGAACAGAAGAGCCTTCTTGAAGCATTCGTCTGGGTTCTTCTCCAAATTCTGGGGTAGCAGTGCCTGGAAAATAGGAATCTTAATTGATTTCCAGCTTATAAATTCGTTCATCATTCTCCTGCTCTTATCTCAATTTACAAAGTTATTACACTATTGATGACTTCTTTAAGGCGAAATGGGTACCAAAGAAGAAATTTTAACGCATTTCGGCTGCACGCAAAATTAATTTTTCTCCTCAAAAACTACAAATTTGCCTTGTTCTTTTTCATGAATATAAAAATTGAAGATTTTCTTTAGTAAATTATGAGAGCCAACACGCGATTGACACAATTTGGCTCGATACAAAAAAATCGCAGTTTCCTCAAAATTAGCATTTTTATGAAAATAAACTGTTTTATTCGATTGTAATTAAAGCAATTTCAATAAAATTTCGTCTGCCCGTTCATCATTTACAGGCATAAGGGGATTATGGGTTTATTTTATTATAACAGAGCATATATAAAAAGAAATATTTTTTAAATTCGATATGGGTATACGATACCATTTCGCCTTAGTGATGAATCACTGACTGATTGACTTGCCAATATTCGGTATTATTCTAATTATCCTAATTGTTATTTCAAATTGTAATATCTTTTAACCCTAGATTACTCTACGTCGCAGAGTCGCCCGCGTTTTTGATATATTGCTCTCTTTTTTATCCTTCGCGCGTATGGCATTCACGTTCAAGGACATCTCAATAATCGCCAGCACGTATCGCAGGACGATGGTTGCGTTACGGTAACTGTGCTAGTTTTTTTGATATTACTACCCTCGGCGCTCCAAAGACGTATGAGTAGCTTGTATGTAAGTTTTGCGCTATTAATAAAATTCTTCTAAAATATTTTTTTTTGTTACTTTGTTAGTTTTTTTTTTTAGTTAATTACTTTAATTAACTATTTTTTAAGAGAAGTGTATACTTTAAGTTGTTTTTTTTTATTATTTTTAATGAGAAGAATGTTTAATTGCCTAAGTTCCTAAAATTTGTTCCTAAGATTTATTTGATTAAAGATTTTTTGACAAAATATATAAATATAATTTAAAATTATGTTTTTCTCTTTGTAGTAATATACACAATTATATAAACAGTCAAAACGTATCAATCATACTTATAGGTTTTGAATAAAATCATTAGTCAATATCAAAATTAGTCATTAGTCAAAAAAATCAGCTGTTCAGTACATTTTGACTAATTATGCAAACATAAATGTACTGAACAGCTGATTTTTTTTCGCGATTTCAGGTTTGTTCCCATAGTAAAAGTTGTTCATAATGATGAGTACAATGACCCCTTAAGAGGTTGTTGGTGTTTTACCAATAACCCTGTATAGAAATTCTCCAAATAATCACAAAATCTAATGTTCTTTTTAGCATATAAAACTGAGATAGCTGTTCCAATATATTTTTTTAATGTTTGGGTGACACAAAAATTCACAAATTCAGTGTCAAACTCACCTGTTGAATCTCAGGCTCAGACAGAAGCTTATCATAATACGCGTTCGCTATCAAAGTCCTAGGACTGATCGGCAGACTAGGTATGGGAGGAGGCACATCATCTTCTTTCTTCTTCTCTATCTTCTCCACCACATCCTCTACTTCTGGCTTCAAGATATTCTGGTACTCTGGTAGTTCTTCTTTGGGGGTGGGAGGTCGTTCTGGTTTCGTCTTAGCTGGAGAACTTTCTGCTGAACGTAAGTCACTTTTGTTTGGGTACCTGAAATGGTTGTAGCGTGTGTATTCTATATTTACTGTTGTAAGGTGTTAATGGGAACGGTAAAAATGGAAGCCGTAATTCAAAATTAAAATATTATTTTGTTTATGTTTGACCGCCGCCTCTGGAATACCAGAGGCATGTGTTGCAATCCCAGAGACAAAGCTGAAATACCTCATGTGCTTGTAATTACGTCGGCACACGTCCTTGAAACCGGAACAAGCGTTGTTCGCTTGACGACACAAATTAGTGTGGTAATGGTAGGTACATACTACCCCGGACAAGCCCTCACCAAAAGCTCCACAACTAAACTTGAATTCAGAATCCAAGATCAAGTTTTAGAGACACGAACTTCATAATCATCGTTTCAGCCGAAAGGCGTCCACTACTAGACATTATACAAATTAGGTTGGGGAAAAAGTCTTTTCGCATTATAGTATGTATGAACTTGTAATAAAATCTCTTTGGCTATACTATTTGTATCTGGCTGGTTTTGGTATCATTGAAAGTTTAAATTTTAAAGAACATAATTCCAAATTCAAATTAGGAAAATGTGTGATTTTCATTTGTTTTTCGTACCGTCAAGATGAGTGAATCTAATGAAGAAATTCGATACATTTTAAAATTTTACTACAAAAAAGGTAAAAATGCAACGCAAGCCGCGAAAAAAATTTGCAATGTTTATTTATGGACCTAGTGTAGTGTCTGTGAGAGTAGCACAAATTTGGTTTAAGCGTTTTCAATCCGGAAATTTTGATGTCAAAGATGCACGTCGCTCTGGTCGCCCTATTACGGATAAAATGGATGCCATTTTTGAAAAAGTGGAGCAAGATCGGCATATCAGTAGTTACGACGTAGCTGAAGAACTGGAAATTGACCACAAAACAGTTTTGGCGCATTTGAAAAAAACTGGGTACACAAAAAAGCTCGACATTTGGGTACCTCACGAGCTCACTGAAAGAAACCTAATGAACCGTGTACTCATTTGTGATTCTTTATGGGGTTAAATATAATGACCACCAAAAAAAAATCTTTGATACCCTAAGCTTTTTGCACTTCAAATTGTATTCAAACACCAAATGTAGTAAATGATCACCAAATCTTAACGAGCGAATTATTGCGTTAGGTTAGGTTAGGTTTTTTTTTTTTTGTATTTGTTTGATTCGCTTTTAATGCTTTTTCTAGGTTTGGTTAGGTTAACAATGATTAGTTTGGAGTTATTTGCTTTAATAGGATAGTAAGATGTAACAATTTTGGTTATAATTTCAAATAAAATGGAGTTTTAATTTTGGTGATCATTTACTATTTTTGGCAGTAAAGTGTTTTTTTTTTATGTTATATTTTACTTTATCTGGTGATAAGTTAAACATAAGCCATTCTTTATTACGACGTAATGAAACCGAACCATTTTTGAAGAAGCTGATAACTGGTGATGAAAAGTGGATCACGTATGACAAGAACGTGCGAAAAAGGTCGTGGTCAAAGGCCGGTCAGGCTTCACAGACTGTGGCGAAACCCGGGTTAACTCGCAACAAGGTGATGCTGTGTATGTGGTGGGATTGGAAGGGCATTATTCATTATGAGCTGTTACCACCAGGCAGGACCATCGATTCTGAACTCTACTGCGAACAACTGATGAGATTAAAGCAAGAAGTTGAGAGAAAGCGGCCGGAATTAATCAACAGAAGGGGTGTGGTTTTTCATCATGATATCGCTAGACCTCACACATCTTGAGCCACTCAGCAAAAATTAAGAGAGTTTGGCTGGGAGGTGTTAATGCATCCGCCGTATAGTCCTGACCTTGCACCTTCAGATTTCCACCTGTTTCGGTCTCTTCAGAATTCTTTAGGCAGTGTCAGGTTAACATCACGAGAGGACTGCCAAAACCACTTGTCGCGGTATTTTGACCAGAAGTCCCAAAATTTCTATAGCAATGGGATCATGTCCCTACCTACAAGATGGCAAAAAGTTATCGAACAAAATGGTACCTACATACTTTAGTTAAATGTAAATAAACTATATTAAAAAATGTTTTGAATTTTCTTAAAAAATGCGAAGAAACTTTTTCCCCAACCTATTACATAGACGAACTTAATGTATGCGTAATGTATTTAGGATCTTCATTACAAATGGTAACTCAAAAATCTACTTAAAAGGCCTACGAAGCATTCGTAGCTCATGATGGATTTAAGGCGAAAAGAAGACAAAACACTAAGATTAAATTTGATTTTAATCTCAGAGAGCGCAGATACATAGTTTCACGTCGACGGCCATTAGCAGAGAGAAAATACCTAAACTTCAAACTCAAAATGACATACTTCACATTAACAGATTGACTTACAAGTGACAACATTGTATTCCTTTACACAGAATGCTCCAATAGCTCATACAAAAGAAATACCAAAATAATTTGTAAATCAAACATATTCTTAAGGTAGTGTGTATTTATTCCGATTGGATTACAGAATATCTAGGTTCCCAAATATATGTATTTTGAAAGGACACTGATTTGAAGACGAGATATGAGGAATTTTAAATTTCTATAGAAGAAAACTAATTTTTCTCATATTTCTTGTTTAAATCAATGTTCTTATTTAATAAACATTTGGGAACCTAGACATTCTGTAATCCGATTAGAATATGTTTGATTTACAAATTATTTTGGTATTTCGTTTGTATGAACTACGCATGCTCCGGGGGCGTCTTAAGACGAGGTTCATAATGCTAAAGAATATAGTTGAGCAAGTCGCACTGTATGGAAAATATCTAATCTACGATTATGAACAAAAGTAAAGGCACAAGAACTTTAACTCGCTAATCGCAAGCTAAAATATTTTTATTTATGTGATATTTTAAGCACACAACGTATAAAGGCGGACTTAATGCCATTTTCTACAAATCAACCTTTGGGCGATGCAGAGACAAACAGTGGTAGGTGAAATATAGAGAAAAGTGGAATAAATATTTATTTAAATATAAAGGGATACATATAAATATAATATATACACCTAATTATATATATACACAAATAAATAGACATAAATATACTAAAACAAATAAGACAAACCATTGGGAAACATTACCGTTGTGATGATACTGCCAGCTTCTTGCAAATGTGCTCGCGAACTTTAACTTTAAAGGATAATCGGTTGGTTGCCATCCTGATTTACTGAGGGGGAGTGTATTCCACAGAGAGATAGAAGAGTGAATGAAGTCTGTGCGGTGAGTGGGACATTGAAGAAGACGATTGTAAGATGAACGTAGATTTCTATTGTGGTTGGCGCAAATGTATTGAAAATGGGGGGCTAGATAACTAGGGGAAGAGGGAGAGTCAAGAAATGATAACAAAGTGGTCAGCGCCCTTTGCTGTCTGCGCTGGCGTATGGGCAACCATTTTTTATCGAATTAAGACACATACCTGAAATTAGCAACCGGTATCCTGGACTTAGGAGGGCTATTCTCAACTTTCCTATCGTCCCCGGAGCTGTCATTCTTCTGTTCCGTCGACAGACTCTTCTGTAACATGTTAGCCTTCTTCTCACATAGAGGCTCAGAAGATTGTCTTAGCAATCGTGAATTCCGCAACTCTTTCGATTGGCGCTGCGAGATGTTTCTCAGGAATAGATTCTCGTGGTTCTCGTAAAGGCGTAGGTCGTCTTTTTCGTCGTTAACGAACGGATTTGTAGGTTTCACTGATGATTTTGGCAAGATTTCTGGCAACTGTAAAGAGGGAAAGATCTTAAATTTATTCATTCACTGACAGCCTAAACCGCATCTAGCATGAAAGTTCCTTATACAGGGTGAATCTTTTAGATGGGGCTGTAAGGGCAGGTACCTTAACTGTTTTAGCTACAGGAAAACCGTCGTAGGAGGCTGTCCTTAATTTTTGAGACATTTTTGTATGGCGGAATAAGACTGTGTCGGGGGCCCAGAGCAACAACATTAAATGGGGCCCATTTATTTATGTATTATTATTAATTACAACGGTATTACACCAGTAACAGTAATTAATTAATTATTTCTTATGCATCATATAAATTACAATTTAAATACAGCGTTAATAAAAAAAATATAAATATAAAATTAAAATTACATTTCGTCAGGTTACAAATTGCAATCGTTCACATACAATGTCTTTCGCAAAATCTCAAGCACAATAACATGATTTGATTAAGAGGATTGTGAAGCTGTAAATTTTCATACAAAAAGCGATAACGTTTTTCTCCCCGTAAACATAGTCTAATTTTCATAACTTTTGGAAATGTTGTAGATATAATTAAAAACTAGGTGCATACGTTTTTATTATAAAGAAATATTGCATATGATATAAGTTATTACCATCTAAATATCTATATTTCTGACATAAAAACTTCCTCGCGCGTTTTTATTTTTTTAAATTAAAATAAGTTGAGTTGCTAAAAAAGTAAAACGTTCACACCTAGATTAAGATGTACTGAATGTAATGAAATCAAAATTGTCTCTTTTCGTAAAGGTTTAGGGGCGTCAAAACGTTATCGCCCAAAACAATATTTATGTAAATAATTGTATGAAATGTAGGTAATTGCCTCCAAGACTCCCGCCACGTATCGGCACTTCACAATCCTCTTAAATCTGTCAGTCAACACGTCACAATCGGGAAGGTCAAAACTAAGGGAATTGATTGCGCTGCGCATGCGACACAGCGGGGAATGCGCACGGGACACCGTGCGGCACTGTGCAGTCGCGAACAGTCTGTGCCGGCGGTTGGACGGGTGGCGTAGGTAATCAGGGGCATAAAATGTGCATAGTATGTTGTGCAATTCTGGGGAGTCAATTACATTCCGTAAAATTTTCAGTGCAGTGATGATCTGCGTTCGAGACCGCCGCGGGACAGCTAAGGAGTTATATCCTAGAATACCTAGTAAAAAATCCGTGGGGTACATAAATGGATAGTACCATTAAGGAGCGAGTTATCTTTTCTTTTGGTCATTGATAAAGAAATAGGAGATACTTTGTCAACAACAGAAAAGCTAGAGCATCAGACAAATAGAGAACAGTAGAGCGAGCGAAGACGCTCGAAAATTTTTACACGCCGCGTAGTTTAAATTTTCTTTTGAACATTTATATGTATAGAAATAGGAATTACTTTGTTGACTTAGTACAGAAAAGTTTAAACACGTAGAATGCAAGAGCGAGCGAAGCGAGCTCGGAAATTTTAGCACCCCGCACTGGATAGGTAAGGTTTTCTTTTGAGTATTCACATGAAACATAAAGAGAATTTACTTTGTTCACCTACGCAGAAAAGTCTGATTGATAAGGATGTAGGTTGCAAGAGCGATCGAAGCGAGCTCTCGACAATTTTAGCACCCTAAAAACTTAAATATAAACATATTTAGCATGCATGGAGGGGGCGGGGCAACTACAAACGCCTTTTACTTAGTGCACACATTTTGGTCTTATTTGGGATTTGATTAAAAAGCATTTCGCGAGGGGACAACCATGTAAAGATAGCAAGAAAATGGGCAATTTTCAAAAAAAAAAACTTTCTAGTTGCCAATCGATCCTGTTTCTTAAAAGGATAAAAAAAATGAAAAATCGCAAAATAACTTATCCCTTACATTTCATAAGGAATGAGACAGACACCAACTTACTTTTTTTATGATGGATAGAATCTGTGCGCTGGTCTACTTAAAGTACAGTACACTTACATCGTCTATATTGCTGAGCGGCGCGTCGGCGTGTAGATCCTTGTATTCTTCTCGCTCGTGGATGCGGTGTATGGTGCGCGTGCGCCGGGCGCAGGGCCCGATGTCCTCGTCGTCTGTGCGCTGGTCTGTGAATGATAGTGTTGGTGTGAGAATAGCATGTAACTAAAAAATTGATCGTTTAAAGCTAATTTCAACGAAGACATTTTTTTTAAATTGACTCGTTGGTCTAGCGGTCGCAAGCGCTACTAACTGGTCCTGGGTTCGATTCCCAGGTACACCCATCAGTCAGGATTTGTTCGGCAGGCTCACCCCCTATTACATGGGACTTAAACATAACTGGCGAAGGGGTGTAGGGTCTGCCAAACCCATCGAGGAGTACACTGCCGTCATAAGGAAAAAAGACGTATCTGACATTTTTTTTTTACGAAATAGAGTTATTTACATATCCGGAATCAGCAAACAAAGACGCATCTACCAGTATTTTTATATTGGCGTAAACTTTACGAAAATCTAATAATAGGGATGATGCCTGGGTAAAAAAAAAAAATCTATTTAGTCCGTCAGTCAGATAATAAAAAAATATTAGACACGTATTTTTTGCTTTATCATATTAATAAAAAATGACTTAGATAACTCACATTAAAGTTCGGGAGTGGGGGCTTGCTACGTCACTTCTACGTATAAAATCTACCAAGACGTGACGTCATGCCACATAACGTATCGCCGTACTCAATGTATCGCCGTAATCTTTGATTACGTACACAAAGAAAAAATACGTGTCCAATATATTTTAATAATCTACATGACGGACAAAAAAACATTTTTTAGTCATCATCCCTATTCTTACTATTAAAAGAAGCATCTGCCTTTGTATCTTATAGTTTAAACAGGACAAAATATTTTTTTCTCCATTTCAATATTTCTCTATAGATACCCTCCTTATTCCTCCTTAGTCCTTATTCCTTACGGCAGCAGTACAGGCGTGACGCTGTGTAAATTTTTTCGACTTAAATAGGCGTTTATTTAAAGTGCATCAAAACATGACACGTGTAAACGATACGGACGATATTTGCATATCGAATGGCGAGAACTGCAGTAGCGAGTCTCGTTTGCCATAATCGTACTTATTCGAGTTTTTGTTTTTCATTTGAATATCAGGAGGCTCGTACTCGCCTTCGAGAAACTCTTTTCGTGTAAATGAGTTTTAAGTCTCTTTTTAAAACAGTTTCAAAAGGTTATCCGCCTACTACTGAAGCATATAGAATATTGATCATCGTCAACTTCTTCCTGCCCTTGTCCCATATTACGTGGGGTCGGCGCAACACGTTTCCTCTTTCCATTCTCCCCTGCCAACCGTCACGCTATCATTCACTCCCTTCTCTATCATATCATTCCTCATATAATCCATCCATCTTTTCTTTGGCCTTCCTCTCCCTCTCCATCCTTCAACATTTTATATTAAAATGCGTTTCCTCCCTCCTCATCACATGTCCATACCAAACCAAACGATTTCCTTTCAAGTTTCCTATCACTGACACCACTTTCAAGCTTCCCCATAAATACTTATTTCTTACTTAGATGTCACTGCTTGCGGTAGCGTCGGGGGTCGGGTTGCCTCCTTCCCTCAAATATGGCGAGGGGGGTAATGGCTGATCTTTGCGTTATGCTCGTGAACGGGTGCTGCTTGTGGTGACTGGTCGTCTTGCTGACCTTGGTTTTGTTTTGTTATTAGTAATTTAACTCGTTGTTTATTTTACTTCGATGGTCCTAGTTTATCATCTGTGACTTCGAGTTACGACTACATGTACGGCTATATGTAAGTGGGCACGCCCTTTATTACTGGAGGCTTTTATTTAGGTATAAAGTTCTGCTTACGTTTTCAGTTTTGTATTTTGTTTCTGCTTGAATATAGTTTTCTTATGTAGTTACTTATAGCAAATAATTTAATTTAATGTTTTGTGTTGCGTAATGTACCTAAATTATGTATTATGCGCAGTGTTGTATAGATTCAATTTTTTTAACTGAACAGACAGCTGTGCTGCTGGGGAGTTTGTTGCGCCACTTCTTCTCCCCAGCTAAAGCACTAGGAAGTGGTGAAGGGCGGGCGTTTTTGGGGGACTGTCTTATGTAATTTTGACGTTCAAAAAGTGCTGATTCTCAGCCTAGTTTGAATAAATGACTTTTTGATTTTGATTTTGACTTTATCCATTTTCGTCACTCCACACATCCATCTCAAATACTGCTATTAAACTAAATTTGTTGGCCTACAACCTAGTTTTACAGTCACATATAAAATTAATCTTATAATAAGTAACTAAACCGTCGTTACAACTGTCAAAATCAATCAGTCAGCCTAATCTTTTCCCAACTATGTTGGGGTCGGCTTCCAGTCTCACCGGATGCACCTGAATACCAGTATTTTACATGGAGCGACTGCCTATCTGACCTCCACAACCCAGTTACTGGGTAATACGATACCCCTTGGTAAGACTGGTTATCAGACTTTCGGGCTTCTGACGACCCGGTACGACTGTCATGACACCAACGGCTTAACGTGCTTTCCGAGGCATGGAGGAGTCTCGGTATGAAAAGATCACAGGTCACCCATCCACAGACCAACCCCGGCAAGCGTAGCTTAACCTGATGGATCGACCCGTGCGGCTGTTGTTACTTAGCCACGAGCTCCTCGTTACAACGAGTTCTTACACCTGTCTATAACATCATAATGGGGGCCGTATACCGTTCATATCAAGTTGGCAGTAACTCAAATATTTATTGTTAATATTCATAATACGATCATACATAATTCATTGCCATTGTTGACTTACTGACCTAAGCTATGTCTTTGTTATTGTACGTCGCCAAGCAGTCTGTCGGGTAGTTCATAAATAAAATTAATAAATTAATGATAATTATTTGCGTAAATTACGCTGAATACCGCACGATTTAAAAAAAAAAAGTTAATAAAGATATTAAAATTTGTTTTATACGAGGTGTAACTTAAATCCAGAAAAAAAAAATCAGGTGTTCCCTACATTTTCAATTATGCGAACATAAATGTAGGGAACAGCTGATTTTGGTCCCATAGTAAAAGGTGTTCATAATGATGAGTACAATGACCCCTTAAGAGGTTGTGAGTTATTTAAATATTACACCTCAAGTATACATACATACCTTCACTATCAGCCAGCAGTGGCTTGGAGCTCTCTTCACCATCGTCTGCGAGATCACGGAACCGACAGATCAGCCGCTCCTCCTCAGAATTACGCCTGGAACAATAGTAGTTCAATGTTAAAAGAGTTCTGAGTATGAATGTGGATGGTTATTAGAGATAAGGGCAACGGGATGATGTTAAGGGGAAAGCGTCAGGGTAGCCCGCGAAATTCAAATTTTCTTACGTTTTTTGCAATTTGCAAGTCGGTATTATATTGTACGTTGTACAAATTATAATTTGCGGTCGTAACAAGTATCTATTTACATAATTAGAATCATTAAAGTTATCAATACAACTCTTTAAGACCAGGTAATCACAAAAATCAAAATCAAGTCATTTATTCAAACTAGGCTGAGAATCAGCACTTTTTGAACGTCAAAATTACATAAGACAGTCCCCCAAAACGCCCGCCCTTCACCACTTCCTAGTGCTTTAGCTGGGGAGAAGAAGTGGCGCAACAAACTCCCCAGCAGCACAGCTGTCTGTTCAGTTAAAAAAAAAATTGAATCTATACAACACTGCTCATAATAATTTAGGTAAATTACGCAACACAAAACATTAAATTAAATTATTTGCTATAATTAAGCTAGCACACGCCAATATACCAAAAAAAAAATCGAAAACTATACTCAAGCAGTAATAAAAATACAAAACTAAAAACGTAAGCAGAACTTGACTAAAAAATTACTCTTTCATGAAATCTTGACATTTTAGTCTACACTAGTACATACTAACTTAAGGAGTTGTATTACTGATTCTATTGAATATAATTATGTAAAAACATATTTGTTACGGCCGCAAATCATACTTTATTTAACATACAACTTAATACTGACTTGCAAATTGCAAAACACGTAGGTAATAAAATTTGAATTTCGCGGTCTACCCTGACGCTTCCTCCTTAAACAAATACTATAGTCGACCTTGTAATTGCTTTATTACCCTACTAACGACCCGTTCCTGATTCGCACGGTTTTTAATACTTGACAAAACATCGAGATTTTTTTTTATTATGACAACTGACAAAAAGTTGGCTAGCAGCGAGTGTGTAGTTCCAATAGTTTTGTCGCTGGCCTATCAGTGAGTGTTCGAGTGCAACGGGTGATTACTCGCACCACTCGCTCGGAGCGGTTAATCCCACAGGGGTTTCAGACGACTAAAGCATGTAAATATTCAAACTGATCTCTACTAAAACAATGATAGTTCTAGTAATTATTCTGAATTCATAATATGGGCACTCAGATCCGCACTCAAGGTAGAAATTACCGTTAGTTGGTCTCTCGGCGTGAGCTCTGACCGCCAAGCGAGCATCGCTGAGCGAGTAATATCTTTGATAGCTCTTGTCGCTCATCGACAAACCAGTGGAGCGAGTCCTCGCCAGCAGTGTGAACAGTCAGCGATCAACTATTAATATTATGCATCTCTTTTGTTTACACATAATGTATATCTATTGTACGTTTCTTGAGCGAGAAAATAGCCGATAGTTAGTCGCTTCCTCGCCAGCGGTGGGACAACTGCCATTGATGCGTCGATAGCGATTGTAGAAATAGAATCGCTCCGAAAAATGCCATTTATAGGCCTAGCCTACAGGTCTATTTGTCTATGTGAGAGTTACGAACCTGGACCCTATACCAGATAACTTTACAATTACAATTTACAAATTTGTAAATTAAGATTAAATCATAATTAAAAAGGTAGTTAAGCCCCTTAACAACACCATGTTCAATAACCAAGTATGGTCCTTCCAACAAGACTCGGCGCCGGGTCATAAAGCTCGGTCCACGCAGTAATGGTTGGAAGTGAACGTTTCGGACTTCATCTGAGCTGAAGACTGGCCGTCGTCTAGTCCCGACCTTAATCCGCTGGATTATGATTTATGGTCAGTTTTAGAGAGTACGGCTTGCTCTAAACACCATGATAATTTGGAGTCCCTAAAACAATCCATACGATTGGCAGTGAAGAATTTTCCCATGGAAAGAGTGCGTGCTTCTATTGATAACTGGCCTCAACGTTTAAAGGACTGTATTGCAGCCAATGGAGACCACTTCGAATAAGCTTTTTATATTTTAAATTGTTTTATATTTATGTATGAAACTAACACACTGTAAAAGTAATAAATATTATTTGCAATAAATTTTTTTTTTTTCTTCGTGACAATATTTATGGCAAGACTAGGTATTTTTTTTTTTTTTTTTTATTTGTGATGGGTTTGCTCTTGACTCTAGTCTAGGTCAGAGGTGACAGAGACAAAGTCGACGATGGAGTGAGCTCACCCAGAAGAAGCCTGTTCACTCTCACTTTGGAGAGATTAGGGTTGTATACGTTCGGAAACACAGACGCAGGTAGTGAGTTCCACTCTTTTGCTGTGCGCATTATAAAAGACATTTGGAAGCGCTTAGTGCGAATTGGTGGAATAGCAACCAGGTAGGGATGGTAACTGGCAGTGCGTCTAGATGTCCGGTGGTAGAAGGGGGCCGGTGGAATGAGGTCGTGGAGTTCTCGGGCACACTCTCCGAAGTACAATCTGTAGAAGACCGACAAGCAGGCAACCTTGCGGCGATGAGCCAAGCTATGAAGCTTGGCATCCACCAGTTTTACGTCGCCAATGAGCCTCTTAGCTCTGCGTTCCACCGAGTCAAGCGCGGCTAGTTGGTACTTAGCTGATCCATCCCAAAGGTGACTGCAATACTCCATGCAGGATCGGACTTGCGCTTTGTAAAGGGTTAAAAGCTGTCCAGGCGTAAAGTATCGCTTCACCCTATTTAGGATGCCCAGCTTCTTGGCCGCAGTTTGGGCCTTGTACTCGATGGTGGCGCCGAAGTTGAGACCAGATGTCAAATGTGTATATAAGTAAAGTTAAAACAAATCGTTACCTATGAGTGTGTGTACCAGACTCCCTCGGCGACAGATCACAGTTATCAGCGCGAGCCCTTCTTGAAGAGTGACTGAGTATCTGCATTGCAAGCGTGCGTACAAACTCGCCGGGACGTAAGCTGCTTTCAGTGTGACTCTAAAAATTAAAGAAAACATGACCTGACATTAGGGACTGACAAACTGTTGCAGTATTTAAGAGTGAAAGAACACTATCTTTCCATTTCGTCATAGTTGTTAGTTATTTCATTGATGATGTAGAAGTATGTATGTATTTAATTATTTATTATGTTTTATTTGCTAAGTGAATTGTTTTTTTTTTTAAATTGTATCTATTTTGTTTTCTCTTCTACTCTAACACACGGTGTCCACATCTCTTTTTATCCTCTGTCCTATCGCAGGTATACTGGAAGAAATTTCTTTAGAAATAAGCATTACTTGTCTGTTTATTTGTGTGAATCTTCGGAAATTCGGTAATCAAAACTCGCCGCGGAATTCCGTTACGGACCCACTCCCCGTTCACCGCAACGGCGGTCTCAACGGAGACTACCCATAACTACGCAGGAGATACAATAGTGCACAAACACAGGTGCACTTCCCCTTCCATTACTCTCATAGTCCGATGGGATTGCAATGTGATGCCACCGTGGAGATTAGGCGCAGGAGACACGGCTTTGCGTTCTCCGATATTCCCATCAACTTCTTTACCAACCAACAAAAAGCTGTTCGGACACCATTATCATTACTCTACCGAACGTACGTCCCCTAATGGATAAGTAGACATAGACCTCCCCCAAGCATCAACTCAACAACTGCTCCTGTGCTTTTCTTATCCAGCGGATTCTTACGATCTTCATCAGGTTATGGGTCCATCCCGTATTTAGCTACATGTGAAAGTAACTAAAATGAAAAAATAACTACTACTTACTTTACTAGCAAATACAGACCTGTAGAAAATGTCTAGCCAGCAGCCTTCTATTGAGTGCTCGTTGCTGCCTCGCCTGTGGCCCCTGACCGGGTTCGCTCAGCTCCTGGCATAGAGCTGTCTTACCGCTGCCAGCGTCACCTGAAAATAAATGGATTTAATATTAGTCAACATGTCATTTTAAAAAGGTGTATGTCCGGCTTTGCAAAAAATATGTATTCCGACATTTGGCGACTGGATTGGATCGTCGAAAAAGACTGAAGAACATATTGTTCTAACATATTTTTAAAGTAAGTTTAATCTTCTGGAAGTCGTGATAGCTCAGGGGTCAAGCCGCACGCTTCAAAGCAAGACCTTGGCGGTTCTAAACCGGGTAAGTGTGTGGCCATTTCAAATTGGATGTCATTGGCATAACGGTGAAAAAAAAGCGTGGTGTATTATTTATCTTCTAGAAAGCACACGCATGGCAGAATAATCTTCTCTTGTCTGTAGATACAAGTCTCTGTCGTATTATAAATAACACTTACCCAGTATAAGTGCCCCGCAAGTCTTGCTAACAGGCCGCTGCTCCAGACAATGAGCAATCTTCTGGAAAGCCCACTCTCGGCAGAAGAATCTTCTCTTGTCTGTGGATATGCTGGTCTCTGTCACTCTATGAGCTGATGAGGACTTGCGGACTGGACGGGTGTCCTTGTCGTGAGCACGGGGTGCTATGGGGCTGAGTGGTGTACCTGTAAACAAAAGTATGATATATTCACGTACATAATGATGAGCTTATAATGTGGCTTTCTGCGAGAGGGAGCGGGTCGTTATTCACCACGCCAGCCCAGTGTGCGTTGGTGAGTTATCAAAAGCACAGGCGACAAAAACCATATTTGTAGGGTTCCGTACCTCAAAAGGAAAACGGAAACCTTATAGGATCACATCGATGTCCGTGTCTGTCAGTCTGTTAAGACCCTTTTTCTCAGGAACGTGTGGAGGTATCAAGTTAAAATTAATGTCAAATACTTTGGAGCTTTAAAAAAATCAAGCTTCTAAGGCAACGCAATAAAAAATACGGCCATTTATGCGACATATTTTGATACTCGCAAATAAATCAAAATCTATAGGGTACTTCCCGTTGACCTAGAATCATGAAATTTGCCAAGAAGCAACGTCTCACAGCACAATTAAAGGAAAAGTCTGAAAATATCACATTTTTTTCCGATTACAAACTTAAATTTGCAGTTGGAGCATTGACGGTGACGTTCAACGTTAATTTTGTTTTTGGGATAAATTCTGTTCAACTACGGAACCCTTCATTGTGCGTGGCCAGTTGGCCAGTTTTTTTTAATGTTATCTAACGACACACAAGCAAGCGGCACACCTTATGGTAAATTGTCACCGCTGTCTATGGACAATTGTAATACCAAAGGTATCGCACACGCGATGCTTTTTTAAGCTGCGTTGTCACATAGCTTTCTGAACAGTTAGCGAGCAAACGTTTGTTCCCGCGGTAAGTGAAAACATTTGAGCGAGCGAACATGCTTGTTCGGTGATGATCGGTTAGACTCGGCGAACGAATGCTCGAAATGCGGCTTCAGAGACAAAAATCCCTCATATATTATGTCTGTTGTAAAGACACAGACACACAGTATGATATGGAGCCCCAAAAAAGGACATCGTCTTTTTATTTTAAAAACTGATAGTCTAAGTCGTTAGAAATGTCAGATTAAAACTCCCAATTCAATCTGCCTAGCCTTTTCACAACTATGTTGGGGTCGGCTTCCAGTCTAACCGGATGCAGCTGAATACCAGTATTTTACATGGAGCGACTGCCTATCTGACCTCCACGACCCAGTTATTGGGTAATACGATACCCCTTGGTAAGACTGGTTGTCAGACGTTCGGGCTTCTGTCGACCCGTAACGACTGTCAAAGTTCCACGAATGACAGCCGGGACCAACAGCTTAACGTGCTTTCCGAGGCACGGAGGAGTCTCGGTATGAAAAGATGGTCACCCATCCACAGACCAACCCCGGCAAGCGTAGCTTGACCTGATGGATCGACCCGTGCGGCTGTTCTTACTAAGCCACGAGCTCCTCAAAAGCTCCCAATTGTTAGAAATAAATAGTTTTTGAAAGTTTTTTTTTTTTAAATCGAGGTACTTTTTTATCCGGATTTTCTGAAAAAAAAAAATAACTCATAAACTATAAGATATACTTGAAAATTGTTTAGACAAAATATGTTAAGCTATCAATAGCCCATCTATTTGAGCAGTCTGAATGGATCTAAGTCCATTTCTTTCGATGTTATTAAGGAAAAACCGATATTCATTTTTATTTTTTTTCTCGGTAAGTCCACGGTATTATACAAATTTTTGGCATGAAAAGCTTCCTCAATAACTCCTCTACACCTCCTAAAAATATATTTGCATAATTCCATGGACTATTGTAGTAATTAGTCAAAATGTATTATATCCGGGTTAACTGGCTCCAGGGTTGGCACTAACAAAGTTCAGACATTTTAATTTTTTCTCTAACCGGCATTAAGTTTCTCCAAAAAGTGTTTGCAAAAAAAATAAAAAGACGATGTCCATTTTTGGGGCTCCATTACCATGTGTGGGATACCCATACCCTTCAAACAAAATAGGTGTGGTGGTAGTACAACCTGGACGAGCTGCTTCACGTAGAGCTCCACTACATACAGCTCCGATCAACAGACTTAAAGAAATCCTCGAGTAATATCACGCTACAGGATTAACTTCCCCAGTATAATTGACACAGTACACAACAATCAATTAATCTGCCTAGCCTTTTCCCAACTATGTTGGGGTCGGCTTCCAGTCTAACCGGATGCAGCTGAATACCAGTATTTCACATGGAGCGACTGCCTATCTCAGCTCCACAACCCAGTTACTGGATAATACGATACCCCTTGGCTCACCAAGGGGTATCGTCCCCAAGGGGAAGCCCGAAAGTCTGACAAACAGTCTTAACTGTTTGTCAGACTGTCGGGATTCTAACGACCCGTAACGACTGTCAAAGATCCACGAATGACAGCCGGGACCAACAGCTTAGCGTGCTTTCCGAGGCACGGAGGAATCTCGGTATGAAAAGATGGTCACCCATCCACAGACCAACCCCGGCAAGCGTAGCTTAACCTGATGGATCGACCCGTGCGGCTGTTATTACTTAGTCACGAGCTCCTCACACACACACAGTACAGACACAGTACATAACGATTAAAGATCAACTCCATAGCAGTTACAAGTAGCTTACAACTCCTAACTCAATCCGGGCTCCCAACAGAATCGCGAAGCGCATCCATTACGTTCAGAGTTCAAGCCAGAAAGTTTCTAATGTGGTTACGATCATGTCTGCTTGCAAATCTGCATTGCTGAGGCGTTCCCTACGGACTAACTTGATTGATATCTTTATTGCGCTCGGGATTGCAACTTAATTGAGGATCGTACTGTCTAAACTACCGATCGCTCAACTACCGCAGAGCTATTTGGGAAGGAGCTCGCCTGGGGACTTACTACCACCATACCTTTTTTTTTCCATTTTGCGGCTACAGTGCCGGCTCCATGCAGTGCCATCATAAACGGCCGCAAAGCAACGACCGTCAACAAAATGACGGTGGGTTTTTGAATTAACAGTGTCAATACACGCTCTCTATGTATACTGGATGATTTTTTTTACCGTCTTGAAAAAAAAAACTTTTTAGCAAAAAAATAAAACCGACTTCCAAAACAAAACACTACAAAGTGAAAAATAACTTTAATTTCGGTAGTCGGTGTCTTTGGTTTTGTATTTTCGTTTTTTGCCACCGACTTCCGAAATTAAAGATATTTTTCACTTTGTAGTGTTTTGTTTTGGAAGTCGGTTTTATTTTTTGCTAAAACGTTTTTATTTTTCACTTTTTAGTCGTGGAACCTACCCCACACAAATTCGAATACCTAATTGAGCACAATAATTTTAGATATAGCCATGTAAATAACAGTGATAGGAAGTTATTAAAACACCATCACATCATCCACATAAAATAAGTGGGAAATATACGCATTATTGAAGATAACTCAAAAACTCCCCAAGCAAAGTTAATAAAATTTATGTGGGACCACCTGGGAAGTATACCCTTTCAAACAAAAACAGAATTTTTCATATCGGTCCATCCGTCTTTGAGTAATCGCGTAACAAATTGGAAGTCGGTTAAAAAAATGGGTACAATTGCAATAGGAGAATGGAGTAGAAGCCTATGGCATACCTACTTTTCTTTTTTCAATAGCTTAGACCCAAATTGCTCTATCAATAAACACTACATTTGATGTAAACTAGAACAATCAAACCAGAAATTTTGAAAAAACTTTATGCACAACTATATATTATACAGGATATTTTTTTAAGCAGTGCGCAAATTTTCACAGGGTGTTCTACTCATGAATATGAACAACTTTCACTATGGGACAAACCTTAAAATTACGAAAAAAAAAAATCTGCTGCTTCATATAAAAGTTAAATACTTACTTGACCAAAATGTATGAAACAACTGATTTTTTTTTCGTGATTTCAGGGTTGGTCCCATAGTGAAAGTTGTTCATATTCACGGGTAGAACAACCTGTGAAACTTTGCGCACTGCTTAAAAAATTGTCCTGTATAACTTTAACACTATGCAGGGTGCGTAGTGCGTATGATTACAAATAAAAAAAGATTATTAAAAAAAAATTAAGTATGCCATAGGCTTCTACTCCGTTCACCTATTATGCCCTATTTTTTTCAAGACGGTAAAAAAAAATCACCCAGTATATGGACGCTCGTAATTTGCAGCCGTTATCATATTGCCGACATTTTTATTAGAAGAAAAAGAAGGTCTAATTTCACACAGTCGTCAAATTGTCTTGGACGGAATACAGAATATTCCCAAAAAACCCACTCACCATCAAAATCAAAAGGATCCCTATCCCGTTCTCTATCCCTGTCTCTCTCACGCCGATGTTCTCTGGATCCTTCTCTGTCTCTCTCGGGAAACCCTCGGTGCCGATCGGTTGGTGTTCGATCGTGGCCGCGAGCTGTCGCCACATCGTTAAGTGGAAGTGACCTGAAAATTGGGTTTAAGGAATCTAGAAGACCTAGAGTTTTTGGGTAAGAATGAAGATGGCTTTAAGGGACTTCGTACATTGTTATTAACATATTGAGTCTCTGTTACTTGTACACTAAATACAAATATAGTGCGTGAGATCCTTAACAGTAGGGGAAGACCAAAAAAAACGATGGAAGGATTGTATAAAAGGTGATATGTCTGGAAACTGAGTTTATGGCTACTAGAAACGTCTGGATGAAGAAGAGATGCTGCGCCGAACACATATAAATTAGAATAAGGGTAGGAGAATGATGATGGCTCTAAAACAAGGATATATTTACCTTAGGTTAACGCGATGCTCAGCCTGCCTGACAGCAGAATGCCGATGCTGCTGCTGTCTCATGCTGACCTGGTACTGCCTCAAATACGCTTCCACCTTCCCTTCGCTCGCCTCATTTCTGACTCTTCTCGTCCTCCCAGAGTCCTCTTTAACCCTCCTAGGCTTCTCTTCTTTCTTATCCTTATCCTTAGCCTCAACAGGAGTACTCATAGCAAAATTCCCTCCGTTGTTAAAGTTCAGAGGATCGAAATCATTCCTCTGAGCATTCTGGGTCTTATTAACTTTAGAATTTTTCGCCCGGTATTGAGATTTTGGGACAACCTGGCTGTATATAGGTATCTGATTCGACATGCTTAAAAGACTAGCTTTGGTTCGAAAATATAGATTTTAAAATTTTTTCTACTAGAGGTAGGACCTAATGAGTTACTTTGGTTTCTGCTAATTGACTCTATAACTACAGGAACGCGGGATTTTTAATAGTTTTCTAATTAGTAAAATAGGCCTATATTTATTGGCAGTTTGTTATTACAATATCTCTAAAATTCAGGTCATTATGTGTTTTGACCTTTTCATTCTTCCCTTTAATTTTTACACTTGACTCGGTTGAATTTCAGCTGCGCCATTTTGTTCGATGAGAAAGTCTGTAACAAAGAAAAAGTACATTAGTTTAGCGAAGAAAGTATTGGAAAGGTCAAACGAAAGAAACTACGATCGTTCAACGTTATAATTGAGTTCCGATGTAATGCGAAGTGTTGAGGTCAGCTGTACGATTATCCGACCGCGACCTCATGAACTACTTAGCTGAACCTACTGGTACAAAACATGGGCACTTAATAGACCGGTTAATTCTTATTAAATGGAGATAGCTTGTCCGAAATTAACTATAAGTTACTAGACCTATACTGCCGTCGTAAGCAAAAAGGGCACAACTAACATTAAAAAAAAAAATGAGTTACATACATATTTAGAATCAGAAAAAAAAGGCTAATCTGCTCAATTTTTTGTAGATTTTTTTTTTTAAATGTTAGTTGTGCCCTTTTTTCTTACGACGGCAGTATAATTGTGTTACCGATGTCCCACTAACCACTCTTCTCAAAGTTTGTATTGGACGTCTCCCAGGGTCACAGATAGATTGACACTGAAGATAGATCAAGTGCTACTTAGACGCAGAAGCCTAACGACATTTATTACAATTTGAAACGTTTGAATTGCCTCAATAAGCAAAATACCAAATCAAAAACATTAAATCACGTAACACACATTCACACAACCACACAAATTCCTACCCAACAATATTATTTCCAACTACCCTCCAAAGTACCATTTAAAATAGCTTTCTACCCACATATATGAAATTCTTTGGAAACCTAAAACAAAAGTGCGTTGATGACGTGGCGCCCTAACGAGCGTGGTTTACGCTTTCAAGGGACGGATTAAACCTTTTGAACTCTCTCTATGAGGTATTTAAGGGTTAAATAAAGCTAAAAATGGAGCGGCAATTTTGTATGGAAGGATGATGAGGGATGTTTTGGAATAATATAGAGACTGAAGCTTAGCTTGCCATAATTCTTTAACACATTCAGTGCGGCAGACACACATACGCGTTTTCATAACTTTCTTCGAGTGCGGCGCGGCGCACATGTGCGTTCGTTGTGCATCTCTATTGTTTCGAAAACATCGTAAAAAAAGGGTCGGTAAGGGTGTAGCATAAAGAAGCGTTTGCATAAAGAATTCAGCAGAGAATGTGTTAATCGTATTAACAATATTGAACATATCAGAGCTGTCACAGGATTCATCGAATGTTATCAGAACCAAACGTCATGTGGACTGACAACTTTTGATTTTAAGTCTCAAGCAAATCACCTGCAATCTTCACCTTATTATAGAGATATGAGGAATAGGGTGTTGTCACTCATCCTCCATATAAAAGGGAGGATCCTCCGACCAGACGGGTGGGCAACTACCCCACAGTTGATGTAGGGATGTTGAATAACGCCAGTCGCGCTGTAGTGTGTCAGATCTATGATGCGAAGTTAGCATGTGGCGTTGTAAAACCACATCACTCCCGACGGAGAGGATTCATAAGCCACATTATTATTACTTACTGACTGTGATTAAGAACTGCTCAACTACCGTAAGGATAATTTCAGTTTCTGAATGGAAATTATTAAATGGCCAGTCTCGACAAAGTTAGCTGTGAGATTGTCAACTTATTCAAACCGCTGTGATTGGCTGACTAAAATAATAAAAGCCAATCAAATCATTTGACATGAATTCTACTATCTGTTGCAGCTTATTTTGGTGTTGATTATCCTTTAAAAACCCAGCCGATATTTATTACCTTCCTTATAATTTTGTGCTATCAATCCCTATAAACCCCAAACCACTAGGCAAACTTAGCATAAAATTACTTTAATAAAAATAAAATCGTAAACCTTAAGTCATATTCCAATTAAGCACCACTCGGCGAAAAATAAAAGTCAGCTCCTTTGTTTTTAAAAAGTCAAAACTAAACTTCGAAAGAAAATACACCTTAACAGTACCAAAATAGAGTGTATTTTCCTTTTGGATCCATTGTTATTAAAATTGAGCACACATTTAAGGGTTTCCTGCTATTGATAATTTAAGAAGGACCTTTAACCTTTTATAGATGCAGGTTAAGGGAATTTCAACTGTATTGTGATACTGTTAGAGTTTTGAATAGCTTGTTTAGTTTGGTCAGACCAATTTAAGGATGTAAGGGTGCTTGATTCTTTATTGTGATAATTATTTTCTTTACTTTGAAATACTTATGGTCGTAATTAATACGTATAAAAGCATTGTCTTCTGTTGTTGATGTCATGCTAAAGCCATGCCCTGCATCTGATGCATCCAAGATGGCGTCAGCATAAAAATTGTAGAAAATCATCCTGCGTAGCCTTTTCCCAAATAAGTTGGAGCCGGCATACAGTCTAACTGGATGCAGCTGACTAGTAATAATATAATAATAATAATATCCTGGGACATTTCACACACGGTCATCTGATCCCAAACTAAGCAGAGCTAGTACTATGGAAACCAGATAACTGATATACTAAATACACTACTTTTTGTTTGTAAATACATACTTATATAGATAATTACACCCAGACTCAGGACAAACAGACATGTTCATGCACACAAATGTTTGTCCTGGATGGGAATCGAACCCACGACCTGCAACATGATAGGCGGTATCTTAACCAACCACGCCAGCTGGCCTGTCAAGTAATGTTGGTAATATTGTGAAAAAATATCGGTATCAAAATTATATCATCAAAGTATGATTTAAAACACCACTTCATTCCACATGGTTATAAAACCAGGTGAGTACAAAATAACGTAACAAAAGCTATCCACCGGAGCCCGCTGTAGTTTCCCCGCTGTGCAGCTGACTGCACTGAAATATTCAGCAGGTTCATGTTAGCTGTGTCAGCAAATACTCGGGTTATCGTACCGACGACATTTTTTAGATTAAATTGAGAAAAAATTGCAATTTTAATTCGAAGTTTATAAATTAAACGGAATATAATTAATGTTATTCAGCAAATATTTTCTATACATCATCATCTGCCTAGCCTTTTCCCAACTATTTTGAGCATAGAGCACAGAACTAACCATAGAGCACAGAATCTGACTAGAGAGTAGAGACGCCAGTACTCACTATATTCGTGTCCGCACAATTAGCGCAGAACGCAAATTCAGCTGTCAGAATTGTCACGGGCAGCCAGTTTTGTGAGTAAAAGACTGCATCTGACTGGCATTAGGAACAGTCTGTTTTTAATTCAATTAACTTCTTGATGTGTAACATCTTTCCTGCAATCTGTGGGAGTGATTTCATGAAAAGGGACGGCAGTGTGTAACAGGAGCTGGGGAAGCGCGCGCTATTTGATTTGACAAATGAGCGCGCGCGGTGCTAGTGTTGGCCGTCAGATGGTACCAACCCAAACAAATGTCAGATGTTAGACCTCCAAACTCAACATGTCAAAATTTTACAGGAGGCGCAAAGAATCTTGTAACTTTGATACGAATGTAAATATGAGTAAACCCAAAATATTCTTGGTTTTAAAAATAATGATATAATATTGCGATTTCTATATATAGGAGATTTTAGTATTGTGTGGGATAGATTTTTTTTTTTTTTTTGATATACATAATATGTAACATTTGACAAAATACCTTTTCTTGCATTATAAGAAAAGGTATTTTGTCAAAATATGTCACTTAAGAGGTCTTCGCGGTTAGCCGTCGATATGCAATTGCTGTAAGGCTCGCTCGTTTTTCTTGTTTCATGAACGGTAAAACGGCAATATTGTCATATATTTGGCAATAATATATGTCAGTATTGCTTGACAATGCCATGTCTAGCAGCGACCGAGGCTTCTCCGTGCTCTGTGGGTAAATACTCAAAACGGTACTACTCACTGAAGTATTCAGCAGACCTTGTGTATTCGACGTGAGGTTAACCGCTTTGTTAGAGCCTTTAGTCCTTTACTACATGCAGAATGTTTTTATTAGATTTGCTTTCATCATTAAGTGGGTTTAGAATGTTTAGACCACATAACATAAAACGTAAAGGTTTCAGACGAATTATACTCGTACGTATGCCTATGCACTATCTGGGCAGTGTGGATTTATCAAAAGAGTCTCCAAGAGGACCCGAAATGTGTCCACATGGTGGATTATGGCCCGCTCTCTCTCACAGCGAGGAGGCCCGTGTCCCAGCAATGGGAACATTAGGCAGATTATGGCTAGTATGCGATCTGACCGACCTGGCGAAGATTGGTCTGTCCGATTGATCTTTAGGGTAGTAAGTTGATGTTCCGTCGTCAGGACAAGACAGAACACACCCTGTGAGCTTTCAGACCGACTTTTGATCACGGTGGCCAATTTCAACGGAGACTAATTGCGAAGTATGCACGAGATAATAGTGCACAAGTGTTTGCGCAAACACAGGTACACTCTGTGTACCTTTACTCTCATAGTCTGATTATACAGCACATCCACACGAGCGGGGAGTAACCGGGAATATTTATAGGAATTGTAACTGAACAAGGTTAAATCAAGGAAAAGTCGCGAAAAAAAATCAGCAGTTCCCTACATTTTGACGAGTTATGCGAACATAAATGTAGGGAATAACTGATTTTTTTCGCAATTTCAGGCTTGGCTCCATAGTAAAATTTGTTCATAATTATGAGTACAATGACCCCTTAAAAGGATGCCAATGAATTCAATTTCACCCTGTATAATAAAATAAAGCATTATTATCCAACTGTTTATGTAATGTCAGTACCTACTGTAATTAATTAATGGTGACTCACAATAAACCGCAGACGTTTTTTATTACTAACATAAAAAATATGTAATTACGTTGTTGATAGCTGATAGCTTGAGAATTATCATAATTAGATGACCTAGGTCTTGGTAAGTTTTTATTGGCGTTAATCAGGAAGTAGTAAGACAAAGAATGTTCTCTGCTTATCATTCGTTCGTACAAATTCCATGCATCTAGATATCAGCTGTTGCAATGCCATTTTTCACACAATCCAACTATATTTTTGTTTTTGTTCTTCCTTTATTATAGGCCATGTACCACCATGATGTGTGACCATGTACCCTTACTCTTTTATAGTCACACGCTTTACAGACCTAAAATAAAACCTGATATAGAAAATGTATGAATTATGAATTTGGTTAAAAGATATTGAGGCTCATTTACCCGGTAAAAGTTTCTCGACCGCCAAGAAGTGAGAAAAAAAAATAAGATGACTGAAGTCCGACTCGTAGGCAAAACTTGCCAGATAATTTTCTCGAACTGTGTTCAACAACTTCAAATAGGATTACGTGGATATGGTGTTCGCAAGCGCACACGCAAGCCAGGATATTAGGATATTGAGGCAGCAGATACAATAATATATCCTGGGACATTATTCACACACGGTCATCTGATCGCAAATTAAGCAGAGCTTGTACCTACTATGGAAACCAGATAACTGATATACTACATACACTACTTTTTTTGTAAATACATTCTTATATAGATAATTACACCCAGACTCAGGACAAGCAGACATGTTCATGCACACAAATGTTTGTCCTGGATGGGAATCGAACCCACGACCAGCGGCATGACAGGTGGTATCTTAACCAACCACGCCATCTGGCCTGTCATGATCTAAGGCTAGGCTTGCCTATTCGGGTATTTGTAATTTTGTACCTTCAACTGTCATGTTATAAAACACAATGAAAGGAGATGTTTCAAAATGGGCCAGGTCTGTGTACACTACCTCAAAAAAAAAATCCGTAGAATTCGGGACAAATACTGATAATGCATTTAAAAATGTATACTGTTGTGGTAGGGAATTGATATTTATCAATTATTTTTATCGACTTTCAACATGGCGTCTCACCGATTTAGTTACTCTGTGCATAAAAACAATGACAGTAAACCATAGATCGACCGTTGATCATAGAAAGAGGACTGTCAGATGTCACAATAGTGTCAATTCAGTCCTCTTCTTGACATATCAAACGTCGTAAATCAATCAAAATGACAGCATACCGCAATGACGGGTTTTTGTTGTGTGTTGCAATTTAAAGTGTAATTAATTGTGGTTTGCCATTCTAAAGAAATTGGACAGTTGAGAACTGTTTTAAATGTATTTCTTTATTTTTATGTATAGTGTACACGTACCTGGCCCAAGGTCCATACATTTTGAAACATCTCCTTTCTATTGTTACTGACCTCTAAGAGGTCGATCGACAGTTGAGAGGACATTTTACAGGGACGCTGTCAATTTTGAAAGTCTTGTTTATTTTCGCCTTTCGACATGCCAGTATAGAGGTTTTCACTCATCCTCCATAGAGGCGGGAGGATCCTCCGACCAGACGGGTGTTGTGTCTGGTGGGCTACTGCCCGACGATTGATGTCGGGACGTTGTATACAGGGTTATTGGTAAAACACCAACAACCTCTTAAGGGGTCATTGTACTCATCATTATGAACAACTTTTACTGTGGGACCAAACCTGAAATCGCGACAAAAAAAATCAACTGTTCGGTACATTTATGTTCGCATAATTCGTCAAAATGTACTAAACAGCTGATTTTTTTTAAGAGGTTGGTGTGGTGTGGTTTCTTAAGAGGTTGATGGTGTTTTACCAATAACCCTGTATATGCAAGTCGCGCGGTAAACTCTGATTGCGCGATGCAGGATTTTGCGTGACATCAGTGTGATGCGTAGTTCGCATGTGGCGATGTAGATGGCGCCACACGAGTATTGTATGTACCGTTTACACGAGTATAGAGTTGTTTTTAGTTTTTATTTTAATCGCTTATTCGGAGCAAGAAATTCTCCTCATAAATTGTCTCCTACTACGGTACCATAAGTCTCTTATCTTTAAAGGACATTATCACTTTTATATACTGACGTCAATTCTTGAAAAACGCCTGCATTTATGTATCACAATATTTACCGAACGGAAGCTGTAAAAGAGGCACAAACAGTTACTTCTTTTTATATTTTCCGTCGAGTGACCTTCGACAAAAAACACACATACATAAACTCACGCCTTTTTCCCATTGTGGCATGCAGAAACTCCAGAACTCCCTTTTGCTGAGATCGTACGTAGCAGGTGGGGTTCTGTATACACGCTATTAAACACTACCAGTGACATCTGGCGTCAGCGTTTTCCCAGAGTATTTTTAATAGCAAAGCGTATTTCAAAGACGCCAAATCGGCACATTTATGTTTGTAGTCATCTTGACACATCCTAAGACGCTGTGACTTTCTTCACCCTAATATCGTCTATCGTCGTAATATTTGAATTCGAGATGAAACGTGTGATTGAAAGGCTCTTTTATCTCTTTTATTAAATGTATTCAAAACTCCTAGTAGTTAAAGCTATGTACTCATTAGGGGACAAATGGATCTATCAAGGCATGGCCCTAATGAATAATATAAGTACGAGTAACTGCTTCTGCCCGCGACTTGGCCCTCTTGAAATTTCTTGTTCTCCCGACCAACCGCATCGCATCGCATCGCCTGCCCGCGCTGTTACTTCGTCTTCGCTTAGCGTTCTTTCTGATTTTTAAGGTTCCGTACCTCAAAAGGAAAAACGGAACCCTTATAGGATCACTTCGTTGTCCGTTAGTCTGTCTTCCGTCGGTGTGTGTCTTTCTCAGGAACGCGTGGAGGTATGAAGTTGAAATTAATATCAATTACGTAGGTATATGGTCCCTTGGAGCTCTAAAAATCAAGCTTCTAAATCAACGCAATAAAAAAATCGGTCATTTATGCGACATATTTTGATACTCGCAAGTAAATCAAAATCTATAGGGTACTTCCCGTTGACCTATAATCATGAAATTTGCCAAGAATCAAGGTCTCACAACACAAGTAACGGAAAAAGTCCGGAAATCGTTAATTTGTATTTTTTTTTTTCACATAAAAAAATAGTTTTTTGCGATTACAAAAAATTTACCGCGACGTACTCGTATATTAATGTATGGGAAAACGTGTTTTTCAACTACAATGTTAAGTTTGTTTTTGTAATGTTTTATTCAGAAATAAAATAATATTTACGTAAATAATAACTTAAACATAATTAATAAATATTATGATTTCCTTTTGACCCACATTCTTTCTGCTAACAAACGATGTAAGTACCCAAAGTTCGGAAATAAACGGCTTTATTGTTAATTAATTATTAAAAATAACAAAATTATGTCTTATCTTAACCGAAACTATTCACAAACTAAAATATGGCGTCGAAATATTCATACGCATCGCTGTCGACTGGTAATGCATCCAAGAGACTGGCAGCATTGCCACGTTGTATTGCAATGCCGCTTAGCCTCTGATCAAGGTAAAAGTTTGTTTTTGGGATAAATTCTTTTTAACTACAGAACCCTGCATTGCGTGGCCCAAGACGCACTTGGCCAGTTCTTTTTTTTATTTTTCTCGACTCTAAGGGTCATAGCGTGATGTAAATAACCTTCCTCTAGTATTGGACTGTCAAATGCACAAAGGACTTTTCAAATCCGACTGGCAGATCCAGAGATTAGCGCGTTCAAACATACAAACAAATAACAAACTCTTCGGATTTATTATTAGTATAAATTACAGGCACATGAAACGTTTTAGTCTTAGCCAACGCGTATGCGATACCTCTGGTACCTATGGATGTCCATAAACGGCGGTAGCCACTAGCCATCAGATCCACCTGCAAGGTTTTATTTATAATTTTAAGCCTAGCTTCTGAACATGTTGCAGGTGCATCGCATCGCACATCCTCTATATTCAGCATTGCAGTATGAACTAGCAAACATCAATCTGTCTAGCCTTTTACCCAACTGTTGGGGTCGGCTTCCATTCTGACCGAATGCAGCTGAATACCAGGATTTTACATGTAGCGACTGCCTATCTGACCTCCACAACCCAGTAACTGGGTGATACGAAACCCCTTGGTAAGACTGGTTGTAAGACTTTCGGGCTTCTGACGACCCGTAACGACTGTCAAAGATCCACGAATGACAGCCGGGACCAACGGCTTAACGTGCTTTCCGAGGCACGGAGGAATTAGTTACTGGGTACCACGATATCCCTTGGTAAGACTGGTTGTCAGACTTTTGGGCTTCTGACGACTCGTAACGACTTAGTATGAACTAGCATCTAATAAAAAAATCGGACTACGCACAATGAAGGGTTCCGTAGTTGGGATGAATTTATCTCAAGAGCAAACTTTACATTATAGTTGAAAAACATGTTCTCCTATACATTCCAACTGCAAATATAATTTTGTACGCACAATATTGAGGACTTACAATATTATTTTAAGACCATAGACTTCTTATAGGTTTTCCTGTAATCTATAGGTATAGAACTATTTCCTGTATTTTTATCAAAATTTTAGGCTCAATAGTTTCGGAAATAAGGGGGGGAATCGTCAATGTTCGTCTGTTTTCTTAAATAACTTTAAAACAATTTATTTTAAAATTGTAAAAAAAAAAAATATTTGAGACCCTCACAGTAAGCCCTTTTATTTGGTATGTCATACGGTACAGTTTGCAAAACATTTTTTTTTTTAATTTTTTTATTTGCCCCCGTAGTCAAAACTCATTTATTTACGTTACACTTCCGTGTTTGGGTCACAGAAATACATACGTGTACCAAATTTCAACTTAATCGGTCCACTAGATTCGGAGCAAATTGGCTGTGACAGACGGACAGACAGACATACAGACACACGAGTGCTCCTATAAGGGTTCCGTTTTTTTCCTTTTGAGGTACGGAACCCTAAAAACAAAGTAGGTACGTACTTAGGCACTTTCAGGAATTACGATGAAGTTTATTTTTACATTTCCTGTTTCACGGTTTAGAGCACTCTTCATTGCTCGTGGCGGAAGGAAATTAATAGAGGAGTGGGCTCACCGTCGCTGTTCGAGCCGCACTTTTTAGTAGTTTTAAAAAACTTTTTGATTTGGTTGGTCTACCGATACGATACGATTTTGTTGGAGATTTTGTACGCATCAGAGGCTGATTATTAACCCCAGCGTTAGATACAGCTTGAAATACGCAAAAACCTTCAAAGTCACAACGTGTGGGTATTTGAGCATGTGTGCATAGTTTAGTCATACTATTTTTTTTTATCTATAACAATAAAGCTGAAGTTTTTTTTTTTATATATGTTTGAATGCGTTAATATCTGGGACTGCCAGTAGGATTTGAAAAAAAAATACATTTGATAGCCCAATCCTTGAGGAAGGCTATAGGCTATTAAACATCACGCTAGGACCCTGAGGAGCCGAGCAATAAGAAAAAAAAGGAGAAAGAACGCTAAGCAAAAACGCGATGCGATACGACGGTGTGAGTCGGTGGAACAAGAAATTTCACACGGACGAAGTCGCGGGCAGAAGCTAGTTTCATTTATAAAAGGTTTACCAACCGCTGTATACAATGTATTCATCTTATGTATAGATAATAATTAGTCTCAGGCTTACACAGTCGCTGTTAGGTAACCAGCATTCTCAGAGATAGACCGAGATGCTCATTTCTTTGGGCATTGTTTTTTTTAAAAGAGTATGCGCCATCCAATGGTAACGTAAATAATATTGGTGAACAGATATACTTCCGGTAACTAGTTCCTACCATTATAAAAAGAGCAAGGTCCATCCCACACATGTGTATAATTGCATGTCAAGCAAGTCGACTCCTTGATCTGTCAATAAAATTGGCCTTCAGCAGGACGCCCACAGGCGAAACGAAAAATATGTAGTCAGAATAACTGTTAAACCAACCTGCTAAACCAAAGAAACGGTGGAAGGATTGTATGATGATATAGCTAGAAAAGGGGTAAATACTGTGATGACGGCTGATAGGGAATGTATGAAAGGAGACATGCTGCGCCGACCATGAGTAAATTGGGACAAGGACAAAGAGCAGAACGATGATGATGACTATTGACTTTTTTGAAACCGCCTACTTCTCAATGATGGTTAACCTCAAGAATGCCTGTAATACTACTAGAATTATAATATCAATTAACTCACTCATCCTATAGTCTTTCCTTTTAATCCTTTCATGAGCAGAGATGAGAGTACACACGCATATTTTTGCATACATTACATTAGGAAAAGGATCAAAGCTTAACAAATGGCCTTAATTCTTCCTACGCTCTCTTAAATAATGTCTGTGTGTGATTTAAATTAGGCTTTTTAGGGTTCCGTACCCAAAGGTAAAACGGGACCCTATTACTAAGACTCCGCTGTCCGTCTGTCACCAAGCTGTATTTCATGAACCGTGATAGTTGAGACAGTTGAAATGTTCACAGATGATGTATTTCTGTTGCCGCTATAACAACAAATACTAAAAAACAGAATAAAATAAATATTTAAGGGGGCTCCCAAAAAACAAACGTGATTTTTTTGCCGTTTTTATAGATAATGGTACGGAACCCTTCATGCGCGAGTCCGACTCGCACTTGGCCGGTTTTTTATCCTTTTTTTTATTTGTGACAATGATGTCAGATTATTGTGGAGTCGGCAAGCCGATTTTTCATCCTAAATCGTTATTAATTACTGGCAAATTAGAAACTTTCATGAAAAATTGACCATAAAAGGCCACAGAAAGGGATAATTGGAAGGCTGTGGGGGCCATGGGAGAGACGTGCCCAGCAGCGGGACAATACAGGTTAGTAAAAAATAAATTTAGAAAACTGCTCCAATTTCACACCGTGTACCTAAAAGGGAACAATTGGTAATTTTATCCAATAATAATATAATTAGGTTAAATAAAATCTCCCGCATATAATGTTCAAAATAATGTAATTAATAGGCTCATGCGGGTAATGGGACCCATTACGTGATCGATAGGATATAATAGTATCACTTCAACCCAATAAAGAGCATGAACCACTGCTAAATAAATTTCAACAACACATCAGTCAAAGAGACAATAGACCAGCAATTGTCAAGTATTTTATACTTGATTAAAATATAATCCGCCTATAATGTTGCCAATGCTGCGGCCCAAGGACCCTCTCTGAGAGAGAGTGGGCCCAGTGCAGGTTGGTGGATATCACATGTCTTCTAATATTTTGTTCTGCCAGCCAGTACAATATAAGGTTAAGGTCCATTGCATGGAACCTTTACAGTACAGACCATCAAATTAAACAACTTTCTTCATGGGACCAACATCGTAATCACGAAAAAATTATAAGACGTCCCATACAAAACTTCAATACCACGACATGCCAGTTTCCTCAATATGTTTTCCTTACCTGCGATTCCTCTGTTTCACTAGCTATATACTGCCTTGAATTGCTTCTGCCTAATCGTCATCATCATTCTCCTGCCCTTGTCCCAATTTATTTGGGGTCGGCGCAACATGTCTTTTTCTTCCATACTTCTCTATTAGTCGTCATCTCGGTAGTCACTCCCTTTCTGGCCATATCATCTTTCACACAGTCCATCCATCGTTTCTTTGGTCTTCCCTTACTCGTATAGCCCTCCACGTTCATACTTAACACTTTCCTGACGACATTTTCCTCATTCCTCCGCATCACATGCCCATACCATGACAACCGATTTCCACACAACTTTTCAGTCACCGGTGTCACTTTCAGACTTCCTCTTACATACTCATTTCTTATTCTATCCATTATTCTATCCATACTCATTTCTTATTCTATCAATATCACATGCCTAGGTCAATAAAATCCTACTACATCCCTTAAACAAATACCTCAATAGTAAAGCCTAGCGAAATTTCCGCTTCCTCAATATTCTGGCTCGCGAGGGCGCATACGATATCCTCGTTTGCATACAGATATTAAGCACAAAATTATGAGTGCGCGGCGCACCTACGCCATTCATAATTTTATAGGGTTGTCCGAAACTTTCATGTGAACCATGACTTACAGAATATCATCCTCCTGCCCTTATCCCAATTTGTTTATGGTGCCGACCATATCTTTTTTAACCGACTTCAAAAAGGAGGTTCTGTATTCGACCCGTATATATGTATGTTTGTTTGTATGTCCGCGATTTTCTCAAAAACTAATGAACCAATTTTGATGATTTTGATCTACGTACTTTCAGGAAGGTTTTAGTATATAATGCATTAGGTAATTATTCTTATGTACAAAGTTATATGCATAAATGAACTGTAAATTCGGCATTTCTAAGCGGATTTTGATGATTCTCCTTTTCGTTCGTCTTGGGCTTATATACTATAATTGTATATTCAGCTAAAAATAGAAAAATAAATTTACTTTAGAAAAAATTAAAAACCTACTTCAAAAACCTAAAACGAATAAAATAACATTTTAAAAAAACTTGACAGCTTCTGAAGTCGGTGTCATCAATTCTTCAATGCACCTTAGCTTGGCACCGACTTGTAAATTTTTAACCGACTTCCAAAAGGAGGAGGTTATCAATTCGTCTGTATGTTTTTTTTTTTTTTTTTTTGTATGTTTGTTACGCGATTACTCAAAGACGGATGAACCGATTTGGAAAATTCTTTTTTTGTTTGAAAGGGTATACTTCCGAGGTGGTCCCATATAAATTTTATTAACTTTGCTCGAGGAGTTTTTGAGTTAGCTTCAATAATGCGTATATTTCCCACTTATTTTATATGGATGTTGTGATGGTGTTTTAATAACTTCCTATCACTGTTATTTACATGGCTATATCTACAATTATTGTGCTCAATTATGTATTCGAATTTGTGTGGGGTAGGTTCCACAACTAAAAAGTGAAAAATAAAAACTTTTTAGCAAAAAATAAAACCGACTTCTAAAACAAAACACTACAAAGTGAAAAATAACTTTAATTTCGGAAGTCGGTGGCAAAATACGAAAATACAAAACCAAAGACACCGACTTCCGAAATTAAAGTTATTTTTCACTTTGTAGTGTTTTGTTTTAGAAGTCGGTTTTATTTTTTGCTAAAAAGTTTTTTTTTCCATACATCTCTATCAGCCGTCATCTCAATCACCCCCTTTCTAGCCATATAGTTTTTCATACAATCCATCCATCGTTACCTTGGTTTTCCCTTACATGACATTCATACTCGAAACTCTTCTGCACACTTTCGTTATTCCTCGTCATCACATGCTCATACCATACCATGTCACCCGATTTAAGTACACAAGATTTTCGGTCACACGGAGTCATCCCACGTGGCAATTTTCAGAGTTCCTATTATGTCCTCCCATTTCTAATCATATCTGTGAGCCAAATATCTTATATCGTATCCTCTTAATTATTATAAATGCGAAAGTGAGTTTTTTTGTTTGTTACGTTTTCACGCTGAAACGGCTGAATGAATTTGGATGAAATTTGGCACACGGGTAGACCATGACCTGGATTAGGACGTAAGATACTTTTTATCCCGGTAGTACATTCTCGTGGGATAATTTCCAAAGCCAGTAAATCAATCTGCCTAGCCTTTTCCCAACTATGTTAGAATCGGCTTCCAGTCTAACCGGATGCAGCTGAATACCAGTATTTCACATGGAGCGACTGCCTATCTGACGTCCACAAGCCAGTTACTGGGTAATACGATACCCCTTGGTAAGATTGGTTGTCAGACTTTCGGGCTTCTGACGACCCGTAACGACTGTCAAAGATCCACGAATGACAGCAGGGACCAACGGCTTAACGTGCTTTCCGAGGCACGGAGGAATCTCGGTATGAAAAGATGGTCACCCACCCACAGACCAACCCCGGCAAGCGCAGCTTAACCTGATGGATCGACCCGTGCGGCTGTTATTACTTAGCCACGAGCCAGTAATGTATGTTTATGTGACAGCCCTGTTTCAAGTTGAGGTACGGTTCGCAAAAGCAAATAAACACGTTGCTTCGACAAAACATTATAAAATATACAACGTAATGGGCGCTCGCTCGTAAACGCACACACTACTCGACCCCACGCAGCGGGAGTGTTTGTTTTGCTGATTGTACTTGACTGATCAGACAGATTATTAGGTGTTCCAAAAAATAGAGATCAATTTTGAATAGACAGTTTCAATAATTTGCTTCTTATCGAACCGGTAAACGACTCGAGGCGAATGATTTTTAGGCCGTAACAGCCACACACAAAACGGATTTTGGTAATTTACTGTTCATGTACGCTCTTATCAGATGTGGAAGAATATTTCCAGAAGAACCAGTATTTGCTTTTCAGGCACTCGTTTTCTTCAGTGATCTAAAAACAATAACTTCTGTGTTCTTCATGGGCCAAGGGGAAATAGATCGTAACTAATGTATCGGACTGGAGTTTGTGTAATATTTCAAGCAATATACAAGGCGTAACTTAAATGACGCACAACCTCTTAAGGGGTCATTGTACTCATCATTATGAACAACTTTTATTATGGGACCAAACTTGAAATCGTGAAAAAAAAATCAGCTGTTCAATACATTTTATGTTCGCATAATTCGTCAAAATGTACTGGACAGCAGATTTTTTTTTCCGATATCAGGTTTGGTCCCATAGTAAAAGTCGTTCATAATGATGAGTACAATGACCCCTTAAGAGGTTGTACGTTATTTAAGTTACGCCTTGTATAAGGCGAGTGTTACAGATATTTTATCTCCTAGGATTAGCAACAGATTTCAGTATTCAACGCTTCCTATTTTACCAGTTCAAACTGGTAATATTTAACAAATAATAAATAGACCCCCGTTGAGTTCGGAACGCTAATTACGGAAGCAGTGTGGCGTTGATTGATTCGTTCATTTAAATTTACTTCCAAGCGTTTAACTTTATCCATCTTAACAATTTGTGTACTAATTAGTTAGTAAAATAGACAAATAGACACTAGCCCTTATAGCCTCCGGGGCTATAAGGGCTAGTGTGAACCACGCTGGGGTTATTCATTCGGAATAAACCGTGATTTGTGGATTACCCAGATAGACAATGGATGTGATAAAAAGCACTAACACGTTAACTGCCATAGTAAAATTTTGATGACGTTTTTTTTTTTTATTTTTTTTTTTGGTTGTATATTCAAGTAAATCACATTATATGACTATTTTAATTTGTTTCCGGTGATTATAATGTAAAATAAAGCAAAAAAATAAAATGTCTGGCATATGTGCCTGACGAGGCCCAAACGAAACAAAACATAGCTATTGGGCCATGTCAGGTATTTTGTCAGGCACCGTCCGCCGGCCGCCAATTTACCGCCGGACAGCTCCCTGAGATCATCTAAATTATATACTGTGGCGTCAGTCACCCGGGACTGACATGGCCTTAACAGGTGCTATGTCTGTCAAGCACCGGTGCCTGACATGGCAGTTAACGTGCTAAAGACATTTCCTCTTTGTATTTGGGATGGCAACACATCTGTGATGCCTCTGGTATCTGGTATTGCGGATTGCAGATGTCGATATTGCCATAGTACCATCACGTGGGCCGTCGGCATAGTTGCAATCCAATCAATCATAGCCTTTTACCAACTATGTTGGGGTCGGCTTCCAGTCTAACCGGATACAGATGAACACCTGAATTTTACATGGAGCGATTGTCTATCTGACCTCCACCACCAAATAACTGGATAACACGATACTCCTTGGTAAGACTGGTTGTCAGACTTTCGGGCTTCTGACGACCCGTAACTACTATCAAAGATCCACGAATGACAGCCGGGACCAACGGCGTATCGTGCTTTCCGACGCACGGATAAGTCTTGGTATTTAAAGATCGTCACCTATCACGGACCAACCCCGGCAAGCGTAGCTTAACGTGATGGATCGACCCGTGCGGCTGTTATTACTTAACCCCGAGCTCCTCTTGCTTGCTTGTTTGTCATCCAATAACATTAAAACCAACAACACCATTGAAACAAGAAACAGGAAATATGCCTCCTTCTAAACCGATCTATTTTGTGTCATTTAAGGGGGAAGCGTCAGGGTAGCCCGCGAAATTCAAATTTTCTAACGTTTCTTGCAATTTACAAGTCGGTATTATATTGTACGTTGATCAAATTATAATTTGCGGTCGTAACAAGTATCTATTTACATAATTAGAATCATTAAAGTGATTAATACAACTCTTTAACCCTTTAAGGAGCAAAATAGTATTGGGATGGGTAAATAAAAAAAATACTAGACCAAATCAGTTTTCTTTAATACTTAAAAGAAAATTTAAAACAAAAATAATTTTTCAGGAACCTAATACTGAGTTTTCAGGTTGTAGCTTTTTAGATACAAAAACACAAATATATAAAATAGGTTATTGAAAACTTCGTATCTAAAAATACACAAAATTACTCTCAAACTTGTAAACCATAAACAATAATCAACTTTAAACAACAAAAAATGTTAAATTAAATAATTATGTAACAGAGATCAATGGTTAAAAGTAAATAAATCTAAATTATTGAGCCGTAGTAGACTATTTGGTATGAAATTCACGAAAGCAGTTACGTTTTTCCGTAAGACACAGCCTCGTATCACATTTCAAACAACTTATAACTGTCTGTCCTGCTGTGCAGTTCCTGCACCGACCCTTCTTTACTATACTTGGTATATGGTGTAAGCCATCAGTGCGGATATCTTTTTCGGGCCTTGGCACAACGGGTTGTTTTATTTTCACCGAATTTGTGGCCATTCTACTAACCGTTTTACCTTTTTGCAAAAGGGTGTAAGAAATGCTTAATTTAAAATCTTTAAGAGACATTACTTTCTTTTCATTCAACATTTTGCAATGCCGCCTATATACTAACCAGCAATTGTTGACGCAAATATCTACTAAATGGTAATAAATTCTCTTATACCACTTCCTACTCTTACTGCCTGTTCGATACAGAGAAACAAACATTCCCACTAAGTCCACACCACCCATGTGCTGGTTATATTCTGATATAACCATTGGACATTTAACATCTACTTTACACTTAGAAGCCTTACAATATCTTTTTACAAAAGTTTCCTTGTTATCGGCAGCATATGAACTAGCTAAAGTAACACATTTATTATCTGCCCATTTAGTAACAGCAATCTTCTTTTTGTTATCAACCATAACCTTATAGCTTCCTCTTCCTTTCTTTAACAAGTCTTTGTCCGAAATCATATTACATCCTCTCAAACGATCTTTACGGATAACCCCCAATGACAGGATGCCATACTCACTTCTTAAATATGATATAAGTTCAAGAGAAGAGAACCAGTTGTCAAAAAACAAGGTTGTCAAAGCTGGATTTTCAATAGTTTTAGACACCCGCAGTACACATTTTTCAGTGAGCTTGAAATATTTATTTTCAGTGTCTGTAAAACTAATGTCATCAAAAGTGGTTTCACCAGCATATGGGAAGAAGTCATAAACTATGCCAGATACACCAGCTCTGACTAAAAACTTAAACCCCCAAGGATGGGGCTTATTTTTAATGTACTGCCTTCTTGATCCAGCTCTTGTCCCTTTGTACGGGATCATCATCTCGTCAATGGAAAAACTTTTTTCGGGCTCTATTCGTAAACAATTTCTTCTGACGTGTTCCATGACAGGTCTCACTTTGTTATATCGATCATTAGGGTTCACATTGCTGTTATCGGAAAAATGCAAGTACTTACGTAATAGCTGATATCTTTTCAGAGGCATTACCGATGCTATTTTGTCATACCTTAACTGATGTGACCAATAATCTTTGTAAGAAGGCATACCGACAATACTCATGAGCATATCAATACCTAAAAAGTTTTCATATTCTTCTGTTGTCATATCAATTGATCTTCCTGTGCTTTGAGTGGAGTAAAGGTTTGATTGATAACAAATAAATCCCATCAATTCATCGTCGAACAATTTTTTGAAGTATTGATATGGAGTATCAATACCAGTAACTTGTTCCTGAAATGAACTGTCTACACTTGTTTCCCTATCCACAGCCCACATAAACTTTGTAGATTTAAATTTGAATTCCATGTGTTCCTTTTTTCTTTTTCTTGAACGCTGAACTTCAACACCAGAAGTCTGGGGTTGATATAGGTCTTCTCTAAAGCTTGATGATGGTTCTATTCTATTGCTTTGGTTTTGAGTTTCTGATCTGTGTGAGCGTAAGAGTCTGGATGCAATTGGTATCAAAGGACTACAAGTATTGGAATAAATGGTATTTGGCGTACTTGGCGACTGAACGGATTGTGATGTGCCTGGTGAAGGATTTGCAAGAGAAGGTGAAGATGGAATCGTAACACTCGTCGCGGCTGGTGCATCAGGTAACCATGGGTATTCCGGTGGAGGCTGTATTTGTGATGGAAAAGAGTCATCTTCGCTATCCGATTGTTCAAAAATATCCATCATGTCGTTGGGAATATCAGGAGCGTCTGAAGATAGGTCTAAATCTATGTCAGAATCATCAGACCCTGAGTCAGCTGGCGGCAATAGGGCTAAAATTCTTGAACTCCTTGAACTTCGCTTCATTTTCTGTAAAAAAACGTAAAGTATTCTTGTATCTTTTTGGGCACTAATAAATTCAATTGCCAATCACTGAGAAAGACGCCCAGTATCTATTTAGATACATGGGTAGTCAACTCGATTTATAGAGGTAAGTCGCAATGTATCTATTTAGATACAAATACTTTTATCATTCAATATACGTTAAATAACATAATTTTATAATAAAATAATACTTACTTGTTATAATTAGATGCCTGTACAATAATATGACGCCAAAAGATTTACAATATATTCACTTTTACTAAGACTTTTAGCAAAATTTTATTAAACGTCCACCATTACTTAGTTTCGCCGCGAACCGTCTAAATTTTTGCTGTGACTGGAGGGAAAGAGATAGTACCCGTGGCTTGAAGTGTTGCGTTCTCGTTCTATTGTAGGTTGATAACTCTTACGGCAAGAGGAGCACATTCGCGCGACTTTTGGATTTTGTATAATGTTCGTTTAAATGTTTTGTGCATATTTAGATACAAAAATACTTAAAGGGTTAAGACCAGGTAATCCCAAAAAAATACTATTTCATGAAATATTGACATTTTAGGATTATACTAACGAGTTGTATTACTGATTCTATTGTATATAATTCTGTAAAAACATATTTGTTACGGCCGCAAATCATACTTTATTTAACATACAACTTAATACTGACTTGCAAATTGCAAAAAACGTAAGAAAATTTGAATTTCGCGGGCTACCCTGACGCTTCCTCCTTAAGGCCACATCTAAACTAAATCCTTCCAGAAAATTCACGACAATTTTACTAAACACAAGAATCTTACTAAATGATATTTCATACAAATACAGTCCACACAGCAAATTAAAAGGGCTTAACGGCAAATAGCCATAGGCTATGTGCCACCACCAGGCAAGAAGGGAAATGAGCCCCCTAACAATAAGTAAGTGAGCTATTATCATTGAAAGCTTTGTACGAGCCACCATTGTCAGCCAACTGCATTGTCTTGTAATTCTATAAGAGCGCTCTGTTTGAAAGGGATCGCTGAGTTTTATCCAGTTACTTGGTAGTGAAAAGGAAAGCGATTCTAGGAGACGGAAGTATAGGGAATGTAAAAATTTAGTATCGTTTGGCATGAGAAGTGGTTGCATCACTCCCATGAGAAAAACAAATTATTGTAACCTAACCTCAAAACACCTTAAAGTTGCTTCTGCAACGTCTCCCGCGTGCTGCGTTAAGTGCAACCTCTTCGCCGGGAGATACAGTCAGATCCCTGAGCATTGGCCTTAAAACCACGAAAAAGCCTGAGCACCATGTCATGTCCTCCTGGACTAGTTTAAGCTAGATATTACTATTACTGAATCTGTGGTGCTCAAAGTAAGTTAAGTCGGTGGAACTAACTGACCCTACCACTGCCAGGCACGGCCAAACAATTATCATTTATTTTCTCAGGGTTGTTACAAAAAAGTGGCAATCTTTGCTCTTGTTTTTTTTTTTTAGAAATATCTATTGAAGATTTAACATGGTTACATAAAGTCTTTGGTTTTTATTAATATGTTTTAAAATATGCAAATATCTAAGCTCTTTGTAAGAGTTAATGTGTTGTACAGATTTAGTAGCTTTAGACTTAACATGGCACTTGTCACGCAACTTCATCATTTCCTTGACAGTATAATATGTTATCCATGGGTAAGACTTTTCTTTAATTAAAACTTTTTCACGGGGTGCATGTAAGTCGAAGATATGTATTCCCAGTCCAACTTACTAAAATCATGATTAAAATTGTCTTTAAGTGACCTGTATACAGGTGAATTTTTCAAGTGGGCGTGGATGGCCAAATTCTATATTCAAATCAATAATATTGTAATCTTGAATGCAGTACAATCCTCGAGACGTCGAATCCAGCTATGTATTGAAAACAATGGTCACCATTTTTAACAAATTAATCAGTTAAGGTAAGTAAGTTAAAAAATATTGAGCTCTTTCCTTTAGTTTGTCGTATGTTATTACTTCCCAGAATTCGATCCTTATTAGCGACACTATCGAATGGTGTAATAAGTGTTTTTTTTTTTTTTCAAAATCAACGGGCTCGATTCCTGGCTAGATTTTTCAAAAATCCAATATAGAATTTAAAAAAGAAATATTTTTAAAATTATACATGCTCCGTTTGGCCATACCAAAGCTCCAAACTCCATTACGATACCATTTCGCCTGGTTTTCCAAGTAGGCCACGGTAACTTGTGCCCGGATGCGAGCTCTCTCACTGGTTCGATAAAGAAATCAGGAGGTTTAAGCAGTTCTTGCCAAAGATCAAATCTTTTTACGGAGAGGTTCCCATCGGTTGGACTCACGCACCCAAGAAAATGTTTGCGGATTTTAAGCCTCTGTGGCACTGGGTTAAAGTTGTGCATTAGGTGGCGTGGGCCATCCTGTCGATGCGGCTGGCTATAGCCCTGCGAATTTCAGGGTTAGCCGTGTACAAGTACACCCAAATTTCGCCAGATTGCCTCGTTGGTCAGTGTAAGTTACGCTTGTTACGCAATAGTTAATTACCGAAATAATTAAAGTCAAAGTCAAAGTATTTTATTTGTTGAACATAGGTAATATGGTACATGGTATAAAATTTGTGTTGTTTCACTATGTTTTGCCTTGCAAGGCGTACAAATTAGGCGTAAAAAACTACAAACTAAATAAAACTGTTTCAAACAAGTAACGTCGTAAACAAGAGAGTTGAATAAGTGGATCGGACATTATTTTATTTTATGCTTCTATCTTCTAAAAACTCATTGATAGAGTAGTAAGCCTTTTCAATCAAGAATTTCTTAAGTTGCGATTTAAAATGGTTTATGTTGATCATGCTTTTTAAAGTTTTTGGTAGTTTATTGTAAATCTTTGGACCCATGCCGAGACAACTCTTTGAGAAAAGTGCAGTGTTGTGTTTTTTTGATTTTAGTGTGCTTCTGTGACGTCTAGTATTAAGTTTTTCAAATTTAGACTGATTCTCCTTAACAATTATTGAAATTTCATAAATATAGAGGGATGGAAGCGTAAGTATTTTTAAACTAACGAAAAATGGTTTGCAACTTTCGGTGGTTTTTAACAAACATAGCCATATGTTTGTTAAGACATTGTTTGTTGTTGCCGTAACGAAGAGTTAGGCAAACCGGCGTGATGTTATGTGTTGTTTGTCAATTATTTCAATTTGACACTTCCACCAACGCCAAGCCTATATATAACTATCGCAAGCCACCTGTAATAAGGATGCCATTGGTTGCCCATCTCTGGTTTAGAATAGTGATGATGAAAGAGTACTAACACATCAGTTACGGATCAAAGTTATTCCTTACATCATTCTGGCCTGCCATAATACTCAGCGCAACGCATTATAGTCTTGCGTAAAACAAAACTAATTAATGCCACTGTGAATTCTACACTTTGTGCTGTACAAATTAAAGTACAAAACTGTTTGCAAGTAAACACACACGTGCTTAGTTTAAAATAACAAGCCACACAACAAGTAAAAGACTTTATTGTCATTCTAGTAAGGTTTAAAATAGATTATCATTGTTTAAACATGGTGCGTATTTTAAAACAGAAGATTTAAGAATAATTTTAGACTTTAACACAGATAAGTTAAAGTCTAAAATAGGTTGTGCTGTTGACACATGGTGTGTATTTAAAAATAGATGCTATGGTTATCATGTGGAGTTCAACAGACTACGGGAATAATAAAATATGGGTTAGCAACCTGTCACCGCTTTATGGCCAATGTTTAAAACAGACATGTTCTTGTAAGTTCAGATGAATGATGATCTTATTCCTTATTCTTATTCACTATGACCACTTAACAAGTCCTTACTTCGAAACATCGTCAATTCCTTGCGCTAATCACGACATCTGCTAATACCGTATTCTCTATGACACAATCTTCGATGATCGAAGGACACAATGATCGAAACCGCCCATAAAAAAGTACTATGTGATGGGTGTTTACAAGACACGATATTGACGTGGTTTGCACGTGGTAAGATAAGCGGAGAATCATATAGAATTGGGGCCCAGGGCCTCAAGTCTGCTATTTTTTATAAATTCGTCATTCCAACACGATCCCATTGTCATTTTGCTAAAAGTTCGTAATCTGCTAAATTCATAATGGTCGATCATTGGTTGGTCAGTGGTCTCGTAATAGAATCGTGGTACTGATCAAAGGAACTGTCAAAATTTTAGCAGATTACCGCATACGTCATGACGCTAATTATAAGATCTGTGTTTTCACCTGTAGCAAACAATAAATAAATGAATTATGAATTATTATGAGTCAGTCTTTCATTTGTCATTATGTACGAGATTACCATTTTAAGCCATGTATTTCAATGGAGCGTCAGTGGTTGACCATTGGAAAGTCATAATGACGCCATTATATTAGTAGATTACAAAACTTGTCAAAATCAACAATTATGAAATCAATGACAGATCATTCTGACACTATTGTAATAGCAGACTTGAGGCCCAGAGCGAATTTATGGCGTTTAACAAATAACGGTTACTGGTGATATTTTAACACCATTTGGTGATCCACAAAGCCTGCATACAGCTGAGATGATGGTTGTGAGAAGGAATGAGTTTATATGAGGTATAATTAAGAGACGGATTCAAACAGGCACCCGTGATAGAATAGCTAAAGAGTAGCCAATTGCCATAGTATGGACAATAATTGACATGTGATGAAGAAGAATGAGGAGCATGTGACGAGAAAAGTATGTATTATAGTATCTAAGTCGTCTCACTCGTCTCCCATCCCCTTTCAACCGATTTCTATCTTTATTACTGAATTTATGGTTTGTCGATAAAATATTCATGGCAATGAAACTACCAAAATGCCATGTAACTTATCCGATGTCCTTGAAACTAAGTAAACACAATAAAATACAGTTTTATAGCTCACGAAGCTACAAAAGGCCGAGAGAGATCAATAATGAATGACCTATTACTATGGAATTGGAGCCAGTATCCGGAGTATGGATTTGTGCCCGGTTGATGGACTTATAGCAATAGGCTCGCCCCCTATTACATGGGACTTAAACATCATGCTCCCTTAGATGTCACTGCTTGCGGTAGCGTCGGGGGTAGGGTTGCCTCCTTCCCTCAAATATGGCGAGGGGGGTATTGGCTGATCTTTGCGTTATGCTCGTGAACGGGTGCTGCTTGCGGTGACAGGTCGTCTTGCTGACCTTGGTTTTGTTTTGTTATTAGTAATTTAACTCGTTGTTTATTTTACTTCGATGGTCCTAGTTTATCATTTGTGACTTCAAGTTACGACTACATGTACGGCTATATGTAAGTGGGCACGCCCTTTATTACTGGAGGCTTTTATTTAGGTATAAAGTTCTGCTTACGTTTTTAGTTTTGTATTTTGTTTCTGCTTGAATATAGTTTTCTTATGTAGTTACTTATAGCAAATAATTTAATTTAATGTTTTGTGTTGCGTAATGTACCTAAATTATTATGCGCAGTGTTATATAGATTCTATTTTTTTTTTAACTGAACAGACAGCTGTGCTGCTGAGGAGTTTGTTGCGCCACTTCTTCTCCTCAGCTAATGCACTAGGAAGTGGTGAAGGGCGGGCGTTTTGGGGGACTGTCTTATGTAATTTTGACGTTCGAAAAGTGCTGATTCTCAGCCTAGTTTGAATAAATGACTTTTGATTTTGATTTTTAACTGGCGAAATGTGGGTGTAGGGTACCCCTCTGCCTAACCCTACCTCGTTGTTCTAGTGTCACAAGCGCACCTGCTAAGCGTAGGGTCCTGATCGATCCCCAAATCGAGTTATTAGGACTACTTCACAATAAATAAATGTGACTGTCCATGAGAAAAGGTACCTTATGGCCGTTGGCACTTATGACATTGTGCTAATTATAAGCTAAGTAAACTTGTACAATGTGTATTTCTGAACGACTTAAGCACCGAAGACCATAAGGTACTTTTTCTTGTGGAGTGTCACAAATAAGTTTATTTCATATACCATATTAGCTTACATTTAATGTCGAGGAGTCTCCATCCAGGCATAGAAAATGCCTGTAGTTGAAGGTGTTGGGGTTAAAGGGGAAAGCCAAAGGAAAGACCGTTCTAAGGATTTCAATAGTATGTTTATTATCCTTTACTTTATATATTGGAAGGTGAGATATACTAATATTACGTGAGACGTGTGGTCTCACGCAAGGCTAATAGAAGAGTAGTGACGCTATGAGAAAGTATGGATTTCAGTCAAGTGCTGAGGAGGGCTCGGATAGTCGTAAATTATATTTATGAGATAGAAACAGAAAGACTAATAGTGTTGAAGTGGAGTCGTTTGTTTTTGCTATACTCCAACAGAAGGCTCCGCTCTTCCGTTACATTATAAACGTACGAGTACATAAATATGTATAAAGGGTGGAAAAAAATCAATGGGCCCTGAAGGGCACTTTAAATCCTTAAGATAGATTATTTTACTTAAGGGGAAAGCGTCAGGGTAGCCCGCGAAATTCAAATTTTCTTACGATTTTTGCAATTTACATGTCCAGTCCAAGTCAATTGTGTACGAGTGAGTGTACGAGGGTGTGTTAAGGTGTGTGCGTGTGTGAGTGATTTTGAGTGTACATGAGTGACTAAATAAGCGAATAACAACACTAATGAAACAATCCATTGGGAATTTCTCAGCAAAATCCAGTCCGGGTCTGGATTTTAGCCCGGTTGATGGCAATAACTTATTTATTTATTTATTTTATTTAACCATTTATGTACACACAAATAAACAGACAAGAATAAAGGAACAGAAAATTACGTACAAAGGTGATGCTTATTTCTAAAGAAATCTCTTCCAGCATACCTGCGATAGGACAGGGGATAAAAAGAGATGTAGACACCGTGTGTAAGAATAAGAGAGAAAATAAAAATACATAAAATCTAAAAAACAATTCACTAAGCTAACAAAACATATAACAAATACTTAAATACATACATACTTCTAGAATAAATATCACTAAAATAACTATGACGAAATGGAAAGATAGTGTTCTTTCACTCTTCTTTTAAATACTGCAACAGTTTGGCAGTCCCTAATGTCAGGTGGTAGTGAATTCCACAACCGAACCGCGTGCACAGTGAAGGAGTAGGAGTAGAAGTCAGTGGAATGGGAAGGAAATTTTAGGAGGTTTCTAAGATGCGACCTGCAAAGCACATCAAAAGGACGGGCATAAGAAAAGCGTTCCCGCAAATAGGAAGGTGTTTTAGGGTTGTGAAGGATGTTAAATAGCAGACACAATATGCGAGAGTTCCTGCGAAGTCGAATAGGGAGCCACTTGAGAGTCTTGCGAAAGTTAGAAACGTGGTCATACTTTTTAAGGTTAAAAACAAAACGAATACAGATATTTTGTAAACGCTCAAGTTTATTCAAAAGCTCCTCGGTGGCATCCAAATAACAGGCATCTGCGTAGTCAATAATAGGCTGAATGAGAGTTTGAGCAAGGGAGATTTTGGTGTTCAGGGGTAAGAAGCACTGGAGGCTTTTCAAAGAATGAAAAGTGTAGTGCACTTTACGACTGACTTGAGCAACGTGGTCAGTCCACGATAAATAGGAGTCCAAGGTCACCCCCAGGTTTTTAACCGTATTTGCGTATTCAATCTGAACTCCATTCAGACAGAGTGGAGACAGCGACGCAACATCGAGCCTATTCCGCATATATCTGCCGCCAATAATTATAGCCTGGGATTTCCTAGGGTTGATTTGCAGTCCGAAGGACCGCGACCATTCGCTAATCAAATCCAGGTCTCTGTTCATGGCACACACAGTGGCTTCCGCATCTTCCCTTAAGAAATGGCTGTACAGCTGCAGATCGTCAGCATAGAGATGGAAGTAGGAAGAGATGAAACTGGTGACAGAGTTGATAAAAATGGAAAAGAGAAGAGGAGAGAGGACGCCACCCTGAGGCACCCCTGCAGTAAGAGAGCACCAATCAGAAAAAGACCCGTCGAGACAAACCCGCTGCGACCGGCCTTTGAGATAGGAGTCGAACCAACCGATAGTACTAGAAGAGAAATTGAAAGACTTAAGGATCCCTAGAAGGATGTCGAAATCAACAGAGTTAAAGGCACTGCTAAAGTCAAGAAGTACAAGTAAGGTAAGAGATTTGCGGTCCATAGCCCAGCGGATGTCATCAGTAACCTTCAAAAGAGCAGTGACCGTGCTATGACCGGGTCGAAAACCAGATTGAAAAGTACTGAGAAGGTCATTCGCAGCTAGAAAGGCAGAAAGTTGCTGATGAACAATGTGCTCAAGAACTTTAGAGAGATAAGGGAGGATAGAAATGGGTCGGAAATCGGACGGTGAGTCCGGGCTAGAAATTTTGGGCAAGGGGATGATATGGGCTTGTTTCCAGGCCTCAGGAACTGTAGAAGAAAACAAGGAGAAATTGAAAATGTGGGTCAAGATGGGGAGTAATGTGGGGAGGATAGGAGAAATCATTCTTGAGCAAAGATTATCATTACCAACTGCAGACGAGGAAATAGCAGAAATAGCTTTTTTGACCTCATTTTCACTCACAGGACTAAATTGGAAAGAAGAACACTGTGGCACTGGCAAACAGGAAAGTTTATTTAAAGAAGCTGATTTGACGTGCGGATCTAAAGTAACTGGGGGATGAGAGAAGTGTTTGTTAAGGGCACACACGTCAGTGTCATTACTGCAAATAACTTGAGACTTACCAATGCCGACAGTTTTCAGAAACTTCCAGACTTCTGAAGAGTTACGGTTGTCGAGAGAATTATGGAAGTAGCTCCTCTTTGTATCTCTACACATACGACTGCAGCGATTACGCAACACCTTGTACGCAATCAGATTGTTCTCGGAAGGACAGCGTTTGTACCTCTTTTTGGATCTGTCCCTACTCGCCATCACATCCTTAATGGCAGGAGTAAGCCAGGGAGCCGGATCATACTTGACCTTGACTCGACGGATTGGAGCATGACGATCGTATAAGCTCAGTATTGTGCTGTTGAAAATGTGAACCATATCGTTGATACATGCGCTCTCTAAAACATTAGTCCAGTCGATACTACCAGCATCACGCAGCAATGCCTCCAGGTCTATACCCTTATAGTTTCTAAGGAAAATATAGTTCGGCTTACGCCTCGGAGGGCGAATCCTGTAGGACATAAAGATTAAGTCGTGGTAAGAAAAACAAGCAGTGAGCTGACCGTGGACAGCTACATTATTAGAATTAGAGACAATCATCAGGTCCAAAAGAGAAGGGGTGCAGTTAGGGAAATGATGAGTAGCGGAAAGAGGCAGAATACTAAGGTTAAAAGAAGATAAGAGAGATTGAAGTTTGTGAGTACGACTATCATTTTTAAGAAGGCAAGTATTAAAATCGCCCATCAAGACTACATGGTCATAAGAGGGACAAAAATCATTTAAAAGCGAATCAAAAGAGTCAAGATTAGGACTGTACATCACCCCAAGAAGCATTTTAACGTGATGCAAGGAAATTTCAAGCAATAGATGTTCCGTTGACCCCGAGTAGGAAGAAGGAGACGTGCTGATAATCTTGTAGGGAATATCAGCACGCAAGTAAATTGCAACACCACCACCGCCCTTCCCAGTTCTATCATTACGAATAAGAACAAAGCCAGGAAGTGCATAATGAACAGATAAAAGAGACGGTTTGAGGAAGGACTCTGAGATCAGCAAAGCGTCTATATGTACACAATTAATGGAAGCCAGAAGATCAGGGTAATGGCAATTAATACAATCTTACACTATCTTAACAGGTTGACACCCAATGCGATAATGTGATACGTGATTACCTGATTATCATTTATTCGTTAGTCATTCGATAGTCACCTCACCAATTCCGCCAACGTACAATTAAAAATGTCAAGCCTTTGCGAGACGCTGTTTAGTATCCGTATGGCTCTTGCAACCGGTGCGAATTTGCCTACGTTAGTGCGAGCCACCTGGACGTCGAAAAGCCGTGCCCTCGGCGCCTGCCGCAGCCTGGTGTTAGGGACGAGCAGCCTCAACGAGTCTAATATATCCGGATTATTTAATTTACCACGGAACACCTCATATATGTATTTTGCTAAAGCTAGGTTACGCCTTACCTCCACTTAGTTGGATAGGTACCAGGTTTATGGCAATTGACCTATTACATGGGTAATGAGACTAAAACACAACAAGCGATATATTCTGTTGTACAGACATGGTTTCATTGTTTCATCTTCCCCGCCACAAAGACACATAAACCAAAGAGTATCGGCCTCATAAATTATGCTGGCTAATAAACAGATCGTTTCAGCGGACAGTTGTCACATTTCTGATTAATTTATTATGTAAGCTGTCCGTCTACTGCAGTATTATCATTTGTTCCGACAGAATCTTGAAGGAACTACAGTAAGGGTCCGTTTCCACAAAAAATCCTCGCGGATATGAACGAAATTTAGAAAGTGCTCGAGCACCCGCGAGGGTTTTTCCGTTAGGTGAAGTCTGACCTTATGAAGACAGAATCTATTTTGGATATTATCAGTGCAAAGTTCACGATCTTCAAATGTTACAAAACCGTGCGCCCGATTGGATTTCACATCGGTAAAAATTATGAACTTCCATACAAACAGTCATCCCCACTTAACCCCCATAGGGGAGAAATTTTCAAGAACCTTCTTTATTGCTCAGCTTCGTTATAAAAGGAAGTCTTGTGCAAAATGTCATGCTTCTAAATCCAACTGCGATTGAATTTCACATCAACAAAAATGATGAACTTCCATACAAAATGTCATGCTTCTAAATCCAACTGTTTAGGGACTAACTACATTTATTCAGTTCAATTCAGCCTTTGCCAATAGAAAACAACCGTTTTGTAAGCATGTAGATGCGTACGCATCCGTTCAGACGCGGAAAGCTGAACAGATGCATACGCATCTCCATACAAAACTGGTGTTTTCTATGGACAAAAGCTGAATTGAGCTGAATGAGGGCGAATTTCACCAATGAGATTGAACGCGTTCCGATTCCAATCTTAGAGTAATGGCTCCATCGTTTTATCGATGATTCTGCCAATGTCAAGTTTGTAGGAAACAAATTGTATTCGCTAAGGTTGATCGGTTATACAGCCTTAAGTTAAAACTGGATCTGTTTGAGTACCCTGCAAGGACAACACAATATATTTGTTAGTATTAATCTATTGTTAGTAGCCAGAGAGTACATAGTGATGACGTGATACTTATGCCTTGCGTTATGTATGACCTGTCATGCGTTATTATTAATAAATTATTGAGATCGATTAATATTGTCAGCACATCTAAACCGAGTTCAAGAGCTGTCAGTGTCAAAATTGTTACGGAATATTGACAATGACAGCTGTTAAACTCGGTTTAGAAGTACTGATCGCGTTCAGTTTAATTGGTGAAATCGGCACAGAGTGTAGTCACTCGATTAGGCAGTGCGTTTTGTGTAGTGAATTAATTAATTTAGCATTTTTATTGTTCATGAAACATGGAAGTGAACATGGAAGTTCGATCAGGATTTTTTTCTGTGGTCGCCCAGATTCTAGATGTGTGCAAGGCTAACCTTTTACATGGGACTTAAGACGCTACCGAGCGCACAGTGGCGCCCTCATCGTTAGTTTGGTTATTTCTTTTATTTTAGAATGACCACTTTTTTCCGTTTTAATGATTACAATAAAACTTAACCATATAAAACTACTGTTTATAATAATAATAACGTATAGTCTTGTGGAGTACAACTTAACGTGCTTATTTTCTGCATTTTCTTTTTAACTTAAAAGAAATAACAAAACAAACGATGAGGGCGCCACTGTGCTCTCGGTAGCCTCTTAAACAGAACTGGCGAAATAAGGGAGTCCTACACATCCCCGAGTACCACCTAAGGGAATACAAGCATAAAGTTATATAACACCATATCAGCGTAGATATTTATAGTCCCTTCTATTTGTGAGCACACGAACACGACCCACAAACGTCCATCTTCCGGGAACAATGATAGATTCGTAGCTCCCGGCGGAAGCCATCCGTCTTGTGAATGCTATGAGTTTCCTTGATTTACAATGTATGTACTTCGTAATTGGTGTTTATAGGGCTTTTGGTAGTTTCGTGTTATCCTGGGAGGTGCTATGTCGTTGTAAAACTTAATTTGCTGGTTTTGTGTTCAGTTTATCCTTGCGCTACCGTTTATTGCAGCTTCTGTCCGCGACTTCGTCCGCGTGTTTCTTGTTCCCTCGACCCACCCCGTCGCATTGCATTGTCTGCCCGCGCTAAGGCTTCGTTTTCGCTTAGCGTTCTTTCTGACATTTTTGCTCGGCTGCTAAGGGTCCTAGCGTGATGTTACATAGCCTATAGCCTTCCTCAAAAATTGGGCTATCAAATGCATTCTTCTTCATCACTAGCTGACCCGACAAACGTTGTCTTGTCAAAATTTCAAAATACAAAAAATTCCCACAGAAAATACACTTTCAGTTTTCCCGAATTTTCTTATTTTTCCCGGCAACTTTTCAAACATTTTCTTTCATACAAACCTTGACCTGACAATTACAAACACAACAAAAAAAATATATATATCCAATTTGGTGCAGTCTTTTGGAAGTTATGCGCGTACATACATTTCGGCGATTCATTTTATATATATATATATATTAGGTTGGGGAAAAAGTCTTTTCGCATTGTAGTATGTATGAACTTGTAATAAAATCTCTTTGGCTATACTATTTGTATCTGGCTGGTTTTGGTATCACTGAAAGTTTAAATTTTAAAGAACATAATTCCAAATTCAAATTAGGAAAATGTGTGATTTTCATTTGTTTTTCGTACCGTCAAGATGAGTGAATCTAATGAAGAAATTCGATACATTTTAAAATTTTACTACAAAAAAGGTAAAAATGCAACGCAAGCCGCGAAAAAAAATTGCGATGTTTATGGACCTAGTGTAGTGTCTGTGAGAGTAGCACAAATTTGGTTTAAGCGTTTTCAATCCGGAAATTTTGATGTCAAAGATGCACGTCGCTCTGGTCGCCCTATTACGGATAAAATGGATGCCATTTTTGAAAAAGTGGAGCAAGATCGGCATATCAGTAGTTACGACGTAGCTGAAGAACTGGAAATTGACCACAAAATAGTTTTGGCGCATTTGAAAAAAACTGGGTACACAAAAAAACTCGACATTTGGGTACCTCACGAGCTCACTGAAAGAAACCTAATGAACCGTGTACTCATTTGTGATTCTTTATTACGACGTAATGAAACCGAACCATTTTTGAAGAAGCTGATAACTGGTGATGAAAAGTGGATCACGTATGACAAGAACGTGCGAAAAAGGTCGTGGTCAAAGGCCGGTCAGGCTTCACAGACTGTGGCGAAACCCGGGTTAACTCGCAACAAGGTGATGCTGTGTGTGTGGTGGGATTGGAAGGGCATTATTCATTATGAGCTGTTACCACCAGGCAGGACCATCGATTCTGAACTCTACTGCGAACAACTGATGAGATTAAAGCAAGAAGTTGAGAGAAAGCGGCCGGAATTAATCAACAGAAGGGGTGTGGTTTTTCATCATGATAACGCTAGACCTCACACATCTTTAGCCACTCAGCAAAAATTAAGAGAGTGTGGCTGGGAGGTGTTAATGCATCCGCCGTATAGTTCTGACCATGCACCTTCAGATTTCCACCTGTTTCGGTCTCTTCAGAATTCTTTAGGCAGTGTCAGGTTAACATCACGAGAGGACTGCCAAAACCACTTGTCGCGGTATTTTGACCAGAAGTCCCAAAATTTCTATAGCAATGGGATCATGTCCCTACCTACAAGATGGCAAAAAGTTATCCAACAAAATGGTACCTACATACTTTAGTTAAATGTAAATAAACTATATTAAAAAATGTTTTGAATTTTCTTAAAAAATGCGAAGAAACTTTTTCCCCAATTTATTATATAGAGTAGATAGATTATTACTAAATCTAGTTTGTAAGCTTGCAATTGTACTAACAAATATATCATACGTAATCTGAAATAAATGAGAGAAAAAAAACCTACGTCCGTATCGCCAATAAAAATCCCGAACCTAAAGTTATAAAATCGAAGGACCAAAATTCAGTTCCGAAAGCAAACAGCACATAAAAAGTTAAGACTCAATTTCGAAGGCAAAAAGTTACTGTTACGTGACTCCGGGACATAGTCACCGATTCAATGAAGTCTGTGAAAATGTCTAATTGGGTTAAGATTACCCAAAACCACTACTAAAGCTTGAACTTGAAACTTAATGGTCAAACTTGAAAATAACACTTACCATGACAAAATGTCGCCTGTTGTTCCTGAAGGTATTAGCAGAGCACCCACGTCTCACCAGTTGTTAAAGATTCAAGTTATAGGGCCGAGCTAATTAACATGTAAATAGGGTACAAAGTCAGAATCCAGGCTTCTATTAAATGCTTCCTAATGTAAATGTAAATACCCAATAACAATTTGCCCAACCCGAGGATCAAGCCAAAACCTCTTAAGTCACATCTGCGACTACAAGACCATCGAAACAGTCTAATCAAATATTAAGCAAAATTTAAATATAGGCCATTGTCGCCTTCATGTCAAAGGTCGTATGCACAAGATAAACTGAGATTTTATCTCGAGAAGTCTAGACTTTTGAACAGTTATGTCTAAACAACTGTATACATATAGGATTTAAAATCGTGTCTGTATTGCCGCCTATGTAAATGTCATGGCAAGACCAGTCACTGCAGTCACTTCGCCATCAGACAGGATTTGTTGGTATTTATTTCTACGAGTTATCAAGAACCGCTATAAAGTTTGGTCTTTTACGGTTAAAATCCCAGAGAAGCCTTACGAAACCCCCGCAGAAACTCTAAATCCACCATACATTACTCTTGGTTTCCTTATCCGAATTTATTTGTCGTCGGTGCAGCACGTCACTTTTAAATATATCTGTGAGCTATTATCTCGAAATTCTCTTCCTTCATATCACCTCTGAGGCATAATACATACCGCTTTTAATCGTGTTAAAAAATAATTTCAGTGTAGCTGATACTGCTGTAGTGTAGTTGTGCCTTTGTTGCAAAAAAGGCACAACAGCTCATTTTTAAATTTATAGGAGAGGACTTTTAAGCATTTTACGCATTTATTATATTGCCTTATTACTGGATTACTATTTGTAGTAGGTTTAAATTGCTTTTGCTATAGTATCACGTAAAAAACTTATTTTGAATTATTAAAAGAAATCCTTTTAGATTTTGCAGGTTTGGCTATATGTGCCTTTGTTGTACCGAAGGTGCGATATGATGACCTTGCCGGTTATTTTAGAATCTATACAGCTCACGCCTTCTTCCCATGGGAGTAAGCGCCTATGCGGAAACTCCAGAACGCCATCTGCTACGATCCTAACATATTCCTTTAGCTTCGTTTCAGTTCATTCGAGTACATCTGGAATCAAAGCTCTTTTAACACACTTTTCACATTTCTATATCCTCCGTGTGACCTTGACCTACATTTACACAGACAATTTTCCTTATCGACGTTAAGTCCACGAAAAACCCGGGTTCCCTGAAAACACGGTTCCTTGATAAAAGAAGATTTTACAGGATTTTACGAATTTCTCAGTAGCAGCACGAAGTTGGGAGTTGTGCACCGGTTTATGGCTATACGCTCTCCCCCTGATACATAAGACAACATAACTGGCTGGGATTTGAATATATTCAATACCAGTGTTTCTCGGCTTAAGCATTTGTTGGTAAAAACCTTCTTTATGACAGAGTAATCGTTTGCGTCTAAATTATTTTATTTTTTAGTATATATGAGTTTATTTGCAGATACATGCTGCTCTCCAAAGCTGCGACATTGGATGAAACTCCACACCAAATGAAAACTTATATATCTACTAACACTAGTATTTAAGATCATTGTTACTAACACTATCATTCGTGGATCTTTGACAGTCGTTACGGGTCGTCAGAAGCCCGAAAGTCGGACAACCAGTCTTACCAAGGGGTATCGTATTACCCAGTAACTGGGTTGTGGAGGTCAGATAGGCAGTCCCTCCATGTAAAATACTGGTCTTCAGCTGCATCCGGTTAGACTGGAAGCCGACCCCAACATATTTGGGAAAAGGCTAGGCAGAGTGATTGATTGTTACTATCACTAGGGCCGTAGTCCGAAATAAATGATAAAATATAATAATAATAAGTCAATCGTGTACTATTTATTTCCCAATTTATGTTATAGGTACATATTTTGTCATCATCATTCTCCTGCCCTTAGCCCAATTTTTTGAGGTCGTCATAACATGTCCTTTTTCCATAATTCTCTATTAGTTGTCATCTCGGTATTCACCTCCTTTCTAGCCATATTAGCTTACACACAGTCCATCCATCGTTTCTTTGGTCTTCTCCTTTTTGGACTCTTGTAGCCATCGACATTCATATACTCAAAATTTTCCTCTCGACATTTTCCTCATTCCTCAGCATCACAACTTTTCAGTCACCCCGGTACAACTTTCAGACTTCCTCTTGTGTACTCATTTCTTACTCTGCCAATTCGTGTAACACCACACATCCCTCCTCAGTTGCATGCGATTGCCTTTCATTCATCCCTTTTGTGGCCTAACATTCTGATCCATAGGTCTAACCATTGTTTTATATATCATCCCCTCAAATTTAAGGGGAATGTGGGAGTCGCAGATTGTACCTGTGACTTGCGGCCATTTCATCCATCCAATGTTAATTATGTGCTTAACCATCCTATCTACTCGCTTTACACGAGTGAACCGAGATACCGAAAGTCGCAGCAGACTGGGAGAAGCGCGCCATCAACCGCTATAGCTCAAGAACTGAAGATACAGCCGAAATCGCAGAACATATATTCAGTTTCGGTTCTGCTGATTTTCAAGTCAACATTCTCCAGCATCTGTTACCATTTCTCCAATCTTCTCTGGATCTCAGGTTCATCTTCACAGACAAGAACAATGTCATCGGCAATCTTCATGCTCCAGGGTGCCTCTTCCTGTATGTTCGACGTCAGAGCGTCCATAATCAACAGGAAGATGTAAGAACTTAAAGCCGACCCTTGGTGCAAGCCTACAGCCGCACTGAACTCGTCGCAGCCGAGCACGATACGTATGGGTACTTATTATGTACCGACCCTTATTTCCGTTTTTATTTTTAGTGTTTATCAGTGGAAACTTGTAAATGGCCTTCAATTCCATCCTGTTTAAGAACAGTGTATAAGTTAGCTGTAAGTTTCGCGAATAGAATAGAATAAAATCAAAGTGGAGCCAATTCATGACAGCACTGTTTGCAAATCAATCATGTCAAATCCAGGGTAATTTTCTGCTCCTAATTTCTACTTCCAGCTGGACAGAGTACTCCAGTCTTCAAACTTACATAGTAAGAACTTTATCTTTATCAGTCACGTACTCAACAATCTTGTACCCACGTACCGAGATTATCTTGAAGTGTTGGCAAAAAAACGAAAAAGTATTAAGTTTTTGCAATGTCTGCTAAAGAAAACAAAGTTGTGTACGTGACGTGACCTCTAAAGGAACTTTGTGCTCAGTTTTTAAATCGGATAACGGTCCGTGTTTAACGGGGTTTGGAATAAAATAAGATTGTGTAACTGTATCAGACTTATTGATTGTATGGACCAAATCACACAACTGCTGAGGAGTAATAAGCGCCTCTTATAAAACTATAGCTACTTATAATGGCTGCGGGCTGTGCACATAGTCATCAACATCCTCTTGCCAAAAGGCACTCCCTCACCAAGAGCATTCGCTTGTCCTGCAACCTTTACCTGCGACCTAGCCGTGTCACAATTTCCCAACCTATAAAAATCTGCTTAATAAATATAATCTAATGAGCCTGAAGTCTAGACGTTTATATCTAGAAATTATGTTTCTTTTCGATTTATGCTATAACAGGTATAATTGCTCTGACATTACTAATAAAATATGCTACTATGTCCCAAGAACTGTTATTAGACGAGAGGTGCGCGCACGTCCTCTTTTTGCTGTGTCCCATTGCCGCACCAATGCTGGTTTGCGGGCGCCTCTACGTCGCTTGTGCCAAAACTATAATGATTTTTGTTCAGAAACTACAGAATTAGATTTATTCTCAGTGTCAGCAAATAGATTTCGTTCTGCTTTGATTATGAAACTTAAGGATTCCGATGTATAGTTATTTGAACAGTCTTGTAGTCTTACTCGCATAGATTGTTCATTAGTAAAGTTATATGAATTGTATATGCTGTGGATAACGTTGTGAGTTTCACATTTATATAATATCTTTGTTTATATTACTTGCGCAGATATAATGTGTTACTGTTTGTTTGTCCCAAATAAATAAATAAATAAATACTTCTACCTATTTAATTACATGCATTAACCTATCCTGTTGGTTTCAATGATCTCTCTCCACTACCTAGCAGCTAACGGGCTGCGCAGTCTACTTGCAAAGCCCTAGCCGCTACAGTGGAATCTTGGATTGTTACATAACAAGCGAATGCTCTCGGTGAGGGAGCACCTTTATACCAGTTTATTTGAAGTCCATTTGCATCTCTTCTTCTTCGATACATCAGTATTCACCCCTTTTCTAGCTTTACTATCTTTCACACTATTCATCCATCGTTTTTTCGGTCATACTCTACTATTATAGCCATCCATATTCCTAATGAGTAACCTGTCCTGATTGTTAAGTACGTGAACAGCTGTACTCGAATAAAACAATACTGAAAATAGGTTAAAGCTCTCATTCATGGCCTAATTATCCGAATTTACGTATGCACCCAGTATTTCGGTAATAAACAGGGGTCTCAATCGAATTACGTGAGTTGAATAAAGTTCTGCTATATGCTAATGAGTCTGTCAAGAGAAAGACCTGTTATTCGAACTAGTCTGAAATATAACAATACGCAGATTGGATTAGAATTTAAGTTCGTAACTTACGTACACAATAGCCACAATAGTCAAAGCTTATTGTATTTATTCATTGAGCGCTATGAAAAAGAGCTTGAGCTACATGTTCAATGTTGACTCAGTCATGCGTATGCCTTCTGACGAGACTGTTCTATTTAAAGCGATATAACGTCCTTTAACAGACAAACACCTAGTTCCGAATCTAGAAACTATGACGAGAAGATAATTACGAGGATGACCAGTTACTTATATACCTATATATTAAAAAAGGTTTTACGGAAACAAAAATTACTTATATACAACTTCCCAAATTGTATCACACAGAATACAATCAATCAACTAACTAACTTACTTATTTATACAAATGAAACCAACCATCCCTAATAATACTTTCTTTCCGAGCTTCGAAAAAGTCACAAACTTTGATCCCTAAGGGTACGAAGAACGATACAAACAAGCAATCAATACCCTGACCTTTTGCTTAGGGCTGCTTACTAAAGTAAGCCGGACAAGCAAAGTCAAGTTGCAGCTATTGTTGTCGCACTGAAAAGAAATTGAATCAAAAAAGGTTATGGTTGGAAAAGTCCTCGTTTTAAGGGCTGATTAGAACGGAATTTGTTTATTAAAAAGTCCTTCGCATCTTCGTCAATGCACCTTTCACATCTGCAATAAAATAAATGTTCATTGAGTCCTAACCGAGCAGTCAGCCACCAGCTTGCAGCATTTTTATTATAGCATGAACTATTATGTCTGGCATTGTAAATCATGCTGATGCGATACAAGAAAAAATAGCTTTTATTTGGCTGTTATTAGAATCAATTCGGCTTAGAATAAATTATTAGTTCTGATACAGGACGATGAGTGATGTGTTGTGTTAGCTATACCACATGTGCAAAATTTGCGTGATTTTCCATCAACAACACGAAAGAATTTCTCAACAGCAGAAAATACCAATGATGGTTACATCTATCTGAAGAGTTTGTTTTTTGTTTATAGTATGTATGAACGCGCTAATCTCTGGAACTACCAGTCGGATTTGAAAAATAATTTTTGCATTTGACAGCCCAATTCTCGAGAAAGGCTATAGGCTATTTAATATCACGCTAAGACCCTTAGGAGCCGAACAAAAAGTCAAAGAAAACCGGCCAAGAGCGAGGCGCACCAAGGGATCCATACTATCAAAAAAAAAAGTGTGCTATTTAGAGACATCGTTTTATTTTTCCTGTAATCTTTACATAAACTTGTATAACATTGAATAATTTCAAATTTTTCTCTATGCAAACTTTGGAGTTAGGGCGGGGTGTATTTTTTTACATTTTTCATCGAAAAGTCAAAAGCTATTCGGCCTAAACAAAAAGAAAAATAGGTTTGAAAATGTGCAAACAGCGCTCTTTCATATGATACTCCACATGCCCTAGTAGCCCCACTTCGAATTTTTAAGGCGACCCCTTTCAGTCCCCGTTGTAAAAAATACGAGTACATATATATATTTTTTTATTTCTTTCTTATTTGCAAAATAATTGGGCAAACGTCATCTAAAACTATTTCAAAATTCAAGTTGATAGCATTAGAAGTTTTCGAGATATCCAGCTGTGACAGACAGACTGGGTCGCACCATAAGGGTTCCTTTTTACCATTTTGGTACGGAACCCTAAAAAGTCAAAAGAACGCTACGCGAAAACGCAGTAATACTGATATGACTACCGCGGGCAGGCAATGCGATGCGACGGGATGCATGCGATGCGACGGGGGACAAGAAATTTCATGCGGTCGAAGTCGCGGGAAGAAGCTACTTTAAAATAAAAAAACGTACACATCGCTCAAAGTCACAACTTGCCAACCCTGGCTCTGCAGTAAGTTAAACAAGCCAAAACTTGTCTACGTCAGATAGTTTGCAGAATTAAGACGCTACCGAGCGCGCAGTGGCGCCCTCATCGTTTGTTATGTTATTTCTTTTAATTAAAAAAAAAATGCAGAAAATAAGCACGTTAAGTTGTACTCCACAAGACTATACGTTATTATTATTATAAACAGTAGTTTTATATTGTTAAGTTTTATAATAAGTCAATCAATCTGCAATCAATCTGCCTAGCCTTTTCCCAACTATGTTTGGGGTCGGCTTCCAGTCCAACCGGATGCAGCTGAATACCAGTATTTTACATGGAGCGACTGCCTATCTGACCTCCACAACCCAGTTACTGGGTAATAAGATACCCCTTGGTAAGACTGGTTGTCAGACTTTCGGGCTTCTGACGACCCGTAACGACTGTCAAAGATCCTCGAATGACAGCCGGGACCAACGGCTTAACGTGCTTTCCGAGGCACGGAGGAGTCTCGGTATGAAAAGATGGTCACCCATCCACAGACCAACCCCGGCAAGCGTAGCTTAACCTGATGGATCGACCCGTACGGCTGTTATTACTTAGCCACGAGCTCCTCAAGTTTTATAATAAGTAATCGTTGAAAACGGAAAAAGTGGCCACCATTTCCCGTTTTAATGATTACAATAAAACTCAACAATATAAAACTACTTTTTATAATAATAATAATAACGTATAGTATTGTGGAGTACAACTTAACGTGCTTATTTTCTGCATTTTCTTTTTAAATTAAAAGAAATAACAAAACAAACGATGAGGGCGCCACTGTGCGCTCGGTAGCCTCTTAAAGCAACGAATAGCGCTACAATCCTGAAACTGCTAGGAGTTGCCAAATTACTAAGAGACGTGTCTGCTAAATTGTTTATGAATGTATATCAGTACACTGAATATGTGACTTCAGAAATATAGTCTTTATATTCCTTTTGGTTTGACAATCACGGGTGATTGGTAGTTGCTGGATAAAAGTAACCGAGGATTGATTTAAATAGGCCTGTGTCTAGGTATACCAGACAGGCTGAGGACGAAGACGCGATCGGTCAATATTTTTAAAATCTGATCTCACCTAGGGGTATGACTTACTGAGCCTTCCAAAAGCTACGCTCCAATCCTCATGGCAAGAACAGTGGAATATCACTGGCAGGAAAAAGGGCAGGTTTTACTATGCAGTACAACCAATAATAAAACGAAAACCTTGGTTCTACAGCTACAAAAAAGTCTCCAAAACAATTATATCCGTCCTTTGTAGAATTCGCTTAGGTTTTTGTGTTGTACTCCGGTTTTTTTGCAAAAAATTCGTGTTCGAGACTCCTCTCTCTGTGAGTGCGGGTTGGAAGGGGGCACTCTGGACCACATCTTCTTCGAATGCTCAAGCAACGTTCCACCTTTAGATTTATATAGGCGCCTCCCAAAATTTAAGATCCCTCTTCCGATTAATTTCCCCTCGCTACTAACGTATTCCTCCCCAGATCTGCTTGTGGCGCTGATGACCTTCATCCGTCACAATAACATAAAATTATAAATTATTCTGTATGTGTGGGTGTGGTATGCATGCGTATATATATATTTTATGTGTTAACAGTTATAAGTAATATATATTTATTTTTATTTTTTTGTTTGTTTCAGTCCCGTACTAACTCAGCAATATCTACATGGTGTACAACTGTATCAGTCAAAGAAATTTTATTTGTCTATAACATACTTTTATTTTTTTTTTCTTCCATGAACTTGTTTTTTTAGTTCTCTTTAGACACTGGCAGAATAGTCAACATCGGCTTTACTTGCCATTTATTAAAAATAGAATAGAACAGAAGTTGATTTTCGTTCTTGTTCTTGTTGGGGTGTCGGCGGCGTGCTACTGCCGTGAAGAGTGCAACAACAATTTTACCGGAACGACACTCCGCGAACAAATTTATATAGTGGACTGTATTTTGGGAGGCTTCTCCGATTCCAAGGAAACTTGACAAAATAAAATAATTTTACTTGCTGCTTAGAACAAGGACTAGTTAAGTGTTTTTATTCCCACACATACATGTGTCAAAAATGACAACAGAACAAGTGTCATATGACTGTCAAAAGGACAGTAAATACGGTGTTACAATATGAAAATATTAACTTAAATTTTGAGCTTGCACCAGTTGTATACAAGCGTCATTTTACGTAAGTTCTTGTTTCTAGAACGAAATTCAATTTAATTTTTTGTATAATCACAATTTAATATGATTACATCTTCGACTATCACATCTAAGTGTGATATAACATGATTTGACTTCTATTCTATAAATATGATTGGAATTTGAACCAATCTAAGGCTGGACATCATCTAACTGGCCTGCCTGGTAGGCGCAACACGTTTTCTTCTTCCGTTCTCCCCTGTCAACCCCCGCTATCATTCACTCCCTTCTCTTTCATATCATTCCTCACACTATCCATCAATCGTTCCTTTGGCCTTGCTCTCTCTCTCCACCCATCAACACTCTTACCTCTTTATATTCATCACTCTTTAAGTCACATGCGTTTCCTCCCTCCTCATCACATGCCCATACCAAATCAAACGATTTCCTTTCAACTTTATAAAATGAGATACGACAGCAGATTAAAATTGATCAGGTTCTAGAAACCGGAGAGAATATCGACATAAGTTTAAATAAATTATAAACATACTATAATCTAGATCGATCCAACGAACGCTCTAATATTTGAAAAGCGACCACTGACTGGGACAGTGGGCTTTTAGAGGATGACTTGCTATTCTCGCTTTTGAATCCCGGGATATCCGTTGTCTGTATAAAACGGAACGCTAGTTTTTCTATACCTGGCAAAGAATTGGCAACCCCTTTAGGGGATTATGTCAATGTTCTATACTTATTTGCGGGGTAATTGTGTAACACACTCACAGTCACAATCCCAATGCGATTCATTTTTCCAATTGAACAATATTCATTGCGGTTTTTTTACGTTGTCGAACAGACGGTTTTTTCAAGCAATGCATTGTGAACTTCCTTCAAAATCCTATTAAAAGCACAATCATCATTCTCTTGCCCTAATTCCAATTTATTTGGCATAGATGCAGCATAATATCTTCTATTTCCAAACATTTCTATTAGCTGTCTGTCATTCACACCGATTAGTAATATCTGTCTGGAGCGGTTAGTATGGCAATATGCCACGACTAGCCAGTAAGTACTAATTGCTAATTAGCAACCTTGATTCCCAAAGTGATGCTGTACTCGCTAGATGAACACGCCATTTCGCAGCTAATTACCTCACGTTTTGATTCGCTAAGCAAGTAATCTATTGCCAAGTAAGAACAAATTAGCATTTCTGGGAACCATCAACATGTATACGAGGTCGAACATTTGTGGAGAATAGGTGTAGGCCGGGAGTATAATTCCGATTTTCTTGTCCGATTGTAGGCAATCGGAAGGAATCAATGGGTGAGTAGTGTTTCGGGTTTTTGAATCGAAAGAGGGATACGTGTTTTAAAAAGGTCTTAATCCAATAAACAACAGTAATTCAAGCAAGAGGACCATCACCAAAATTGCGTAACACGCTTTCTATCGCAAAATCCGAAGGATTTATAAAGAAATTCCAAAACCATTGCTTAATTATTTTTTTTTAAATCCGCCTGCTCGACAGCGTAATCGCAATGAATATTGTCGAATCGCCAAAATGAATGGCATTGCCATTGTAGGTAAGTGTGTTACACAATTACCCCGTAGTTATTGATAGCATTATTTTTTATTTATTTTGGTTATTAAATTAAAACGCAAATTAGGCCTGCAGGCTTAGCACGAGCACCGTAGAGAAGCGTCTTGTCGACGGAAGAGTAGACAAAAATGACGTTACCGTGTAGACAGTACGACGGGAACAAAGTACAAAGAGTCAACTGCGCTTTTACGAAATTCACTTTTTTACATAATCCGACTCAGAATTATATGAAGCAATGGATTAGAAATTTGCTTTAAAATGATTCAGATTCCGATTCATAATGTGTTACACAATTAGGGTGCAGGTCGACCGAGCTCAGCCCGGGTGAAAATAGAGAAAACGATTGTTTTATCCCAGATATATGAGACCTAGCTAGATCGATTTTCCGCCCCCGTAAAGGTAAACCCGTACCCAAGTTTCTTCGAAATAGTTCGAGCCATTTTCGAGGACGTGATTACAATTAATATATACAAAATATTGCTCATTTAATAGTAATAAGATAAACTCAGTCTAATCTTTGCTTTAATTTTATTCAGGTTTTGACATTTAAGTTCCTTTCATGTGCCTAATTGAAATAAGTACCTACTTTCACATTGAAGTAAATAATACAGTCAATATGCCACATCGAGGTTTTTGAAAAGTTTCAAGTTTGTATAGCGCCATCTCTGTCACCCATACCAAAATAAAATCTGCCTAGCCTTTTCCCAACTATGTTGGGGTCGGTTTCTAGTCTAACCAAATGCAGCTAAATACCAGTATTTTACTTGGAGCGACTGCCTATCTGACCTCCACACCCAGTTACTGGGTAATACGATACTAAGGGGTATCGACCAACGGCTTAACGTGCTATCCGAGGCCACCCATCCACAGACCAACCCCGGCAAGCGTAGCTTAACCTGATGGATCGAACCGTGCGGCTGTTATCTTCTTCCAACCATCTCTATCAGCGGTCATCTAAGTATTCTCCCCTTTCTGTAGCCATCATCTGTCACACTATCCATCTTCCATTCATTAGTCTGCCCATCTCTCCAAAATAAATAAAAGATATGGTCCGTGGGGTTACTACTGCCAAACAGCTCGCTACTTGCTGCCCTGCGAGTTTATAAAATATATTACTATTATTGTATATACGAGGAGCTCGTGGCTAAGTAATAACAGCCGCACGGGTCCATCTATCAGGTTAAGCTCCGCTTGCCGCGGTTGGTCCGTGGATGGGTGACCATCTTTTCATACCGAGATTCCTCCGTGCCTCGGAAAGCACGTTAAGCCGTTGGTCCCGGCTGTCATTCGAGGATCTTTGGCAGTCGTTACGGGTCGTCAGAAGCCCGAAAGTCTGACAGCCAGTCTTACCAAGGGGTATCGTATTACCCAGTAACTGGGTTGTGGAGGTCAGATAGGCAGTCGCTCCATGTAAAATACTGGTATTCAGCTGCATCCGGTTAGACTGGAAGCCGACCCCAACATAGTTGGGAAAAGGCTAGGCAGAAAGATATTACTATTATCTAGTATACAGTACTTTACAGGTGGAGTTTACTTTTGAAACTGGGCAGGAAGGAATGGCTGGGGGCCAACCACCACCTCTTGAAGCAGTATTATTTTAATATTACTTCAGTGTGAGAACGAGATGGAGCTATACAGGTCGTCTAGCTCCATCACTTTCCCACACTTAAATAAGATTAAAATAAGAGGTGGTGGTCTAGCTCCTGGAGCTACCTTATTAACTGTTGTACTTACAGGAAAACATCTTTAGTAGACTGCCCTTAACATTTTGAGTAATTACTAATTACTAAATGCATTCATTCATTTTGACAGGCCAGCTGGCGTGGTTGGTTAAGATACCACCTATCACGTCGCAGGTCGTGGGTTCGATTCCCATCCAGGACAAACATTTGTGTGCATGAACATGTCTGTTTGTTCTGAGTCTGGGTGTAATTATCTATATAAGTATGTATTTACAAAAAAAAAGTAGTGTATGTAGTTTATCAGTTATCTGGTTTCCATAGTACAAGCTCTGCTTAGTTTGGGATCAGATGACCGTGTGTGAATCCCAGTTTATTATAATATTATTCTTATTATTCACAGATTTTGGAAAAATTGTACAGTCAGCGAGAAAATCGACAATTCTCACGTTTTATTTTTATGATGCCAATCGACGCAGTTTCGAAGAAGGAAATACTTTTCTGGACCAACTGAGGTTACGAGTAATAGAAAAGCATCAAATCACAAAAAATATAGCACACTGCATACGTATAAAAAAATCCAGCCTTTACGTATATATCGGCCACGTGTATCAGCAGAGAGAATAGCTATCGATCCTTCGATTGCGCTCTAAAGTTAGAAACAGGCGCTGACAATTAGGACACGACACAATATGTAGCTTTCAGCAGACAAGCGAGATTCGAGAATATTGGTCGTGGCTGTTGTCTTCGAAATGAATGCCTCCTGTGAAAAGTAGGACAGTGCACAAGCAAACATATTGCTTCCTTTTATTGCAGCCAAAACAAGTAAATAACTTAATCGCGAACATTACAAATGGGTCAGAAAACGAAGGGTACGTTTTCTGACCCATTTTTTACGTGGCTGGCAAATTGTAGTGCCACATACAAATTGATTTGAGTTGGATTATTTTTGAAAAATTAATGCCCTGAATCAAGATGTTAAATCACCTTGGAAACGTTTTTTATTTGACGATTGGGGTTATTCTTAATTGCTGGAAAAGTGGTGAGATGTGAAGTTGAAACCTTATGTCTTATAACAGATGAATGTGTACAGCACCGGCCCTAGGGTAGGAACGAGTGGAGCGGTCGCTCTAGGCGCCAGATAGCAGGGGCGCCAAAAAGCCGTGAACATCAGGATGACGAGTGTACGTCAAAAACCAGTGATTCTATACACATGAAAGCAATGTTCATAAAATCAAAGGAATGGAATGAAAGGCATGAAAGGAATGTGCGTAAAATTTAAAGCAATGTGCTTTTTTAAAACTAGAGTTATTTAAAAAAAGTTAGTGAGCCGCCAGCCTGATATCAGAATGACGTGTGTATTTTTAATCTGAGCAAATTACTTATTATCTAAGTATGAAAACATTAGCGTAGCAATGTTCCGGCAATTTTCACAAAAAGCCAAATGCGCAAAATAATTTAAAAAAAACCTATTCACCACTCGATTCACGTGGCTTAAACCTCTTTTATTATTCCTAATAAGGGCTAATATCCTGTGTGGGACAGTTTCAGTCTATAGTATGAATAAATGATTCCGAACGAAAATTATAGTTATGAAACTCGAAAAAAAAAAGGTAAAAAATGACGTTTGGAAAAAGTGACGTTTCGCGCGACTGATTGTATTGTGTATTACTGTAATCTGTGCCGTCTTTTTGAATTAAAATTACGTGTTTTTGTGTCTAAACGACGGTAAGGATCACCACACACTGAGAATCGATGCGGCACGCAGTTTTATACAAAATATAACTTTATTTACTACACAAAAAGATACACATTTTAGTGACTCGTATCTGCGTCGCGTCGCGTCGCGTCACGGTGTTAGTTGACCCTTAGTGGATGTACCTAGTCTTGCCATAAATATTGTCACAAAGAAAAAAACAAATTATTGCGAATAATATTTATTACTTTTACAGTGTGTTACATAAATATAAAACAATTTAAAATATAAAAAGCTTATTCGAAGTGGTCTCCATTGGCTGCAATACAGTCCTTTAAACGTTGAGGTCAGTTATCAATAGAAGCACGCACTCTTTCCATGGGAAAATTCTTCACTGCCAATCGTATGGATTGTTTTAGGGACTCCAAATTACCATGGCGTTTAGAGCAAGGCGTACTCTCTAAAACTGACCATAAATCATAATCCAGCGGATTAAGATCGGGACTAGACGACGACGGCCAGTCTTCAGTTCTGATGAAGTCCGAAACGTTCACTTCCAACCAAGACTGCGTGGACCGAGCTTTATGACCCGGCGCCGAGTCTTGTTGGAAGGACCATACTTGGTTATTGAACATGGTGTTGTTAAGGGGCTTAACTACCTTCTCAAGAATGGTATCTTGATACACTTGTGCCGATGTTTTGATACCTTTTTCACAAAAATATGGCTCAGTCACTCCTTCATAGCTAACACCCCACCAAACCATCACTGAAGTCGGATAATGCCCACGTTGCACTCTGTCGACTAATTGGGAAGCTTCCTTAGAGCTTTGAGCATAAATACGGTCATTTTGTTTGTTAAAATGTTGCTCAATTGTAAAGATTTTCTCATTCGTAAACAAAATTTTTCTGTGACCTCCCTTTGCGTACCGCTTCAGTAGTTGTTTCGATTTTACCACTCTATTCTTTTTTAAATTATCAGTTAAAAAATGACCAGTGCGTCTCTTATAGGCTGCAAGTCCTAAGTCATCTTTTAAAATACGCGATATGGTTCTGGGTGCTATCTTCATTTCCAGAGATAAAATCTTTTGCTTTCAGACAGGATTTCTTCGAATTCTTTCCCTTACTGCTTTGACCACCTTTTTCGTACGAACACTACGTGGACGGCCAGATCTTTTTCTGTCACAAACAGAGGAGGTCTCATTGTACGTATTAATAGCCCGGTACACAAACATTTGACTAATACCAAGCGTATGGAGAGTTTTAAAAATTGCATATGGCTCCATACCAACTTTGTGTAATGCAATCACAGCGATTCGGTTCTCTTTATCACCTCACCCCATTTTAATATAATAATAATAAAATTTAAATTTAATAATATTTAAATTTAATATAATAGTAATATTGTACAATGTATTGGCGCCAAAATTAGAAAACTCAATGAACAATCGTATAAAAATGACAGATTCCAAATTCAAATATAATATCTTTCTTATTTTTAATTGTAACAGTATTTATAGCCAGACTGTATATTCATTTATAACGAGAAGTTCTAATTATTACATCGTTTTAGCTAATATTTGCACGAAATAACATCATAACATCATAATTACATTATTTTTGGGTAAAAAATGTTACGTAAACCAACAAACGACACTTTCGGTCAGCTCTAGGTTGACTGATGCTTTAACAGAGAGATGGGTCGTCGACGTGTTTAATGTCGTTCGCAACTAGGTGATTTCGTCGACTAGTTGACGTGTGTAACTCTTTAGAATTTAGAACTTTAAGCGACGGCCTCGCGAGGCGTTTGTGTTTTTTTTTTTGCAACGCATCCTCATAATAAAAACCGCGCGGCCAGTCCGTCCCCACTAACCAGAGCCGCGAGGCTTTCTTTGAAGTAAACCGAGGGCCGCGCGGCCAGCCTCGCTCACGTACACACAACAGGAGGCTCGGCCACGCAGCTTGGCCTCACGGCGGGCGCCGCGCGGCCCTAGTGGGGACGCGCCTTTAGACTGACGGTTTCGTCGTGGCGACGCACTATGGTTCGTGTAGAACATGCTAGCTGGACAAAAACAACTCTTCAATTCCTAGTAGTTAATTACTAATATGAACTCATTAAGCCCTATACATTAAGGAATACACCTATTAATTTTCGTAACTACCCTCATTAGGACCGTCATTAAGGTAAGTATATAAAGTGTTGATAATTCAAAATGCATTAATTTGCATTTTTACACCATAGTTGATAACAGTGTCACTAAAAGAAATTTGTGATAGTGTTTTTGTTTTAGTTATTTTTTATTACAGGAACTTCATTCTTTAATTTTTATTAAATTAAATGTTTAGATAAAAGTGGACTTTTTCACCCATACATTTTAATTCAATGGTCAAAATATGTCCACTCATGTCCACTCTGTAGAATAAATTATTTAAAAAAAAAATTATTAAAAAATATTGTGTTTTTATTTGACTACACCTGCTCAAACGACCAATGGTCCTAAAAAAAGTATTAAGACCCTTATATCTATGCTTAATAACCTCATTTATGAATAAAATTCGAAACAAATAATTTTATCCAGCTAGCTTGTATTGTACTACACGAACCATAGTGCGACGGACGACTATTTCTTCTACGTAACGCTACAATTTCGCGTATTGTACTATGAAATATAATTATTATTATTTAACGAACCTGGGGCACAATAACATTAGCCACAAATGAATGCATTTCAAATCAAAACAAAATTATTACTAGGTATGCAACCGCAGGTGCACGTCACTCTTTCGCACTCGCCAAATATCTTATTGGCATCCTTCTTCTACATTTAATACCAAAATAATAAGCTTAAATCTCTCGTGACTCGTTATCGTGTTCATTGAAATATCAACGCTCGCTCTTCCTGATATAAATACTAATTTAATACAGCACTAATTAGAGCTACTTAATTTAATCCAATAAATAAGTGTTGATGTTTGCAATAAAAGTATTTTTTTAAAACCGAAGTAGAATTCACGTGAAGTGAAAGCATCGACCAAAGGACGCCGATAGACAATCTCGCTCTACCGTGATCAACGGCTAGGGCCGGCGCTGAATGTGTACTTGAACAGGTTTGTTTACAGTTTCATCAAAAGTTTAGGAACAGTTTATTGCTTTAAGTCTAGATTCGGTTGCTTACAAATTTAAGCAGCATATTCTCAATCCTGAAAATATCAATGACCTATCAAATTTACAATGAAAATACTTGGCACTTGATATAGCACGTCTGGTCTGAATATTTGTCGATGCAGTAATCCGAAATGTAAATAGCGTCCCAGAATAACATTTATTACTCAATACTGCAATCTACAAATTGTGTATTGGGTTCATGAGTGCTCATTCATACAGGTTCTGGTTAAAGAAAGCACTTGGGAGTATGTAAAGGCAGGGAAATGAATTGTTTACCAAATTGATTACCAACTGAAATTGCTCGTGTAGAGGAACTCTGACGCACACATTTTATATTCGATTGGACTTGCATGCGCTGCGAATCTCAGTTGTCCCGTACCCTTCGATAAGCGCGTCTGTTGAATGTTGCAGGTTGGTGAATATCACATAATAATATCTTCGGTTTTTTGGTTCTATAGGTATACGAGTATCCCTTCTCTAATTAAAATAATTTATGTAAACAAAGAGGATAACAGATCAAAAATATATATTTTAATGGTAATTCACAAATATGGCGAAAACAGGTTAAATCTTTAAGTACCGATTTTAGAAATAATAATTTAAAAATTATCATACCGTAATGATTTTTATTTTGTTTTTATTTAAGATGGGTATGCTCTTGACTCTAGTCTAGGTCGGACGCGACCAACGCGACAGAGACAGAGTCGACGATGGAGTGAGCTTACCCAGAAGAAGCCTGTTCACTCTAACTTTGAATAGATTAGGGTTGTATGCGCTCGGAAACACAGACGCAGGTAGTGAGTTCCACTCTTTTGACATTTGTAAACGCTAAATTTCAGGTTGCAAAAAATATATTAAAAAAGAGATTTTCTGGTATAAAATATTTTATGATACTGGTAACACTGCATGAGTTCCAAACGTTTTCAACATTTTCATTTTCATAGGTACCGTAAAAGTAGAAGATGAAATGTCAATGAGTCGAGCATTATTTTATTTCCCCTTACCCCTTTTACCTCGATAAATCAAATAGGGATTCAGAGAGGATGTCACTTTTCATATTACGTGATTAATATTAGTAAATTAATCACGTAATATGAAAAGTGATATCTAATTGATATGTAATGTATTCTATATTGAGTGATGTATCAATACAGACTGTGTACCTAATCCTATTGGAAGGATTACGTTGAGATCCTCAATATGAGCGGTGCGTGATTAATATGGAAATACTAAGATTATGTCGTTGAAGAGTAATCTGTTCGAGTTTTAAGGCCCGTCCTCCCTAAAATACGGCGAAACTAAGTAACTTTGTGTCCATTTTTTACAGTAACTATAGCATATTTTTGATAGAAAAAAATATATAATAATCTACAATACATAAGAAGTGATTTCATGTGTCCAGAAATCTGCTTTAGTTTATATAACTAAAGAAAAAAAAAGGTAAACCCAGGTCTATTTTTTCTAGTTTTTACCATATTACTCCTACAATTTTCATTAAAAGTGTTCATAAATTTACACAGTTCTCTACAAAATAATAAGAAATGATTTCATGTCATTACTTTTTTAAAATTATTTTTATTTGATTTTAAATTAATTTACAAAGCAAATCATTAGCGGCAAATTTATGCTGCGCCCCGCTCTCGCCCAAAATCTCAGTGCGGGGCGAGACGTGATGCTGGACGGACCTGTGCCGCGTTGTGTGACGACCTCCTCGCTTCGATAAACATTGTTTTTTTTGTGAACAGTGTAGCCACACGGACAGAGTTTCATTTAATTTTTGGTATCTTACCTACCTTATACGTGACTATATTTTTTTTTGTGTGAATACATCCTTTACTTTGTTAATATTAGTGTATTCAGTGTGTTTTATTATATTATAGTAAAAAAATTAACAATCATTTTCTAAAGCATAGTGTGTTCAAGATGGGAAGCAAACAAAGACAAAAAAACGAAATCTCAAAAAATTATACAAAAGAAGGGGACAGAGATTACAAGAGTAAGTTTCCTATTTCAATTAGGTACATTGAAATAGGAAACTTACTCTTGTAATCTCTGTCTCCTTCTTTTGTTGTTTCTAGTACCTACTTCAATTCATATTTTGGTAATTTTCATGTTATGTATTATAGGTAGGTACTTAATTAACCAAAGAATAAGTAAATATTCCCTATCCCTACTACAAAATCCCACCTACAAATGGTAGGTACTGTCCAATGGTCTCTGCTGGCTGCATCAGATCGTGCGGGGAATATCTGATGTTTGTCTATCCCTTATCATCCTATCAAATTCATTTTAAATACAAAAGATTTTGACGGTAATGACGACATTCCTTCAAGACACGGATAGGGCTAGCGGCCAGTAACAATTCGTAAATTGAAAAAAATAAACAAATTTCAAACAAACTAAATAATAACGAAAATTAGTATAGCCCTATGGTGTCTCCAAGATACTATTTTAGAAAAATGTAAATAAATCAATAAATATTAACGTTTAATGAAATTAAAATATCCTTATAAAACGAGAACGTGGAACCGTATACGTGTGTTGATTTCATGCCGCCATTGCAGCGCCACGTTGTATAATTCAATGTGTAGATGTAAATGGTGTGAAATCTTCCGGGCTACCAGTTCAGTTAAGTGTACCTCAAGGTTCAATACTGGATCCATTCTTGTTCTTAGTGTATATCAGTGACTTACCATTCTATTTAAAGGGTATCTGTGACGTTGTACTGTTTGTAGGTGACACCTCTCTTATTTCTAAAGTAGACAGGAATAGACAAGATTTTGACGACGTAAACACTGCACTCTCAATGGTTACAGATTGGTTTGCCTTACCGAATGTTAGAAATCTAGGACCCAACATCATTTTAGATAAAGATGCTTTAAACTGTAGACTCGGCAGTTTTTCTGGGTATAACAGTAGATGCCAAACTTCAGTGGGGCCCACATATATCAAGCCTAGCGGGAAGGCTCAGTTCAGCCGCCTACGCTGTCACGAAAGTATGTTATTTTTCATAGCACTATGTCATATGGTATTCTGCTCTGGGGCAAAGCCGCTGACATTCAAAATATATTTGTTCTTCAGAAACCAGCTGTTCGAACAATTTACCAGCTCGGTGCCAGAGTTTCTTTGGGAGATTTTTTTAAAACATATTGGTATTCTCACGGTGGCATCACAATTCATCTTCGCCAACATCTTATATATAAGACAAAATATACATTTATACACTAAAAACAGGGATATTCACAATCTTAACACCAGAAATAAGGACAAATTTAGTGCTCGATTTCACCGGCTTCATAAGGTTCATAACTCATTTGTTGGGCTTGGTATATCCTTTTATAACAAGCTACCCTCTTCTTTGCTAGATTTGCCCTTCAATGCGTTTAAAGCTAAAGTAAAATCTAACCTTTGTTCAAAGGCATACTGTTCAATAATCAACTAATCAAAAGACGTCCAAATGTCAGTTGCGGAAATCTTGTTAAATACCTTTTATACAAAGACTGTGTTAGTCATGTAAAATCTATAAAACACGGACTTGACAACGAAAAAATCGCTTTAGAGCAATTATTATATTAAAAAGAAGAAAACATTGACCGAAATTCAATGAAATTTTAATGAATTTTGAGTAATCTGTCAATAAACAAGTTAAATATTGGTTTTCTTTTTGACAAACAACAAAAATGTTATGATGCACCAGCAATGCCCGCAACTTCGTACGTGCAGGCATTGAAATAAATGCCGATGCCGATTGTTTTTAGCTACTAATATTCTTGGTTCTTGAGCATATCCACTAACAAAATGAAAAAAAGACCTACAAATTGATCTTGTCTTATAGTACCTACGTTTTTGTTTGTGGAGTAGGCTCTTTCGCTATCGTCTAGTTGTACCTCTAGGGTTTCATATCAGGTCCTACATAACATGAATTTAATATCATATACAGTGTTCAAAATCCCTTCCCCTTTTTTTCGTTCGCTTTTTAATTTCATCTCTGTGCTATACAGATAAGACGCTATTTTATAAAATTGTAAATAAATCAATAAATAATAACGTTTAATGAAATTAAAATATATCCTTATAAAACGAGAACGTGGAATCGTATACGTGTGTTGATTTCATGCCGCCATTGCAGCGCCACGTTGTATAATTGTTAACTGGTAGAAATGTACATACTTTTATTTCAGAATGTGATTGATGTGACTAATAAAGAAATATCTAAACAAGATGTTTTATGTGTTGCCACTCCTTAAAGATTGTAAAGTTAATTTTTTAATACCTTATATGTAGGTATTTATAAAAAACATCTGCGGTCTTACTACAAAAGGTTTAAAAACATGTTCAACGCATGTCTAACGTCAAACTCCATACATAAAAAAAACATAAAATACGCGTTGAACATGTGTTTAAATCTTTTGTAATAAGACGGCTGTTATTAATTACTCTATGTCGCGCGCGGCAGTAATCGTGTACACCCTAGCGAAGCATCGCGCGCGATGTTTAGGTTCGGGTGGTGCGGGGAGTAGTACAAAGCTCCGCCCACACACGCAAGGTCGTTGGCGCCGGTAAAAACCTTAAACAGTTCGTGACATACATATTTGGTAGGTATAAGTATACTGTTTGGATTTTCAGCAATTCATGATATTTCTGGTAGGTAACGTACGTTGTAAAATTAAATTTGAGGTCTACGACCTCTGGCCTGGTAGTGTTGTTACTTAAAGTATGAGTTGAGAAATTGTTTTTTTTTTTTTTTGTTTTATCGTGTCTAGATATCGATACCCATCACGTCTGTGAAGTATACACAAAAAAAAACTGATTTTAAACTGATATTTCAACTACACTGCGGTTGATGACCGCAACAAAGATCATCAAATTTATATTTTTTTTTAACTGTCATGTTTATATATTAAATAATGTATAACTATCACGTCTGCGGAGTTTCGCTAGCTAATTTAATTTGACCCTGATGACGTAACATTATTTTTAGTATATGCGAAACCTGAATATAGTCTGTTAAGAATAAGTAACTGAAAAGATTCCAATAATTTTTACACCATGTTATATTTTGTACAAAAAATATTTAAAAAAGGTTACGAGTTGGACACCGAGCGATATAAGACAATGACCGAGCGACACTAAGTACCTATCGGGCTATCGGCAATCGGCGTACACTGGTTGATCATTTATGTAAAAAGTATCGTGTAACCGTGTCTTTCTCATACACAAACGTCCAGTACAGAGAAATGGTACGTACACTAGCAGTTTGTGGTGTTACTAGGAGCAATTCGGCATCAGAGTATCGTAGAATACATTATACAATGCTTTCCGTCACACAAAGATCTAGCTAGGGACTACGGTACGTCAGTGGTAGCAAAACCAGTATAAACTGGCCTCTTTGGTACTACGCTAGCGCAGCTCATGAGCAAACTGTTACCACTTATATGCGGTTCACTGTACGATACAAATCGAAACCTCATTAAAAGTAATATCGATTCAAAACGTGATCTATCATTGCGTTTAATAATAACTATTAGTAATTTGTGAATCTAAGCATAGCACACATCAGCGATTACAAAACGTGATCCTAAGATATTTAGCAAATATGCGTACGACTCGTCCTTTATATAAAGCCAAAATCAAAAGTCATTTGTTCAAGCTAGGATGAATCAGCACTTTTCGAGCGTCAACTTACAGAAAACTCCCTCCTTTCACCACTTCCTAGCTGGGAAGAAGTGGCGCAACAAACTCCGCAGCCGCGCAGCTGTCTGTCCAGTTAGGAAAACTTGATTCTATACAAAATATATCGCTGCTTTGCATGAATACCCGCACAAACCAAAATTTTGAAATTCGTGGTTTTTAACACAGCCAAATGCAAAATAGTCCTTATTTCATGGTCAGTAAGACTCACATTCATAACGGCAAAACCGCCGATTATGCCGTTATGAATGTGAGTCTTACTGACCATGAAATAAGGACTATTTTTTATATTTTTTATATACAATAAATAGACAGTTAATTACTAATAACAATAGGCACCAAGATCAGCAAGACGACCAGTCACCACAAGCAGCACCCATTCACGAGCATAACGCAAGGAACAATCGCGATGTGAGTAAAATTCCCAAGCATTCATGATTTTTTTCAATGTAAAATGATGATGATATTCAGTAATTTCTAGTAATATAGATAATATTTATTTGTTTGTCCTGAAATACGACATAATACATGATAAGATTAAAGTTTTATAAAGTTGTGATTTCTAAATAAAGATATACCAAGTTCCTATTACAATATTATACGCGATTACAGGCTTAAAAAATCATCATCATAATTTCATTCGAAAGACGCCCACAGCTGGACATGGCCTCCCCAAGCACCGCCACTTTGATCGATCAATGGCAGTCCTACGGCCACACCAATATGCTACCATGCTGCTTTTCTTGGCAATTCTTTCGGCTTAAAAAATACATACTAAAAAAATATTACGCTTTTTCCCCAAATGGTAGTCAAATGCGTACACTCATTGCGTTAGTATTGTTGGCGTTGCCAGTTCCATGTAAATAGGTAGCAAACCATTAAGGTTTAAATCTAGACTCCAGGCTAGTCTTCCCAATACCACTTAGCCCAACCTAGAAATCGAAACCACTACATAAAGCTCAGCAGACGCGCTCACGACCTCTAGAACCAACGAAACAGTTCAATTCAAAAAGAAAACAGTTCTTAAATAATCCATTTGATAAAGTCGTTCACCTTACCAATTCACCTAGTCGCAACTCTATAGCCAGCCTAATGTCAAGATCATTAGTATTTCAAGCTGGGTGTTATCAGGGTCTTTCCTGCATCAACGCCATATACGTATTTCCTATTATATGCGCTATGTATATGGCTATAGGTACATGACCGTGTATGTGCAGTTTTAACTTCGTGTTTAAGTTTTGATAGGACAATGACCAGGTATTACATAACATCACGCCAGTATTCCTCGAAAGGTTAGTCAGAGGTTTACCCACATCCAAATTTCGCCAGTTATGATTTAAGTCCCATGTGATAGGAGGCTATCAACCCGGCACAAATGCAGACTCCGAGCTGCTACTGAGAAATTCCAGATGGCAAAACCCAATATCACTTTGCCCTACCAGGGAAAGGAACCCAGGACCTCCAGCTCAGCAGTAGCGCTTGCGACCATTAGACCAACAACGCAGTCAACCAAAGACCCTTTAAAGGCCCACATCACGTATGTGGGCCTTTAAATTGTAGTGACTTGAAAAGGCGGCAAATAATACAGTTCTTTACAAGTTAATTTTTGTTTAATTTTAGCATGAGTACCAGTACAGGTCGCTTAGGTTCTGTTTCCTAAGAAAACAGTGCCAAAACGACGTCAAAAACCACTCTCTTTTCGATCACGCCAAAGCTTTGCAAATCAAAAAGGACCCTGATAAGGAGAATGATAATATCGGTCAAACAAAAACATAAGTCCCTAATAAAAAGGTCTAACATTTATTTAACCCACAATCTAAAGCAAATAAGCTTACTTAAATGTCATAAGAACTTAAGTCCGCGACGGGTCATTAGAGCTTTGCCCGCAAATGCCCGCAATCCGTCTGAATTTCAGGTCAGAGTCCAGACCTCCTTCAAAACGCCCTCAATGGTTCATAACTCAAATGAAGTCTGGCGTCTCAGCACGTGTATGGGTTCATGACCAGAATGGCAGCTGTCAATGTCAAAATCTGAGTAACTTTGGCGCCTTTAGCTACTATGACAAAGAATTGGGTTGATAAGAAGTTGCAGTCAAGAACAAAAATATGTACAGTACATAAATTCGATAACGATTTTCTCCTAAAGGTTTGTAATTATGAGGCGGTGTGATAGATATCCTCGCACACTACTTTTATGAATTGTATCACATTTCCGATCAGAGATCCGACGTAGGACTACGGATAGATGTGGTGATGTCAGGTGGAGCAGAGCTCTGACAAAGCGTTGGCAGACCAATGGTCAGGTGAGTGGACGAACTACAGAAGATCACGGGGAAGACCTGGATGAGTCTCGCATGGACCAGGGAAGCATAGCACAAAAGGGAGGAGGCCTAGGTGGTGGTAACGACGCGTAGGTGGAGAACAAGGCCGCCAATGATGATGATGTTGATCACATTCCAACATTTGAACCGATACTCTACGACTACAGCGAACTCGGGTTATACACATGGCTTGGAATGCGTTTGTATTCTTTGCATAGCATGTTTATTTCGCTACTAGCTGACCCGACAAACGTTGTCCTGTTAAAGTTTCAATAAATCATACAAATTTTCCAATATCCACTAACCGGTAACTTTACAAACATAATCCTTTAATACAAACCTTGTCCTGACAATTACAAACAACAAAAAAGTATTAGCCAAATAAGTGCAACCATTCTGAGGCGATGCGCTTACATACATTCGGCAATTGATTTTTATTTATATAGAAGATGGATATAAAATGTTTTATTGGAGAGTTACTGAGACCTGTTAAACAAGATGCCAAGCCCAAGCGAGCATTAGACCAATCTTATGAGTTATGAATGACTGTCTTCCCGTTTCAAAACACGGGAAGAGGCCTATTTCTCACCGGGGATCATGCAACCCATAATAACAATGACTCTATTATTACTATGGTCAAACTATTGTTGTCCCTTACTAACAAAATAAGATTACTCGTAGGTAAAAGAAACGATGGATTGATTTTGTGAAAGATAATATGCCTAGAAAGACGAATGAGATGGCGGCTGATAGAGATGTTGGAAGAAGAAGACATGCTACGCCGAACAATAACAAATTGGGATTTGACAAGAGGATGATGATGAAAAGAAGACTTTGTTGCACTATCAGTTACTCAAACATTGCAATGTTTTTAATTAACGTTGTGCAAAAGCACAACACATTTCAAAGCTATATGAAAACATGCTTCAACCATTTTTCCTGCAGGTGAGTTCACTAAAGTTTCGCATAGTCCTATCGAGGAGAGCGAGCGGAGCTTTGAATAGCAGGATAAAACATGCAACTAACAACAACTTTATACTAAAACTGTTACGTTTCGTTCAGGCGTGGTATATTGTACGTTTTGTACCCTGATATCGCGAGGAACGGGTTAAAGTTAGAGTAGCATATGTTATCTGTTATAGAGCAGTGGTGTTCTAGTAGTAACACGAGTTTGTAGGTCGTGAATTCGAACCGAGGTAGGCACTTTGTGCATTTAATTTCAAAATGGTGGAGGAGCTCGTGGCTAAGTAATAACAGCCGCACGGGTCGATCGATCAGGTTAAGCTACGCTTGCCAGGGTTGGTCTGTAAATGGGTGACCATCTTTACATACCGAGACGCACGCAAAGCACGTTAAGCCGTTGGTCCCGGCTGTCATTTGTGGATCTTTGATAGTCATTACGGGTCGTCAGAAGCCCGAAAGTCTGACAACCAGTCTTACCAAGGGGTCTCGTATTAACCAATAACTGGGTTGTGGAAGTCAGATAGGCAGTCGCTCCATGTAAAACCCCAACATGGTTGGTAAAACGCTAGGCAGATTGATATATTGCTCTCAAAATAGTGAAGAAAAATCGTGAGGAAACCGACATGCCCTGAAACCAAAAATTCGAAGACATGTGATATCTCACACTGGGCCCACGTGGTGGGTTATGACCCACTCCCTCTCACCGAGAGGAGAGCTGTGTCTCAACAGTGGGACCATTATAGGCTGATTATGCTATGGTATGTATTAAATACCGGTAGCACTGATATCTTGTTGATGCGCGTTAAAATTAAAAAGAAAAAAAAATTACAATAAATTGTGTCTCATTGATAGGTTTAATGTGGATTTTCCTTACCGCTCTCCCTCGAGATATCTGTAACAAAAAATATAGGATTAAGTAACGGATAACGTAACAATTCATTTCTCAGATTATATAGGAAGGCCAGCTGGCGTGGTTGGTTAAGATACCACCTATCATGTCGCTGGTCGTGGGTTCGATTCCCACCCAGGACAAACATTTGTGTGCATGAACATGTCTGTTTGTCCTGAGTCTGGGTGTAATTATCTATATAAGTATGTATTTACAAAAAAAAAAAGTAGTGTATGTAGTATATCAGTTATCTGGTTTCCATAGTACAAGCTCTGCTTAGTTTGGGATCAGATGACCTTGTGTGAAATGTCCCGGGTTATTATTATTATTATTATTATAGCTTTGTTAAAATTACGGTGAACAATAATCAATAACACTAGTTTACAATGTATCTGTTGGCGGGAAAATTCTAACTGTTGTTGGCTATACATGACATGCTGAGTTCAAATATAATAAATGAAATTTATCGATCAGCTCTAGTTTTTTAGTTAACAAAAGGAATCTCATGATTATGAAGATACAGAGACTCATAGAAGTCATCTCATAAAAAGCAGCTTGACATGTCCTTTATATGCCATTTTAGGAGACCAGTTTTGAATATCACACACTCACAACACACCCTACTTTGCTGTCTAGTTAATTATTTGTTTTTCCTTGTCTTAAATTGTTTTAACTGCCAGCCCAACATAATCATCTATTTATATTACTGTGACTTGTCCGTGTAGTTTGGAGGCCTGGAGACCTGTAACACAGGTATTCCTAGTACAGGCTCCAGTCTCCACAACGTCAATTTATATTTGTATACACAAATTATGTATTGTACAAATTTTTCATTATGTGGTGGAGAAAATAAACGTTATTATTATTATTATTACATTATTAAGAAACAAAAACACTTGCATGATGAAAATGAACAATAAAATCACTTGAGCTGCACAAAATTTTCTGAGGGTATATTCGAAAATAATACGTCACGAGTAAACAAAAACCATATTAAAGTACGCGGCAACAGAAAAAAAAAAATTTAATTGTTTTCGCAAATCCACTTTTTTTATTAGTCTCCAACATACATTTTTTTTTTGTTTTTACGATTTTACTCGCCAAACTTTCCAGATTGATGGTGAGCTTTCCTAACGTGGTCTAAAGCAAGACACATATCTTCAAAGACCCTGTTTTGGCTTGCCACTACAGCAGTCAATCGGAACTACTTCATACGATGCGACGCCGGTGTTTCTGACACAGACGTTCTTTGAGGCGTTTTCCTACTCACAAGAGAGACTTTGAAGTTTAGCGAGTGTCATTCAAGAGAGACCCGCATTTCTTTTGTTTTATGTAACGTAACATTACGCCTGCGCTTCTTATAGAGGTGTATTAGCACCTACACCCATATTTCGCCAGCCAGTAATACTGCCGTCGTAAGCAAAAAGGGCACACTAACATTTAAAAAAAAAATGAGTTACATACATATTTAGAATCAGAAAAAAAAGGCTAATCTGCTCAATTTTTTGTAATTTTTTTTTTAATGTTAGTTGTGCCCTTTTTTCTTACGACGGCAGAATAGGGGGCGAGCCTATTGCAATTAACCGAGCACAAATTTAACCTCCAGGCTATTAAACTCTGAGGGCCGGTTTTTTAATCCGTAGTTACCTCAACCAATGGTTAAAAATAGTAACTAAAGGTTGAATTTTGGCTAAATGTGAAAGGCTAAACATGAATGAGTTATGCCATTTGTTACTATTTTTAGTATGAATGAGCTAACATGAATATATTCATGTTTAGCCTTTCACATTTAGCCAAAATAGAACCACTAGTTACTGAGTTTAACCATTGGTTGAGTTAATCAACAACCCGACCCTTAATTGGAAAAACACTACACCATTTTCGTGGAAACCGAACCCGTTCTCAGCAGTAGTGTTTGTGTAGAGACCATTGAGGCATTCCAGTCTAATTCGCTCTCCTCATTTTTAATAAACTTAGGCTATTTCGTTACAGTCCCATTCGCAAGGATCCTCTATTGAAAGTTTTTTTATTACCAAGTGAAGGTATTAATTCACGATATTAAAAAGCGAGCTGTCGTCTCCAGAAGATATCATTTTAGTAGGGTTCCCTACCCGAAGGGTGCCAAACGGAACTCATTTTCATTTTCATACAATGTTGTGATTTAAAAAAAAAACAGTTTTTTTTTTTTACCCGGGCATGTGGGGCGTCGTCACAGAACACTATTACTCTTAGAGAGGGTGTCACTGTCTAGGACTCAATCAGTAGTCCAAATACAATTTTTATTCTTTTTATCATCAAAAATGAAAAAAAGAACGGGGAAGGGGGACGTAAAAGCTGGTAGTTTTACACCATTTTTGTACGAGCTCTATCCAACAACTAAAAAAGTTAGGAATTTGAAACTTCTGTATATCATGTACACTTATACTGTATTCAATAAAAAAAATTACTAAAAACGCCGAGATATATGTATTTTGTTTAAAAATGGGCGATTTTCTGCAACTGCAAAAAATAACTTTGTAATTTACAGTATTTTTTTTTTAATAATAATATATCCTGGGACATTATGAAAGAAACACAGACAGCTAGACATAGATCTTTGCGATTGTTAAAATTTAAGATGTAAAATATTATTCGTTTAGTATTTTTATTTATTTGAACTAAAAAATACTGAAGTACGGAACCCTCGGTGTGCGAGTCCGACTCGCACTTGGCCGTTTTTTAATAAACTTTCTATTTGACATGTCAAATCATCGGACCCATATCACATATCACCTTTCTTACAGACTAAGTAATAACATATCATTTTTTTTTAATTAAACGTGTGGCTTGTGGCTAAGTAAGCCACCGGGCCACCCTTGGGTCTAACTCATTTAAAATAATGTAATATTTTTTTACCTTTTGTCATCGATTCTAAAAGAAGACATCTGAATTTGACAACAAGACGTTTTGGGCCAACAAAATTTGAAGTAACTAACACGAACAAGAAGAAGTTTGTATAATATAAGGTCTATGGTGCTATTTCTATAAATAGAGCCTCCACGAGGGTCGGTACTATGTAAGTGTTCATCCGGCACATCCCAACAAATTAAGGCCTGGGCATAAAACTTAAAAACTCAGGGACCACTCGTAAGGGCGCCCCTTGTGGGGTACGGACCTCGGCTTAGGACGTCATTGGAGGAGGACAGCAAGGGACAGGCTGGATCGGATTAATCTGCGGATTATGTGCCGATACATAACAATGAAATTCTAACACACAGGTCATTATCCTCTTTTTATCACTTACTTGTCAGTCAATATCAATATGCACGGGTCACGTTCTCTAGACCTCCTCTAGACGCCTCTAGTCTAGACTCTTTACGCACTTAATGACGTCAGACGACTACTTAGACACATGTCCATTTTATCATTAATACGTTGATCTGAATATTAGACCAATGCACGGGACTTGGTCCTTCTGGTCTAAAGCATTTGGCAAACGTAGTGTATACAGCGTGCAGCTGATAAAGTTCGTAGCTAAAGAAAAAGTGACTTCATATCCTATGACAGTCTCTTGCTAAAACTCGATATGCCCAGTGACTTGGTTTAGGTACTTATCGTATTTGCAAGTTTACTTCCCGTACTGAGGCGATGCGATGCCCCAGTACTGCAAGTTTACATACCATACTGAGGCGTTGCGCCAATACTACAAGTTTACTTCCCGTACTGAGGCGTTGCGCCAATACTGCAAGTTTACTTCCCGTACTGAGGCGATGCGATGCCCCAGTACTGCAAGTTTACATACCATACTGAGGCGTTGCGCCAATACTACAAGTTTACTTCCCGTACTGAGGCGTTGCGCCAATACTGCAAGTTTACTTCCCGTACTGAGGCGATGCCCCAGTACTGCAAGTATACTTACCGTACTGAGGCGTTGCCCCAGTACTACAAGTTTACTTCCCGTACTGAGGCGTTGCGCCAATACTGCAAGTTTACTTACCATACTGAGGCGTTGCCCCAGTACTACAAGTTTACTTCCCGTACTGAGGCGTTGCGCCAATACTGCAAGTTTACTTCCCGTACTGAGGCGTTGCGCCAATACTGCAAGTTTACTTACCATACTGAGGCGTTGCCCCAGTACTACAAGTTTACTTCCCGTACTGAGGCGTTGCGCCAATACTGCAAGTTTACTTACCATACTGAGGCGTTGCGCCAATACTGCAAGTTTACTTCCCGTACTGAGGCGTTGCGCCAATACTGCAAGTTTACTTACCGTTCTGAGGCGTTGCCCCAGTACTACAAGTTTACTTCCCGTACTGAGGCGTTGCGCCAATACTGCAAGTTTACTTCCCGTACTGAGGCGTTGCGCCAATACTGCAAGTTTACTTACCGTTCTGAGGCGTTGCCCCAGTACTACAAGTTTACTTCCCGTACTGAGGCGTTGCGCCAATACTGCAAGTTTACTTCCCGTACTGAGGCGTTGCGCCAATACTGCAAGTTTACTTACCGTTCTGAGGCGTTGCCCCAGTACTACAAGTTTACTTCCCGTACTGAGGCGTTGCGCCAATACTGCAAGTTTACTTCCCGTACTGAGGCGTTGCGCCAATACTGCAAGTTTACTTACCGTTCTGAGGCGTTGCCCCAGTACTACAAGTTTACTTCCCGTACTGAGGCGTTGCGCCAATACTGCAAGTTTACTTCCCGTACTGAGGCGTTGCGCCAATACTGCAAGTTTACTTACCATACTGAGGCGTTGCCCCAGTACTACAAGTTTACTTCCCGTACTGAGGCGTTGCGCCAATACTGCAAGTTTACTTACCATACTGAGGCGTTGCCCCAGTACTACAAGTTTACTTCCCGTACTGAGGCGTTGCGCCAATACTGCAAGTTTACTTCCCGTACTGAGGCGTTGCGCCAATACTGCAAGTTTACTTACCGTTCTGAGGCGTTGCCCCAGTACTACAAGTTTACTTCCCGTACTGAGGCGTTGCGCCAATACTGCAAGTTTACTTCCCGTACTGAGGCGTTGCGCCAATACTGCAAGTTTACTTACCATACTGAGGCGTTGCCCCAGTACTACAAGTTTACTTCCCGTACTGAGGCGTTGCGCCAATACTGCAAGTTTACTTACCATACTGAGGCGTTGCCCCAGTACTACAAGTTTACTTCCCGTACTGAGGCGTTGCGCCAATACTGCAAGTTTACTTCCCGTACTGAGGCGTTGCGCCAATACTGCAAGTTTACTTACCGTTCTGAGGCGTTGCCCCAGTACTACAAGTTTACTTCCCGTACTGAGGCGTTGCGCCAATACTGCAAGTTTACTTCCCGTACTGAGGCGTTGCGCCAATACTGCAAGTTTACTTACCGTTCTGAGGCGTTGCCCCAGTACTACAAGTTTACTTCCCGTACTGAGGCGTTGCGCCAATACTGCAAGTTTACTTCCCGTACTGAGGCGTTGCGCCAATACTGCAAGTTTACTTACCGTTCTGAGGCGTTGCCCCAGTACTGAAAGTAATCCCTGTCTCGCACACCCCCGAGAAAGGATTTTTGGATTGCACATTTTTTGCCAATCGACATCCAGAACGTAGAATTCTCTGTCGGTACAATTGTACTATTACTCATGTTCCAACAGAGAAAGTACACATGAGCTGATATTAATCGAGCTGTGTCCCTGATGAGTCAAATGAAGGAAGTCCTTGTTACTGTCGTTAAGAGTAACAACTAACACAATTACTTAATATAGATATGTCCCGTTTCAACAGCTGTCTTATAAATTACGCAACGTCTTACGGGCTCTTTAGAGCAGCGTGGTTATATGACCAAGTTAAGTGGAAAAAACCAAGGTCCATTTTTCTGGAAATGCCTGTCTGTTACCTTTCCATGCCTAAACCACTGAACCGTTACTAACTTTTCATTCCGGACATTTGTAATTAAAAAAATATATAAAATACAAAATACAAGCATACAGAAGTCACAAGCAATAGCTATTATCTCAATAGCCTTATCGAGTTTCTGAGCTGACCATATCTCAATTCTTCCATATCACGGCAGAATTACAAGATTCTAACCAGCTAGCATTCTTCAAATAACAATGTCACTACTATTACAAAAAAAAAAATTGGAAAATGAATTGACGTCCTTCTTTTTAAACAAGCGTATGTGACAGGTACGTTAGAATCTATGATCAGGCATATTATTTCATATGAATAACATACCACGGACACTTACACGTTCTGTCGCACTCTGGGGATTTTTAGGGCGGTATTTTAGAATATTATGTAATATTAGCAAATAATGTGTTCACTGCTGGGACTCAGGTCACCTCTTTGTGAGAGGGAGTGGGCTGCGTAATCTACCACACGAGTGCGTGCGGGTCGGTAGATGCCACATGCCTTTGATATTTTGGTTCTAGAACATGTCGTAGGGCAAGCAATAATGAATTCTCTGATCATTTTGAACTGTCATATCTTCCTTAATTATATTTTTGACGCTAAGTGTACAGTCAACCGCAATTCTTCAGTAACGAATTGACATTGCCAGCGCTTTTATTTTGAAGCGGATTTCGTAATTCTAACTAAAACAGACTCGTCATAAAAACAAATAATTTTAATTTTAACAATCTTCTAACCTTGACTCAGACACCACCCTCTAAATAAAACCTGCCCGCCAAATTGTTACGTCACGCGTATTGATTGATATACCAGGGGCGCTCCTCTCAGGCAGACCTTCATGTCGACGACCCGCTGAATGAAGCCCTACCCACCCCTGGTTGGGATGTAGGGTGTCTGGATGCGTTAGGCAGTCTGTTATTGATTGAGTTGTCTGTAGGTGCAGTCAGGAGCAAAAATTATGAGCAGTGCCTAAACGCAGGGAACGAAATCGAGTATCTCGCGTTGGTTTTTTTTTTTTTTCAAATCTGCTTGATGGTAAGGGAGCACAGAGTTCGCCAAAGTTGTAATATTATTTTAGCTTATCATAAATGCTTTATGCACAAATTAAAACTTTGCTGAGCCTTTTCGGGTCGGCTTTCTGGTTACACTGGAAGCCTAACTATGTAGTGAAAATATTACTTAGCCACGAGCTGGAAGCCGACCCCAACATCTATGTATACATATCGCACCTTCGGTAAGACAAGGCCATAAATGTCAAAATTTCATACAGTCGGTTAAATATGCCAAACTGCTTTAAAAATACCCTTTTATCTGAAATCACAAAAGTATAGGGCTTATTTCATGCAAAGATCAATCATTTCAAGGTGGGAAGATGGTATGAGCAGAATAATATGGTATTTAATGTAAAAAAAAAAATCTTAAAGTAGCTCTCCTGTAAAATCATAAAAGTGCAGTTGTGCCCTTGTCTTACCGCAGGTGCGATATATGTAATACTAGTTAGGAAAAGGCTATGCAGATGATGATACATAAATATAAATTAAAACTGCCACATAGGAATTTTCTGAATTACGTGTGGCGTTTATGGGAAGGAGGGGGTCGAGCCAAATCTCATCCATTCTTTCGTGGGGGAAAGCGGGGTCTCGGCAAATATCACGTAATTATTTTTTCGTAAGAAACAATGTAAAATTGCGAGAGAAAACTGGGTAATTATTATAAAAAATATTTAAGCAAATTATGTTTATTTAAATTATTTTGAAACATCACCAAGGAGGGAGGAGGGAAATATCGCCAAAATCACCTCACGTAATTAATGAACGCCGCCAAAGCTCAAATAAAAAAAAAATAAAAAAAAAAAACATTTTATTTACATTGTAAAACATTGGTATTGTATCAAACAGGTATACAGCACACCCTTTCAATCACAATCCAACGGATTTTGAAGGATATTCATTGCATCATATGTTTGAAAAATTAGTCTGCTCAGCAACGTAAATCTAAATATCAATGAATGCCGTCGAATTGTCAAAATGAAAGGCATTCTCATTGATAGTATGTTACGCAATTACCCAGCGGATCTGAATGTTATAGCAGATGTAATTAATTTGGTTCACTATGAAACCAAAACCAAACTAATTACAAACTAGTTTTTCTAACCACATCCAGTATATTGATATCCTCGTCTGCGCACCCTCTCGATGTGAATTATGGCATTAAAATTTAATATTCCTGCGTCGTGAACAATTACTTAGCGTCAGAAATACTGGGATTCGATTATAAATTCGTCATTTTAGGCCTTCTCGCTTAAGTAAAATTATTGAAATGTTAAAACCCTATGGACATTTATTTCGTGGAGTAGCGTAGGTAGATTTATTCTGCTTAGAGCGAGAAATTAGATACTTTATTTGATAACTATGTGGTTATCTATCATCATCATTCTCGTGCCCTTGTCCCAATTTATTTGGGGTCGGCGCAACATGTCTTTGTCTTCCATACTTCTCTATTAGTCGTCATCTCGGTAGTCACTCCCTTTCTGGCCATATCATCTTTCACACAGTCCATCCATCGTTTCTTTGGTCTTCCCTTACTCGTATAGCCCTCCACGTTCATACTCAACACTTTCCTGACGACATTTTCCTCATTCCTCCGCATCACATGCCCATACCATGACAACCGATTACCGCACAACTTTTCAGTCACCGGTGTCACTTTCAGACCTCCTCTTACATACTCATTTGTTTTTCTATCCATTCGTGGTTATCTTTCTAACTCAAATAACGGCTTTTCAATAGTTAGAAACAGTAAGTATCTGGCCTTTTATGCCACATCCGTATATAAAAATAATAATAATAAATTCTTTATTAAGAGTATCAATGAGACTCATATAGTCTTAGTAACACGAATAAACTTACAACTATATTAGCGATACAATTACATACGACACACACAACAAAATAATCATTGCTTCAACATTCCAGCTGAGATACTGGAGCAACGATTTACAATAGAGCAATCCAGCCTATCAGCAATAATTCCCAGGATGCTGTGGGAACTGGCTCGCACCCTGCGTACCAAGGACGGACACCATTTACGCATTAATGAATAAAAACAATCAACACGCATTTCTGCAAACATCCCTGATGCGCTACAGAAGCGAGGCAGCCCCATCAACACCCTGAAAGCATTATTATATTGCACGCGAAGGGCACTGTACGATCTCTGCATAAAATATACCCACAGGGTAGAGGTGTAAAATGAGGAACACAAGATTCTAAAAAGTGTTTTTCTAACCTCCGTTGAAACACGCTTAAACCTGCGGGCAATCATATTCACTCTGACCGACAGCGCCCTCATATATCAAACGGGAGGAAAATTTATTGTTTTTTGTTTCTGTATATTAAGTATGTTGGAGTATTGCAAAAACAAACGACCCTACTTCAACACTATTAGTCTTTCTGTTTCTAACTCATAAATATAATTTACGACTATCCGAGCCCTCCTCAGCACTTGACTGAAATCCATACTTTCTCATAGCGTCACTACTCTTCTATTACCCCTGCGTGGGACCACACGTCTCACGTAATATTAGTAAATCACACCTTCCATTATATAAAGTAAAGGATAATAAACATACTATTGCAATCCTTAGAACGGTCTTTCCTTTGGCTTTCCCCTTTAACCCCAACAAAGTAAAGAAAAATCGTAACATTGTAGGATTAATAAAGCTTGAAATAAATATGACAAACAACACCGCCATTATTCAGCTGCTGAAAGCCAGATAAATTGATTTGCAGCAGCGGAAACAATAAGTTGACTCTAACATATCTATTAAGTAATATTTATTCACTGGCCTTGATGACGATTGACGATGACCTACAATGCAAGTACAGTTCGATAACCCCATTGATAAATAATACACGGTCTGTCAAATGACAATGTCATTTATTGGCAAATGAACAAGGTCTTATTATATTTATTTATATTTCTACTATAATAGGTCAAAATACAGAGTAAAAGATTTTTTCATAGAAAACATTTCCATCATGGTTTTCAGTTCTCACATGCGAACGCTTATTTCAGCCACCCCGCTGTAAGGCAGCGTGGCCGAGCGGTCTAAGGCGCTGGTTTTAGGCACCAGTCCGAAAGGGCGTGGGTTCGAATCCCACCGCTGTCAAAAATCCTTTTTGGTTTTTAAAATATGTTATTAAATGTATTATTGAAATATGTTTATGATATTATTGAACTAAATCTCTCGTATAAGGGAGTTTCAATTATTTGTCTGGCTTTATAAGTATTTTATTAAGAATATTGTTAACTGATATTGTAGGTAATTAAATCATTATTATCATGAGTCAGCTGATTAAAATTACGCGTAAATAGTAATAATTGACTGAACAAAGGTGAACTTTTATGCTAATTTTATAACATGAAGTTATGTATAGTCAGCAACTCTATAAATACACACTGATCTATATACTTCAAGTGCCAGGAGGGGGTTCACATCAATATTGCAACGGACGGTATTCGAACGAACACACAAATCGCAAACTCTCTTTCGCCAGACTGTCGCCCTAACCGATGGGCTATCGACCGACGCCTATCATTATAACATAACATCACGTTCACGCCTGTATTCCTGAAGGGATAGGCTGAGGTTAGTATACTATACCCTCATTTCGCCAGTTGCGTTGTCCCGTGTAGGTCGTTGTAGGTGTCGTCCAGACACATTATTATTAAAGTAAAAAACGTTTAACTATGGACAATTAAACACTGAACATATAGATGGCGTTGGTCCCGATAGGCACAGCACCATTAACACTTTTCGATCGACGCAGCTTTTTATAGGCGATATTCAAATTTAACAATCGATCTAATAATTGACCTAGTTGAAAGACTAACGAGAAGATAGATTCCAGTTGAACTCAATTGATCGACGTCCAGATTAGGTATGAAATCGAAATTAAAGACGTCATTACTTTACAAATTTGATTTAACATGACCTAATACAATACTTAGATTGTATGCTCTGACGAACTGTCTTTTATAGTTACCATCATGACATAGACATGGAGACAGGTAATATGTTTACAAACAGCTCGTGTTTCATTACGATATTATGAATTATTATAGACCGACATGTACTAATGCTAGAACTAAATCCCTGCCCTTATTTGTGTAGATGACGATATTAATGAAACAAACAAGCCGACGACGTTCCACCTAAAGCTGTCTCCGACGCCTGCGGACGACTCACTGACTCTGATGTGGCTTTAATTACAAAGGCATGCTCCCACTTAAACTGTAAAGCATTCAACTACATTATTGGAACCTTACCAACTAAGACGTCAACATACTCTTGCCCTTATCCCAATTTATTTGGCGTCAGGGCAACATGTCTTCTTCTACTTCTTTCGTCATCTCGGTAGTCACCCCCTTCTTCCTCGCCGAATCATCTAATCACATTCCATCCATCGTTTCGTTGCTCGTCCCTTACTCTTATTTATTTATTTATTTATTATTTATTTATTTATTCAATTGGTCTTACGAGCTAACAGATTCAACATCCAAAACGCTCGTACGATTAATTTTCTGACAATTCGTTTATGGCTTAATATATTATACATGCTCTTAACAATAGATTTTATAAAAATAACAATAATGTCCAAGTCTATAAAAATTATAAAAATAAATTACAACGATGAATTAATACTTAGAATAAAATGTCAGTTTAGTGTCAATCTAGTAATAGTAAGTAATCAATTTAATTCACTTCAGTTATTATTAGGTATGGTATATGTCATTTAAAATTATACGAAATTTATTATATAAATGTCCTAATCCATCGGCAAATAAGTCCAGTTCGTGGTGCTGAGCAAGAATGTCGCCGATAGTGCGGAGTGCGCGGTTGGTAGGCGCATGTCGCCCGCGCTCGGTGCGCGCGGCGGGCCGCTCCAGCAGCCGCGGGCGGCGGCGCGGCGCTACCTGCCCCTTCGAGCCCATTGATATGTTCCCGGGGACCAAGATACGGACTCGCTCTAGTATTTCGGGACTATCGACTTTGTTACGAATTATCGACAGATATTGCGCAACTTGAGACATAGCCCTTCTAAATTTTAATGTTTCCATGTCCACCATACCCAAGACAAATAAAGAAGGATATAGGAAGGGATAGTATCCATACTGTATCCTGTATATCCATCTAGCAAATTTACGTTGTATTTTTTCAATCATTAGAGCATACTTTTCCTCATATGGATTCCAAATAACAGCACCATACTCAAGTTTACTGCGTACATAAGCATTGTATAATACTTTTACAACCCCTATGTTATCGAACTGTGCTGCAGTCCTCATGACAAACCCTAACATTTTGTGTGCAGACTTGCAAATTTTGGTAACGTGCGCGTGGAAGTCTAATTTGCTATCTAATTCTAATCCTAAATCCCTAATCTCATAAACTCTATCCAAAGGAGCGTCAGCTAAATTATAATCAATAAACATGGGCTGCGATTTTCGTGAAAACGTTATTATTTTACATTTGAGATTATTGAATGGAAGGTGGTTGTCTTGACTCCATTTGGATACTGCATCAATGTCTCTCTGTAATGCCACCGCGTCAGCCTTGGCTTCAACACCTAGACTTAGCTTTAGATCATCGGCAAACAGGAGACACTCTGAGGTCAAAACAACATCCGGTAAGTTATTTATAAATAACACAAAAAGCAAGGGTCCCACCGTACTACCCTGACTCACACCTGACCTAGTGAAGTAGATTCCTGAATCGTATCCTTTTAGTCGCACAAACTGACAACGATTATTTAGGTAACAGGAAAAAAATTTGAGGAGCTGTGGCGTGAATCCAATAATCGCTAATTTTTCTAACAGTATATCATTATCCACCAAATCGAAGGCTTTTTGGAAGTCGAAGTAAGCCGCATCGACCTGCTTACGACTATCCATTTGCGAGCAGACATAGTCTACATGTGCGACCAAGTTGGTGGTGGTGGAGCGAGCGCTACGAAACCCATGCTGACTGCTATGTAGTTGGTGACAGATTTGGCTATTAATGCGATCACTTAGAATAGCCTCAAAGATCTTAGCAAAAACAGATAGGACCGCAATAGGTCTGTAAGAAGAAACATTCGCGCCCCCCTCACCTTTGGGAACAGGAGTGACTCTGGATAACTTCCAGCTTTCAGGATATTTCGACTGAGTCAGTGAAAGATTGTAAAGATACAGTAGAGGCCCTGCAAGAACCGAGATACAATCTTTAGCTAGAAATACAGGAATGCCATCAGGTCCAGCAGATGATCGCGGCTTGAGGCGCCTCACTGCCTTATTCAGATCAATCTCATCAACTGCTGCGATCGAAACGGAGGCTGCATCCCGACAATTATGTGCAGCTTTAGCAGCCATATCCGGGTTCAACACAGGTTTATCTGCATGAAACACGGACGCAAAATAGCTGGCAAAGGCGTCGGCTGCCGCTTGATCCTTCACTTCAGTATTTTCATATATATATGTGACTATATCCCTCCTATCCTTTTTCTTCTCTGTAATATATTTCCAAAATTGTACCGGATCGTCAATGATATTTTTTTGTAGCACTGTCATATATCTCCGATATTCACAATCAATCAATTTCTTTACTCTGCCTCTATAATATATAAACATTGCCTTGTTGAAATCTTTACCCTCTTTTTTAAATCTCTTGTGATGGAAGTGTTTATTTTGTATATTTTTTATTATTTCTACGTTGTACCATTTCGGATATACGTAACGCCGACTGCACGCTACTTGTTTTTTAAAGGGTACAAACTGACTTATGCATGCATATAACTTATCGTAAAACAACCGAACAGCACTGTTGATATCGCTTATTGTTAACAAGTCGGACCAGTCTAATTCCATCAATGTCCCATACAAACCCTGAAAATCTGCCTTGCGCCAGTTCCAATCTAGCCTGGTTTTCGAGCGAGATGTCACTGGATGCGGAGATGACACCTTAGATGATATCCCAATGCTTGGAAATGTTACCGTTATATCGAGCATAGGATGGTACTGGTCAATATTTACCAGAGGGTCTTGACCAAGGGATACCGCTATCTGATCGGGTTCAAAATTGCCCAGCACGAGATCTAGCATACCACCGCGATTATTTAAAACTGTGTTATATTGTTTTAACGAGCAAAAGTCACAAAAGAAATCAAAATTAGTCTTGACATTGGCACTGCAAGAGTTCAAATTAAAGTCACCTAGGATTAAAACATTCATGTCAGGGTAAGTACAAATCACATTTTCTATACATGTCAAGACATTCAAATATTGCTCATCCTTATAGTTGGGAGGCAAATACACGATACAACATAAAAATTTTACATTTTTATATGTCACGATAACGAAAATTAATTCTTTGTCATCAGTCATACTAACAATGTCAGTAACTATTTTTACATTATAATAATCACGAAACGCGAGCAGAACTCCTCCCCATCCCCTGTCACCTGCTCTATCCTTACGTACCACATGAAAGCCTGGAGGAAACAGTTCACTGTCACACACGGAGCTAGTAAGAAAGGTCTCAGTTAATGCTATTATATCATATTCACATTGCGTAACATTATTAAGAAATGTATTAGTCTTCGTCCTTAGACCACGAACATTTTGATAACACATTTTCATCTCGAGGAATCGCGTTCGATACTTGATAGCTATTGTTTTTGGCACGAAAGTTCTGGCGCCATGGCTTAACACATATGTCTTCAGCCCAGTTCTCGGATGACATTATATTATCAGCATGCTTCAGTGGAACTCCAAGCTTAAAAGACGAGTAGTGTCCACGAGATTTCAGCTTTTCAACCGTGCATTCGCCACTGCCACCTATTGAGTTTAGATGCTCCCGTACTTGCTCGACCGTAGTGCCTTCCCGCACGTAATATAGGTGCAAGTATCTTCGCCTCTCAGCAGCATGCAACATCGTACAGCCAGGCGCAGCGGTACCTCTGAGTACCCCGGGAAGCGAAGAACGCGACCGTTTGCGCTTTACTTCTTCCCAGTTTCCTTCATCGGTGCCTTCACAGTCATGGCTATTCATGGTAGAGGCCGAAGCGGAAGATTCTACCTGTAAGACCTTGTGAGCCATCCACGCAGAAAAACGGAACCAGCTTCATCAAAATGCTATCGATTGAAAAACATATCGTGTGTCATTGTAACGTTATAGGGAAACCCCATATTAATAAATGATAACCCCGAAGTATAAAAAAATGGCACAATATATCACCGTAAAACAACAGTAATGTGATACGGCCAATAATAGTTAAGCTGAAGCTAGGGTGGGCAGATCAAAAGGTCGCGCGTGCTGTTTTCACGTCGTCGGTAGCGGGGGCTACCCCATTTGTAACGCATGATTGATGGGGGTTAGCAAAAATGTCGTATACTACACTGACATTTTATTAAAATACATACGCGCATGGACACAAATACACTCCTTTGTAACAAAAAAAAAACTGGCGGCTTTAATTTTGCTACATTATTGGTAATCATTTAGTTCTAAAGAGGTTTTAATAGCCAAGCCATGTTACTGGCACCTAATAAGGAGTCTGGGTATGAAAAAAAGTTAATTCCAAATTCAAAACTTTTGTTTTTAAAAATAATAATCCCTTTTTCAGTTTCTGAATTTTAACTTACTTTTCGCGGGTTTGCGGTTAAAAGGTTATCAGGCAACTAAAACTAACTTCTCGTTATTTATAGTAGAATAATTTATGTTTTTAGTAAAATTATAGCGCTGCTGGAAGAGGGGTGTAGCCAATGTTACGTCTCGCAGCGGTTAAACGTGAGTCGTTCAACCGTCAAATGAACCTGGACTCGATACCAAGAGACAGGTTCCGTTCAGAGAAGGCAAGGTTCTGAGAGAAAACGTTGCACACAACCACGAGACGACCGCTTTTTAGTGACTCAGGCGCTGAGGAACCGCAAATGCAGTTACATAGACCTCAAAAGAAACCTTGAATAGGTACGAGGAGCACAAGTTAGCCTATGGACAGTGAGGAGGAGGCTTTTAGTGGCTGATATACGCAGTCGACGACCAGCGCGGGCTCACAAGTTACTCCGTGAGCACCGGATTGCTCGATGGAGGTTCGCTAGAAATTGCCTATCTTGGACACTAGGTAACTGGGGTAGCGTGCCCTTCTCCGATGAGGCTCGAATTAGTCTGAATGGTGAGGACCCACGTCGGCGAGTGTTACGAAGACGAGGGGAACGCTATGCCGACCTTCTTGGCCCACCGTTCTGGCGACGTAGATGCTTATATGCAAGAGGTAGTATTCGTCGTTTGGATTGGCCAGCGTGGAGCCCCGACCTTAACCCCATTGAGCACGTCTGGGACCTCCAAAAAAGGCGAGTACGATCTGTCCAACCACTTACACAAAACATCAGGGAGCTTAAACGTGTGATCTCAACTGAGCGGGAACACATTCCACAGGACACCATCGAAAGCCTGGTGGAAAGCATGCCAAGACGATTACATGCCGTAATCGCTGCAAGGGAAGTTCATACTCGTTATTATTTTTTTATTTTTAATGTCTTTTTTTTATTAAAATACCATAAAAATACTCGTATTCTTAATTTCACTATACCCATAACAATGTCCATTTTAAAACGGCTCTTTATTTACATTGTCTTAAATACCGATTCCAGGATTTAAGTATTAAAAACTATACCTATTCTCATTGATAATAAGAAATTTCTAGTCATTTATGCTAATTACATAGGTACTAAATATATTATCGATAGAAAATCCAATGACTGTAAGGTGCCCGTTTGTTTTTTGCAAGGGAGTGTATCCTGTACATTGTACTTAGTTTTTTTCCTTTAAAATTTTATCCTTTAAACTTAACTGGCAGATGATGCATCTGATCATCTTCATTATTATGATCCTGCCTTTATTCTAATTTATTTGGACACGATGCAGCTTATATCTAGATTCCGTACATCTCTATTAGCCGTCATCACAACATCTAGTCAGAAAAAGTAGAAAGGGTCCCCCTGTCTAGCCGCCTTTCCTGGGGATGTAATTTTTCACAGAATCCATCCATGCCCGCCTTTTCTAGTCAACCACATTCGTAGGTGGAACCTGATGTTATTACCAATTACAACTGCAATCCCTCGTAGGTCACGTCCACTTAGTACGTGCTCTACACGTCATTGCCTTGCGCTCAGCATCCACAAAATGATGTAAACTGTATAATCATCATCATATAATGCAACTGCAACACAAGTGACCAACTGTTTGCGAGCATGCCTCCGGCCATTCCGTTATTATAATTAGATGGTCTCGAGAGTACAGTCGACTGCACGTTAGTTAGTGGGAACACCTTGAGCTGACCTAGCGTTGTACTGAGTTTCAATACAATAAGAGGACAGCTTAATCTGGTTTTGTTACCACTGACGTACAGATTACTGTGCAACTCCAGCATCAGTAGTAAAGTATAACACAGACTATAATTATTCCACTGCTGGGACTCAGCTCTGGCTCAGGCCTCCTCTCTGTGACATAGCGGGACGTAAAACTTTGGATTCACAGGACAAGTGACTTGATCCACCACGCGAGCCCAGTGCGAGTTGGCGTCATACTAGTCTTGACTAAAACACGCTGTAGCAAGCGAAACTCGGAAGGTCTTTACGGGTAAAAGCGGCTGTGAGCCATTTACGGTTGTAAAGTAGATGTTTACACTCAGATAAACTGGCCGCATATTTTTAGCTGTTTATTTTTAAAACACATTTATGAACGGAAGTGTCGTCGACGATCTGTCTGTCTGTATGCTCTAAAATTAATTTAAACAATCTTTTAATTCATCTTGAGACCGTTTAGGTTCATAAAAGCAGTTTAATGCTGGAGGAAGCAGCAAAAATGTGTAGCAGTTTATTATTTTAGTTATACACATTTCTTCGCTAATACGGGTCATATTTGTCTAATTGAAAGGAGTAGATTCAGCTGAATATCAATATTTTATAACAGGAATCAACTGCAATCTGGTATTTACTTACAGGAAAATTATCTACAAGTAGCTTACGCCCGCGTGGAAGTCGGAAATAATCCCACGGGAACTTACTACCCGGATAAAAAGTACCCTATGTCCTAATTTAGGTCATGGTCTACCCGTGTGCCACATTTCATCCAAATCCGTTCAGCCGTTTTCGCGTGAAAGCGTAACAAACAAACAAACTCACTTTCACATTTATAATATTATTTAGGATTTGCAGACTCTGCAAGCAAAACCGGAGAATTTAACAATTTTTAAAACGCGAATGTTTACCTTTTCTTAAAGATAATTCAATTAAACTACTGAACCAGTTTCAATATTTGTTTTTATACGGAATGTAACGAAAACGTGTGGCCTTTATTCGCGACCAATAAAACTTCTGTCTAGCCTACCATCCTCACGAGCAGATGTTGCCTAGGATAGTGATGATCCTTTTCAAAATTATGTTGGGGGTCAGATTCCAGAGTCAGACGTAGTTGAACTTGAATAGCAGCATTATACATGGAGCGACTGTCTATATCTGACGTCCACAACCTAGTTACTGGGTAACACAAAACCCCTTGACTGGTTGTCAAATTCTCGGCTACTACCATTTCAAGATTTATGTTCTCGGTTCATCTTCAAATCCTCACAAATATCATCAAGGTCTGTTACTCGGTCGCAATATTTACGATACGCGACTGATAAACTACAGTCACGGCGACGTGTGATAAGGGGTCATTGCCACCAATTCTTTGTACTAGGAAGTGATAACGGATGAAGCATACATTTAGTGGGGCTTTGTGGAACATCCTTTAAGACTAGGTAAACAGAAATAGTGGTGTATTCTGAAACACGATTGGTGTTGTTCCTTACAGTACTGGCAGGATCAGAACAAGATCTGGACCTGCAGTCTCGACATACATAGCGATCGCTTTACGATCGAATTCGGCCGCAAAGTCCCAATGGGCTACCTAGACGGTCAAAATTGCTTGACGAGCAATTTGATTTTTTCGCGTTTGTCATGCAATTTTGACCGTCTAGTGACGCCACTAGGACTTTGCGACAGAATTCGGTTGTAAAACGATCGCTATCTGTGTCGAGAATGCAGCCCCAGGGAAGATAATAATGTATAATGCGACTAAATTGAAATGCATTGGATTTGACAGGTTTTCCACCACCCTCTAAAAGCAGCGCCGCCTTTACATTCGGAAAGGTTTATGTCAGAGTATCGCCGTTATCGTGAAGTTTTGTAAATAAATTGTTACATTATGGCATGTACTTAGTCGTTAATTTACGTAGCATATAACTCAAATGTTTGTGTGGTAGAGGCATCTGATTTCCTGTAGCCAGCTCATAAGTCGGGTAGTCTACATTAATTGTATCGACGAGCATTCGCAATCCTCGGTGCTGTTCGAAACTTAAAGGATTATTGCCAAGCCTATACATGATATTTCTGACGGCGCGGATACCGTATGTGGGCGAACGGCGCCCTTTCTATCTAGACATACCAAAAGGGTAGTGCATTAAGCCTGGCACGAGACTTGCCTTATCGACGGTTAACCGCCAAGACCTCCTAACTGGCATCTTTTGACAAAATGCCTTTTCTTATTTAAAAAAAAACAAAAAAATCTCACTTATTGGAACGGAGTAAAGAAATAAATTTATCTTAGAATATTGTACCTAAATAATTATATTTAAAACCAAGTATATTTTTGATTTCCTCGATATTTACATTCGTATCAAAGTTACAACATTTTTTGCGCCTCCTGTAAATTATGACATATTCAGTTAGGTCTTGACAGCTAATTCATTTACCATCACAATCCCCTTCATTTTAAATTGGATTGACAATCCATTTGCTCCATTATTTATTAAAAACAAGCACATGAATATTTCGTGCTTGTGCCGCCGTCGACCGCATCATCACTTACTTACCATCAAAAGACAATCAAATAACGCATTTACAGCCGCATCTATTAGACTGGAAGCCGACCCCAACTTAATATAGGATAGCCTAGCCCAGATTTAGTGTCACGAGCCACTACACACCGGCCACGTCTTATCGTCTCCTGGGTATAGTAAAGCACAGCAGAGCGGCAATCAGATAAATGGACGCCTCCGTTACGCACGTTAGAGAATAGTTAATGACGAAGCTATGTACTAATCGGTGTCAAAGCTCCAGTTGACCTTTGGAAGTTTGGGCTTAAATTTTCTCTTGGGATCTTACCACGCACGCAGGTTTATCCCTTCAGGGATGTGCCACTCTCGTTTCTGAACTAAGAAAAACTAAATAGACAGGGACGTTACTGGGGAGTATGTTGCGCCAGTTTTTTTTTCTCAGCTAAAACACTTGGAAGTTGCGAAGGATATGCCTCTTGAGGGCTGTCTTTTGGTGTTCAAAAATGCTAAACCTTAGTGAGAGAACTGTTGGCACGCTCATTCTTCAATAGGTTTTTTTCCTAGACTAATGGCTAGTTTACACAGTGCGATAGCTCGCACTGCCGTTAGTCTAGCGCAGGGTTACTCAAAGTGGGGTACGCGAACCCTTACGGCTTCGTCATTTGACGGTAGGGGGTTCGCGACAAGATATACGTAATGGCGGCTGGATGGCTGGCAAGCGAGCCGAGTCAGAATTGACCAAAATTACTCCTAAAATCGACTCAATTTGGGACAAGAAACAAGCCGCCCACCTATCACATTAATTTTCTTTTTGACACTGTATTTGATAACATTTATTAAAAATAAAAAACCGTATTTTCTAGTTAATTATTCTTTACAGAGAGAGGGGAGGGGGTTTAGGGGTTCGCTATCGTCTGGGAACTTTAACAAGGGTACGTGGGGCCATAAGTTTGAGGAACCTTGGTCTAGCGTTTGAGTCTGACCACCGAGTAGCTGCAGTGCAGCAACTCGCACTGTGTGTCCGTATCATACGAGTTACTCGCACTTGCGAGATGGACAGTAGCTCGCAGCCGAGTAACTTCAACATTTTTTGTTTTCGTACGAGCTAGCGTGCGAGTCGGCCTACCGCATAGCAGCAGTGCAACAACTCGCACTGTATAAACAGCCAAAGCAAGAGCGGGGCTGATTTCCCAGGTTGCGTTAGACGTAAGCACAATTAAGAATCGCAACTCGTGGAGGCCAGTTTAATTGAGATAACATAAGTTTGGATTTATTCTACCATGCACGTACGACACAATGACATGGTGTAAGTCACGTCCAGATAGCCGTATATTTACTCTCACATAAGTATTATCAATACAAACATTTAATTACGAATAATCATCATTACTGCTCATAATAAACAGCTTGTTTAGTTTTTAATTGTTCACAATGATAGTAAAGTACTCATGTACATGATCGTGGAATGTAAATGTCTGATTGTTCCGAATCTGGGTGTAATTATCTATATAAGTATGTATTTACAAAAAAAATAAATAAATAAGTATATGTAGCATATCAGTTATCTGCTTTCCATAGTACAAGCTCTGCTTAGTTTGGGATCAGATGACCGTGTGTGAATAATGTCCCAGGTTAATATTATTTATTTATTTATTTAAATGTAATTTCTTTATTAGACTGATTTGACGCAATTGCCGATCGTGGGGCTCGACCGCCAGATCAGGCGGGTTATCGCATTTTTTCTTTACAAATTTCTAAGCAACGGCCCTAATTCTGGATTTGTGCCCACTTGATGCCAGGTAGATGTCCCACAAGGTGGTAAAACCTATGACCAGGCGCGAATACTGGCGGCAACAGGTGCAGTTACCCAGGGGATTCGACCAAACCGAGTCTAAAATTATAAATTAGACACAAACATAGGTAGTTTTATAAACTGTACATTGTTGAGTTACACAAAATAGGTGCTTTTACATTGGACTTAAATATAATGGCGAAATACGGGTGAGCTACACCCCTCTGCTGCCTTCGGAGAATAGAAGTGTGATGAACATTCTCTTTATACTTTTACCAAAGCATCTTGATAATGCTGAGATTATCTCATAATTAGTTTGTAAACACTTTCACTAGTTAGATGTAATCTTAGTTTAAACAATTAATTGTTATGCAACAGCTATTATGACATTGGAGATGGATTATGAGAAAAAGTTGGCAGGTGTGTTGAATGAATATTCATGTTTTTGTTGTCACACAGAGAAGTATTAATGAGAAAATAAAACAATGGTAAAGAATATTTCATTGGATACTTTTATTTATTCTGACAAACAAGATTACTCCCCTTTAGTAAGTGGTCATCACAGTCTCGGGGTGTCTAGGCGCATCTGCAATGCCCCGATACTAACTACAAAGCCAATTAAAATAGAAACCGAAGATTGTATGCCTTTGGAATACCAAAGGCATACCATCTTAGACTTTGTAGTTATTCTAACCGGTTACTGTTTTAAACAGGACAATTGTTTATAATTTTTGGTGGAAAAGTAGCTTCATACTTTGGCAATGAACAATCTAGTAATGTAAATATAAAACCATGCTTAACAAGTAGCAAGTTTAAAACATAATTCGTAATTCCCTGGCTTGAATAGCAATAAAACAATAGTGAATTCAAAGAAAACATTCCAATGTCTACATCATACAGTGGATATTAGTACCATTACTATAGAATATAATTGCTTTAGCCAGTCAGGGTTAAAGACTAAGAAACATAACATAACATCGCCTGTAATTCCCCAAAGGGTTAGGCAGAGACGCACCTTACCCATGAAGATACAACCACACTTCATACCCACCCAAATCCAAATTTCATTTCATTTCACTTTAGTAACTCTCAAATAGAGTACAGTTTTCTTTTTACAAGCTGTCATTTAGTTTCACCTATCTGTCTGTCTGTAATCTAATCTTGCAAGTTAAATCTGACCCACTTGCCGGTTTCGGATTGAGCTGAAACTTTACATGCATATGTAAATCGGATGACAATGCAATCGTGGCTAAGTAATAGCAGTCTCACGGGTCGATCCATCAGGTTAAGCTACACTTGCCGGGGTTGGTCTGTGGATGGGTGACCATCTTTTCATACTGAGACTCCTCCGTGCCTCGGAAAGCACGTTAAGCCGTTGGTCCCGTCTGTCTTTCGTGGATCTTTGACAGTCGTTACGGGTCGTCAGAAGCCCGAAAGTCTGACAACCAGTCTTACCAAGGGGTATCGTATTACCCAGTAACTGGGATGTGGAGGTCAGATAGGCAGTCGCTCCATGTAAAATACTGGTATTCAGCTGCATCCGGTTAGACTGGAAGTCGACCCCAACATAGTTGGGAAAAGGCTAGGCAGATTGATTTTTGATGACAATGCAATATTATTATGACATAGAGCTGATCTGATGATGGAGCCGGAAGGTGGCCATGGCAGCTCAGTAATATCACAACACAACCCTAACGAGTTTGGGTTGTTTAATTTGTCTTGACAAGGACTCTGTCCTAGATGATATCTAGATTAATAAAAGATTGTTAAAAAAAAAACTGAAATAATACACTTGTATTATAGAAAAGGTGGTTATGGTACATAAAATATAAAATACTAGAAATTTAATGACATGAGACACCCAACAACCTGCACTGGGCCCGCATTGATAATGACCCGCAACCACGCACTGAGAGGAGGCATGACTCACAGCAGTAGAAGCTTTATAGACTTATCATTACATTTAATATTAACATAACATCACATATATAATTATATAGGTAGGTACTTACTTTGCCATATATATCATGATAAATATCAGATTTGTAACTTAATATCATGCCATATCTTCACTGCATTTTAAAGGACATTTTTTAATAACAGATAAACATAAACATTACTAATTTAAGGAGGATAAATACCTAATTGCTTTTAAAGTATAAAGATGGACATCATTACTTCTTTATGTATCTTTAAATATTTTTTTATGGCACAGAGATAAGATCAAAACCAGTTGCAGATCTTTTTTGTAAAAGTTTTGCAACAAGATGATGATTGTATTTATTACACAATGTACTCAGTTACAGGCTATGAATAGGCTAAACTTATGAGTACATGATACTATTAGGGCATAGCAAGTAGTACAAATATTTCAGTTTAGTGCTTTATGCTTGGAGTGGTCAAATAGGTACATATTCAATTGCATTCAGGCATTACTTGGTACTGAGGTAAACAAGGCACAAAAGAGGTCTGATCTGATACATCAGTAGAAGTATTCCACTATTTTTTTTTTTTTTTTTTGTTAGCCTGTACTGTCACACTGCTGAGGAAAGGCCTCCCCCAAATCCTTCCAAGCATCCTCTTCCTTTTTTAATTCCACCATAAATTTTAATATTCCAATTTTAATCTATAACATAAAAAATGTGCCTATTATTAAAATTTGACAGTAATACAAAATACAAGCCCCAATGTTAATATGTTTATAATAATAATGATGATAGCATTGCAAACTGTCTGCTGAAAGTGCTAATTATTCCTCAAACTAACATACAAAAATAAACCCTCTTCACAGTTCAAAGACAAAACATCGTTTCAGTTAAAAATAAAACGATGTAAATGCATTTGCGGCCACTGAATCGTGTTAATAGACGGTAATTGAACGAGAATGGAAACAAAATTGGCTCCCGTAAAAATAAACAAAAAAAAACGTTTCTTCTTGTACGAGTGTCGCTCGAGTGAGTCACTTGGCATATTGCAGACAGATGTAAGCTCCGACAAGATTATAACAAGCCGTTAAACGTAAACATTGCGAACACAAACTTACTTGTATCTTCCGACAGGCAAGGCAGACGAGACACCCACGAAATCCTTCAAAAAGACACGCTTTCACACTCACAAATCCTAACGAACACAAGACAAGTAAAGTAATCACACATTACACCCACGATTACAACCTTTCACGTCCATTTTGTGAGATAATTTTAATTAATTATTTACATTTGTAATCACATGTTAGAAAACACTGGATTTACACAAGTATATTTTTGTTTATGAGATAAAATCAAACGGGCACTAAGCATCACTCGCGACGTGCTCAAAGAAAAAATATATTTTTACTATGAATACAGCAAACTGAACAATAACAATGAGAGTATTACAAAATGCAGCGGGCAAAGTGGCGAATACCAAACGCGAAGGGCGAAAAGCTTAGAAAAGTTGAATGAAATGAGTTTAGGGTTGCCAGATTCTCCACAATATTTCTACTCACTTTCTACTAAAACGTAATAAAGCCTACAATAGTAGCTTGTAGCTTATCACATTCACAGAATTAGCATAATATTTAAAGCAATAAAAATAATCGCTATGTCTTGCCGTCTATGACGTACTTATATTCTAAATACAATTTCAAATTAATTACTATTACGAACAATAATTTAAGATTCTTTTTTTTTATTATACATCACTATACGTGCCGTATCCAGAAATACTGCCGGCCCAGCCCCGAGTCCACCAGGTTGTACTGCAGGGCAAGTTGCTGGTGGATAATCCTAGCCATTACAATCTAGTGGCTAGATTAAGTCTGTGCAAATATGTAGGTACTCGCCCCTAGGACAGATAAATGAAACCGTAGGTACCGTCCGTGACAGTGACAATGTATCTCCGATAATTATTTGTCATGATAACTTCATGCGTAATGACAGACAAAACCTTCGGTTTCCCTAAATAGGTCACCGAAACGTCGCCAGAATACGGACATAATTATTATTATGATTACACACAAGATTAAAACACAATAAATTAAATCAAATCCAATTCAATTTAATAAAATAATAATTAATATACACGGCAAAATTAAATAATAATAGTATAATTAATTAACAGCACAGTAAAATATAATAAAAAAAACCAGCGAGGCTTACGGTAGTCGCATATGATGCGTAAAATAACCTCCGATTAAAAAATCGCCTCCGACCTAGATTAGATTCAAAACTCAAGAGAAAACCCATCTCAAGTAAAAAAACAAAAATCTGACATTTGTGTGGGCTAAACTCGCCACAAAATAATAGGTCTGTTTTGACAGCCCATATCGTTTCATATGCCAAAGACACCCTCATGTCAAAACGGACCTATTATTTTGTGGCGAGTTTAGTACCATCTGATGAATAGCACGCGCTTTCCCGGCTTTCTGTTTCCCACTTCCGTCCCTTTTCCCGAAATCACTCCACAGATGCAGAAAAGTGAGAGGAAAGATGTAACACATCAAAAAGGCTGATAAATGTTATATAGGGTTGTCTCTTGTCATTGCTGCTATCTGCACAGTACGTCTGGATTAAAGTTTTTTGTACAATTCTTTATAATAATTTTTTATAAAAAGTTGTAGTATTAGGAGTAAAACGTGGCAGAGTTAATAAATTAGCGTAATGTTATTTAGTTTCATCTGGTGCAGGTCGTTTTTGTTGTCTCGCATTTTTGAGGTTCGATAGATTAAGGCTTGGCATTACGCCGTTGACCTCGCTCAAATGGGCGTTAACGCCGAGAATGCACCGCGCACCCCCTCATTATAATTACGCGCGAAGCGATCACTAATATTCTATTTTGCACCGCTGACTGCCACAGAGCCATGACGCGCGACGCACGCATAGGTAGCCTGTTGCATATTTCAGAGCAGTGGTGCAGAACATTTTTAGGTAAAAACTTGTATGTTGTAGAAAAACAAATACAACACTTGTGTAAATTATTATATTTTTAGAAAATATATATTTTTAATGACTAAGAACTCATTGTAATATTACTAAAACAGAAAATGGGCGGCAGAATATAGACAGTTATTATTATTAGCTTTCCCCGCGACTTCGCTCATAAATAAAAGTGAATATGTTTGTATCTAAAAGTACTACTAGTAGTTGTTTTAAGTACTTCAAATATTAAAAAAAAAAACGCAAAACAAATCAAGTGGAAAATCTGAGCAATACACAAATCTGCCGGCCATATGCTTGCACGAAGCTCAAATGCCATATTAGGTTCATGGGGTCCATGAACCACAATGCGTCCCATATGGTTTGTGGGCCCCATACGACCCGTGACCTCAGTTCAATTTATTATAAGTCACAAGCGGTCGTGGGCCCGGAACTTATTAGTTCAATAAGGCCGGCCACATACACAGACTGAATTCCGTTCCGAAATATCGATTCGGAATTTTCGAAGGCAGTAAATCCATACAAAATCAAGGATGTATCACACACGTACAGTAGTTCTTCGTTTATTTTGTATGGCTTTGCTGCTTTCGAAATTCCGAAATGATATTTCGAAACGGAATTACGACTGTATGTGGCAGGCCTAATCAATTATTCATTCTTTTTCTAATTGAGTTTTAGCAATACTTTCATTTTCTAGCCCATGTTTGACTGATTTGACGTGATCTATTAGGTTTTTATAAATTACATTCTTCACCATATTAGCACAACTGATGTCATTGCGTTTTTTAATTACGTTACCGAAATTTGAAGCCGTCAGTTAATATCTTCTTAGGTCAAGCCATTCACTTGACTCACTTTGAAGTATTGTACCTGTTTCAATTCTTATTCTTTCATCTTCATTCTTCTCTAAATTTTTCAAAAATATTATTTTCGATTCCTCTAGCATTTCCTTTGACATATCGGGTTTCGCGCAATCCTGTCCATAATTGATGGAAGAGGCGTTTTGATTTTCCAATGTTCTTCTTTTCTTCTTTGTATATTTTTTAGGTCTTATCTGTCGCTTTATTCTGTTCATTTCAAATTTATGTATTTGTCCTTTTGGACTTCTACCTACAATACGTTTATGCAAGATGCTCAAAGGTTTTCTTGTGTTAAATGATAGAGCCGCAGTATTACATCTCATCTGATATTGATATTTTTGAGCAAAGTTTATCCTTTTGCCACCTATGAATTTAGCAACAACGCTATGATATCTCTCTACAGAGTTGCTGTCGACATCGTGCAAAAAATGCGTGAGTGTGCCGCTAGCTGTGATAATATTAATTTTATTTTTTGGCACAGAGTGTTTGTATGAAAGTCTTTGTCAATATCTTCTATTTCGCCTAGTTTGCCACAAAAGTATCCTTTGCACGTGGTATGTTGGCTAAAAGCATGTTCTGCAGCAAGCATTATATCAGTATGGAGTTGCATTGCATTATAAGTATGCTTGTATTTTGCAATTGCAGTTACTACTACTTTTCGCATGGTTAATATTCTTTTCTTTGATAGGAGTTTTATGAACCGTATTAGAAATTTCGTGTCTGTTGTAAAACTCTGCAGTTTGTTGCAAAAAATCCTCAGCAAGTGGTTTCGGCATTCAATTTTTTCTATTGTTAAATTTTCGTACGGCCTTTCTTGCAAAAGCTTTGAATATGTGTTGGCGTCACAATCTGATATAATTCTGCCATATATCAAATTGTGCATTTCTATGCTTTTCTTAAATCCCTCGACAATAATCGTTGACTCCATGCCGGTAGATGGTCCTGTAAATAAAGATAAAAAGTATAATAATGTAGCTTTCAGTATACAAAACCTATATTACGGCTTTAGTTCTCTAATGGGTTACCTCTACCATTTTTATATAATAGATATTTAGTTTGATTTCCAAATAATAAGGCGAACCATTTACGTTTAGTTAATTTATAAAACAAACAAACAGCAATACGTTTCCACTTATAATATTACTAGGATTTTTATGTAAAACACAAAATATTTACCTGTATAGTTTTTATAACAAATATGATTTGTTTGTCGAGATTCCTTTATTTTCTGCTCTAGCGCAAATGTAGCAGAACTTATTTTTGACAGCCATGAACAATATTTTATTGCTACGTTTACCAAGTATGGTTGCTGCTCCTGACAGTGAGGAGTAGTTTTTCTTGTATGATCTTTTTCCCCAACATCCGTCAGCAATGACATCAATTATCGGTATTCCCTTTGCATTTACTTTACCCTCTTCAACGGCAGCACATCTTTCCTCTTCAGCAGCTTCGTTCAAAGATCTTAACGCTTCAGATTCCCACGTTTTGTTTATTATATCCATATGAAAGGTGAATCATTTTTGTGAGATCTCAGGAAGTCCTAGAGTTGACGTAATTTCCAGAAATTGCGTATGTCCACATCCTGCTGCTATTGCCCCAGCTACGGCACATGTGTTTAAATTCATTTCTTCTGGGGTGTTGTCTCCCTCTATTATAAAACTCATGTTACATAAAAGACATTTCAGTTTTAATTTATTCATTAAACCTGTCAAACGTTCAGATACGATTTCTATTGACTTTAAACCGCAGTCCAATGGTCCGTGGCTTGATATTTCTTGGATTGATTTAAAAAAATGACTGATGTTTACAGTACGTCTACCAATCGATAATTCTTCAGGCCCCTAAAACAAAGTAAAATATAAAATTCAGTTGAAATACTGATGGCTTTAAAAAATATTGTAGCTTATATTGTATACGTTCATCCACGTTTACTTATAAAAGGGTTACGTTAATCCAATTTTAAAATATGTCATTTGATTTGCTTAGAACTTTAGGGTCCTATGAAACTTGCCAACCTCGTTACTTTTCAACCCCTTGTAGTCCGAGAGTCGCAATCTGCAGGTTACATCCATGGGGTCCAAAGAGGATGGACAAAAAAAGTCCACATACTGTCGGAATTCCGTTTCGAAACATCGATTCGGAATTTTCGAATGCAGCAAATCCATGCAAGATCAAGGATCTATCACACACGTACAAGTAGTCCTCCGTTCGAAATTTTCTCCGATTCAAAATTACGCATGGTAGTCTGTGCGTGACTTTGTATGGGTTTGCTGCTTTCGAAATTCCGAAACGATATTTCGAAACGGAATTCCGGGACGGAATTCCGAATGTACGTGGCTGGCCTAATTATTACCCTGTATTAGCAATCTGATTGCGATGAGTAATAATACAGGGTCAAATTAAATTAGCTAGTGAAACTCCACAGACGTGATGGGTATCGATATCTAAACATGATGAACTAGTTAGCTGCGACACATATACAGGTTCAAATTAAATTAGCTAGCGAAACTCCGCAGACGTGATGGGTATCGATATCTAAATATGATAAACTAGTTAGCTGCGACACATATACAGGGTAAAATTAAATTAGCTAGCGAAACTCCGCTGACGTGATGGGTATAGATATCTAAACACGATAAACTAGTTAGCTGCGACACATATTCAGGGTCAAATTAAATTAGCTAGCGAAACTCCGGCCAACGTAAATTCGTACGTGTCTAATAGTAACAAGCTATAGATTCACTGCATGCGAATCTATAGCTCGTTATGTCGTTACTGTGCCGCCGTGTCGTAATGCCGCCCGGTCGTTTGGAATCTATACCTTGTTGCCATTAAACACGTATGAATTTCCGTTGGCAAATTCGAAACGAAAACGGTTTCTCGTTCTGGCGACGAAAGGTACCTAGGTAAGTATAAGCAGCTGATAGGTAGGTACCTGCTTAGGTAGGTACGCATATTACTTATACGTACCTACCTATATCTTTTTATCAGAACGCTTGATTGATGGTTACTAGTAAAATGTTAGATAGGTACTCAAATTACTTACCGTTTCATTCTTTTTATTCTCCTCTTGTATTTTATTTTCAAATTACGCTTAGTGCGTCTTTTTTTGTCACCCATATTGATTTTATAAATAAACTTATATTAACACAAATATTTCCTATGTAGTATTACTAACTATATACTAAAAACTACTCTAATATTTACACACAAAAAACTATTAAAATCAACAAAATAAGTAGGTAGGTATTTGTTTACAATACTTTCTAATGGTATTGTCACCAACGAAAAAATGCGGGAAAAAGTGGTACAGGTCCGTTCAGCACTGCGTCTCGTCCCGCACTAAATTAATAGGCGACAGAGGGGTTGCTCACGCGATTGAGTGTCGATTTATGTAAAAAATAATGACTATAAATAATTAGAAAAGTTATTTAAAAAAATAAGCCGAGGATTCCCTAGATATTGTATTGTGTAATATCATGATGACTATAAAAAAACCTAGCGATTAATAGTTTCGAAGAAAAAAGGTTTTATATTTCTAAAACAGGGGTTACTTTTCATGTATGTTAATGATATTTAAAATTATTTTTTATTTTTTCCGAAGTGAAGGGGACATGTGTTTTATTGTGTAGTTTAACATATTTTTTTTTAAAGATCATTATGGTACGGGTTATGGAGAAAAAAGGTTTTAAACTTCTTCAGTTCCAGCCTAATTTACATATAGCACCGCCTTAAGCCATTTTTCTTGTTTTAGGGTTTCTCTACATTCCTTCTTTTTTTAACAATTTTTATTTTGTTTTTAACTAAATAAATATTCAATGCAAATAATTTGCTCACTCCTTACCTTTTTATTATTGTTGTACCAACATGGTAGAAATATTTTGGACTGGGCAATAAAAAAGGCGCTGCTGTAGCAAAACAAAAAAAAACTTCAAAAAAGAAAGCTTTGTGCGTTCCGTTTCACATAGATAAGTTTTTATGTTACTTATAAATAGTAGTTTTTACCACAGACATAAACTACTCTTTATATGTCTGTGGTTTTTACTGATTATACAATTAATTGTTTCAATGAAATAAATACTCGCTCAGACAAGTTATGTAAGTACTGAGCCTAAAATTTGAAAAAAAAATACAGAAAATAGTTCTATACCTATAGATTACAGTAAAACTTATAAGTCTATGGTCTTAAAACAACATGGTAAATCTCTTAACACATTCACTGCTGAATTATTTGGCGAACTTACTCCAAGTGCTGCTTTATGATACACTAAACCCTGTGCGGCAAACAACCATACGCGCCCAAAAAATACTTCGTGTGGTGCTACGAGCGCGCAGGCGCGATTGAAGAAACTCTACCCAGTGCGGCTGGGCACATATGTGCGCCGTTACAAACTAATCCCGAGTGCGGCAGACGCGTAGGTGTGTTTGAAAATTTTCCCATTTTTTATGAGTCATAAAACAATTACGCCGCAAGTAAAGGTTGCCTCACACGACTGTTGTAACCTCAAGGATCAAGCGTTTCGGAATTAGCTTTTGCTCATCATTTTGTTGTTCGTACTTACATACTTAGTTAGAGAGCGAATGAATGAAAGTGTTGCCGTTTAGTAGTATACGATTTTGTGAATTATCTAGTAGAGCAATAATATACAGGGTTATTTGTAAAACACCAGCAACCTCTTAGGGGGTCATTGTACTCATCATTATGAACAACTTTTACTATGGGACCAAACTTGAAATCGCGAAAAAAAATCAGCTATTCAGTACATTTACGTTCGCATAATTCGTCAAAATGTACTGAACAGCTGATTTTTTTGGTATTATGTAGGTAAGTAGTAGAATAAGGCCATATAGTTTTTTTTTTCAGAATTTCGTACTTATATTATTTGATCCATCATACGTTGAGATAATTTAAGTACAATTAAAGATATTATTAAAAAAAACACGTAATACTAGGCAGTAAGGTCTGGTGACTATAGCCTGATATTAAATGGCCATAAACAAAAAAGATAGTATGTTGTCGTTTGCAATAAAATTTAGCTGTTGGTTAGTTTAGAATTTTACTGACTAAAACCCACCCGTGTTCCACTGACACTCGTAACATCTGACAACCGAACAATACGTTGTTCGGTTGTCAGATGTTACGTGTTACAATCAATTGCTCGAAATGCCTTGTGTGTTGACACCTTTACCAACCCTTATTTTACGATGTTTTCGAAACAATAGAGATGCACAAAAAACCCACAGGTGCGGCGCGCCGCATTCGAAGGAAGTACATAAATTGTATGGACACGCATATGCGACGGTAGCACTTGGTGAACGTTCGAAAATCGCACATACGTGTCGGCCGCACTGAACGTGTTAATATTGTGCGTACAAACTTACATTTACGATTGGAATGTATGGGAGAACATGTTTTTCAACCACAATGTTATGTTTGTTCTTGGGATTCATTTCATCCCAATCCCAACTACGGAACCCTTCATTGTGCATCGTCCGACACGCACTTGGTCGGTTTTTTTTAACATAAATATGAATACCTACATACAATCATGTTAATTTACTTATGTAGCCTTTCAGCCAAAATTCAACAATTAGTTACTATGTATTATAAGTATGGTTATACTGGTTGAGTTAACTACGGATCTCTAAGTTCCTCTTCAACTGTAGAATTCAGCGGCTGCGCGCTGTACACTAACTTCAGGGTTGGTAATACCTACTTATATTAGACTGGTTGATGGTTTGGTTTACAACTAGTCAACCACTGGTTTAATCATACGAAATAATATGGTTTAAAGGCTAACTGGATGATGGCAGATCAACAATTATCGAGGAAAAACAAAATTTCCTCGAAACAGCAATAGAAAATTTGCCAATGGGTTGTGTTATGGAAGTCCATCCAGGAAAACATGAACTTGTCAGTGCAGTCAGAGTAGGTACTCTTTAAACCAAAAACAGCTACTTGAAACGCCCTGTAGTAAGGTAAACCATCAACTCTTAATATGTGGTCTGTATCTCACCGCTGATCGCGACAAATCTAATCCACAGATGGATATTCCAACATTCGAAGCAACTAAGTATAGGTACCTAGTTAACCGTAGTATACCGCCGTCATAAGGGAAAAAGACGTTCTAACATTTTTTTTTTAAATAGAGTATTTACATATTCGGAATCAGGCAAAAGACGCATCTACCAGTATTTTTAAATTGACTAAACTTAACGAAATCCGAAAACGTAATAATCCTAACTAATATTATAAATGCGAAAGTAAGTTTGTTTGTTACCTTTTCACGCCTAAACCACTGAACCGATCATCCTGACATTTTGCATACCTACCAATACGTTTTCAGGTGTCACGGACATAGGGTACCTTTCATGGGGTGCGTGGACAGGAAACCTCCCCGAGTGCCCGTGGGCTGGAGTTCCCTTACGGATACGTCCGGGGGGAAGGCCAGTCTCCGGGACGGTGCACCCTGGGGTGCGGGCAATGGTTCCCCTTAGGCACGTGTGCCTAAGGGGTTTTGTTGCCCGTATGCCAATATCCTGTCGGAGGTACGCTCCAACGTGTGTCCCTCTGCTCTAAGCAGAGACGCACAGCGGCGGAGTAAGAGCGGGCTCGGTGTGCACTAACCCTGCCGCCGGGCAGGCAGGAGGAAGTCATTTCCTTCTGCCACCGTTAGTCTCGTAGCCCCGAAGATTGTTCAAGGTCATGTCTCTGACTTTTGACGGGGGTCGAGGGTCTTGGCTTAACCGCCCGGACCGCGAGGAAGAAAACCTCTATAAAAAAATTACCCCAAACCTTCAAGCGGCGGCGCACCGTGAGGGAGGTTGGTAGCTTGATTAATGGGTAGCTAAATTAATCTCTAGTGCGAACCACAGTTTTGAGCCAGTGATAAAGTTTTTACTCGTGGGAACAAATATGGAACCAACTAGAAACAATGAACGAGAAGAGGAGAGGGAGAGGAGTGATGCGGGGTCGGAGTCCGACGCCGCATCGGGAGTGAAGGGCGCGAGGGGCATTTTTAAGAGCCCGGAGTGCGTAGTGGTGGGGGCCGCTGGAAGGAAAAATGCTTTCCTGAAGCGGACCCTAAATCCGGGAGATGCCCAGGAGTCTTCCTCGGACGGCGGAGTTAAATCGGCTCCAAAATATGCTCGCCGGGGCCTAGGCCGGAAGAGCAAGAGCCGGGTAAACGCCGCACAAGAGGACGGCTCAGCCGGGTCGGCCGAGGGGAGCGCCGTGGAGGCGTCTGGCGATGAGTCGGACGCCGCTGGTGGCTCCAATTCGGACCGGGCCAGGTTTGAGGAGGTCGTGGCCGCTGCAGTCAAGGGTGTGGCCTTGAAGAAGAAGCAGTCATCTAAAGACAAGGCCATACCCGCAGCCAAGGCCTCCATTATGGCGGCAGCGGAGGCTCTACTCCAAGGGCCTCCGTCGGACGGAATGTCCGAAATGCGGGCGGAGGTCGCCCGCTTGACAGCCGCCATGGAGCTTCTCCGAAAGGAGAATGAGGAGCTCCGAGCAGACCTGGCCAGGCTCCGCGGAGCCGGCGCTCAGGAGGGGGTACAGCAGGGGCAAGGCGGCCTCGGGCCTGCAGAGGACCGAGTTCTGGCCTTGGTGCGGAAGGAGTTGGCTTCCCTTAGCAACCGGTTCTCGGTCCTTGAGGGAATCGTCCTGCGGCCCCCGCTAGGCCGACCGGCGGCCTCGGGCCAGCCAAAGGCGGCTTCGTATGCCGCCATGGCTGCCACGGCCAAACCAGGGTCGGCAGGGCAGGCTAAGGGCGGGGCCGAGGCTGCGAAGGCGCCTGCGACGGCGCCTGCGAAGGCGCCCACGAAGGCGGCTGCGAAGGCGCCTGAGAGGGCCCCAGCTGTGGCGGTGACGAAGCGGCTGCCCCCGCCTCCCAAATCTCCTCCGGCTGACGCCGAATGGCAGGTAGCTGGGGAGAAGAGGAAGGAGGGCAAGGCGGCAAGGTCGGCCAAGCGGAGGGAGAGGCGGCGGCGGCGCAAAGAGCGAAGCGTCGCGGCGAGGTTACGTGCCCCAAAGTCCGCAGCTGTAGTGATCACACTACAGCCGGAGGCGGAGAAGAAGGGCGTGTCCTACCGCGACGTGCTCGCCAAGGCGAGGGCGGCGGTGAAGGAGGAGATCGGTGTTACCGAGGGCTTGCGGGTAAGGGTCACTGCGACTGGGGCTCGGATGCTCGAGATCCCCGGTGCGGCCAGTGGCCCGACCGCTGACGCTCTGGCCGAAAGGCTCAGGGCGTCCTTAAATGCGGACGAGGCCCGAGTGTCCAGACCCGCCAAGTGCGTTGACTTGCGCATCCTGGGTCTGGACGACTCCGTGACGGAGCGAGAGGTGGTGGCCGCCGTGGTCAAGACTGGGGGGTGTGCCTTCGAACAGGTGAAGGTAGGCACCATCCGTCCTGACCTCACGGGGATGCGAGCCGTTACGGTGAGCTGCCCCGTATCGGCGGCCCACAAAATAGTTGGGGAGGGCCGAAGGTTCCAGGTGGGCTGGGATTCCACGCGGGTGAAACTGCTGGAACCCAGACCTCTGAGGTGCTTCCGTTGCCAAGTGGGCAACCACGTGGGGGCAAAATGCACCTCGGAGGTGGATCGCAGCAGTCACTGCTTCCGTTGTGGTCAGCCCGGTCACAAGGCCGGCTCGTGCAATGCCACGCCGCACTGCTATCTATGTGCGGCAGCTGGCAAGCCGGCCGATCACCGGGCTGGAAGCAAGGGCTGTGGTCCACCCACCAAAGCCCGGGGCAGGGGCAAGCCCTCCGCCTCCGCTACCGCCGTCACGGCCGCAGCCGCCGCCACGGCCGCCGTCGCTGCCGCCTCCACTGCCGTCGCCGCCGTACTCACTGCGGCAGAGCCCTCACAGGAGGCTCAGGGGGGGGCTAATATGGAGTGCCAGTAATGGCCCCATTACGCCTCCTCCAGGCGAACATCAACCACTGCGTCGCCGCTCAGGATCTGTTGCTCCAGAGCATGGCGCAGTGGTCGATTAACATCGCCGTGGCCGCTGAGCCGTACTTTGTCCCGCCCAGTGATTACTGGGTGGAGGACCTGAGCGGCTCAGTGACCCTCATTTCGTCGGCCGCCGCCGGTACCCTGTCCCTCGAAGCCGTCAAGAGGGGACAGGGTTGCGTTGCAGCACGGTTCGGGGGGATTGTCGTGGTAGGGGTATACTTCTCCCCGAACCGAACTCTCGCCGAGTTCCACAACTCCCTTGCGGAGTTGAAAAACGTCGTCGTCGGGTTTCGTTCCCTTCCCGTGCTCGTCCTCGGGGACTTCAACGCCAAGAATGTGGCTTGGGGTTCCCGGTATACGGACACACGGGGCAGGATGGTGGAGGACTGGGCTCTGGAGACAGGCCTGGTCATCCTAAACCGGGGTTCTGTCCCCACGTGTGTGCGGATGCGGGGCGAATCAGTGGTGGACATTTCGTTCGCCAGCCCCGCTCTGTTGCCACATGTTGTTGACTGGCGCGTCATAGAGGGGGTGGAGACCTACTCCGACCACCGGTACATCCGGTTTGATGTCTCCGCCCAGACCTCGAGCGCGCCGGTCCGACAGGCCCCGAGTGGTCCGCGGTGGGCGCTGAGGAAGCTGGACCGGGAGCTCCTCCTGGAAGCCTCGATCGTGCAGGCCTGGGTGTCACCACCGGACAGGCCTGCCGACATCAACGACGAGGCGGAGTGGTTCCGGGAGGCCATGTCCGAAATATGTGACGTGGCAATGCCCCGGGTCCAGCCCGGTCGCGCCTGGCGCCAGGTGTATTGGTGGTCGCCGGAGCTGGCGGCTCTGCGCGAGGCGTGCGTTGCTGCGCGGCACCGGTACACCAGGCACCGCAGGCTCCGTATCCGCCCTCCGGATACGGAAGCCATTCAGGCGGAGCTGTACGAGGGGTACAGAGCGGCGAAGACCGCCCTCCGAGCGGAGATCTTGCGGGCCAGGGATCTGGCTCGCGAGGAGTCGCTGGAGACTCTAAACAGGGACCCATGGGGACGCCCTTATAAAATGGTGCGGAATAAACTCCGCCCATGGGCGCCCCCGCTGACGCAGAGTCTCCGGCCCCAGCTCGTGGAGGACGTGGTGAGCGCTCTGTTCCCTTCGCGAGGGGAACATACTCCCCCGCCCATGGCTCCGCTTCCTGCGGTGCCCATTGCGGACCACATCACCGACGACGACGACGATGCTCCGGAAGTGACCGAGGTAGAGTTGAGAGCGGCGGTACGTAGGCTGAGTGCCAAAAATGCCGCCCCAGGACCCGACGGCTTACCTGGAAGAGCCTGGGTTCTGGCCTTTGGGGCTCTCGGGCCTCGACTAGGGGGGCTCCTAAGCGCATGCTTGGAGAGGGGCCAGTTCCCACTTCGTTGGAAGACGGGGAAACTGGTCCTCATTAAGAAGCCGGGGCGCCCTGCGGACTCTCCGTCCGCTTACCGACCCATCGTGCTGCTCGACGAGGTGGGCAAGCTCTTTGAAAGAGTTATTGCAGACCGCCTCGTCGGGTGGCTGGTGCAGGAGGGGCCGGATTTGGCGGAGAGCCAGTTTGGTTTCCGCAGGGGGCGCTCTACGGTGGACGCCATCATGCGCGTGCGAGCCCTCACGACGGGGGATGCTGTGGCCCGGGGTGGGGTCGTCTTGGCGGTGTCTCTAGACATCGCCAATGCCTTCAATACCCTGCCCTGGAGTTGCATCAGGGAGGCACTCCGGTATCACCGGATGCCGACCTACCTCTGTCGAGTGGTTGAGGCCTATTTGACGGATAGGGCCGTCATCTACCCCGGTCATCAGGGAGAGTGGAACCGGCGAGAGATGTCGTGCGGTGTCCCACAGGGATCGGTCCTGGGGCCGCATTTGTGGGACATCGGGTACGACTGGGTGCTGCGCGCCGACCTCCCTAGCGGCGTCAGCGTAGTATGTTACGCTGACGACACGCTGGTCCTGGCGCAGGGGAGGTCGCACCAGGCGGCGGCTGAATTAGCGACACGCGGGGTTGCGATAGTCGTTGAGAGGATCCGGCAGTTGGGACTCGAGGTGGCCCTGCACAAGTCCGAGGCCATGTGTTTTCATGGTCCTCGGAATGCGCCACCGTCGGGTTCCCAAATAACGGTAGGAGGGGTTCGCATCGGAGTCGAGTCGACGATGAAGTACCTGGGACTCGTCCTCGACAGCCGGTGGAACTTCGTGGAGCATTTCCGACGTTTGGCTCCCAGACTGGAGCGGGCTGGGGCTGCCTTGAAGCGGCTCCTGCCCAATCTAGGTGGTCCAAACGCCTCCTGCCGGAGGCTTTACGCGGGGGTCGTGCGGTCCATGGCCCTTTACGGGGCACCGGTGTGGGCGCGTTCCCTGAGGCTGCGGCCAGTCCGCCGGTTGAACGCGTCCCAGAGGGTCATGGCCATTCGGCTAGTCCGGGGTTACCGCACGGTCTCCGGTGAGGCGGCGAGCCTCCTTGCCGGATTGCCGCCGTGGGATCTGGAGGCGAAAGTCCTCGCGCACGTGTGGGAGTGGCGCGAGGAGGCAAAACGCCGGGGCGTAACTCCGCTGCCGCGAGAAATCACGGTACAGCGGACAGAACTCCGGCGGGATCTCATGGCGACATGGAGAGTGCGACTGTCGCAGCCCAGCGCTGGGCACGCCACAATTGCGGCGATAAGTCCCCTCTTTGAGGAGTGGTTAGAGAGGCGCCACGGCGTCCTCACCTTCCGCCTGACGCAGGTCCTCACCGGACACGGTTGTTTCGGGAGGTTCCTGTTTCGCATAAGGCGGGAGGAAACGCCCGGGTGTCACCATTGTGTGGATCGCCCAGAGGACACGGTGGAGCATACAGTGGAGGTCTGCCCGGCTTGGGCAGAGCACCGCCGTGTTCTCACGGAGGCGATCGGCGGCGGCGATCTCTCGCGTCCGAGCCTGGTCCAGGCCATGGTGCGGAGCGAGAGTGCATGGGAGGCCGTCACCTCCTTCTGCGAAGCGGTAATGCTCGCGAAGGAGGAGGCGGAACGCGTGAGGGAGAGGCAGCCTCACGCCCTCAGTCGCCGCAGGAGACGCCCTGGGCGGCGGGAATTGATAGCCGATTCCCGGCCACCGTAGGCGCGGGCTTGCGGACGGTGAGTAGTGGGTAGCTCGCCGTCCGGTGAGGACTAGGTCCGGGTCGACGGCGCGTTGTGTTCCACGCGCGCCTCAAAGAGATGTCAGCAAAAGATGGGGTCCAATAGGGCCAATGCCGCTGGGGTCGCGGGTTGTTTGAAAAAGATACCGTGGCCCTGGCATAGGCAACTGAAGGAACACGGGTGGGTTTTAGTCAGTAAAAGTCTGACACGCCCTCCCGCTCCACCCAGAGCGGGAGAAGTTATTTGATGATTTCCCATCCACAAAAAAAAAAAAAAAAAAAAGGGTACCTTTCATCACGTTAAAAACAACAATAACATTCTTATGATAATAGATGGCGCCACGTGTCTTTCGAATTATATTATTATAGAAACTTTAGTAGTATTTATAGATGCTGGCGGGAAAAATTCCGAATCATTCCCGTCGAATACTTCGGAAGTATTCCGAAATATTCCGAAACTTTGGGAATATTTCAACGTTTATTCCCATTGAATTATTCGGCGGAAACATTCGATTGCGGGGTACGAATGTTTCTCGCGGGGGGAAAACTTCTCCGGGGAGCATCTCCCCTCTTACCGCACCCCGCACCGCCATCGCCTGCACGCACGACTCGTGGCTGTCGGGCGTGCGTGGCGCGGCGGCAGCGGCCGGCGCACAGAGGGGCAGCGACGGCAGCGATCGACGATCGATGCAAAATACGATTTTTGAGCAAAAAAAATAAAAATCTTAATTAAATTCATTTTGAATAATTCTGATTTAAAGAAACTTTCCCAGAAGTATTCCGGAATTATTCAGAATTTTTCGGAAGTTTTGCAACTATAGTAGTATTGATTTTTTTTTATTTAAGTACCTAAGTATATAATACATTTTGTGAGTCTAGAGTTTCGATAGACCGGTTTTTCATCTTCCTAACTAATATTATAAATGCGAAAGTGTTTGTTTGTTTGTTGATTACGCTTTCACGCTAAAACCGCTGAACGGATTTGGATGAAATTTGGCACTTGGGTAGACCATGACCTGGAGAAAGACATAGGCTACTATTCATCCTGGGTCGCAGACGAAGTCGCGGGCAACACAGCTAGTTCTTACTATAAAAGACGCATCGGCCTTTGTATCTTAGTTTAAACAGGACAAAATATTTTTTTCTCCATTTCAATATTTCTGTAATGACGTCCTTTTTCATTACGAGGGCTGTTTCATTTTGTCACTTCTCTCGCTTACACGTGCCCAAATTTTAAGAATGATGCTTTTTTGAAAAATGTAATCAATTAGCAAACTAATAAATATTAAAAATCTATTAGGTAATTATTAAAAATACATTTTTATTGTGTCATTTATCTCAAAAACAGATCATAATACTTTTTGAGCTGTTTCATTAGATAACACAATAGAAATGTGTTTTTAATAATTACATAAGGCGAAAGCGTCAGGGTAGCCCTCGAAATTCAAAGTTTCTTACGTTTTTTGCAATTTACAAGTCGGTATTAGGTTGTATGTTGATACAAATATGATTCGTGACTGTAACAAATCTGTTTTTATAGAATTAAAAACATTAAAATCATAATCAATACAGTTCTCTAAGTTCATTTATCTCTATTGAATGACTATTTCATGAAATCTTGACATTTGAGGTCTTTTCTAACTCATGAAGTTGTATTACTCATTCTAATGATTTTTATTTTGTAAATACACTGGTCAGCAAATAAACCGAGCCACCCGCTACCTAGGAACTCTGATTCGATTTTCTCAAAAAGTATAAAACTTACAACTATCAAAGTTATACCTACAAAAAGTGCGTTTTATGGTGATTAAAATGACTACAAATTAATTCGAAAGTACCGTCAACTCACATTGTAATCAAGCAACAAACACAATGCTAACGATTTGCTCTGTTTTCACCAGAGTTTGAAATTAGCGTTCTTTTTCTCTACAATGAGGGTAGTCGGATATTTCTTATCATTTCTTTAGTTTTTGTCCATCGTTTGCTCAGACGCGTGTGTTTTTGCTACTTTTTTCGATTAATAATGGATACAACACCTCAGGAAGCAGCTCAAGCTGTAGCATTACTTCAAGCAGGCATTGCGCAACGTGAAGTCGCTCGAAGGCTTCGAATCAGCAGATCTTCGGTGCAACGAGTTTACAGACGATACCTAGAGACTGGAGCATTCGATCGCCGTCCAGGTACGGGCAGACCTAGGGCTACATCAGCAGCAGATGATCGTTATATCCACCTTACTGTTCTGCGAAATCGCCACCTCAACGCAGTTCAAGTCCAACAAAGTCTGCGTGACGAACGCCAAGTGGTCATAAGTTCAGATACCGTCAGAAGGAGACTTGCTGAACGGAACCTGACCCCAGAAAGAGCTGCAACAGGCCCAGCATTAACGGTAGCACACCGTCGAGCACGACTTGAATTTGCTCGAGAGCATAGGGATTGGACATTAGAGCAGTGGAGTAATGTACTCTTCACTGATGAGACCAGGGTGAGTCTACATGGAAGTGATCGACGTCAGAGAGTATATCGTCGCCCTGGAGAACGTTATTCTCAGTGTTGCATCGAGGAAACTGTTGCTTATGGAGGAGGATCTGTAATGGTCTGGGGCGGCATCTCGTTAACAGCACATACAGCGTTAGTTTTCATCGAACCGACGGGCCATACACGTGGACTGACTTCTCATAGCTACATTACTGAAATCCTCGCAGACCATGTGGTACCTTACGCAGGATATATCCGACAGGATATGCAATTGATGCACGGCCTCATGTTGCTCATGTGGTGACCCAGTATCTACGCGACGTCAGCATTCGTACGATGGACTGGCCAGCTCGAAGCCCGGACTTGAATCCGATAGAACACTTATGGGATGAGCTGAAACGTCGGGTTCGAGCCCGGGTACCTGCTCCAACAAGGCTTCCAGAGCTGCGAATCGCAATTGAAGAGGAGTGGAATACAATTCCTCAAGATTTTATCGTCAGGCTCGTAAGGTCGATGAATACAAGGATGCTGGCAGTTATCCGAGCAAGGGGAGGGAATACGGAATATTGATCAAAAACTTTTCTTTGATTTTATCTTTGTTTTTGGCTTTAATTTTTTTTTTCACTTTATCATTACTAACGATTGTCACGACTGGAAAACGACTCTTCTTTGTAAAATCCTTAATAAACACTGAAATATTGATTAAACCCAATGAGTTTCCTTTCATTTTAATCACCATGAAACACACTTTCTGTAGGTACAACTTTGATAATTGTAGGTTTTTTAGTTTTTGAGAAAATCGAATTAGAGTGCCTAGGTAGCGGGTGGCTCGGTTTATTTGCTGTCCAGTGTATATGATTGTTACGGTCGCGAATTATATTTGAATCGTCATTAAACTTAATACTGACCTACAAATTGCAAAAAACGTAAGAATATTTGAATTTTGCGGGCTATCTTAGCACTTTCGCTTTGATTACATTTTTCAAAAAGGCATCCTTTATTTTAACCCTTAATTAGGCGAATGGGGTCACGAGACTTTCAAATTGAAAAAAATATGGGTTACAGTTTTGGGAATGTGACAACGCTCTTGCTAGCTTCTTCTCTCTCCACGGGGTACCTAAATCAGTCGCGGCCGGACAGCCAACGCAAGCGCACGCGTAGCTGCTCTCTAGAGCGCTGACCCCATGCGCCCACTTACGTGATTTTTATTGTCGGAAGGTATGTTTCTATTTTATTGATTTTATGGTTTTCTAATGATTTATTTTTGCATTTTTTTTGTGTGTTTGATTTATATATACCCATGTTTAGTTTTATCAAAACCTTATTATGATTATTTACTTTTTTAGTTGTCAATATGGATCAAGAAAGTCAAATACAGCTGTGGCTTGCAGTGGGCTCTGATGATGAGCAAGATGTTGCGGGTTCTTCATCTGAACATGCGGACAATTCACCTATACAAAGTGAACATGATTCTTGTATCCTATGTCCCGAAGCCAAAGAAAGCTGTCATTTTACTTTCCAGTATGCATAACGACAATTCTATTGATGAAACAACAGGTAACGCTCAAAAACCAGAAATAATTACCTATTATAATAATACCAAAGGTGGGGTGGACTGTAATGATCAGCTATGTAGTAATTATAACGTTGCAAGACGAACAAAAACATGGCCTTTGTCGATATTTTATCACCTACTAAATACATCTAGTATCAATGCTTTTGTTATACACAAGGCGAATAATGATACTTCTAGAAATAATACGCACATACGGCGTATTTTAAAAAAAAAATTAGCATCGGCCTTGGCATTACCACCAAAAACGTCGCCTTCAACATAGAGCTACCCCTTCTGCGACAAAAAACCGTATTCGTGAGGTGCATGATATAGATGAAGCTGCGCATCAATCGGCTGCTAAACGCGGGCGCTGTTCATCATGCCCTAGGAAGGGTGACAAAAAAGTGCCTAATAAATGTGGTAAATTTATTTGTCAGCAGCATTCCAAAGTTTTCTGTGTTAGTTGCGAACCAGATGAATCTAGTAATGAGTCTCTATAATTTTTTTTTTCATTTGACTTCAGCTATAAGCAATTTTTTAAAATTTAAGACTGAAAAGAAGCTATGTCATATTTTTAGTTCTTTTGAAGCCAAAGTTATGTTATTTTTGTATGAGTCTATTAGTAATAAAGTATTTTAATATTTTTGGTAATACGTGCTTCGTTTTATTTATTTTTTCTATTCGATTTTTGCTTTTATTTTTGGGGTCAGTAGTGACCCCATGCGCCTAGTTGCGGGATTTTCTTAATGCGCCTAACTAAGGGTTAATAATCTTAAGTGACTTTTGTTCCATTATGCGATTAGTGACACGCAGTTGTGACACAAAATTTTATAGAAGTTTGATACATTCAATTGTGTTACATCAATTTGGCCCTGTGACTCTTATGAATTTCTTAATTTAATAATGATTGTTGCTATCATGTCGCACGCTTAATAATACTGACCTAACTGACATAATCGCAATCACTGACTTGCCTTACAAAATGGCATAAAACTTAGTCAAAAAGCATAATAATAATGAAACAACGTATTGTAGGAATGATTGACGAACTGATTATGGATACAGAAATGATATTTTGAAGATATTTAGTTAAAACAAATTTCTTTGTACGCTTAACTCATTTTGGACGTGAACCATAATCGGTCAGTTTAGTATTAAGCATGTGTTAGGACTGGGGTTGGAATCTGTCAGAATTAATTTTGATATATTTGCTTAGAAACCATTTGGGATAAGAATTATTGTCTTAACAAGACAATGCTTGTCCCAAATGGTTTCTTTTTTGGGCAACTTTAATGGTGAAAGACCAAATGAAACTGCCTTTCTGCAAGATGAAAAACAGCAGGTCATCATCAAATATACAGTTGTCTTGTGCTTTAAAAACAGAAGTACATACCTACTTATAGATAATCTAGGATGGGGACAGATGTAGATATAATGTTATGTTGACATCAGACATTTCAATATACTTCAGGAGGTAATTTTCAATTTTCAATAGTCATCAAATCCATTTTATGCCAAATTGAGAAAAGAGAACTTTTGTATGCCATCATGATACACACTGTTGTTACGCTTTGGACGGTAAGTATGGAGTTCAGGATTATTAAGAAACAGAGAAAACAGTGATTATAAAACGGATTTGACTAATTTGTCGTAAGGTGTGGATTTGACAAATTTTGAACGCTTGAAAATTACCTCCTGACTTGCAATAAATTGTTTCGGTTAACACATTAACTGCTGAATTATTTGGCGAATTTGCTCCAAGTGCTGCTTTATGATACACTAAACCCTGTGCGGCAAACGCTCATGCGCGCCCAAAAAATAGTTCGTGTGGTGCTACGAGCACGCATGCGCGGTTGAAGAAACTCTACCCAGTGCGGCTGGGCGCATATGTGCGGCGTTACAAACTTGTCCCAAGTGCGGCGAGACGCTTATGTGTGTTTGAAAATTTTCCAGTTTTATGAGTCATAAAACAATTAGGTACGCCAATAACAATAGAGATGCACAAAAAACCCACAGGTGCGGCGCGCCGCATTCAAAGGAAGTTATATAATTGTATTCACGCGCATAAGCACCGCCAGCACATGGTGAACGATCGAAAATCGCGCATGCGCGTTGGCCGCACAGAACGTGTTAAGACATAAATGGTCAAATTAATGTAAGAATTACAGCTATAAAACTATTTATCATAGATACTAGATGACAGCTACAATAAGTGACTTGTGTTCATTTTCAGTACTTATAGGTTGTTTTAGCTGATTTTTAATGGAATTCTTTCTTTTAGTTTAAATAAGTCTGCTTATTCTAACACACATATATGAGCCATTTTTGATAATAACTGTTGTGATGAACAGCCACTTTTTTCTACTTATTGAATATGATAGCCATTCCAATGCAGCTATAGTTTGTATTATGATAAACAGTTGGCGGGGAAATGAAAATATCAAGCTAATTCATATTACAAAACAGTAATTGGTACCGTAAATGACAACCAAAATTAAATGCTCACATTACGAATTTATTGCGAAACTTATGCTTAAATTAGTATGTACACACACTTCATAGTCCAAAAATTTGGTCCATGCCAAAAATACACAATATCCAGTAGAGGTTATAATAATTATCTTGTCGAAACTGTGGCCTCCTTACGCGCTGCATCTTGCAATAACTGGGTATCGACTTCGTCTGCCGGCAACTGCACGTAGCGGACCACAGAACCACGGATAAAGCAGTTTTTCACCGATAACATGTGAGGATATTTCTCGGGATCAATGACGCTTATGTCCGACAGCTTTATATTCAAATATTGGTCAACAGAATGCAAGGTGCCGCATATACTAAGGTCGTTCTTCAGTTCCACAACCACATCTTTCCCCACTAGCGATTTAAAGAAAGAATAAAATAACATTTTTGTTTATTTTGGTAGGAAAACTTTTCACCCGCCTCGGCTCGGATTGCTTGCTTGCAAACAAATGTCAAAGTGACTGTCATTTCATTCGTTCATGTCAAACTCAAAGAAAGAAACAGATTATAAAATTATTATCAGAAAAAGTTGTAGATGTAGACTTCGATTATTTGAAAAGAAAAAAACTCCCCGACAGCGCAAAGCGCAACTTTGACTGTTTGGTTGGCAATGGGAAGAAAAGACTATAATAATTGTTTAGTTTTTCCACGCAATTTTCCATACTATTATTATAAATTCGGAAGTAACTCTGTCTGTCTGTATGTCGGTCTGTCTGTAGTATGTACCATTTTACGCCTAAACTACTGAACGGAATTCGACAAATTTTGATTTCCATTTGGCAAGGAGATAGGGCATCCTGGGGAAGGACATAGGTTACTTTTTGTCTTTAACGTAATCCTGAAGGGTGATATAGGGGACGGAAGTTAGTATGGAATATGTAAATATCCCTCACATAGGCATATTCAAAATGCTTTTGGTAAGAAATAAAGAATTACGTATTTCAGTGTTTTTGTAAAGTCATCCTCGAAAGGAGTAAAATAGGAATGATTTTAAAATTCAAATGTAATAATGATGTTTTGTATACTTCTTTGCAAGAGATTTATTGGATTGGAAAGAGTCATAGTTCGTAAGTTAAGGTAACATTTAGTCTTTATTTAAATCAAATCGGACCATTCGGTCAAAAGTTATTACAATCTAAGGTCATAAAATAACATTTCGAACATGTAAGTATCACGTGGTCAATGGCGGCAAGAGAGTAGGTATTACAAATTAATGGTGATAATGTTAAAATGAATAATAATTATTTTAAGTAAGACATTTAGAATCATAAAACCCTTTTTATTTATAAAAATAAAAACCGAACAATTGTGAGTAGGACTCACTTCCTGAGGTTTCCGTTTCAAAGCTGTGCTCGCTCGGCTGCACGAATGTCCAATTCCGGATTGAAGGACAAACTTACTTATAGGTATAGACGCCAGCAGGTCAAGCTACCCGAAACTGCCAAATTTTCTCAATCAACCTTGAACCTAATGCTTTAGCGATAAAGTTAAAAATCTATTAAAAAAATTGACAGATTGTAGTACCTTGATGGGCTGCTACCTAAATTAACAATTTTCAGATTTTTTTTACTTGATCTTGTTTCTCGCTAAACTTCATGCAAGTAACATATAGGCTTTGGTTTATTGGCAAGTGTCAATATAAGCGGCATAAATGGCCGTATTTTTTTTTATTTTGTTGGCTTGGAAGTTTGATTTTCTTTACGCTAAGCTTATAACCTTTTGATATCTATTTCAACTTGATATCTCCACGCGTTTCTGAGAAAAAGAGTCTCAAGTCGTTCTATAAAGGTTCCAATTTTTCATTTTGAGGTACGAAACTCAAAAAAGATTATTTGAACTTATTATTTGCCCGTCTGTCAGTTACCATTTCATACCTTAACGGCTGAAAATGTTCAGATGAAAGGCATACGGATAATCCATAACCTGGTTTAGGACATACTTATACTTTGAATATATTTGTTACATCTGTACTGCCCCGCTAAGACGCTGGCAACCCTGTCGGCGTGCCCTCGCCACTGTCAAGCCCCTCCACGCACTTCAAGACGCCATGACGGGAAATGGTGCATAAATACGCTTGCACGTCTCATTCTCGCTCTTTTTTCACAAGGACAACTGACTAGGTCGAACCTCTGTCGATTTAGTATTTGATTATATTTGTATTGCTGTTTGTGCTGATAATTATAACCCGATAAGTATACCTAATATTTTGATTTATATTGTACCTAATAAAATGATGGAGTTCAATATTTATTTATAGTAAAAATTAGTGACTGTTAATTTGCTTTTCGTGTGACTAAGTTATAACGGATGTAGTACAAATAAGTTGCTGTGATTTCTATAAATAACTCATTAAAATAATTTACTAAGGTCGTTTGAATTTCATTTATTATAAACCCTGTGTTTAATCATCTGTTACAGTTTCAGAAGTGGGATTACTCCGTTCATCATGAAGAGGCACCGAGCTAGATGCAGTAGCAGTGAATCTGACGATTCTGATGTGCAAGCTGCAGCAAAGCGGGCAGTACCGTCTACCTACGGAGAATCGTCGAGTAGTAAGCTAGAACAGTTAGTAAATGAAAAAGTTGAAGGTATGATGAACAAATTCTTTAGCACAACGCGTGAAAATAGAAGTGACATTGTTAAAGGCGACATAATAATTCCGTTATTTGATCCGGATGATAAAGATGTGTTTGTTTGGCTGAAGAAAATCAACCAGTTGGGCGATATTTATGGCTGGGACGAGGCAAAGTGCTCGTATTACATGCAGACTAGATTAGATGGTTCAACTAGACGTTGGTATAACAGGCTAGATAATTACGATCTTACGTGGTGCGAGTGGCAGGAACTTTTGAAACGTACGTTTCCTAGGATGTTTGAATTTGCGGAATTAATTAAAGAGTTAGTCGGTCGTAAGAAAGATCCAAAAGAGACTATGAGTAAATACTTTTACGATAAATTAGCAATCTGTCGAAGATGTAGGTTTGATGACAGTGCCGCGGTCTCGTGTATTGTTCGCGGCCTACCCTCTGAATTACAAGCTAGCGCTAAAGCTATGAAAAGTACAACTCCAGAAGAATTGTACTGTCGGTTCTTAGTGTCAATGGAAAATTACCAGTCGCATTCATTGCGATTTCGTGACAATTATCAGCGTGCTTTGTGATATTTTATGCTACCAATACTTTGAAGCCGGCTGAAAAAAAACCATTCCTTCCAGTCCACTTAAATGCTACCGCTGTAATACTGAAGGCCATCTGCTTAGGGATTGCACTAACTCTGACACTCGGTTATGAAAAAACTGGTAAGACCGGGCATATTGCAAGATTTTGTAGGCAGAATGCTCATACTGACTCTGATAAAATAAAAGACGTGAAAGTTATACAAAGTTTTAACGATTTATACTTTAAAGATATAACGGTTAATGGGTTAAAGGCTATTGCATACTTAGACACTGGAGCACAAAGTAATGTCATAAGTTATAGTTTTGCGAAATTATTAGTGTATTATCGAACCAAGTGATAAAATTTTAAGAGGTTTTACTGGCAGTCCAATACCCGCACTCGGCGAAATAAAGATCAATGTTTCTTTGGATGGTTTATCTATAAAAACGAGTGCTTTAGTTACTCGTGTCGACCTGGGGAAAATCGATATATTGTTAGGGCAGCCTGTCATTAATAGAGATGATGTATGCCTTGTAATCAATGGTAAATCTGTGATCCTTTCCCAACATCACAATACTATTCAAGGCATAGTTGTAGAAAATACTGAACAAAGAATGGACCTCGTTTCCAAAAATAGTTTGACTATTTTACCTAACGAAGCAGCAATGGTTCCGGTGCTAATTAGGGTGTTGTAAATATCGTTACTTTAATCTCGCAGATTATGAGTACATTATCCCGGCGTCTGTGGTGGAGGGCTCAGAGGGCTTGCTCCGAGTTTACAACCTGGGTTCAAAAGCTGAGAAGTTGCAGCTGGCCAGGTGGTGGCAAGAGGGCAATGCTGTGCCGAAATATTGCAAGAAGCTGAAGCTGTTTTGGTGAGTCAAATCTTTCTTTGTTGTTGGTCCAATTCTGATGCTGGGCTTCAAAGCCAAAATAATTTAGCTGTTGGTGGTTTCGTACCGAATTTTGCTGATGCAGATGTGACAAAATTGGACCAAAAGGATATTCTTTTAGTTGATGATGGTTTATGTACTGGTATGTGTATTGGTGGTGTTGATTTGGCAAACATAAACGTGGGTAATATAAGCAACGGCGATAAGCTACGTTTGTTTACTATTTTGTCTCAATATAGTACTTGTTTTTCGTCAAAAACGTTAGAATTAGGACTCGCAGGCCTAGCAGAGATGGAAATCAAATTGAACACTGTGTATCATCGCCCGTATACTTTCATTACCAGAACTATCAACAGTTCGTGAAAAAGTTAAAGATCTTTTAGAAGCCGGCATTATTAGAGTCGAATTCAGATTTTGCATCGCCCGTTGTATTGGCCAACAAGAAAAATGGGAGACATAAGGCTATGCGTAGATTACCGGGCCTTGAATGCAGTTACTATAATTGAGATTACTACTAATATCATTGAGATTATTACTAGATTTCCTTTGCCTATAATTGAGGACGAAATTTCTAAATTAACAGGTCAAAAACTTCTTCACTAGTTTAGATTTGTCGCAATCATATCACCGGTTTCCGAAAATTCGATTCACAAAACTGCCTTCATTACACCAGATGGGCAATATGAATACGTTCGGGTTCCGTTCGGTTTAGCCAATTCACCTGCGGTTTTTCAACGTTTAATGAATAAAATTATTAATAAAGTTAACAAAATGGGTGATGATCATATTATGGCATTCATGGACGATATTTTATTAACTAGCAGTGAAATTCCACGAGGTTTAGAGCTATTAGAACTTCTCCTGAAAGTATTACGTGAGGCCAATTTTAAACTTAATATGTAGAAGTGTTCTTTTCTTCAAACTAAATTAAATTATCTCGGTCATTACATTTCTAAGGATGGCATTAAGCCAGGTGATCATAAAAAAAGGCTGTGCGTGATTTTCCTACCTCATCGAATGTTCACCAAGTCGGACAATTCGTTGGTCTTTGTTCATTCTTTAGAAAGTTTATACGAAATTTTTCCCTTATTGCTAAACCCCTTACAGACCTTACGAAGAAAATATGACCTGGTCATGGGGAGAAGCCCAAGATAAAGCTTTTAAAATCTTAAATCTAGTTTAGTTTCGCAACCAGTTTTAGCAATCTATGATAGAAATTAATAATACATAGAACTCCATACAGATAAGCAAGTAAGTTAGGGGTTGCAGGAATTTTGCTTCAGCGTCAAGTAGATAAATCTTTAAAACCTGTAATGTACTATAGTCGTACAACTACCCGTGAAGAATAGAATTATCACAGTTACGAATTGGAGACACTAGCTGTTGTAGTCATTAAAAAGGTTCAAAGTTTATTTGTTAGGTATTAAGGTCAAAATATTAACTGATTGTGTTGCTATTCGTCACACGATTTGTCAAAAAAGATTTAGTTCCGAGAATTGCACGCTGGTGGTTGCAAATTCAAGAGTTCGATTTAGAAATAGAATATAGGGCTGGAGACAAAATGCGGCACGTTGATGCGCTGAGCCGTAACCCAGTAGATGCCCACGTTTATGCTCTGTCAGCTGATGATTGGTTTCTTACTGTTCAAATGCAGGATCCTAAGCTATGTAACATTATCGACCAATTGCGTGGACCGAATGCCAATCCAGACATATTGAATAATTGCAAAATAAGTAATGAACGTTTGTATAAGAGAACTTTACATGGGGATCGTTTGTTAGTTCCTTATAATGCTCGTTGGAAGCTTTCGCAGAAATATCACGATAATATGGGGCATAATGGATTAAAGAAATGCGATAGCGCTATTAAAGAAAAATGTTGGTTCCCTAAAATAACTAAGTTCATTAGAAAATATGTCACTTCGTGTCTGGATTGCGCTTTTCGGAAAGGACATTATGGAAAACTGGAAGGAAAATTAAATCCTATCCCAAAACCTGAGGTTCCAATGGATACACTACATATTGACCACTTGGGGCCTTTTCCGAAGTCCAGTAAACACAATCAATACATTTTAGTGATTACATGTTCCTTTTCAAAATTTGTTATTGCCAAAGCAACACGCACCTTAATCAATCGAAACTATTAATATTTTACATGATTTATTTTCATTATTTGGTTTCCCTTCCACCATAGTGTCCGATCGTGGTCTTGCGTTTTGTAGCCGTTATTTTAAAGACTTTGCAGTTATAAAACATGTGCTGACATCAGTCGCAACACCGAGATCTAACGGCCAGGTTGAGAGGGTCAATAGAACAATTTTAAATAGTGTAAGAACTAGCAGTGAGGAAAGTAACTGGGACTCTTGCCTGCCTGATGTAGTTTTCGGTGTTAGCAACACGTGCCATGAAACCAAAGGTCAAGCCCCCTTTAATTTAATGTTCGAGGAGTAAAGTATAATTTGAAGAATAGCGAGAGCAATTTAAATTTAGACAACCGAAGAGCAAAGGCCAGTGCTAACATTAAACGTAAACAACAATTAAGGAAACGTCAATTTGATAAGAAACGTAAAGAAGGTCGTATCTACAAGAAAGGGGACTTGGTCTTATGGCGTAACCCAAAAGGCTGTGGTCGGTCTGGAGTAAATACGAAGCTGGATGCTACTTATGCTGGGCCGTATAGAACAACTAAGTCGCTGGGTCATGACCGGTATTTATGATACACAGCGTAAAAGGGTTTAGAGGGTACAAGAAATTTAGTACAATAGTGGCTGTAGATTCTTTGAGGCCGTATGTAGCTGTTGTTGGTTCTGATAGTGATGACGCTGACAATCAATTAGATACAGATCTTATAGACCTATTAGAAAGTTAACTAATGCACATCGTGTGGACACTTTCAGGACGGCCGAGCTGTTACATCTGTACTGCCCCGCTAAGACGCTGGCAACCCTGTCGGCGTGCCCTCGCCACTGTCAAGCCCCTCCACGCACTTCAAGACGCCATGACGAGAAATGGTGCATAAATACGCTTGCACGTCTCATTCTCGCTCTTTTTTCACAAGGACAACTGACTAGGTCGAACCTCTGTCGATTTAGTATTTGATTATATTTGTATTGCTGTTTGTGCTGATAATTATAACCCGATAAGTATACCTAATATTTTGATTTATATTGTACCTAATAAAATGATGGAGTTCAATATTTATTTATAGTAAAAATTTGTGACTGTTAATTTGCTTTTCGTGTGACTAAGTTATAACGGATGTAGTACAAATAAGTTGCTGTGATTTCTATAAATAACTCATTAAAATAATTTACTAAGGTCGTTTGAATTTCATTTATTATAAACCCTGTGTTTAATCATCTGTTACATATTACTTTTATACTTTCACATACTTGGAATCCCGGTAGTACATTATTGTGTGATAATTTCCGACCAATACGCAGGCGAAGCCGCGGGTAAAAGCTAGTTACTTTACATAACGTATAGCAATCGCCACGCGCCGCCCGATGGCGCGCGCGTATTACTAAAGTGTCCTCTGCACGTCGACAGATGCATCAGCAGTTGTCATCTGCGGATGCGTCCGCCGACGTGTACTCTAGTAGAATGGGACATTTGCTCTTCTGTGGTATGTATTTAACGTCGTCAGATGCGTCTGCCACCAATCCGTTTGTTGTTTTTGTGTCTCGCACCTCTCACAGGGATCCAGCGCTAGCGCACCGCGTCTGTCCACACGTCTGACGACGCATCAGTATATCGGAGTTGCGAATGAGAGTGCACGAGTGTTTCTTGCAGTTTTTTTTTCGTTCGCTGAAATGGCTAATACGTAATTTTTATTTTTATTTCTACGGTCTCAACATCCATTTTTTGTTGCGTGCGTGCGTGTTGCGTCTGTCGAGAATTAACCCGGACTGAATGCCCTACAGACGTGTGGTCGGCTCGTGGTGATCCCTCTGCTGATGCATCTGTCGACGTCCGCGGACGCGTCTGTCGATGTGTAAAGGAGCCTTTAGGCCTCTGCCTCGAATTTTGCGGGCAGCGGGGCGGCGGCGGCGGCGGCGCGGCAGCGGGGCGGGCACCGCATACCTGTTCTCCAAACTAGCGGGCAGATCGCGCGGCACTATAGCGGTGTAGTGTTGTGTTCGTGGTTGTGTTGTCGAGATATTTGTTTTTATTCGCGAACGAAATGTCTGAAAAACGGCGACATCTTTTTGATTCAAATTTATTCCTAACGCTCGATTTATTGTGGGCAAAAGAAGTGGATCCCTACTATAGGGCAAGGAAAATAAATGGCGAGTTTTATCGAAATTATGAAGAACAGAGACCAAATCCCGACAAATTCTACGACTACACCAGAATGAGTGTAGAAACTTTTGACTATATTCTTGAAACTATCAAGAGTGATTTAGAGTCTGGAATTAATCCAAAACGATTTAGAGGTATATCTCCAGCAGAAAAATTATATGCAGACGCGCAACGCGGGCGGTCACCGCTTGACTGGAGTGCACCGCTCGTTGCCCGCCCCCGCGCCGCTCCTGCACCGCTGTATTCGAGGGCCGGTCCATTTGATTATACGCGTAAGATCCTGCCGCTCCCGCGCCGCCGCCGCCGCCGCCCCGCTGCCCGCGAGATTCGAGGCAGAGGCCTTAGAGCATTTAAATACTATAAGGCGTAGTATCCACAGAGTATAGTGATAGTATCTCACTGTATCTACCCCTATAATATTATATAATGTACTCTGTGGTATCTAAATATTATAGTGGACTAGTTTATTATTCCACCCGTATTTATAAACAAGTAAAAGTGATTACTTCAGTAAAAGGAATTACCCAAGTAACTATTTTTATTCTATTGTTTAGTATTTGCTTGAAGTTAGAACTGTCAAAAGTTAGAATTCTTAGCCAAGTAATAGTCACCATTTTCTTTGAGTACTCGATCATTTTGCGTTTGATTTTACGTCGGTAACGTAAATTATTTGACTATAGAATAAGATTGCATAATGAAGAATTCCATCCTCAAGTAATGACTTCACTAAGAAATTACTTAGCAGCATAATCGCTTGTTTATAAATACGTGTGTTAGAGTTTATTACTTTCTCATAGGGTTATCCATTAATTACGCTACACCTGTGTATGGTATGGAACCCACAGGATTTAGCGTAATTAATGGATAACCTGTATGTGCGGGTGGTGGATCCCAAGCCCTATAGTATAAAAAATTGTCAAATCCCGGAATCGATAGGCATGCGCAATTTTTATTTTTTTATAAAAAAATGCCACCTTTGCTCACTTCCTCGGCCACCGTGTTCACAATTGAAGGAATTTCCACTATCTGATTTCTGCACAATATTCTTAAATAAACGTGCTATAAGATGTGTATTACAGTTTTAGACTAGTAACTCATGTGGTTATTTTTTTTTAAATCTTAAAGTGATGAAATTGTTTCTTTAAAAAAAAAAGTCACTTTGTATCTAAAAAAGATATGGAACATTTATATACTTACCATTTTGGAATCTACATTAAGGGGAAGTGCTAAGGTAGCCCGAGATATTCAAGTATTGTTACGTTTTTTGCAATTTGTAAGTCAGTATTAAGTTTAATGATGATTCAAATATAATTAGTGACGATTCGTTAGACCAAAGCTACCTAAACTCCGATATAGCCCAAATCTTTTTCGGTTAGTTAACTTATTTAATGAAAACGTACTTAATCAATTTATTTCAGATGATACACAACTTATAGATACACACATACTTATATAGGTATACTGCACAGCGGTAGTCGTATCTGAAGAACTTAACTATAAAATCACGCAAACACAGAAAACTTAAGACCAAAACAGATTATTAAACCAGCATGGCAACAGAGGTTAGAAAAAGACATAGAAAAATTAAGAGCAGATTGTAGTGGGCTTACACAATATATTAACAACATTAGGTCAAGTAAAGTAGTAAGGAGAGTTGAGGCTATATTTAGGAGCAGCGTCACGCACACCAGACACGAAAATAACAACAGAAAACCTGAAGAGTTCTTAGACACCTTAAAACAAAAACTGGCACTTAACGTTCATAGGCTCAGAAGATACAAAAAAGCATAACAACGCAAAAATGATAATGCCATATTTGCTACTAATGAAAAAATGTTTTATAGAAACCTACACAAACCAGTCACCATCACAAATGATGAGAATAACACCGACAAACCTGACCAACCTACAAAAGAGCAACTAGAAACATATCAGTCTAGCATTTAGGAAGAATAAGAAAACATAACGACAAGGCAACGTGGATAACAGAAGAAGAAACAAAATGGAGGGCAATACATGAAATGGAATTCGTAGAGATTACAGAGGCTGATATAACATACTTAACAGGTAGATTACATAACTAGAAATCTCATGGAATAGACAAAATCCACAATTTTTGGTACAAAAAGTTAACTTCATTATACAAACACATAGCAAAAAATTTAACCGAAATAATATTAGGACAACAAAATATACCCGATTTTATTGCAATGCAACAGGTATAACGTACATGCTGCCTAAAACTAAAAATTCACCAGAACCTTCCCAATATAGACCAATCACGTGCCTACCCACGATATATAAAATATTAACATCAGCAATAACAACGAAAATTAACTCACATACATAATACACATTGAACACCACAACATAATGGCAGAGGAGCAGAAGGGATGCAGGCAGGATGCAAAGAGCAGTTAATTATTGATTCTACTATCCATAAACATGCGAACACAAAGAATAGAAATCTTCATTGTACCTATATCGATTATAAAAAAGCTTTCGACAGTGTACCACATTCCTGGTTAATAAAAATACTAGAAAATAGGATAAACTCAAAAATAATAGATTTTCTACGAAAAATTATGCCATTGTGGAAAACCACACTTCAAATACATAAATTGCAATCAAAACAATGTTACAATGCGACAAATAGCTATCAAGAAGGGTATCTACCAAGGTGATTCACTGAGTCCTCTATGGTTCTGTCTCGCACTAAACCCTCTGTCTCATCTGCTGCAGCGCTATCGGGCCGGATATTGTCTCAAACACTCGACAGAACAAACAACAGTCTCACATCTCATTTACATGGACGATATTAAACTATATGCACAAACTGAAAAAGATATGAAGAAACTATTAGAAGCTACAGCAGAGTTTAGCCTAGATATAAACATGCAATTTGGTCTGGAGAAATGTAAAACACTTCATATCATTTGTGGCAAAATTCGACCCGGCAGCTATGTAGTAAATAACACAGACACCATAACAGCAATGGAATCAACCGACTTATATAAATATTTAGGGTACACGTAACTAAAGAGTCTTGATCATGTTAGGATTAAAGAAACACTTACTGCAGAGTACAGAAGGAGGCTTAACGCCATATGCAAAACACAACTTTCTAGTAAAAATCTCACCAAGGCCTTAAATACCTTTGCCATCCCCATATTAACATACTCATACGGAGTTATTAAATGGACACAGAACAATTAGAACGAACTACACGCACCACTCTTACAAAACATAACAACTTACACCCTAAATCTGCAATAGAAAGACTTACTATCAAAAGACAAAATCGAGGGAGAGGCCTAATAGACATCCAGCACCCTTGGCGGAAACAAGTCCGTCAATTAAAAACATTTTTTCACTCAAAACCCCGCACTAGTAACATTCATAAAGCCATAGCTCAAAATGATTTAAACTACACCCCACTTAATTTAAAGGAAAAGCCAGATACTCCACAAAATACTAGCGATGACCAAAACACAAAATTGAGGACTGGAAGAAAAAGGTACTTCATGGCCGACATCCTCATGACCTAGAGCAATCCTATGTGAACAAAGAAGCTTCTAATAAATTTCTTAAAGTAGGCAATTTATTCCCAGAAACAGAAGGATTTATACGAGTAATTACGATACAGGACCAGATTATTAACACTAAAAACTATAGAAAATTTATTATTAAAGATCCTTCAGTAACAAATGACAAATGTCGCAAATGCCACATTCAACCAGAAACAATTCAGCACATAAAAGGAGCTTGCACAACTCTCACGCAGACCGACTACACACACAGACACAATCAGGTGGCAAATGTAATTCATCAAAAATTAGCAGTAAAATACACACTCACACAAGACACTAACACTCCTTACTACAATTACACACCACAAACTATCCTAGAAAATGACGCATGTAAACTTTACTACGACCGCGCCATTCTCACCGACAGGACAATTCACTACAATCGACCGGATATAACCCTGAGCTGAGAAGAAAAAACAGTCTACAATAATAATAATAATAATAATAATAACCCCACCGCTGTATCTCTACGTTGACGTCGTGGTGGGGCTTGCGCGCTCCAAACTTTAGGTCTGTGCCGGTAGAGTTTACTTTGCCGGAACGGGTCTAGGATGAGGAGCCAGACCAAGAGAGATACAGAAACCCACAGGGCAGCATGTGGCGAGCTGTTGGGCAGTAGCGACCCCACGGACCATATCTCCCGAGAGAAATCTTGTCCTCATCTCTGGCTTGCCTTTATTGGCCGGCTGGAGTGAACACTGACGAGGAACGGAGCTCCCACCTCTTTCTTGCCTTTATTGGCCAGCTTGAGTGGAGATTCGCAAGAGTAAACGTGCTCGGAGGAAGGAAGTATTCCAGTAAGGTGCTGGTAGGGATCTTGACCGTACTTCCGGGATTGTCCTAATAGCCGTGGAATACCTCTGCTCCTCAAGCATCTTAGGAAGTGTTGCCCCCTTGTCGCTACGTCACTATGTGCTAGCGGCCGTTTCCGGGGCCCATTATTAAGTGTACAAGTCACTCCCTGCCATTTTATCCGTGTATAATATATAACATTGGTCAGGTAGGAGACATAGTTCAAGTAACCCAATCCACTTTAGCCACCCAGCCCCATAGCCCAATATGGTTTGTTTCCACACACAACAATAGTCCTGCACCAACCGGGGGTTGTCCTTGGGTGCACATGCATAGTGCATACAGGGATAATCGTCGGTTGGTGCCTCCTTATCATTTAAAATTATTTAAGGGGCCTCTGCGAGTTGGCTTCGGCTCCTCGTACGCCTTCAAAAGGTCCGGGACCCCAGGGTCCCGAGAAATGTAAAAAATAATAAAATTCTTTATTTCTCCTGAATATTCCTTCATTATAATCTTTAGTCACAGATTACTAATATGTGCAAGCTATCTTTCAAAGAGTAGAATAACTATAGCTATATTAGCTATCTATCTATGGTGTAATCACGGTGTAATGGCGTCTGGCTGGCGTCAGTTGTGTTTCGTAGTCATTGAACAATATTATTTTATTTTTCATCGTAACTTAAGCAATAGCAGTGTTTCTTTTTAGCTTAATCCTAAAATCTTGCATTGTTCTTATGAATTGTCGTGGAACACGAATAATTTAGTTTAGTTTCTGACATAACCTTTATAACCCAAACAAAAAAATGACGACCACTGAAGAAAATGCTGAAATTGTAAGTATTTCCCTGCATTTATAAACAACACAATATAAACAATTTTTTTAAAGTATTCAAGCTCAGTATCAGCCTTTAAGCTTTGTATTTGTCTAACAAATCTATGTATAAACAAACAAAAATATCAGTACAGAATATTGCGCCGGTGAAGTGATTCAATTTGAAACCCTTTGTTAATTAGATAAACCTTATCTTTAACCCGACTTCGCATTGAAATGAATTGCAAATTACGGTGTAATCCTTTCCATATACAATAAATCCTGCTTTTACAACCTGTAAAAATTACCTTCTACAGGACTGGGGAAACGAGCGTCTGAGCCGAGCTCAACGCGCAGTAGAAGCAAACACTTACGATGTGGACTCCTGGTCCCTTCTCATCCGTGAGGCCCAAACGAGGCCTATCAATGAAGTACGGCCAATGTATGAAAAGCTGATCAATGCATTCCCAACAACGGGCCGGTATTGGAAGATTTATATTGAACAGGAGGTAAGTAGCTCTACATGGTTCAAAACATCTAATTATAATATCCTAAAGGTTGATTGTGCAACCATCTGCTCTTGATCGAGGTCAAGAGCAGGCCCAAACAGCCATAAAAAAAGAAATAGGACAGAATTTTTTAAAATACCTATAGTACACCCACATTTCAAAACACCACAATACAATTATGTTTAAAGTCCTATGTAATAGGGCCTATTGCCATCAACCGGGCACAAATATAGGCTCCAGGCTGCTACAGAGGAATTCCAGGTTGAAAAGGAATCAAACCCAGGACCTCATGCTTAGCAGAAGCACTTGCAACAAATAGACCAAAAAGGCAATCAATCTGAGGAATACTCGGCCCTTAAGGAGGTAGCATCAGGGTAGCCTGCGAAATTCAAATTTTCTTACGTTTTTTGCAATGCAAGTCAGTATTAAGTTGTATGTTAAATAAAGTATGATTTGCAGCCTTAACAAATATGTTTTTACAGAATTATATAAAATAGAATCAGTACCTAATACAACTCCTTAAGTTAGTATAATCCTAAAATGTCAAGATTTCATGAAATAGTAATTTTTTGGGATTACCTGATTGATCACTTTAATGATTCTAATTATGTAAATAGATACTTGTTACAACTGCAAATTATAATTTGACCAACATACAATATAATACAGACTTGTAAATGGCAAAAAACATAATAAAATTTGAATTTTGCGGACTACCCTGACGTTTCCCCATTAATAAAAATGAATGTAGTATGTTAATTTTTAGCAAATTTATAAATGAATTATATTGATTGGCAGCCTGTACTAAATCTTACGTTGCTGTTTAATGCATGTATCATTTAAAACTTTGTAGAACTTGTAGATGTATTCAATCATACCAATGCTTTTAGGCTTTTATACAATAGATATTTTTGAGGAAACATAAATGTAACCGGAGGTTCAATTCTTCATGGTATTTTTTTTAATGATATTTATATGTATTTTATTTTGTTACCGTTACAGATGAAGGCGAGGAATTTCGAGAAAGTGGAAAAGGTTAGTATCTTAACAGCGTAAGTTAGTCTTTGGTAAAAATATGCAATAACTGTGATAATAATAAACATATGCAAAAGGCAATCAGTCCGCCTGTGTACATTTATGTGCTTGGAGTACTAAATAAATAAAAGAATTTTGAAGGTTTTGAGAATATATCTGTGATCAACGTGATCTTAAAAAGGTCATTTATAGTGATTTAGTAAGTAAGCTAGCTAATAATTGAAATAAAACCGAAGAATTAAATTGTATCTTTTTTTTCGGCTAGGGCTAATGTGTTCAGACATATTGGAGGCGAGTTTTTGATGCAAATGTTACTTCATTTTCGTTTATGAATGATTGAGAAGCTAAATAGACATCATCACACCTGTATTACATCTACATTTTGTCAGTTATGTTAATATTCCTTGTAATAGGGGGCGAACATAATGCTTTTATGATATTTAATTATTTTATTTCATGATATCATGATACTATATGTATACAAGGTGGATCAAGGTGACAAAACCCGTAAAAAAAAACTTAACAGACAAATACTTAGATTATGATCGTGATCATTATGAACATTTGCAAAAAAAGCTCACTTTTGAAATGTAAACCCTTTTTCGTGAATTCCTTACTTAAAGTAATATGAATGTAAACATACGACACGGCATGTCTAGTTTAAGGTGAAAGCGTCAGGGTAGCCCGCGAAATTCAAATTTTCTTACGTTTTTTGCAATTTACAAGTCAGTATTAGGTTGTACGTTGATCAAAATGTAATTCGCGGTTGTAACAAGTAGGTATGTATTTACATAATTATAATAAATAAAGTGAACAATACAACTCTTTAAGATGAAATGAATATTTCATGAAATCTTGACATTTGTGAATTAGCTTAAGGAGTTGTATTACTGATTTTAATTATTATAATTCTGTACATACATATTTGTTACGACCGCGAATCATAGTTTATTTAACACACAACTTAATACTGACTTGCAAATTGCAAAAAACATAAGAAAATTTAAATTTCGCGGGCTACCCGGACGCTTCCCCCTTAAGAAAAACTTATGTTACATTTATAGAGCATCGTCTCTGTCACTCATACCTGTGTGACAGTCTCTTTCTAATACTCTAATTATTAACGCTGTCGTGCTGTAATTTGACTTCCCACGATTAAATGCACGATTTGAAAGCCAAGCATTTTCATCACAAGCTATTTTAGACCGTATTGCTTAAGGTATAAAGATTAGCGTGAGATTTCGACCTGCCATTATGATTTTTACTATGTTACCAATACGGTGTAAATTCGCTTCTGAAATGAGCGTGGAAATTCTTTGAAGCGGAAAATTGCGCACCTTTGCAAGCCGGCTTTAAGAGCCATACCTCGTCGGGACGCCATGGCGGGGCAGCCAGGTATCGTCACCTACAAAATTTATGGTTGGCTGCGTAACCAAGCGGACGCCAAGTCAGCCACCCATCACCCATTATACAAGGTGTAACTTAAATAACATACATACCTTCTCCTTGCACTCATCATTTTGAACTACTTTTACTATGGGACCAAACCTGAAATCGCGAAAAAAACAGCTGTTCCCTACATTTTGACGAGTTATGTGAACATAAATGTAGGGAACAGTAGGTTTGTCCACATAGTAAAAGTTAATATTGATGAGTACAATTACCCCTTAACAGGTTGTGCGTTATTTAAGTTACAACTTGTATAGCTGTATAGATTTAGTTGGCAGCGTGACTTGGCGACGTCGGACGTAGCCATCGCGTCCCGGTGAGGTATGGCTCCAGTGGCGGCGTTAGTCGTCGGAGACGTCGGCAATCGCTGATGGCTTCGCGCCTGAAGCGGCCTTGCAAAAAGTTTTAGAAGTTATTAAAAGTTTACTTATTCGTATTTATTTCTTCTACCCTCCCCCCTCCTCCCCTGGTTCTGGGGGAAAATCTCTAGAACTACTTTTTAATCCAATCCCAAACAAGGCCAAAACATGTTCAATAACAAAGAGGCAGTTTGTAGTTGGAAGCCACCCTACGTATGCAAAATATAAACGTAGCATGTAAAAAAATTTCGAGCTTGCTTCGCTTGCTCTTCCATCGTACATTTTTTCTGCATCGTCATCATTCTCCTGCCTATAACCTAATCAAATTTAATTGGGGGTCGGCGCAACATGACATGTTGAGCATAACGCAAAAAGACATTGTCTTTTTCTTCCATATTTCTTTTTCTATTAGTCGACCTGCATTCTTCTAATTCTCGGAACTTTTCTGCATAGGTCGACAGAATAAGTAACTCATTATATATCTGAGACTGGGTGCTAAAATTTTCGAGCTCGCTTCGCTCGCTATAGCATCGTATATTCTTCTCATACTAAAATCTTTCTGTATAAGTCGACAACGACAAATTATCTCCTTCTGTATGTATGGTCAAAAGAAAACCCCGCCTCGGATAGGTAATCCGAGGTGGGGAGCTAAAATTTTCGAGCACGATACGCTCGCTCTTGCATCCTAGTTCTCAAGCTTTGCTGCATTAGAAATAGCGGCAAGTGTTAGCTGTGACATAATTTTGAAAAAATTCAGTGAGGCTAAAAGCCGAAACGTTCGTCTATTTTGTTTGTTTATTTAATTCTGTCATCATTTGATTAGCAATAAAACTCATAGACTCATACATTAGTGTATAATTCAGCTCGTTCAATTCTTTCGACCGGGAAATGAAAGAGGCCTTGCAAAGCTAATGTTGCCGACGGCCATGTTTGGTCTAGCGCCGCCACTGCGGCTGCGGCTCTTGAGATTTGCCTCTTATCCCGTATGGTAAACAATAGTTTTGTAAAATTATTAAAGCTTGTTGTGTTGCTGGAAAACATGTTCCGTCTCATTACGAAAGCAGTTCGAACTTTAGTCCCAGCTAAAAAACCTCCGAGCCAGTTATTGTAGTTTATTCCGAGGATTGCAAAGTACTTCCCTACCATCATCTTCTTTCTTACCCTCGTACACAGGGGTGATTCTTTTTATCGCGCACTGGATCTTAACGCACTGTTTAGCGTCGAGATTTGTAAATCCAATGGTGTGGTTTTGGGTTGAGATGCACTCTGTTGGATTCTCAATGCTCGGCTCAACACTGAGAGTTGAAAACCCCGTGTGCGACAAAAAATCCTGGGCTAAGAACTCGTTTTGTAATACGGGTTGTGTTGCTGGTAACACTGCCACATTCCATGTTGCCTACAGACTTGTTTCCGCATCACAAAAATATGTCGCTGCAACAACGTTGCGAAACTTTTTTGTACTACGAATACGAGGTTTTATTTTATACAACACAACAACAATCTTTAGAGTCTCCCGCTTATAAACGAGTGAAGGTCTTTGGTTTTTACTCGAAACATACCTATTAGGTCCATTTGCGTCACAAATCTCAATAAATTTAGGGCTAAACATGTTTGAAACATCATTAAAAATCTGTCTGCTATTGACAGAAATAGAAGATGTTTTAAATTTTTTTAGCACTAATACTCGTTTTCACTAAGACTATGCGACACCCTAATAAAAGCCTACATATAAGTGAGCTGTTGGATTTTCAACAATCGACTCACAAGGAGACCCTACGCCCTTAGGGTCACCAATTTGGCCGCAACTCTACGTATTGAAAGAGATTTCCTAGTGTCGTATATTCCTAAAGTCCTAAGGTGCACAACTCAAAAAAACGAAATTAAACAAACGTCCAGCCAGCGGGCCCCTTTTTAAATACTACTCTTTTATGTCATACAATAGAGTTAGGAGCTCGATACTACTATGTACCTTACAAATAAATGTATTTTTTTTTATAAGTTGCCTACAAAATTAACACAAACTAGACACATCTATGTTACTATACTTCCTATTAAGTATTTATTGCAAGTATTGGGTTGGCACAAAAGTAATGAGACACTACAAAACTCTATACATTTCCTTTTTCAAGTCAATTGTTTTCGGTTTAGTAATATTCTAGAATGTTGTAGAACATTCTAGGTACTTGTGATGTGGGGGTATATAAAGCTGCCCTCGCGATCGGTTTAGTCCGCAAAATCTATGAGAGGCTTATTTATAAGCGACTCAGAGGCTATGCCGAGACAATGGGTCTCATCCCTAACGAGCAGTTCGGTTTCCGCATCATCCAACACATAAGCGTTGGTTTCCAACGTGGTTTGATGACTGGTGCTGTCTTCTTTGATACAGCGGAAGCGTTCGACAAAGTCTGGCACAACGGCTTATTATATAAGCTCTACCAACTCGATGTGCCAGACCGTCTCGTGCTCATCTTACGGAACTTTTTGTCGAATCGCACCTTTTGCTATCGCATAGAAGGAGCGCTATCCTCCCCCCACCCCATACGTGCAGGAGTCCCACAGGGCTCTGGGCTCGCTCCCCTCATCTTTATGCTGTTACCAGCTATATCCCGAAAAGTAAAAAGGCGCAGTTAGCTCTGTTCGCAGACGACACGGCCATTTACGTGTAGTAAATGGCCGTGACGTCGTCGGCAGGGACCAGCACCCGATATCTTGCACTCTCCAAACCGCAGTCAATAATCTCGGCGCCTGGTTTAGGAACTGGAGAATCGAGGTCAATCCCGATAAGAGTCAATACCTACCTACTGTATGGGACAGCCGTTTTTTTTTTCGCGATTTCAAAGTTGGTTCCATAGTAAAAGGTATTCAGTTCGATGATCTAAAGCACCTATTAAAGTTTGTTAAGTTAATTTTTTTACACCTTTAAAGAGAAATAAATTTCTTCGTGTTATATTTTCGACCAAAGTTAGAGAGCCATTAGGGCTTGCTACACACTTGTTCGGTGCAGCACATTCTATTCGGCAATATATGTTGAACAACAATGCTGATCGGAAGCAATTACTATAGATTTGGCTCGTGCCGATCGGAAAATTCTGTTCAGCACATAATCGCTGAATCATGTTCAGATCGGCTCGGCTCACAATTCGAGCTAATCCACATTTATTCGATTTTGCTGCCCCTTGCTGCTGAATCATTATGTCCCCCCCCCCCCCCCCGGCTTCGACCAACCTATATGTTCTCCACCACATCTCTAAGTTGGACATAAACAAATTTTTATAACCTGTATTTTTACTTTGTACACAGTATACATATAGGGTGTAAGGGACAGCCCTCCACAAACTAACAGGGTGCATTCAGCTCCTTATTTTGAATCATATTCCACTGGAAAATTTCTCAGAAAATTTTTAAATTTTGTTTTTCAGTTACTATTCCTTTATTTCAATGTAAAATTACATTATCTGTACGCAGTACTCCATTTATGTAAATAAAACAGCTACAATAAAAAAAAAAAAACAGCAATGGATGTTGAACTACTTTAACGAACGACGCGTGAAATCAGCTGTTCACTTTCTGCGTAGCTACAGAGTTCACCGAACTCACCGCATACCTATTACCTACCCCTTCCAACCAGTAACTGATGCTCCGAATTGTGCATAAAAACACAAATAAATCAGCTTTATTGGGTTTTCATAACGTTCCTGAAATAATTTCATGTACCGGGCATCTTAGTATGATATACTGAGTTCACCCCATCAGTCTGCGGAGGGCTGTCCCTTACACCCTGTATATTTTACTAAAATATATGTAGATAAATCGTAGTCATCCTCGAAAAGGAGCACATTGTTGAGTTTACAGAAAATAGGTGCCGAAGGTTCTTTTTAAAGGGCTTTCCCGGTTTGGGAAATCAGCCTTCCTTCCCCCCCCAGCCCCCAGAGAGAGAAATATCCCCCCCCCCCCCTTCAGCGGAATCCTAGATCCTCCTGATGACGAACAACTGTGTAGCACCCCTTGATTTAAAAACGTGTTTTTACATGATGTTGGCATGGCATTTACATGTCACATTTTATCTAGTAAGTTCTTGCGCGTAACTTATTAACAGTAAAAGTAAGTATGTTTTAAACTCTATCTACTCGTATCAACCACAGTCTGAATCCACTGATGAATTTAGAGACCTCCCAAGTTGGTGAGAATTCTAGTCACTACGTTAGGCTAGTGTTGGCGCACTTCGCACAAAATTTGGACCTCTCACCGACAACCCAGTGTTACTTGTATCTCAGATTGACCAAACATAGGTACCTCTATTTACACCCATCCATACGGTACCAGGCACAAATACAGACGGTAGCTATTTCAAAATTATTCTTAGTGGCAAAACCCAATAACGGTTTTCCGACAAGGCGATTGAACCCAGCCCCTATGCTCCCCAGAATCGCTTGTTAAAATCCTCACTTGTGCACTTGATAACCTTATGATGGCTGCTTCAGTGAGCAGAATTCGCGTAGGTAGCTAAATTTTGGGCAAAACATTGAACTTACTGCCATCGGTTTGGGCCCAAAGCGTACTAATAGAAAAGTCTCTAAATTCCAATCAGACAAAGCCTATATTCAGCAGTGGTTTACGCTAGACTTTTAAGAACAAAAATGACACTATAACATTTTGGCCGGGCAGTTGTTCCAGCGGTGCCTGATGAAGATCCTCAACATAGAGTTGTGGAGGCTGTACCTCAACTATGTGAAGGAGACCAAGTGCATGCTGCCGACTTACAAGTACGTATGAAACTGAGCTATACTAACCAGCCGCAAAATTTGACAAAAACTGTCGCATTATGGGACAAGTTTAAACAAAGGTTAAACCTTCGAGCTGTTTTAATCCGAGTGCGCGACAGAACTTAGGGTGTATTTATGGAGAAAGCTGGTAAACGGCGCCGATACTTGAGGTCGGCGCAACACGTTAAATAATAATCATCTTAAAAGTTAATACGCACACAATTAAAATTAATATTGGCAGTGTAGTGGTAGGATGAATATTTTTGTCTGTATACCAATTAGCTTGTTCGACCATACATATGTTCGAAAGTAAATAGAGAGTACGAAGAAGTACGTCACATGGGAGATATTAATCTGAACAGAGAAGTCTGCACTAGATCGGTTTTGACCGGATGCACATACACGAAACGATCAGACTTTATTTTCGATGATTTGCTTCTAATAGTAGGTAAACGTTACGGCCGTCGTAGGCGATCGAACTTGAAGCCGTAACGGTCACACACGGTACCTACGGATTATGGTTAGATGAATATAAAGGTATAGGTAACTGACCATGTATGGTGCCCTAAAAACATCGCAGAGCCTCAAGGGCTCTTGTAGACGGCACCGCAGCCGCGCTGACACCGGTTCGCGTAACCAAGTATACTGAACGCTGAAGCGCCGCCGCCGCCGCCGCTGTCTCTCCGCCGTCTCCGCTTGATTTTGCCATATCATTGTACATTTTTAGTAATTAAATTCAATTCAAAACTTTATTTCAGACTTTTCGGTCCATAGAGTGTTAGTAGTACATCAAGATGACTTAAGAGGCTACCGAGCGCACAGTGGCGCCCTCATCGTTTGTTTTGTTATTTCTTTTAATTTAAAAAGAAAATGCAGAAAATAAGCACGTTAAGTTGTACTCCATAAGACTATACGTTATTATTATTATAAACAGTAGTTTTATATTGTTAAGTTTTATTGTAATCATTAAAACGGAAAAAAGTGGCCACCATTTCCCGTTTTAATGATTACAATAAAACTTACAATATAAAACTGCTGTTTATAATAATAATTATAATAACGTATAGTCTTGTGGAGTACAACTTAACGTGCTTATTTTCTGCATTTTCTTTTTAAATTAAAAGAAATAACAAAACAAACGATGAGGGCGCCACTGTACGCTGGGTAGCGTCTTAAAGCTATGTTAGTAATTCACAAAAACAAAGACACCCGTCAGCCTACAATATGTGCAGCCCAATCTAATGCCTCCAAATAGGACTATGGATGTAGTCTGCAATTACATTCAGGTAACTGTTGGGACTGCCGCTCACCCTTCGCATCAGCGATGCTGCTCTTTTGCGTATAATGGCGTGAAAGCCGTCCACATCCGTCGTAATACATCATACACACAGTGAGAAGTTCGTGGCTAAGTAATAATCTGCTAAGTAATCATCTGCTGTCTGTACATACTCGTAGCAGATACAAAGTGTAACTTAAATTACGCACAACCTGTTAAGGGGTGATTGTATTCATAATTATGAACAACTTTTACTATGGAGCTCGTGGCTAAGTAATAACAGCCGCACGGGTCGATCCATCAGGTTAAGCTACGCTTGCCGGGGTTCGTCTGTGGATGGGTGACCATCTTTTCATACCGAGACTCCTCCGTGCCTCGGAAAGCACGTTAAGCCGTTGGTCCCGGCTGTCATTCGTGGATCATTGGCAGTCGTTACGGGTCGTCAGAAGCCCGAAAGTCTGACAACCAGTCTTACCAAGAGGTATCCAATTACGCAATACCTGGGTTGTGGAGGTCAGACAGGCAGTCGCTCCATGTAAAATACTGGTATTCAGCTGCATCCGGTTAGACTGGAAGCCGATCCCAACATATGTAGTTGGGAAAAGGCTAGGCAGAATGATATTGATATCATAAACACAAACACATCTTTACACACATACATACATTTGCTTTCGTAAGCGGCCGGCGATGGAATAACAGAAACAGTTTTAGCATTACCTAGCAGTGTGGTGGCGCCGCGACGACTAGACTGCGCGGCTGCGGTCTGGCAACGTTGCGTACACACAGCATAGAGGCGCGGTCGCCCTGATCTCTAAGAGGGTGCATTCAGAAAGTCGAATATACAGCTTGTTTTGATTAATTTGTCAGTATAACTGTTTGCACATATGAAATATGTAGTGCACTAAAAAAATGATCATGAAATGCTTTTTTTACACTTAAAACTGAATATTTATTAACCCTAGCTCACTAAACATATTTTCGAGTTACACAGTCACAGTAACAGTAGTCATTTTGACTAACAAAATGAAACGGCAATATTCTTATTCAAATGACATTTATTTAATTAAAAAATTAAGTACAGCCCGCGGCACGTAAGTTGGCAAGGTTTTGGCGTAGTGGGGGTAGTTCGCGCATGCTACACTTATTGCAACAAAAAAATGGTCACTTTTATTGCTTGTCATTATTCTGTGGTTATTACCATAATTTATTTTTAAACATAACTATTTAGAAGAAAGTTAAAGAAAGGAGAAGAATTCCTGAAGTATATTAGGAGTAATAAATAAAATATACAGGGTTATTTGTAAAACACCAACAACCTCTTAAGAGGTCATTGTACTCATCATTATGAACAACTTTTACTATGGGACCAAACCTGAAATCGCGAAAAAAAAATCAGCAGTTCAGTACATTTATGTTCGCATAATTCGTCAAAATATGTAACAGTACACATCATAAACCATTTTTCTGGCATGTCAACGTAAAATGGTATTTGTTTGTGGCATTATCTAAATTTAAAAATTCAAACAAAACAATAACAAGAACTTGTAACAAAAGCTCAACAAAAACAAATGTTACAATTTTAGTGCACGCAAGTGTGCTCGGGAGCGAATGGAACGTGGACACGACGCGAGAGACAAGGGTCGACTGACCAACCAATCGCGCGCTCGGAATGATGCTACCTCATTCCCCGCGTCCCGCTCGCGACCAAAGAGATCTAAAAAATGACTTCTGCGCATCTAACGACTCTTGCCAACTTACGTGCCGCGGGCTGTAACATAAGAGGATATATATTAAGACTTCTTAAAAACTATTAGACACGTTATAAATGTTAATCCTGGCAGTCTGAGCAGACAGGAATGGTATGTTCGCCACAAATTGCCTTCCTGCAGGAGTGGCATGATACTTTGCTCATCCTGTGCTTCTGATATGGGCAAAACTGTTTTGTATTATATTACAAAAGCAATAAAATTCTCAGAAATCATAAAATCACTTTATTTATACAATAAGTCAAGAAATAAACAAAACTGTTCAAAGCTTACCTTGACTCACTTTACACGCGTAATCACTAAACATTAGTCCGTGAGACTAACAATTCGCCAAAACTCCGGAAGTAAAATACGTGCAGATGCAATGCATGCGCACGGGGCACTAAAACACAAAATTAGAAGGATACTGAGCACGGTGGGGTGGGGGAGTTTCGGGAACTTACTTAAACATCGAATGCGTCGGGGCCGTGTCGCCTGTGAGACTAATGTTTAGTGATATAGGGTTAATATTAATATTGTAGCCTTCATTCACTTTATAACCACCTCATCGACTTGAAAGGCAACAATTACCAAGCGACATGTTGAGCGATATAATGTACTGAGAAAGTTCATAATATTTAAATGACTTTAAAATTCGTTGGAATCAAGTAGTTATGACTAATATTAATAGGCGATATTTAAAGATTTTTATCAAAAAAAAAAAAAACTAGAATGCTCTTGTATAAAGTTGCCAACATGTCGTTTGGTAAAAATTGCCTATCAAGCGTCGCTATGTTTAATTTTCAGAGAAAAAATGGCACAGGCTTATGATTTCGCCCTCGACAAGATTGGTCTGGATATCCACGCGTACCCGATTTGGAATGACTATATTACGTTTTTAAAGAGCGTAGATGCTGTGGGATCTTATGCTGAAAACCAGAAGATTTCAGCTGTACGAAAGGTAATGCATAAAGTAAATCTAGCTATCTCTTATACAGGGCTCTTTTTAAATCACTTGCTAATTTTCACAGGGTGTTCTATCCATGAATATGAACAACTTTCACTATGGGACCAACTCGTGAAATCACGAAAAAAAATGTCAGCTTTTTCATACATTTTGGTCGAGTAGGTATAGAACTTTCGTATGAAACAACAGATTTTTTTTTCGTGATTTCAGAGTTGGTCTCATAGTGAAAGTTGTTCATACTCATGGGTAGAACACCCTGTGACCTACCTGTACCTTTACCTTTTGTATGTTCTTAGCTAAGTAAGCGATTCATACGAATATGAGCCTTATAGATAATATCACGCCAGCATTCCCCGAAGGGTTAGGCTGAGGTGTACCTATAGTACGCCCACATTTCGCCAGTTATGCTTCAAGTCCCATGTAATAGGGAGTGGGCCTATTGCCATCACTCGGGCACAAATCCTGACTCTGGGCTCCTACTGAAAAATTGCGTATGAAAAAACTCAATTACACTTTGCCCTACCAGGGAATCGAATCCAGGACCTCACGCTCAGCAGTAGCGCTTGCGACCACTAGACCAACGAGGCAGTCAACCTTATTCTTATGCGTGTAATATACATTCGTTTAAGTAAATGTGAGCAAGCGTTTCACCACAAAATGTACATTACTGTTATCAGAATAAAGTTCATATTCGTATGAGACGCTTAGTTTACTTAGGGCTTAGGGCTAATTTTTCAATAGTCAGATAACTTTTATCTGCAGAATAAATATGCCAGTTTGACATATTTCCTATACAAAAGCTGTCAAACCGCCATATTTATTCCATAGATAAAATATATCTAACCATATATCCATAGATAAAATATACCTAAGCTAAGTGAATACTTAGCTAAGGGCTAAATTTTCAATCGTTAGATCGTCAAAAGGCGGTCTGTGAACCCTTAGATTGAGAATAAATGAGAAATCAACATCATCATCTATCTTATCCCAATTTATTCTTGGTCGGCGTAGCATTTCTTCTACTTCCATACATCTTTACCTGCCCTCATCTCAGCAGTCACTCCCTTTCTAGCCATATCATCTTTCACGCAATACCTCTATCATTTATTTACGACCTCCCCTGCTCTTATCCATATAAATGAGAAACCATGAAGTTTCATGTTTGTATATTTTTCAGGTATATCAATTATAATAATAATAATAATAACCTGGAACATTTTCACACACGGTCATCTGGTCCCAAACTAAGCAGAGCTTGTACTATGGAAACCAGATAACTGATATACTACATATACTACTTTTTTTTTTGTAAATACATACTTATATAGATAATTACACCCAGACTCAGGCCAAACAGACATGTTCATGCACACAAATGTTTGTCCTGGATGGGAATCGAACCCACGACCTGCGGCGTGATAGGTGGTATCTTAACCAACCACGCCAACTGGCCTGTCAATTCTACCAATAATCATCTTTCACGCAATCCACCTATCGTGTCTTTGCTCTACCCCTATTCTTATAGCCATATTAGCCATTCATATCAATGAGGAACCATGAAATAACATTTCGTTAACTTTCCAGGTGTATCAACGGGCAGTTATCACTCCGATAATAGGCATAGAAACATTGTGGAAGGACTACATAGCGTTTGAACAGAGCATTAACACTATTATAGGTAAAACATATTGTCTCTTTGTATTTGATTTGCTAAACTACCCTAATTCGTCCCAGTGTTTTAAGGGCCTATTCATACAGCGTTTTTTTGCGTGTTGTCGACGCGCGTATACGCGCTCAAACGCAACTAGTGCTGCTTTATTAAGGAGGAAGCGTCAGGGTAGCCCGCGAAATTCAAATTTTCTTACGTTTTTTTGCAATTTGCAAGTCAGTATTAAGTTGTATGTTAAATAAAGTATGATTTGCGGCCGTAACAAATAATCAACACCGACCGTCAGGATCGTCAGTTACTGAGAGAGTCGTTAAAAAATAGGGAAAAAACATCTTCAGAGCTTTCTGCTGAGTTGTCAGTAGAAATTGAGGAACCAATTTCTGCTCGAACTACTCGTAGAAGACTTCAGGAAGCTGGTTTGAAAGTGGCTCTCCCGCCACAACAAAAAAGCTCGGTATAAATGGGCTTTAAAACACCGACGTTTCACCGAAGAAGATTGGTCAAATGTTGTGTGGTCAGACAGGATTTCTGCTGTAATTAAGGCAAAGGGTGGAGCCACAAAATATTAATTATCTATTAATAAATAGTAAAATAAACCTATAATACGGTTTTATTTCGATTTGTTACTCTTCAAAATACTGAAAGATGTCGGGTGCTCAATACTTTTGGCCAAGGCTGTGTATTAACTTAATTCTCTTCTCTTAGTAGTTTACCAGTTTAAAGTAAGAACATTATTAAACCCACCAAGTATGTTCATTTCCCTTCAACAGCCGAACGCATGGCGATGGAACGTTCCCGCGACTATATGAACGCTCGACGCGTCGCCAAGGAGTTGGAGACTGTGACCCGAGGACTGAACAGGAACATGCCTGCCACGCCGCCTACTGCTGACAGAGAGGAGATGAAACAGGTGAGGGTTGGAAGACATTATAACGGGTGTAAAAACACGCTTAAAGAAGCAGAGAGTCACTTGTTTTATAGTGATCGTTTTTTTCCTTTTTATTGTGAACCTTCTTCTTTACTTTTTTTCACGAAAACTAGTTTTAAATAATATAATTTTACTTTACGCTCACAACTCCTGTATAGTATTTTTATCTCACGAAGTGACACGCGCTTTACTTGTGTTAAGCAAGTATACAAACCTGAAAGTGTATGCTGTAAATATGTGAGTTACGACGAGTAGCGTCAGCACATAACATATTCGCACCCGCACGCACACACTCTTCACCTTCGCCCTTGTCTCGGCCAGTACTGAGAGCTCCCGCGCTTACACACATTCACAGCGTGTTTGTACTCTTGGTAACCACATGTAAAGCGCATGTCGCTTCGTGAGATAAAAATACTGTATCGTTGCATGCACCCATAACGGCAATGTTTTGCGTGTGTTACCTTGCGCGCTGTCGTAAACTGCCATTTTTCTCACCAAAAATAAAAGTAGTTTCCCATATTTTTTATTTTTATTTTCGTTCAATGTTACTAAGTTTGATGCACCCTGTATTTGGAAGAGCATGATGAAATTCATCTGCACATAATTGTACCCAGACAATTATTTTCAAATTATTCGACTGCCATTTATACATTTTGGTACAGACTGCATGATTTCATCAAAAAACGTCGAAATTAAGTTAATTTTTGGCTACGAATTTTCTTAATATAAATCCTGGGATTTCAGAATATCCGGGAATGCACAAGTAATCGGTTATACGGTATGGAAACGACTTCTTAAATATGTGGTATTATTTAATTAAAAAATATCGGGCACCCGGATTATATAGGTAACTATTCCTATGCTTGTTTAAGTACTTTAAATTCATTTATAACATTACTTATCCTGACGTTTGTTATGCCAACCTGACAACCTACTTTACAACATTAGCCAGCATCCGATTCTATAGTCAAAACGTACTTTTATCAATTTCGGAATCGAGAGATTTTTACGATCGATACAAAAAAGTGCATTCCATATTAACCAACACCTGAACGTAAGTAAATATACATTCGATTCTAAAATCATAACTAAAAATTTGTCGATCCCGGAATCCCAGGATTTTTTCAATACAAAAGTGCATTCCATAATAGCCGACACCTCAACTTTAGGTAAATATGCATCCGAATATCCGATCTTTACTGATTTATCAACAAGATAAATTATTGATCATTTGACATCAGTTTAATTTTGACACGTCGTTGATTTTCGTACCACAATTCCTGCTGTGTAGCTTGTACAAAACTATGCAAGTAGCTGGCATGCCATTATGACATTCACCAATCAGAAGTTGTTATGACACACAGCATGCAAGCTATTTGCATGCTTTTGTGCAAGTTACAGGTATGTGTATTCTCGCCCTTATAGTCACCTCCATAACTTCCACATTTTTTTACAGGTGGATCTCTGGAAAAAATACATAAACTGGGAACGTTCCAACCCCCTTCGCTCGGAAGACACAGCTCTAGTAGCGAGGCGCGTCATGTTCGCGATAGAACAGTGCCTCCTCTGCTTGGCACATCATCCAGACGTGTGGCATCAAGCGGCGCAGTTCCTAGACCACTCCGCCAAGCTGCTGCAGGAGAAGGGGGTGAGTAGTGTAGCCACCCATCCTTCTGTAGCTTGACTTTGAAAAAATAGCAGGAAACATCTAAGGTGTTTTAAAATTAACTACGAACTAAGAGGTGCTTTAGACCATCGAACTGAATAACTTTTAAAATTGGCCCCTATGGGCGATAAAAAACTATCTCGCTATCGCGAAAAAAAAAACAGTTGTCCCATACACTTTAGAACTATACGTACTTATAGTTTGACCAAGACCGCTGTACCGCGCCTTAGGAATGCGCAGCGAGGCGGGTGCAGCGCTGGCGAATGAGCGGTGGGACGCCGTGAGCGTTGACCAACGACGAGGCCGCTCAGGCCTGCACTGCCCCCCGTCTCGCCGCGCACATACCTACGGCGCGATATAGCGGTCTTGGTCAAACTATAAAAGCACACATAAGGTACTTAGTAGGTAGCGGAATTTTAGTATGGAACAGCAGATTTTTTTTTTCACGATTTCAAAGTTGGTCCCATAGTAAAAAAAATATTCAGTTTGTAAAGTTAATTTTGAAACACCTTATACTCGTATTGAACTAGTCGAAATAAAAGGAGTAAAGCCCCATATTCATTGGAAACAATGTTTAGCGTTGTAGTTATGCAACATTATTTCCTGCAACGTGATATGTTGGCGTTTTTTCTTTACAACGAATATATGGAACATTAGCATGGTACCAGCAACACTGCAACTTTTCATGTTGTTCCAGCGACACTGCACTATGTTTCCCGCAACACAAAATATTTATCTGTAACAACGTTCCACTACTTTTTACAACGTTCTATCTAAGTGTACGGCCCGAATGAAAAGGCGTCCAGCGGGGCGTTCAGCGTTGCGTGCAAGCGGCGAAGAGCGTTCACCGAGCGCCGCTCGGCCGTCACTCAGGACACTCGCGAGTGTTTGCATGTGTTTAACACGAACGTCGCACGCCCCGCCCCGCCGAACGCTCGAGTCGAGCGTGCACGCAGGCCGTACACTACGTACTACGTTCTCGTTCTGCTTTGGGCTAAACTCGCTCGTACTTTTTTTCTACACAAAAGTAGGAGTTCATGAAGAATAGCGCTCGTTTGCTATTTAATTACATCAAATAAACTAGAACTAGACGCGTACCGCAAGAGATGGATCGAGGTGGCCCTGGAAAAGAATCCTTGGAAGGAGTTGGGAGAGGCCTTTGCGTAGCAGTGAGACAGTGTAGACCATAGGTTCCCAAAGGGGGCGGTGTCGCCCCCTAGTGGGCGCTGGAACTTTTCGTGTGGCACGATTACAGAGAGAATTCATTTTTAATTTGTGATTATTAATTGATAATAGACAGCCATATAAAATTAATATAATTAACTATTATGTAAAGGGGGCGTTGGATTTTTTTCTTGTAAAGGGGACGGTAGTCCATAAAAGTTTGGGAACCTATGGTGTAGACTAACATTAAAAAAAAAAAACTTATCACAACAATTCGCCACTCAGGACTCGAACGCCGCCCGCCTGTTCTCGGACGAAGCTGCAGCGGTATACGAGCGTGCTACAAGCGGACCTTTGAAACAGTCCACGTTGCTACACTTCGCGCATGCCGACTACGAGGAGAGCAGACTGCATTATAATAAGGTAAGGTATAAGCTAAGGTGAATACTCTTTCTTACACATTACAAAAAAAAAAAATAAAAAAAATACAGCTATGTAAACTTCTTTATCCTAACTAATATTATAAATGTGAAAGTGAGTTTGTTACGCTTTCACTCTAAAACGACTGAACGGATTTGGACCTGGATTAGGACATAGGATACTTTTTATTCCGGTAGTATGTTTCTGTTGGATAATTTCCGACATGCCGCTGGCAAAAGCTAGTAATATTATGAAGGGGTAAAATTGTTTGTTTGTTTGTTAGTAATCTCTGGAAGTACTGACCCGATTACAAAAATCATTCACTGGTAGAAATCTACACTATTGCCAAGTGACATAATTTATTTACGTACACAAATGTTTTACACCCATATTCTAAGAAGTTAACTCGAAAATTCCTCGACCTCGACTCATCTGAGGTTACCTTAAGGATCACCTCAACTAATCCTCGAAATCGGTATTCTTAGTTAAAACTCGATCTTGTCGTGAGGTAATCTTGTGGTTGAGTCGAGGTAAAACGTCATTGAATCATAGTGACCAATCAATCTGCCTAGCCTTTTCCCAACTATGTTGGGGTCGGCTTCCAGTCTAACGGATGCAGCTGAATACCAGTATTTTACATAGAGCGACTGCCTATCTGACCTTCATAACCCAGTTACTGGGAAATACGATACCCCTTGGTAAGACTGGTTGTCAGACTTTCGGGCTTCTGACGACCCGTAACGACTGTCAAAGATCCACGAATGACAGCCGGGACCAACGGCTTAACATGCTTTCCGAGGCACGGAGAGTCTCGGTATGAAAAGATGGTCACCCATCCACAGACCAACCCCGGCAAGCGTAGCTTAACCTTATGGATCGACCCATGCGGCTGTTATTACTTAGCCACGTTGAATCATAGTGACCATAGACAAAAAAAAACCGGTCAAGAGCGTGTCGGACCACGCACAATGAAGGGTTCCGTAGTTGGGATGAATTTATCCCAAGAACAAACTTAACATTGTAGTTGAAAAACATGTTCTCCCATACATCCCAACTACAAATTTCCATAGTTAAACGAAAAGGATCCAACCCACATTAAGTTGGATCCTTTTTGTTTAACCATGGACAAATGTAAGTTTGTACGCGCAATATTGAGAGATTTACCATGTTGTTTTAAGACCATCGACTTCTTATAGGTTTTCCTGTAATCTATATGTATTGAACTATTTTCTACTTATATTTTTTTTTCAAAATTTTAGGCTCAGTACTTTCGGAGATAATGGGGGGGGGGGGAGAATAGTCAATTTTCGTCTGTGAAGTTTGACCAGTTAATTTAATGTGACCCTGTTTGTGACTTGTGGCGGTTGCGGCCATAGAACGTGCTAATGACGAGATAACGCTATACTGAGTCTCGTGTCACCTCCCTTGACCGTGATTGCTAGGAATACTAGACTTAAATACTTATTATAATTTGTGGCAGGTACATCAAGTATACACCCGTTACTTGGACATGGAGGACATTGACCCGACCCTGGCGTACGTGCAGTACATGAAGTTCGCGCGCCGCGCTGAGGGCATCAAGTCTGCACGGACGGTGTTCAAACGAGCCCGGGAGGACCCCAGGTAACAATAATAATAATAATAATAATAATAATAATAATAATAAATCATTTATTTCGGGTAACAAAGACCCATAACATATATACCTTACAGACTATCATACATATTATATAAAAACCACAATAATATTATTGTATACGAAGAGACGTCGTCGTATTACGCTGCGTGGTGTCGCGTAGCCTTCCGCGGAATCGCCGATACACGACACCCTTCGGCCAAAACTCTTCCTTAAGTACGGTCTCGATATATTGAGTGGGAACTCGCACCACGAACGACTTGAAATTCGTGTTGTGGCGCGACTCCAGCTTCTCGACCCTTAAGATCCAGTTGGTCTTCGCTCGAACATACTCCACGATCTCCTCAACCTTCGTGGTGTGATGTAGCCGAGAAACATAGAGCTGCGTCGTAGGTATTGCCGGACGCAGCATATTGGGTCCTGCCAGCGCGGTCCCGCACTGGTTCCGACTAGGAGGCTTCTTCCCCTTCTTCCTCTCCACCTTCAAGAAGCCATCCTTGTCACACGTGCCCGCAGCCGGGTCTTGCTGTTTCGAACCCCTGTCGGCATGTTCACAGCAGCTCTCCTTATCCCCCTTCTTGGCCTGAGACACAGGTTTGTGTGTGGCGACGATAGTAGCGTAGGCAGGTTTAGGGGTCAACGAACCTACACGAGTCACTACCTCGACCGGCAACGAGTCAGCGACGGCGGCGGCGCAAGTTGCAACGCGTGCAATATCAGCAGCGGGTGACGCAGTGGAGCTCGCCGACTCAAAACTGCCGATGCTAGCGTTTTTTCCTGCTCCGCGACGTGTGTTCACATTGGAGGCATCAGGCGACCTATTTACCTTAACAGTGTTGCGCAACAACTGTACTTCGGCACGTAGTTCACTAATGGTGTTATTAGACACCTCCAACTTGGACTGTACATCGGCCAGGCTCGCCTTGAGACTTGTAATGTCCTTCAGCAACCTGGTGACGTCGACGTGGTCAAACGTGACTGGGGGCAACTTATGTAGCTCCTTTGCCACAAAAGCGGGCACGTCGTCCGGGTCGGTGCTCTTCATCAATGTGATGATGTCCTGCACACACTTCTGGCCACCATCCCTCCGGCGGGATTGCATCTGCTCGACTTTGCCGAGCGATTGGAACAGCAGCAGCTTGGCACTGCTGATCTCTTCCTCCTTGAAACTGGACTTGCAGATCTGCAAGATGCTGACTTCGTCCATGTAGTCGATGGCATGGTTGATAAATGCCAAGACCTCGTTGGCTATGAGCGGTTGTGAACTCATAGCGACGTAAACCGAGCAGCGGCTAAAGCCGCGCAACACGTGAATATAATATTCTTGTCGAGCAGCGCAAACACGTCCGTACTTGACCGTGCATTGCACTGCGTATCGACAATACGACGCTCCCGGAGACTACTGTTTAGTCCCTACTGAACAGTGGTCTTTTTCGCAGAACTGACATTGTTAATATCATAAAGATTCTTTTTTATCGTTAGGGCAAACTTTGAACTGCCCTCAGTTCAAAGTTTGTTTTGACAGTGAAGAATTTTTTTAAAATTGTAATTCGATTTATGTAAAAAAGTAAATGTTGGTAAAAATGTATATCCGACATTGTTAATAGGGACGGTCGAATAATATGCTGACCAACCTCAACGGAGACTAGCCTACTCATCATCTTCATCATCTATTATATATCTGTCTACCATGTACAGGCTCTAATTAAATTAGTTAGAGAAACTCCGCAGACGCGATGGGTATGTATATCTAAACACGATAGAACAAAAAAAAAAACGGATTTTCTCAACTCATTCTTCAAGTACAGACGCCAGCACATCAAGCTACTACAATCTGTCAAATTTCTTTAATAGATTTTCAAGCGTTAGGTTCAAGGTTGATTGGGAAAATTTGACAGTTTCGGGTAGCTTGATGTGCTGACGACTGTACATTCCCAGCGGTCATTGTCCCAAAAAAAAAGCATCCTAATAATATCATATATTTTTATGTTGTATCCTGTTTAAAATCAAAAGTCATTTATTCAAACTAGGCTGAGAATCGGCACTTTTCGAACGTCAAAATTACATAAGCTCCCCAAAACGCCTGCCCTTCACTGGGGAGAAGAAGTGGCACAAAAACTGTTCAGCAGCACAGCTATCTGGTCAGTTACAAAAACTTTATTTCTATACAATATAGTAGGTATGCAAAGTAATTAACGTTACGAGACACAAAACATGAAATTAAATTATTTTCCATATGTCAGCTAGCACACGCCAATATACCAACAAATACAATGAAAATTATACTCAAGCAAAAAATAAAAATGTAAACAAAACTTAATAGCAAAATAAAAGCCTACAGGCATAAAGGACGTGTCCGCTTACAACTGCTTTAGATATTGATGTCCACCACGTCTGGGGAGTTTGGCTAGCAAATTTAATTTGACCCTGTGTATGTATTGAATGTCATCATTCTCCTGCGCTTGTCCCAATTTATTTGGGGTCGGCGCAACATGTCTTTTTCTTCCATACTTCTCTATTAGTCGTCATCTCGGTAGTCACTCTCTTTCTAGCCATATCATCTTTTACACAGTCCATCCATCGTTTCTTTGATCTTCCCTTACTCGTATAGCCACCCACATTTAACCTCCAAACTTTCTTGACGACATTTTCCTCACTCCTCCGCAGCGCGTGCCCATACCATAAGAACCGATTTCCACACAACTCTTCAGTCACCGGTAATTTAAAACTTCCTCTTACATGCTCATTTCTTATTCTATCCTTTCGCGACGACAGACGGACAGACAGACACACGAGTGATCATATAAGGATTCCGTTCTTTCCTTTTGAGGTACGGAACCCTAAAAAAGGTAAACTGTTATTATTAATATTGAATTTTAATAATATTTTTGACATTGTCAATTCTTGTGACTTACATTTATAACTAAATAATTCCTCATTTAAATCTGACATCATTCAATTTTTAAATAATATTATATAATTGTTAAATTTATTTTGAAATTTTAACTTTGCATGATTTTCAAACATCTTTCTTTTTCTGTGAAATTTAAATTCGATTAGTACGCCTCCTGGCATAACATAGCATTCTATTCACCGAACTCAAGATCTGTATTTCTTTACCTGTGTTAACAAATAAAAGTCATTTGATTTGATTTAAAATAATATACCTATTGAATAAAATAAAGAAAATTACATAATTTGGAATTAGAACGTGTGTGGCTCTTTAAGATGAATGGCGAGAGACTAACGAATGTGACCACGGAGTTGAGCGACAGCGGTTGGCCATTATCAACGATACCCCAGATTGCTGAGAAGTACAGGATGTACTTCTCTTAATTATTTATTTTTAATTCATTTGCAAGTCGGGGTTATAACAGTACACTCACACATAATATTAAATCCTACTCTAATCATACACACAACATCTATAAATAGTTTATTTTTCTCTTCACTTCTCTTATTATTTTAGTTTACGGTTGAAGTTTGTTTTTAAAATTATGCCGCATTGTCAATTCACTTCAGTGTTCCCAACTTACTCTTGAAATTATTGTATTTCAGTTAAAAAAAAAAAACAAAACTGTCCTTATCCCAATTAATTTGGATTCAGCTTCCAGTTTAACCGGATACGGCTGGATACCAGTATTTGACATTACCTGGGAAGACTTAGGCAGATGATGCATCTTTAAACATATTTCTGTTGTTTCCCAGGTCCCGCTACCACGTATTCGTGGCCGCAGCGCTGATGGAGTACTACTGCTCTAAAGACAAGAACATAGCGTTCAGAATCTTCGAGCTCGGACTGAAGAAATTCTCGCATATTCCCGAGTATGTGCTGTGCTATATCGACTACTTGTCGCATCTTAACGGTGAGTCTTATTTATTATATTTATATTTAGATCAAATAACTAAATACGAATTCTCTTATTGCTGGCGGCAAAATAATTTTTTTTTTGGAGTTCATAGTTTCTGTCTTGCAGGAGGTCGTGGCTAAGTAATAAGAGCCGCACGGGTCGATCCATCAGGTTAAGCTACGCTTGCCAGGGTTGGTCCGTGGATGGGTGACCATCTTTTCATACCGAGACTCCTCCGTGCCTCGGAAAGCACGTAAACCCGTTGGTCCCGGCTGTCATTCGTGGATCTTTGGCAGTCGTTACGGGTCGTCAAAAGCCCGAATGTCTGACAACTAGTCTTACCAAGGGGTATCGTATTACCTAGTAACTGGATTGTGGAGGTCAGATAGGCAGTCGCTCCATGTAAAAGCTGCATCCGTTTAGACTGGAAGCCGACCCCAACATAGTTAGGAAAAGGCTAGGCAGATTGATTGAGTTTCTGTCTTGCCAATGGAAATTGGCCTGAGTTCATGTAAGTATTCTGTCTCTGTCAACTTAAAACAATTAACAGAAATAGAAAGATGTTCTAAGTTCGTATTTCGCTGAGTGATGTCTGGCGCAAGCAGGTGCAAGAGTATCAATGATCTTCTTTTTCAAACGATAACATCCTACAATCATCCCGATTTCCATCCTCAGAGGACAATAACACTCGCGTGCTCTTCGAGCGGGTCCTATCCTCTGGGAGCCTCAAGCCTGAGAGCCAGGTGGACATCTGGAACCGCTTCCTGGAGTTCGAGTCCAACATCGGCGACCTCGTCAGTATCGTGAAGGTGGAGAAGCGGAGGCAGGCTGTACTGGAGAAGGTAGGTCTTTAAGGGCTAATCACACATGTTTCTGGCATAAAAAATAATCCTATGTCACTCAGGAATAATGTAGCTCATCAGCGAATGGTTGGGTCAATATTTCCAGAGATTATGGGTGATTTTCGCACACATGCCTGTAGCTGGTACAAAAGTATGCAAATAACTGGCATACCTTGTGCCATAACAACTTCTGATTGGTCAATGTCACAATCGCATGCCAGCTATAGTCTGTTCATCGAGAGTTGATAAAGGTTATGTAACGTATCGGAATAGCGACTATCGCTCAAACTATCGTAATTTGTATGTCGTGCGTCGCTTATCGCCGTGCGCACTGAGTTTCGTGGTGCGAGACACGCAGGCGTTGTCAAGTTAGGCCGGCGGCGGGCCTGTCAGACGCGGCGGCCATCTGGCCTTCCGTTCTGGAATGCGCTTCGAGTGTGTTGTTCAAGTGTTCGCGTGTTGTTTACTGTTTTATACAGTTAATGGGACCCATTTTTGCAAAAAAGAACCAACCGACTGCACTTAAACTGTGGGTTGGTTCTTGTTTGCAAAAATATGATTGTTTAAAAATATTGTTGTTGTCGTTGTTTTGTGACTGTTGAACTGTTTTGTTGCTTTTTACGTTACTGGACGCAATATAATAATAATAATATCCTGGGACATTTCACACACGGTCATCTAATCCCAAACTAAGCAGAGCTTGTACTATGGAAACCAGATAGGAAACTGATATACTACATATACTATTTTTTTTTTTTTGTAAATACATACTTATATAGATAATTACACCCAGACTCAGGACAAACAGACATGTTCATGCACACAAATGTTTGTCCTGGGTGGGAATCGAACACACGACCTGCGGCATGATAGGTGGTATCTTAACCAACCACGCCAACTGGCCTGCCTATATAATATGTAAGTATAGAAAAAAAATCGGTGGAAGTGAATAGAATACTGAGAAATCTTCGTCCATATATCTACAAACACAACATAAAATGTTGGATTTTAATCAAAGACTTAATCAGTGAGTAGGCAACAGCAAGGAAAACTAATCAACATTAAGCTATGCTGTGCTGTCGTGTGCTGTTCTCCATTTATTTAATTCTCTCTTCATTTATACCAAGATTTTAATAAATTGTTTGTTTGCAAAGATAGGGCGAAAATACACATACCTGTAGCTTGTAGCAAGTAAAGTCTGTTCAACGAGAGTTGATAAAAAAATAAAAAAGGCAGGATTTCTCAACTCATTACAAATTGCGGCCTGCTAATTAATATATTTGACAGGCCAGCTGGGTTGGTTAAGATACCACCTATCATGCCGCAGGTCGTGGGTTCGATTCCCATCCAGGACAAACATTTGTGTGCATGAACATGTCTGTTTGTTCTGAGTCTGGGTGTAATTATCTATTATATGTATTTACAAGAAAAACAGTAGTAGTATATGTAGTATATCAGTGATAACTGATATACTACATATACCAGACCAACCAGATATGGTAACCAGATATGGTTTCCATACTACAAGCTCTGCTTAGTTTGGGATCAGATGACCGTTGTGAAAATGTCCTAGGATATTATTATTATTATTATATCGTGTTACTGGTGATACTTCATTAAAATATCTTCTGTACTTATTGTTGATTAGATCAAGGAGTTTGAAGGCAAGGAGACTGCTCAGCTGGTGGACCGATACAAGTTCCTCGATCTGTACCCGTGCAGCATTGCTGAGCTCAAGTCCATTGGATATACAGAGGTAAGCAGTCCATTCATTTATGTGTTGTAGCTTTTGTACTGCTATGAAAGTTGTCATTTTCATTATAAGTATTGGGTAAATTACCGATTTAAACAGATAATTAAAAAGACAAAATACTTTATTCAAAAATTATTTATTCCTGACGAAATAATTACCATTGGCTTCAATACATAACAACCAACGATCCACTAAAGCATTTATGCCATTATAAAAAAAAAAATCATCATTTTTGGAATCGATAAATTTACGGAAGGCATTTTGTATATCTTGATCAGATTTAAATTTCTTATTTTTCAAAAAGTTGTCAAGACTTCTGAACATATGATAGTCTGTTGGAGAGAGGTCAGGCGAGTATGGTGGGTGCGGTAAATCTTCATATTCCAGCGGTCGAGTCGGTCGAGCGTTGTCATGAAGCAGGATGACACCACTTTTGTTAACCAGTTTTGGCTGTTTCTCTTGTAATTATATATGCATCTTTTGCAGTTCGATGCAATATTTTTGGGCGTTCATTGTCTCGCCTTGTGGTAAAAAGTTATAATGGATAACGCCTTTTTGTGACCACTATACAGAAAGCATAACTTTTCGAGGGTGAAGTTCATGCTTTGCGGCCAAACGTGAACGTTCACTCTTATCTAACTGTGATACAGACCTTCGTGTATTATCGTGAAGCACCCACTTTTCATCGCAGATCACTATGCGGTCAAGAAAAGGTTCAGTTTTTTGTCGATGGTAAAGAGATGACGTAATGGTAAAACGATTTTGCTCTGAGAGTTCGTGTGGTACCCACTGATCAAGCTTCCTTACTATACCAATTTGTCTGAGGCCTCGTACAACTGTTGTATGGTGGACAGTTCAAGACAAGTTCTCTTGTGGTTATATGCACATTGGATTCCAGTAATTGTTGTAAAACTTGCAGATCCAGTACGCGAAGGTTGTCCGCGAGACTCATTTTCAAAATTCACTACTCCACAACGTAATTTTCGGAACCAATTTCTCACTGTCCTCTCAGAAACTGTATTCTCCCCTAATCTCTCATTTATTTTTTTGCTGTTTCACGTGCACTTAATCCACCTTTGAACTCATAAACATCTAATTTTTTGCGGATCCATGGTAATAAAGAATAACTTAAATTAAATCACGTCTAACGTCTGGATCTTCTGGTGTTTAAAACACTAAACAAAATTGTCGATACTTTGTTGATAATAACGAAAATGAACAAGTTAAAACGTGTTCGGTAATACGCGCCCACTCTGTTACATTGTTGCACAATCGGCAATTTCATGTGTACCAACCTAATAGTACAAAATACTCTGTGGTTGTCATCTTACGAAACTTCTGAACAGGACTTATTTTTATTGCAATCAAGTCTTTTCCCAACTATGTTGGGGTCGGCTTCCAGTCTAACCGGATGCAGCTGAATACCAGTATTTTACATGGAGCGATTGCCTATCTGACCTTCACAATCCAGTTATTGGGTAATACGATACCCCTTGGTAAGACTTTCGGGCTTCTGACGACCCGTAACGACTGCCAAATATCCACGAATGGCAGCCGGGACCAACGGCTTAACGTGCTTTCCGAGGCACGGAGGAGTCTCGGTATGTAAAGATGGTCACCCAACCCCGGCAAGCGTAGCTTAACCTGATGGATCGACCCGTGCGGCTGTTATTACTTAGCCACGAGCTCCTCACTTATTTTTACTGCAATGAAGGTATTTAATCCTCTTCGCCTAAATTGACGATGTTTTTATATTCTCATAGCGGATACAATCCGGCCGTCGTGATAAAAGTGTTCCTGACAATTGTCAGTTGGACAATTTCTAGTAGTAATAAGGATCAAATTCGTAGAGCACAACGCTGCTTTGCATGAATACCCGCACAAACCAAAATGTTGAAATTACTGGTTTACATCACAGCCAAATGCAAAATAGTCCTTATTTCATGGTCAGTAAGGCTCACATTCATAACGGCATAATCGGCGGTTTTGCCGTTATGAATACAACAGTGTGAGTTACTGACCATGAAATAAAGACTATTTTGCATTTGGCTGTGTTATAAACCAGTAATTTCAAAATTTTGGTTTGTGCGGGTATTCATGCAAAGCAGTGACATATACTTTTCAATTTGTATTTGGTCTTAGATAGTGTCCGTCGAGTTTCTTACTTGTTCTTCTTAGCGATGGGCGACTCGAGTTATCTAACTCGAGTAACTCGGGTCAGACTGTAAGCGAGTCAGCCCGAGTCAAAATATCTGCAAACCGAGTTGACCCGGAGAGCGCGCGCGGCGGGCGATGCGGCGGGTTGGCTAGCGGCCCGCGAGTCGCGAGGCCCGAACGACTCCGAGCGAGCCCGAGTCAGCCCGACGACCGAACGTCCGAGCCGCGAGTGAAAGAGATAGTTCTCGTTGGTTTCTTATCAGACGGTTAGTCAGGCAGAACTGATGAGAGAATTTTGGCAAAGAAAGCCAGCTCGCTTATTTGTTTTGTTTACTTTTTTGTTATTGTTACTTCGTTCGTTGTTTATTGTTTTGTTGCAGTTTTATTAGTTTAAGTGTCAAAACCTAATTATTCATTCAGAAATAAGAGCCATTACTGAGATGTTGATTAGATTTTTTTTATAGGTGTTAGTTGATAGATAGATGACCAAATACCAAACGGTGCGGTGTTTAATTTAAGGAATAAAGTGCCATTACATTTATTTTAGTTTCTTATAAAAGGTAAAAATGTTACCATTCTTTTGCGCTACATAAGTAGTTCGTTTTGTGATGTGATGTTTACAAACTTTGTAAACACTTTTAATAATAATAAACGTCCGATTTTTGAACGGGCTCAATTTTATTTGACTACCATTGACTCGACGCCACGCAGCCCGCCGGACCCGACCCGGCGAACCGTGAACGTAGCAAACTAGCAACCCGCGGAACGATGCACCGAGTTGAGCATTTACTGACTCGGACGGACGACGCGGCGACGCAGCGACTCGACGGGCAGACTGAGTCGAGTCAACTCGAGTTGCAACCCGAGTTGGTAAGCGAGTCAACTCGAGTTACCAAAAAGTCGACTCGGCCCATCGCTAGTTCTTCTCCATAGGATACCTACTACGCTTTAGAATAGGCAACTAGCTTCATCTTTCTGATTGAATGACCCCTTCACAATTCAAAAGTGTCTGTAGTTGGATTGTGTTTATGTTTGTAATTTTTTTTTTTTTTCTTTTAGGTTGCTTCTATGTCAAACAAATCTTGGGCGCTTGGCGGACCGTTGGCGGGGATATCACCCGAACTAGCAGCTGTTATACTTGGACAGAAGTAAGTTCAACATATCGCACCTTCGGTAAGACAAGGCCACAAATGTCAAAATTTCATACAGTCGGTTAAATATGCCAAACTGCTTTAAAAATACCCTTTTATCTGAAATCACAAAAGTATAGGGCTTATTTCATGCAAAGATCAATCATTTCAAGGTGGAAAGATGGTATGACCAGAATAATACGGTATTTAATGTAAAAAAAAATCTTAAAGTAGCTCTCCTGTAAAATCATAAAAGTGCAGTTGTGCCCTTGTCTTACCGAAGGTGCGATATTACCTCACGCCTTTATTCTCCAAAGGGGAAGGCAGAAGTTTATGTAAACTTACTGTCTCGGCTGTAAATATGGCACATCGAGCTTTAGAAAAAGTTTGTAACAGACCACGCTTTGTCTTTGCTAAGTTGGCGTTTCATGCAAATACGAACGTTATTTCAAGTTGTTAAGGATCATATTCGTATTAAATATACTTAACAAGGTAAAATTAAAGTGCGATCTGTGAATCTTGCCCTGATACTAAAGTACTGAACCACTTTCTAAAGCTCCTCAAAATAATTTTATACTGTAATCTAAACTAGAGATGTTATATGACCATTTTAGAAAATACTGTTTTCATTACTTGCTTACTTGGTAACCAACTCATGCAGCTTTCATAAGAAGCCCGACGTGTTTTTTTTTTATAAATGGCATCTTGTAGTTGACCTAGAGAGGCCGTGACTACTTAACCGGACTATTATCCCCCCGACGTGTATAACTATGTCTTTATATATACACACTTTACGCATGCACAACGATAAGCAAGCAGCCAGGTTCTATTCATACAATACAATATTCATCTCGCTCATTCGCCCGCCTCGGCTAGACTCGCATTAACCTATAATGCTAGTCTAGCCATCTCGCTCACTCGCCAGGCGCCGAGACGTCGGCGAGTGAGTGAGATGACTGCGGTCGGGTGAATAGCGAGGCGACTCGGCCTATTACGCGTCCGTCCCTATTATTTGACTAATACTTGGTAACCTATTACTCTATATTGGCATATCCTAATATTAATATACATGGCATGTATTATAATACCGGTACCTATTACGAATATATTAGTCACACTTCTAATCTAAACCCATTCTTACAGAGATAACGATCCCAACAAGGACATAGCTCGTCCGGACACAAGTCAGATGATACCATACAAGCCCAAGGTCAACCCATTGCCTGGAGAACATCCTATACCAGGTATAGTTAATGATAATTGTTTTTGTAGAGGTTTTAATAATTACCTACTAAATTTATACTTTTTACTAGTTCGCTAATTGATTACATTTTTCAAACAGGCAGCCTTTCATTTAATAATCTTAAAAATTTGGTCCCGTGTGAACGAGAGAGGTGACAAAACGATACTGCCCTCTTAAGTGCGAAAGTCAAACGACTTAAGAGGCTACCGAGCGCACAGTGGCGCCCTCATCCTTTGTTTGGTTATTTCTTTTATTTTAGAATGAAAATGCAGAAAATAAGCACGTTACGTTGTGCTCCACAAGACTATAGGTGCTTATTATTACAAACAGTAGTTTTAAATTGTTAAGTTTTATTAAAATCGTTAAAACGGTGCTTAGTGGCCACTATTTTCCGTTTTAACGACTACTACCGAGCGCACAGTGGCGCCCTCATCCTTTGTTTGGTTATTTCTTTTATTTTAGAATGAAATTGCAGAAAATAAGCACGTTAAGTTGTGCTCCACAAGACTATAGGTGCTTATTATTACAAACAGTAGTTTTAAATTGTTAAGTTTTATTAAAATCGTTAAAACGGAAAATAGTGGCCAGTAAGCTCCGTTTTAACGATTTTAATAAAACTATATTATTATAGTCTTGTGGAGCACAACTTAACGTGCTTATTTTCTGCATTTTCATTCTAAAATAAAAGAAATAGCCAAACAAAGGATGAGGGCGCCACTGTGCGCTCGGGCTACCGAGCGCACAGTGGCGCCCTCATCCTTTGTTTGGCTCTTAATGGTGCAACCAGACCGCGGTCTATCGACGTGACGTCAGTAAAATATTTGGGTCATATTTTATTATGTCATATTTCGATCGACCGCGCGGTCTAGATGCATCCTTACTAGTTTTGCATGGATATTTTCGGCTTTCGACAATTAAGAAACTCCTCGTGGGCTTAAAAGTTGTGCTAGATACATTTAATTAAGTTAAATTTTATTTATTTTCGCAGGCGGAACATTCCCGATGCCACCGCCCGCAGCCCACCTCTGCACCATGATGCCTCCGCCGTCCTGCTACCGCGGCCCGTTCGTGGCGATAGACAGACTGATGCAGCTGTTCAACCGAATCTCACTGCCGGACAAACGTGAGTGTATCTGTATTTAGTTGTCAAGGCACAAAGCCAAACTCCTGAATCCTGGCTGCTACTGAGAAATTCGATGGATGGAGAAATTGATGGAAAAATCAAATAATACTATGCTCAACTTGATTAATCGAACCCAGGACCTTATGTTCAGCAGTCACGTTTACGACGACTTATCCCTACGACTCGGGGCGGTCAAGATAATGTTGTAAATCCAGTGAAACTAAAGTAGTATTGTAAGGGGCTGTCTCCACGAGCGAGAGAATCGCGACGATGTTATCGTCGTTGCCACGTATATTATATACACTCTCTTAGAGGCCGTCTCCACGAGCGAGAGAATCGCGGCGATATTATCCCATACAAATACGTAATATCGCCGCGATTCTCTCGCTCGTGGAGACGGCCCCTAAGACCTCTACCTGATGCGACAGCGCAGTCTTTTATTATTCTTAAAAAAACATAAATATAATTTTAAATTTAAATGACCTTATTAACCTTTTCGCCGCCGACGTACACAAAACGCAATGCCTCGCCGAGCGCCAAGCTATAAATGTATAACTAAATATACAGTAAAAAGTAGTGATGGGGATATCGTCATATCGACGAATAAGATTTGTACGCGTAAAGTTAAGATTTAAAGTTGATTTTACGAATATAAATAAAAAGTGATTAAATATTTCCAGATTTGTTTTATTTCACAGTATCCTTAATAAGAAAAAACAGTATAATTTATGCGTATCAAAGAAACTAATACATAACTCAATTAGAACTATAAGGAATGGGGTACATCTCTATTTGTTTCATGATCTCATTCTTTAACTTCATATCAAGTTATTGGCACTGAGGGCACGTTGAATTCGATTCTGATCAGGGATGGGGTCTATGGTCTTTCTTTCTTCTATTTTTGTTTATTCCTGTGTTTTTTTTAATATCTACAATATAACGTTACGTTTCATCCATTTAGATGATTTTTATACGAATTGCAATTAGGTTTCCTTTATTTTCTTTGAAAAGAATTTCTAAAAAAGTTAAAATTACAGTGCTTTCATACACTGTATTTACCATAATAGTGTATAGAGTACAAAACCAGTACCTAAATCTACTGTAATTACAGTGCATCTGGAGATACTGGGTTCACCGAACGTTTTACATTACTCTTTGATGAATAAACATTATTATTATCATCCAGTTAGACATACCTCAGAATTATCTTCTGGTTCAATATTCTCCACAAAATACTCCGATTCCGATTCCACACCTTGCAAAATTTTCAGAAGTTCGTCCGAATCAAGTTCTTCACTCATTTTTCTATTTGCAAGTGAAACAAAGATGCGTGCGCGCGAATCCGATTTTGTGCTGCACTATGCCAAAGTGACCTTGACAGCCGCACGCCTATGACGTCACTGACCAACTTCTATAGTAGTTCGTGGCACTCGGTGGCGCACAGGGGCATAGACGACCAATTGTTTTGTAGAGATGGGAAAATAACTATCGACAAGAATTAGTAACAACTTTATAATTACGTATCGGCATCTACCTGAAGGTCGAAATTCATCTACTATCCTTTGTAATGAAGTAGATAACTAAGTTCATATTTTATTGACCTCAAAATGTTTTCGATATTCGTAACTTTCTGTATTTATAAATATTTCAATGGTGAAATCAACCTTTCACGGCACATCACTGGCCAACTTGATATGAAGTGATTGGCGTTCTGAGGAAAGTAACAAAATTCGGAGTTTCTGTTTTTGCCGATTTTAGGACAAACTAGGGCTTATTTTGTGTAGAAAAATAAAAAACAGGGTAGTAGACAGTGCTATCTTAAATAATAAAATGAAACAAAGCTTTTAATCACAGTAAATTTATTTTAATAAGATAGTTAAAATGAGCAACTTCTATAGAAGTTGTGGCGCTGGTGGCACGAAAATCCCGAACTTCTATAGAAGTGCTTGGCGGTGAAAAGGTTAATCTTACTTGAGTGTGGGAAAGAGATGGAGCTAGACGTTCTGTATAGCTCCATCTCATTCTCACACTGAAGTAACCTTAAAATATAATACTGCTTTAAATGGTAGTGGTTGACCCCCTGTTGTATTCACAGCACCGGCGCCTACCCAAGAGAATGGCTGCGACACGAAACTATTCGACTTGGCGCGCTCCGTGCACTGGATCGTGGATGACGAGGGAATTACCACTGTGGCTAGCAAGGTATGGGTTTTATTACTATGAGGTTTTAACGTTCTCCAAAAAATATTTTTCATTTTGACAATATTGATTCCTTAAACGGATAACCGTTTAATACACCGTTTTATAAACGGATAACGGGTGTTTATTTGGATTTGGGATTAGAGATGGGTATGTAAAAGGAATTCTTAAAGTGGCGCCAATGATCGACTAGTTGAATGGAAAGCGATTGTCATGGTATGGGCATGTGATGCGGATGAATAAGGAATATGTCGTGAGGAACGTTTTGAGTATGAATGTAGATTTTAAATGGTTAAGGGGGAAGCGCCAGGGTAGCCGGCGAAATTCAAATTTTCTTAAGTTTTTTTTGCAATTTGTAAGTCAGTGGTAGGTTGTATGTTGATTGAAGTATGATTCGCGGCCGTAACAAATTATATTTACAGAATTATAATCATTAGAATCAATAATACAACTCCTTAAGTTAGTATAATCCTCAAATGTCAAGATTTCATGAAATAGTAATTAATTAGGATTACCTGGTTTTAAAGAGTGTTATTGGTGACTATAATTCTGTAAATACATACTTGTTACGGTTGCGAACCACATTTTGATCAACGTACAACCCTTTTTTTTTCTTCTGTGGAGAAATGCTTATGCATACTGCACTACCACGGGGAGATAGTGCAGTTATGTGGGTCTCCAACCCATTAAAACTCCACGGTGTCCTCCTCTGTCGCTTGTGGCGGGAACACGGGCACGCGTTAGCACTCACCGCGAACCCGCCGCGGCAGTCCGTTACCGGACCCTCCTCTGGGGACTACCCCTCATCACCGGCGCACAAGAACACATTGTGCACCGTGACCACCCCAAGGGACCGATCCAGCACATGGGCGCTAGACAACCCGTGTCTAGGCACGCTTGGTCCTCCTGCGACCGTTCAGGTCAGTGGCCCGGCCGCCTACCACTTTTCGGCCGCAGAAGATAGGGAGAGCGGCCAACGAAGTACCGACACTCCTCCCCTGCGGCCTCACCGCGTCCGCCATCAGACGGTGGCGACCCCGTCAAGGCCGCGGAAGGTAGGGAGAGCGGCCAACGAAATACCGACACTCCTCCTCCCCTGCGGCCTCACCGCGTCCGCCATCAAACGGTGGCGACCCCGTCAAGGCCGCGGAAGGTAGGGAGAGCGGCCAACGAAATACCGACACTCCTCCTCCCCTGCGGCCTCACCGCGTCCGCCATCAGACGGTGGCGACCCCGTCAAGGCCGCGGAAGGTAGGGAGAGCGGCCAACGAAATATCGACACTCCTCCTCCCCTGCGGCCTCACCGCGTCCGCCATCAGACGGTGGCGACCCCGTCAAGGCCGCGGAAGGTAGGGAGAGCGGCCAACGAAATACCGACACTCCTCCTCCCCTGCGGCCTCTCCGCGTCCGCCATCAAACGGTGGCGACCCCGTCAAGGCCGCGGAAGGTAGGGAGAGCGGCCAACGAAATACCGACACTCCTCCTCCCCTGCGGCCTCACCGCGTCCGCCATCAGACGGTGGCGACCCCGTCAAGGCCGCGGAAGGTAGGGAGAGCGGCGCACCGCAATACCGGCACTCCTCTCCCGCCGCGGCCTCCAACTCTAGTTGGGTAGCACACTCTTTTAAAATGAGGATCGTGCGAGGCACTCTTTTTACAAAGTGTGCTAGCACACTGTGCTACCACGAATGAGGCGAGGCCGCGAGTTATGATATGCGAGTGTGTACGTGAGTCGCGTGTGCGGTGTGCCTCGCTGCGCGAACCGCGAGTCGCCGAGTGTGGAGTGTAGTGACGACAACGCGACACAGCACACATACGCGGGAGAGTAGGCACGCGAGCTGACTAACACAGCTCGCACGAGTACGAGGGAAGAGAATGAGAATGTTTACGTGACGTCATCAAACGAATGAAAGCAAAAGACGGCAATTAAATTTAGACCTTATCTCGTTTGCTTAGAATAGTAGATATTCTATGTACAATTGTATGTATAATACGTACAATCGTACAAAATGTTCTGTGTAGCTAATCTGTGGTGTGTGCTAGCACACTAAAATAAAAAGAGTGAGTGACTCTTTTTATCCAAGTGAGTAGCTACAACTGTGGTAGCACATGTGCTGAGTTACCCAACACTACCTCCAACCCTCAGCCGCGATGCCTCCCATACGACATCGCGGCCCGCCTCAGTTGCGATGTCGCCCAAGCGGCACTGCAACCTACCTGTTGGCCGCTACGTCGTCGGCTTCCTGGGAAAATTCCTCCTTAGGTTTCTGTTCGCTTCACCGTTTGTGACCAAGCCACGTCTACTAAGCCCCCCCGCCTCAACAATGCGGGAACCCATTGGGGAAGATCAACGTACAACCTAATACCGACTTGTAAATTGCAAAAAATCTAACAAAATTTGAATTTCGCGGGCTACCCTGACGCTTTTGCCTTAAAAGAGTAGGGGAGTCTAAAGAAACGATGGATGGGCTATATGACTAGAACGGGTGACTTCAGAGATGGTAGGTATGGACGATATGCTGCGCAGATCTCAAATAAATGGGGATGATGAAAGAAATTTGGGTATTATGATTTTAAGTAGAAAAATGACATGCAAATACTTTTTATATATTTTTGCGCTACTGACAGTTTCCTAGTTTTCTTGGTGCAATATTAATTTGACGTATATCTGTTCAGGCTCGCCGACGGAAAGCGGGTGAAGACTCGGATGACGACGAGCTAGGAGTTGCGCCGCCAGCCAACGACATCTATCGGCAGCGGCAGCAGAAACGAGTCAAATAGGCAGTATTGTGCACGTAGCTTTAAGCAGATGTATTTTGTATGGGTTCTAATAAAGAGAAGATTTTTAAAATAAATGACATTATGCAATGCGAACAGTTTGGTTTTTTATTTTAAACTAGCTCTAGCCCGCGACTGTGTCTACATGTACATATATATTTTTTAGTACAAATACCCAGGATGAAAAGTAGCCAATGTCCTCCAGGTTCCAGGCTGCCTATCTGTCCATAACGATGGGTCCAGTTGTTGGAGACATAATTAGTTTCAGATTTATAAATAGTAGTACGCATGGGGCTTTGCGAGCGAACCTGAAATCGCGAAAAAAAAAATCTGCTGTCCATACATTTATGTTCGCATACCTCGTCAAAATGTAGGGGACAGCTGATTTTTTTTCGCGATTTCAGGTTTGGTCCCATAGTGAAAGTTGTTCATAATGATGATTACAATGACCCCTTAAAATATTTCCTATGAATTCAATTTCACCTTGTATATCGTCGCCTTGGAGGGCAATAGAGCCAAGCCACAGAACTACACTTATGAGTTACAGACGTTTAATTATCTTAGAATATTTGACTCTTATTGAAACGACAATAAAGTTTATAGGCAAATTTGAAAAAAACTTGCTTACAGGCCTGACATCTGTTAGATTTATTGACTACTATAAACTATGGCTCTCTCAACACGTTATTGAATTATGCGAAAATTGTGGCTTAGCTCTATTGCCCTCCAAAGCGACGATATGTCGTAGGAATGATTTGATAATTCAGATTTTCGTGAAAACCCTAGGGATATTGCGAAAACACAGATAATTAGACAATGGTGATAACATTTCTAATCATACTGGAAAAAGATGGAATTTTCGCAAAACACGAGTCGCTTTCGAAGCGTTAGCTGTTATGAAATAAGAACGCTGATTGGCCGGTTGGAGCGGCCAGAACGAGACCTCCTCCGATTGGTTGACTTTTTAAATGTCAGTCATTCACGCACGTTATTTTGTTTGTGTTTTTGAGAGCGTCAGAAGTCTTTTGCTTTAAATGTAGTTAAAAAAGTGGTTTGACTTGAAAAATAATGCGAATAGTTCTACAGAGTTGTAAAAAGTAAAGTTCCTATAAATCGATATTGTTATTTCTAACCCTTCATAACTCTATGATATAATACTTCAAAGCTCACAGGACAAAACTAGGAACCAATCGGAATAAGATTTGGTCAGTAAGCAAAAATCTAGCCAATCAGAGTTAAGGATATTCAATGTTACTAGAGCGACTTGTGTTTTTGCAAAAACCTATCTTTTTCCAGTAAGATTGCGAAATGTTTTCACCATTGTCTAATTATCCGTGTTTTCGCAATATCCCTGGTTTTCGCGAAAATCCGAATTATCAAATCATCCTACGATATATGTATACAGGGCTATTTTTAAATCATTAACTAAACTTTAACAGGGTGTTCTACCCATGAATATGAACAACTTTCACTATGGGACCAACCCTGAAATCACAAAAAAAAATCAGCTGTTTCATACAAAAGTTCAATACCTACTCTACCAAAAAGTATGAAACAGCAGATTTTTTTTTGTGATTTCAGAGTTGGTCCCATAGTGAAAGTTGTTCATATTCATGGGTAGAACACCCTGTGAAAGTTTAGTTAATGATTTAAAAATAGCCCTGTATAATAGTAATTTTATTTACAGAAGCAAGGCAAAATATATTTTCATCACATACCTAAGTAAACTTGTCAAACTATAGCCGCACTGAGGCGAATCCTGCGCGGGGACTATAGATGCTGGCGGGAAAAAATCTGAATCATTCCCGTCGAATATTTCGGAAGTATTCCGAAATATTCCGAAACTTTGGGAATATTTCAACGTTTATTCCCATTGAATTATTCGGGCGAAATATTCGGCGGAAACATTCGATTGCGGGGTACAAATGTTTCTCGCGGGGGGAAAACTTCTCCGGGGAGCATCTCCCCTCTTACCGCACCCCGCACCGCCATCGCCTGCACGCACGACTCATGGCAGTCGGGCGTGCGCGGCGCGGCGGCAGCGGCCGGCGCACAGAGGGGTAGCGGCGGCGGCGATCGACGATCGATGCAAAAATGATTTTTCAGCAAAAAAAAATAAAAATCTTAATTAAATTCATTTTGAATAATTCTGATTTAAAGAAACTTTCCCAGAAGTATTCCGGAATTATTCAGAATTTTTCGGAAGTTTTGCAACTATAGCGGGGACACGACTGACTGCGCCCGTCGACTGTTTTTAACAGATTTCAAGAGGTTCTTTAATCGACCCGTATGTTTGCATGTCCGGAATTTTCTCAAAAACTAATGAACCGATTTTAATGATTCTTTCACTAACGTAATCTAGATACTTTTAGGAAGGTTTTAGTACCTATATATACCTATCTACATTAGGTAATTAGTCTTATGTACGCAGTTGTATGCAAAAACGTACTGTATCACGGGTAGTAGGGAGGGCCACGATATTTTTAGGTTTTAATGATTACATAGATGCACGATGTTATACCCTTCACCGGTGGGCGGAGCAGTTACAGGTTTTCAAAAATTAAAAAAAAAAATGTCACATTTATTTACTCGAGCATGTTATTTTTGTTTCCTTTACTTGTCAAAACAATTGTGTGTTAGATAATTCATCTTGATATTATTGTAATATTAGAATACTGTTTTTGGATAATGGTTGGCAGAGTGACGGTGTTCTAAAGCCGTTCAAAGGAAACAGATCGATAATGGTTCATGTGGGAGGACAAGTAGGGTTTGTGGGGAATGCTTTGTTAGTGTTCCAATCGAATACAAAAAGTGGCGATTATCACGACGAAATGAACAGTAATAATTTCAAAAAATAGGTTACTGATAAACTTCTGCTTAATTTACATCAGCCAACACTGATTATATTGGATAACGCCCCATATAATAGCATTTGCATAAACAGTACTCCTATTGGAAATCATAAAAAGGCTGAGATGCAGAAGCGGCTGACGGAAAATAATGTATAATTTAACGAACAGTTTACAAAACCGCAACTCTAGGAACTCACCTATATACGAAATAGACGAACTGTTGAAAAAAATGGACATAGCCTGTTAAGGAGGAAGCGTCAGGGTAGCCCGCAAAATTCAAATTTTCTTACGTTTTTTGCAATTTACAGAGAGCTCGTGGCTAAGTAATAACAGCCGCAAGGGTCGATCCATCAGGTTAAGCTACGCTTGCCGGGATTGGTCTGTGGATGGGTGACCATCTTTTCATACCGAGACTCCTCCGTGCCTCGGAAAGCACGTTAAGCCGTTGGTCCCGGCTGTCATTCGTGGATCTTTGACAGTCGTTACGGGTCGTCAGAGGCCCGAAAGTCTGACAACCAGTCTTACCAAGGGGTATCGTATTACCCAGTAACTGGGTTGTGGAGGTCAGATAGGCAGTCGCTCCATGTAAAATACTGGTATTCAGCTGCATCCGGTTAGACTGGAAGCTGACCCCAACTAAATTGGGAAAAGGCTAGGCAGATTGATTTTTTCGCAATTTACAAGTCGATATTAACTTGTATGTTAAATAAAGTATGATTTGCGGCCGTAACAAATATGTTTTTACAGAATTATATACAATAGAATCAGTAATACAACTCCTTATGTTAGTATAATCCTAAAATGTCAAGATTTCATGAAAAAGTCATTTTTTGGGATTACCTGGTCTTAAAGAGTTGTATTGATCACTTGAATGATTCTAATTATGTAAATAGATACTTGTTACGACCGCAAATTATAATTTGATCAACGTACAATATAATACTGACTTGTAAATTGCAAAAAAACTTAAGAAAATTTGAATTTCGCGGGCTACTCTGGAGCTTCCCCCTTAAGATTACCGCCACACCATTGCGACTTAAAATACTTAAATGCAATCGAAATCATTTTGAGCTCGATGAAACGAAATGTAGCTAATCAGAACATTGATAAGTCAAATTCTGAATTGCCTTGATTGAAGATAACAGTAAATAAATAGCAAAAACACTGCAATCACGTAAAAAAAAATTGAAAACGAGTACGTATCACCCAAAAAGAAACGTGTTTCTACTATTTTCAAAAAAACGGGTACCTAATGTGAAAATTGAATGAGATTTAAGTTTTTGAACGGTGCCCAGCAGGAAGACCAGCATCAGCATTACCCAATAAATCAGTGGCATTACCATATCGTTACCATTCAACTTCATTCAGAAGCAGGCAGGCAGGCCTACAGCTGCTGCTACCCGCCTGCTTTTGGACTGACTGGAAAATGATTTAAAAAAAGTTTTGACATGATTGTCTACTCTTTGCTGTCAAATTAAAAGATGACAGATGACATGTCTCTCTTATTTTCGAACGGAACCTAGTCCCGTCAAAAATGGCCTCTTTGATCAATGTTTTGCTGCGAAAATCCCCAAATTTGGGCCAAACAGGGGCCCTCGCTAAGAATTTACCAGCCCTTTATAATGTGAAGTGAGTGACCGTTGCATTAAAATATCAATTATTGCTCAAATTGTGGTGATATAGTGAAATAAAAATTATGTAACATTTGAGGTTAAAACCAGAGATTAAATCATTGGTTAAAACCTAACAAATCGCCTTATTTTGTTATAAAAACGGTATCTTTTTCAGTATAATTAAGGAAATGGTTGAATGAACTGGCTGAAAAAAGTCTTAAAAATATGCAACTCGATTTGCACAAGTTAAAAAAGTGGACAAACAAACAATATATTTTTCCATTTCCAGGTGCTAGTTAATTAAATATAAGTAATAACAAAATGTTAAGTATGAATCGTCACAGAGAACTAAGACTACTCTCTGGCCGAAATGGGTTTTAAAGTCATAGCAACTTGGATTTAGTCATGAAAATGTTAATAACATTACTTCAACTCCTATAATTTGGTGTAAAATCAATCAGACCAAATCTACGAAGACCCACTGACCTTCCATTTTTATAAAACACTGATTCTAATAAATAATGAAAAAAATCTCAAGCACTGTTAATCTTCACAATCAACACAACACTGAAATAACTGCCAAGTAAATATCTAAAGTCATAAATAAAAAAGTAAACATCAAAAATCATAAATCATAATTGCCAAGTAACCATCAAAAATCCAAAATATTATTATGTCATACAGAGTTACTGAGGTGATACTGTAAGTAGTATTGATTAAAAAGTTCTTTAAATGGGTAGACTTGAGTTTGAGACTAACATGTTGCAGGGCAGTTTTTTGCACCACTCATTTTCCCCAGCTAAAATACTTGGAAGCGGCAGTTCTTGGTTTTCGTTCAAGGGGGGCAAATGTTTTTCTCTGGGATGATGGGGTTGCATTTCTTGTGAGTCCTTTAAAAAAAAACCAGTACCTATTTTCTGTAAACTCAACAACGTGCCTGCCTTTTCGAGGATGACTATGACTTATAATATATTTTAGTAATACTGTAGGTATACAAAGTAACGATACAGGTTATTTAACTATGTTTATATCTAATTTAGAATTTTAGACTTGGTTTGTACGAAGGCCAGGGGGGCAACTGCACCCTATATCTGCTCCTGGTTGTCGGGGGCTGTCTTTTGTAAGTTTAGATATTTAAAAAGTGTGGATTTGTTTTCTGTTCCCAAAATGCGTGTTTGGACTTAAGACACAAGCCTGTGTTATATTCCATACTATGTGAAAGTGCCGATTCTCAGTGTAATCTATATAAACATTTTGTTTTCGAGAGCATTATTACTTAATTCTTAATCAATTTTATTTATAACCTACAGCAGCCAACGTAACGCGCACAGATGGATGCCAGATGTAGAATATGTGAAACAATTTGAAGGGCCCGTCATGTACCCTGATGAGGTCACTTCTCTGTTGAAACATCCACCATACCACAGTAAGTTGATTTTAAAACTTTCTTTCTACTGTTTTGTTAGCATGGTGATGGCAATCTAATTGGAGTCAGCAGGTCAGCTCAATACTCAATCATTTATTTTGTTCCACAATTGTGTACTTAAGTGGCAACTTAAAATTTAATGAGATCATTAACTTAATCAATCAATCTGCCTAGCCTTTTCCCAACCCGTATGCACCTGAATACCAGTATTTTACATGAAGCAATTGCCTATCTGAACTCCATAACCCAGTTACTAGGTAACACTGGTGTATTGTGTGCAACCAGTCTTACCAATGGGTATTCCCATTAGTAAGACTGGTTGTCAGACTTTCGGGCTTCTGATAACCCATAAACACTGTCAAAAATCCATGCTTTCCGAGGCACCGGGGTCTCGGTATGTAAAAATCACCCATCCACGGACCAACCGCGGCAAGCGTAGCTTAACCTGATTGATCGATCCGTGCGGCTGTTATTATTACTTAGCCACGATCTAATGTTATTATATTAAGGTTTTGGGGTTCGGAACTAATCCACGAGTATGACGCCTTTAGACTGTGTTTATAATCTATTTCTGATAAAAAACTTAAAAAAAAACCAAAGTGCAAAAAGTCTTTAATACTTTCGGAAGTCGGTGGTAACACTTTGCTTTATTGGTTAGGCGAAGAGAAAAAGTTTCTGAAGACCCCAAATCAGAGCAGTGTAATTGAGTGTTTCCATCAGGAATTTCTGTGTAAGGCCTGGACCCTATACAACGTGTTTTGTTTAATATATCATAACTCTAGGTTCATCATATTGCTAATAGTTTTGGCAAAGTTTTACAGTCGGCCGCCTGCCTGACACCAACCCTCCTTGGGAATGCGATTGTTGATGGTTTACCCGCCATCGCTCGGGTGACCCAAGGTCACCCGATATGGTATGCACTGGGTCTGGAGCTCCCTTAGTCAAATAGTCGCCTCTTACGACACCCACGGGATGAGATGGGGTGGTCCTATTCTTTCTCCGGGACCGACACGGATAAAATGTTGATGGATGGAGAGGGAGAGGAAGGCCGAAGAAAAGATGGATGGAATGTGTAAAGAATGATATGAAAGAGAAGGGAGTGAATGATAGTGTGACGGTTGACAGGGGAGAATGGAAGAAGAAAACATGTTGCGCCGACCCCAAGTAACATGGGATAAGGGCAGGAAGATGATCATAACTCTAGGTTATTAATGAGGCCATTATTGTGAACAACTTTTACTATGGCACTAAAACTGAAATCGCCATAAAAAAATCTGCTGTCTCATACATTTATGTTCGCAAAACTCGTCAAAATGTAGGGAACTGCTGATTATTTTTCGTGATTTCAGGTTTGGTCGCGTAATAAGTTGTTCAAAATTATGGTCTCATTAATACAGTTATGGTTAGAGTTATGGTATATAAAATAACACGTTGTATAGGGTTACTGGTAATTAGTGACCGATAATTAAACACATGATTGTACTCACGATAACAAACAACTTTTACTATGGGACCAAACCTAAATCGCGAAAAAAAAAATCAGCTGGTCCCTACATTTTGACGAGTTATGCGAACATGAATGTATAGGACAGCTGATATTTTTTTCGCGAATTCAGTTTTGGTCCCATAGTAAAAGTTGTTTGTTATCATGAGTAAAATCATGTCGCACCTTGAAAACAAAAGTGGCGTTATACAAAAATTAAAGTTTTTCTCTATGTCCATTTAAAGCTTTTTTGACGCAGCATTTTGGTCAATATCTTAGCAAATAACTGAAATAAAAGACTGCAATTTGACTTTCTTACTCTAAGTTTTATATATACTGAAAATATGCCAGTAAATTATGGAGTTATTTAGAAAACATAGTTTTGATAATGCCACTTTTGTTATCAAGGTGCGATGTGTTTAAGTATCGGTCACTAATTACCAGTTACCCTATATATAACAGCCAGGCTATAACTGACTAGTTCCTGCTTGTGACTTCGTCCGCGTGAAATTTCGACTTCCGACCCACCGCGTCACATCAAGCACTACTTGGGATATATTTTTTTTAGGACGGCCATTAGGTCTATTATATCCTATTTCAAGGTTATCCATTTATTACCAGACAGCGTGTACTTAAATGGAAAATGTCCATACTTTGGGTGTACCTTAACACCTGTGCTTACCCCGTCATGATATTATACTTAAAGTTCCTTCCATTCCGCAGGTGTGATCTCCCCTGGCGAGAAGCAAGTCCGCAACATGGTCCTCAACTTTGGGCCACAGCATCCCGCGGCCCACGGAGTGTTGCGTCTGGTCCTTGAACTTGACGGAGAGGTAGATTTTAATTTCAATTAGTAGACCATTAATTTAATAGGTAATTTGAAAGTCAACATTATACAGGGTCAAATTAAATTAGAAAGAAAGAAAGAAAAGAAATAAACATGCGTTTAATTGGCATTACAGCATAAAATAAATACACCTTAAAACTATGGAAACATGAAAATAATGATTGCAATGCCAAAAGGACCTCAGCTCAGCATAATGTCAGATGGTAACACAAGGTATACCACCTGACGCTGATTTTCAGCTGCAACCCACGAGTGCCATACGCTAGAATTTAATAAACACAGAGAAGTGTGTGCCCGTTTTATAATAAATTAAGAGAATAAATTAAAAAGAAATGTAGCATACATGTGTGTGTGTGCTGTGTTGTGATTAATTAAATACTAAAATAAATACTCAATATCAATGTTATTAACTACAATAAAATAATAATAAATATATATCTAAATATTTAAAAGCACCTTCAAAGCAAATTCGTGAGACTGCGTTGTTCTTTTAAACTATGAAACGTATTTTTATGCAGTTTACATAATCAGGGTACAAGACAATAATCATTGATTATAATAACAAAAATAATAATAATAAAAGTAATAAAAATTATAAAATGGATAAAACATTATGAAATAAGTAAATTGTATTATATAATATTAATTATTAAATGACGGATATGTCGGCTCGAACATTCTGAAAATCTTAAGGTATAATAATTTATTAATATCTATTATTTAATATCTTCAAAATTAGCTGGAGAAACTCCGCAGACGTGATGGGTATCGATATCTATACACGACAAAATATATATATTTTTTTTGTGGTCCATGACCGCTTGTATTTATGTTACTTGAAGTGTGAGTAGATAAAATAGAAAGAAAATACGTTCATGAATCTGTTTTATAGTGTTGAGATATCGATACCAATCACGTCTGCGAAGTATACACAAAAAAAAAGTTTCAAGTGATGTTTATGAAATTGATGACCCCAAAAAAACATCAAATTAATAATCTTTTTGTTTTATCATGTTTAGATATTGATACCCATCACGTATGCAGAGTTTCGCTAGCTAATTTAATTTGACCCTGTATAGGGAAGAGAAGTGAAATACCCATGTCGTATGGTCGGTTCCAAAAGTATATGATGAAACTGTAAATAAACCATGTCCAGCACTCTCTCCTCTGTCTCCCCTGTCCAGCACTTTTCCAACAATTATTGTTTGAGTTGTAGAGTGAATATTTGACCTTTAAACCGCCGTCATTACCTCCCGCAAAAGTTGATGAAAGAGAATATATTTAATGAAATATTTCAGCAATTCCTGATTCTGGTCCTTAAGCAGATTCTGGGAATTGATGAAATATTTCATTAACGATATTCTCCTTCATCAACTTTTGGCGGAAGGTAATGACGGCGGTTTAAAGGTCAAATATTCACCCTGTAACTGCTGCATTTTAATAACGAATAACATTATAAAATTGTAATTGAAATCATCAACGAAAATTTACATTACAAAAAATTAACCTCAATTGTCAAATGAAAAACTCTATAAGTGACTTCAAATTAGAATTTTGGGTTTAAGGTGAAAGCTCCAGGTAGCCCGCGAAATTCAAATTTTCTTACGTTTTTTTGCAATTTGCAGGTCAATATCACGTTGTATATTGATCTCAATATGATTCGCGACCGTAATAAATCTGTATTTATAGAATTATAAAGATTAAATTCATCAATACAACTCTGTAAGTTCATATAATCCTAATGAATGGCTATCTCATGAAATTCTGACTTTTAGGATTACACTAACTTAAGGAGTTGTATTACTGGTTCTAATGATTATAATTTTGTAAAAACATATTTGTTACGGCCGCGAATCATTCTATAATCAACATACAACCTAATACTGACTTGCAAATTGCAAAAAACTTAAGAAAATTTGAATTTCGCGGGCCACAACTCTTCAAGATGACTTTGGCAAGTGACGAACACACAGCGCTCTCTTGCGGCAAAGCTTCCGGGAAACAATCCCATTGTCATCCACGAGTACGTTTTCTGATCCATTTGTTTACATTTTCATCCGATACTTTTAGGACAGACTGTAAAAGCACGTAAAACTCTCTCTCCGATCGTATCTGATTGCCGTCCCATGTCTCTCCACCTCTGTTTATCTCTTCGATGAAAACAGGCGTTAAATTATAAAGAGCCCCCACAGACTACAGACTTTCTACCGGCCGATAGTTTGGTCGGTTTCTTAATAGTATGAAGATGGATACAAGTATTATAATGGCTATATATATATATATATACAAGTATTATACTAGACAGTAGATAGCTGCGCGCACTGTGTACTCGCATGACAGTAGCTCGGCTGGCCTTGACTGTTTACATCATGCTAGCTGCTGACTAGATAGCTCCTCGCATTGTGTACTCACATGTCAGTAGGTGGGCTTGCCTCGGCTGTTTACACAGTGCGAGTTGCTGCTCTGCAGCTACTCGGTAGACCGACTCGCACATTAGCTAGCACGATAAAAAAGAAAATTGAAGTTACTCGGCTGCGAGCTACTGTCCAACTCGCAAGTGCGAGTAACTCGTATGATACGTCCACACAGTGCGAGCTGCTGCACTGCAACTACTCGGTAGACCGACCCGTACTTTAGCTCGCACGATAGCAAAACATTTTGAAGTTACTCGGCCGCGAGCTACTGTCCAACTCGCAAGTGCTAATAACTCGTATGATACGTCCACACAGAGCGAGTTGCTACACTGCAGCTACTCGGTAGGTCGACTCGAACGCTACTCTGTAAACTAGCCATTACGATCGCACTTGCATACTGATTAAAATCCGACCAAACTATCGGCCGACAGTAAGTCTGTAGTCTGCGGGGAGTCAAGTTAGCGAAACTCCGCAGGCGTGAGTGGTACTGATATCTAATCACTATAAAACAAATTAAAACTGATTTTCTCAACTCATGCGTCAAATAGTTATTTGAAGCATGAGTTGAGATAATATTAAAAAAAAAAATCAAATCATATTTTATTTCATTATATCATGTTTAGATCACGTCTGCGGAGTTTCGCTAGCTAACTTAATTTTACCCTGTGTTTTTTTTTCCAGACTGTCCGCGCCGCCGACCCTCACATCGGTCTCCTGCACCGAGGCACAGAGAAGCTCATAGAATACAAGACGTTCACCCAGGCGTTACCTTACTTCGACCGCTTGGACTACGTGTCCATGATGTGTAACGAACAATGCTACAGTCTCGCGGTTGAGAAACTGCTCAACATCGATATTCCGATCAGAGCGAAGTATATCAGAAGTAAGTATTTGATACATCACCTATTACTATAGTTTGACCGCTACCGCTGTAACGTGGGGGGCGAGACGCCGTGAGCGTTGACGAATGAGCGGCCTGCACTCCCCCCCCCCCCCCCCCCCGTATCGCCGCGCACATACCTAAATGCTTATACACGCTCGACCTCACCGGCGGGCATGCCGCCAACAAGTCCGGCGGCATTCCCAAGTGGGTATTTGAGCCGGTGGGCTTTCCACATAAAGGATGCATACCCGCATGGCAAAACCCATCGGCTGTGCCACAGGCAAAGCGTGTAGGAGCCTTTTTTTGGGGTCAACGATCGCAGGTTTTTTGAAGTGCAAACCTTTTAGGCGCGTTGAGCGATTTTTGGTAGGAGAAAATCTTATGAGTTCACATCACGCGACATGCTAATGTGGCGTATTGCACTGTCAAGTTTTCACTTCTATCGACAGTCCCCATGACTGACTATGGTTTTTTTTTTTCGTTTTATCATGTTTAGATATTGAAACGCTATCAAGTGTATGGAGTTTCTCTAGTTAATTTGATTTGACGTTGTATAAGTGGCTTCACATTTTAATTTAATGTTTATGATCATCCGCAAATGGAAATTCTAAATCGTCTCCAATGTCCACAGCTTTATTCGCCGAGATCACTCGTATCTTGAACCACATCATGGCAGTAGGCACCCACGCGCTGGACGTCGGAGCCCTAACGCCCTTCTTCTGGTTGTTCGAGGAGCGAGAGAAGATGATGGAGTTCTACGAGCGAGTAAGCGGCGCTCGCATGCATGCCGCTTATATTAGACCCGGGGGAGTTTCTCTGGTAAGTACTAATACTATACTCTGTTCCAAATCTATCTGATGAGAGTGTAAACAATTCCTGTTCAGGTTAAATCCATACTCGATCACTCCTTAACGGCCGCTCTATAATATAGGTATCTCAATCCCAATCTTGATCCCGATCCTTGTTTGTAACCAATCAACGGCCGAGTTTGTCAATCTGAATCTCTGAGAGGGCGAATCACAAGAAGCTGTCAAAGGCTGTGGATCAAGATTGGGATTGAGATACATTATTGATTTCAGGCGTCCGTGCACGAAAAATACCCTCTTTTCTCAATTTCTTATCTTTGGAACAGATTTTACCTTTAACTAAGGTCTAATAATAATAAAGTATTTTAAGTGGTGATAGAACTCATGAATTTGAACAACCTTTATTTATGGAACTAAGGCAACCTTTATTATAAAGAAACTGACGAAATATGGGTTAACTAGCAGCGGCCCGCGGTTTCACCCGCGTTAGTCACGAACCCGTAGGAATATCGGGCTAAAAAGTATCCTATGTGTTAATCCAGGTTATAAACTATCTGTGCGCCAAATTTCATCAATATCCGTTCAGTAGTTTTTGCGTGAAATAATAACAAACATCCATCCATCCTCACAAACTTTAGCATTTATAATATTATAGTAGGATTTACTTTAACTAAAGCAAATGACAATAATTAAAGACACGTAGAAGAGAAATTACAAACAAAAGTTGGGTTTAAAATTAAAAATAAGTTAACAAGAAAGAAAGAAAAAAGTACGTTTATTTGCGATAAACATGACGCAAAGAAATAAAATAACAAAATAAAATAAAGAACAAGTTTGGGGAAAATATGCGTCACATTCACGCAAAACGGCCGTCGCTCAGCATAATGCCGCGACCCCATACGAGACAGAGCCCCAGCGCTGGTTTTCAGCGACAGCCGGCGTTGACGTAATGACGTCGACCGGTGTATCATGCAGTGGAAGTACAGACGCCAGCACATCAAGCTACTACAATCTGTCAGATTTCTTTAATAGATTTTCGACTTTATTGCTAAAGCATTAGGTTCAAGGCTGATTGGGAAAATCTGACAGTTTCGGGTAGCTTGACCTGCTGGCGTCTGTACAAATGACAATTAAAATGAGATAAATAACAATATTGAATATTTTCAAAGTTTATATAAATATAATATTGAAGTTGAGAACGTTGCGTTCCGTGAGCGCTAGAACCCACCGACTCCCACGCCGAAGACACTTTGTTTCATGAATCCTTCTCACAGTACTTCTGACATGCCAATAAAAGCTTCGTCCATTCATCCGCAAACAGATCTTTTGTTGGATTAGAGTCCAAGAGATCAGAGTGCGAGGTACTGCGGACTTAGCACGCGCAGTCTACCGCGGCAATAATGGTTTATCATACTATGCCATAACCCTGCGAGGGAAACAGTCGTGATGTTAAAACCTGGACATTACTTTTACAGGACATGCCTCTAGGTCTGATGGACGACATCTACGAGTTCAGCGCGAAGTTCGCGGAGCGCCTGGACGAGGTGGAAGATGTACTGACGACCAACAGGATCTGGGTGCAGAGGACCAAGGACATCGGCGTGGTCACCGCGCAGGACGCACTGAACTACGGGTTCAGGTGAGAAAGACGTCACTAAAGATAAAAAGTCTCTTAAAACAGATAAAAATTACCGACCTATTGCGCTGATACCAATCCTAACGAAGGTCTTTGAAAGAATTATGTAAGACTTCTCTCTTTCTTTGACAAGTGTAATGTCCTTGCTAAAGAACAATATGGGTTTAGGAAGAACAGACTTCACTAGCAGCGTTTAACTTAGTCAAATAATTTTAAATTAGGATGAAATTTGGTACATGGGTAGACCGTGATCTGGATTAGGAATTTAGGACATAACACGGAATAGAAAAAACAGTGGAAGTGCAAAGTGGCGTGGCACGCGTGCCGCAAATAAGCGCTGTTACGCTTACTTGGTCCCAGTCGTGTTCTAAGATGGCGTCGAGTTGCTGTCTCGCGACAAGTTTATTTTTCCGTAGCTATACGTTATACATACACGTATTGTTCCATTTTTTAGTGCAAAAATGATAGTAGGAGAAAAAATAAAAAAAAATGGAGGGGTAAGTACGATTTTATTTGTTTTCCAATAAAATCTTTACGACACTACTTTCCGCCTCGCCGCTCCCCTGCGACTAGGAGCTCCCTGTTGTTCTCCTCATCGCTGTCACCGTGGCGAAGTTGTCAACAGCCTCAGACACCACGGCCTGTCTTGCAGCCGGAGTGCGGGTCGCTTACCGCGGCACTTAGCGCGGCACTTAGCGCGGCACGCGAACATTAATGACATCATCCGACGAGCCCTTGTCACCGTCGGCGTTCCAGCTGTATTAGAACCCAATGGCTTGGCACGCGACGATGGCAAGAGACCGGACGGCATGTCTTTATTTCCATGGAAGGTGGGTAGGTCTTTACTGTGGGACGCAACGTGTGTCGATACTCTTACGCCTTCCCATCTTCCTGGCACAGCGTGCTGTGCTGGCGCTGCTGCTGCGGCTGCGGAAAACCTCAAGCGGTGGAAGTATCCTAAAGTACTTTATCGGTAACTATATTTTTGAGCCGTTTGGGGTTGAAACCCTCGGGCCGTGGGGTCCGAGTGCTCATGGTTTGTTCAACGAAATCTCCAAACGGCTGGTTGACACTTCCCGTGACCCAAGCCTGGCTTTTACCTTGGCCAGAGGCTAAGCATTGCCATACAACGTGGCAATGCCGCCAGTTTCCTGGGTACATTACCTGTCGACAGCGATGCGTAGGAATTTTTCGACGCCATATTTTAGTTTTTTAATAGTTTTAGTTAAGTTAGGTTATTATATTTTTAACTTAATTATTTATAACCATGCAATGAAATACTATTAGATAGACAGGTTATGTTCATAAAATCTTACTTAATTTCAATTTACTAATACAATAGAACGTTTAGTTAAAATCAACCTTATACGATTAAAATAAAGTTTATTTTGGATTGATAGTATTCACTATTTCGTACTCCAAAGTGCTTCGCCACTCAATTAGTGTAGTCGGGTCGGATGTTGGTTTTGTCGATAGATATCGGTTAAAGAAAATAAGTAAGTTAAGTAAAGAAAATAAGTACGCACGAAATTTAGTTTAAGAGTTGTATTAGGTTGCATAGATGCTTTATAGCAAAAACGTAATCAAACTTTTACATGATAACGTAATTTATTTTTAAATAAACACGAAAAAATCACATGCTTGTCAATCAATTTTGATCGTCTAAGTACCCTACTAAGAATTTTCGACCGAATTCGGTTGTAAAGCGATCGCTATCAATGTCGAGACTGCAAACACTGGTATGGCCCTATCATACCAGATAGATACCAGCCGATCTATTCTGCCCCTGTACACATTGTATTTGGCTTACGTTGTCCTTTTATATCTATAAACACTATAACAAATTGAAAACATTGTAAAAATCCAATTATTTTTAAAAGAATAACTTTGGAGTTCCTTGCCGGCTCTTCTCCACAGGAAACGACCAATTGGAATCGCGCACCTAGCTTCTGACATTTCATAAGTGATGTCATTCATATGACTCGGGGCTAAGGAGGAGCTCGTGGCTAAGTAATAACAGCCGCACGGGTCGATCTATCAGTTTAAGCTACGCTTGCCGAGGTTGGTCCGTCGATGGGATCTTTACATATCGAGACTCCTCCGTGCCTCGGAAAGCATGTTAAGCCGTTGGTTTCGGCTGTCATTCATGGACCTTTGACAGTCGTTACGTGTCAGAAACCCTAAAGTCTGACAACCAGTCTTACCAAGGGGTATCGTATTATCCAGTATTTGGGTTGTAGGGGTCAGTCAGGCAGTCGCTCCATGTAAAATACTGGTATTCAGCTGCATCCGGTTAGACTGGAAACCGACCCCAACATAGTTGGGAAAAGGCTAGGCAGATTCATTGATTGATGACTTTTATTTTTTGATTATTGTTTTCGTTATAATTGAAATAAATTTATTGACATGTGCTTTTATAATATTTATGTTTGCATGGTATTTTACAATTTTCTATTTTTTTTTAATATAATGTTTTCTAATTTAAATTTAATTGCATTCTTAATTTGTATTGTACATTTGCTACTTTGAACTTTGCTACTGAAGAAATAAAATGAATTTAATTTGTAGGTTTATGTGAAATAAAATATTTTGATTTTGATTGAGTTATTGAAACTGCTCGTTGATTGTTCCCAGCGGCGTGATGCTGCGCGGCTCGGGCATCAAGTGGGACCTGCGCAAGTCGCAGCCGTACGATGCGTACGAGCACGTGGAGTTCGACGTGCCCATCGGCACCAACGGGGACTGCTATGACAGGTGAGAACACAGATAACATACAGATAACTTGTTCTTAAAAAAATATGAAATTGAAGGTTATTTACAAGTTTTTGCTTAAAAAAAATAACGAAAAAGGTCGGCAAAAAATACTTATTATTATACTTATTATATATATATAAAAAAAAAAAAATGTATACGAATGAACAAAGTTATAATCATTTAGACGGAAACAACTTTTTCCGTGAAGCACCAACAAATGCTAAATCTGAAAAACATATCGTTAAGGGGGGCGTCCATTAACTACGTGAGGCGTTTAGGGGGAGAGGGGTTAAGTCGAATCTCACCCAATTTCACGTGGGGGATTTACCTACATTAATAATACTCATTTTGAAACATCCCACGTGTGATTCGGGGGGGAGGGGCTGGGTCGAAACTCGTTAAAATCGCCTCACGTAATTAATGAACGCCCCTAACACATAATAATAATATTAAATTTTTCAACTGTTAGAACAACTAATTCAGTGTTACGATATTAATGTTTAAAAACTCTCCCTGTGTAAATGAACCTTTATTTCTTTTTTAAACAAGTTCGTTGTCGCAGGTACCTGTGCCGCGTGGAGGAGATGCGGCAGTCTCTGCGCATCATCGACCAGTGTCTCAACAAGATGCCTCCCGGAGAGATCAAGACGGACGACGCCAAGCTATCGCCGCCCTCCAGAGAGGAGATGAAGGTACGAGGAACCTTCCTCTTCATAACTGGACACAATTATACCAACACACGTCAGATTTTCTACCATTTTCAGATTTTGGATAGTAAGCTAGATTAATTTTAAATCCGATGGTTTTTTTTTATTTTTATTGGCGATGGGTTTGCTCTTGACTCTAGTCTAGGTCAGATGTGACAGAGACAAAGTCGACGATGGAGTGAGCTTACCCAGAAGAAGCCTGTTCACTGTAACTTTGAAGATTTATTAGGGTTGTATGCGTTCGGAAACACAGACGCAGGTAGTGAGTTCCACTCCTTTGCTGTGCGCATTATAAAAGAAATTTGGAAGCGCTTAGTGCGAACGAAGGGTAACTGGCAGTGCGTCTAGATGTTCGGTGGTAGAAGGGGGCCGATGGAATGAGGTCGTGGAGTTCTTGGGCACACTCTCCGAAGTACAATCTGTAGAAGACCGACAAGCAGGCAACCTTGCTGCGATGAGTAATTTATAGTCAAGCCGTATCCCGATGAGATTTTTCCAAAGGCTATTTCTCAGGAGCCTTAGGGGATGAGTATCCAAAGAACGAAGATACTACTAAAAGAGATTATTAATTTTGGGCTAAATATATGAAAGTATCGGCCAAACAAAAACAAAAGTTATTTCCTGAAAGTTTAAGTTTTTCTCTATTTATCAGTGGCAAAAGTACCGTATAACACGATTCCTACCCGCTTCTTTTTTGAAATATAGCTCACTCAGTATTTAGTAATGCCAAATAATTTAATCACACTGTAGGTATTTAATACACAATAAAATTAAAACATTACAAAACGCCTACATTACTTTTTTGTCTATATCTCAACAATACAACATTTTGCTCTAAACATCTTGCAGGCGCGTTCGGCTCGTGAATCTAATTCTATACAAATAAATTCTTTATGACGTCATAGAAGTCTAAAGTACTGTGAAGACTCGAACTACACGGGGGGAGGGGGGGGGGGGGGCGCAACGGTGTTATATTTTAAATTAAATACATATTTTCTTAGGATCAACGCGCACTTCTTAAAATAAACTAGGAATACTGGTAATTTGGTCCTACTTTGCTCCTCTACGTGTAATTATGCTCCTGTTCTGTAAAATGTTTTCGCCTATTCTACGTTAAAAATTTTGCAACAATTAATTAAATTATGAACGCATCCGTTTTTATCCATTTTTACCCATATATATCCATCTCACCAATTTATATCATCCAAAATAGCAAAACATATTATAACTGGAGCAGAGTTTGAATTAGGAAAGCATTAATTTGCTCCAACAGCTTTAACAATGGAGATTACATAGAAACTATATCTAGGAGCAAAGATACCCAACACCATGGGTAATTTTGCTCAGTATTATTTGTCAAAAATAAATTCATAATATACTTCATAATATCTATTTCCCTATATAAATACTTGTGAAATAAGCTATATATCCATAAAATAATACATTAAGTAAATTGTATAGTTGATTTTCTAAAAATAATCATAATTTTCAACATTTGGAGCAAATATTGGAGCAAAGTAGGACCAAATTACGGTACTTTTTATTCAAAAAGTAGTACTAACTTTATCGGTTCTAACTTCAAAAAATGAGCAACTTCCAATATACTACCATACTTCCATACAAACTTTCGTACCTTTCGGTGGTAAATTTTCAAAATTCCGAAGTGCTCACTTTCGTTAGGTATACAGGATGTTTGGAAGCTGGCTGCAAAACTTTAAGGGGGTGATAGTTTACACCATTTCGAGCAGTTTGACCCATATATCTGTGGGTGAAAGGTGAAGGACCTTAAGTTACAATCTATAAAGTTTACAGTAGACCCCAATATTGATGACTAAAACTTGTGACAGGGCCTGAATGTTCAATTATATTTGCTAATTTAAAATGACACGGCGTTAGGACTTCAATGTTTTTTACCATTGTATAAATTCGAGTTTTTCGAAACAGAAACTGTAAAAAACATTAAAACGACCAAAAATGGACCTAAGGTCCTTCCCCTTTCACCTACAGATATGTCTTAGACCATGTAGGTTTTTATTTTTAACTGCAATTTTTTTTTGCATTTCGTATTATACTAACCAAACATCTGTTATTGCAAAAAAAATGTAGAAAAAACCAAGTTTGCAGCTAAAATTAAAACGCATAAGTACTTCATTTAAGATAATAAATATGGCTCAATTGCTTTAAATGGTATCAAGCTATCACTCCCTTAAGGCTTTGGACCCAGCTTCCAAACATCCTGTATAAGGAACTAGTGTATAATTTCACGCTTCTAGACCCCGTTGTCAGTCAGTGAAAGATTTTAAGTACAATGATTTTGGTGTGTAAAGTAAAGCTGTTTATTTTTACAAAATGTCAAACAAGCCAACCAAAACATCGAGCGGAAAGATTTGGTCGTTGCGTTTCGTTTGCGCAGACAATTATGACACATGCGTCTGTGTTTCCGAATGTATACAACCCTAATCTCTTCAAAGTGAGAGTGAACAGGCTTCTTCTGGGTAAGCTCACTCCATCGTCGACTTTGTCTCTGTCACCTCTGACCTAGACTAGAGTCAAGAGCAAACCCATCACAAATAAAAAAAAAAAAATATTTTTTACAACTTTTTTTCTTTTCTGCTATAGATACTTCTGCCCTACCCTTCGGGGGATACAGGCATGCTGTTGTATTATGTTATTATTATTTTATTATGCGTCTTGCGTAGAGCAGTGCTGGCCCAGTGGTAACGGCCGCGACTTACGAGTTGAACATCGTAGGTTCGAACTCAGACAGCCGATTTACCTTATATAAATTATTCTTCATCACTGCTCTCAAAACGGTGAAGAAAAACATCATGAGGAAACCGGCATGTCCTAGAACCAAAAATTCGAAGACATATAAAATCTTTTATCATTCAACTGTTAAAATATTCATCATCACTTACACACTAACTCTCACCACATGCATACTTACACTCATCTCAAACACACTCACGTTCATCACATACACACTCATCACATACATACTTACATTCATCAGATACACACACACACACTGACTGATTATGCTATGCGTCTTGAAGTAAATATTTATAAACATACATTCTTTCTTCCTTTTCTCGTCGAAATAACCAATATGACTTTACCCGACTCAGACGAACTCACGACCATTTAATTCTTCCCCTTGTCTTACAGTCCTCGATGGAAGCCTTGATCCACCACTTCAAGCTGTTCACGCAAGGGTACCAGGTGCCTCCCGGCGCCACCTACACGGCTGTGGAGGCGCCTAAGGGAGAGTTCGGTGTCTACCTCGTCTCTGATGGAGGCTCCAAGCCCTACAGGTATGTCACAGGGTATTACTGCTAACCACTATCAACATCATCTTCATAAAATTGGCCTACAGGATGTAAAAATACTCATCACGAAACCGTCATCTACGCATTATACAGGGTGTATCAGAAAAGTGGTAAAATTTAAAGGTGCGGTACAGACCATGAAACTGAACAATTTTCTCCATGGGACGAACATTGTAATCGAGAAAAATTATCAGCCGCCACAGACAGGCCAGTTGGCGTGGTTGGTTAATACATTAGGCGCGGCAGACGCACATGCGCGTTTTCGGACGTTCACCAGGTGCTTGACGGCGCGTATGCGCGTCCATACAATTTACATAACTTTCTTCGAGTGCGGCGCGCCGCACCTGTGCGTTCGTTGTGCATCTCTATTGTTTCGAAAACATCGTAAAATAAGGGTCGGTAAGGGTGTAGCATAAAGAAGCGTTGCATAAAGAATTAAGCAGACAATGTGTTAAGATACCATGACCTATCATGCCGCAGGTCGTGGGTTCGATTCCCATCCAGGACAAACATTTGTGTGCATGAACATGTCTGTTTGTCCTGAGTATCTATATAAGTATGTATTTACAAAAAAAGTAGTATATGTAGTATATCAGTTATCTGGTTTCCATAGTACAAGCTCTGCTTACTTTGGGATCAGATGACCATGTGTGAAAATGTCCCAGGATATTATTATATATCCTGGGACATTTTCACATTCTTTTTTTGTTTTCTTTTTCTTTTAGTTTACTGTTTTTCTACTAAATACATGTATTTCAGTTTTTTATAAATCTGTTAATGATAAGGGGAAGAGCGGAGACTCCTAACACAAGCATTTCCTTGCTTAAAAGGAGTCTCCAAACCACATAATGTAAGCCATATTATGTTAACTGAAATAGACATTTTTATTTTATTTTATTATTTATTATTATACATTTGGGTCGAGTAGGTGTTGAAACTTTGTATGGGGCAGCTGATATTTTTTTTTCTCGATTACAATGTTCGTCTCATGGAGAAAGTTCAGTTTGACGGTCTGTACCACACCTTTCTAATTGTATACATTAAATTAAGTAACTTTGTGCAAACATAATTGGTGGGGAACTACGTTTGTGTCGTGTGAAAATTCGCTATTTACGGTAGTGCGCAATGTAAGGCTAGGCTCACACGGCATTGTACTGCAAGCTTTTTTTTTCGGTGTTCGATTTTAACTAATAAAAAGCAGGATGTTCACACGATACATTTCCATTTGTGTAAAAGACGTATAGCCGCAGTATTCATACAGCAGTCAGAAAGAAATCGTGATACTATATGCGCTAATGCAAACCGAATACGTTAAAAGTTCATTTGCTTTGCTTGACAAGTCCGTTGAGTATTCGATGAACGTATAAAGCTCTGTACGTTTTTTTTTTGCAATACAAACAACGTGTGATCGGTTCTATACTCAATGTGCCATTATGTATTCGGTAAGATTTATCTTTCAAAAAACGTGCGGTGTCAATGCCGTGTGTACGGGGCCTAACGCTCGCAAAACATTCTGCTTAAGGGTGAACGCAACGGTACAGGGATCGTCGGAGTATTTACAGTTAAGGGGGAAGCGTCAGGGTAGCCCGCGAAATTACGTTCTTACGTTTTTTGCAATTTAAAAGTTGGTATTACATTGTACGTTGATCAAAATATAATTTGCGGCCGTAACAAGTATCTATTTACATAATTAGAATAATTAAAGTGATCAATACAACTCTCTAAGACCAGGTAATCCTAATGAATAACTATTTCATGAAATCTTGACATTTCAGGATTACACTAACTTAAGGAGTTGTATTACTGATTCTAATGATTATAATTCTGTAAAAACATATTTGTTACGGCCGCAAATCATACTTTATTTAACATACAACTGACTTGCAAATTGCAAAAAAAACGTAAGAAAATTTGAATTTCGCGGGCTACCCTGACGCTTCCTCCTTAAGTTATAACCAGTGATCGGATAATCGGGCGCTTATGTACCTAAACTTCTTCCCACGAAAGTATAATAATATGGACATTCCTTTCTGAATAAATAAGTAATCCCGGGTTCCTAGGATTGAACAATTTTGTAAACACAACTATAACAAACTTAATGAAATTATAGCAGTGGTTATTTTGATTTAATATCTTTATTTTATTCAATGGAATATCAATAAAAAAATGATAATGTGCACGTCAAGTAGTGGAAATTGATTTATCTATCTAACAGATTACTGATCGAATCGACAAATTTATTGTATTTTATACGAACAGAAGGAATTCCGAAAGGCATGTCCGTATTATTCTTTCGTGGGAATAAGAGTGAAGAGGAGCTCGTGGCTAAGTAATAACAGCCGCACGGGTCGATCAATCAGGTTAAGCTACGCTTGCCGGGGTTGGTCCGTAGATGGGAGACCATCTTTACATACCGAGACTCCTCCGTGCCTCGGAAAGCACGTTAAGCCGTTGGTCCCGGCTGTCATTCGTGGATCTTTGACAGTCGTTACGGGTCGTCAGAAGCCCGAAAGTCTGACAACCAGTCTTACCAAGGGGTATCGTATTACCCAATAACTGGGTTGTGGAGGTCAGATAGGCAGTCGCTCCATGTAAAATACTGGTATTCAGCTGCATACGGTTAGACTGGAAGCCGACCCCAACATAGTTGGGAAAAGGCTAGGCTGACTGATTGATTGGGAATAAGAGTGAAGTAGGGTATATTAGCGCCCGATTATCCGATCACTGGTTATAACATTTTTAAAACTTGTTTTCTTAAAAGAACGTCCAAAATAGTTGGAACTTTCACCTTCAATATCTCCGTAAACAGAATGTTCCTTAGGCATGGTCTACTACAACAAAATCGATCTACTAATAATAATGTGGAAGAGTTTTTTTTTGTTTGTTTGTTTGAACGCGATAATCTCTGGAACTCCCAGTCGGATTTGAACATTTCTTTTTGTATTTGATAGCCCAATTCTTGAGGAAGGCTATAGGCTACATAACATCACGCTAGGGCCCTTAGGAGCCGAGCAAAAAGAAAAAAGGTCAGAAAGAACGTTAAGCGAAAACGAAGTAATAGCGCAGGCAAGCGATGCGATGCGATGCGACGAAGCTAGTAATAATAATAACGCGTAGAACAATTTAACACGTTCTGTGCGGCAGACACGCATGTGCGATTTTCGAACGTTCACCATGTGCTACCGGCGCATATGCGTGTCCATACAATTTATGTACTTCCTTCGAATGCGGCGCGCCGCACCTGTGGGTTTTTTGTGCATCTCTATTGTTCTTGGCGTAATTGTTTTATGACTCATAAAAAATGGGAAATTTTTCAAACACACCTAGGCGTCTCGCCGCACTTGGGATAAGTTTGTAACGGCGCACATATGTGCCCAGCCGCACTGGGTAGAGTTTCTTCAATCGCGCCTGCGCGCTCATAGCACCACACGAAGTATTTTTTGGGCGCGCATGAGTGTTTGCCGCACAGGGTTTAGTGTATCATAAAGCAGCACTTGGAGCAAGTTCGCCAAATAATTCAGCAGTGAATGTGTTAAGTGACTCGGCTCGGTTAAGGGTATTTTTATAACCGTTATACTTGACACTCAATCTTGGTATTCTAACATTTCTAACGTGTCCGCACTGTGCACGTTCCTTCACAGCTAAGATGGTTACATTAGCCACACCAGAGCACACGCCCGTAACTCATGATATCAAACAACTTTTACTATGGGACCAAACCTGAAATCGCAAAAAAAAAGTCAGTTGTCCCATACGTTCATGTTCGCATAACTCGTCAACATGTAGGGAGCAGCAGATTTTTTTTCGTGATTTCAGGTTTGGTTCCTGGTCCTTGGTTTGTTTATTTATTTATTTATTTATTAAAGAACACCAACAGCATATACATTCAACATTAGTTTAGCGTATTTAGGAGATATTACTGCTAATGTATACACAAATTATAGGTGTACATTAAAAGAAAAAAAAAAGACATTGGACAGAAGCTGCTTATAAACTAAAAGTAAAATTTAAAATTTCAGCAAAGTTATTTAACTGTTATCATGGGTACAATCACGTGTTTAAATATCGGTCACTAATTACCAGTCACCCTATATAATAAAAATGAATAGCTGTTCGTTGGTAAGCGTATCACTTCAGAACGGCTGGACTGATTTGGAAAATTTATGTTTTTAAATGTTCGTAATAGTCCGACCCTCGTTTTTACGGAAAGAAAAATTGGAAAATTCGGGAAAACTAAAAGTGCTTTTTCTATAGGTAGATTGAAATTTTGACACAACAACGCCTGTCGAGTCAGCTAGATGACAAATAAAGATGCGCAACCTTGTTTCAGCAACATGTTCTTGTGCTGCGGGCGCCATGTCACAGTTAAAATCAAAAGTCATTTATTCAAACTAGGCTGAGAATTACACGCTCTTTTCGAAAGTCAAAATTACATAAGACAGTCCCCCAAAACGCCCGCCCTTCACCACTTCCTGGTGCTGGGGAGATAAAGTGGCGCAACAGCAGTTGTCTGTTCAGTTAATTTTTTTTTACTATATACAACACTGCGCAAAATAATTTAGGTACATTACGCAACACAAAACATTAACTCAAATTATTTTCCATAAGTCAGCTAGCACACGTCAATTACAAAATAAAGTCGAAAACTATACTCATGCAGAAATAAAAATACAAAACTAAAAACGTAAATATAACTTTTACCTAAATAAAAGCCCCCAGGCATAAAGGGCGTGTAAAAAGACACTTTCCGAAGCTGAAAGTCACATATTCTACCCATTTGGATATTTTTTCCACTAGCTAGACCATACCTGAAAATCCACTGGTTCTGGAGATATTGAAGGTCAAAGATACATTTTTTTTTTACGAAAATTAATTCGTGTTTTTAAACTTTTTCCAAACAAACATTACTAAAATTTTCGATTTTTCTTAACAAATTACGCAATGTCACTTCAAGTTACAAAAAGGCAATGAATATCAAACGCACACTACCACAAATACATACGCGTACGCGTACGCGTGGCCGTTTGCCTGGGTTCTTGTTAAATTAAGCGCTATAAAAAATAGCTGTTTTTATACCTAAAAATAAAAGTCGTTTCCCAACAATAATTATTAATTAGATATACAGTATGCACAGTAGATGGCTTTGTGATGTCTTTTTACACCCTGTATAGCCGTATATATAGCCGTAACTCGAAGTCACAGTGTGACAGGCAACATGGAATGTTGCCAGTGTTGCTGGCAACATGCTAATATTTGGCATTCATGATAAACCACGTAGCGCAACATTGTAGCCAGCTACTACGATTTGCGTCGACGTCGAACGATGTTGTGAAATCGATCAAACCTTACAATCTGCATAGAAATGTTTACCGATCGTTGATTGTTCGACGATCGATAATATTTTCAGGATACAGTATCGTCTATTCGATATCGATCGACCGCAATTTAATAGTACTTCAACTGGCTAAAAGCACTTAGATATTCAATGAATAACAAATTGTTCCCACAGATGCAAGATCAAGGCACCCGGCTTCGCTCACCTGGCGGCGCTAGAGAAGATCGGCAAGAACTCCATGTTAGCCGACATTGTAGCCATCATAGGAACTCTGGACGTCGTGTTTGGAGAGATTGACCGATAAATACCTTATCTAGACGCAAAATACCGGTAATAATGTGAAAACCGGTCATTAAAATGACCGAAAGTCGAAATTTTTTGTCATGTCAAATGGAAGAAAATCTACGGTTTTCGGTAGTTTACGGTTTTTCGGTAAATACCGGTTTTAGTTAAGTGCAACATTCTTAGTATAAAATGTCAAAGTGTAGATTCTTGTGTACATTTTTTAAGTTTTAAGCAATAAATTATTGTTATATAATTTTGAAGCTTATTCGTGTATATAACCGGTTATTTCCAACAATCCCCACGTAGATGTTTGCGAGGATGATTGTACAAGGAAAATAATAAAAACATAAATAATTAAATTATAACTAGGCGTTTTTAATTTCATAAAGCTTCCATTTTGTTTTAAAATATATAACATAACATAGCACCACGCCAGTTTCCCCGGCAAGGTTAGCCAGAGATGTACAGTCAACGTCTAGAAGTCCACTTACACCGCAATGACCATTATCGCCTGCGCTATACGGGCTGCCAAAGTTGCCAATGTGTAGTATTGTTAAACGTTCTTATAGAAGAAGGTCTTAAGTACAACTAATATTGCTATGCCATAGTTTTGTGAGACTGCTAGTCGACTTCTGACTGTTATAGTACCTACTGTACACCTACATGTCGCCAGTTATGCTAAGTCCCACTGGACCAGTCAGCAAAAATAAGGGAATGAGCATATGTAAACAGTCTGGCCATAAATACTGTTACAATTAAAAATAAGAAAGATATTACATTTGAATTTGGAATCTGTCATTTTTATACTATTGTTCATTGAGTTTTCTAATTTTGGCGCCAATACATTGTACAATATTTTGCGATATTAAAATGGAGTGGGGTGATAAAGAGAACCGAATCGCTGTGATTGCATTACACAAAGTTGGTATGGAGCCAAATGAAATTGTTAAAACTCTCCATACGCTTGGTATTAGCCAAATGTTTGTGTACCGGGCTATTAATAGGTGCAATGAGACCTCCTTTGTTTGTGACAGAAAAAGATCTGGCCGTCCACGTAGTGTTCGTACGAAAAAGGTGGTCAAACCAGTAAGGGAAAGAATTCGAAGAAATCCTGTCTGAAAGCAAAAGATTTTATCTCGGGAGATGAAGATAGCACCCAGAACTATGTCGCATATTTTAAAAGATGACTTAGGACTTGCAGCCATTATGAGACGCACTGGTCATTTTTTAACTGATAATTTAAAAAAGAATAGGGTGGTAAAATCGAAACAACTACTGAAGCGGTACACAAAGGGAGGTCACAGAAAAATTTTGTTTACGGATGAGAAAATCTTTACAATTAAGCAACATTTTAACAACAAAATGACCGTATTTATGCTCAAAGCTCTAAGGAAGCTTCCCAATTAGTCGACAGAGTGCAACGCAACGTGGGCATTATCAGACTTCAGTGATGGTTTGGTGGGGTGTTAGCTATGAAGGAGTGACTGAGCCATATTTTTGTGAAAAAGGTATCAAAACATCGGCACAAGTGTATCAAGATACCATTCTTGAGAAGGTAGTTAAGCCTCTTAACAACACCATGTTCAATAAGCAAGTATGGTCCTTCCAACAAGACTCGGCGCCGGGTCATAAAGCTCGGTCCACGCAGTCTTGGTTGGAAGTGAACGTTTCGGACTTCATCAGAGTTGAAGACTGGCCGTCGTCTAGTCCCGATCTTAATCCGCTGGATTATGATTTATGGTCAGTTTTAGAGAGTACGGCTTGCTCTAAACGCCATGATAATTTGGAGTCCCTAAAACAATCCATACGATTGGCAGTGAAGAATTTTCCCATGGAAAGAGTGCGTGATAACTGGCCTCAACATTTAAAGGACTGTATTGCAGCTAATGGAGACCACTTCGAACAAGCTTTTTATATTTTAAATTGTTTTATATTTATGTATTAAACTACCACACTGTAAAAGTAATAAATATTATTTGCAATAATTTTTTTTTTCGTGACTATATTTATGGCAAGACTAGGTACAGTACAGTACAGTACCAGTAGAGCTAACATGACACACGCAACAGTTACTCACTCTCGCGTGATTAATTTTCTGACATCGCAACACTTTTCTCGTTTTTTTTCGAGATAGAAAACATGGAGATGGCATATTCTACTCTATAAAGAATAGTTACAAAAATATCTATCATATCGACACAGACATGTCTAAAATCGCTTTGTTTCGTTTTAACTAATCAAGAGCTGCGTATGAAAAGAGAGTTCTAAATATTCCGGGAAATCAAATCCGGGAGTTTTGAAGGATATTGCTAATCCATTGCTTCATAAGTTTAATAAATTCGTCTTCTCAACAACGTTAATAACGCAATGAACGTTGGTGAACTGTCAAAATAAAACCCATTGCTAAAAAAATGGCATTTTATGTACGTTACGGATGTTACGCACTCATCCCACTGGTTTGAAAAAACCGTTATCCAATCAGCCTGCCTAGTCTTTTCCCTACTCTGTTGGGGTCGGCTTCCAGTCTAACCCGACGCGTCTGAATACCAGTATCCAAGTGATCCGATTGGCTGTTGATAATTAAGTTGACTAATCACAGCAGTTTACGCGCGTTTGACAATTTCTTAGATATTTTTTGGGTTCCATACCTAAAGGATGCCAACGGTACCCTTTCGGTACGGTTACTAAGCCTCCTCTGTCTGTCCGTCCGTCTATCACAGGGCTATATCTTTTGAACCGTAATAGGTAAATACTAAAAATGTTCTTTCTTTATTATGTCTGGTAGTTTGTTGTATATTTTTATAGACATTACGTAGGGACTTGTAGAATGCATTTTTAGCCTGGATGTTGGTATGTTTAGCCTAGATCCGTGCCTAAGTGTGTACTGTGATTGGATGTCTTCGCGTTTTGTGTAGAACTCTTGATGCTTACAGACAAATTTAAATACTTGGGAGGGTCAGAATATTATGTTTTAGAAAATAGGGTTTGCAGCTGTCAGTTTTATCAATATTTACCAAGATTCTAATTAATTTCTTTTGTAGGGTAAAGAGTGTCATTGCATCTGTACTATTTCCCCAGAGGGTTACGCCGTAGCTAAGCCATGCATTGGCATACGCATAATAGGTGGTGAGAGCAGTTTGTAGATCGGTTGTCTTTTTAATTTTTCGGAGAGCGTATGAAAATTTTGAAATTTTTGAACGGGTTTTTTGTATTTGTGTTTTCCAATTAATATATTTATCTATTGTAAGTCCAAGTAATGTAAATTCATCAACAGTTTCCAATTTTGAGCCGTTAAATATGAAGTTTAAGTGTAGAGCAGCTTTTTGATAAGGGTGGAAAATCATTAATTTAGTTTTAGCATAATTAATTTCTAAATTATGTGAGGTCATCCAGTTACATGTTTTTGTGAGTGTGGAACTTAGTTTTTCTTCTATGTTTGTGTTGTTTTGACATGAGACTAATATAGATATGTCATCTGCGAATAAAACACATGGTCCCTCTATAGTTTTCGGTAAGTCGTTAATGTGTCACTGACTCTGGCAGGGCCACCATCAGGGATTTTAATTTTGAAAACGCAAAAAATTAGTTGCTAATTAGTCGAAATAAGTCGCCAAATATCAGAATTAGTCGGTCACCTATAAACCCTTATATCTTTTGAACCAAAAGATATAAGGGTTTATAGGTGGCCCTGCTGGAGAGACTCTCCCCAGCAGGGCCAAATTTATATCTCAAAAAGTAGGGCACCTAGCGAAGATCTGTATTCTCCCATATTTAGTCGCCAATTAGTCGGAATCAGTCGCCAAGTTACAGATTTAGTCGGGTCTTAGTTTAGGAGATATAATAATTCAATTAGTAAGGTATAGTCCAAGAGCTAGATCGAAGAGTTCATGAAAAATTACCAAGAAAAAATATTTCTATTAATATGTGTAATATACTTTTAGTTTTATCGGTCTAAAGTCTTTAGTAATGTCCGAGAGAGATAAATTCTCAATTAAATTCATGTTTTTATGTTTTTAATTACTAGTTTAGAGTGGCTTAAACTTCTTTGAAAACATTAAACCTTGCTCTTGGTCTATTTGGTGTCAAGATGTACAGTCGCATGCAACTGTTTTACCAGTTTACAATGTTAACCTCTAATTAACGTTAGAATAATAAAAAAATATCGTACCTTTAGTAAAATGTTTAAAATACTAAAACGTTGAAAACGTATTGTCAATTGTAATCAAATTTTATTTTATAAAAATGAATTTTCAAAAAGTTCGTTTGATGTGTGTTGTGTTTGTGTGTATTTTGAGGTGATTGTGAGTGTTGTGTTGTGGGTTGTGGGTATGGACGGGTTGAGTTTTTATTTTATCTTAATTTAGGTTAGAATAATAAAACTTCTGATGTCGAAATATAAAATGATTTATTACCTTAAAATTATTGTACTTTCAGAAAATGTTACAAATACCTATTTATTCAATATTATGAACAGATATAGTTTGTGAGTTTGGATGTTAGGGGTTTTATTAACATGTTCTTCTATTTCTTCTTCTTCCGCCAAAAGCACAATTATAATCATATCCCAGTCCACCATCGTTGACGAACTTTCGCGACAAACTGGCATGTTTACTGTAGCTGTAACCTAGAACGGTTTACTCGCGCAGGCTCGCGAGGTCGCGCGCAAGCTCGAACATACGCGATCCGTAAAGAAAATACCTGAGACCGTGCGGGGATTATTCCTCTCTGTCTGCGCTGACCCTTTAACTTACGTGACGGGCAACTCGTTCTAAGCAGCTGGTCTGTACACGCGCATCTATCTCTTTCTTACTTACCGTAAATGAAACAGAGCGCAGCGATCTATCTGCCAGTGACTAAGTGGTAAGTGCACATTGTGTTGGATAAATAATTACACATACACATACACACATACACATTACATCGTACATTATTGTAGATTTGTTTATAAGTAATGAATACAGCTTTCCTATGGTGGGTTGAAATTATAGACTAAGTTTATATTTATTTAATTCGAAACAAACATTCCTCCATAAGACGTCATAGATACTATCTAGAAAATACATAAAGTATTTTGTACTCGCTTGTACCACTGTATGGGGAAATTGAATTCTTTAATATCTTTTTAATTACACACCGACTAAATCTGTAACTTGGCGACTGATTCCGACTAATTGGCGACTAAATATGGGAGAAAACAGATCTTCGCTAGGTGTCCTAGTTTTTGAGATATAAATGTGGCCCTGCTGGGGAGACTCTCCAGCAGGGCCACCTATAAACCCTTATATCTTTTGAACCAATGACCGACTAATTCTGATATTTGGTGACTAATTCCGACTAATTGGCGACTAAATATGGGAGAAAACAGATCTTCGCTAGGTGCCCTAGTTTTTGAGATATAAATTTGGCCCTGCTGGGGAGAGTCTCTCCAGCAGGGCCACCTATAAACCCTTATATCTTTTGAACCAGTGACCGACTAATTCTGATATTTTGCGACTAATTTTGACTAATTAGCGACTAATTTTTTGCGTTTTCAAAATTAAAATCCCTGATGGTGGCCCTGCCAGAGTCAGTGACACGTCGTTAATGTAAACAAGGAATAATAGGCAACCTATGACACTTCCTTGGGGGATGGAAGCGTTGGTTTTTTTACTTTTGGATCGGATTTTTTTCTATTTCTCTACTAGTGTGATTAAAGTATTCAATTTCAACTACTTGTTCTCTATTTTTTAAATATGACGTAAGCCATTCATGGGCTTTTCCGCGGATTCCTATTCCATACAGTTTATTTAAAAGTATTTTAAATTGTACCTTGTCATACGCTTTGGTCATGTCCAGTAGTATCCTTACGGCGTATTCCTTGTTATTTATAATATTAAGGGCTTCTTGAATATATTTATAAACAGCTAATGTGGTGGAACGGTTTTTTCGGAAACCGTTCTGACAATCGCTCAATACGTTAAATTTTTCGCAAAAATTCGATATGTAGTGGATGACAGCCGGGACCAGCGGGAACACCGGCTCTCGATATGTAGTGGATGACAGCCGGGACCAGCGGGAACACCGGCTCTCGATATGTAGTGGATGACAGCCGGGACCAGCGGGAACACCAGCTCTCGATATGTAGTGGATGACAGCCGGGACCAGCGGGAACACCGGCTCTCGATATGTAGTGGATGACAGCCGGGACCAGCGGGAACACCGGCTCTCGATATGTAGTGGATGACAGCCGGGACCAACGGGAACACAGGGTCTCGATATGTAGTGGATGACAGCCGGGACCAGCGGGAACGCCGGCTCTCGATATGTAGTGGATGACAGCCGGGACCAGCGGGAACACCGGCTCTCGATATGTAGTGGATGACAGCCGGGACCAGCGGGAACGCCGGCTCTCGATATGTAGTGGATGACAGCCGGGACCAGCGGGAACACCGGCTCTCGATATGTAGTGGATGACAGCCGGGACCAGCGGGAACACCGGCTCTCGATATGTAGTGGATGACAGCCGGGACCAGCGGGAACACCGGCTCGCGATATGTAGTGGATGACAGCCGGGACCAGCGGGAACACCGGCTCTCGATATGTAGTGGATGACAGCTGGGACCAGCGGGAACACCGGCTCTCGATATGTAGTGGATGACAGCCGGGACCAACGGGAACACCGGGTCTTGATATGTAGTGGATGACAGCCGGGACCAGCGAGAACACCGGCTCTCGATATGTAGTGGATGACAGCCGGGACCAGCGGGAACACCGGCTCTCGATATGTAGTGGATGACAGCCGGGACCAGCGGGAACACCGGCTCTCGATATGTAGTGGATGACAGCCGGGACCAGCGGGAACACCGGCTCTCGATATGTAGTGGATGACAGCCGGGACCAACGGGAACACCGGGTCTCGATATGTAGTGGATGACAGCCGGGACCACCGGGAACACCGGCTCTGGATATGTAGTGGATGACAGCCGGGACCAACGGGAACACCGGCTCTCGCAATATAGTGGATGACAGCCGGGACCAACGGGAACACCGGCTCTCGATATGTAGTGGATGACAGCCGGGACCAGCGGGAACGCCGGCTCTCGATATGTAGTGGATGACAGCCGGGACCAGCGGGAACACCGGCTCTCGATATGTAGTGGATGACAGCCGGGACCAGCGGGAACACCGGCTCTCGATATGTAGTGGATGACAGCCGGGACCAGCGGGAACACCGGCTCGCGATATGTAGTGGATGACAGCCGGGACCAGCGGGAACACCGGCTCTCGATATGTAGTGGATGACAGCTGGGACCAGCGGGAACACCGGCTCTCGATATGTAGTGGATGACAGCCGGGACCAACGGGAACACCGGGTCTTGATATGTAGTGGATGACAGCCGGGACCAGCGAGAACACCGGCTCTCGATATGTAGTGGATGACAGCCGGGACCAGCGGGAACACCGGCTCTCGATATGTAGTGGATGACAGCCGGGACCAGCGGGAACACCGGCTCTCGATATGTAGTGGATGACAGCCGGGACCAGCGGGAACACCGGCTCTCGATATGTAGTGGATGACAGCCGGGACCAACGGGAACACCGGGTCTCGATATGTAGTGGATGACAGCCGGGACCACCGGGAACACCGGCTCTGGATATGTAGTGGATGACAGCCGGGACCAACGGGAACACCGGCTCTCGCAATATAGTGGATGACAGCCGGGACCAACGGGAACACCGGCTCTCGATATGTAGTGGATGACAGCCGGGACCAACGGGAACACCGGCTGTCGATATGTGGTGGACGAAAGCCGGGACCAACGGGAACACCGGCTCTCGATACGTAGTGGATGACAGCCGGGACCACCGGCTCTCGATATGTAGTGGATGACAGCCGGGACTAACGGGAAAACCGGCTCTCGATATGTAGTGGATGACAGCCGGGACCAGCGGGAACACCGGCTCTCGATATGCAGTGGATGACAGCCGGGACCAACGGGAACACCGGCTCTCGATATGTAGTGGATGACAGCCGGGACCAGCGGGAACACCGGCTCTCGATATGCAGTGGATGACAGCCGGGACCAACGGGAACACCGGCTCTCGATATGTAGTGGATGACAGCCGGGACCAGCGGGAACACCGGCTCTCGATATGTAGTGGATGGTCAAAAAACCATTACCCATTACGTTGTAATTTAATGTGGCGTAATAGTTCTAAAACAAACTGCTAACAACAGGAAACTGACACGAGCAGCACCGGACCCGAGTTACTGATAAATAGCAGGAAATTTTAATAACGAAAAACATCATTAAAACAATTCTTATCTCTATCCCACTAAGGTTGGTTTCCGAAGCGAAAATCAACACAAAAGCGGCCAAGTGCGAGTCACGAAGGGTTCCCTACCACCGTACACTATTTTAATATTACCAGAGATCGGAACAGGTAGAGCATAAATACCTAAACTCGAGAAAAGAAGTTACAGGAATGGATAATACCTCCTATAAAATCCCGGAATGATAAACATGACGTTTAAATCTCGGGATTTAAGAATTTGCGAATTCTTTAAATACTATAAGTTACAAATGCATTCAAAGTGAAATAAATATTTAATTTGTTACTTTATGCTCTACCTATTCCGATTTCTGAACATTACAAATTAAAAAAAAAACAAGTAAAACAAAACACTTTTCTTGTAAGGAATGGGGATCCCTTTAATTTTTAACTTTATTTTATTTTTATTATTTGTTGTTATAGCTTTCGGCTCCTAGCTAAGTGATAACAGTCGCATACGTCGATCAGTCAGGTTAAGCTATGCTTTCATGCTTTCTGCGTTGGGGTCGTGGATGGTCAGCCCATCTTTACATACCCGAGCACCTCCTTGCCTCGAAATGCACGTTAAGCCGTTGGTCCCGGCTGTCATTCGTGGAGTTTTGACAGTCGTTGCAGGTCGTCAGAAGCTCGAAAGTCTGAAAACCAGTTTTACCAAGAAGTATCGTATTACCCAGTAACTGGGTTGTGGAGGTCAGATAGGCAGTCACTTTATGTATAAAATACTTACTGGTATTCAGCTGCATCCGGTTAGACTGGAAGCCGACCCCAACATAGTTGGGAAAAGGCTTGGCAGATTTTTAGATTTGGATTCCGGAATATCCGGGCATTAGATTTTGCCATTCAAACTTATAGAGCCCAACTGATGGGAGCAGAGTTAAAAATCCCGTAAAGGCACTCGGCGTACACACTGGCGTACTCGGCTGGCACAGCCGGAGGAAAGAGCTGGAATTGCAGTTGGGTCTGTCAGTCACCGAAAGGTCAGCTAGGTGCAGCAATTCCAGCACGGACTGCCCGCGAAGCTAGGTTGGAGGCCTGGAAGTACCATGGGACAGCTCGGGCGTGCAGTCATGTTTTTGTGTCGTGTGTGCCCCAGATGGGGCGGCAGGTAAATTAATAGACTGTACTTGATATAGGCTGTACAAATGGTCCGTATGCCGAAAGGCGGGGAGGACCACGAGCGGCGGATTGGGATGTGGCGTACTCGGCTGCATCGGATTACACTGTAAAATATTCTCAGAGTGTGTATTAACACACTGTGAAAATTTTTAGCGTTTAGGTATTACGGTTCAGGTGATACAGCCCTACAGACGGACGGACGGACAGAGGAGTCTTAGTAAAGTAGGTACCCTGGTGGCATCCTTTGGGTACGGAACCCAAAAAATATCTAAGAAATTGTCAAGCGCGCGTAAACTGCTGTGACTGTCAACTTAATTATCAACAGCCAATCGGATCACTTGGCTTGCGTTTAATTTGGACTCGGTGATAAGAGAAACCCAGGGTTAGTTTTGTTCTCACATTCGTACTCACAATAAATCCTTTAACTGACGTGTCCTAGTGTGTCAAATATTTATTATTTAATTAATCTAAACAATTGAATTAATCTAACTTCAAATGTTTATATTTCTAGACAATGACTGGAAGTGCGAATAGTTTTAAAATGAATACAATAAATTGTGTCGTTGCATGTTTTTCTGCCATTTTGGTTTATAGCGTTCCTGGTAAATGAGAAATTATAATTATACTGGTGAGTAAATGTTTATTTTATATATTTTGTATGTACTTTATGTAGGATGTGCTTCATTCAATTTAATTCGTGCGGATTCCGGAATATCCGGGCATTAGATTTCACTTATAAATTTTATAAAAGAGTAAGAGGGTATTGATACCGAATGAAATAAATATAAATCGTACAACTGTGTAGTATATGATTTATATAGCACAAATCGTGCCGTCAAAATAATTTTCGAAATTGGGTCAGTAGTTTTTGAGAAAATCGCGAACATACCAGTATGGCTTCAGAAAAGGAAAATCTACAACTGACTGTATTCATACATTTACTGAACTTATTGTAAGTAAATTAGATAATAGGGAGAAATGTTTAACTATCTTTTTAGACCTTCAGAAAGCTTTTGATACGGTGTGCCCACGTAAATTAATATCCAAGCTAAAACATATGGGAATAAGGGACAATTAAAACTATTCCAGAACTACTTAGAAGATAGATATCAGTCAGTTAAGATAGGCAATACGCTGAGTGAAGAAAAACGAATAAATATTGGAATACTACAAGGCAGTATCTTAGCCCCCCCCCCCCCCCTTTTCCTTTGCTATATTAACACATTAACTGCTGAATTATTTGCGAATTTGTTCCAAATGCTGCTTTATGATACAAACTTGTCCCATGTGCGGCGAGACGCTTGTGTGTTTGAAAATTTTCGAGTTTTATGAGTCATAAAACAATTACGCCAAGAACAATAGAGATGCACAAAAAACCCACAGGTGCGGCGCGCCGCACTCGAAGGAAATTATATGGACGCGCATAAGCGCCGCCAGGACATGGTGAACGTTCGAAAATCGCGCATGCGCGTTGGCCGCACATAACGTGTTAACGTTTTATGGTAACTCATGGCACGAAACTTTTGCTGCGGCCCAAGAAGGTTTCAATATATGTAGTAACTCATTGGCTTGCTCTCAACAAACTCACCTTAAGTTGAAGCTGACTTCATTTGTACTGAATAGCACTGCTGGGAATCCAATCCAAAAAAAACGAAAGCGCAAAAGCGAAAAGTACGTCTTTAGTATGTACTTACCTATATTGATAGATTTTTGCTTTAAAAAAATACCTACTAAGTATAACTTCCTTTTTCAGAGTAAGATATTGGTTTCAGAAGGTCACAGCACGGGACAATTGATGAGGTGGATTTAAAGAACGAATGCAAAGGTAAGACTTTTGATACAACTTCGTTGTTTAAGTAATTCGAAGCTTTGATATTAAAACCTAAAACAGGCGTTCAAAAAAAATGATTGAGCTCACAAACTGGTCGGTCACACGGTAGTGTGTAAGCCAAGTTCGGAACAAGTGGACGGCAAGGCAACGGCCGAGTATTGTATTTAACGAACCATTTGGAGCAACTTTCAACCTCCTGAATTATAATTTATTTGACCTATATACCTACTTATAATTTTGTGCGTCTCCAATTATTTAGAACCCAATCTTTCATAAAAAAAATATGTTGTAGCTCCGACACACGACTGTAGTACATAGGTACAGACGCCAGCAGGTCAAGCTACCAGAAACTGTCAAATTTTCCCAATCAATATTGAACCTAATGTTTTAGCGATAAAGTTGAAAATCTATTAAAGAAATGTGACAGATTGTAGTAGCTTGATGTGCTGGCGTCTGTACTAGATTTCAAAGTGAAAGGTGCGCAAGGTACGTTGCGTAGAAACACGCTTTTGAGTTAACGCTTATATTAATTTCACTCCTCATAAAATTTCGTATTTCGATAAGATGTCTAAAAACCGGCCAAGTGCGTGTCGGACCACGCACATTGAAGGGTTCCTTAGTTGGGATGAATTTATCCCAAGAATAAACTTAACATTGTAGTTGAAAAACATTTTCTCCCATACATTCCAACTGCAAATGTAAGTTTGTACGCACTTCCTGTATTTGTTTCAAAATTTTAGGCTCGTTAGTTTCGGAGATAAGGGGCGAATGGTAAATTTTTGTCTATTTTCTTAAAGAACTTTAAAACAATTTATTTTAAAATGATAAAATAAATATATTGGAGACCCTCACTACTAGGTAAGCGGCCCTTTCATTTAATATGCCACACGGTACAGTTTGCAAAACTTTTTTCTTTTAAGTTTCTTATGTCCCCCCCAAAATTGACCCCCATATTCTAAATTTATTTATTAACGTTAGACGTGCGTGTTTGGGTCACAGAAATTAATATGTGTACCTAATTTCAACTTAATCGGTCAGTTAGATTTGGAGCAGATTGGCTGTGACAGACGGACAGACACACGAGTAATCCTATAATAATAATATAATAATAAAACGTTTATTTAAGATAACTAGGATCCAATTTGTTAGTAGCAAAATAACTTATTGTTAGTAATTCAACCTTAATCTACTCGCCCCCTGCCTGACCCATGAATCGAGGTATCAATACTCATGTGAGCATTAATACATCGACCCATGTACAGGCAGTCAAGTCTACCGGCTATCATACTTAAAACGCTGTTGCGACTAGCCCGTACTCTGCTCAGCATTGACGCGCACCGCTTGCGCAGAGTAGCGTAGAAGCAATCGATGCGCGCCTCCGCAAACATACGTGAAGCACTACAGTGGCGAGGCAGCCGCAACATCGTTCTAAGCGCATTATTGTATTGTACCCGTAGGGCACTGTACGCTTTTTGAGTATAGACTACCCACAGGCTGCAGGTGTAAAAAGATGTACAGAAGGCTCTGAAGAGAGTGATTTTTACCTCATCTGTACATCGGGCAAACCTGCGAGCAATCATGTTTGCTCTCACGGACAGCGCCCTACGTTCACGCTCAATATCCATGTCGTCTTTAAGGTCCTCGGTAATTAGATGACCCAGGTATCTGAACTGACGTACCCTAGCCAACTCATCTCCATTCAGCTTTATAGGAGGCACGTCAGAGGGACACCTAGTACCAGCCCTAAAGACCACATACTCGCTTTTCTTTACGTTATACTTCAAGCCGTGACCATCTGCATAAATTTCACAAATTTGTAACCGCTTCCTAATGCCACAAACCGAGGCGCTCAGCAACACCATGTCGTCCGCATAGCTAAGATTATTTACACAGACATCATCTATGCGACATCCAACCCGCTGGCCGCTGAGCTCCTCGATCAGGGCATTTATATACAAATTAAAAAGGCGGGGTGAGCTCAAGCCACCTTGTCTCACGCCACATTCCAATCTATATGGATCTGAGAGGGTGCCCGCCCACCGGACATTATTACTTTGATTGCTATACCAGTACTTTAAGATATTCACAAGTTCTGATGGTAGCCCAACTTCTTGTAACTTTCTCCACAGAATATCATAAGAGACTAAGTCAAATGCTTTGCTCAAATCGAGGAAACAGGCATACACAGGTGTGCCCCTGTGGGTATAGTACCTGACAGCATGCTTCATGCACAATATGGCACTTTCCGTCGACAACTGTGACCTAAAACCAAATTGATTGTCATGCAGCACTATGAATTCAGCCAATTGCGCATCCGTTCCGTTTTTTTCCTTTTGAGGTACGGAACCCTAAAAAGAGAGGTGTCGTGGGACACCCTTTTTTATTGTGTTTGTAATTGTCCGGACAAGGTTTGTATGAAAGAAAATGTTTGAAAGATTGTACGGAAAAGTGAACATTTTTGGTTAAAAAATCTCCATATAAAAATGAGTGAGTGAGTGAGACAGAAGACAGTAGGGGTTCTTCAAAAATATTGATATATTGACAGGTGGACGTTTAGTTTCGTAAAATGTTTTATCTGTTACATCCGAACAAAAAAAAAGTTGTTTTGTGAAAAGTAGTAAAATTTTTTGTAGAATGTTACATGCTATTTTATTAATTCCAGCAATAGTAGTCTATAGAACTCTGTGTGTTATCGTTGTGAAATTATTTAATTTCATTAAAAGGTCGAGCTGTAAAGGGAAGATTTGGTCTCATTTTCTTTGAGTTTGGTCGAAGAAAGTCATTGATGTAAAGTCAAGGACTACCAACCTAACTTTCCGTTCAATCTTATGAAAGCCAATTACAGGGCAAATTGACGTAGGTTGTCAATTTGCCTAACAAATAATTTCCGTGACTGTACATTTTGAAAAAACATTGAGCGTTGCAGGTTTATCTTAAAATTATGAGTTAAATTCTGTTTTATTCCAATTAATGAATTATCATTTTATTGAGAAACATACAATACTTGATTATACATTATGTAACCTATATACAACTAAATATTTATATTACGTAACTAAGTAACTACAAACATAATATTAGGTTGGGGAAAAAGTCTTTTCGCATTATAGTATGTACGAACTTGTAATAATATCTCTTTGGCTATACTATTTGTATCTGGCTGGTTTTGGTATTATTGAAAGTTTAAATTTTAAAGAACATAATTCCAAATTCAAATTAGGAAAATGTGTGATTTTCATTTGTTTTTCGTACCGTCAAGATGAGTGAATCTAATGAAGAAATTCGATACATTTTAAAATTTTACTACAAATAAGGTAAAAATGCAACGCAAGCCGCGAAAAAAATTTGCGATGATTATGGACCTAGTGTAGTGTTTGTGAGAATAGCACAAATTTGGTTTAAGCGTTTTCAATCCGGAAATTTTGATGTCAAAGATGCACGTCGCTCTGGTCGCCCTATTACGGATAAAATGGATGCCATTTTTGAAAAAGTGGAGCAAGATCGGCATATCAGTAGTTACGACGTAGCTGAAGAACTGGAAATTGACCACAAAACAGTTTTGGCGCATTTGAAAAAAACTGGGTACACAAAAAAGCTCCACATTTGGGTTCCTCACGAGCTCACTGAAAGAAACCTAATGAACCGTGTACTCATTTGTGATTCTTTATTACGACGTAATGAAACCGAACCATTTTTGAAGAAGCTGATAACTGGTGATGAAAAGTGGATCACGTATGACAAGAACTTGCGAAAAAGGTCGTGGTTAAAGGCCGGTCAGGCTTCACAGACTATGGCGAAACCCGGGTTAACTCGCAACAAGGTGATGCTGTGTGTGTGGTGGGATTGGAAGGGCATTATTCATTATGAGCTGTTACCACCAGGCAGGACCATCGATTCTGAAGTCTACTGCGAACAACTGATGAGATTAAAGCAAGAAGTTGAGAGAAAGCGGGCGGAATTAATCAACAGAAGGGGTGTGGTTTTTCATCATAATAACGCTAGACCTCACACATCTTTAGCCACTCAGCAAAAATTAAGAGAGTTTGGCTGGGAGGTGTTAATGCATCCGCCATATAGTCCTGACCTTGCACCTTCAGATTTCCACCTGTTTCGGTCTCTTCAGAATTCTTTAGGCAGTGTCAGGTTAACATCACGAGAGGACTGCCAAAACCACTTGGCGCGGTATTTTGACCAGAAGTCCCAAAATTTCTATAGCAATGGGATCATGTCCCTACCTACAAGATGGCAAAAAGTTATCGAACAAAATGGTACCTACATACTTTAGTTAAATGTAAATAAACTATATTAAAAAATATATTGAATTTTCTTAAAAAAATGCGAAGAAACTTTTTCCCCAACCTATTATAAAGGCTCCTACAAACAGACGCGAATCGCACGCGACACCGCGTGTCGCGCGACGGTCGGTGCCTTAGTATTGCGTGCGATTCGAATCGCGTGTCGACCTTCTTTGAAGGAGTCTTTACGGGTGTAAAAATACCCTTTACAAAACCGAGAGTCACTTGTTATTTCCGTTATTATGATATTTTTATTTTGTGTTGATCAAAGTTCCAACTTTTTTGACGTTTCTTTAAGAAAACAAGTTTTAAACTTAAGAAGGAAGCGTCAGGGTAGCCCGCGAAATACAAATTTTCTTACGTCTTTTGCAATTTACAAGTCAGTATTCAGTTGTAAGTTGAATAAAGTATGATTCACGCTCGTATCAAATATGTATTTACAGAATTATAATTATTAGAATCAGTAATACAACTCCTTAAGTTAGTACAATCCTCAAACGTCAAGATTTCATGATATAGTCATTCATTAGGATTGCCTGGTTTTAAATAATAGGTTGGGGAAAAAGCTTCTTCGCATTTTTTAAGAAAATTCAAAACATTTTTTAATATAGTTAAATTTAAATTAAATTATAATATCCTAGGACATTGTTCACACACGGTCATCTGATCCCAAACTAAGCAGAGCTTGTACTATGGAAACCAGATAACTGATATACTACATACACTAGTTTTTTTTTTTTTTTAATACATTCTTATATAGATAATTACACCCAGACTCAGGACAAACAGACATGTTGAAAACGCTTAAACCAAATTTGTGCTACTCTCACAGATACTACACTAGGTCCATAAACATCGCAAATTTTTTTCGCGGCTTGCATTGCATTTTTACCTTTTTTGTAGTAAAATTTTAAAATGTATCGAATTTCTTCATTAGATTCACTCATCTTGACGGTACGAAAAACAAATGAAAATCACACATTTTCCTAATTTGAATTTGGAATTATGTTCTTTAAAATTTAAACTTAAAACCAGCCAGATACAAATAGTATAGCCAAAGAGATTTTATTACAAGTTCATACATACTATAATGCGAAAAGACTTTTTCCCCAACCTAATAGTTGCATTGATGATTTTAATGATTATAATTCTGTAAATACATACGTGTTACGGTCGCGAGTCACATTTTGATCAACGTACAACTTAATTGGTCCAACGGACTTGTAAATTGCAAAAAACGTAAGAAAATTTGAATTTTGCGGGCTACCCTGACGCTTACGTCTTAACTTTAAATACTCCGACGATCCCTGTACCATAGCGTTCACCCATAAGCAAAACGTTTTGTGTGCGTTACATTGCGCACTACCGTAAACAGCGAATTTTCACAGCAAAAATAAAAGACAAGTTATTTCGTAGCAATTATTACATGGCCGTTTTACTCCCTGTATGTATACAAAAATAAAGGAATCCTAAGTTAAGATAAAGACACTTAGATTTCTTCAAAGACTGTTTTTATTTCTATCTGTTAGTAGCTGCTATTAAGATCCTAATTAAAAAAAAAAATCTTCTAATGTAGATGGTTGTTTTGTTCCAGATGCTGAGGAAATAACCAGTTTCGCAGAATATTATGTTAAATGTTGAAAGGATGACTGGTAATTGGTGACCGATACTTGATTGTATGTTGTATGAACACATGATTGTACTCATGATAACAAACAACTTTTACTATGGGACCAAACCTTAAATCGCGAAAAAGTATCTGCTGTTCCCTACATTATGCTTGCTTTTTTTTTGCGTGGAGAAATGCTCATGTATACTTGCACTACCACGGGGAGATAGTGCAGTTCTGTGGTACTCCAACCCACTAAAACTCCACGGTGTCTTCCTCTGCCGCGTGTGGCGGGAACACGGGCACGCGTTAGCACTCACCGCGAACCCGTCGCGGCTGTCCGTCACCGGACCCTCCTCTGGGGAGCACCCCCCATCACCGGCGCACAAGAAAACATTGCGCACCGTGACCACCCCATGGACCAAACCAGCACATGGGCGCTAGACGACCCCGTGTCTAGGCACCCTTGGTCCCTCTGCGACCTGTCAGGTCAGTGGCCCGGTCGCCTACCACTTTTCGGCCGCAGAGGATAGGGAGAGCGGGCAACTAAATACCGACACGCCTCCTCCCCCGCGGCCCACCGCGTCATCAGACGGTGGCGACCCCGTCAAAGCCGCAGAAGGTAGGGAGAGCGGTGCACAATTCCTCTCCCGCCGCGGCCTCCAACCCTCAGCCGCGATGCCTCCCATACGACATCGCGGCCCGCCTCATTTGCGATGTCATCCAAGCGGCACTGCAACCTTCGCGGGTTCCTCTTCGTTTCACCGTGGATGACCAAGACACGGGTACTGAGCCCCCCCGCCTCGATAATGCGGGAGGGGTTTCGCTGAACACGTCCAAATCGGAACAGCAAAAATTTTTTCTCCATTTCAGGTTTGGTCCCATAGTAAAAGTTGTTTGTTATCATGAGTACGATCATTATTCAGTAGGTATCGGTGACTAATTACCAATCACCCAATACCAATATTCAGTGTGTGTATTAAGTACTTACTGAAAAAGTTATGTTTGTCAACGAGTAATTATAATAATAACAATGTTCCTACTGGTTGGAATTCTGTTTTCTGATTATGATTTATTAAACTAAGGGCCGGTTTTTTGATTCGTAGTTAACTCAACCAATGGTTAAATAAACATACTAACTAATGGTTGAAATTTGGCAAAATGTGAAAGGCTAAACATGAATGAGTTATGCCATAGTTACTATTTTTTAATATGAATGAGCTAACATGAATATGTTTAGTCTTTCACATTTAGCCAAAATTCAACCAATAGTTACTATGTTTAACCATTGGTTAAGTTAAACTACGGATCAAAAAACCGACTCTTAGCGTTGATTTTTCAATAGCCTCAATCAGTCAATAGGTTTGACATATTTTCTATACTTTGTATAGAAAATATGTCAAACCTATTGACTGATTGACAGCTTTTAGCTGTCAAACCGCCATATTTATTCCATAGATAAAAGTTATTTGACTATTGAAAAATTTGCCCGAAAAGTGACTCGAGGAGAATAAATAAATTTTGAAGAATAAATAAATATTCGAGTTGATTTAGTTTATTACTATCCATACTTAAATAAATAATTAAAAATAAAATAAATACTATCATACTAGTTATACAATAAATGCGATAGTACCACCTTTTCACGCATTAACAGCTGAACGAATTTGGATGAAATTTAGTACAAGGATAGACGATTGTTTAGCCGTATGCCAAATTGAATCCAAATCTAGGTCTTGATCTGGGTTAGGTCAAAGGATTATCCCGGTAGAACTTTCCCGAAGGATACTTTCCGACCTCGGGCTTAACCGCGGGAAAAAGCAAAACAAAAGAACCTGTTCAATTAAAACGGTTACTTATTAGGACGCATCACCCCCACTATTTGGGCATACGGCGATTCTTCCTCATGCTTCGGTGGTTGTTTGTTTCCTTGCACAAAGCTGAGATCTGCGTATAAAACTTCGTTTGGCTTGGCCGTTCGTGTGGCCTGGAAAAAATAAAGAAAACATCAGTAGGTACTATCGCGGACTTTTGCAGTGAACCACTTTTCAGCCATATTTCCGTGGTTGTACCTACAGTCAGGGAAAATAATTGTCCATCAATTGGCGCGTCACTACGCCAATTTGGCGTATTATAGCCATTTCACACAACTGTCAAAGATTGAAAGTTGTGATTTGATAATACTTAGAGCTAATTTAAGATTGTAGTCGGTTTGCTTGTAAAATAATTCCTCTGACTTTACATATTTCATCGTGGTATTGCAATTTTAAGGCTCCGCTCGTTTGGGCGGACCACACCGCAACGCAACGCTAACATCACTTTTGGACACTTTTATGCACCATGAGGATGGTGACCAGCAAAAAAAAAGGAAGAAGGCGCGCCGCGAACATCAAAAGTGATGCTACAAAACCGTGCTCCTGCAAGTAAATATCACGCACCTACACTAAAATCATGCTCACCGCTCTTAGAGCCGGTTTTTTAATCCGTAGTTCACTCAATCAATGGTTAAAATTAGTAACTAAAGGTTGAATTTTGTCTAAATGTGAAAGGCTAAACATTACTGAAATAACATGAATGTTCAATTCATTCAATTCATGTTAGCTCATTCATATTAAAAAATAGTAACTAATGGCATTTTGGCAAACACGTTTAGCCATAATTCAACCATTAGTTACAATGCCTAGTAGTTTAGCCATAATTCAACCATTAGTTACAATGCCTAGTAGTTTAGCCATAATTCAACCATTAGTTACAATGCCTAGTAGTTTAGCCATAATTCAACCATTAGTTACAATGCCTAGTAGTTTAGCCATAATTCAACCATAAGATATCACGCCAATCAATAACAAACACATTTGAATGCCGCGGAGCTGAACTATTGCAACAACGATTAATTATTATCTGTATATATAGGCCTCCGAAAATGAATAACCTGAATATTTTTTATGAAAACTTAGATAACATCCTAAAAACTGTATGTACAAAAACTGATAAGAAAATTATTATATGTGGAGATTTCAACATTGATATTCTGAAAAGAAACAACGTTACTAGGGACTTTGAGTACTTTCTTTCCGGGCACAATCTTGATCTAAAAGTGCGACAACCGACTAGATTAACCAGCAACAGTTGCCTAGACAACTTTGCCTGTAGTTCTCAGTTAAAAAGTAAATATGAAATACTTGACTTTGCTTTGTCTGATCATACCGCACAGTTTTTGGAAGTGAAGGTAAATAAAACCTGCAGAATAAGTTACTGGCGCACTATAAAACGTGATATTTCAAAAGAAAATTTAGTTAGATTTAAGAACCACCTCCAATGCCTTACCTTTTCAGAAATAGACAAAACAGAAAATGCGAACGAAGCGTACGATTACTTTATAGAACACTTTCGTATGTTGTATGATCTCTGTTTTCCAAATAAGATTGTAACTATCAAAACAAATAAAACAGTAAAATGGGTATCACGTGGCATACGAGTATGCAGTAAAAGACAGCGGCTTTTGTTGTGGACATACAGGCGCCAACCTTCAAACGAAAATAAAAATAATTTTAAAAATTATTCACAGAAATTTAGGAAAATAATAAAATTAACCCAAAAGGCACACAATAATTATTTTATAAGTACATCAACAAACAAATCTAAAGCTTCATGGCAAATTATAAATAATAATTCACGCACTATAACACAATAATAATACAAGATACAATCGTAAGTAATCCAAAAGATATTGCAAACGCCTTTAATATTTTTTTTATAGATCAAATTCAGACAAACTCTATGACAACACCTATAGCTACTAAAATATTAAGCAATCCACATTCTATGTTTATGTCTCCTGTCTCACCTCAAGATGTCATGAAAGCAATAAAATCTTTAAAAAATAAAAACAGTTTCGGACATGACGGCATAGCCACAAAAGTAGTAAAATTTGTATCGGATATTATTGCCTCACCCCTCAGTCACATTATAAATTTATGCATCAGCTCTGGACTGTTTCCAAAAGCGTTAAAAGTAGTTATCGTAAAACTACTTTTTAAAAAACACGAAAGGGAAAAATTAGCCAACTACAGACCCATTGCGTTAATTTCTGTTTTTTCTAAAGTCATTCAAAAAATTATATATGAATCAATTAATATTTTTTTGTGTAAGTATAATATTTTATGTAATGAACAAAAAGGTTTTAGGAAAAACAAAGGTGTTAATTTAGCTATTTACGATTTGCTTAATGAAATCTTAAAACATGTTGACAAAAAAAATACCCATATGTGCAATTCTCACTGATATGACAAACGCTTTCGACTGTGTCCATCATAAAACCTTGCTAACTAAGCTTGACATGTATGGCATAAGAGGAAACGTCCTTAATCTTATCAAATCATATCTGAGTGAACGAGAACAATACACGGAAATATCTAGGCTATGTATAAAAAGCAAACGAGAAAAGAAATACTTTTCCGAATACAGATATGTCAAACATGGCGTACCTCAGGGTGGGGTACTAAGTTCTTTTATTTCTGCTTTATATAAACGACTTACCGCGGCACATTAAAGACCCAATGATATTGTTTGCTGATGACAGCACCGCATTAATCAGTTGTTATGATGCAAATAAATATGAACAGGAAATAAATAGTACACTCAGGGACATTGTGAATTGGCTTGACGACAATAAATTAGTAATTAATTTAGGAAAGACTAACATAATACATTTTTATCAGCGGACATGAATACCAAATCTAAACATTGAATTTAATAAAACTAAAATAGACCAAGTACAAAAAGCAAAATTCTTAGGCATAGTAATTGACAGTCAAATGACGTGGAAACCTCAAGTAGAAGAGGTATGTAAAAAATTAAGCATATTTGCTTATGTCCTATTCAATTTGGCTACGAAAGTTAACATCACCACAACTTTGATTGCATATCATGGTCTCGTAGCTTCCAGTCTGAGATACGGTATAATTTTCTGGGGAAATTCTTGCCTGCGGGAACAGGTATTCAAAGCCCAAAAACGTTGTTTGAGGTCGATGTTAAATATGAAAACGACCGATAGTTGTGTTCCAGTGTTTAAGTCCGTAAAACTGTTAACATTTCCGGCAATGTATATTTTAGAAATGGCAATTTTTGTTAAACGTAACATGCATCTTTTTACTACAGTATCACAAACTAGTAAGAGACCAGTCAGAAGCCAGTACAAAAATCTTTTACTAGTTGAGAGTTGCAATACTGCTTTACATAAAAAAAAATGTTATTAGTATGGGCCCTAAAATATATAACAAAATACCTGACATAATAAAAGATGACACAATACGCAATTTTAAAAAGAAGTTAACAGCATTATTGATTGAAAAATGTTACTACTCGATAAACGATTTTCTAAAAGACAATGACTTAAATTTAACCTAAATAATGTAAATTTCTAATCTAATTATAATATTTCTATGCAACGTAACGACATACCGACTTATTTAATTGCACCTATTTTGAACTGTAATTCGTAATTTTGTTTTTTTTGCTATTTTTTGTGATTACCTACTCGTGTACTTCATTCATTAATGTTTGCATGCCTAGTTTAAGGTAGATTGTACAAGGATCACAATTATTTTTTTAAATACCTTATGTCATGCACCTACAATCTATGCAAATAAATAATCTCTTATCTGTTATCTCTTAAAAATGTTTAACCATTGGATGAGGATCAAAACACCAGCCCTTAGTACGTGACGAGTCGTCATCTGTAACATAGATAAAAATATAGAATTGTGCCTTCCTGTGTAGTGAAACAAATCACATAAAAAATCTCACGGAATTACTTTTCACTTGAAATAACATCGTTTTCTTAAAATAAACTATGAGTTTTAGGTTACGTGGAACAAAAAACCTCAACGAACAAACGCAGCGACATAAACTGCGACGGTTGCCATGACATGATTTAAAATTTCCCCATTCTATTAAACAATCTTTAATATGTCTTACCCATTCAATATTATTACCCAAATTATTGGGAAAAAATTAACAAATGGCAACCCTTCGACACAGAAAAAAAGATGGCTTCACTTTTGATGTGCGCGGCGCGTCGTCATTCTTTTTTTGTTGGTCTGAGGCACGATCGTACAGCAAAGGGGGTTGGCGCCGCCTTTTTTGCATTGGAATGTGTTGCGTTGCGGCTCTATTCCGCTGTACATTGCGCATAAAGTTATTTAGCTGAAGTTATTTCTTGACAGTATCCACCAGGGCCAGTTCGACAGCTTACACAAACAAAAATATTCTTACATAAGTATTCAATTGCAAAGTCTCTTCTGGACCAGAACTTCGATTCCGGAATTTTTTGACACTTATGTAAATCACCAATATTATACCACACATCACTACAACGGATGATATCGCGTATATTGAAATAATATCTTGGGAAGGTGATGTCAACGTCGACTGCGGCTGCCGCTGTTGGTCGGTGTCTGAAACAAGTGTATTATTGAAACAAAAAAATAAACAAGTTTTTATTAATCTGGATATCATCTAGGACAGAGTCCTTGTCAAGACAACTCAAACGAGCCCAAACTCGATAGGCTTGTGTCGTTTTATTTCTGAGTTTCCATGGTCGCCTTTCAGCTACATCATCAGATCAGCTGTTTCCTTGATCTTTAAAGTTTAAAAGTTTTACACGGGAAACAAGATCGTTGTATTTAAGTTTATATTCGTGGTATTACATGCCTGTTACTGTGCACAAGATTCTTGTGCACGGGGTGCATGTGATACAATCGGCTCTTCTGCCAATTGGGCAGCTTTCTGAAGAATCTCAGGAAGCTCGCAATACAGATTGCAGAAGATTTCGACATCATAACACTCGAAAGCAATCACGTATTGCCACGAATACAGACCTGCTTAACATGTTGCTTATCACGTCTGATCCTGTAATTAACAGTCTCAGGGAGGTGCCCAAAAAAAAGACAGGTTCTCTCCCTTCTGAGGTCTTAGATTTATTATTAGAGCCTTCTTCTTGTAATAGAAGTACAATTCGTAGGTTAAGTGTTGCATGTAATGATTACGTAGAAAAAGATTCTTCTGAAGAAGAACTAAATGATTTTGAGTAATACACTGTGGGGCGGGCGTTGATAGCTGCGACTCAGTTTCAGTTTCACTTTTGTAGCTATCAGATAGCGCTATAGGCTATAGATAAGGCTTAGGGAGTGCGTGTTCATCTTAAGATAAAGCTGTTACTCTCTCGAATATAATTATCTCATGGTTTTAAGCTCTATCATTTGTAGTATAGCTGCCCCCTGTGAGATTCGAGCTCTCACCGTACCACCTCAAACAAATGGCAGATGTTACACATCATATGCGACTACTGTAAGGCTCGTTCGTTTTTTTTTAGCATTTTTGTATCCCGCTCTTGCTAACTCGCTCAGTTCTTTCCAGCATGGTTTTTTGAGAGGACGGTCTACCACTTCAAATCAAATTTTATTTAACGATTTTATTACTAGTGCTATGGATGACGGCAAGCATATCGATGTGGTTTACACTGATTATAGCAAAGCATTTGACCGGATTGACCACGACACCCTGATAAAGAAGCTAAAGTGCATAGGTATTCATGGTGACCTCCTGAGATGGTTCGCATCTTATATCGATAATAGGTCTCAGGCAGTAGCACTCAATAACTACATGTCTAGATGGGTATCTGTGCCCAGCGGAGTGCTTCAGGGTTCGCTGCTTGGTCCCTTCTTGTTTGTGGTCTATGTAAACGACATCGATCTGTGTCTGCACTTATCCAAATTATTATGCTTCGCTGATGATATGAAAATCTTTGCCATGATCTCATCGATCGAAGATGGGTTAGCACTTCAGGCTGACCTGTGTCGTCTTGATGAGTATTGTCAGGCTAACAAACTGGATCTTAATCCATATAAGTGCTCTGTTATCACTTTCACTAGGAAACGTGCAGTCCTAGCTACCTCTTATACTCTATCGGGCCAAACCTTGCCGAGGTGCGATACTGTTCGTGACTTGGCCATCCACCAAGATAGTAAGTTAATATTTGACAGTCACATTGATGCCATTGTCAAAAAAGCCTCTAAACTGCTTGGGTTTATAATGCGTCTTTCTAAATGCTTTTTAGATGCTAAAACACTAAAAATATTGTACTGCACTTTTGTTAGAAGTCCCCTTGAGTATGCATCTCAGATTTGGAACTCACGTTATCATCAGTACATCGACCGCATTGAAAATATTCAAAGACGTTTTATTAAATATCTTTGCTACCATCCAAAGATTCCATACCATTCAATTGACTATCTCCGACTCTGTAAAAAGTACCATTTGTTGCCACTTGAAGATAGGCGTAAGATTGCTGACTGTCTGTTTCTGTTAAAGATATTAAACAATAACATTGACAGTCCCGAGCTATTATCTAAATTTTATTTTAATGTGCCAAGTTAATCATTTCGTTTTAATCCACCCTTACGTGTACCTTATACTTCTACGAATTATAGGCAGAATAGTTACATTGTGCGTGATGTTAAGCAGTTCAATGAAATATGTAAGCGTCATGACTTGGATCCATTTACGACTAGTGTGGCGTCAGCTAGAAGGTGCTTAACTCTCGATTTTTTCAAATAGCCACTTAATCATAAATTTGCTTCGATTATTACTTTATCAATTTTATAATTAGACAAATATGTAACCACTTAAAAAAAAACACAATGTATTACGTATTGCTGTTGTATGCTCACTTATAAATTTCAGTCTATTTCTATACGTGAAGGCTTCCTGTTGACTAAAGTTTCCTTTTTATTAAGTTTGTTTTAAGTTTGTCTGTTTTAATTAAATAAATTTTTAATAAATTACTCCTTGTATGAACTCCGAACATTGAATATTGTATAGATTATCAAAGTCGTACCTTTACTTCCTTCATTTTGTAAATCTATAACAATAACGCAGTTGCGTTGTCTTCTTGTAGAACCACAAAAATAGTTATCTGCAAGAAAAATATTATCAATCAATTTTCAGAATGAATGAATGAATGATATATTTATTTGCAAGAATATATAGGTAGGTAGCCAAGTTCTTAAGATATCCCCTGGCTGGAGGCTTTGAGTTTTTCTTAAGGCAGCCACAGGATAGTCCGGTTAAGTAGTCTCGACCTCTCTAGGTCAACTACGAGATGCCATTCACAAAAAAAAAAAAAAAAAGTTCTTAAGATCTATGGGCTTCACTATATTCGGCATTTCAGCCGAAATTGCAAAATGCAGCACAGATGTGCAAAATGGTTTACGTAAATTATTTAAATAGAAAATGCAAACACTTTTTTGAATTACTATTTCAAATACAAAATAGTCTTGCTTTTCGTGTTTTAAATACTAAATGCAAAACAGGTATTTTCAAAGAACTTTATTTAAATAAATACTTTTTGGTGAATTATATTTTCTTTATTTATTAAAGATTTTAATATAACAAGTTATAAAAAAAAAACTGTCAGTCATCTTCCTGTGTGGTCGCATAATGTGGTATCAACCATTTATGAAAAATACCTTTCGACTGGTGCTGAGCTTGGCAAACATGTGGTGTTTTATAAACACTAGTTTATAGATGGGTAAGTGTTTTAATCGCCAGGCTTGTGCCCTCATATTTTAAGTATTGAAGATTTTCTCTACAACAAAAAAAATATGAAATTAATTAAAGGTGCTTGTAGTGGACACAAGTACCTTTAGTTAATTTTATATGACATTTTACTGGCAATGTGCGCAAAATTTAACAGTAAAGTGTAATTAATTTATTTCATAACATGATTATAAATAATTAAGTAGAAAATATAATAGCCAAAACTAACTAAAACTATTAAGAAACTAAAATATGGCGTCGAAAAATTCCTCCGCATCGCTATCGACTGGTAAAGTATCCAGGAGTCTAGCGGCATTGCCACGTTGTATGGCAATGCTTAGCCTCTGACCAAGGTAAAAAAGCCAGCCCTTGGGACACGGGAAGTGTCAACCAGCCGTTTGGAGATTTCGTTGAACAAACAATGAGCACTCGACCCCACGGCCCGATGATTTCAAACCCAAACGGCTCAAAAATATAGTTACCGATAGCATCCGTCGCTTGAGGTTTTCCGCAGCCGCAGCAGCAGCGCCAGCACAGCACGCTGTGCCAGGAAGATGGGAAGGCGCAAGAGTATCGCCACACGTGTGTGGGACGCAACGTGTGTCGATACTCTTCTAAAGGTCTACCCACCTTCCATGGAAATAAAGACATGCCGTCCGGTCTCTTTCCATCGTCGCGTGCCAAGCTATTGGGTTCTAATACAGCTAGAACAGCGACAGTGACCAGGGCTCGTCGGATGATGTCATTAATGTTCGCGTGCCGCGCTAAGCGACCCGCACTTCGGCTGCAAGACAGGCCATGGTGTTGGCCAGGCTGTTAGCCAAGCTGTTGACAACTTCACCACAGTGACAGCGATGAGGAGAACAACAAGGAACTCCTAGTAGCAGGGAAGCGGCGAGGCGAAAAGTAGTGTCGTCGAACAAAGTGCCTATGTTTGACGATGGTAGTGCATGGAGCCACAAAACCGATTCCCACTTACCCACAGCCAGCAGGCGCGCACGCTCCGCAGTAGTAGCAGACGTTTCAAGTAAATTGTTCTGTACTACTCTGCAGAGCGGCTCATCCCACCGTCCCTGGGAAGATAAATTGTCGGGTAGATCTGAATTTGGGCAAGCGAGTCTCCAGGCATCCATAACCTCGGTGAAATAAGGCACATCAAAATTAACCAGTGTAGAGGCTAGGATTTTCCTGATTAATTTCTCAGTGCCGTGGACCGAGGATATGAAATCCGCTAAACTAATACTAGAAATTTTGCGAATGCCGAGGCCTCCCATACGAATGGGAAGAGTAGCTTGTGCCCAATAAGCTCGGTCATCCATGGCCACATTAAAGATCGAAGTTATAGTATGCCAGATAATTTTGTCCAATTTGTCTAAAAGGTGAGTGTGCTTCCACAAATGGGAAGCGCGAAGGATATATAGTAATTTAGGGCCGAAACAGCAGTAACGGATTATAGTTATGGCCGAATGCATATTAATTGTGAACATTCTTTCCGAAACTATTTTTTTCTCAATAAAAACTGGAATGGAATTCTCGAAGATCGGAGACCCAAGGAGACGAAGAAAGGTTTTTTCAATAGTTTTGATATCTGGGGCTATTGCGCTAAATTTGGGAAGTGTCATATGTCTGTAGTTCTAACAGTAAAGTATTTTGAATTTTGCAAATAGACAATACGTCTCGAAAAATATTTCAAATAAAATATTAAAAAAAAAAGGAATTTAAATATACAGGGTGACTCAGAATACCTCTTTTGATCCAGCGGCCCCATATTCTGTTGTGCATTATTAATCATTAGATGAAGTCCCCAACAATGTTCATTAAAGTTTTTGAATGCTTTCGACATGTCAAAGTTTTCTTCATATTTTTGATGGAGTCAACCCTAAAATTGGTTGACCTCTATTCTCTCTTCTTTGATATAGGGATGAATGCGTCAGATAAGACACTTAACACATAATAGTAAAAAGCCTATAATTTTCTTGCATCAGAGAGGCAAGTTGATTTTTTTTTTCAAGATTGAATTAAGTCTTGAATACCAGTATGATATGCGAAATACCTACGCAGAGTAGAAGTAGACGTAGCTACATACATCTGCATAAAACTGCAGTTTAAACCCAACTACAAGGTTTTTATAAAATACAAATACCTAGTAAAAAGTTTAATAAAAAAAATATTAGCTTCCTATGAAAATTAATTCCATTTGTTTAACAGGTATCTATCCTCAAAAGTAAGATATCGAACGACCTAACTGTTTTCGTTACTCTTTGGTGAAATACATTTTTATAAGAATTAATTGCAGTTTTAATCCTTCGATTGGTAGAAATGCCACCAATATCTTGCAATTTCCTACACTATACTGCACGTCCATTGCTTCCGGCTTTCTTATTGGATATCGGCATCGGTTGAAGAATGCTTCAAATCCGAAAGATTTTTTAAACTGAAATGATTTTGAATGTTATTTAATCATAAAAATAAGATTCAAAATCATTTCAGCTTACAAAAATCTTTTGGCGTGCCGCCGTGCCGGCGAGCGGCGAGCTCAAAGGCCGCGCGTGGCCTTTGAGCTCGCCGACACCTCGGAAACCAAATCACTAAAAGATTCCGTACATGTGTAATAATAACGCGATTCTATTCTAAGACCGGGCAATCTTTTTGGGGTTTTTGGATACTGTATTCGATTATTTTGGAATTAGATTTGTTTCATAATTATGGCAATGTATTTTATTTCTTTATCATTTAAAAAATACAGAAAATAGGTAAACCACTAAGATTTGTAATTAATGCTACAAATACTAGTCAACCTCGATAATACAATTTTAACTGGCCGCTTATCACATCATGGGACAGAAATACCGTAAGCAAAATGTAGGTGCACTGCTATCACTAGGTACAATATTTTATTTTAAAAATAGTACCTATTTATTATCGGAATTCACTTAATATCTTATTGATCCCTAAAATTGTGTACATTTTTATTATTGTAGGCTAGTTAAGTAATTAGGCATTTATTTCGCTAGTTCACTTCATTCTTTCGAGTAGGATGCATGTCGTCTAGTTTCGCGTTGGATTGCAGTGAATTTTGCGAGGAATCATGACCGAATATGCGAACAATGAATATTATGACATGATAATGTGTGTAGGTGCGACTGACGGTAATCTTGCAGCAGCAAGACAACTGTCTAAGTTCTGTGTACCTTTTGTGTTTGTTGTCCTTATTGTGAATAATATGTTCATGTGCTAAAACTATGAGTGTGCTTACGTGTACCTACGTGTGTAAAGCTGCGCAGGATTTGAAAAGGAAAATGGTATGTACAAACTTAATAATTACCTTACTGATCATTTCACTCGCGCGATGAGGCAACAGCTGGCCAGGTCAAAGGACGCTACAATACCTACATACCTACGGCCTGCGGTCATTGATTTATTTGGCTCCGCCTATCTAGGGTTGCTACGACATAGCAAAATTAAAATATTATTTGTATTTTGTAAGAGAAAACCGAAATTATTGAAAGTTGAGATATGACCATGGCGACCTTCCAGAATAACTAATAGTGTATTAAGCAATACACTGTTTTCGGTATAACAGGGGTATTTTGAATCACACTGTATAGTATTTAAAATAAGTATTTTGCATTTTGTATTTACATTATAATTATAAGTATTTGAAATATGTCGCATCTCTGTCAATTTCATATTCTTTTGTAGGTCTAAGTCAACAGGAAACTAGGAGTCTTTGTAACTCTTTATAAATCATTAAAAATAACTGCTAACAAATGAATCTCGTTGAATATTGACTGTGAGTTGTACTCGTAGCAGAATCAAAATAATAAGAGTTATTGCTGATGTTAAGGCGCTGCTCCACAGCTGCCCACGGGTTAAGCGATGCATGTGAGCTTCGCTTTAAAACAAAACATCTTACGTAGCAGTAGTCGACTTCACTATTTTATAAATATGTACATAATATACATTTTCTTACATTCAGATGTCGTGTTAGACATTTTTGCATTACTCCCTTCCGAAAATATGTGTGTATAAAACGATTTGGTTCCTTTATTTAACTGCATGCCAAAAAATATTGATTGAGATTTTAATTCAATGTTATGCAGACTTACACAGTCTTCTTCTTCACATTTTGTCATTCTGTAGACGTTCTTGTCACCTGAAATGTATAATAAGAAAAAAACCAAATTGCGCTTGTAATTGCAAATGTTAAAAATATAAATAAGTGTTTAAAATGGGTTGAGTAAGCTCAATTCCGAGCAATATTACCACGAGCGCCGTGGGCATTTAACCTGAGTCTCAAATTCATATCATTTTTGTAAACAAAGATGATAACAGACCATAAAAATATCTTCTTAATGGTAATTCGCAAAAAAATGGCGGAAAAAAGGTTAGATTTTCTTTAAAGTACTGATTTTAGAAATAATAATTTAAAAATTATCACACCGTAATTCTTTTTACAAATTTTCGGGTTTAAACAAAGTTATTAATAAGTGGAGATTTTCTGGTATGAAATATTTTATGATACTGGTAACACTGCAGGAGTTCCTAACATTTTCAAATTTCGTTTGACAGTACGTCTAAGTTGCGTCTTTTCCCGTGGTATTTTCAATTCATTCGTTTTCTTTTCCCCGATCAAGATTTTCGCTGCGTGTTTGTTAATTTTGTTGTGTTATTGTTATTATCATCGTGTTACTTGTTTATCTTGTTGTTTCCTTGTTTTTTTTTTTTTTTTTTAATTTTATGATAAAATGTTTTGTACCACTGCCGCTGTCCTGTCATTTTGACAGAGACTTTTCTTGACGTTTCTTTATTTACAAAAATTATCTGACCCAAGCACACCGCTTGCTCACTCAATTTCACGAACTCGAGTCCAATTTGCGACAGAATATAACAATTCAGTAGATAAACTTGATTAGTACAAGTTTATTTTGTTTTTTTTTTGTAAGTATTTTTAAGTTTAAACATAGATTATGTATGTAAACTTGAACCTAATTACAATTAAAACAATTACTAATAATAATTAATAAGTATAAGTACTTACTTATTTGTATTTGTGAATAAAGTGGATTTAAAATCTGACAAAATATTGTAATTCAAGAAGGATATATAGGTTAAATGGTTATTTTGGGTAAAACATAACGTGAAGCGTGGGTTGTATTTATTTTATCTAATCAAAGTTATGCTAATAAAAGCAAACACTTTTTGGAACGAAGTTCTTTTACGTGGCTTGTGGTATGAGTTGACTGGTAGACACGGTAGAAATCATCACGCGGAAAAGCGTTTATATGACTTTTATGCCCCCTTCATGCGACTTTCTTCTTTCGAATTCACACTCTCTCTCTTCAGATAGTGTTAATTTGGTCAAAATGAGAATCCAAGATGGCGGCTGCAAAAAATTTCAAATATTTCGTCATGGGTGTCGTTCTCATAGTTTTCGAGGGTGCTAAAGCCGATATTGAGGCCAAAATGTAAATTCAAGATGGCTGCTGCGAAAATTTTCTAATCTTTCGTCATGGGTCTCGTTTTCATGGTTTTTGAGGGTGTTAAAGCCGATAGTGACGTTAAAATGCAAATACAAGATGGCGGCTGCAAAAAATTTCAAATTTTTCGTCATGGGTGTCGTTTTCATGGTTTTCAAGAGCGTTAAAGCCAATAGTGACGTGAAAATGTAAATCCGAGATGGCGGCTGCGAAAATTTTTAAATTTTTCATCATTGGTATGGTTTTCATGGTTTTTGAGGGTTTAAAGCCGATAGTGACGTGAAAATGTAAAACCAAGATGGCGGCTGCGATAATTTTGTTTTACTTTAATCTTACATTAATTTCAGTAGGAACTTCGTTCCTGACCGCACACGTTTTTTTCTCTAAAAAGTAAAAATCATTTAAGTACAACTGGCTAATTTTCGTTAAAATGTAGCTGTCTCAAAATCAAAAGTCATTTATTCAAAATAGGCTGAGAATCAGCACTTTTCGAACGTCAAAATTACATAAGACAGTCCCCCAAAACGCCCGCCCGTCACCACTTCCTAGTGCTTTAGCTGAGGAGAAGAAAAGGTGCAACAAACTCCCCAGCAGCACAGCTGTCTGTTCAGTTTAAAAAAAATCTATACAACACTGCGCAAATTAGTACATGAAAGTAAATTACGCAACACAAACATTAAATTAAATTAAATTATTTGATATAAGTCAGCTAGCACACGCCAATATACCAAAAAAAAGAAGAAAAGAAAAAAAAATCGAAACTACTCAAGCAGAAACAAAAATACAAAACTAAAAACGTAAGCAGTACTTTATACCTAAATTAAAAGGCTCCAGTAATAAAGGGCGTGCCCACTTACATATAGCCGTACGTATGTAGTCGTACTCGTAACTGTCACAAATGATAAACTAGGACCATCGAAGAAAAATAAACAACGAGTTAAATTACTAATAACAAAACAAAACTAAGGTCAGCAGTGTCTCGGTTTGGATTTAGACCTGGCTGAGTAGATTGACACGGAATTTGGTAATGACGAAAAATTTGAAAATTTTCGCAGCCGCTATCTTGGTTTTTCATTTTGACAGCAGCATTAGTACCCTCGAAAACCGTGAAAACCATACTTACGATGAAAACATAAAACATTTTCGCAGCCGCCATCTTGGATTTTAATTTTGACTTCATTATCGGCTTTAGCACCCTGGAAAAAGATGAAAACGGTACCCATGATGAAAATTTTAAAATTTTTACAGCCGCCGTCTTTGATTTTCATTTTGATTTTACTATCGGCTTTAGCACCCTCGAAAACTATGAAAACGATACGCGTGATGAAAAATTTTTAAATTTTCGCAGCCGCCATCTTGGATTTTAATTTTGACTTTACTGTTGGCTTTTCAAGGGTGCTGCCCTTGAAAACCATGAAAACGATACCCATGATGAAAAATTTGAAAATTTTCGCAGCCACCATCTTGGATTTAGATTTTGACCAAATACACACTTGCTCTATAATAGAAAGAGACAGTCGCATAGAGGGGCATAAGGTTATGCCCTGCAAAAAAGCGTAATGTAAGCCGCATAACGCTTTTTCGTTACGTGAAGATCTACCAATTTACTCCTACCGCAATCCCGTTCCAAAAACAAACTGACTTTTTTGCACTATGTTCTATGAATTACGCAACAGAGAAGCGCGCGCGTAAAAATTTGGCACAGGTTTTATCTCGGTAACGCCCCGCGGGACACTTGGACACACATACGCAAGAGACGCACAAATCGAAAATCACTTGAAAATCGATAAAAATATATAATTTTAATAAAAATAATCGATCAGGTAGAATCGATCCCAAAACCAATTAATTTACCTGTAACTTGATATTATTTATAGAAAAAAGGAGTAATTAGTACTTGTTTAAAGTGAAACTTGGCTTTAAAAAAATTGCAAATCGAACTTATTCCGGTATTTTTTTCTATACATTTTTTTTTATTGTATCGTGTATTGAATTAAGTATGTAATAATATATATTTTTTCAGAATAATAATAATAATATGCCTAGCAAAAACCAATTCTAAAGCAGGCAAAAACGGGAACGCTCGGGTTAGGCTCGCCTTAACCAATTTACGTTGTGCGTGTAAGTGCTCTTATAGGTCGTGTTCTAACCAAAGCGATAGTTGCGCGAACACGCGGCCGTCGCGTTCTTTTTGTTCGGCAAACCCTAACGCGTTTTCGCGCCGACAGAGGGCGTGTATCGTGCGACCTGTCGCTTTGGACACGGAATATGTCACCTGTTACCAAACTAAAGTAAATAGAAGTTTGTTTGGAAGAAATAGGAAGAAACCACAAGCTCACCTAGGTTTACTGTTGTCGTCGGATGACGTGTTATATAGATAAATGCGGTGACATTGGGCGCTTTGTTCTTTAATCGTATATCCATCCTTAATTTTTCATCCAAATCATATTTAAACTCATATTTATTCTCGACTATAAGTACTGGTACTCGTACAGGATCTCCTAAAAAGAAATATAATTTTTAAGGAATAAAACTAAATTCTTTGTTAAAAACAATGATTCACATATGACATACATACATTACATACCAATGAATAGTTCGATAACAATCTTTTAACGCTTTTATTGACAAGGGGTTCCCTCTATCCGGCAGATTTTTTTTTTTTCTAAATTTATTTGACATAGGTAACACCTGGCATAATCTTCTTTATACGAATGTTTTTAAGGCATACAAATTATTTCATTTTATTTCATTTTCATACTTTTAAGATGCTAAATGTTTATTTGGCCTTTGGAAAAGTTAAAATTCCGCATAATTTCGTTTCACATAACGTTTATTTAGAGCAGAGGTTGCCCTTGGTGGTGGTTGAATTTTGGCTGAATGTAAAAATTCATGTTAGCTCATTCATATTAAAAAAATAGCACTACTAACTAATGGCATAACTCATTCATGGTTAGCCTTTGACATTTAGCCAAAATTCAACCATAAAGGCCTATTCAAACCTAAGCGGTAATCGCTACCGTCTGCGGTAGAGAAAACCGAGTGGGTATGCGGTAATATTACTGTTCATTCATTCATCTCTTGCCGCGAAACATCATACTAAATACCTAAGCGAAACCCGCGCGGCATGTACCTCTACCCATAGCGGCAGCGAATACCGCTTAGGTTTGAATAGGCCTTTAGTTACTACTATGGATCAAAAAACCGGCCCTTAGATATAATTAATAAACTTCGATTTATGATTAATGATCAAACGAAATTGCTCGATTTCCATTTCTATGAATGATCAAGTAGTTGATGTATATTATTATTTTGATTAAATTGTAGAAAATTATAAATAAAGCTGATTTTTAAATTAAGTATTGAATTTATTTCAACTTGGACACAGCATTATTCGATCGGTGCCATGAAAATACATTTCTTTAATAAATATAATATTTTGTATCAAACATCTTAAGACAAGGCACTATGTAATACTTAAAACACATTGCACATGGTATAAGATGGACGGACAATTACAATCACAAACGTTTATGCTAAAAATTAATTATATTTAAAGCGATACTGCTACTTTTACGTTTCTAAGATAGGCGATTGAAGTTTGGGCAATAGGTATACCAACCAACCACATTATTATTTTCCGACATGCACGCGAACGAAGTCGCGAGCACAGCTTGTAATAAATAACGAGTTACATTTCTGACGTTTGCTGTTACTTTATTTCATGATTTACATAGTAATAAATAAAGAATTACATATCTGAACTTTGCTGTGTTGTCTGTACAATTTAATCCAAAACAGGTTTGGTAGTGTTGTTACTCGTACCTAATTGGCAACGACACTACCGGTAGTGCGGCTGATAGTGTCATTGCCAATAGATCGTCATCTCGGTAGTCACTCCCTTTCTGGCCATATCAACTTTCACACAGTCCATTCATCGTTTCTTTGGTCTTCCCATACTCGTATAGCCATCCACATTCATACTCAAAACTTTCATGATAACATTTTCCTCATTCCTCCGCATCACATGCCCATACCATGACAACCGATTTCCACACAACTTTTCAGTCACCTGTGTCACTTTCAGACTTCCTCTTACATACTCATTTCTTATTCTATCCATTCGCGTAACACCACACATACCTCTTAGCATTCTCATCTCAGCTGTATGCAATTGCCTTTCATTCATTCTTTTTGTGGCCCAACATTCTGATCTATACAAGACAGCAGGTCTAACCCTTGTTTTATAAATCTTCCTCTTGAGTTTAAGGGGAATGCGGGAGTCGCAGATTGTTCCCGTGACCTGCCGCAGTTATAAGTAGTTACTACCGTACTTATAACTAATACACATTTTTTTGTAAGAGGGCAATTCGTTTCCTTTCGGAAAGATTATAATTTATTGCGCGTTATATGAATCAGAAGAACAAACTTCAGATATATTTATTTTGTACCTAGACAGCAATTATTTCAAAAATAGCATTTGTCGCAGTTAGGGATAAAGGTAAACTGTACAAAAAGAATTACAGGCCGTTATGTTAGTTGGTTACAGAAATATACCCATAGAAATCGAAAATTTTGTCTCTACCCGGATATGTTTTGCGAAGTTCCTCCTTCGAACTTTTCTAGCATTTTGCACCAATCAACACGACGGGATTTTTGCTCTTCGGTGAGAGAATGTGGTATCCATCGCGAAGCAAGCTTCCTGACTTTAAGGTGTTCTTGCAGGATGGTGGAAACTGCCTGTGATCCAATCTTCAGTTCAGCCTGAATCTCTCGATATGTAATGTGTCTATTCTCGCGCAATAGCCACTCTACCCTGATGACATTTTCATAAGTTCCTGCAGTTCCTGTGTCTGGGTTTATCGTTTAGGTTCTCTCAACCACGTTTAAATTCACAAAACCAACAAGTAACTGTAGCTAACGCAGGAGCAGACTCCCCAAATGCAGTTTGTAAATTTTCGTGAGATTCCTTGAAGGTTTATAATCATAAAAAATCATAGCACGAAAAGCTTCCCGCGAGACGTCCATTGTTGCAAACAAAAGAAGAGTCACAGAAAATATTTAAAATAATATAAAAAAATAAAAACTACACATAGGTACACATTTTCACCAAGGAGATTTGTATTGAAATTAGCCGTCAATTCAAAATAGTTTCAAGAAAAAAGAGATTGTATTTATTCTGTGGCTAACAATTTTCTGTTGAGATATTATCTAGTACGGAATATTTTATGTTAAGTATAACCGTAGCCATAAGTAATGGTACCTACTTGCTGCGCCCTAACAGGGTCATGTATTCATAGGTTTAGCCTCGCCATAGCCTGTAACTGTATACAATGTGCACTATACCTACAACTAAATAAATAATTCTGTCATTGCATCTGTAGCCCGTGGCGTTTGCGATAACAGTTTTCAGGCATACCAGCCTCTATTTAAAAGATAAATAATAAAGTACTCACCTTTATAATAATTAGCACCATTATAAATAGACACATTAAATGCAAACACAACTGGAAATAATAATAAGTAACACACTATCAATATCATATTTATGTTTTTTTTTTTTTTGTAATTGTTAAAACTATAGGTACTGGGTGTACTTATTTTACAAAATGTATATGTTAAATGATTGTATAATACGTCCTATAATGTTTTCTTTGTAAATGATTGAGCTCACAAACTGGTCGGTCACGCGGTAGTGTGGAAGCCAAGTTCGGAACAAGTGGACGGCAAGGCAACGGCCGAGTATTGTATTTAACGAACCATTTGGAGCAACTTTCAACCTCCTGAATTATAATTTATTTGACCTATATACTTATTTATAATTTTGTGCGTATCCAATTATTTAGAACCCAATCTTTCATAAAAAAAAATATGTTGTAGCTGCGACACACGACTGTAGTTTACTCCTTATGTACGATTGTCTTTGAATATAATGGTTAGATTGACCGCCACAGTGAAGACTGGCCGAAAATAAACAACAATCAGGACTGGCCCAAAAATCGAAACAAGTATACACATAGGCACAGACGCCAGCAGGTCAAGCTACCCGAAACTGTCAAATTTTCCCAATCAATATTGAACCTAATGCTTTAGCGATAAAGTTGAAAATCTATTAAAGAAATGTGCAGATTGTAGTAGCTTGATGTGCTGGCGTCTGTACATGATTTCAAAGTGAAAGGTGCGCAAGGTACGTTACGCAGAAACACGCTTTTGAGTTAACGCTTATATTAATTTCACTCCTCATAAAATTTCGTATTTCGATAAGAAGTCTAAAAACCGGCAAAGTGCGTATTGGACTACACACAATGAAGGGTTCCGTAGTTCGGTTGAAGTCATCCCAAGAACAAACTTAACATTGTAGTTGAAAAACATGTTCTCCCATACATTCCAACTGCAAATGTAAGTTTGTACGCACAATATTGAGAGATTTTATCATGTTATTTTAAGACCATCGACTTCTTATAGGTTTTCCTGTAATCTGTATAGAAATATTTTTAGTATTTTTTACAAAATTTTAGGCTCAGTAGTTTCGGAGATAAGGGGGAATGGTCAAGTTTCGTCTATTTTCTTAAATAACTTTAAAATAATTCATTTTAAAATTATAAAAAAGTATATTTGAGTTCCTTTGCACGGTACATTTTGCAATACTTTTTTTTTAATTTTCTTATTTGCCCCCCAAAATTGATGTTCATTTTCAAAATGCATTTATTTACGTTACACGTCTGTGTTTGGGTCACAGAAATCCATATGTGTACCAAATTTTAACTTAATCGGTCCATTAGATTCGGAGCAAATTGGCTGTGACAGACGGACAGACACGAGTGATCCTATAAGGGTTCTGTTTTTCCTTTTGAGGTACGGAACCCTAAATAAGGGTTTTTTTCCACCTCGAGTTAAGGGTCCACGCTTCGAATTAAGCTTCCACGGGTTAAGAATCTTGGCAATAGCCTAGCTTAGAAACTTTAAAATTGGCATCAAGATAAGCTTATAAAAAAAAAACAGAAATTATGGCGATGATTTGGACGGGTTTTTCTCTCTTTTATCAACGAGGCCGACAATTCCGCTTGTTATTTTTTTTCCGAACTTGGCTCACTCTTCACATAAATGTTTTCAGTGGGATATGAGTAACAAAGGTCCGTTGTTGGTTTTCCTATTGGATTTATTTCCTCCTTATTGTTGTGACGCTAATGCCATTTTCACTCGCTTCAATCGCGCTGTTGGATTTTCAACTTTCCGCGCTAATCCGAGCGTTGAAAATATAACACCATGATTTTATTTAGGCATCTAAGCGCTATATGTTTTGTTTTGTTGAAAATGACGGGTGATTCATCAGAACTTGCTTTGCCCGCGGTTTCGCTCACGTGACTGTGTATTGTATTGGCATTATAATTTGATAACAACCGTCCGTTAACGTCCATTATCAGTCTACAGCAGTCCACTGCTGGATGCTCATCCAGCTGCTACCAGCGAAGATCGTCGCTCCTGAGGGCATCTTACGTTTGCCGTTACACATCTGAGTATTCTCCCAATGCCAGCCACAATGAAGATATCTCTTCAAGGAGTGGTGCGTGGCTAAGTTAAAGCCGCGCGTGGTATCTTTGAATATTATAATATCGTCTAATGTCATTTGTCAGATTTTATATTTTTATGAGGCTGTCTCCTTTGTAAGCAAGCAACGTGTTTAAGAGGATTGTGAAGTGCCGATACGCGGCGCGATTTTTGGAGGCAATTACCTACATTTCATACAATTATTTACATAAATATTGTTTCGGGCGATAACGTTTTTACTCCCCTAAACCTTTACGAAATGAGACAATTTTGGTCTCATTACATTCAATACACTTTAATCTAGGTCTGTACGCTTTTCGTTTTTAGTAATTCAATTTAATTTAATTTAAAAAATAAAAGTGCTCGAGGAAGTTTTTATGTCAGAAATATAGATATTTAGATGCTAATAACTTATATCGTATGCAATATTTCTTTATAATAAAAACGTACGGACCTAGTTTTTCATTATACCTAAAACATTTCCATAAATTATGGAAATTAGACTATGTTTACGGGGAGAAAAACGTTATCTCTTTTTGTATGAAAATTTACAGCTTCACAATCCTCTTAAGGTCAAGTTCTCATTTCAGAAGTCACTGGCTCGCGTGGTGGTCCTATAAGAATTTGATTAAGTTTGGTATGGCGGTTTTTGTTTTTAGTCGTACGTATTTAATCCACTCAGTGAATGTTGTTGATGTTATAATAATACTTCTTGTCAGTATTGTTCACACAACAAGTCGTGGTTTACCAATTTGTGTGGGGTAAGTACTACACTTAAAAAGTGGAAAATAACACGGTTTTTTACAAAAATTTAAATGATTTCCAAAAAAAAAACAAAAATACAACACAGTGAAAAATAACTTTAATTTCGGAAGTTGGCGTCTTGGCTTTGTATTTTCGTTTTTTGCCACCTTCGTAGTTTTTTTTGCAAGTCGGTTGTAGATTTTGTAAAAAAAATAAAAATAAAGTTGTTTTATTCAAAGTCATAAACTAACGAATAAGGAAGTATTGGTATTGTTAGTTGCTACAGGAATGTAAACTAATGTTGTGTATTTCTAACTATCACATTTGTGTAATATTTTTCCTGTACCTAACATTCATCATGTAAACAAGTTAATCATACCAAAATATTTATCAAAAATATTGTTTTGATCGCATATAAGGGGATATTCACAATGAATAGTACTTTTCCTATGTAATTATATTGGTGTAATCACAAAATGTCAAAAACAAATTCAGTTGAGTTGTTTAGGGGTCGAGTCACTAATATCCCATATCTGCCTAGCCTTTTCCTATGCTGCGGCCAGCTTCCAGTCTAACCGGATGCAGCTGAATACCAGTATTTTACATAGAACGACTGCCTATCTGACCCCCACAAACCAGTTACTAGGTTATACGTTACGCTGTGATACGAGTAAGACTGGTTATCAGACTTTCTAACTTCTGACGACCCGTAACGACTGTATAAAATCTGCCGAGAGCAACGGCCTAACGTGCTGTTTGAGGCGCGGAGGGGTCTCGGTATGTACAGATCCCATCCACGGAACAACCGCGGCAAGCATAGCATCCCTGATCCTGACCTGATCGATCGGTCCAAGTCACTAATATAATATACAGGGTTATTGGTAAAACACCAGCGGTTGCTGGTGTTGCTTAAGGGGTCATTCTACTCATCATTATGAACAACTTTTACTATGGGACCAAATCTGAAATCACGAAAACAAAAATCAGCTGTTCAGTACATCAGATGTTCGCATAATTCGTCAAAATGTACTGTACAGCTGATTTTTTTTTTGCGATTTCAGATTTGGTCCCATAGTAAAAGTTGTTCATAATGGTGAGTAGGTACAATGACCCCTTAAGAGGTTGCTGCTGTTTTACCAATAACCCTGTATATTATAATATATTAGTTATAATATACCTATAATTAATTACTAAAGCCAATCATTTTGCCAAACGTGCTGTTAATTGGTAATTATGTGAAGAATATCATCATCGCAAGCGATAGTCAATTATTATACTGACATTAGCAGGAAATAATAGGATTACAGGAAAAACGATAACGAATCGATTTAGTTACTGATTTAAGTTTGCTTTGTATTTGCAGATGATACACTTACTTATAATCAATAATTTTAATGAAGTGTAAATAACTGTTTAAAAATAATCAGAGGCAATACTAGTTTAGTACAATAAATATATCCTAACATAACCTATTTTTTGAAGTGGAAGATGCAGAGATTCATTTACTTTTTTATGATGTTTGCATTGAGTTTGGCTACTGATGTGTCCGTTTATAATCCGTCTGATTATTGTAAGTAACATTATCTTATTTTTAAAACATTGACTTAGGGCTGATTCTTCAATCGTCAGATAAGTTTTATAGGAATAAATATGGCAGTTTGACAGCTTTTGCATAGAAACTATATAAAAAATCAAAATCAAAAGTCATTTATTCAAACTAGGCTGAGAATCAGCACTTTTTGAACGTCAAAATTACATAAGACAGTCCCCCAAAAACGCCCGCCCTTCACCACTTCCTAGTGCTTTAGCTGGGGAGAAGAAGTGGCGCAACAAACTCCACAGCTGTCTGTTCAGTTACAAAAAAAAATGAATCAATATAACACTGCGCATAATAATTTAGGTACATTACGTAACACAAAACATTAAATTAAATTATTTGCTATAAGTAAGCTAGCACACGCCAACATACCAAAAAAAAAAAAAATCGAAAATAAGTAAAATAAAATAAAATAATATAAAATCTATACTCAAGCAGAAACAAAATACAAAACTAAAAACGTAAGTAGAACTTTATGTCAAACCGCCATTTTTGTTCTATAGATATAAAAGTTATCAGGTTGAAAAATATCGAAAAATAATAGAAATAAAAGACATATCGAAGAAGGTCTGGCTGTTTGTGTTTGTCCGATTTGTATATGAAAACTTTTCCACGATACAGGAGACTACCTCGTTGGTCTCGTGGTCGCAAGCGCGACTGTAGAGTATGAGGAAGTTGGGTTCGATCCCCAGGTCGGGTAAAGTGATGTTGGGTTTTGGCATACGAATTTTTCAGTAAATAAATGCCTACAGAGCATTTTTGTTTGGTTGATGGCAATAAACACTCCCTCTAAATATGTTATAACAATTACATGGGTATGTGCTGTAGGTACTGTAAAGGTTTCATGCAATGGGCAACCTTATATTTTACTGGATGACATTCTTTTGAATAAAAAAGTAGTCCAAGTAGTTTTGTTTTAGGGCTTAAGTCAGTCTGAAGAGACTATAAGATAGGATCGTTTTAAGAAGTGCGCGATTGTCCGAAGATTGTATTGAAATATTATACATACAATATAATTCCTTTATTGCGTTACCTGCTATCACTTATTAGTTTAGCTTTTCCCCTGTGGAGTTCGACTCTTCACAGTTCCAACCATTTCGGGTAATATAGGCTCTATGTTACTGGTATTAAGTTACGTTATTTAATTTCATTTAATTTATTTATTTAAGGGCAAATTTTTAGCCAGATAACTCTTATCTGAAAAATCAATATGTCAATCAAATTGATTCAGTTTTGTACCTATAGAATATGTCAAACTGTTATATTTATTCTTCAGACAAAAACTATCTGACTATTGAAAAATCAGCCCTAAGCCAGACGCAGTGATCCATATTTATGTTACCTTTAACTGTTAACTGAAGTACATAAAATCAAATTGTAAAATAAATTAAAAGGTTATATCGCAATCATCTTTAAATTCATTAAAATTAATATTAATGGTCCTTTAAATTAACAATATAAAAAATAACAAAATCAATCCTAACTTAACTAAGTAAAACTATTCACAAACTAAAATATGGCGTCGAAAAATTCATCCAAAAATGCATCGTTGTTGACTGGTAATGTACCCAAGAGACTGGCAATGCTTAGTCTCTGGCCAAGGTAAAAGCCAGCCCTTGGGTCACGGGAAGTGGCAACCAGCCGTTCGGAGATTTTCTTAAAGAGACCATGAGCACTCGGACCCCACGGCCCGAGGGATTCAACCCCAAACGGCTCGAAAATATAATTACTAATAAGGTTACGCCGCTTGAGGTTAGCCGCAGCAGCAGCGCCAGCACAGCACGCTGAGCTAGGAAGATGGGATGGCTCAAGAGTATCGACACTCGTTGCATCCCACACTAAAGGCCTACCCATCTTCCATGGAAATAAAGACATGCCGTCCGGTCCCTTGCAATCGTCGTGTGCCAAGCCATTGGGTTCTTATACAGCTGGTACGCCGACGGTGACGATAGCTCGTCGGGTGATGCCATAAATCTTCGCAAGCCGCGCTAAGCGACCCGCACTCCGGCTGCAAGACAGGCCGTTGTGTCCGAGGCTGTTGACAACTTTGCTACTGTGAGAGCGATGAGGAGAACAACATGGAGCTCCTAGTCGTAGGGAAGCAGCGAGGCGGAAAATAGTGTCGTCGTAAAAAGTGCCTATGTTCGACGACGGTAGTGCATGGAGCCACAGACCCGACTCCCACTTACCCACAGCCAGCAGGCGCACACTCTATACAGAAGTAGCAGACGTGTTAAGTAAATTATTCTGTACTACTCTGCAGAGCGGCTCATCCCACCGTCTCTGGGAAGTTGGATTATCGGGTATATCTGAGTTCGGGCAAGTCCTCCATAGCCTCAGTGAAGCACGGCACATCAAAATCAATCAGATCATAATTAATATAATTTAAAATCAAGAAATTCATTAACATCATAAAACAAACAAATAAAATAAAATATAGTTAATAAATAAATAAAAGTATTTTATTTCAGATATTCATACAAATTTATATCAAGATATAAAATGACAAAAATGGAAATTAAGATTAAATTAATACCTCTGAAACGGGGGTGAGGTTCTGTCAGATTCAATTATTTCACTTGTAACGCGTTGAATTACATGCTTTTTCTTATTAGATTATAGAAGACATTACGCAGAACCTGTGATTGAATCTGTCGCTCCGTGGAAACTCAGCTTCATCACAAGTGATCGGTTATATATGGCGGTATATTATATTAACAAATCACCGAGTGTTACTGCGGTCAAATTAACATTTTCAGGTAAGCTTCGGGTTCTAACTTTCTAACTAAGACCAGACAGCACATTCACACTCGCTCATGCGACGAAATGCTGAGAATAATTTCACGAACTATCATTTCCGACACATCCGTTTCATTAGCTTAACGAATTTTGTTCAAATTTAAAGACTTGTAGGACAAAATTTTGTAACAGGAACATGGAGTATTACCGACTTCTGTACAATTATTTCAAGATACAAAGAGTAATTTTGCCTTTCTAATACATTAACATGTTTTTGGAAACCAAATTGTGCAGTTTCAATAATCCGAAATTTATCGCAAAAATCGCTCATTCGTTTGTAAGTACATACATTTTTCAAATAATTTTGATAAAATTGGGACTAAAGTGATTGGACGATAGTTAATTAAATCTTCTTTTTCCCCACTTTTAGACACTGGTTTCACAATAGACAGTTTCAATGCCTCGGGAAAGGTACCAGTAACAAAAGATAAATTAATTAGATGCGTCAGGATTTCAATTAGATCAACCGCACAAGCTTTTAGAATTTTTGTGTTGATTTCGTCATAACCGAACTGGTATTTTTTAACGACATTATTTCCATTTTAACCTCATATTCCGATATTGGTCTAAGAAACATTGAGTTGGCCCTGGTGTTTTGAGGTTGTTTATTCATCTTATTAATTATTGTTTGGTCGTGACTATGAGTACTGTCGATGTAATGGTTATTAAAAGCCGATGCTATTTCTACGGGATTAGTTAAAATATTTTTATTGGTTTTAATGCTGCCTATGGTGTCCTTAAATTTTTTATTGTCAATTTCATTTTTTATAATCATCTATGTCGCTTTACATTTGTTGTCGTGGTTGTTTATGAATTTGATGTTTGTGTTCTTTTTTGATTTATAGGTATATACATTTTCTTAGAAGATTTGAATATGTAACGTACTTATTTTGTTTGTTTGATTTTTATTTTTATAATATTTATACCGTAGTATCCTTTTAGTTTTGCAGCTTTTTTTGGTCCCTTACTTATCCATTTTAGATTTTTATTGGTGACAATATTTACTTTTATCCTCACTTTGGGAAAGCAAAGGCCATAAAAAAGACATAAATGTTCGTGAAAGTTATTGAACGCTGTATTCATATCAAGTTCTGAATATACTTCTGACCAAGAAAGACTTTGCAAACACTCTCTGAACTTACGTATATTCTCCTGGCTGTAGTCTCTTTTATAAGTAAAATACGATGTGGGTGTTATTGTTTTGGTTTTAATTGGAAAGCTTAGCATTTGTGCCGTGTCATGGTTCGAAAGATGAAGAGGTAGTACTGCTGCTTATGCGTCTGGGATGTTACTCAAGATGTGATCTATGTAAGAGTTTTTCCGTGTAGGTATATTTATGTGAACTTTTAGATTATAATTATTGGATAGGTCTTGTAAATTCTGAGTAGGTTTTCCTTTTTTTAGGGTATTTATGTTAAAATCACCTGCTATTACAATGTTTACTTTAGACTTATATTTGTACGATGTCTAGTTTCGTTAAGAACAAGTTGGGATCTGATTGAGGGATTCTATAGACGCAAATAATATTTAATTTGGCCGCTACAAGTTCTACACCGCAAATTTTAAATGTTTTATTTGTTGCATACGCTTTTAAAAAAGGAATTTCTTGGCATGATAAACCATGTTTTATTAATATACACGTACCGCCACTTTGTTTGTCTCGACAAAAACTGGATGCCATCCTGTAGTTTTGGACTTTTAAGAAGCTATCATAGCCTTGTTTGAGGAATGTTTTAGAAAGACATATTACATCAGGATCGTTCTGAGATTCACGTAACTCTTGTATAGTCATATCCAATACTCGTATCTCCTGCTTTGCCAAAAAACTAGCCATGTTTTGGTGGAGGATTTTAAATGTGTGTGGTGTGTCTTTAGTTGTTTGGTGAGGTTGTGATGAAACTTTAGGATCGAAAAAAGGGTGCGACCAATTTTTTTTTTTACAGCCGGGAAATAAAACGGTATCGTACCTCCTTTCTTATTAGTTGTAAGTTTATTAGAGCTTTGGCAAGTAGTTTTATTGAAATAGTACGGAATTGTGCCTTTTTCGGCTCAGAATGTGCCAGTATTTTTTTACTTGGCTTATTACCTTTTTTTTTTTTTTTTGTGGATGGGAAATTATCAAATAACTTCTCCCGCTCTGGGTGGAGCGGAAGGGCGTGTCAGACTTTTACTGACTAAAACCCACCCGTGTTCCTTCAGTTGCCTATGCCAGGGCCACGGTATCTTTTTCAAACAACCCGCGACCCCAGCGGCATCGGCCCTATTGGACCCCATCTCTTGCTGACATCTCTTTGAGGCGCGCGTGGAACACAACGCGCCGTCGACCCGGGCCTGGTCCTCACCGGACGGCGAGCTACCCACTACTCACCGTCCGCAAGCCCGCGCCTACGGTGGCCGGGAATCGGCTATCGATTCCCGCCGCTCAGGGCGTCTCCTGCGGCGACTGAGGGCGTGAGGTTGCCTCTCCCTCACGCGTTCCGCCTCCTCCTTTGCGAGCATTACCGCTTCGCAGAAGGAGGTGACGGCCTCCCATGCACTCTCGCTCCGCACCATGGCCTGGACCAAGCTCGGACGCGAGAGATCGCCGCCGCCGATCGCCTCCGTGAGAACACGGCGGTGCTCTGCCCAAGCCGGGCAGACCTCCACTGTATGCTCCACCGTGTCCTCTGGGCGATCCACACAATGGTGACACCCGGGCGTTTCCTCCCGCCTTATGCGAAACAGGAACCTCCCGAAACAACCGTGTCCGGTGAGGACCTGCGTCAGGCGGAAGGTGAGGACGCCGTGGCGCCTCTCTAACCACTCCTCAAAGAGGGGACTTATCGCCGCAATTGTGGCGTGCCCTTGGCTTATTACCTACCATGTGTTTTTTGAGTTCACTAGGTTTATAGGTATTTATCATGATAGTCTTTGCAATCTATAATAAAATTAATTGAATTACAAATGTCAAATGATTTATAGTATTTGTAGTTTACAAAATTACAGTTTTTATACTTATTACACGTGTTTTTAATACTTCTATTTAGACTATTAACGTCTATAAAATGATTGTCCGAAACTTGTAATATAATAATTGTGTTATTGATGAATCTGTTCAATATAGTATGTAGGTGTATTAACGTTGATTTTATATTGTGGTCATTTTCTCCTAAGCATATGACGAGTTTGTCGTTCGGGCAAAGCTTCATTTGCAGGCAGTTCTTCGATATTTCGTTACTTTGAGCATTTGGTTTAATTTCAGATGAGACTCCATATTTTTCGTACTGACTTGTTTGCCGCGATTGTAGAATAGCAGCAGCCAAACTGTCACTGTCACTGAAGTTACAACTAGTTCAGAGTGTATTATTGTACTTTTAGGCCACTTCTATTGAGGCAATATATAAATTATGAATTAAATCACGCAGGTCGATGTTCGACATCCGAGCACTTCCTAACGTTTTCCGTTTCCGTTTCAGATTGTAGGTATGTGACCGTGGTAACCTGCTAGGAACATTAATACAATCATATTTTGGACAGTAGGTCAGTATTTAGTTTAGATTTCACTAATTTGCGAAGGAAACAAAGATCTCACTTTTCTACGATTGGTGAGGCTTTGGAGACTAAAGTAGTGAACACGGTCTTTATAAGATTTTAATTGTTTCGCGGTATTGTTTTTTAAGGATAGATGATACAAGAACCTCCTTTGGACTCGCTCAATACGTAGCTTATGAACGTTATAACGGGGTGACCATAACTGGGAACAGTATTCCAGATTACTGCGAATCAACGTCTCATATAGAATTATTTTGGTCTTAGAGTTGTTGAACGGCTTTGAAGTCCTGAGGACAAAACCCAACATTTTGTTTGCGTTTGATATTATCTTATCTATATGGTCATTGTAAGTCAATTTGCTATCCATCAAGATTCACACGTGTTATTACAATTCTCATCTCATTTCTGTATTTTTGTCTACGATTAAAAGTCTATTCAATTCAATTCAAATATTTTATTTCAGACTAAAAATCCATATAATGTTAGTAGTAAATAGTATACTTAGCCTAATGTTAGTATTAAATTAAATTATTAATAATAAACAACTAATGAACCATTGAACTGTGCGTTCAATGGTTCACCAGTCCATTATGGTAGGTGTGTCTGAACACCTATCCACCTTCGTAACAGGTGAGAGTCCCACCGGTCTGAAAACACATTCAGGATGCCATTGGAGGAGGAGCGCAAGCGCGCCATCATGGAAGCGCATCGCTTCCGCATGATCGCGGCAAAGCCGTCGACGCCCGCTTCCGCGAACATCCCTGACGCGCTACATCGCCACGGCAACCCCAACAGCACCCTGAATGCGTTATTGTACTGTACGCGCAGGTCGCTGTATGTCCGCTGGGTATACTTGGTCCACAGGCTGCACGTGTAAAACGACTGGCAGAAGGCCTTAAAAAGCGTTATTTTAACACATTCCTTGCTCACCACTCGGATCCGAGTGGGGCGGGGCTGTAGTAGCGGCGCCTTCCACTCGGATCCGAGCGAGCGTCCCGTTCATTTTGTAGTAGTCAGTAAACCGCCGATATTTGAGGCGAGTCAACTTTGCTTTGCGCGACCATTCTAGCAATATAGTCAACTTACGAAAACGAGTATTGGTTTCATTCTTACAGTGTGGTAGTGAGTACACACGATCGTACGGAAGGTATTTTCGCGCCAAAATGGACAGTAAGGCTGGGTCATCCAAAAGTAAAATTAAACCGATTATTTTAACATCTCGTGCTAAAAAAAAGCGTCGACAAAGTGATGATTATAATTCGGAAGGTTCTGGAGAATATAGTGATGAAGAAGTGTATTCGCAAGGAGTTCATGAAGAGGACTTTTCTTCAAGTTCAGAAGGATCTGGTAGCGACAGTGATTTAAGTATTTTTAATTCAAGATTGAAAACGAAGACGACCAGCCAAAGTTACCACATTCAGACATTGGTTCCTCAGCATCAAAGCCAGTGCCTCGCCAACTAGAATTACATTAGCACATTCTTAAGTTTTTTGAAATTGCATTTTTTATATTTTATTTTTTTGATGTCAAGAGATCACTCATTTTTGCTAGTGACATTTTTTTTTAGATTCGGATTTTGTTTCAGTTCTTTGTACTTTTCTTTGAGTATCTCACTGTCATTTAGAGTGACACAATTTTTAATTAAACTTATAATTATGATGTTTTTTGATATTGACTGTATGCTTTGATTTGATTTTTGATACTTTTGGTTGTATCGCTACTTTGCTCAGATTTGTTAATGTCTTCCTAAATAAATAATTCTCCAAATGCATATATATTATTTACTATTATTTTATAGATAACAAGACAAGTCTTACATGATGATGGTACGTCTGAACTGTATGTTATGTATGTATGTATATGTGTGTATGCCCTGTGTGTGTGTCCTATGCGTGTGTGTATGTGTGTGTGTGTGTCGGTCATATGTTACAAGATTTTGCTCAAGAACCGAAGTAAAATAAGGTAAAAACTGGTTTTGATTAGTTTCCTTAGATGATTTTGATCAAGATTCTGGAATTTGATCAAAAACACGGGTTTGTCAAAATCTTGTGACATATTAGTACGCAAAAATGCAATCGTGGAACAAATATCTATAATATTAGTGAACTAAACCATTGCCATTTCTGGCGCTCGGATCCGAGTGTTCGGCACCCAGCGTGCTGTATGCCGACCACTCGGATCCGAAATATATGTTTTTTTATTGAAATAATAATAATAACAATTTATATTTATCCATATTTTTAAACATTCATATACAGTATGTTAACCAACAGAGGGCGTTCCCGTTAACCCGCAATAGTATAGCATCCATACATGCTAAAAAAAATATTACCATTCGAAAACAAAATGGTTTTTATTTTTTTTAATATTAAAATATTCACTAAAAATGTTAAATTGATACGTAAAAGAAACACTCTGTACACGCGTACTTGAAGGACGGAAACATCGCAATTTAATTTTTATTTTTAGTGAATATTTTTATATTTTTTTGAATATTTTAGTAAATATTTTAATATTAAAAAAAAATAAAAACCATTTTGTTTTCGAATGGTAATATTTTTTTTAGCATGTATGGATGCTATACTATTGCGGGTTAACGGGAACGCCCTCTGTTTGTTAACATACTGTATACTTAATCAAAATTCGCCTTAAAAAGTTTTGGTTCCCAGCTATTATTTTTTATTTATTTTGTAGGCAGTGAATGTGTTAACGGGATCAGTACAGCGTGCAAACCTGCGGGCCAGCATGTTGCAACGGACAGCCAGCGACCTGCGCTCCCTGTCTATGTCTACATTGTCTTTTAAGTCATCAGTGACCCAGTGACCCAAATACTTAAACTTCGAAACTCGACCTAATGGAGATCCCGAGAGTGAGAGTTCAGGCAGCTGTTTGTAGGTTACGGCACCAAAAAGTAAAGTCTCTAATTAAGATAATTTATGCAAACAAAAACCGTCAAGAAATGTCACTGTAAATATGACAGGACAGTGGTGCAAAACATTTTATCATTTTTAATAATTATACACATTATAAAATTAAAGTTAGATAATTAATTAATAGAAGTATGCGTACAAAATAATTTAGTCAAACGTTGTTTTGTTGTGTAGTGTATCGGCGACGCGGCTTATGATCATCATAATCAGCCCCTTTCAAGTCCAGTGCTAGACTTAGGCCTCCCAAAACCCGCACTCTAATCTCTTAACACTCTATAAATTGAAATCTGATTCATTTTGAAGCAAATTACTAATCCATTGCTTTATATGTTTGAAATTTTTTCTGTTCAACATCGTAAATAACGCAATGAATGTTGTTGAAATGACAAAATTAAACCGATTGTGTGTTAGGCAATTGCCCCGCGGTTTCCACTCGGAACCGTTTACAGCCGTTTTCATACAACATTTGGCTACATGTTACTTACAATATGAATATAAGAATGAGAGTTGTCATAATTGTGTTGTTGAAGATGTAAGTAGCTACAATACATTATTAAATTTATTAAACCACACATACATCAGTCATTTAAAGTAACATGAATCTGATTTCAAGCAGGTAGCTCCGATTAGGGTCACCTATTAAGAACTATTTTTTCATGATGCGTAATCATAAATAATAATAATAATAATAATAATCATTTTAATCTGAATAACTATCGGTTTCGGAATCGGATTTATTTACATTTATGACAAACTTATCAGTAACGTTATCAATTATGTGGTCGAGTTGGCACATTTCATCTTCTACTTTTACAGTATGAAAATGAAAATGTTTGGAACTCCTGCAGTGTTACCAGTATCATAAAATATTTTATACGAGAAAGTCTCCTTTTTAATTTATTTTTTAAACCTGAAATTTATAGAAATGATTACGGTATAATATTTTTTTAATTATTATTTCTAAAATCAGTACATAAGAAAATCAAACCTTGTTTTTTGTGAATTACTATTAAGAATATATTTTTTTTTAAATCTGATACCCTTTGTCTACATAAATTATCTGAATTAGAGACTTGGGTATAAGTATGTATAAACTATAATATAGTTCGAAAAGTACATGAATAGCAGGTACTTTGCGAATCTTCTCGCTCTGATTTTTCTTGAATGAAAATATATTAAGATATATATTATATATATATTTTAATGCAATATCCCCTATAAAATAATAATATTATGTGCCTCTTGCAGTGGCTATTATTATGCAAACTGTTATAACCCTTATTACAAGGCAATAAAGCCTAAGTCAGCTTTTACTTATAAACACTAAAAAAAGTAAAGAAAAGTACTGATGTTGCATTTTTACCCAGTGCACAGAAATAATATATGTACGAGTATAGTTCGGCTGGTTAGATTCTGGACACCGTCGCGTAATCTAGTGTGCCGAAATTAAGAGGGGCATTGTCAAAATATAAGTACCCAAGAATTTGTGTGTCTATGTTTTTGTACTGTGGTGAATTAAAGTGTTTTTAGTTAAAGTTAATTAAAGTAGAATTATTGTCTTTTTTTAAGATAAACGGGGTCGACTTAGTAACAGAACGAAACGTACGAAACGAACGAAAGGTACATGCCGAGGGTGCAGTTACTGGAGTCGCGCCGCAACGTCAATTTCAAGGCGTTCGTGGTGCGAGTACCGAACTGTTACCTGCCCGTTGTCATGGAAGAAGACTTCTGGCCGCAGGACGTGGTGTTCCGTCGCTTCCGCGGACAAGTGCCACAGGACAGCTCAAGGACAAGCGAGTGAAGTGAAGCTACTAACATAGTTTTAAGCTATATTTATTAACACACGTTTTGTTTTATACTTTATATATGTTAGTTTGTAAGGTATGTATCTATGGGCCATTGTAGCCTGATAATAAATGTTTTATTATTATTATTATTATAAACCAAAGATAGTAGCAACTACAGCAAAGCCTTTTACTAGTTTACAAAACTGTAAGAATACTTTTAAGTCTAACGTTCCAACATCGCCACATAAAAAACTTAATAGTTGTAACAAGAATGACTCACAAAATGACTGCACCTGTTACTACTGAGTTCTACATGTTTATATTATGTCAGATAAATCTGGTATCAGACGCTGCACTCGAGTGACATATTCAATAAAATTGTATAAATATTAACGTTCATGCTCGTTGTTCGATCTTTCGGAGCGCGAGTGAAATAGTTGGATTGGTTCAATAATAGTTCAAATTTGGGGATGTGCTGCTAAAACCTACATACATGACATTCAAGTAATACAAAACAAACTTATAAAACTCTGTACAATTACCACTACTTAACATCAACTAAACAAATATACAATGACACTAAGATATACAACATACATCAGCTATACATATTCAAGACATGCATTTTAATAAGAAAATTTATAACACAGGAAACACACTCTCAACTTACTTTCAAAAAAAGAAATCATAGATACCACACCCGAAATCGCAACAAGTTAGAACTCAGGCCACACAGAACCAATTACGGAAGGAAAAACATTTTATATGAAGGAACAGTGCTATATAATAAACTGCCAGATGATATGATTAATGTAAAAAGTACAAATATCTTTAAAAAAATACTAAAAACTTATGTATCTAAAATTTTATAACTAACCATGTGTACTTAATTTCTCTAGAACCCTATATATATATATATATATATATATATATATATATATATATATATATATATATATATATTGGGTTCTAGAGAAATTAAGTACACATGGTTAGTTATAAAATTTTAGATACATAAGTTTTTAGTATTTTTTTTTATATATATATATATATATATATATATTGGGTTCTAGAGAAATTAAGTACACATGGTTAGTTATAAAATTTTAGATACATAAGTTTTTAGTATTTTTTTAAAGATATTTGTACTTGTCTTGAATATATATATATATTGTTATCGCTTTCAGTCTATATATTGTCGACTCACGGAGTCGTGAGTGTGTATGTGTGTAAGTGCATGACCTATTTATAATCTCATATTTTAAGTGAACTATTTGTGTTCTTTATGAGAATAAATATCTTTAAACCGAATAGTTCAAAATTTGTCACTATTGATTCTATTGGTGTTCAGATGATTCACTCGAGTGAACATGTCAAGTCAAAGACATAAATGATCAGAAAGTTGATATCAGCTTTATTATCTATCAGCTGACCGGCCTGCCTTTTTCATCATCACAAGAACAATTCTCGCACCAGAGCTAATAATGGCATTGTAAATATATTGCAGGTCCTTCACTTGTTACACTAAATAATGAAAATCTAAAGACAACAACGCCTTTAACTGATTTAGACAACAATAACACTACCTTTATGTCTAACGGTTCATCTTCGTCAAATGAAAATAAGAAAACATTGACTAACAGCTCCACAAATAATACTGGTAAGTATATAATTCATATTTAGGTGTTAGCGATCCACAATTTAAAGCTTGTGAAAATCATGGACGTACAAATAACATGGAGTTTTATAATATTCCAATCACCTACCTAGCTTATCTTCAACTATGTTGGGGTCGGCTTGAAGTGTAACTGGATGCAGCTGAATACCAGTATTTTACATGGATACCCCTTGGTAAGACTGGTTTTATTTCTGGTATCCTTGTTGTTACTGAAAGAACGATGAAGAAGAAGATTAGAAGTTGGAGTGATAGTAGGGGTGACAACCGTGCTAATGGGGATTTACTCTAGCGTCTTGGGGACCTATTCCATTTTGAAGATTAGATGGTGCAAAGAAAAAAGGTTGTATGATGTATACCCTTCACCGTTGGAGGGAGCGGCTACAGGTTTTCAAAAAAAAAAAAAAACTGTCAAACGGATTTACTTCCTTAATATGACGGTTTGATATTTTTTTTTTACCAAACTTGCAGATTAAGGAAATTCCTCCACATAATTGTCAGATTATGGGTCCAAACGACCAGGACTTCAAGCTGAACCGTCTGTATATAATATTAATCCGACGCTCTCGAGTATTTCGATGTCACGATTTTTTCTTTTTCAACCCCTTCGTACGGCCACTCCCACCATACAAGCCGGAAGATTAATATTCCTCCGTTATAAGAAACACGTGAGGCATATACACCATCAATATCATCCATCATGAGTAAATCATAGAACCTTTTTTCTTTCTACCATCTAATCATCAAAACCCAATAGGTTCCGTAATATTTTTTTTAAGTTATAGTGAATCTTGTGTAGTTCAGAAGAACGTCGTGCGCGACGTACAGCTGCTCTGGTCAGCATCTTTTCACATTTTCAGTCTGGTTTTTGTTGTTTTATCGGAGGTGACCTGACAGATGTCACCTCCGATTCGGCAGTTTATAATGCAGTATTTATTGGAGTCTATTATTATCTCCTTGATTTATTTTTTAAAGTTATTACATTTTTAAATATTTTTATTAAAAATAAAAAAAAGCATTTAAAAATATAAAAAATACTGATCCGCCGGTAGCAGGAGCAGGTTCCAAGCTACCGGTGGTTAGGGCCCCATAGACAGGAACCTTCTCACAATACGCGCCGTATCAAGGAGGACTGCCTTTTGAATCAGGCTATTCACCCAGCCACCCAACGAGAGTCTCTTGAGATGTTGGTCGAGGTTCTTAGCGATAAGGCCAATGATCGTAACGACTATCGGCACAATGATTGCCGAGTCCACATTCCACATAGCGACAACCTCGTGGGCTAAGTCGAGATACTTCAATTGTTTACCTCTATTATTATGATTAGTGTTCGGCTCTCAGTCTACGTACGCCTGACTGTCTATACAGAGCGATTGCTAAGCGCGGTCGGACTGAGCAACCGATGACTGGCGAATACCGATGTCCTATCCAATCACAGCACAGTGTGAGTTACGCCATAGCATAGTGTTAGCTTGTTTCAAATTTATGTCTTAATTTAAAATAAATAGTGCGCATTTGCTAGACACATTTGCCTTATTAATTGAAAATAAATTGTGAATTCTACTAAAACTTATAGATTATTACGGAAGTTTGGATTTAATTTTAAAATGTATTATTTAAATACCGAATTATAATATTCACTGTAGCAACACTGTCAAAGTACAAATGATTATTGTAACAAGCTTTTAAATGTATTTTCGTTATTGTAATTGAATGTGTTAGTTTTTACTTTAGAAACACTTAGAAATGGCGGATATGATATCATCGTTCTTTCTGGGTGGGGCAAAAGATATTAAAAATTGTAAAACGGAGTGCAGGCAGTGATCATCGAACTACGAAGTAAGACGGTTGATATTGTAGTCCAAATTGTGTGCAATAAAGTTATTTTATACAAAGTACAGTGTTTAATCAATTTTAAAATAGATGTGTTTAACAATTCAGAAGCAGGGATAACACCAGGGAATTCTGGTGTAGGTATTGCTACCACCCTGGTGTGATCATACGTCCACAATAAGACTATTGGACTTTACAATTGAGTGAAGATGTCCAGTGACCGGTCAGAGAAGTCGATCGGAAGTCATCACAGCATTGTGCTAGGAAGGCCCTCAAGACGCCGCCGATCTCGGACACGTACTGGAGAATTGAGGCAAAAGTATCGGTCATCAGCAGCACCCCGCGTTGATAGTCGTAGCTTCGAGCGGCGCAGATCCAGAAGATCGCCTCTAAGTGTTGAGATGCAGGCGAGAAGTCGAAGCAGGTCAGTCGTAAGATCTCCATGGCAACGTCGCACATTACGTACGCCATCCACGGACACGCAGATACATGAACCGACAAATAATTTTATAGATCGTAGTCGTAGTAGGCAGAGGCGTCACAGATTGCAAACTTTTTGTAGAAAAAGCGTTAATAGATCACGAAGTCCAGTCCGCTCTGATATTAATGAGATAATTGAATCTGTTACGCCGCAGCCTCCATCTATTGATGTTAATAATGAATTACTAAGATGTATCAAAGAGTCCTTACAATCCATCTTAGCCGTAAATCCACAGAGTAATGAAAGGTTTGCTAATAATAATGTAGTTCCAGAGTTCGATCCTAAATCGAAAAAATCAAACAATTGTTACTTGGTTAAATAAAGTCAACGAATGCTCTGAGATCTATGGCTGGGATAGTCAACAGACCGCTCACTATGCTCTTCCAAAGTTAGTTGGTACTGCAAAAAAGTGGTACGAAGGACAGTCAACAGTATTGCTTTCATGGGACGAATGGGTCGAAAAACTTAAATCTGCTTTTCCGTCACATGAAAACTATGGTCATTTGCTTACGGAAATGTTAACTATAAGGGCAAAGTTTGGAGATGATTTAGAAGGGTACTATTATGAAAAGTTAATAGCCTTGAATCGGTGTGGTATAAAGGGTAGGAATGCTGTCGACTGCATTGTTTACGGAATAGATGATAGAACGGTTCGGTACGGAGCAGAAGCAGTAGGTTTTGAGGACGCTGATAAACTACTGGGCTATCTGAGGGGTGTTAAACATGAGCGATTTGATAGGTCCAATAAGAAACCGGTACGTTCTGTAAACGAATTGCCTAAACCTGTGAAAAATAATACTGGTAGGGTCTTCAGATGTTATAACTGCCATGAGATGGGCCATTACATTTCGGAATGTAAAATACCTATTGTTAAGCGCCAAAAGTGTAAACGCATTGGTCATGACGATCCTGAATGTAATAGGAAAGTTCGGGTAGATAGAGCCGAAGTTAAAACGTTATGACTAGATACGACACGACACGACAAGACACACGATATTATGACTACTGACTTAGAAGTGGACAAAAAATTCATTAAGGATGTTAACGTTAATAATGTACAGTTGACAGGGTACGTAGATTTTGGCAGTCAGTGTACTTTGATAAAAGAATCCGTCATTAAAGTAATTGTGCCACCTGAAAAATGGCAAGTGGATGGTTTACCATCTCTAAAGGGTTTTGGTAACACATACGTGAGTGCTTTAGGTAAAACTAAGATTTCAATAATGATTGACAATGCTAAAATATATGTTGAGGCAATTGTTGTTCCTGATAGTTTTTTGAATTATGATCTCGTTATTGGACAGACTGCTACGGAGCAACCTCACATATGGGTGTTTAAATCTGATAAAGATTTGATGATTACTTATAAACGAATGAAAAACGATACACGATTGATTCTAAAAGCGGTCAAAGCTGTCAGGGCTGAAGGTTGTATTTCCGTAAAGGTGTTCACAAATACAAATTTTAGTGGAGTTGTTTTTGTTGAAAATGGTTATCGTTTAAACCACCGTGTAGAAATTGGTACTTATAATATCAAACACGGTAGTGGTCATTTAACTATTCTAAACTATGACAATAGATTAATTCAATTTAAAGAGGGTCAAGTCTTGGCTCGTGCTATTTAAATTAATAATAACATTAGAGACATTAATAGGATTCAAAGCGTTCAAAACCACGGCGGTAAACCTCCATTTACATTAGATGACCTCAATATTGATGAAAAATTGGACAACAGTCAGAAGCTTCAGTTATTCAATACTTTAAACGAGTACCGCGATTGTTTTGCCAAAGAGTTGTCTGAACTAGGTCATACAACGATTGCGGAAATGGATATTCAATTAGTTGATACGGAGCCAGTCGTTTATCGGCCATATAAGTTGAGTCATTCAGAACGGGAAGAAGTTAGAATTATGGTTGAAGAACTCTCAAAAAATAACATCATAAGAGAGTCCCAATCTCCATACGCGAGTCCTGTTTTGTTAGTGAAAAAGAAAACTGGTGATAAGCGGCTCTGTGTGGACTATCGCGCCCTGAATAGGAAAACGATTAAGCAACATTATCCGTTGCCTCGTATTGAGGACCAGATTGATCGTTTGGCAGGGAATAAGTATTTTTGTGCTTTAGACTTGGCCTCTGGCTATTACCAGATTCACTGATTGAAGAGAGCAGGAGTAAAAGCTCGTTTGTAACACCCGACGGGCAATTTGAGTTTAATAGAATGCCGTTCGGGCTGGCTAACGCACCGGCTGTTTTCCAGCGAACAATCAATTTGGTCTTAGGCAATTTACGCTATAATGTTGCTTTAGCTTACATGGATGATGTCTTAGTACCTAGTAGTTCATTTGAAGAAGGTATCAAAAGATTAGAAATCGTACTTCAAAGATTTAGGGAGGCAGGATTAACGTTAAAACCACAAAAATGTTACTTCTTTCAAAATCATGTGGACTACCTAGGTTTCGAAATTTCTAACGAAGGTGTAAGACCGGGTATTAAGAAAATTGATTGTGTCAAAAACTTTCCTAAGCCTAAAGATGTACACAATGTCCGACAGTTTATCGGCCTAGCTAGTTTTTTTCCGACGCTTTATCAGAGGTTTTGGTGAAATAGCTCGCCCTGTTACAAAATTACTAAAGAAAAACTCTGTTTGGATTTGGTCACAAGCTCAAGAAGAGGCGTTTGATAAACTGAAAAGTGCACTTATTTCAAGACCCGTACTAGCGTTGTATAACCCCAAACTTGAGACACAAATACATACAGATGCTAGCAAACACGGCGTAGGGAGCGTTTTACTACAAAAACAAACCGATGGAGTTTTCAAACCGGTAGCTTATTATAGTAGACAGACTTCCCCTGAAGAGTCCCATTTTTCGTCGTATGAGTTGGAGTCCCTTGCCGTCATTGCAGCGTTAGTCAAGTTCAGAACGTACGTGCTTGGGTTAAACTTCACTATTGTAACAGACTGTAACTCGCTTTGGGCAACGTTTTTAAAACGAGACATGGTACCAAGAGTTGCGCGGTGGTCGAGTTTGATTCAGGAGTATGACTGCAATGTAGTATATAAATCTGGCAAAGGCATGATTCACGTTGACGCACTGAGTAGGAATCCAACCACGGAAAAGGCAGGGATAATTCAGGCTATTGACACGTTTGACATTATGACGATAACCGATGATTGGTTAACGACAGTACAGTTAGAGGATTCTAAAATACAACGCATTAAGAAAATCCTTTCTGATAAGGAATTTGATGATTTAGTAGAGATACGTAAGAATTTCGTCCTTAAGCGCGAGAGAGTGTATAAAGTAACTGAGGACGGATTAAAATGGGTGGTGCCAAAGGGCTGCAGGTGGCAGATACTCCAGAAAAACCACGATGAAATAGGCCACTTTGCGTTTGACAAGACATTCGATAAAATAAAACAACATTATTGGTTCCCTCGTATGCGTAAGTTTATCAAAAAGTATGTGAATGCCTGTTTAGAGTGTGCTCATAATAAATTGCCGGCGGGAAAAAAGCAGGGTTTCTTACATCCTATACCTAAGGAAATTGCGCCCTTTCACACCATTCATGTTGACCATGTTGGTCCATTTGTAAAGTCAAAAAGGAAAAATTGTTACATTTTGGTGATTGTAGTCTGTCACAAAATTTATTGTTTTAAAGGCGGTTAAAAATACAAAGTCCACTTCCACTATTACGGTTCTTAGGGACTACTTTGGAACGTTTGGTTTACCAAAACGACTAATTAGCGATAGAGGCACGTCATTTACAAGTTCAAAGTTTAAAAGTTTTCTTACTGAAGTAGGAGTTCATCACATAAAGAATGCAGTTGCTTCACCTAGAAGAGCGAATGGCCAGGTGGAGCGATATAACAGAACAATTTTAGGCTCTTTAGCTTCGCAAAATCATGGTAAAGACGAAAGACTTTGGGATGACCGACTATTACAGGTACAATGGGGATTAAACAATACTATAAACAAAGGCACGGGTAAAACCCCCTCTGAGGTTTTGTTTGGGTTAAGGCTCACTGGAATTAATGAAGGTAGCCTAGTTTCGGAATTAGATAATGATATAGTTGAAAACACACTTGACGAAAATGAAATTAGCACCAGCTATGAAAGATTATGTAAGATTAGGGATGAAGTAGATGATCATACGAAAAAGTCACAAGAAAAACAGAAGAATAGATATGATAAAAAAAGAAAAAAACCATTAGAGTATAAAGTTGGGGACTTGGTTAGAGTGGAAAGAGCAACACATACTGTAGGTAAAAGTAGAAAGTTATTATCGAAATGTTTAGGGCCATATAAAGTAACTAAAATTTTAGATCACGATAGGTATGAGGTAGAAGATACTCCAATTACAAAGAAAAAAGGGGCATCAAAGTATAAGGGTATATTTTCTATTGATAAAATATATCCTTGGCTTTGTTTTAATAATAATGGTAGTGAATCGAATTACGTTAGCTGCAACCGGAGGACTTAAAAAAACCAAAAATGATTTTACTTAATTTAATTTAAATAAAAGAATTACATTAATTATGCACTAAATTAGCCTAAATGCCTATTCGAAGTGTGAATATGGAATGCTATTTTTCAGAATTACAATAATTGGGTAAACTAGGTCCGTGCGTCACAAAGTGTCTATCTCAGCTCGCAGTTTCCGTTGTTCGCTATATTTGCAGCGTATGTTTCTTTAATAAAAGTATTGAGTGCTGAATTGACGATTCCCCTTATGCAGCTGCGCGTAACACCTCCACCCGCAGATCAGGAACTATTTTAGAACTTTGAGAGAAAATGTTGCTGGGACTTGTCCTCTCGGAGCGCGATCCTCTTCTTTCTTATCAGGTTCCTCGTAAGTATGTCCCTTGGGCGTTTCGGAGCGTTGGCAAAACCATTTGTTGCGATAGCCCAGTATGGCTATGATAAGTGCTCCTGCGGTTAATAATGCAATGTAGAAGATTATCGTGGTATGGTATATGACATCTAATTGCAGCTGGTCAAGTTGTATCGGCTGGCTCTTCATGACTTGGTTCTGTATGCTGTGTAGTCCTCCTAGGTCGATTGAACTAAGATGAACTTGGGTCGATGCAGCATCCGGTGTCTCCGCGTCGTAGGGAATGTTCATTAGTTTCAAAGGTTGTCCTTGTATTACGTCGTTGTCGTTGATTATAGTTAGCTCCTTTGTACGCAGATAACAGTTGATAGAAATAGTAGCAAGGTAGCTTCCTTCTAGCAAGTTGAAGTCTTCTCTCCCACAGACTAATTGGACTTTAGTTGGAGTTGGAAACGAAAGGATGTAGTGCTGGTCGTCTAGTTTTTCCATTGCTTCTTTTTCTATTGATACTGTAGTGTATTGGCAGGAACTCTTGAGGGCTTGGTTCATGATAAGTTCTTGTATGCAGTCAGTTTTTGTTCGTATTTGATGGGTTATTTCCTTTTCACAGAGGTACCAGTTACTAAACTTCGAGCATTCTGCTTCTATGTACACGAAAGAGTCCTTGTTAGTTGCTATAAAGGGATAGGTAGGGATACGGGCTTGACGGTTTTTGTTGGGTACTATAGATAGCTTATATAAATCGCAAGCAGTTTTAGAGATTATAGGAAATCTGAAAACTATAACTATCTGTTTTTCATTGAAATATGATCCGGGCTGGATGATATCGTAATATTCTCTGAGCTCTAAACTTAGTATCTCATCTTTACTGTATATTTTTTCTAATTTATTTATCATAGACTTAAGTGTATCTACATCTATCATAGAATGAACAGTGCTTGATGCATGTATAAACGCTAGCATATTTTCTATTCTAATTAATTATAGTCTTAAATCTTCTACATTTTCACTTATAATAGACATTAGTTGACCATACCTTGCATAGGTTATTAAACTATCTGTTGTATGAGTGCTATTTAACAGTATTTCTAAGGTGCTATTGATTTTACTTTGATTTTCGACTAATTGTATCAGAACGCTATTATGCTTAGCCATCCATTCTTTGCTGAGGCTGATATGATGGTCAAATTCATTAACTAACCTATTGTTATTAATCTGTAAAACTTTGAGTGCATTTTCGTATTTTAAGGCATCTGTGTAATCTAGATTTCCGGTTAAACTCTTAATTACCGATCCAAGACTGTCTAGTAGACCTCTCTTTACACGACCAGGCTCTAAAGATTTTAGCTGATTAGATACTTTGTCAATTTTGTTAGTAAGATAACTAATTTGTAATACGAATAGTGTATAAGTGTCACTACTAAGCCGACTTTTGTATTCTGATATCTGATACTGTAGTGCTGTAATTTGATTTTCAATGTCCCTTAGATTCACGTACTGAAGAAATGTATGATGATGAGTGGTCATTCTCGTCGATCCAAGTTTATACGGTAATAAGCCAGGTCCATTTGCCACACTTTCAAGTTTTATCTCCGATGACAGGGTCTCGCGAAGAACCAGCAATAGCAGAATCCTGCAACAAGTTAGGTTCCTTAGGGCCTCTTTTTAACCTATTTTTGGCTACGGGCCCACGTTTCTTGGACGTATAAACGTGTATGGGTAAATCGGCCAAAATGGTGTCGTGGGTATACCGCGGTGCAGTTTTCTGACGGCTTGCAGAAGGGTTTTTATTGAATACCTGTTGTTGAGGAACGTAATCTATTTCAGATTCACGGTTCTTGTTTCTATTTTCTATCAACGCAATGCGATTCGCTAAAGAATTTTCGTTAATAATATTGTAGACTTCCTTCATTTGCGCCCTATGGTTATGAACGTACTGTTGTAATGATTGTTGGGTAAAATCTATGTCCAAAATATCGCGTGGGTCAAAGTGTCCGGTTAATAAATCGAATGGTCTACATCTAGTAAAGCTATGTATTGAAGAATTATAACCAATTATGGCATAAGGCATGTGATTTACAATAGGCTCATCTTTGTGTTGTAACTTTAGTATTCTTATATGCTCAAGGAGAGTTGAATGGAAACGCTCAATATTACCGTTATCGTTAAGCGAATGCGGTAAAACTCTATGATGATTTATCTTGTGAAGGCGTGTGAATTCTAGGAACATTTGATTAGTGAACTCCGTTCCGTTGTCAGTCACTAATGTTAAGGGAACTCCATGATGGGTACAATATTGTAGTAATGATTGTAGTATACTGATGCCCGTGCCATCTCGAAGATGGTATGCTTGTCCATATTTGGCAAAAACATCGATAAATGTAACATACTTTTCATTATGAACAGTGAATAAATCCATGTGGACTATTTCGAATGGTTTTGTTGCCGGGGGTACAATATTAAACTGGGGTCTAATAGGTCTCCGGTCATATTTAGCTTGCCCACATAAAATGCATTCGTTGATAAATTTGGTTATTTGGTCTTTCATTTTGGGCCAGTAATACTTTCTTGAGAGAGCTAAATAACATTCGGTAATTCCTCGGTGATTAGTTTTGCCGTCATGGTAGTTTTGAATTATCTCTTGTTGACGTAGATAATCTTTAACGTTTTCTAATTCGATCTTAGCTAGTACTAAGTTCATAGATGAACTCTTAAACTTGTCCTGTATGACTGTTATGATGGAATACATGGCAAGAGGTGGATTTATTAGGATACCGGTTTTTACTTTCGGGTTCACGTACTCTTTGAGGGCATTGACTACGTCTTGTTCTAATTTGGATGATGATATCTGGACTGCTATGCGTGTGTGTGTCTCGAATGGCTTAGTAACTACTGGTTTGCGTTTGACATCTTCTACTACCGTAAAGTGTAATTGTCTATGGAATTTGTTAAGGGGTTCTTCCGTGATTGGGACTTCCAGTATAGGATGTTCGTGACTGGTATGTATGGTTGCCGTGGATGAGTTCGCAGAAGGTGGGTTTTCTGATGGATTAGGAATCAAAGAACATAATTCGTCTATTAAGATGTTGGTATCTTCATTGTGAATCTTCACTCGAGATAAGGCATCAGCGTTCGTATTAGATTTACCTTTCTTATAGATGACGGTGAAATCGTATTCACTGAGCTTCAACCTCCATCTAGTCAATCGCGAATTGGGTTCCTTAAGATTCATCATCCATTGTAATGGCTAATGATCTGTTAGTACTTTAAATTTACGACCAAACAAGTACGGTCTAAAATACTTGGTGGCCCAAACTATGGCAAGAAGTTCTTTTTCTATGGTGCTGTAGTTAAGCTCGCTTTCATTCAGAGTTCGGGATGCAAAACACACAGGTTTGTCAGAACCTACAGGTCCTTGAGATAGAACGGCACCAATAGCAACGTTCGAAGCGTCTGTCGTCAGTATGAATTCTTTATCGAAGTCGGGGTACTGTAGTATGGGGTCATTTGTTAAGAGAATTTTGCACTTTTCAAAACTGTTTATATACTCGGAGTCTAATACAATTTTCCTACCTTTTTTTAAGCACGCTGTGAGAGGTTTCGTAATTTTTGCAAAGTCCGGAATAAATTTACGATAATAGCCTACAAGGCCTAGAAATTGCTTAATTTATTTTGGGGTCTTTGGAATGGGGTATTTTTCTATTGCATGAATTTTATCCGGATTAGGTTTTATTCCTTCACTACTTATTATGTGTCCGAGATAACCGGTTTCATGTTTTAGGAATTCAAATTTATCCATTTGGATCTTAAAGTTCGATTCTCGAAGTCTACTGAAAACTTTCTCAAGATTGGTCATATGCTCTTGCAGTGACGTAGAGAAGACGATGATGTCATCAAGATAGACGAGGCATACGTCATTCTGGAGACCTCTGAGGACATTGTCCATAACCCTCTGAAATGTGGATGGTGAATTCTTTAGTCCCATGGGCATTCGAAGAAACTCAAAATGTCCATGTTCGACATTAAAAGCTGTTTTCTGAATATCCTGAGGGTCCATTTCAACCTGGTAGAAGCCGCTGGCCAGATCTAGAGTGGTGAAGTACTGGCACCTGCCTAGTTTATCAAGAACATCGCTGATGTTCGGGATAGGGTATTTGTCGTTGATAGTTTTTTCATTAAGCTTCCTAAAGTCAACTACTAAACGCCATTTTTGTTTGCCCGAGGCGTCCATTTTCTTGGGGACCACCCAAATTGGTGAGCTCCATGCTGAATCTGAAGGCTTTATTATCCCCTGATCTAACATTTTTGAAATCTGATCCCTAACCTCCTGACGATGAATGTATGGATATCTGTAGCTTTTTGTGTAAACCCAAACCGGGACCTCATCTGTCGTCTTAATACGATGTTTTATTTGGTTGGTAAAGGTTAACGCTTCGCCTTCGATGTAAAACACGTCAGCATATTTCGAGCAAAGAGCTATGAGATTAACTTTCTCCTCCTCATTTAAATGATTTGTTCGTAATCGCGTTGTCACTTCTTGAACTCGCGTAGTACAATGTTCGGTACGCGTGCACTCGATATTAAATAAACTTGCATGCACTGGTCGGTCAAGTGATATTATAATATCATTCGGGCTCGCATTTTCTATCTCTAAGTAGCCACGATTATTGTCCACAATAATAGTAAGGCACTCACGTACGATACAATTGCATATAGTCTGTTCGCTAACTAATGCTGCACCGTCTGGAGCGTCGATCGGTATTCTAAGTAGTTTTGAAGATTGAGCGGGTATTATGTCTTCATACAAGTTCACATTGCAGGAATTATACATACGAATAGGATTTGATGATGTGCGCGTTATTAACCTCTGATCTTTTAAGTCTATTTTGGATTCCCATTTAGTTAGTAAATCTAAACCAATTAAACCGTCGAAATATTCATGAAAACGATATACAAATAACTTAATAAACTCTGGATCGTTAAATTCCGCAAAGCAAGGTAAGCTTATAGAATAATCATTCCTCTACTAACCGCGTGTACGTTGGTAACTTCAAACGGATCAAAATTTAAGGGAAAATTTGGAAAATATTTCTCTACCGCTTCTGGACTTATAAAAGACTGATTCGCGCCGGTGTCAATTAGTAACTTTAAAGGTGGTTCCGAAATTAGTATGTACGGCAACTGGCGTTGAGTTTGTAGATTGAGTTCTATTTTGGCTTTTTTGACTTCTGTGTCTCCTGAAAATCCTGATTAGACTGACTTGGACCCGCCTGAGGTTCAGCTGAACCTGTAGTATTTCTTTGAACATTTACATTGTTTAAAGTCGGATCTTGGTTGCACTCTAATGTAGCGAACGGGCTATAATCGTAATAAATGTTATCGTAATTAAAGTAGTCCGGTTCGTAATAGTACTCCGTCGGGTAATATGAGTCTTCGTATGACGCGCACTCATTCATGTTCATTTCACGACTTTTAAAATAATTAGTTGGTGGCGGATTACCTAAATTCTGCCAGTTATGGCCAGATAACATGGGTCTAGGTGTAAAATGCTGTACACCGCTCATAGGTTTAGGCCTTGATTTTGATTTTGCATCGGAATGTTTCTAGGTGGCAGACGGAACATATTACTTTGAGCGTTATAACCTTGAGGTACCGCACGGAATATCTGCTGTGTACGGTTAGGTATGCGATATTGGGGCTGGTGATTAATAAAATTGGGGTGGAACTTAAATGGTTGAGGTGATGGTAGCTGGTTGGGTCGAATTCCTATGGGATTGGGCCAGTTGGGAATTGGTATTGCGAAATTATTACCACGTGGAGGGACTGGATTGGTCTTTGCGTGAGGCGCTACAGGATTAGAACTTTTTTGGGTAGTGGATTTTGAAAACTCACAACGTTCCTGTAAATACATAACATTAAGTTCTTCCTGTACGTATTCAAGGGCCTTTTCAATAGTATCAGGACGCATGCATCTTATACGGGACCCTAAAGGTTCTTTTAACCCTTTTACAAAAGCCTGCGTTGTAACTTTTTTATACAGTGTACGTTTCGCTTCCACTGTAGTAGGAATTGACTCGTGTAGTGTTACAAACGTCATCATCGTACTGAACAGAGTTTGACATTCCTCATAAAATTCCTGAGGTGTTTTATTTCCTTGCGTAGCTAAAGAAAGGTCTCTATACAAAGCTGTTTCGTCACGTTGATCCGAAAAGTTATTTATTAAGGCTGTCCTAATCCCTTCCCAGCTATCAGGTATGCCGTTGGAATTGATGGTACAAGCGGCAGAGCCTTTTATTTTATTTAAGATGCCATTTAATAAGCATAAGTTGTTTAACTCGCTACCCGGGACATTCCTAACATACTGGGTTACTATTTGATCGCATATTCTAACAAACCTAGTCAAAACATTTGGATTTCCATCGAACTCCGGGACCATACGAAGGATCTTGAAAATTGTGTCCGGGTCGTGCTCCATATTTACGCTATTTATGCTACTATCTTCACTACTACTACCTAAATCTCTAATACTATCTAAATCTCTACTATTATCTATAGTACTCCAGCGAGCCGTACGAGATGCGGGCTCCTGGGAATTGGACTTTTCCGGGTGAAAAATCTTGGAAGTTGGATGGTAAATACTAGGACTAAAAAGGAAGCAACACAAGAACAATTCAAGTGTACTTACAAATTGTTCATCTCTGGTTCTCTCGTGAATCGAAGTCTGGATCCCCCTTCCGGAACTGCAGCTGGACCGTAGATTCGGATATTCGGCACCGGAGCTCGATAGCCACCCAGGCGATTCGCGTACGCGGATATCGATGTTAGAGATCCCTAAGCTCGCGAACCGGCCCGCGAATATCCTACCGACTGCGCCAATTATGTTAGCTGCAACCGGAGGACTTAAAAAAAAAAACCAATAATGATTTTACTTAATTTAATTTAAATAAAAGAATTACATTAATTATGCACTAAATTAGCCTAAATGCCTATTCGAAGTGTGAATATGGAATGCTGTTTTTCAGAATTACAATAATTGGGTAAACTAGGTCCGTGCGTCACAAAGTGTCTATCTCAGCTCGCAGTTTCCGTTGTTCGCTATATTTGCAGCGTATGTTTCTTTAATAAAAGTATTGAGTGCTGAATTGACGATTCCCCTTATGCAGCTGCGCGTAACAATCGTCTACTAGCGAGAGCACAGATGATTAATAATAATAATAATATTTGCAATATTCAACATTTTTATTCATTTATTAATTTACGTTAGAAAGTATTTAAGTTGGTTATAAATAATTATGTATGTTGGTATTTAGAGGAACCTATTTAACTGTGAATAGTTATTATGAGTAATAATTAGTATAATAATGAATTTCCTTTTTGTGAAGGATAAGAAATACTTTATAAGTTAAAATGTAATGACACAAAGTATGGCAAATGATTTGATTTTGTATGAAGGATACTTTTAAGTAAAATGTAATGAAACAATATGAGAAATGATTTGATTTTGTATGAAGGATACTTTTAAGTAAAATGTAATGAAACAATATGAGAAATGATTTGATTTTGTATGAAGGAAGTTAAGTAAAAAGAAGAAATTAAGTAAAAATGTAATGAAACAATGTATGGAAAATGATTTTGTATGAAGGATACTTTTAAGTAAAATGTAATGAAACAATATATGAGAAATGATTTGAGTTTATATGAAGGATGGAAAATACTTTTTAAGTAAAATGTATAATTTAACAAGGGAAATAATTTGAATTTATTACATGTCCGAGTATTTTTATTCAGAACAATGATTGTGTTTATATATTTTTCCTAGGTGTGAGTATAGAATTCTTGAAGTGCTATGTGCACGTAGTCATGTTAATCTTGCTATGTGCGAGAGTGTATCTTGCTATGTGCGAGAGTGTATCTTGCTATGTGCGAGAGTGTATCTTGCTATGTGCGAGAGTGTATCTTGCTATGTGCGAGAGTATATCTTGCTATGTGCGAGAGTGTCTTGCTATGTGCTAGAGTATATCTTGCTATGTGCGAGAGTGTCTTGCTATGTGCGAGAGTGTGTCTTGCTATGTGCGAGAGTGTGTCTTGCTATGTGCGAGAGTGTGTCTTGCTATGTGCGAGAGTGTGTCTTGCTATGTGCGAGAGTGTGTCTTGCTATGTGCGAGAGTGTGTCTTGCTATGTGCGAGAGTGTGTCTTGCTATGTGCGAGAGTGTGTCTTGCTATGTGCGAGTGTGTCTTGCTATGTGCGAGAGTGTGTCTTGCTATGTGCGAGAGTGTGTCTTGCTATGTGCGAGAGTGTGTCTTGCTATGTGCGAGAGTGTGTCTTGCTATGTGCGAGAGTGTGTCTTGCTATGTGCGAGAGTGTGTCTTGCTATGTGCGAGAGTGTGTCTTGCTATGTGCGAGAGTGTATCTTGCTATGTGCGAGAGTGTGTCTTGCTATGTGCGAAAGTATCTTGCTATGTGCGAGAGTCTAGATTATTTGCAGTGCTATGTGCACGTAGTTATGTTTGCAATGTGCACAATACCAAAAATAGTATTATTTAAGTCTAGAAAAGTAAATATTATTTTATGAAAAGTGATGTGTTTGTGTAATTCTACTGACTTTTTGCTAAATTGTGTTGTTCGCGGGGACGCGAAACTTACCAGGATGGACGAATTGTTAGCTTGTTTCAAATTCATGTCTTAATTTAAAATAAATAGTGCGCATTTGCTAGACACATTTGCCTTATTAATTGAAAATATGTTGTGAATTCTACTAAAACTTATAGATTATTACGGATGTTTGGATTTAATTTTAAAATGTATTATTTAAATACCGAATTACCTATAATATTCACTGTAGCAACACTGTCAAAGTACAAATGATTATTGTAACAAGCTTTTAAATGTTTTTTCGTTATTGTAATTGAATGTGTTAGTTTTTACTTTAGAAACACTTAGAAATGGCGGATATGATATCATCGTTCTTTCTGGGTGGGGCAAAAGATATTAAAAATTGTAAAACGGAGTGCAGGCAGTGATCATCGAACTACGAAGTAAGACAGTTGATATTGTAGTCCAAATTGTGTGCAATAAAGTTATTTTATACAAAGTACAGTGTTTAATCAATTTTAAAATAGAAGTGTTTAACAATAGTATGTGCTGCGAAGAAGCGTAGCGCTTATTTACTTTTTAATTTAAACGTGTATTTAACACCCCAACTATTTCGGCATATTGCGACTCTTCCTCACGTCTTGCTGGATGACTTTCTCCGTGCATCAAGCTGAGATCTGCATAAACAACTTGGTTTACGGTGGCCTGGAAAAAAATACATTTCAATTATTAAAATGTCTTTTCTTCTCCCCTTACTACATCATAGAAGCCTGTGTGTCTACGTTTTAGAAGTACCTTCTGTTTTGCTCATTGTATGGTTTTTGCAAATGAAATGCGCATGTTTTAAATAATGTACGGGCTAATCTCCGAATCGGCTCATTCGATATTGATGCGAGTTTTAAACTGTTATTATATACCGTTCGGTGATTTAGTTAAGATCCTTTTTATTTCACATTCACCCAACTCCTACAAAATTACATAGGAGTGAACGCTCGTCAGCTCATTTAATTTCATTTTTCAATTTTGATTCAAATTGTGTTCAGACTTCCTAGTGGAAGATGCCGAATGAAAGACAAAAATGAACAAAAGTGAAGCGTCTGATAACTGCTTTAAAGACAGGTTAGTGAGTTTGTTATTATGTCTGAAATGAAGTCGCTTTTCGACCGCCATGCGGGTAGAGGCTGGGATCATAAGAGGCATAACACAAAGATGTATAAATCATGCAACCTTCTCACAGTTCCTTGCGTTTATATATATGAAGTCGCTAAGTTTGTTAAAATAAATTGTTCACTTTTGAACCTAATAATAATACAAATAAACAAAAACCCACACAATATCTATTAAAAATGCCTGTTCCTAGGATCGAACTATTCCGACGCAGTTGCGTATATATGGCGCCCCTTATTTATAATTCCATTCCAAATTGTATCACTGATCTTCCTTACAGAAAATTCTGCGTAGTAGGTACTAAAAAAGTCATCTCTCATTTCACATAGTTTTTATTCAATAGGTGAATTTCTAAAAAAAAACTTCTTGTCGGTCATATCATTACAGGAATGCATTGTAAGACTAGACTTAGGTTATTGAATATTATTGAAATATGTGATTGTAGATATATTATAATTTTGTTCTGTTATTTTTTATGTTGTGCCAAATGAATATTTCTTTTATTAGCTGCTTATATTAGTTTGATGAACTTTAAGTAATTTAATGTTTTTAACTGTTGGTATATATAATTGCTTATATAAATAAGCACCTCACCTACTGTTAATATTTGCATGCCAAAATATGGCGAGATGTGTCATCGCACAAGAATATTTTATTCATACCACCATTGTATTACCTACCACATTTAAAGCAAATAAATGACTTTGACTTTGACAAAAATGCGTTTTGACAGATTAGTTATGCCGCGTTCTCACGGCCCGTCGAGGCGTGCCGCGGCCCGTGCCGAGCATTTCACGAATCATCCCATACATTCGATCGGACGGGCGGCGACTGGCTGCCGCAGGCCCAGTGTTCCCACGGCCTGTCGGCCTGGCCTGGCGCGGTCTGACCTATGAGAAAGCGGGCCTTGGGACCGCAGCATTATGTGGAAGAACGGCGACGCATCCCATTAGGTACAATTTGGCAGTTATAATTAAGTTTATTTTGAGTTTTATAATTTTTTTTGTTTGTTTAAAGTATAAAATTTTAATTTCTTACGAACTAACGTTTATTATGATATAAATTTTACGTAATAATATTAATGTAATTCTGAGCGTTTTTAGTAGTTTTTTAGTTTTAAATGGGATATTTTTTTTATAGATATTCCATACATATTTCATTATTCTGGGGCCGCTATGGACTAAGCCAAGAGATAAGTATTATTATGTACCTATATTTCATTTCAAAAAGACAATGTTCAAAATGGCCCTGTGCAATGAAGAGTTTGAGAATATACGATAATTAATCGCCTATTTTATTATATAAGTTGCAAATACTTCTGTATCACGGACTAGCTGTATTCCAAAATGTATTTTTAATAGAATTTAATGAAAAAATCAAAAGTGAAATAGGGATGTCCGATCAATTATAATCGATCGATTGAATTATTAATCGATCGATTGTGTTTTTTTTTCTAAAGTGTAGTTTTAAAAACCTAATAAAATACTTTATGAATGCAGTCATACTCCAATTTAAATAGGTAGTAAGTATAATATTATACAATAATCAAAACTTCTTTATTTCTATACAATCATTCAAACTAATTCATTATTTACGACAATTAATACAAAAATAACACTCCTTTTGCGGTTCATTAAACGAAAAAAATACTTATTTTTACTAAACACATCACAATTACCTAATATTTTATTTAAAAAACAATATTGCAAACTAGATACAGATGTTATTATATATTATTATTACCAGTATAGAAGAGTGTTGTTATATATAAAATAAACCATTGTCATACATACTTGTAATGTTTATATGACAAAGTAGATGTAACAGACTGTAATAATTTAAGACCACAGTAAATCATAATCGAAAAATCGATTAATGGTGTCGTATTACATCCCTAGTTTTGCCGGTGAACGTGTCATTGTTACCAATGGCACAAAGGCCAAAAAGCCATGCCATAAAATTATAAAAAAAAAGTCATTGTTACCACAATTGAGAGTTACAGTTTCTGCGCTGTGCTTTTTCCTGTGTTCTTTTCTTGTGTTCGGTGTTTAGGAACAATAAACGTGAAATTAAAATCTGTGTTTTATTTCTTATTCAAATATAAATATTGTAGGACTAGGTTTTAAAAAATCACTTATTACCATCTAATTGGTAAAGCTGGTATCCTATGCACACCGTTCAGGCATAGGGACGCTGTTTCTACTCATCTCATTCCAAAACGAATGCTACGAATTCAGTTACCTACCTATGTTGATTAGTTTAATGTATATTAATTTTGCACTTGCATCCATTTTTTAGAAAAATAACTGCATAGGTACCTAATTATCTAGGTAGGTATTATGATATTACTTTTCAGTTTCTTAAAAATTACTCAGACCTATGAAAAATCATGGTAGGTACCTACATTTAATATTCGTTGTTATGGTTAGATAATAACCTCAAAATCTGATACTTTTTTTGAAATATATCTTTTCTGCAGCTAGTCCGCTATAAAAACAAGATCTTCTAGGTGTCTCCAAATGATAGAGAATACAATACATAATTATCCGATGCTCTTGGCTCCAGGGCCAACAATGTATGGACGCAGAGCAATGTCCTTTCAGTCACTTCATATTTGAAAACTCTAGACTATCAGGGAACTGAGAATCTGTTGATCCCTCTCAGATAGACTATCTCTACTTATTGTTCATCCCCTCTGCTGCTTCTACATACCATCAAGCATACCCGCACCACACTCACTCAAGCAACCTACCACAAACACTTACACATCTCTGTTATACACTTTCTCAGGATACTCACACTCACTGATATTACCATTAACTTTTTGTATTTTTCATTTTTATATTTTGGTTCTCAATTCAACCTTAGTTAAGTACGGCATTGATATGATGGCCCAAATCACAGGCATCAAGCCGCGGGAGGGCCCTGGTGACCTAATACAGGTTTTTATATAAACCTACTTCAGGCACCAGTCTCTCACAATGTTAGCTTATTGTTCGTGCGCTATTGTTAACTATTAGCACTATAGCACTAACTTGTGTCGAGAAAATAAACGTTTTATATATTTTTTATATATTTCATTTTCATATACATACATATAAGTAGTTCCATCCACGAGCTCAAAAAAGTGCCTTCGCGTTGACAGGCTGGAACGGCGGGTTTTGGTCGTGTAGCTATGTCACAATTTGGAAATGTGACATTGGCTACACGACATACCGCAATAGCCGCGCAATACAAGATCGAGTGCGTATCTACGAGATCTTCGCTGCTTTCAAAATAAGAACCAAGCAGCAGTCTTAAAACTTGCTTCGGAATTTTGGCTTTATATATATTAGATTAAAAAAAAAATAGCGAGGCCGCTATGGACTATACCAATTATTATTCTCCAGCACTAAAAGTCAAAGTCGTCAAAGTCTTTCAGTTTCTCAGAATAAGAATGCCAAAGTTGGCCATTTAACGCAAAAATCACGGCAGAAATGTAAAAAGACCGTGATAGGAGCAGGTGCACGTCAAAAATGCAGCAGATCTGGGTGTCGGTGGGACACTAGGAGCATAACACATCAAGTTAGTTTCTTGGTGCTATCAAAGGTGAATGACTAAGGGCCAGTTTTTTGATCCGCAGTTAACTCAACCAATGGATAAACCAAGTAACTAATGGTTGAATTTTGGCTAAATGTGAAAGACTAAACATTAATGTATACATGTTAGCTTATTCATATTAAAAAATAGTAACTATAGTTTGACCAAGACCGCTATACCGCGCCGTAGGTATGTGCGCGGCGAGACGAGGGCAGTGCAGGCCGCTCATTCGTCAACGCTCACGGCGTCCCACCGCTCATTCGCCAGCGCTGCACCCCGCCACTCCGCGCATTCCTAAGACGCGGTACAGCGGTCTTGGTCAAACTATAATGGCTTAAGTCATTAATGTTTAGCCTTTCAAGTTTAGCCAAAATTCAACAATTAGTTACTATGTTTACCCACTGGTTGAGTTAACTACGGATCATAAAACCGGCCCTTACGTTAGTAATCTCTTCCATTGTTTCTGTTGGGTGCGAATTTCGAAGACTATATTTTTTGACACCTATATAAATCACCAATACTATAACACACATCCCTATTCCGCATGGTATCATGTACATTAACACAGTGCTTTGAGGAGACGGCTGCTGGTCGTTGGTTTCTGAAAACAAAAAAGATGTTTATTATTTTAAGGCTTTTTCTATTTTCTGTCAGACTAACTTAGTAGAATAGCTCGTGCAGTGGTGAGGAAGACAATCTCTATATCTACAGGGTGTAAGTGTAAACAGTGGCAACCTTTTAAGGGGTCATTGTACTCATCATTATGAACAACTTTTACTATAGGACCAAACCTGAAATCTCGAAAAAATCAGCTGTTCAGTACATTTATGTTCGCATAATTCGTCAAAATGTAGGAAACAGCTGATTTGTTTTCGCGATTTCAGGTTTGGTCTCATAGTAAAAGCTGTTCATAATGATGAGTACAATGACCTGTTAAATGGTTGACACTGTTTATACTTACAACCTGTGTAAAAAGTATTTAAAACATTATTTTCGTGTCTGTCCGTGTGTGTGTGCTTAGTTCTTCTAACCTACACAAGAGAATTTATTACCGAAGCTTTATGATTTAAAAATTGTGCGGAAATCGGTTGTCATGGATGAGAAAAATTTCATGAGGAAAGTTTTGAGTATGAATGTTGATGGCTATAAGAGTAGGGGAACACGAAGGGAACGATGAATGGACTGTGTGAAAAATGTTATGGCTAGAAAGCGAGTGACTACCGAAATGACGACTATTAGAGAAGTATGGAGAAAAGGTACATGTTGCGCTGACCTCAAATACATTGGGATAAGGGCAGGAGAATGAATGATTACATAATTCCTACAATTTATACTTACTAGTATCGTTACTTAGTGAGTTTTTCTATGTTATTTTTTTTTAATTTGTGATGGGTTTGCTCTTGACTCTAGTCAGGTCAGAGGTGACAGAGACAAAGTCGACGATGGAGTGAGCTTACCCAGAAGAAGTCTGTTCACTCTCACTTTGAAGAAATTAGGGTTGTATGCGTTCGGAAACACAGACGCAGGTAGTGAGTTCCACTCCTTTGCTGTGCGCATTATAAAAGACATTTGGAAGCGCTTAGTGTGAATTGGTGGAATAGCAACCGCAGCAGTGCGTCTAGATGTCCGATGGTAGAAGGAGGCCGGTGGAATGAGGTCGTGGAGTTCTCCGAAGTACAATCTGTAGAAGACCGACAAGCAGGCAACCTTGCGGCGATGAGCCAAGCTATGAAGCTTGGCATCCACCAGTTTTACGTCGCCAATGAGCCTCTTAGCTCTGCGTTCCACCGAGTTAAGCGCGGCTAGTTGGTACTTGGCTGATGCATCCCAAAGGTGACTGCAATATTCCATGCAGGATCGGATGTTTACATATTGTGGCGATGTTGGAACATTGGACTTAAAACTACTATTACTCAAACTTTCGAAATCCGTAACTGGTTTCGCTGTCGCTGTCTTCATCTTTCTTTCAGTAACAACAGAGATACCAGAAAAGAAACCAATCTTACCAAAGGGTATCGTGTTACCCAGTTGTGGAGTCCGCTTCATCCGGTTAGACTTGAAGCGGACCCCAACGTAATTGGGGATAGACTAGACAGTTGATTAGAATATTATACGATCCCATGGTATTTGTATGTCCATGATTTTGCCAAGCTTAAAGCCAATTTTGTAACACTTTATAAACATTGTGGAATGCTAATAAATATATGAATTTTTGAAGTGGGCGTGGATGGCCTAATCCGAAACTATGAGGAATAGCGAAAAGTACTCAAAGGAGTCTCGGGCTCGATTTTGATGAAAACTAAAACTGCATCTTTGGATTTTTGAAAAATCAATATCAAGGTTTATTTTAAAAAAGTATTTTGCTAAAAATTAGCTCTTTCCTGTAGTTCCAGAATTCGATCCTCATTAGCGACACTATCGAATGGTGTAATAATACAGTGTGTGTGTGTGTTTTTTTTTCAAAATCAACGGGTTCGAGTCCTGGCTAGAAATATTGATTTTTCAAAAATCAAATGATGCTGTTTTAGTTTTCATCAAAATCAAGCAGTTCGAGTTTCGAATTTGGCTATCCACGCCCACTAGAAACATTCACCCTGTATACTTATACTTACCAGTATTATTTGCAGAGCTGTTAGTCGATGCTTTCTTATTTTCATATGACGAATATACATCGTTAGACACAAAAGTAGTGTTATTGTCTAAATCAGTTAAAGGCGTTGTTGTCTTTAGATTTTTACCCTTTCGTGTACTCGTATCAGGTGAAGGACCTGTAATATAAAATGTCATTATTTGCTCTGGTGCGGTTTGTGGTATATTTTGATGGTGAAAAAGCCAGGCCGGTCATAGAGACTGATAAAGCTGATATCAGACGCTGCTCTTTTTTAACCGACTTCAAAAAAATGAGGAGGTTCTCAGTTCGTCGGAATTTTTTTTTTATGTATGTTCCCCGATTACTCGAAGACGGCTGAGCTGATTTGGAAAATTATTTTTTTGTTTGTGTTGGTGTAATTTAGGTTCACTATTGTGTATTCGGGAAACTTGTAGAAAATCACAAATGCGTCTATCTTCGAATGGTGTTTATTAGCGACTAATGTACAGGTTCTTACGCAGCTACTTAAATATATAAAATGATGAAGCTAATGACGCAACATACCGCCCGCCAAAGGGACAACATGGCCCTTTACTACTAAGTGGACTGTATACATTATATAGGAAAACTGGATAAGCAGTATGCGACGTTCCAATAATGACAAATTCAAACATTCAAAACTACTGTAACTACGTATGAAGTTAAATTAAACATAATTATCTACATAATGACTGCATGCAAAATTTAAATGAGGTTTGACAAAGTTACACAACAATATGTAGTTAACAACAATCAGTTAGTGTCAACAGGTAGGGGACATAGTTTCGTGACAGATCTCTTCACAATGCTGTTGCCAGACTTAACGCTGTACACTCGTGTGAGTCCATCATGACCGGGGTGCTTGTCTACAATTCGGCCCAATAACCATTTTCCAGCCGGTATTCCATCAGTTTTGATTAGAACTATGTCACCAACAGAAAATTCATATTTTTTCTTATGCCAGACAGAACGCTGTTGTAGACTTGTTAAATATTCGTCTTGCCATCGTCGCCAGATGTCGCGAGCTTTTGAGTATGTTGCCATCGTGTTAAGTTATGAATCTTTGTGTCTTTAAAATCTGGTGAGGGCACGACGATTGGGGCTTCATGTATCAAGAAATGACCAGGCGTGAGGGGTTCTATAGAATCTGCATCTGAGTCATCAATAGGACAAAGAGGTCTTGAATTAAGACACGCCTCGATTTGGCACAGTATTGTAGTCATTTCTTCGAAAGTGACATTTGTTGTCAACACGCGTTTCAGATGAGTCTTCAGAGACTTTACACCAGCCTCCCAGAGGCCTCCAAAGTTAGGACTGTACGCAGGTATAAAATGCCACTGTGTAAGGTACATAAGCCAACTTGTGCGCAATGTCTTTCTCAAAATTCAAGTTAGCTTCTTGCCATGCTGTGGCTAAATCCTTTTCTGCACCAACAAAGTTTCTCCCTTGGTCACTCCACATATGACTGCATTTACCTCTTCTTGATACAAAGCGTTTGTATGCAGCAATGAATCCTTCTGATGTAAGGTCTCCTACCAATTCAAGGTGTATTGCCTTTGTAGACATACAAACAAATAAAGCAATGTACGCCTTTTGAGTTTTCATGCCTCTTCCCCTTGAAATTAATATTTGGAATGGACCGGCATAATCGACGCCGCTGTGTAGAAATGCTCTAGTGGGGGTTACTCTTTCCTTTGGCAGATCTCCCATGATAGCTCTTTGCTTTGCACACACTAAACATTTGCGGTTGAAGTTTTTTATTAATCCCTTAGCTCGAATGATCCAATATTTAGAGCGTAAAAAGCACAACATTAACTGAACACCACCGTGCAGTGTTTGAGCATGAGCATCTGCTATGAGTAAATTAATCAAATTGTTGTTATGTCCTAATATTATAGGATGTTTGCTTCTTTCGTCTAATCTTGCATGTCGAAGACGACCGCCCACCCTGAGGATACCATCCTGGTCTAAGTACGTTTTAATGGAACTATTTTTCTTCACATTTTTGTTTATTTTTAGTCTATTAATTTCATCAGCAATTTCTTCTCTTTGTACTAGCTGAATGCATTTTATCAATGATGTATGTAATTCTTCTGTTGTTAAACTTCCGCAATTTTCGTAAGTATCAAATTTTCTCATGTAATTAATGAATCTTCGACAATAAGTTATCACCTTTACTAATTCTTGTAAGTTATCAAATTGCTTAAATTTTGCTGTGAAATTATGTTCTTCTTCATCTTGAATTTTAATGTTTATTTGTATTTTATCCCTTTTCTGTTCCAGGTCAGTGACGACTACATCAGGCTGTTTTAATATTATTTTCCTTTCAGATAACCATTTTGGACCGTTCCACCATAACTCTGATTGTTTCAGTTCAGCAAGTAACATGCCTCTCGACGCGATGTCTGCAGGATTGTCTTCTGATGCAACGTACCATTGGTTGTTATTGAGATTTTCAGAGATTTCTGCGACTCGATTGGCTACAAATGTTTTCCATTTATGTGGTTCTCCGGATAGCCATGCAATAACGATTGTAGAATCCGTCCACGCAAAAATTTGAGAAGTTGATATTCTCATAGCTTTTCCTATTTGATTCAATAATCTTGAAAGAAGTAGTGATCCAGAAAGCTCCAAACGTGGTAACGATATAGTTTTTAGTGGTGCGAGTCTTGTTCTCGATGCTATTAGTTTTGTTTTAATATCGCCGTCTTCAGATTCGACTCTTATGTATGCAACAGCTGCATAAGCTTTCATAGAAGCATCGCTGAAGCCATGAATTTGTACATTTTTTATTTCTGTGCTATAGGTTCCAAGCCATCGATCAATGTAAATGTTGTTTACATTTCTGAATTCTTCACGAATGCTCATCCATTCTTCTTGTAGTTCAGGGCTTATTATGTCATCCCAATTGACCTTTTCCAACCACAGCTTTTGTATAAACATCTTAGCCATCACTACACTTGGGGCAATCCATCCCAAGGGATCGAATAGTCTTTGAACGTCTGACAAAATTGTTCTTTTTGTAATGTTGACAGAAGTTGTTGGTAGTTTCGATTGGTATTGAAATTGGTCTGTTCCCAAATTCCAAATCAAACCTAGTGCCTTTACAGTGCCATCCATTTTGTTTATCTCTAGGTGTGCAGCAGAACTTCGTTTGTTGGTGTCAATGGATTTCATAAAGTGCGGACAATTAGATGACCACTTTGATAGTGTGAATCCACCCTTCTTCAATATGTTAGATACTTCTTTTGCAGATGTTATGGCTTGGTCTGTTGTATCTTCACCCGATAACAGATCGTCAACGAGGAAATTTTCTTTGATAATTTTGACTGCATTTGGGTAATTTTGTCCTTCATCATCAGCAACTTGATGGAGTGTTTTCACCGCGAGATAGGGTGCTGATGCTGTTCCAAATGTAACTCGAAGCAAGCGATATTCCTTAATGCTGTCATGTTCCTCTTCTCGCCACAGAATACGCTGATAGTTATTGGCGTCTTCTGGGTATACACATATTTGTAGGTACATTTTTGTTATATCGCTGGCATAACAGACACGTTTCATTCTCCATCTCATTATAATATTTCTTAGATCTTCCTGAAGCTGAGGACCAACCATTAACTCATCGTTGAGCGAGACTTTGTTTGAACCCTTCGTCGATGCGTCAAAGACCACGCGAGTCTTCGACGTTTCTTTATCCTTTCGGATGACGGCATGGTGAGGTAAGTATACAACATTTTCGTTGTTGACTTCTTTTTCAGGTATTGCTTCCATATAGTTTAAATGTAAGTATTCTTTCATTACTTTCTTGTAGTTTTCTTTCAGGTTGGGTATTCTTCTAAATTTTCTTTCCAATTGTAGCAGTCTATTTTTGGCTATTTCTTTTGTGTTTCCTTCGAGGCATGTTGGCTGTGGTGTTTTCAAAGGTAACTTTACCATGTATCTTCCCTCTTCTGTCCGTGTGTGTGTTTCTTCATAAATTGTTTCACACAACTTTTCTTCTTTTGTTAAGTTTCTTTTGTTTTCTGTATCTATTTCCCAAAGAGATTTAACCATGATATCCATGTCTACTTGGTGATGAAGAACAAGAGCAGAATCGTCTTGTGACCTTGTATTTATTTCACCGAAGAGAATCCATCCAAGGTATGTTTTCTGTGCACATGGTGTACCCGGTGGACCCTTGATAAGTTTTTCTTGCACGATTTGAGAGTATTGCTTGACACCTAGAAGTATGTCTATAGGGCCTGGTGTATCGTAGTTCGAGTCAACCAGGTTGAGTCCTTCTAGATGTGGCCAGTTATCAGCAGTAATTGTTTTAGGACGTAGTTTAGTGGTAAGTTGTTTCGACATGACGAATGCTTCGACATCTATCTTGAAGTTTGTGTTCCAGCGGGAACCGATTTGCAGTTGTACCACGTGGTTTACATTTGTCTTCGTTGAACCCACTCCAATGATACTTCCTCTCGTTGATCGCTTGGTCAAATTGAGCATTTGAGTTGCTTTCTCACTAATAAGTGCTATCTGCGAACCTTGGTCCACTAATGCGCGTAGTACAACAGTGTGGTTTTGCTCGTTTTGTACTGTCACGGTTGCTGTAGCTAATAGTGCTATGCCTTGTCTAGTACTGTGGTGTGAGGCGACCGTTGTATTCACAGTTACTTCCTTTTGTTCTTCTACATTGTTTTGAGTAGTCATCGGTTGCGTGGAGGTCTCTTGTACCGAAGTCTCAGGTTCTTTGTTGAGATGTAGAAGGCTATGGTGACGCCTTTTGCATATACGACAGGACACTGGTAGTCTACATTTTCTTGATGAATGTCCTGGTACTAAACAGTTGTAGCATAGGTTGTTCGTTTTTATATAATTAACTCGTTCAATAGGTTGCAGTTTTGTAAATTCTTTACAGTGGCATAACGTGTGATTTTCTTTGCATAGAACACATGTTTTCCCTGACGGTGGCGATGACGAACTTGAGATATGAACAGCACGCTCTTTTATTGCTTTATTTTGTGTTGCTGGTGTGACAAGCTCCAGTGTTCGGTATGTGGACTGTAGAAATCTTTTCAGATCATTCCATTTAGGTAAGTAATCAACATCTTCTTTGTATGCGTATTGTTCCCAATCCTTGTGTGACTCAGGGTCCAATTTCTGAACTACCAGAAAAATAATGATAGGATCCCATGAATCTAAGCATACATTTAAATTTTGAAGGTTATTTAAACAATCTGTCTTGGTGTCCAATATACTTTTAATTAGATTAGGTGATTGAGAACTCATTTTCTTTTGATATACTAACTGTTTTAAAACTGAGTTCATAATCAAACGTTTGTTTCCATATCTAGTTTTTAAAATGTCCCAAGGTTGCTCATAATTATTGTGAGTTACCTGGATATGTTTCAATAAGGTCTCTGCTTCTCCAGTAACACTACACTTTAAATAATGTAACTTTTGTACGTCACTAATAGTTGTGTTCGTATGCACTAACGATGTAAACAAATCTTGAAACATAGGCCATTCTTCATATTTTCCACTAAAAGATGGTAGCTGTATTCTAGGTAACCTCACGAGCGTATTTTGTTGATCAGGATTCGTCGCGATACTTGTATTATTTTGCGATGACGTTGTCGGCGCTGTTGTACTCTGTTCATTCAACGTATCACGTAAATCAGCCAACAAATTAAGATATAAGTCTTCATAAATATAAAACTCCTCACTAACAAAATATGGTAATATTGCCCTTTGTTCCTTCGGCGTAATTTTTACCAAAGAATGATGAGCGTCTTTGAAAGTAAACCAATATTCTTCTATCGCCTTTATACGGGCTTCAATATATCCTTTAGTTAATCGTGATTTCGGGCATTTCTTGAGATTAACTTGAGTTTTTTGCAATAATGAAGCAGTATCTTCCAATACATTTAATAATTCCTTCGTAGTAGTCATCGTTACAAATCCTTATCGCTCAGGAATGCGGTGTCCTATTGTTCTCGCGAGCCGGCCGCTCGACACCTGCACTCGGTAACTGGTAATTGATCCGGTGAGATATCGACCATATGTTATTGTAGTTTAGGTTCACTATTGTGTATTCGGGAAACTTGTAGAAAATCACAAATGCGTCTATCTTCGAATGGTGTTTATTAGCGACTAATGTACAGGTTCTTACGCAGCTACTTAAATATATGAAATGATGAAGCTAATGACGCAACAGTTTGAAAGGGTGTACTTTCTAGTTGGTCATGAGGTCAGGATCTGATTATGGATCCTGGAGAAATCGACGGAACTCTTCAGATATTTTAGGCATACCTATAGCGATTTGGGTTTTTTTTTATAGTATCTCGTGAATTTGTTCTTGGAAAGCCACCATTGGTCAAGTGGAACTGATGATGAAGATCACAGATAGCCACCGGAACTACTCAATAATAAGCCACGGTTTGCGATTCGATTAGATACTTTATTAATGGTTGCTAAGTAATTTATGCTCGTCACAATGCTTATGGTGATGTGGAGTACTCCTGATACTTACTTACTTACCAGGAGAACTCCTCAACAATTAACGTCCTTGCATCGGGAAAAGCAATACATATTTTGTAAAAGGTGATGAGCAGTTGACATTAGAATTTTGTAACTTAGATAAATTACAAACTGACCCATTAAAAAGTGAAAAATAAAAAACATTCCAAAAACACAACCGACTTCCAAAATAACACTTTAACACACAGTCCATTCATCGTTCCCTTCGTGTTCCCCTACTCTTATAGCCATCAACATTCATACTCAAAACTTTCCTCATGACATTTTTCTCATCCATGACAACCGATTTCCGCACAATTTTTAAATCATAAAGCTTCGGTAATAAATTCTCTTGTGTAGGTTAGAAGAACTAAGCACACACACACGGACAGACACGAAAATAATGTTTTAAATACTTTTTACACAGGTTGTAAGTATAAACAGTGTCAACCTTTTAACAGGTCATTGTACTCATCATTATGAACAACTTTTACTATAGGACCAAACCTGAAATCTCGAAAAAATCAGCTGTTCAGTACATTTATGTTCGCATAATTCGTCAAAATGTAGGAAACAGCTGATTTGTTTTCGCGATTTCAGTTTTCATCAAAATCAAGCAGTTCGAGTTTCGAATTTGGCTATCCACGCCCACTAGAAAAATTCATCCTGTATACTTATACTTACCAGTATTATTTGCAGAGCTGTTAGTCGATGCTTTCTTATTTTCATATGACGAATATGCATCGTTAGACACAAAAGTAGTGTTGTTGTCTAAATCAGTTAAAGGCGTTGTTGTCTTTAAATTTTTACCCTTTCGTGTACTCGTATCAGGTGAAGGACCTGTAATATAAAATGTCATTATTTGCTCTGGTGCGGTTTGTGGTATATTTTGATGGTGAAAAAGCCAGGCCGGTCATAGAGACTGATAAAGCTGATATCAGACACTGCTTTTTAACCGACTTAAAAAAAATGAGGAGGTTCTCAGTTCGTCGGAATCTTTTTTTTTTATGTATGTTCCCCGATTACTCGAAGACGGCTGAGCTGATTTGGAAAATTATTTTTTTGTTTGAAAGGGTGTACTTTCTAGTTGGTCCCATTGTCATGAGGTCAGGATCTGATTATGGATCCTGGAGAAATCGACGGAACTCTTCAAATATTTTAGGCATACCTATAGCGATTTGGGTTTTTTTTTATAGTAACTCGTGAATTTGTTCTTGGAAAGCCACCATTGGTCAAGTGGAACTGATGATGAAGATCACAGATAGCCACCGGAACTACTCAATAATAAGCCACGGTTTGCGATTCGATTAGATACTTTATTAATGGTTGCTAAGTAATTTATGCTCGTCACAATGCTTATGGTGATGTGGAGTTCTCCTGGTACCTACTTACCAGGAGAACTCCTCAACAATTAACGTCCCTGTATCGGGAAAAGCAATACATATTTTGTAAAAGGTGATGAGCAGTTGACATTAGAATATTGTAACTTAGATAAATTACAAACTGACCCATTAAAAAGTGAAAAATAAAAAACATTCCAAAAACACAACCGACTTACAAAATAACACTTCAAATTGAATATAAATTTAATTTCGGAAGTCGCTGGCAAAAAACTAAAATACAGATCCAAAGACACCGACTTCCGAAATTAGTTATTATCTACTTTGAAGTAATAATTAGTTCTCGTGGGTCGTACTCGTGAGTGGACGTGTGAGCAAGACATCGCTGTGCCGACACGTTGCGTTATTGTTATTGTAAAACGCCGTCGCGATGTTAAGAACACCAGCTAAAGAATCCAAGTGCTTATCGGATCCGAACTTAGCATCGCCACAGGATAAGGAATGGGTCACCGCGAGGCGGGGGAAGGAAGAAAGGGGATGAGGATGAATCGGATAGCGATTCCCCACGAATATCGCAGGAGAGTAGGAGATTTAAATCATGTTGTTCAACAAGCGCACTGAATGAAACATTAACCGCATTCCGCGAGGAAATGAAGGCCATGCACACCCTGTTGACCACCATGAAACAACAACAGGATGAGAAATACGCTGCTATTCAAACCGAGATAACTGAGATTAAAATGGAGGTAGTGGAAGAAAAAATAAAAACCTAGACACGGAAACCACTATAAAAAATCTAAAAGATAAACAGAAAGAACTGGATCAGGCACACCTAAAGCTGGTTGAGTCTAACCGTAAAAATGAAAATAGAACGAAAGACCTGATACAAAAGGGTATATTTCTGGAAAAATATAATAAGTCACTGGAGGATCGTATAGGATGGCTGGAGCAGAAGGAGTTGAAATTAAATATTGAGCTAATTAATGTACGTAAACAGGAGGGTGAAAACATCAAAGAAGTAGTAGAGAAGATTGCAAAAGAACTGAAACTGAGGGTAGACGACATAGAAAAAGTATGGAGAGTCAGAGGCGAGGGACTTAGTACACCAGTTATCGTGAAAATGTGTAACAAAGAAGCGCGCACTCAATGGCTTAAAAGTAGGAAACAACAGCTTACGAATCACTCGATCTACAACAACAACGACGATACCCGCATCTACATTAATGAAAATCTTACGCGTCAAATGCGTCAGCTATTCTGGACAGTAAAACAGAAGCTCAAGGATGATTTCAAGTTTATCTGGATACGAGATGGAAAAATCTTAATAAAAAAGAGTGAGGTCGAGAAGAAAGTACATAATATTTGCTGTGAAAACGACATAAATAAATATATACCTATTAATAGCGAGAACGGAGAGTAAACAATACCTAAACTAATCCTATTATATAATAAAATTGATAAACAGCTAATTACTTAAATACAAACATGAACGCTGTAGACCTACAGGATATTATATACTCAAAATATGAATCTACAAAGCAATGGATAAACCATGTTACGCAGGATAAGGGTAAATTAAATATTATACACATGAATATTTGTTCGTTAAGGAAGCACTTTAATGAATTTATTGTACTCGTAAAAGACTGTTTACCGACATTGGACCTAATATGTCTAACTGAAATAAATATAAAAGAAGAGGAAGTTTACAATTATAAATTGAATGGCTACAGCTCATATTACTTAACTAGGGAAGAAAGAAGGGGCGGTGGTATTATAATATACGTACAGAAAAATTTGGAGTTTGAAATTATACAAAAGTATAATCTATACTGTGAGTTAATTCATGGTCGGATAATTACGAAAGGTAAAACAGTTGACATAATAATTACTTACAGGCCTCCACAAATGCATAAAGTACACTTTGTTAATGAACTCAAGAATATAATACAAGATATACCGGTTAAAAATGACTTGGTGTTTATGGGAGACTGTAACATAAACATACTGCAGGGAGAAACCGACTCACGTGCCAACCAATATTTAGACACATTGAGTGAGTTAGGCCTTGCATGTTGCATCCAGGATGTTACGCGAGAGGTAGTGTTATCGGAGCGACGAGTGACATCATGCATCGATCATATTTTTGTGCGAAGTGCGCGACCAGCCGGCGAGCTGCACGCCTACGTACTAATGACTAAAGTATCCGATCACTACTTAACGGGACTCACAATGGAAGTGGATAAACAGCTGATGCCTCCTTGTTATCGCACGACGCTTAATAACGAATCTGTTAAAACTAAGTTATGTAATGTAGAATGGAATGATCTCATGTGTATTGAAGACCCTTTGGAATTGTATAGGCGACTGTTCGATATTTTTAGCGACATATACAGCACGACGAAAACTGAAAAAATAATCAAACAACGTGAATCTAACATCTGGGTGGATAAAAAGTTGCAAAAACTACTAGAATATAAATATACATTGTTTCGACAATGGAAAGCAAATCCTAAAAATATGACACTACGGTTAGAATACACAAAATACCGAAATAAAACAAATAAAGCTGTAAATGTTGCTAGAAATACGCACAGGCGACTAGAGATAAAAAACTGCAATGGAGACATGAGAAAAGTATGGGAGTGTGCGAACAAGTGGCTTGGAAGAGAAAAGATGAATATCGATGACGTAATACAAAAGTATTTTATAAGAGGTAACGAGAAACTGGATAGTGTATGTAACAATTTTTGTCAAACATTTACTAATGAAATTGGTTCGTTAAAACAGAAGCATTCATGTAACCGTTTATTCTATGAAAGGTGTGAATATGTAAAGGAAAGCGACGTGAGTTTCAGATTTAAAAAGGTATGTCCTAGAGATATATGTTTAATTATTGATAAGCTAAACTGCAGCAAGTCCCCTGGCTCCGATGGTATTAGAGTTCAAGACTTAAAAATAATTAAATATTCAATTAGCCAAGTCATTGCTCATTTCATAAATAAATGTATAGAGCGAGAATTATACCCTAATGAATTAAAAATTTCAATTATTAGACCAATCTTCAAGGGGGGGAAATACAAAGAATACACAAATTATAGGCCTATCGCAATATTGAGTGTAATTAATAAAATTGTCGAGAAAGTAATCATGGGCCAAATTACAATATTTTTAGAAAGTAATAACATTCTAACTGATACTCAACATGGTTTTAGGCCAAATAGAAGCACAGCAACGGCATTAAGTAGGTTTACTGATGATATAAATAGCTCATTAAATTCAAAAGAAGTGGTTTTATTAACATTTATTGACTTTAAAAAAGCCTTCGATACTTTGGACCATGAGGGCTTGCTGCAGGCCATGGACGAGTGTGGAATACGAGGGCCTGTAAAAGGGTGGTTCAGGCAATATCTGCACAACAGGTAGGTATCTAAAAGTTAGGGTTAAAGGAGTAGATAGTGAACTCGGTAAAGTCAATTATGGTGTGCCGACCGGGTCAGTTTATGGACCGATTGGGTATATCATGCACGTTAATAGTATCGTCAATGTCATCAAAAACTGTAAAGCTTATATGTATGCCGACGACACGTGCTTGGCATACAGTGGCCGGGACTGCGAACTAATCCGGTCGGCAATGCAAGAGGATCTGGATAATTTAGTTAAATGGGCGCACGATAATGGCATTCTTATCAATTTAAATAAAACCAAATGTCTGCTGATATCGTCTCCGTATAACCATTTAGCAAAAAATGCCTATATTTCAGTAAAAGGCCACTCGTATGACTGCCTTCATGATCGAAAGGTAAATTGTCAGTGTGGGTGTGTGGAACGTGTAGCTAAGTACAAGTACCTAGGACTAACAATCGACGAAAGATTTACTTGGGACGCACATGTAGACACTGTGTGTAGTAGACTGCGCTCAGTACTAGGGAAACTGAATAATTTAAAATATATAGTCAGTAAGCGAATATTGTACATTCTATACCACGCGCTCGCAGATGCAATAATAAATTACGGGTTGGCTGCTTATGGGCTTACGTTTCCGGTACACTTAAACAAAATTAAAAAATTACAAATTAGATTATTAAAGTTATTATCAAACAAGGCAACCAAAGATAATATTAATAAGGAATACGAAAAATTATTTAAAATCTGTAGAATATTACCGATACAAAATAAAGTAAAGTTAGCTATAATCTAAGGACATCACAATAAAAACGAACATAAAATAAAGAGAGTGTATAACCGGCCAACTCGTGAAAAGACACAAAGAAACAAATATGTAGTCCCTAAAGTGAATAACTATTTTGGTCAAAGGACGCAGCGATGGGTAATTCCAAAATTACTAAATGAGTTCCCGCAAATAGGAAGGTGTTTTAGGGTTGTTAAATAGCAGACACAATATGCAAGAGTTCCTGCGAAGTCGAATAGGGAGCCACTTGAGTGTCTTGCCAAAGTTAGAAACGTGATTATATTTTTTAAGGTTAAAAACATAATGAATACAGATATTTTGTAAACGCTCAAGTTTATTCAAAAGCTCCTCGGTGGCATCAAAATAACAGGCATCTGCGTAGTCAATAATAGGCTGAATGAGAGTTTGAGCAAGGGAGATTTTGGTCTTCAGGGGCAAGAAGCACTGGAGGCTTTTCAAAGAATGAAAAGTGTAGTGCACTTTACGACTGACTTGAGCAACATGGTCAGTCCACGATAAATAGGAGTCCAAGATCACCCCCAGGTTTTTAACCGTATTTCCGTATTTAATCTGAACTCCATTCAGACTGAGTGGAGACAGCGACGCAACATCGAGCCTATTCTGCATATATCTGCCGCCAATAATTATAGCCTGGGATTTCCTACGGTTGATTTGCAGTCCGAAGGACCGCGACCATTCGCTAATCAAATCCAGGTCTCTGTTCATGGCACACACAGTGGCTTCCGCATCTTCCCTTAAGAAATGGCTGTACAGCTGTTTATCTGGCATAAGATAAATATGTAGAATTCACAGGTGCACTCATTATTCCCTTGTTCGCTTTAGGTCAGATTCGCTTTAAGCCAGATTCACTTTACGTACGGCAGATTCGCTTTAGGGCAGAAGTACAGTGAACTCGAATATCTACAGGGTTATTGGTAAAACACCAACAACCTCTTAAGGGGTCATTCTACTCATCATTATGAACAACTTTTCGCGAAAAAAAAAATCAGCTGTTCAGTACATTTATGTTCGCATAATTCGTCAAAATGTACTGAACAGCTGATTTTTTTCGCGATTTCAGGTTTAGTCCCTTAGTAAAAGTTGTTCATAATGATGAGTACAATGACCCCTTAAGAAGTTGTTGGTATTTTACCAATAACCCTGTATATAGAGTTAGTAACTTTATATTGTTTTTGTTGTTGTTACCCGACTGCCAAAGAAGGGTTATGTGTTTCGCGCGTATCTTGTATATTTGTAAATTTCTTTATTACCTCGTATCTACCAAACGGCTGAATGGATTTCGACAGTTAGGGATTTTTTTTTTATTTGTCTTAGAAATGGCGGATTTTTGGCGCGAAATAGTAATAAGTTAATAAAAAAAAAAAAATTACCAATCCTATCGACTAGGGTATCAAAATAATGTGTTTAAATTTAATTATGAATAATAAATTGGTTAATTAAATAATTGATAAATATACGTAGCCCAATCATATATTTAAACAACGAAACAAATAAATTGTATATGGCTTTATATTATTTATATATTGTATCTGGAAATACAAAATATTAATAAAACTAAAAAGATAAATAAAAAAAAATAAATAAGAAAAACCCGACTGCACAAACCCATAACTGAAAAGAGAAAAACAAGCAAAGCTAGGAATTTAGTTGAGTTTACTTGTGATGTGCGTTGGCTGTCATATTATATACACATATTTGTGTTTAAAAGCTGTCTAAACATGGTTAATTTCGTCTTTTCAATATTTATTTTTGTATTATCTAACCGTTGTTGTTGAGCAATTGTGCTATAAATGGTCAACAGTGCTGTCATCAACAAATAGTGACATAAGGTGACTTTCGGCATATCATTTTTAATATATCTTATGACATTATTCACACACGGTCATCTGATCCCAAACTCAGAACAAACAGACATGTTCATGCACACAAATGTTTGTCCTGGATCGGAATCGAACCCACGACCTGCGGCATGTTAGGTGGTCTCTTAACCAACCACGCCAACTGGCCTGTTTAAAGATTATAAATAGAGGAGGCCCAAAACACTGCCTTGGGGTACGCCACATATATTAGGTTGGGAAAAAAGTCTTTTCGCATTATAGTATGTATGAACTTGTAATAAAATCTCTTTGGCTATACTGTTTGTATCTGGCTGGTTTTGGTATCATTGAAAGTTTAAATTTTAAAGAACATAATTCCAAATTCAAATTAGGAAAATGTGTAATTTTCATTTGTTTTTCGTACCATCAAGATGAGTGAATCTATTGAAGAAATTCGATACATTTTAAAATTTTACTACAAAAAAGGTAAAAATGCAACGCAAGCCGCGAAAAAAATTTGCGATGTTTATGGACCTAGTGTAGTGTCTGTGAGAGTAGCACAAATTTGGTTTAAGCGTTTTCAATCCGGAAATTTTGATGTCAAAGATGCACGTCGCTCTGGTCGCCCTATTACGGATAAAATGGATGCCATTTTTGAAAAAGTGGAGCAAGATCGGCATATCAGTAGTTACGACGTAGCTGAAGAACTGGAAATTGACCACAAAACAGTTTTGGCGCATTTGAAAAAAACTGGGTACACAAAAAAGCTCGACATTTGGGTACCTCACGAGCTCACTGAAAGAAACCTAATGAACCGTGTACTCATTTGTGATTCTTTATTACGACGTAATGAAACCGAACCATTTTTGAAGAAGCTGATAACTGGTGATGAAAAGTGGATCATGTATGACAAGAACGTGCGAAAAAGGTCGTGGTCAAAGGCCGGTCAGGCTTCACAGACTGTGGCGAAACCCGGGTTAACTCGCAACAAGGTGATGCTGTGTGTGTGGTGGGATTGGAAGGGCATTATTCATTATGAGCTGTTACCACCAGGCAGGACCATCGATTCTGAACTCTACTGCGAACAACTGATGAGATTAAAGCAAGAAGTTGAGAGAAAGCGGCCGGAATTAATCAACAGAAGGGGTGTGGTTTTTCATCACGATAACGCTAGACCTCACACATCTTTAGCCACTCAGCAAAAATTAAGACAGTTTGGCTGGGAGGTGTTGATGCATCCGCCGTATAGTCCTCACCTTGCACCTTCAGATTTCCACCTGTTTCGGTCTCTTCAGAATTCTTTAGGCAGTGTCAGGTTAACATCACGACAGGACTGCCAAAACCACTTGTCGCGGTATTTTGACCAGAAGTCCCAAAATTTCTATAGAAATGGGATCATAACCCTACCTACAAGATGGCAAAAAGTTATCGAACAAAATGGTACCTACATACTTTAGTTAAATGTAAATAAACTATATTAAAAAAGTTTTGAATTTTCTTAAAAAATGCGAAGAAACTTTTTCCCCAACCTATTAAGTGTTCCAAGATCAGATTTATAGATTCGTTGACATTTAGATTTGAAATCTATTTCAGATAGGTACTTCATCGTACTGTTTCCAGTTCTTCAAATAAGATTCTATTAAATTCAAGACATTACCTGTAATACCGTCTGTAGGCGTCTCGTTTACTTAGCAAAATATAAATATAAAGAAGCAAAGGTAAAGTCTTACCTTCACATATGAAGCCCTTCAAATTGACTACTAACACGCAGGGTGTTTGGACTCCTTTGAAACAAATATCAGTATCTGTAAGAATAAAACACCAATCTATCAAGTCATGCTTTTCTTTTGTTTGCATGATCTTCCTAATTCCAACTACAACATTCAGTGATCAGTTGCCTGGCAATTTACTAGAAAGCCTCTCAAAAACATACAGTAAAGCTCTTATTATTGTAACATAACATATTCAATTACAATTATATTCCTTCACTCTCCCTTCGGCAATTCTTATTGTGCACAAGCCATGTGATGTGTCCCAATTTAGGTTAATTATTGCTTCAGGGCCGCTTAATTTATGAACAAACACATGATTGTATTGACCATTGGACTGTTTTACTTTCGAGACCTTGAGAGCTTCGTGACCTGAAACGTATTAGAAAGGCAAAATTACACTTTGCAACTTTAAATAATTGTATAGAAGTACTACTCTAAATGTTCCTGTTACTCAATTTCATTCAACGAGTCTTTGAATTTGAACCACGAAGTTCGTTAAACTAATCCAACGGATTAAAATTATTCTCAGCATTTCGTCGCATGAACGAGTGTGAATATGCTGTCTAGTCTTAGGTATAAAGTAAGAAACCAGAAGCTTACCATATGTTACACTCTTAGTAACACCCGGTTTTTCGCCAGTAGTCTTTATTATCATATGTAACCAATCAGTCGAGGTGAACCCGAATTTCCACGGGACGGCAGATTTGATCACAGGATCAGCATTATCATATCCAAAATAATCTAACAACAAAAAGCATGCAATGTAACGTGTTACAAGTGAATACGCTGAGTTTACATACAATGGCCCCGTAAAGCATACATGATAGGTGACAAGATACATGCGCGATCTATAATTATGTCTAAGGTTAATGTTTTTATGAATCTAGTTGGTAAGCCTTTATACAGGGTTATTGGTAAAACACCAACAACCTCTTAAGGGGTCATTGTACTCATAATTATGAACAACTTTACTATGGGACCAAACTTGAAATCGCGAAAAAAATCAGCTGTTCAGTACATTTTGACGGATTATGCGAACATAAATGTACTGAACAGCTGATTTTTTTTCGCGATTTCAGGATTGGTCCTATAGTAAAAGTAGTTCATAATGATGAGTACAATGACCCCTTAAGAGGTTGTTGGTGTTTTACTAATAACCCTGTATAAATAAATAAAAAAGGTCGATTTAGACCAAACGACCGAATGCATAATCACGGTTAAAGATGTTTATTTCTCAAAATAATTACATGTTCACTTATAGAAAACATAAATAGGTTTAGAACAATTTTATCTGTATTCAATCCCAAATACCTTTTGTGTATACAGGGTGTTTATTACCGAGCTGGTAATGGACTAATGAACTTAGGTGAACACTAATAGGGTTGAAAATAAAACCACAATTGTGTTCTGATTTAAGTTGCGAATATATTTTACTAAAATTCACAAGACCCTAACCGTTGCCTCAACCTTTGGTACCTACACAATTTTCCTATATATAATACTTGTACGTTTATTGCCATCAACTTGGCAAAGGTCCAGACCCCAGGGGCGTTTACGGCAAAATTCGCATGGAAAACCCAACGTCACTTGGCCGACTTGGGGATGGAACCCAACTTCGACGAGGCAGTCTCCTATATCGTGGGAAAGTTTTCAAATACAAATCTCACAAACACAAACAGCCAGAGTTTCTTCAATAGGTTTTTTATGTCAGAGTTTCATAAATAAGAAAACTTACTTACAAAAATCGTAAGGATTATAAACGGACACATCCATAGCCAAACTCAATGCAAACATCATAAAAAAGTAAATGAATCTCTGCATCTTCACTTAAAAAGCCACAAAATTATAACAAGATTGTGAGTTAGGTTAGGGTATATTTATCACACTAAACTATGATTTTCTCTAATTATTTTGAAACACTTATTTAATCTACACTCATATTGTTGATTATACGTGTATCTGCGAGCACAAAGCACCAGAATATCATTAACAAAATTGATTCGTTGTCGGTTTTATAAAATCCTCCTTTTGCTATAATTTCCTCCTAATGTTAGTCGTAACCACACAGTAAATGCTATACGCTAGCGATTATGATATGGGTAAACTCGCCACAAAATAATAGGTCCGTTTTGACAGCTCATATCGTTTCATATGCCAAAGAGAGACAAACATAGCGGCACAAAGAGGGACACCCGCATGTCAAAACGGACCTATTATTTTGTGGCGAGTTTAGTATAATTATTGTATTATTTTAGCCTGCAAACACAACTATCAGAATGTTTGGAAAAATTATTAGTGACTCACCCCCGAGAAACTCGACCGCGAAAACTCGCCCCTAATTTTCTTTTTTCTTTTTCTGATCACATGAAAAGAGTTGTATGATACATAGGAATACCACAATTCAACACAATTCACACAAACAATAAATATGTTGATATGTATAACTTGTTTACATTATGCATGTTACAGGAAAATTTTGAAAATGTGACTAATTCAAATTTTTAACATTTATTTCAAATTTTCCTTGTAACAAATATTATAACAAATAGTTACTCGTTGGTTTATGACATAGATATATATTTCTGTGGTTTATGAGTTTGAATAATATTACTAATTTTATAAAACATGTCAGTGTCGAAATTGAGACAATATAATAACAGTTTTGACATAGCATGGTTTTAAATTTTTGCTTAAACAAATTAATGGCAATTAATTATTTAAACGACGCCATATGTAAAATACTCCATTATTAGTTTTGCGAACACAGAGACGAGTTTCATCTCTTTGAGTACGATTGGAACACAAAATGTTCACGACTTTTTTTAAGAAGACAGCTTCGTCAAATATAATATAACTATACAGTGAAGGCAATGGTAAGATACTGTACTTTTTAAAGAAAGGTACACAATTCTTGATAACCAAACAGTCCTAATGCACCGTTTCTGTGGCTTGAAAACAAGATCTGTGTTGGTGGAGTCCCCCCAAAAATAGACGACACAAGCCGATAATATGCTGTTATGAGTGTCCTAGAGTTTGTTTTAATTGTTTTCGATAATATTCTAGAATGTTGTATAACATTCTAGGTACTTGTGATGTGAGGGTATATAAAGCCGCCCTTGCGGTCGGTTTAGTTTCCCCGTCCCTTGCTCGGGTATGAAGTGCCAGGTGGTGGCGTAGCTGAGCCAGTAGCTTTAAACTCCCCAGATAATAATAATCAATCTAATTTTATCCAGCCTGTCCCATCTTGCTTTCCTCTCCCCAGCGACACCCTAAGCCGAGGTTCGATCCCCACAGGGGGAGCCCTTAGCGTGTAGTCTCTTAGTCTGTAAGTTTATACCCCTGGCTGGAGGCTTTGAGTTAGCCTCTCTAGGCCAACTACGAGATGCCATATAAAAAAAAATCGGTTTAGTCAGTTTGAAGAAAAATGGACGAGCGACAAGTTCGAACATTATATTTATACGAGTACTTGTTAGGCCACAGTGCGCGGGCTGCGGCTGACAATATCAACACTGCATTGGGCGCTGGAAGTACAAGCCATGCGACGGTGTCCCGATGGTTTGACCGTTTTAAATCAGGAGACAGGAGCCTTGAAAGTCAGCCACGCTCTGGACGACCACCCACAGTGAATGATGACGATGCTACCACTCGTGAATTAGCGGAAGCACTTAACTGCAGTCACCACACCGTGGAAAACCATCTGCATGAGCTTGGGTGTCGAAAAATTTTGGCTCGCTGGGTACCGCACATCCATACAGACGCCAGTCGTGCAGTCCGTGTGGCTGTCTGTCAGTCACTTTGCTGCGACCCCGACGTAAAGAGTTTTTGTCTGTTTTTGCTGCATACTGTTTTATGAACTATTACACAATCAATCTGCCTAGCCTTTTCCCAACTATGTTGAGGTTAGCTTCCAGTCTAACCGGAAACAGCTGAATACCAGTATTTTACATGGAGCGACTGACTATCTGACCTCCACAACCCAGTTATTGGGTAATACGATACCCCTTGGTAAGACTGGTTGTCAGACTTTCGGGCTTCTGACGACCCGTAACGACTGTCAAAGGTCCATGAATGACAGCCGAAACCAACGGCTTAGATCCACGAGTAACGACGGCGTGCTTTCCGAGGCACGGAGGAATCTCGGTATGTAAAGATGGTCGCCCATCTACGGACCAACCCCGATAAGCGTAGCTTAACCTGATGGATAGACCCGTGCGGCTATTATTAATTAGCCAGTAAAATTAAACAACTGAAAATCATAATATAATGTTTGTGTTAATTCAAAATCAATAAAAAAACTAAATAATCTACAAATCAGTCTTTTGATTACTTAGAGTCAAAATCACAGCCGTTTGGTTAAAAGTCACGTATAACAAATTTAAATAATGTAAAAATAATATTAGTTTCTTTAAAAAAAGTAAAACTTAAAAATAACAGTCATTTACAGTTCCAATTAACATTGATAATACTAAAAACTAGTTAAATTCAATAAGGTTAATAATTGTTTTTCAATTTTTTCTATTAAATCAGTTTTGGAAATGATAAAATATTACTATAATAATAATATCCTGGGACATTTCACACACGGTCATGATCGCAAACTAAGCAGAGCTTGTACTATGGAAACCAGATAACTGATATACTACATACACTACTTTTTTTTGTTGTAAATACGTACTTATATAGATAATTACACCCAGACTCAGGACAAACAGACATGTTCATGCACACAAATGTTTGTCCTGGATGGGAATCGAACCCACGACCTGCGACATGATAGGCGGTATCTTAACTAACCACGCCAGCTGGCCTGTCAATGGGTAGGTACTGTAAAGGTTCTATGCAATTCTATATTCTACTTGCTGACATTCGATTAGAACCCTCTTTTTTAAATAAATAAAAAAGATAGTTATAATTCTTTTTTTGTTGTGTTTGTAATTGTCAGGACAAGGTTTGTATGAAAGAAAATGCTTGAAAAGTTGCCAGGAAAATTGGAAAATTCGGGAAAACTGAAAGTGCATTTTCTATGGGAATTTTGTATGAATTATTGAAATTTTGACAGCTAGTAAATTATATAATTATCTCGTTGTTGCGTCTCCGACTGTCATTTCGTATTTAGCTAAGCCCCCCTGTAGAAACTCAGAATTTCCACATAATTGGAGTCTAAACTTTTACAGTACTACCGGGAAAAGGTATCATTATGTCAATAATGGCAAGAGCCTCGACCAACACCTGAGGAGGCTCTCGTTGGGCAGCTGGATCAAGGGCTTGATCCAGAAAGCGATACTTCTGTACACGGCGCGCATAGCTAGGAAGTACTTCTCTCAGAAGTCCTCACCACCCTGGTAGCTTAGACACCGATATCGGTGGGCTACTATTTTTTATATTTATTTATGTTTTTTTATAAAAATATTAAAAAAAAGTGATTTCCATGTATTTAAATGTAATAAAGGAAAAATATAGGATAGGAAGTAGGATTCAGAAAGTAAATAAAAGATGATGATGAAACAGCTAAGTTTTCTTTTTCATACATTTTTATCCACTGGTTTCATCACCCCAATTATTTCGGCATATGGCGACTCTTCATCACGTCTTGGTGGTTGACTGTCTTCACGCACCAAACTGAGATCCGCATATACGATTTGGTTTGCGGTAGCCTGGGGAAAGAAATGTTTCTTAATATTTATTTTTTGGCAACGTCAACGTTCCACATTTAAATAATACTGTGATCTGTCAACAGTACAGCGAGTCTGGGTGTCACTGGAATAATGAACTAGGCGCATGACACATCAGTTCGTTTCTAGATATTTGATTCAAAATTAAAAAATCAAAATCACAAGTCATTTATTCAAACTAGGCTGAGAATCAGCACTTTTTGAACGTCAAAATTACATAAGACAGTCCCCCAAAACGCCCGCCCTTCACCACTTCCTAGTGCTTTAGCTGGGGAGAAGAAGTGGCGCAACAAACTCCTCAGCAGCATAGCAGTTTGTTCAGTTAAAAAAAAAAAAATGTATCTATACAACACTGCGCATAATAATGTAAGTACATTACGCAACACAAACCATTACATTAAATCATTTGCTAGAAGTAAGCTAGCACACGCCAACATACCAAAAGAAAAAAAAATCGCAGAAATAAAAATACAAAACTAAAAACGTAAGCAGAACTTTATATCTAAATAAAGGCCTCCAGTAATAAAGGATGTGCCCACTTACATATATGAAGATTGTATATGAAGCTGAAACTCGAAGTCACAAATGATAAACTAGGACCATCGAAGTATTAAAAACAGTAGATTATGTCAATGATAAACAAAAATAAAATTAAAATAAATTGATTTTTACAGTCAAAGAAAATAAATAATTATATGAACTCATATACCTAACCTGTGAGAAGATAAGCTAATTCTGGAGAAAGAACATAAACATTGTCTTGAGTTAATCACAGCGACCAACTATTCTTATCGTTTAAGTATTCTATATAGTATGCTTTCGAACAAAGGTTAGATTTTACTTTAGCTTTAAACGCATTGAAGGGCAAATCTAGCAAAGAAGAGGGTAACTTGTTATAAAAGGATATACCAAGCCCAACAAATGAATTATGTACCTTATGAAGCCGGTGAAACGGAGCACGTAATTTGTCCTTATTTCTGGTGTTAACATTGTGGATATCACTGTTTTTAGTGCATAAATGTATATTTTGTCTAATAGATAAGATGTTGGCGAAGATGAATTGTGATGCCACCGTGAGAATACCAATATGTTTAAAAAAATCTCTCAGAGAAACTCTAGCACCTAGCTGGTAAATTGCTCGAACAGCTCGTTTTTGAAGTACAAATATATTTTGAATGTCAGCGGCTTTGCCCCAAAGCAGAATACCGTAGGACATAACGCTATGAAAATAACTAAAATAGACTAACCGAGCTGTATCAACGTCAGTGTATTGTCTTACTTTCCTGACGGCGTAAGCTGCTGAACTGAGCCTTCCTGCTAGGCTTGATTTATGAGGGCCCCACTGAAGTTTGGCATCTACTGTTATGCCCAGAAAAACTGCCGAGTCAACAGTTTTAAGCACCTCTTTATCTAAGACGATGTTGGGTCCTAGATTTCTAACATTCGGTAAGGCAAACTTTTCGTTTTCTTCGAGAACTAAGTTATTAGTCGTAAACCAATCCGTAACCATTGAGAGTGCACTGTTTACGTCGTCAAAATCTTGTCTGTTCCTGTCTACTTCAAAAATAAGAGTGGTGTCATCTGCAAACAGTACAACAAAACAAAAAAAAAGATTGTATTAATCAAAGCTTAAAGTTTAGGTAGGGACTAGGGTAAGGTTATACGACTTACGTAAGTATTCAATTCCAATGCTTCTACTGGGAGCGAATATTGATGATAGCATTTTTTGATACTTTTAAAAATCACCAATATTACAACACACGTCCCTATCACGGATGGTATCACGTATTTTAACACGTTTGGAGGAGGCTGCTGTTGGTCGTTACTTACTGAAAACAAAATAAAACTTGTTCTGTTATATTGTCAACCTCGTAATTGGTTTATCACCCTAGATGCCGGTTTTTTGATCCCTAGTTAACTCAACCAATGGTTAAACATAGTAACTAATGGTTGAATTTTGGCTACACGTGAAAGACTAAACGTATTCATGTTTAGTCTTTCACATGTAGCCAAAATTCAACATTATACACACACAACAGTATTCATGTTAGCTCATTCATATAAAAAAAATAGTAATTAATGGCATAACTCTTTCATGTGTAGCCTTTCACATTTAGCCAAAATTCAACCATTAGTTACTATTTTTTGATCCGTAAGCCATTCATTGGGCTAAAGCCCACATGCACGTTTAGTCGGCTTAAATGAATAAATATAGAGTCTGTAAACTCGGAGCTAAGAAATTAACATTTTAATTCGTATTACGCGTTGCGCCACTAAAAAGTAACACCAGCTTAGTTAATGTGACTTTAGTGTTTCTTGAGTTGGAAACATTGCCTTTCAATAGATAAAACATAGAGAATTGCATTCTTAATACTTTCTTGTCTTTGAATTCTATAACATGACATTTCATTTTACTCGTATTGTTGTACTAAATCTCTGTGATTGTATGTGGTTTCCATGGAGATTTAGTTTATTGATTGACGAAAATGTCAGATGGAAAAATATGTTTAAGGTTTTTATAATTTGTATTTATTTCTAGATGATATATTGCCTGCTGATATAGTACCGAATTTTCACTTACGTCGAACAATATAAAATACCAAATAAGTTATCAGGTACCTCATAACGTCAATTTATTTTGACATTACTTACACTAACCAGAGTTTAGCGACGTAACTCTCTCACCACAGAGTAGATACTTTTGTCTCCCACATCAGGGTTAAATATTTAGAAGTTTAGCTCCAGGTTTATCGTAACTCTTGGTGGCGCAAGATGAATTATTTGATTAACCCTGAATCAGCTGTTAACTCCGAGTTATTTAAGATAACCCATGAACGCGCAAATGGATGTCACGTGCACGGCATGAAGCGAGTAGTTGTATTTGCCTATGTGACAGTGAGTCACCATTTTGTTTTGTCGTGTGGAAATCCTCATGGACGTCCGCCACCCTGGGGCGGGCGGGGGGTCTGTCAGACTCTTACTGAGTAAAACCACACGGTGTTCTACAGCTACCTTTAGCCGGGGTGCTGGAGTGCTTGCGCATTTCGTCACGCTCCTCCAGCTAGGTGTTGGCTCGTATGGATTCATGCAGACCCCGTCACCCTCAGCGGTCTTAAATGGCCGCAATGTCTCTAGAGAGAGGCGCGCGCGGAACACGGCGCGCCACCGTCTCGGGCCTTTCGCTGTTCAGGCAACAAACTAACAAACAAACCAAGTCTGTTGCCTGCAGGCCACACACTAAGGCGGCCGGAAATAGTTCCGCGCCCTCCGGCGCCCTGTGTGTCTGCTACGAATTGGAAGGGAGGTTGTATCCTCCCTCTCCCTTGCCGCCGCCTCCTTTGCAATCATCACTTCCTCGCAGAAGGAGGCGACAGCGTCCCACGCGCTCTCACTTCTGACCATGGACTGGACCATGCCCGGAAGCGAGAGAGAATCCGCAGCACCAACTGGCGCGACGAGGCCACGGCGCCGCCGCCTTCCCATTAGTCACCTAGTTTAAACCTTAGTGAAGTTTCAATTTACTGCGAATAGTTGTCAGAAATGATAAAGCAATAACGAGGCCCACTATTCCAGGATGTTCAGACACTACTTTTGGCGTTTGAGAATTCAAACCATTTCTAACTGTACCGATTATGCACGATATATTCTTTAGATATTTCTAATATTTGGCAAGAGTGCAGATAACATATTATATAAAAGCTCCTACAACGTGGATCGGTGCCTTCGCGTCACGTGCGATTCGCGTCGCAAGTCGCGCCTGTTATCAGAAGCCTTAATAATATATGTATCCAGTTAGACTGGACGCAGACCCCAAAATAGTTGGGAAAAGGCTAGACCGATGATGACGTACCTAATAAGAGTTGGGTATACTCACCAGTAGTAACATTCCCAGTAAAGTTGATACTCGTAGTTTCATTTTTTCCGTGAGGCAATGTTTGATCAGTAGAATTAAAAGGATCAGCTGTCGATATATCAGTAACTGTAATATGTTTTATTATATTTTAATTAAGTATTTAGAATTCGAACTAGAACAGATAGAATAAGAAATGAGTACATAAAAGGAAGTCTGAAAGTGACACCGGTGACTGAAAAGTTGTGTGGAAATCGATTGTCATGGTATGAGCATGTGATGCGGAGGAATGAGGAAAATATCGTCAGGAAAGTTTTGAGTATGAATGTGGATAGCCATACGAGTAGGGGACGACCGAAGAAACGATGGATGGACTGTGTGAAAGATGATATGGCTAGAAAGGGAGTGACTACCGAGATGACGACTAATGGAGAAGTATGGAAGAAGAAGACATGTTGCGCCGACCTTAAATAAATTGGGACAAGGGCAGGAGAATGATGATTTAGAATTCGAACTTGGTGTGAGCCAGTGGCTGTGGAGTCCGTGCACCTCATGAATGAGCCTTCAAAACCGGTCAAGTACCAATGTGACTTTTCAATTCGCTTGTCAAGTTTATCTTAGACATTGGAATGAATATCGCGTGCTAGGATGTTCGGTTGTTCCCAGTGAAGCTAGCCAGTTCTACCCCTACCCCTAACATACATTCTACCCCTAACATAGTGTACATACAAGTAGGTAGAGGAAATAAATAAAACCGGCCAAGTGCGTGTCCTATCACATACAATGAAGGGTTCCGTAGTTGGGATGAATTTATCCTAAGAACCAACTTGACATTGTAGTTGAAAAACATGTTCTCCTATACATACCAACTGCAAACGTACGTTTGTACGCACAATATTTAGAGATTTATCATGCTATTTTAAGACCATAAACTTCTTATAGGTAATCTATAGGTATAGAACTATTTTCTGTATTTTTTCAAAATTTTAGGCTCAGTAGTTTCGGAGATAAGGTAAATTTTCTTAAATAACTTTAAAACAATACATATTAAAATTATAAAAAATATATCAGTAAGCCCTTTCATTTGATATATCACACGGTACAGTTTGCAAAATTTGTTTTTTTTTTTAATTTCTTATTTACCCATATTAAAAATTCATTTATTTAAACGTCCGAGTTTGGGTCGCTGCAATACATGTGTGTACCAAATTTCAACATAATCGGTACATTACATTCGGAGCAAATTGGCTGTGACAGACGTACAGTACACACAGACAGACACACAAGTGATCCTATAAGGGTTCCGTTTTTTCTTTTGATACCTCAAAAGAAAAATCGTGTAATGATGAAAATGATGACTGATAAGATAAGTCCCATCAAAAACTTAACATGTAGAAAAATGCAAGTCTCGCAACGAAGTTCTTCTACCGCAAAAAGTTGTGAGATCTAAAGTGAAACCAATCAATCTGCCTAGCCTTTTCCCAACTATGTTGGGGTCGGTTTCCAGTGTAATCGGATGCAGCTGAATACCAGTATTTTACATGGAACGACTGCCTATCTGACCTCCACAACCCTCTTGGTAAGACTGGTTGTCAGACTTTCGGGCTACTGACGACCCGTAACGACTGTCATAGATCCACGAGTGACAGCCGGGACCAACAACGGCTCAACCTGCTTTCCGAGGCACGGAGGAGTCTGGGTATGAAAAGATGGTCACCCATCCACAGACCAACCCCGGAACTCGATTATAGACGTAGCTCAAATTGAATTAGTATTTATTTTCTTTTCTATTTATAGGACAAAAATAAAAAAATATTTAAATACTGTTCATCATTTAAAGCAAAATATTGTTGTATTTTATAAATTTCAGAATATTGTGTGTTCTAGAGAGTATCAAAAGGCTTACCTGTGCATTTATTCATTAGATCCATCGCAATTACACAGGACACAGAGGCTCTTAAACATACACAGTTATCTGTAAAAACAATAAAATCAATCAATATGGGTTTTGTCCATTATTCAGTTGCTTCAGAATATCTTTCTTATGTCCGATACATGAAATGGTAAACTGATAAAAAATAGCATCCATGTTTATTATTATTATAAAAATGTAAAATAAATTCATGAAGTTATCTAAAATTATCTTACATTCATATCGTGGGTCAGTTGTCTCGTAAGGTTTTAGGGGCAAAGCTTTTCCTTCGAATATTGTTAAGTTCTTACACCAGCCTGCAATTGTTTTTAATTCCACGTACAATAATATTCGCTGGTTCATTATTGGTTTTTGGATCGAATATACATCACTTCCTGCATGACTATTCAATACTTTCTTTAACAATTCAAAAGTGCCTGTAAACAATTTAATTGGAATAAATGCTTTGATTTGAATTTTGTCTATTCAAAGACTAAAAAGCTCTAAAAAAATATAGTGTAAAAATTAAAATAATGTTTATTTCGAAAATAAATTAAAGTCTGGAAATAATTATGTGAGATATTTGGAAGATACATGAGATGGAGCTCGTGGCTAAGTAATAACAGCCGCACGGGTCGATCCATCAGGTTAAGCTACGCTTGCCGGGGTTGGTCTGTGGATGGGTGACCATCTTTACATACAGAGACTCCTCCGTGCCTCGGAAAGCACGTTAAGCCGTTGGTCCCGGCTGTCATTCGTGGATCTTTGACAGTCGCTACGGGTCGTCAGAAGGCCGAAAGTCTGACAACCAGTCTTACCAAGGGGTATCGTATTACCCAGTAACTGGGTTGTGGAGGTAAGATAGGCAGTCGCTCCATGTAAAATACTGGTATTCAGCTGCATCCGGTTGGACTGGAAGCCGACCCCAACATAGTTGGGAAAAGGCTAGGCAGATTGATTGACATGAGATGGACCGACACAACATTTAAGGCCCCTATTAGGTACATTTCGACCGTGATGTTTGCGATGGCCAAATTTGGCGTTCTTATTCTAAGAAACTGAAAGACTTTAACTTTTTGAGTGGTGGAGAACAGTTATTATTATAGTCCATAGCGGCCTCGCTTTTTATTTTTTTTTCTTTTATTTAAATAAAGCCAAAATTACGAAGCAAGTTTTTAATAAAATGCGTGACAGCATTTTTTGGAGCTAGTGGATTGAACATGAAATGAAATATATATTATAATATCTGTAAATAGTGGTTTAGTCTATAGTGGCCTCAGAAATTTGAAATACGACTGTGTGGAATATCTATAAAAAAAATCTCTATTAAAACCAAACAACTAAAAACGCTCAGATATACTGTAAATTTCTCCTTGCTTCATTAATATTATTACATACAATTTTTACCAGATTAAATAAGAAAAGTCAGTTCATAAGAAATTTAAAAAAAATGTCATACTATAAACAAAAAATATATAATATATATAAGACTCAAAATAAGCGTAATTACAGCTGCCCAATGCAATATGTATGCGTCGCCGTGCTTCTACATTATATTATATAACCACCATATTAATTCCATAAATAAAAGTTATCCGACGATTGAAAAATTAACCCTAAATATTGTTAACAAAGCCATATTTATCAAGCCCATGATTATTTCGTAAATAAATCGCGCAGGTTGGGGAAAAAGTCTTTTCGCATTATAGTATGTATGAACTTGTAACAAAATCTCTTTGGCTATACTATTTGTATCTGGCTGGTTTTGGTATCATTGAAAGTTTAAATTTTAAAGAACATAATTCCAAATGCAAATTAGGAAAATGTGTGATTTTCATTTGTTTTTCGTACCGTCAAGATGAGTGAATCTAATGAAGAAATTCGATACATTTTAAAATTTTACTACAAAAAAGGTAAAAATGCAACGCAAGCCGCGAAAAAAATTTGCGATGTTTATGGACCTAGTGTAGTGTCTGTGAGAGTAGCACAAATTTGGTTTAAGCGTTTTCAATCCGGAAATTTTGATGTCAAAGATGCACGTCGCTCTGGTCGCCCTATTACGGATAAAATGGATGCCATTTTTGAAAAAGTGGAGCAAGATCGGCATATCAGTAGTTACGACGTAGCTGAAGAACTGGAAATTGACCACAAAACAGTTTTGGCGCATTTGAAAAAAACTGGGTACACAAAAAAGCTCGACATTTGGGTACCTCACGAGCTCACTGAAAGAAACCTAATGAACCTATTTTGACCAGAAGTCCCAAAATTTCTATAGCAATGGGATCATGTCCCTACCTACAAGATGGCAAAAAGTTATCGAACAAAATGGTACCTACATACTATAGTTAAATGTAAATAAACTATATTAAAAAATGTTTTGAATTTTCTTAAAAAAATGCGAAGAAACTTTTTCCCCAACCTATTATATAGGCCTCCTAAACCAAATACCATGAACCAAAATCCATGAATAACTTATTCAATGCCAGCGAATTAACTTTAGTAAATTAAATACCAAACTATTTCCTTCGAATCGAAGGAAATATGAAACTGAACACGTGATCGCGCATACAGAGGGTGCTCTCCGGTTTTCCGACCAAAAAATTACATTCTGCAAACGACTCATCGCATATTCGCGCGACGATCGCTTCTAAATAGGTTACGGCCTGCGTTAAATTGTGATTCTAAAAACAGCTTATTCATTTATTAGTCACCTAGCTCACTGGAATATACAGGGTATCTTCTGTTTAGTAGTGACAACAAAGTTTACCTGCTTCGGTACCTTCCCCAGCTTCATAAACCGTATAGACCACATCACGAGACAAATTTTTAAAAATTACTTTTGCATTTATAAGGGCCTGCAGGTCGTAACCGTAATAAAATGGCGCAGTCACATCTACTGCTTGGGGTAGGTCGGCACATGCGTAGGTAAGACCTAAACAAACAAAAATACAATAATATATAAAAATACAAATACGAATACTTAATATAATTTTTCACTTACGTTGTCGTGTTCATAATGAAGGGTATGAATAGGCATTATGTCTTATTCATTGAAAGAAAACTAAGAAAAAAATAGTTACAAACATAGACGTAATAAAACATAAACTAGCTTTAGCCCGCGGCATCGCTCGCGCGGAGGTCAACTCGGGAACCTTAACGAGTGTGCACACAATAATATGAAATGACGACAATAATGATGGATAAATGTGAGTCTGTATGTTTGTTAGTATGGATGTTTGTTACTCAATCACGTCGTAGTGCCGCGTTGAACACGCGGGCACGGGCGCGGCGGCGCGCGCGCGTGTTCAACGTGAACAAGCACAACGCCGCACGTGTTCAACTTGAACAAGCACTACGCCGCACGTGTTCCACGAGAACAAGCACTACGACGCACGTGTTCAACTTGAACAAGCACTACGCCGCACGTGTTCCACGAGAACAAGCACAACGCCGCACGTGTTCAACTAGAACAAGCACTACGCCGCACGTGTTCCACGAGAACAAGCACTACGACGCACGTGTTCAACGTGTGTAGTGCTTGACACACGTTGTAAGGGCAAGCCCTTACATATATTATAATGTTGAATGTTAATTAAATAAATGTTAATGTTCAAGAAGGTAAATGAGAAACTAATAGAAAATGTTATAAAAATGTTACAAAATGTTAGATGTTGCGCGAGCTCGATATAAAACCGAAGACTGACGTACTTGCGTACGTGACGACACTATATTTTATTAATTAACAATATTTGCAGTATTTTTAACTAGGCGAAAGTACAATGTGCGGTTGCTGACCGTACATCTTGGCGGGGCAAAAAAATATATTTAAGATAACTTATTAAAAAGTATTTTACTAATGTATATAACAATCATAAAAATAATGTGAATAAAATTAATTTTAAGTTAGTTAAAGAATGAGGTGTCGCGTAGGAAGCATTTCTGATCGTGGTCAGTTCGATGTTTTCAGTGGATGCTGCAGCTCTAGGTGGCTTCTGTGGCGGTAGTCTGGTGGATGCGCCGGCGGCGCTGACGGCGACTTTGCCGCAGCGTATGCAGTACACGTAGGCTCCTCCCGCGACGACTACTGACAAGATCAGAAGTCCCATCGTAGTGTATGAAACGATGTATTGGTGTACATCGTGTTGCGACATTTCTGCCTGATTCGTTTGATCTTCCAATTCTTTCAACGAATTATGAAGTTTTTCATAATCCTTTCTTACAAATTGGGTATTTTGTTGTCCAATTGATAAATCAATCGGCTGGACAGATGTTAAATTGTTGATGTCTTCCATGTCTATCAGAGGTATTTCCGGGTTGACATAAATATTGTTTGTGTAGTAAACTTGTGTGTAATATGTTTCTTCGTTGTTTCTAATTAGACATCCTTCTTTGGCTTCTAAAATTCCCGTCACATGTATTGTCTTGGATGTCATACGACCATCACAGATGGACCGTGCGACCACAGTGCGACCAGGTGCTATCACAACGAAGCTGAGAGTTGTATTCAACGCGTCGGCAAAAACTAGTTCGAAACACAGTCTAAACGACTTAATGGAGGCCGGTCCGAATCTACAAAAAGACATTCTTAGCATCTTGCTAAAATGGAGACAGTACAAGTATGTGTTAACATCAGACATTGAGAAAATGTACCGTTTTATAATGGTACATCCAGAACATCAACCCTTACAAAAAATCGTGTGGAGAAACTGTCTAGTGCTAAGAGAATATCAACTCTACAGTTACGTATGGTACTAAGACCACTCCGTTCTTAGCGCTCCGAACACTTCAACAGCTAGCGATGGACGAAGGTGATAAGTACCCGGAAGCACTGCCCCGTGGTGTGGGAGAAAATATTCAATGTTTTTGTTCCTAGTATTGCTTTCGACTTGCTCCATGTGACCCATTTTTTCATATTCTTCTATAAACGCTATATAATCTTCTGCAAACGCATGATTTCTAGCCATCTTTCGCTCTAGTTGTTGAAATTGGGCTATGGCCTGTGGTTTCGATGTTCCTAAATGGTCAATAAAATTGTCTTTACAAATAAGTCCTTAAATGTTGTCCACTGGGCATAGCTACCACTAAAAACCGGAAGTTCAATCTTGGGCGTGGATTTTTCCTGGTGTTTGCTATCCCAAATCTTCCTGTTAATTTGTTCCTTGCTGAATTCATAGAGCCTTTCTAATCTGTTATAATCACTTTCAAATGCTTGTGTGTTGACCAACATGTTATCTAGCTTCCAATAAGTACTATCGACTTTTTCCCAGCGTTGTGTGACTGTCTTCAATTTATCTTCAAGATGCCACTTTCCTTTTAAATTTTCAATGTCCATATTCCGTACCGTTCTCTCAAAAGCCTTAATGTTCGACCGCTACTCACTCATCAGGTATTTAGTCTGTTGGCTCACGACTAACTCCTCATTTGACGTGTTCTTATTATCATCCGCGATCTCATCGCTCTCCTGTTGTTCTGAAACTTTCTCTTGAGCACATGACCTTCCTTCTTGCTTTTGCAACTGACTGAACGAAGTAAATTTGTCGTCTTCTATTTTCGCCAATAATCTTTGTTTAGACTTATTTATCATACATTTCGTTTCTACATATATTTGTTCCAAACGCTCGTAAATGCGATTCTCGTAGTAAGGTCCAGACTTCTCGCCTTCAAACAAGGCTAACTGAATGTCGTTCTTTTTAAACTCACTCCAATACCCCTCCAGCTTTTCTTCATCTGTCATTATGATACTCAAGAGTGGTTTTACGTGTAGGACTATCTTTTTTAAAGTTTTCACTTATTCGTTTGATAGCATCAAGATTTGTAGATTGAGAGTTAAGTAAAGCATCGTAAGAAGACATTGTTGTTTATCGGTGTTTAGCGCACACCACAAAATCCAAAATTTCAGTAACGTAGGTAATATGGAACGTGCTCACCGGATCCGCTGCTTACGCCTGCTGCTAACTCTCCACCCCGACGTGTGCTCTCACTCACTATCACACTGTTGTTAATGTTCTGTACAAATGTTCCCGCGAGTGAAACCGTACCACGGCACTGATTTTACTCAATCGACTGGCTCGAAGGACCAAAATGTAAGGGCAGGCCCTTACATATAATGTTGAATGTTAATTAAATAAATGTTAATGTTCAAGAAGATATTTAATGAGAAACTAATAGAAAATGTTATAAAAATGTTACAAAATGTTAGATATTGCGCGAGCTCGATATACGTGACGATACTATATTTTATTAATTAACAATATTTGCAGTATTTTTAACTAGGCCAAAGTGCAATGTGCGGTTGCTGACCGTACACACGTAATGGCCAATTGCACTCATCAGTTGCAGTACGAAAATCACCCTTATTGCTACGACATAAAAGCGCTGTCAATATCAAATTGTTATTGCGATTGACTGTTCGCTCTCATGTGTTATTTTTAGAAAAATGTTCTTGCGGTAGGAGTTGACGGGTAGAAAGTGTTACGCGCTCATTGATTTTAGTGACTTTTAAAACTGTTATTACGCCTTCAAATAATGCAAGTAAGTTATGCAAAAAATGAACATCAGGACGGCAACCAATTAATCTTTTATAGTGAATATACGTGAGCATATACGTAAAAAGTTGCCCTGTGCTGATTTGTTGGATTCATTTTCTCCTCTACTGATTGTTATTTCTCCTGAAAAAGTTTATTCTGTTTATATGTATGTGTGAATATATCTACGTAATTATTCTTATAAGTCGGAGCATCAACACGGATCCGAAAACGTCAAGTAGTGTACATGTAGATGTTCATTTTCTATCTACGACTTGGGTGAAGTTGATACAGGAAGTGGCAACACTGAATTGATGGTTGTCGTTTGACGGCTGGTATTGGACAGTAGAAGTTGGTGAACGTCAATGTTGGAACGTTAGACCATAGATACTATACTAAAGTACTAGACAATAATAGAATAATAATAATAATAATAATCCCGCCGCTGTATCTCTACGTTGACGTCGTGGTGGGGCTTGCGCGCTCCGAACTTACTTAGAGTTTACTTTGCCGGAACGGGTCTAGGATAAGGAGCCAGACCAAGAGAGATACAGAAACCCGCAGGGCAGCATGTGGCGAGCTGTTGGGCAGTAGCGACCCCACGGACCCTATCTCCCGAAAGAAATCTTGTACTCATCTCTGGCTTGCCTTTATTGGCCGGCTGGAGTGAACACTGACGAGGAACAGAGCTCCCACCTCTTTCCTTTATTGGACGGTTTGAGTGGAAATTCGCAAGAGCAAACGTGCTCGGAAGAAGGAAGTATTCCAATAAGGTGCTGGTGCTGGTAGGGATCTTGACCGTATTTCCAGGATTGTCCTGATAGCCGCTGAATACCTCTCCACTCCTCAAGCACCTCAGGAAGTCTTGCACCCTTGTCGCTACGTCACTATATGCTAGCGGTCGATTCCGGGGTCCATTATTGAGTGTGCAAGTCACCCCCTGCCTTTTTATTCGTGTATAATTACATAACATTGGTCAGGCAGGGGACATAGTTCTTCCATAGTTCAAGTTACCCAATCCACTTTAGCCACCCAGACCCATAGCCCAATATGTTTTATTTCCACGTACAACAATAGTCCTGTACCAACCGAGGGTTGTCCTTGGGTGCACTTGCATAGTGCATACAGGGATAATCGTCGGTTGGTGCCTCCTCATCATTTAAAATTATCTAAGGGTCCTCTGCGAGTTGGCTTCGGCTCCTCGTACGCCTTGCAAAAAATATAAAACGTAAACCAAGTGTCTCATTACTTTTGTGCCAACCTGATAAAACTTTCAAACTATTATATTTCGACCGTGATTTTTGCGTTAAATGGCCAACTTTGGCGTTTTTATTCTGAGAAACTGAAAGACTTCGACAACTTTGACTAGTGGAGAATAGTTATTAGTATAGTTCATAGCGGCCTCGTTTTTCGCATTTTTTTCTTATATCTATATATACGTTGTAATGTCAAAATAACAGCTTTTTACTAAATGCATATGAAAGTATATACGATACTTGTAAAGAAAATCCATTTTTAAAATTTTTGTCTGTCTGTTCCGGCTGCTCTCCGAAACGGCTGGACTGATTTTGATGGGACTTTTATTGGCAGATAGCTGATGTCATAAGGAGTAAGTTAGGCTACTTTTAGAAAAAGAATTAGTGTTCCGCGCAAAAAAATAAAACCCATGAAATAGTGAGAAAACCCGATTCCAATTGGGAAGTATTGATGTTACGGGTAATGCTAGAAGATTGAGTAAACCTAGGTTTACCCAAGCATTTTGGGTAAAGTCCGAATAATCTCGTGCATTGTGTGGTCACTGTTCCAACCTAACCTAACCTACCTTTCAGCCTACACCTAAGTTTAATCATTCTAGCATTACCTGAGTCGACCTGTATGGGGAATTAAAAATTATTTTAATTATTTTTCGGATTTTACCCAAAATGCTTGGGTAGACTTAGGTTTACTCAATCATCTAACATTACCCGTAACATTGACATCCACGCGGGCGAGGCCGCGTGCATCAGCTAGTAAAATATAGTATAATAAAGTCAAAATACGAAGCAAGTTTTTCATAAATGTGCGACGGCACTTTTTTGTGCTCGTTCATTGATATAATAATATCTCTTAAATAGTGGTTTAGTCCATAGCGGCATCAGAATTTTGAAATATGTATGAAAATGCATAGCTAATTTGTCAAAACACAATTTTGTGATAATTTCATATTTTTTTAGGGTTCCGTACCCGAAGGGTGCCAAACGGAACCTAACGTACGTTAACGGAACCTAACAGAGATCTTAACGTAGTTATACACAGATCCTTACAACACGTTTGTGTTCGAATGCGAGTTTTCCCCTAAGTTCGATAGATGGCGTTGTACCATTTGTGTATATTTCTGAATCGCGGTGTCAAGTCTCCGCGCATATCGTGTAAGGATTAGAACAAATTAATTTTTTTGTACTCGCTTTAGAAAAACGTTGTTATGTTATAATACACCAAGTTCCTCGGGCAGTTGTCTAGTGCCAAACAATACGTAATATTCATTTCATTACCACTACCGTCGTGCTACTTGTTACGCGCATCACTATTAAGGAAAGCGCTGACACAAAGGCACGAGGCACAACGCGTGCGCATCGACATCGCCGCTATGAGGGGGAATCTGCTGACACAGAACATGAGGCCCGAAGACCCTGCCTACGTGACCGCGGCCGCACACTTCGTATCCACCATCGATCGAGTCAATTTGATTTTTCATTAATTATAATAGTTGTAATTTCATTTAAATAAATTAGTTTGTAAAAACTTTCGGTTTTTTTTTAGTCCTCCGGCAGTAGCCTACGTAATTGGCGCAGTCGGTAGGATTCCCGGGTCGTTTTGCGATTACCGGTATATCGCACCGCGTTCGCTACGATAGACTTTCAACGTGTCGCACCGGGAGATCCTGAACTACGAGACTACGCCGGAGATCCAGATATCGATACCGCTCAACGAAGACCAGAATGTGCATGTAAGTACGCTGAATTTTCTTAGTGGTTCTATATATTATTTCCAACATTTTTTTATCAACGTAGAGCGAGTACACCTAGCCTAATTAGTAGTAGGGTTAGAAGTGTAGATTCTAGACGTAATATTAACCCCGAAATTGTACCCGAGATGGCCGATTTAGATAGTATATTAATTAAAGCCCTCCGCTTAGTTCCCGATTTTGACGGGAACCCGAACGTACTTACCAGATTCATTAAATTGTGCGATCAGCTAGCACTCCAGTTTATTCAGGAAGGGCAACCGGATATAAACCGAATAGCGTTCTTAAACGGTGTATTGAATAAAGTCACGGGGCCCGCCGCCCGTTTGATTAATGCAAATGGCATACCTAATGATTGGATAGGCATACGTAGTGCTCTTATTAATAATTTTGCCTATCAAGACCGCTCTCTACAACGATTTGGCCTTGCTTACACAAGGTTCCGGCACGCCGCAGGAATTTTATGAGCGTTGCCAGAATCTTTTCAGCACCGTCATGACATATGTTTCATTGCACGATACCCTGAAGTCAACTATTGCAGCCAAACGCGACTTATATCGTAAACTGACCTTGCAGGCCTATCTCCGTGGATTGAAAGATCCTTTAGGTTCGCGTATCAGATGTATGAGACCGGAAACCATTGATAAAGCTTTGGAGTTTGTGCATGAGGAGAGTAACACTATGTATTTGCAGAACAGGAATGATGGCTTACAGGATAAAAAAATCTCTGGTTCAAATACCACCTAATCAACGGAACGAAATTAATTTCAAAATGCCGGTCCAACCAAATAACATGTATGCCCCATTAAAACCTAATTCTTTTAACATGGCTGGCCCGTCTAGACTGCAGAGCCCGCAATTTATGTTACGGCCTTTCCCACCTCAGAACCAATTTAGAATACCGTTTAATCCATATAACATGCAACCACGTGGCCCGACTCGTACACAACAAGTATTTGGCGCACCACCGCCTAATAATAATCAGGGTGGTTCTGGATTCAGAATGCCCCCGAGAAACCCTTACTCGCCGAATAACGGTCCCAAACCGATGAGCGGCGTTAGCCACTTTGTGTCCAAGCCCCTGCCTGCTACTAACAGCTGGAATTGGGCCCTACAGGGAAATCCACCACCTTCCAACTATCTCAAACCCCGCGATGTCAATGTGAACGAGTGTTCAAATTATGGGGATGACTATTACTACCCCGATCAATATGATTTCTATTACATGGACCCCTATAACTATGACAACATTGACTACTTTTATTACAACGATTGTACCTACGACGTCACACCGCAACAGATTGACGGGATTAACGACAAGGACAAACCAGGAACGACCGACAATCAGCAACCCTCGACTAGTCAGGATTTTCACAAAGCCCCGAAGTCAAACAACTCAGGATAGAATTAAATTTACAAACCCAAAGACAATTACCATACATTCGTATCCATAACCCTCCTCTAAACTTACTCATAGATACCGGTGCAAACCAATCTTTCATCAGTCCAGAAGTAGTCCAGAATTATTTCCCGCATATACCTCTTAATTACGATCCATTCGAAGTGACTAACGTTCATGCCACAAGCAGAAATGACTACTCCATTAACTTACCCTGCTTTCCCGAATTCGGTGACACAGAATCAATTAAATTATTCGTATACAGATTCCACAATCATTTTGACGGTTTGATAGGAATGGATTTATTGACTAAATGGGAGGCTAGATTAGATTTAAAAGACCTTACATTGATATCCAGATTAATAATTCTCGGAATTTAAATCTTTATGAGGACATTATACCGGCTGGAAATTCCAAATTAATTCGATTACCCATTAACGCACCAGAAGGTGAAGTTTTTGTGAAGGAACAAATAATTTGTAATTGCATCATATCCGAGTGCCTGACCACCGTTTCTAACAGCCGCGGTGTGGTTGAGGTGACAAACCCAACCAATAACGATATAATCTTTTCACTAGACCATGCTACTCAAGCCACGATATTCATTAGCACTGAGCAAATGCTACCACGCGCTAACTGGCACTATGTTCAAAGTACGCCGACGTCTTTTACATTGAAGGCGAGGCCTTAACCTTCACCAACAAGATAAAGCACAATATTAAGACAACCGATGAAATCCCAATCTACACTAAAAGCTATAGATACCCATTTATACACCGTCAAGAAGTTAGTGACCAAATAGCGAAGATGTTAGATCAGGGAATCATTAGGCCTTCTGAATCCGCATGGAGCTCACCAATTTGGGTTGTTCCAAAGAAGGTTGACGTCTCAACATTCGTTGATTTTCGGAAACTAAACGAAAAAACCATTGATGACAAATACCCTATCCCGAATATTACAGACGTCCTGGACAAATTAGGCAAGTATCAATATTTCAGTACACTTGACCTAGCATCAGGTTTCTACCAAGTAAGATGAACCTTAACGACATTCCCAAAACCGCTTTCAACGTTGAACATGGGCACTTTGAATTTTTGAGAATGCCCATGGGACTTAAAAATTCCCCTTCCACATTCCAACGAGTAATGGACAACGTACTCAGAGGGCTCCAAAACGTTATATGTCTCGTCTACTTTGATGATATTATTATATTCAGTACCTCTCTCCAGGAGCACATGAACAACCTGGAGAAAGTTTTCCAAAGATTGAGAGGATCTAATTTCAAAATCCAATTAGATAAATCAGAGTTCTTAAAACTCGAGACCGCGTACCTAGGTCATGCCATCAGTACCGAAGGCATAAAGCCTAACCCAGATAAGATCAAGGATATAAAATTACCCCATACCTAAAACACCTAAAGAAATTAAACAGTTTCTCGGACTCCTCGGTTACTACCGAAAATTCATTCCAGATTTTTCACGTATTACAAAGCCCCTGACACAATGCCTAAAGAAAGGAAAGAAAATAACCTTGGACTCAGATTACATTAACTGTTTTGAGAGATGTAGGACCCTACTGATGAACTACCCTATCCTCAAATATCCCGACTTTGACAGAGAGTTCATCTTAACCACGGATGCCTCTAATTTTGCAATCGGTGCAATACTCTCACAAGGTTCAATTGGCTCGGACAAACCCGTAGCGTACGCTTCAAGGACACTTAATGAAAGTGAAGTAAATTACAGCACAATCGAAAAGGAGTTGCTAGCCATTGTCTGGGCAACAAAATATTTTTGGCCTTACCTTTTTGGTCGCAAGTTCAAAATAGTGACAGACCATTAACCATTACAGTGGGTCATGAGCCTCAAGGAACCAAATTCACAGCTAACCAGATGGCGGTTAAAATTAAGCGAATATGATTTTACCGTTATCTACAAAAAGGGCAAACACAACACCAACGCCGATGCTCTTTCTCGCGTTGAGATCTGTAACGAAGAGGTTAGTTTGATGATTGCAAACGCGACTGATGGACTACCATCCTTAACCAACTCCAACACCCTGACAGCCCATACCTCTGAGGAGAATCCCATACTTGAAGTACCTATTACAGACGAACCACTTAACAAATATCGCCGACAGCTATGCTTGACAGTCGTAGGTGACTTTAAAAAACGTACCACTGCGACTAAGTCATTTGACACCCACACTCGAACATCTGTTCAGTTATCTGAATCCAACCTTGAAGAAGATCTGATTAACGCTATCAAGGAATATGTCAACCTCAAAATCAAAACTTCTCTGTTAATAAATCCACCACTCGCAATGTACAAAATCATCACTTTGATACAAAAACATTTTAAAAGTTCATCTATGAAGTTGGTATTAGTAAAAAAGGAACTTGAGAATATAAAAGAATACCTGAGACAGCAGGAAATCATTCGCCACTACCATGAAGGCAAGACTAACCACCGTGGTATTAACAAATGCATTCTAGCGTTGTCTGTGAAATATTACTGGCCTAAAATGCGAGAACACATAACTAAATTCATAAATGACTGCACAATATGTGGACAAGCTAAGTACGATAGGAGCCCAATAAAGCAAAAGTTTAATATAGCACCCCCTGCCACCAGACCCTTTGAAATAATACACATGGATACCTTCTCAGCACAAAACGAAAAATACGTAACATTCATAGACGCCTTTTCAAAGTATGGTCAAGCTTACCTCCTTCGAGATGGAACTGCAGTCAGTATAATTCAAGCTTTACTAACCTTCAGCACGCATCATGGCTTACCACTAACCATTATTACAGATCAAGGGACTGAATTTACCAACCAAATGTTCTCCGAGTTCTGCAAGGTGCATAAAATAATTCATCACCAAACACTAGCATACTCACCAAACGCTAACGGGAATATTGAGCGCTTCCATTCCACTATATTGGAACATCTTCGTATTTTGAAACTAAAATACAAGGATGAGCCAGTTATTCATCTAATGCCATATGCTATCATAGCGTACAACAGTTCGATCCACTCCTTTACACGATGTTAACCATACGATCCGATTAGGCACACTGACCCACGAGACCCGATTGACATAGACCTGACCGGACACCTATTACAACAATATACCGAAACACATAGAGAACGTATTCAAAAAGTATATGAACTAATCAACGAGACGTCACTTGCCAATCGAACAGCGCTCATAGAGAACCGTAATAAAAACCGTGAGGATGAGGTCGACTATGAGCCCGACCAACAAATATTCATTACGAACCCCTCTGCCAGTAGGTCTAAGCTCGCACCAAGATACACCCAGGACACAGTTTTAGCTAATCTACCTATCCACATTTATACTTCCAAGAAAAAGGTACCTATAGCTAAATCTAGATTAAAGCGTGTCCCTAAAACCGCGAAATTGTTGCAGGATACCCCTGATGCTGACTCTTAGCCTAACATGTGGCCAGGAAATTAATCTAGAACGGCTCGAAAACGGACCTGGACTACTGCCTTACAAACTGGGGCCCATGCAACTCATCACTCATTACCATACATTCCTTCAAAACATAGAACTAACAGATATAGACAACAACATTAACAAAATTCGAATTCAACTTACTAAGTCCACAGACAGACTAGACAATTAAACTTGCACTTTATACGAGCTTCAAATAGATAGTTTGCACATGAAATTAAATAAAGCCTCATCCCATCTACAAAGTCTAAAGCCAAATCGATTCAAGAGAGGTTTAGTAGATGGTCTCGGATCCGTGATTAAGAGCAAAACAGGAAATTTAGATTATAAAGATGCCATTAAATATGATAATGCCCTTAAGGCCCTTAATGATAATCAGCAACAGATGGTTATTGACCAAAATCATCATATACGCCTGAGCAAAGGCTTGATGAACGAACATACAAAAATTATTACAAAATTAGTAGAGAATCAAGTACAATTAAATGACAGTCTGCACATTTTACTTGACGCCAATAAACAACACAATATTATAAAATTTGCAAAATTTTCGCAAATATTACAAATAATTAACAATAACATAGATAGTTTATTAAGCGAATTAAGTAGGTTAGAGAATGCGATAGCACTTTCCGGTCAACCGCATACTCATCATTCCATGTTAGGTACAGAAACACTTGGCAATATGATTCGCAAACTAAGCACGCTTTATAATAAAAACCAATTACTAGATTTGGATATTAGAGAATATTATGACATCATCAAACCCTTAGCTTATTATAGTGGTAATCGAATAGTTTTTGCATTTAGATTTCCCATAACGTCCCCACTAAAATTCCTGTTGTATAAGCTAGTCGTTGTACCAAATAAACATAAGCAAGTCATCATCCCGTCCTTCCCATTCCTAGCAATCACTGGAAACATTCACGCGTACATAGAGGCAGAATGCCCGAAGGTAGCTTCATAGTATCTTTGCGAAGAAAAACTTAATCACCAAATGAGAACCCAACCAGATTGCATTTGCAATATCATTGGCGGTCAAACACTGGACAAATCGTGCAACACTATCACCATTAGCCTGACGAAACCTGCCATGGAAAAGTTAGACGATCGCCGCTACGCTGTCGTGTTCCCGAGACCAACACAAGTCCAGTTAATCTGCGAACAAGAAGAATCTATGACCCTAGCCGGAAGCTTCCTAGCCACTATTCCACATAACTGCAAGCTGCGAACAGATGAATTTACTATCGTCAACATTAACGACTACATCAGAGGACAACCCATGAAAATAAGCAACGTACCAGACAGCATCGAAGCATCTACCATGCCACCTCTTAAAATTAATGCCATTAACTTAGAGAAGCTGCATGATATTCAAGATAGAATAGACTCACAGAAGCCAATCTATATTGAACCAACCTCAACTATCTACCACACAACAATCCCATTTTATTGTACACTACTTGCCGTATCCTTAATAGGAGCGATACTATTGTACCGAATCCACATCCGCCGAAGGAAACAGATGACGACTCCAGATGAAGCCACTTACGCCGAGCCTGAAACATCTGCGACCCGCAAGAATCAATCGGCACCCCAAGAACAATCCAAGCTCCCGACGATATTTCATCTCAAAATCTGAAATAGTCGCCGATCTGAAGGGGGAGGTGTTACGCGCATCACTATTAAGGAAAGCGCTGACACAAAGGCACGAGGCACAACGCGTGCGCATCGACACCGCCGCTATGAGGGGGAATCTGCTGACACAGAACATGAGGCCCGAAGACCCTGCCTATGTGACCGCGGCCGCGCACTTCGTATCCACCATCGATCGAGTCAATTTGATTTTTCATTAATTATAATAATTGTAATTTCATTTAAATAAATTAGTTTGTAAAAACTTTCGGTTTTTTTTGAGTCCTCCGGCAGTAGCCTACGTAATTTACTCAGTTTGTGTTCAAAATCGTCGACCATAATCTATTGTTTTTTTTTTATTTTATTTTTTTATTATTATTGTAATGATGTGCTAAAGCGATTATTCTAAAAAGTGAAGTTCGTTCCAACCGGGTAGGTGCCTACGACACCTCGCGACTTTTTTTTAAATGATGTGATTCTCCGACCTCCCTGGGCAATGCTGCGGGCAGTAGATAGCTAGTATGTATAAAGAATACCAAGCACGAGCATTGATCGCCACGCCTGCTCAAGACGGGTTGGCCAACGATGTTTTTCCTTCACTTACGTACTTGCCTGGATTTGAACTCACAACCTCGTGCATGAACGGCGAGACCATTGGGAAATCACAACATTGCAGAAGCTAGTATGTAATTAAAATAACTTACGATGTATATCATTATAAGGAGACGCGTTTGTAGCCAGGGTTGCTAAACAAAAACCAGATACAAAGAATATAGAATTCATGTTTAAAACTTTAAACTTTAATTAACGTACAAATTTCTCCCACTAAATAAATATTATATCTATGACACTTCTACCTACACCAAGGAGAAAACTGTAATGATTATTTTGTAATGAGGTGCATATTCGTACGTTACTTGTATTAATAATCAAATATAAATGTTGTTTGTTTATCCTGTAATAATATTTTCCTGCCATTTTGCATGTTTGTGCCCGACATAGCGTCGTAGGATAATGGAAAAAAACCGGCCAAGTACGTGTTGGACTACGCACAATGAAGGGTTCCGTAGTTGGGATAAATTTACCCCAAGAATAAACTTTAATAAAATAAACATTATAGTTGAAAATCAAGTTCTCCCATACATTCCAACTGCAAATGTAACTTTGTACGCAAAATATTGAGAAATTTACCATGTTATTTTAAAGCCGCTGACTTCTTATTAACCGAGGGAATGGACAATGTTGGCCTATTTTCTTAAATAACTTTAAAATTATTTATTCTAAAATTATAAAAAAAAAAATATTTGTGATCCTCACAGTAAGCCCTTTCATTTGATGTTGGTTGATTACGCTTTCACGCTAAAACGGCTGAATGGCTTTGGATGAAATTTGGCAATTGGGTAGACCATGACCTGGAGAAAGACGTAGGCTACCATATACCTTTTACCATATACTTACCATATACTTTTTTCCTTTGTGGGTAGGCTTGACATAAGAACCTAAATTTGTAGCTTCCTTATATAATATTAATTTTAAAATAGTTATTTCTTCTTTTTCATTAAATTCATGTTGTAATTAACTAGTAAACCCACCTTCGCTCGGAACTTTCCTTTCACCTTCACTTTTCAACAACCACAACACTCATAATATCCCAATAAACCATGGACAGCAAGCTTGTGCACAGTGTGATGGAACTGGAGAAGCTGTTTAGCTCCCGCATGCGTGAGTATGAAGACAAGCTGCAGAGAGCCACAGCTGGAGATGACCCTGCACACTTGGATCTTGCTGCGCTATCCCTGGACTTCACCGAGTTTAAATCTTTTGTCTGCAAAACTTTATCTCACTTCAAAACTCAGATTGAACTCCTGTCTGTGAGTCTTGACAGACATGAGACTACAATGCGAAGAAAGATCTTGCTATTTCACGGTATCCCTGAGAAACCAAATGAAAAGCTGTGTGACTCAATTCTCCTTGTCATTTCCAAGCAACTGATGGTTGACAACATTAAAATGGATCACCTAGATGTATGCCACAGACTAGGAGCCCCCCAGGGCAAAACCAGACCTGTGTTGGTGCGATTCAAGGATATGGAGCATCGTCGGTCGGTTTGGGACGGTAAAACTTCATTAAAGGGCAGCGGTATCACCATTTCGGAGTTCCTGACTAAGACTCGGCACCAGGTATTTATTGCTGCTCGTAAGCACTTCAGCATCAATGGCTGCTGGTCTGCAGAGGGAAAAGTAGTTGTCTTGACGCCTGACAAGTCACGCCGGAAGATAGCGTCCATGGCTGAGCTTGAAGCATTAATCGCGCTATTTCCTACGCCCGTCAGCGCTGCCGCACCCAATCTCCCCGTGCCTGCAGCCTCTACCTCAGCAGCAGTGGCATCTACATCGCCTGTAACAGCAACTCCCAAAGGGAAGCTTGTGAGGAAAGCTCGTCGCTGAATTTACTGATTTAGTTGTCCCCTTGCATGTTTTACATTGACTTTGTGACACATTCGTGTAGTGTCGGTACACTGAAAAATTGAATTAGCATTCACTTGGTATTTACTTTTCTCACAAGGATTAGCTTGCCGGTAGACGTATTTATTTTTATTTCCAATATAGTGGTAGTGACGTGCCATGTGTCAATGTCATTTTTGTTTTGTATTGATTGTCATATGACTGCTAAGATATTGATGTTACGTTTAGTTGCACACTGTTTGTTTTCCGAACGGTATGGCTGACATTCTCGTTAGGTATCATTTTTATGTTTTTAGTCTTCTGTTAACTTCTTGTATGGCTTGATTTGCTTTCTTCTTTTATTTTTGTACCTACTTAGTTTATAATTGTTGTGTTAAAATCTCTTCCAACAACAGCGAATAGGTGCGTTTATTAGTTGAGCGTATTTAGTTGTTACGTATATTTTTGTATTGTTTGTATGCACAAGTATTTAATTGTGTAGTTCTGATATTATTATTATTATATTTGTATTATTTTTATTCATATATAGATATTATTATTTTTGCAAACTATGATCGACATGGACCTTAATGATGACTTTTTCTCTTGTTCTTCCTCTTCTAGCAGTTTTCTTAGTGCGGCGAGTGGTTCTTCCTCTCCTCTTACTCTCGGTGACCAAATTTCCACTTTGCTGTCCCACCTCCCCAACAATCTTAACATAGCCCACATCAATGCCCAGAGTGTCCCTTGCCATTACCCTGATCTTCTGGCTTCCATTAACTGTGTACATATAGACGCTTTGCTGATCTCAGAGTCCTTCCTCAAACCGTCTCTTTTATCTGTTCATTATGCACTTCCTGGCTTTGTTCTTATTCGTAATGATAGAACTGGGAAGGGCGGTGGTGGTGTAGCAATTTACTTGCGTGCTGATATTCCCTACAAGATTATCAGCACGTCTCCTTCTTCCTACTCGGGGTCAGCGGAACATCTATTTCTTGAAATTTCCTTGCATCACGTTAAAATGCTTCTTGGGGTGATGTACAGTCCTAATCTTACTATCGATTACTTTGACTCTTTTGATTCGCTTTTAAATGATTTTTGTCCCTCTTATGACCATGTAGTCTTGATGGGCGATTTTAATACTTGCCTTCTTAAAAATGATAGTCGTACTCACAAACTTCAATCTCTCTTATCTTCTTTTAACCTTAGTATTCTGCCTCTTTCCGCTACTCATCATTTCCCTAACTGCACCCCTTCTCTTTTGGACCTGATGATTGTCTCTAATTCTAATAATGTAGCTGCCCACGGTCAGCTCACTGCTTGTTTTTCTTACCACGACTTAATCTTTATGTCCTACAGGATTCGCCCTCCGAGGCGTAAGCCGAACTATATTTTCCTTAGAAACTATAAGGGTATAGACCTGGAGGCATTGCTGCGTGATGCTGGTAGTATCGACTGGACTAATGTTTTAGAGAGCGCATGTATCAACGATATGGTTCACATTTTCAACAGCACAATACTGAGCTTATACGATCGTCATGCTCCAATCCGTCGAGTCAAGGTCAAGTATGTTCCGGCTCCCTGGCTTACTCCTGCCATTAAGGATGTGATGGCGAGTAGGGACAGATCCAAAAAGAGGTACAAACGCTGTCCTTCCGAGCACAATCTGATTGCGTACAAGGTGTTGCGTAATCGCTGCAGTCGTATGTGTAGAGATGCAAAGAGGAGCTACTTCCATAATTCTCTCGACAACCGTAACTCTTCAGAAGTCTGGAAGTTTCTGAAAACTGTCGGCATTGGTAAGTCTCAAGTTTTTTGCAGTAATGACACTGACGTGTGTGCCCTTAACAAACACTTCTCTCATCCCCCAGTTACTTTAGATCCGCACGTCAAATCAGCTTCTTTAAATAAACTTTCCTGTTTGCCAGTGCCACAGTGTTCTTCTTTCCAATTTAGTCCTGTGAGTGAAAATGAGGTCAAAAAAGCTATTTCTGCTATTTCCTCGTCTGCAGTTGGTAATGATAATCTTTGCTCAAGAATGATTTCTCCTATCCTCCCCACATTACTCCCCATCTTGACCCACATTTTCAATTTCTCCTTGTTTTCTTCTACAGTTCCTGAGGCCTGGAAACAAGCCCATATTATCCCCTTGCCCAAAATTTCTAGCCCGGACTCACCGTCCGATTTCCGACCCATTTCTATCCTCCCTTATCTCTCTAAAGTTCTTGAGCACATTGTTCATCAGCAACTTTCTGCCTTTCTAGCTGCGAATGACCTTCTCAGTACTTTTCAATCTGGTTTTCGACCCGGTCATAGCACGGTCACTGCTCTTTTGAAGGTTACTGATGACATCCGCTGGGCTATGGACCGCAAATCTCTTACCTTACTTGTACTTCTTGACTTTAGCAGTGCCTTTAACTCTGTTGATTTCGACATCCTTCTAGGGATCCTTAAGTCTTTCAATTTCTCTTCTAGTACTATCGGTTGGTTCGACTCCTATCTCAAAGGCCGGTCGCAGCGGGTTTGTCTCGACGGGTCTTTTTCTGATTGGTGCTCTCTTACTGCAGGGGTGCCTCAGGGTGGCGTCCTCTCTCCTCTTCTCTTTTCCATTTTTATCAACTCTGTCACCAGTGTCATCTCTTCCTACTTCCATCTCTATGCTGACGATCTGCAGCTGTACAGCCATTTCTTAAGGGAAGATGCGGAAGCCACTGTGTGTGCCATGAACAGAGACCTGGATTTGATTAGCGAATGGTCGCGGTCCTTCGGACTGCAAATCAACCCTAGGAAATCCCAGGCTATAATTATTGGCGGCAGATATATGCGGAATAGGCTCGATGTTGCGTCGCTGTCTCCACTCTGTCTGAATGGAGTTCAGATTGAATACGCAAATACGGTTAAAAACCTGGGGGTGACCTTGGACTCCTATTTATCGTGGACTGACCACGTTGCTCAAGTCAGTCGTAAAGTGCACTACACTTTTCATTCTTTGAAAAGCCTCCAGTGCTTCTTACCCCTGAACACCAAAATCTCCCTTGCTCAAACTCTCATTCAGCCTATTATTGACTACGCAGATGCCTGTTATTTGGATGCCACCGAGGAGCTTTTGAATAAACTTGAGCGTTTACAAAATATCTGTATTCGTTTTGTTTTTAACCTTAAAAAGTATGACCACGTTTCTAATTTTCGCAAGACTCTCAAGTGGCTCCCTATTCGACTTCGCAGGAACTCTCGCATATTGTGTCTGCTATTTAACATCCTTCACAACCCTAAAACACCTTCCTATTTGCGGGAACGCTTTTCTTATGCCCGTCCTTTTGATGCGCTTTGCAGGTCGCATCTTAGAAACCTCCTAAAATTTCCTTCCCATTCCACTGACTTCTACTCCTACTCCTTCACTGTGCACGCGGTTCGGTTGTGGAATTCACTACCACCTGACATTAGGGACTGCCAAACTGTTGCAGTATTTAAAAGAAGAGTGAAAGAACACTATCTTTCCATTTCGTCATAGTTATTTTAGTGATATTTATTCTAGAAGTATGTATGTATTTAAGTATTTGTTATATGTTTTGTTAGCTTAGTGAATTGTTTTTTAGATTTTATGTATTTTTATTTTCTCTCTTATTCTTACACACGGTGTCTACATCTCTTTTTATCCCCTGTCCTATCGCAGGTATGCTGGAAGAGATTTCTTTAGAAATAAGCATCACCTTTGTACGTAATTTTCTGTTCCTTTATTCTTGTCTGTTTATTTGTGTGTACATAAATGGTTAAATAATAATAATAATAATAATAATAATACCATACCATCCTGGATCGCAGACGAAGTCACGGGCAACAGCTAGTTTTAGTATATACGTAAGACTGTCAAAGTTAACATTAACACAATTAAGTATTTGTCTGCTTTTATTTTTATAATATTAAACAGGTCGTAATAACGGTGCGAAGCAGCCGCTGATCATTATTTAAATATAGTACTTAAATCTTTGCAAGAAATTTCACCTACAGCCACTAATAAATCGTCGTCAACTAGCCGATTGCACTTTTCTATCAAAAATTATATCGAACGAGATTGATTGTCCTGATCTTCTGCAGAAACTGCGCTTCAATGTCCCCCAGAGATCAGTTAGATTTAATCCGCCTATCTCCATTCCTTTTTTCTCTTCTAACTACAGGCAAAACTCATACATAGTGCGAGCGAGTAAACATTTCAATATTCTTTGTAAAGAGTTCTCATTTGACCCATTTACCACCAAAGCCTATTCAGCAGGCAGTCGGCTGAACGCTGACTTCTTTAAAAGTGAATAGTGCTTATTGTGTATTATTTATATGTATATTATTTTCTATCGTGCTTGTTAGTGATCCTAAGATTTCTATTAATTGTTCTGTTTCTACCCGTGAGAACCTGTAATTGGCTTTTTGTTTTATATTCAAATGTTATCCATCTGTCTTAGCTGTTGGTTCTCCTATCAATAAATAAATAATATTTATTTGACATAAAGAAGATAACACAATTTAAGAGTGCAAATAGCGTGACACAAAATAAATTACAGCTGATCCCATGCTAGGAAAAACCTGTTACAGGGATAGTATTTACCTAATATTGCGTTAGACAAATAAGACCAGTCTTTTTTTATTGTCAAAAGAAAAACATAGAAACAAAGAAATAGTTTCCTTCCAGCAGAGATTCAGCAGAATATGCATAGTACTGTCACAGTCTAAAAATCATACAGTCGTCCAACGAAGACGTCTAGACAGGGCAATCGTGCGGGGTGTGAGGGGCGAGACGCGGGTAAGTCGATCCCGAACTGCGAACAAAACGATGTCAGTAGTTCGGGATACGTCATTCAGGGCCGACAAGTGTTTATTTTTTATTTAAAATGGTGCATGCAAAGTGTGCTGTGAGTGATTGCAAGTCTTCATCCTACATAAATAAAGATCTGCGGTTTCATCAGCTTCCACGCACAGAAGTAAGGTAAATAAATCTGTTTTGTTATTGTAGAGTACATAAATAATTTTATTTGTAATGTCGTGCCACGTTGATAACGCTAATAAAATGGTCGACCGGCGCACGGTAAAAAAAAATGTTAATAGGTTATCGCACACGGCTTCCATCTGTTTGGAAATCCTACTAATATTATATACACCATCAATAATGATTGAGTTTTGTAACTTGGTAATTTTTTTCATTTTCAAGTATTAAAAATGTACGATGTGTTTGTAATAGATATCAGTACTTATACTGACCAATGATAATGACGTCATGAATCTGACGCCATATTGTACCTACTGGTGAGATGAAATATGGCATCGATTTATTGACATCATTAGCACTTACTGTTTTAATTTCTGAAATATTTCTTTTTCATTGACTACACTTACGAGTACTTAAGCTAATTAAAACGATGATAAACAGATTTAAAAACAACTGTCACGGCCAAAATTCAAGCCGTGGCCTTTGCCGAACCGTGATGTTACACTGACAACTGAGTTATTTATTTATTTAAAAACTTCACTTAAACAAGATTACAGTACAGTAAGTGTCACAGTAATTATCAAGTCTGCATTAGTTCAGTTTTTTTAATCTCTTTGTATACGCCTCATCTGCTTTTTTATTGTCATACTTAACTCCTTAATAATAATATGCAGTAAAAAGCGGGTTAAAAATTGTTTTCATTATTATATCAATGTGTAGTATTGTTTTATTATAATACTACTATCAATATAAATAAATAATTTTGTAAATATTGTTTATTGTGACAACCCCGGCCGATGCGTTACTGTCTAGACGATGTCGGCATTTTACACAAGATCAAAGACGTCGTCCTACTGTATGATTTTTATACTGTGGTACTGTTATGAAAACGGAGATCATGATGAGCGCAGTAGGTAGGTACTTGGAAAAATGTTTTAAAAGATATTCATGTCGGAATGGACTACTTTAGTGTAATACACATCGGTAGCAGAAAACGAGCAATACCACTTACACCATGTGTAGTGTTGTCTTATTACCATTACGTAAGGTTCACTTTTCTTCCAATTTAAGGCAACCAATGCTAACATACATAGCCAGTATTACCTGCAGATCCGGCTGGTCTGAACGAAATTCGTACAGTGTGTGACTGTGACGGCCTCTAGATCGATCGCCTACAACGCACGGCCGTAACGAATAGATACTAAGTACGTAGGTATAAAGGATGGAATACCTCCACCCTAATGGGCGTGATAATATTATAGGTATTATGATGAAAAAAAATTGCATGCAGCGGAGATGAGAATGTTGAGATGGATGTGTGGAGTGACGAGAATGGATAAAGTAAGAAATGAGTATATAAGAGGAAGTTTGAAAGTGGCGCCTGTGACAGAAAAGTTGAAAGGAAATCGTTTGGCTTGGTATGGGCATGTGATGAGAAGGGACGAAACGCATGTGACTCAAAGAGTGATGAATATACATGTTGATGGATGGAGAGGGAGAGGAAGGCCGAAGAAAAGATGGATGGATTGTGTGAAGAATGATATGAAAGAGAAGGGAGTGAATGATAGTGTGACGGTTGACAGGGGAGAATGGAAGAAGAAAACATGTTGCGCCGACCCCAAGTAACATGGGATAAGGGCAGGAAGATGATGATAGCGCTTAAGACGCTACCGATCGCGCAGTGGCGCCCTCATCGTTTGTTTGGTTATTTCTTTTATTTTAGAATGAAAACGTGAAATGGTGGCCACTTTTTCCGTTTTAATGATTACAATAAAACTTAACAATATAAAACTACTGTTTGTAATAATAATATCGTAAAGTCTGCAAGTGGAGCACAACTTAACGTGCTTAGTTTCTGCATTTTCTTTTTAAATTAAAAGAAATAACAAAACAAACGATGAGGGCGCCACTGTGCGCTCGGTAGCCTCTTAAGGCTTGTCCTCCCGTAAAATCTCGGTCACTGTCGGACTGCATAGAAAAGAAAGAAAAGTGTGAGTGCGATGATACAACGCTGCTAATTTATTACAAAATATGAAGCACTTATTCTCAAAAAATGTATTGATTGGACTAAAAAAGTAATGACATGAAATCATTCGTTGTTATCTTGTAGTATTTTTTTTTTCGGATCTCCAACAAAAGATATTCACTAAACATTACAAATAATGAATGGTCGTCAAAGTATTAGGTAGTTGTCCTCCTTTACTTACAGGAGTTACAGGAGACCATATACCTACGTATAGAACTAGGGTGGCACATCTCTAAGGTGGTATGGTTCAGTCCCACCCTACCCCCAGGGGTATAGCCAAGGGTATGGTGGGTCCGCAGTGCTACAGAATGCACAATAAAATGAACAACAAAGCTAACAAATTAAATACCTACTCTTCTATCTATATATAGCAGGGTGACAGCCGGGCCAACGGCTTATCGTGTTTTCCGAGGCACCCAGGGGTTTTTGGTATCTATGTAAAGATGGTCACCCATCCACGGACCAACCCCGGCAAGCGTAGCTTAACGTGATTGATCGGAAAGTGGGATGAGGCACGGAAATTAAAAAAACTTCAAATCTAATTATTTTTCGAGGTTATGTGGGAAACATTTCAAGGAAACAGACTACGAGACCACTTCTAATACGACACGATGGTACCATACCTATTATTATTAATGGTGTCTTTTTTATAAATAATAGTAATAAGCTTACAATCTGTGAAAAAAAAAGATTTCCTTCCAAATAACCATACATTTTGTAACAAGTAACTTTCATCTTTTTATCATTACTCGTAGTATCATTAAAAAGAAAAAAAAGTAATGAGTTAAGTTTATTTTATAACTTTAAAACCAGAATACCGCTAAAAGTCGATAACATGTTAAATATAATGTATGTACCTTACGACAAGTTTGGCTTTGCTTCCTTATTGCGATACTCCGCTTTTTTCAACTTCTTCAACTGGGCGGTACGCCAGGTAGAATAGGTACATTGTGAAGCAACACAAATAGATGAAAAAAAAAACACGCAAATACCTAAAAATCTTCCACACAATGCACACGTCTTTATGAAAAACTTTCGACAGCAGCAGTTTTTGACGCGCCACCTTGCGACGGAGCTTCCGGAAACAACCCCATTGCAATATGCACGTGACAAAATCTGATCATATATTACACGGATCTTCTGCAGATTCTTCTCTTCAGATGAGCTGACAAAATGTCAAACAAAACATACCTAAACCTGGCTATAACTCTTAATAATGCAACATAATAATACTATAATATATAATAGTAATATGATAAGGTAATCGGATAGTCACTCGTGTACCTGTCGGTATTATAAATAATGTCAAAGGATTAGTCAGCACGTGTCAACATCTGAAATTGAGTTGGCAATACAGCTTATCGGAGTCCACTGCTAGACATTGGCGTCTCCCAGGCTGCGCCACAACACCCTGTGCTCCGCCTTCTGCTCCAGTCTGTCCTAGCCAACGTTTTAAGGGGTCCCACACTATGTTTGCCGATACGCGGTCTCCACTCCAAGTCAGCCACGCTCTGGACGACCGGGTGGTCGCAGTGAATGATGACGATTTACGCCGCGAACTGCAGTCGAATCCGGATGCCACTCGTGAATTAGCAGAAGCACTTAACTGCAGTCACCACGACGTGGAAAACCATCTGCATGAGCTTGGGTGTCGAAACATTTTGGCTCGGTGGGTACCGTACATTCTTACAGACGCCAGTCGTGCAGACCGTGTCGCTATCTGTCAATCACTTTGCTGCGACCCCGACGTAAAGAGTTTTTGTCTGATCAGGTTATTGGAGATGTATCATGGATTCATTACGAGAACGATACATAGGTACACGTTGTGCTTTTTGGCTGCGTCAAGAAGAAACGCCACTAACTCAACCGAAGCTGAGTCAAAAGAACCGCTTAAAAGTTCTGCTTTGCTGTTTCTGGGACGCGCAAGGCATGCTGTTTTGTGAACTATTACTACTATACTATTACACAATGAAACTATAAACGCTAACAAATATTCAACCCAGCTCACCAAACTATCTGCTGCTATCAATGTAGTTTTACTACACGATAACGCTCGACCTCATGTCGCGTCTGCCGTTCGCTAACAGTTGGAGAACTTGGGCTGGGAGACGATACCCCACCCACCTTATTCCCCAGACCTCGCCCCATCAGACTATCATTTGTTTAGAGGCCTGAAACAACATTTGCGGGGTAAACAATTTAATGATTTCTCTGATGTAGAGGCGGAGTTGAACAACTTTTTCAAGGCACAGCCATCAGAGTTCTGGGCGAAAGGCATCCAAACTTTGCCGGATCGTTGACAAGAAGTCTTAGATGCTAATGGTGATTACATCATTGACTAAGCTTTTTGTATTGTAATAATAGAAAGGAGCTTGTGGCTAAGTAATAACAGTCGCACAGGTCGATTCATCAGGTTAAGCTACGCTTGCCGGGATTGGTCCGTAGATGGGTGACCATCTTTACATACCAAGACTCCTCCGTGCCTCGGAAAGCACGTTAAGCCGTTGGTCCCGGCTGTCATTCGTGGATCTTTGACAGTCGTTACGGGTCGTCAGAAGCCCGAAAGTCTGACAACCAGTCTTACCAAGGGGTATCGTATTAACCAATAACTGGGTTGTGGAGGTCAGATAGGCAGTCGCTCCATGTAAAATACTGGTATTCAGCTGCATCCGGTTAGACTGGAAGCCGACCCCAACATAGTTGGGAAAAGGCTAGGAAGATTGTGTAACGCCACGCCACATGCCAGCCTTGTAATTGCCCCGCCACGCCAGCCATGCCAAAGCCAAGCCCGTGGAAGCAGCCATGCCAAAGCCAAGCCCGTGGAAGCAGCCATGCCAGCGGAAACAGCCGAGCACAGCCAAAATAAACATAATTATGGAAGCTTTATTGACTTGGCGCCACCATCGTGCCGTGGCGCCACTATCTGCGGTGGCATTGCGCCCCACCCATCGGGGAAGGGTGATGCCTTTAAATAGTCCGGGAGCTCATTTTTGTGGGCATTCTGTATCGTATACTAAGTAAGAACGAAACTCTGTCCAAATTAGTACTTACCTAATAAATAGTTTGATTGGAGATAGTGTTTCTATTCCCTTCTGTTTCATTCAGAAGTGGGATAATGAAACGTCATCACCCACAAATCCGCCCACCTGGATGGAATTCTTCGGATGAAGACCAAAATGAAGACGAAGACCAAGATTTTCCACCGCCGCCCGCAAGGAAATTGCTGAAGCACCTACTCGAAAATGAAGTACACAGGGCAATACGCGATTTAAATCAAGAAGGCACGTCATTCGGCCGCAGTAAAACCACCGTGCGGCTTCACTCATCCCGGAATTCGACCCAGACGGCGACGATTGCACAGTGTCTGCGTGGTTGAAAAAGATCGATCAGCTTGGAGACATACACGATTGGGACGACAACATCAAGGCTTTTCACTTGCAAGACAAGCTACGGGGTCAAGCGCGAAAATGGTATAATCGATTAGAAGATTACAATTATTCTTGGGAAGAGTGGAAAAATATGTTAATGCGTGCATTCCCAAAACATCGAGATTATAGCGTTTTATTAGACGAAATGATGCAAAGGAGAAAGTTGCCCAACGAAACAATGACAAGATACTATCAAGAAAAAGTAGCCATGTGTTTTCGTTGCAAACTATCGGACAGTGCTAGTGTTTCCTGTATTATCAGAGGCCTACCCGCACATTTACAACCCAATGCGCGCGCTTTTCAATGTGAGCGCCCCGATGAGCTTTATGAGGCATTTTTATGTGCTCTTAATGATTATCGTGGACCTACATCGGAAGTTCGTACGCCTAATAGAGACATAAAAACATTGCCAGTTCACGACAAGAAAATTAATCCGGAGACTGATCCTTGTCCTCGCTACAAAAAAACTGGACACATATTGCGTAACTGTACATTACCTGACCAGCGCATTTGCTTTAAATGTGGCAAACAAGGTCACATTGCTACTCGCTGCTTCAGTTCCAGTTCATATCAAAAGCCACAAGAGGGGACTTCTAACATCATCAAAGACGTAAAACTCGTACAAAACTACAATGAGATCTACAAGAAAACGGTCAAAATAAATGGAGTGTTCATCAAAGCCTATTTAGACACGGGAAGTCAAGTGAATGTTATGAACAACCGAATCGCAAGACTTTTATCATTAGAAGTGAAATCTACCAGCACAATGTTGAAAGGTTTTTCGGGTGGACTAATAGCAAGCCATGGAGAAGTATCATTTGACCTGGAAATCGATAATATTCAAATTCCATCTCGAGCACAATTGACCGATATGGATATGGAGGGTATTCATTTATTAATTGGGCAGCCTGTGATAAATTCTGATAAAATGTCATTAACAGTGAGCAATGACACTGCTACGCTAAAACGAGACTGACTTTACCGCCCAAATCAACGTAGCTGAAGAACCTCAAAAATTCAAAGTGATTACATCGTGTCAAGAAACCTTACCACCGGGTGCTTCAATCATCAAAGTTCACGTCCTGGGAAACCGCGAGGACAACGATGTCTGCACTCCTCCGCGTCACTTCGAGCTACAAGGCATCTCTTATTGTCTACCTGCCACTTTACTTCGAGGCGTCGAAGGACACATCAAAGTGGTTAACACCGGGCAGAAAGACGTCGTGTGGAAAGCTGGACAAGTCCTCACGCGGGCTGAAAGCTGTCAGGAGCCAACGGAGCCAACAATAAGCCAGGTCAGTAGCCAAGCCATGCCTAATTTGCCTATGCCAGATTCGTTTGTTTTTAATGTATCTATTTCGTCAAAATTATTTCCTATCATTCCTTTGAACCAAATCTCAGACCTGAGTAGCCTTAGCATTGCGGGTGTTTTATTAACAGAGATACAGCCCGCGGCACGTAAGTTGACAAGAGTCGTTAGATGCGCAGAAGTCATTTTTTAGATCTCTTTGGTCGCGAGCGGGACGCGGGGAATGAGGTAGCATCATTCCGAGCACGCGATTGGTTGGTCAGTCGACCCTTGTCTCTCGAGTCGCGTCCACGTTCCATTCGCTCCCGAGTACACTTGCGTGCACTAAAATTGTAACATTTGTTTTTGTTGAGCTTTTGTTAACAAGTTCTTGTTATTGTTTTGTTTGAATTTTTAAATTTAGATAATGCCACAAACAAATACCATTTTACGTAGACATGCCAGAAAAATGGTTTATGATGTGTACTGTTACATATTTTGACGAATTATGCGTACATAAATGTACTGAACTGCTGATTTTTTTTTTCGCGATTTCAGGTTTGGTCCCATAGTAAAAGTTGTTCATAATGATGAGTACAATGGCCTCTTAAGAGGTTGTTGGTGTTTTACAAATAACCCTGTATATTTTATTTATTACTCCTAATATACTTCACGAATTCTTCTCCTTTCTTTAACTTTCTTCTAAATAGTTATGTTTAAAAATAAATTATGGTAATAACCACAAAATAATGACAAGCAATAAAAGTGACCATTTTTTTGTTGCAATAAGTGTAGCATGCGCGAACTTACCCCCACTACGCCAAAACCTTGCCAACTTACGTGTCGCGGGCTGTAAATATAGGGAAATTAAATGAAACCGAGCGTGAGAAATTAATTAATTTATTATTGCGGTACAAAAGTTGCTTTGCAAGTAGTACAAGAGATTTGGGTTGTACAAATCTAGTGCACATGAAAATTAAACTTACCTCCGATCAGCCCATATTTCGACAACCTTATAGGTTATCGCATTGTGAGCAGAATATAGTAAAGTCCAAAGTCAAGGAGTTATTAGACGCTGGCATAATAAAAGAATCTGAGTCTAATTTCGCTGCCCCCGTGATTTTAGTTAAGAAAAACAATGGCGACAGTCGTCTTTGCGTAGATTACGAGTACCGAGCCCTTAACGCTGTAACCGTAAAAGATAGATACCCTTTGCCTAATATCGAGGATCATATTTCAAAACTTGCGGGTAAAAGATATTTTACATGTCTCGATATGTCACAAGGCTACCATCAAACGTTATTAGCGCCGGAAGATACTTATAAAACTGCTTTTATTTGTCAGCAAGGACACTATGAGTATGTTCGCGTACCATTCGGATTAGCTAACTCACCGTCATTTTTTATGCGATTAATCAATAACATAGTCGATTCAATCCAGAGAGATACAGAAGGTTCGGATGGTTCTAGAGACGAAATACTTGCGTTTTTAGATGATCTCCTTCTACCTTCAGTAGATGTCGAGTCGGGTCTTAGAATGTTAGAACAGGTGTTGCAAAAGTTTCAATCGGAAAATCTCAAATTAAATATAAAAAAATGCTCTTTTTTACAAAATAGAATGACGTACTTAGGACATGTCTCACGAGGGGGTGCAACCTGCCGAATCCAAGTTAGTCGCAGTGTCACAATTTCCCGTACCCAAAAATGTCCATGAGGTGCGCCAATTTATCGGCCTTTGTAGTTATTTTAGAAAATTTATTTTCAAACTTGCGGAAATATCCCGTCCTTTAAAAGCATTATTTTTCTTGGTTAGATCTGTTAAAACAGATCTAACCAAGAAAAATAATGCTTGGGGATGGGATAGTCAACAAACGGCTAGTTTCGAGGAATTAAAAAAGCGCCTGTGTTCCAAACCTGTTTTGGCCTTGTACGATCCGACCTTATGTATAGAAATACACACCGATGCTTGTAAGTCAGCGATAGCGGGTATACTATTGCAAAAACAGTCAGATGCAACTTTGCGGCCGGTTATGTACTTTAGTCGAGTAACTTCTAAAGAGGAAAGTATGTATCACAGTTATGAACTGGAGACACTCGCAGTAGTCGAATCGCTACGTAAGTTTCGCGTATACGTGGTAGGGAAGCATGTAAAAATTGTCACTGACTGAACCGCCGTGCGAGCTACCCTAACAAAGCGTGATATTATTCCACGGATCGCGAGGTGGTGGCTGTCGATTCAGGACTACAACATAAGCGTTGTATATAGACCGGGTGAGCAAATGAGACACGTTGATGCATTAAGTAGAAACCCCATTGATGCCGTAAATGTAAACCGCCTAGAAGTCGCAGACTTGTTCCTGACGGTTCAATCACAAGATGAAAGGTTAAAAAACATTATCGAGCAACTTAGAAGTGGCATCGCGGGACTTGATATAACAAAAGATTTCGTGTTACTAGGTGATAGGTTGTACCGAAAGACCCTTAATGGCAATCGTCTCGTGGTCCCTGACGCAGCTAGGTGGAAGATTGTTCAGATGCACCACGACGAAATAGGGCATGTAGGCTTAAAGCGTTGTATGGACCTCATCAAACAGGACTTTTTGTTTCCTAAGATGTCGCGATTCATTCGGAAATATGTAACGGCCTGCTTGCATTGTGCTTATGGTAAAGGGGTACATGGGAAAAAGGAAGGCAAGATGCACCCTATTCCTAAGCCCTCCGAACCCTTTCGAATGATCCACGTAGATCATCTAGGTCCATTCTGTAGGACGAGAAAAGGTCATACATATATGTTAGTTATTACAGACGCATTCTCTAAATTTGTTATCGCGGAGCCGACTCGCACAGTAAATTCAGTCGAAAGTGTCAGAGTGTTAAAACGAATATTTAGTTTATTTGGATACCCCGATCATGGCAAGGCTTTTACAAGTAGGTACTTCAAAAAGTTTAGAACGGAAAAACAGTTCAAGCATACATTGACAGCTATTCCGTGCCCTCGAGCTAATGGTCAGGTGGAGCGTACAAATAGAACTATTCTCAATGGATTACGTGCTACGGACCCAAGTGAGGCGGCGACTAACTGGACTAATTGCTTACCTGATGTCGTGTGGGGCATAAACAACACCGTAAATGAGACTACTGGCTTTAAACCTTATGATTTAATGTTTTCGCGTAGTGGTAGGTCAGTTTGCGATGTATCTATCCCGGGACGTGTTACCGAGTGTACTTAGGACAAACGCGCTAAAGCTAGTGATCGGATACGTAAGGCCGGCGCTAAGATGAAGCACCATTTTGATAAACGCCGGAAGAACTGCCGCGTATATAAGAAAGGTGATTTGGTACTCTGGAGACAGGCTCCTGCTAGCAGTGCTGGTAAAATCAATACTAAATTATAACTAGTGGTAGGCAATGACAGATACGGAATCCGAAGTATTAAAGGTCTGAGAGGATATAAAAAGTTCACAGGATTGGTTTCTGCCGATTCCCTGCGGCCTTACCAAAGTATTCCTTCCGTGTCTGACAGTGCCAGCAGCTCTGACGAACATTTAGAAACTGAAGATTTAATAGATCTGCTAGAAAGCTAACTATTTCTGTGTTCCTATCATTCCATCGCGAGGCGCAACGCCGTGCGGACGTGTACAGTGACTGTGTTCCCCAGTAACCTACTGACTTTGTGTGCCCTAATCTGATTGGGTGTTGTTTAAAATTTTAATTCCCTTTTACACCTTAAGTGTTTTTATGGACAGACTCCGCCTATTGGGCGGTCATAGAGTGAAACAAATAGATTGTTGTCGTATCACCTAAAATTGCGGCCCTCTGATTTGCTCCGGACTCGTTGGATTTGAACCGGCGACTGGTGCATTGGCGGTCGCGCGCGGGCGTCCCGAACCAACCGTACTAGTCATCGAGCTGCTAAATTGCGGTCGCAGTGTGTGATCAGTGCTACGAGCTGACGTCATCGTGAGTGCTACGACGTGCGCGTGACTGCTACGCGCCTACGAGCCTGCGCATCGACTACGCGCTGCGCTGCTACGGGAGTCCCTGAGATTACGCCTTGCTTCTTATTTTCCTGTGGGCTAAGGTTGAGTGTTGGTTGGTGCTTCGTAATGCCTCGCTTAAATCGGACTCCCCCAGCTACTCCTGCGTCTGCTAGTAGCATGGTCCAGTCAATGTCTGATTCTGACATTCTTCAGGCTGTTTGCAGTAACAGCCCTTGTGATAGTGTTAATATCACCTCGCGATATAATCGGCCATGTCCAGCTTTTTCGCCTGGTAGTGAACTGCAAGACTTCAAGCAGGAAATTTTAGATATGCTCAATACATGGAAGGCGGAGGAACAAGCTAATTTCTTAAAGTTTTCACAAGAACAAAGCTCATCCCTCGCTAAACTATCCTCGGAGGTAGCTGAGCTGAAATCGCAAAACTTAGCCATTCAAAAAGCTAACATTGAAATCGAGAAGACGGTGAGTTTCATCAATAATCAATACGACGATCTGATAAAACAAATTGATTTATTACAAAAAGATAAACAGATGTATAGGGATTGCATACATAATTTAGAGATGAAAATCGAAGATTTGCAACAATTATCACGCTCTTCTTGCGTCGAGATTCGCAACATACCACTCAAAGAAAATGAGTGTGCTAAAGATCTATCAGCGATTGTTACTCGTGTGAGTGCTGCCGTCAACGTGCCTCTTAAAGACAACGATATCCGCGACGTTTACCGACTGCCTGGCAAACCAGGTACCGTCAGGCCGGTTGTTGCCGAATTTACCACTATGGAGACTAAGAACGTGTTGCTAAGTTCGGTGCGCAGCTACAACAACAAGCAACCGAAGGAGTCTCGACTCAGTACTACAAATATAGGAGGTCTTGGCGACCACCGTCCGATATATGTCAGTGAGTACCTCCCAGCCAGAATGGACAATATTTACTTCATTATTTCGGTTGACAATGAACGCCTCTACACGGCAAATATACCTGATGCAGTTACAGTTTGCCTCATTTTTCCATGCTTAAATGTGTGCACCACATTATTTTGGAACATATTATTTACTTTCAATGGCTAACCACATTAATGCCCTTGAATTAGAATTAGATGCCTACCAAGTATCAAAATCTTATAAACTACCGTTAGGTGAATGTATATCTAAAATACCAAAGACACAAAGAAACTTATCCATACTGCAACTCAACATTCGCAGTTTAAATAAGAACTTTGATAATTTTATAGCGTTCTTACATCTTCTTAGAATTGATTGTGATATCATTATATTGACCGAGTGCTGGCTAAAATCTGCTATAATTCCCAACATGAATGGTTACAATGTCCACTTCACAAAAAATACAAAGAACCAGAATGATGGAGTGGTTATGTATATTAAGTCTTCACTGCACTGCACCGTCTCTGAACCTGACATAACTGATGCAAACTGTCTGCTTTGCAAAATTGACAATAATGTTGGCATCTTAGCCCTATATAGATCACCCTCCTTCATTCACGTTGATAATTTTTTAAACAGCTTGGATTCCATTTTAAAACCCCTAACAAAATTCCATCACGTTGCCTTAGTCGGTGATATTAACATTGATATCAAGCCAAACAACAATGATAGACACTCGTTCGAATACCTCACATTCACTGCCTCCCATGGTTTATTACCGGCGCACTTATATCCTACACGAGTAAATAACTGTTTAGATCATATTCTTTTAAAAACCATACAACCAGGAACATCCATTGTCATAGACTCACCTATTACAGATCATTTACCCGTATTCCTGAGTGTCAACCTAGATGTCCCTAAGCCCAAGCTTACCTACACTGCCAAAGTTGTTGATATTTCAAACATCCAAAAAGATATTGAGATTACTGATTTCTCCCCAATCCTTTTTTCTAATGATGCTAATGAAGCAGCGGACACCTTAACAACTTTATTGACTAAAATTATTGACAAACACACTCGCCTCTCCAAAGTCTCACGAAAGAACCGTAACATCAAGCCCTGGATCACCCCTGGCTTACTTCGCTGTATTAGAAACAGGGATAAAATGCATCTTACTTTAAAAACACAATCAGACAACCCCATCCTCAAACTAACGTATTCTCGCTATCGCAACTACTGTAATTCTTTACTCCGGAAATTGAAAATAAATTACGAGAAAACTGAATTCATGAAACGAAAAAACAACTCCAAAGCAACATGGGATTTAATTAAATCCATAACGCACTCAAAATCCACACCCTCACCTTTGAAAGAACTGCAGCAACTCGAACCTGACAAACTTGCATCAGCAAACAGAGTCAATAATTACTTTGTTAATGTAGGCAAAGACCTAGCTACAAATATACGGCAGTGTCTGAATATGCCAGTTCACCCATCAAGTTTAGCTTCAACTTGTAACTCAATGTGTGTCCTGGAAACCGACGATTCGGAAGTAGAGCGAATTATAATCAACTTGAAATCAAGTTCTGTAGCTGGAATTGACGGTATTTCTGGACATTTATTGAAGTTAACGCGCAATATTTTAATCCCCTACATCACACATATCTGCAATCTTGCAATATCTACCGGTGTTTTCCCAGACAGTTTTAAAACAGCTCTAGTCCACCCTATTCATAAGGGAGGGGACAGAGGCAGTGTCAAGAATTATAGACCTATATCTATTCTACCAACCATTTCAAAGATTCTGGAGAAGATACTGAACAACCGTTTGCTTAAATACATTAATGCTCATAAACTTCTCTCCGAAAACCAATATGGCTTCAGAGCCGGAATTGCAACAGAGGATGCAGTTGTTGCACTCTCTGAAAAAGTGACTCACCTCATAGATAAAAAGCAGCGGTGTATTGGTTTATTTCTAGACATCTCGAAAGCTTTTGACACTGTCTCTGCGCCCATACTTCTGTTGAAACTGGAACGCATGGGAATTCGTGGTCCCGCACTTGACATTTTTTCAAGTTATCTGGATAATCGTTTCCAACATGTTCAATTGGGTGAGATAATAAGCGATAAAGCTAGAATAGAATACGGCGTCCCACAAGGCAGTATTCTAGGTCCAACCTTATTCCTCATCTACATTAATGATCTGTGTTCACTTCCATTAACTAACTGCTTCATATTTACCTACGCTGATGATACAGCCTTACTGGTTCATGGGAATGATTGGAGTGAAACAGAAAAATATGCTCAGATGGTGTTGGACATTGTCATGAACTGGTTTAGCAATAATTTATTGACCCTGAATGCAGAAAAAACGAAGCTTGTTTCTTTTTCTATAAGTAACAAGACTCAGCCAAACATAACCCCTATTGTTAAAGTACATAGTTGTTCTCCAAACGCCTGCTGTACCTGTCCCACTCTGGCAGCCACATCTTGTATAAAATACTTGGGCGTGCAAATTGACAATCACCTAAACTGGTATAGTCATATTGATAATCTAGTCATCCGAACGCGTAAACTCATTTCCATCTTTAAGAAACTCCGTTGTTCAACTGACTCGGAAACACTTATGATGGTCTATTATTCACTCTGTCAGTCTCTTCTCCTATATTGTTTGCCGGCTTGGGGTGGTGCTTGCAAAACATACTTTCTGAAATTAGAGAGAGCTCAGAGAGCAGTTCTCAAAGTTATATTCAGCAAGCCCTATAGATACCCTACTTTGGAACTTTTTAGGGAAAGCAGGTTTCTGACAGTAAGAGGCCTATATGTGCTACAAAGTGTATTAAGGAAACATCGGCTGCCGTTCACAGCAAGTTCTAAACGTCGCGCAGACATTGCTCTTCCACCAGTTAGACACAAAACCACCTTCGCACAGCACCAATTCACCTACCTTAGCTATATTCTATATAATAAAATCAATAAAGAACATGGCCAATTTCTGTATGGGCGTTGGCATAGTTATTGAATTCAATTTACACCAATGATTTTTGGTGTTTTATATTCGTGAATATTGTTACATTAAATTGCAATAAATAAAACACATAAAGAACTTGTCATTACAACAGACTAGACGAAAATAGTTTCACTAAACCTTTAGTCAGATTACTGGCCATAAGTGCACAGAATAGGATTTCCTATTAAAAACCATAAGGCGTTTTAATTATTTATTTATTTATAAAATAAAACAAAAGAATAGGTATAAATAACAATTATTTATTTATTAAAGAGAATAAATAAAATTATTTTGTTACATTGTAATATGCCTGTCCTAGATGCCTACCTAGATAACTCATACATTACAGTGATGAGTTAGTGTCAAACGAGTCACATCTCAACCAGCTTTGAGAAAACAGAATATAGAAAGAAAGAAAGAAAAACATTTATTTCGGTCGCACACAGGAAAGAAAAAAAAACAACACAGAAAGAAAAACATAAACAAATACATTATTTTATAATTGTGATTGCGGGACAAAGATTAGCAAAGATTTGTTTTTTTTTTTCTAATATTCTTGAATTGTTAACAATATGTTATCTAAAAATCCTGCTGGAGCTTGGATATTGTTTTGGTGTCTTTGGGCAAGACACCAAAATAGCCAATCCCTGCACGTTGTCTGAAGCTGATTCCTGCATGTTGTCCGAACCCAATTCCTGCAAGTTTCGTGATAAGTCCTGCACTGCCTGTCTGTTTGCTCGCATCCAGCACACATGACAAACATAGTTGTTTCTTGAGGGCTGAAAATAAATCCCAGTTAGAATAAACACATGTTTTCAAGTTTTATGTTATTGTACAATGAGAAGTATTATGTTACAACATGCCTACTATAAAGAAGTATATGTCAAACATGGAAAATACATATAGATAGATATTATAATCACACATACCTACTATGAGTGCTATTTTTTTATAGATTTTTATAGACTAATACAAGTAGATATATAAAATAATGAATTAAAAAAAAATGCTTACCACATTAATAGTATTTTGTGATATTAGGACAGCCAGCAATGGAGAGTCCATACTGACATTATGGTGTCTTATTTTTCTAACCGATTTTCCACAACCAAGACAAACCATGTTATGCCCCAGTAGTCTCTCATGTTCACCAGCCTCAGTATTCAATAATAAGAAGCATGGTTGACAAATGAATGTATCCAGAGGCAACTGAAAAAGGATGCACTATTTAAAATCGCATACCATTATAAAACATAAAAAAACAGACTAAGTATTATACTATTCCGACTTCATACCTGGGTTTGAGCATTGGTTAACCAACGCGAAAATCTTGTTTGATGGTGTGCAGAAAGCGAGGACATGAGACGCCTCTGCAGCCTTTGTATGGCTATTCCGCAGTTGATGCACCTCATCGTAATCCACGAAACAAATCCAAAACGCAAAACAGTCCAGTATTATTAGCAAGGTAATCGTGTGGTAGAAGGTATCAGTCCGTAAAGATAAGCTGGGGCCAACAATATCAGAAAACTATCGCAAAACACAATCACAATAAGACGTTGAATCTGCAATCACAGAGCGTCTGCCAAGCAATGACATTATATTGACATTTGACAGTAACAGAAACACGCTGTCAAACACGTTCCGTTCCGTTTTAAAGTTTTTTTGGGTGAATTGGATAAAAACTAATTAAAATATAATATTATTATAATACGAGTATTTTATAAAATGCAACTAATACCAATGAATACAGTTTCGTATGAATAAAATGTTCCTAATGTAATGCATTTGTCGACCATATCACACGTTATCTACGAGTGTAGTTTAGGACACGTGGTTTGGAACGTCCTTTATTATATTTATCTTTCTCTATGGACTATTATGGCGAAACTTGACAAACGATAAGTTGAATTCATGTTGCATTACTTAATATTTTGAAATAATAACTGACAGGTCTAGAGAGGCTACAAACTACGTAATAATTCATTTTTCTATTTTTATTTTACAGTGTATTTTATTATGTCTGTGTATATGGAATGTACTTTTTTGTCCAGGTCTTTTCTCCATATCCACAGTTTAAATTATCACCAATGCAAAATCACAGTTAAAGAATGGCTAATTGAGAAATCATATGACGAGACCGAAAAACTTCTCCTCCCACATACCTAAGACAAATCCCCTCTTATTCAAGTATTTTCACACACAAACTCTCATACACTGCCCCCACTTTCATACTTACTCTCACATACACCATTACTACACCTACCAGGACACTTTCACACCATACACAAACCACACTTTCACACTACTTACACATACACAACATACCAACTACACCTACCACGACCAACTCAAACACTCACAGTTTTATTATTAATTATTTTTTATTATTTTTTACTTTCCATCCTTTCTTCACATGAATAATAATTATATCTCTTTGTTAACCATGTTACTGGTGAAAACAGTTTTAATAAAATATTTATGATCATGTATCTACCCTTATGGAATCACTGGTCCCCAAGTCACAGGCTATAAACCTAGTTTGGGTGCCAGGTGATAATACTCAATGCACTTTTATTTTGAAGCATATTACTGTACTTGTAACCTTTGTGAACATTTTACTGGAAATAAACATTATTATTATTATTATTGCGGGAGCAATTGTTTCAGGATGGCTGATTGTAACGCCACGCCACATGCCAGCCTTGTAATTGTCCCGCCACGCCAGCCATGCCAAAGCCAAGCCCGTGGAAGCAGCCATGCCAAAGCCAAGCCCGTGGAAGCAGCCATGCCAAAGCCAAGCCCGTGGAAGCAGCCATGCCAGCGGAAACAGCCGAGCACAGCCAAAATAAACATAATTATGGAAGCTTTATTGACTCGGCGCCACCATCGTGCCGTGGCGCCACTATCTGCGGTTGCATTGCGCCCCACCCATCGGGGAAGGGTGATGCCTTTAAATAGTCCGGGAGCTCATTTTTGTGGGCATTCTGTATCGTATACTAAGTAAGAACGAAACTCTGTCCAAATTAGTACTTACCTAATAAATAGTTTGATTGGAGATAGTGTTTCTATTCCCTTCTGTTTCATTCAGAAGTGGGATAATGAAACGTCATCACCCACAAATCCGCCCACCTGGATGGAATTCTTCGGATGAAGACCAAAATGAAGACGAAGACCAAGATTTTCCACCGCCGCCCGCAAGGAAATTGCTGAAGCACCTACTCGAAAATGCAGCGCGCGCTCAACCTGCTTCCCGAGTGGCTGTCCAAGTGGCGGTTGTCGGTCAACGTGGGTAAGACGCAGGCGATGGTGACCGGGTCCGCGCCTCTCCCACCACCCTTGAAGCTGCAGGGAGCTGACGTCGAGTGGTCGCCCCGGGTCAAGTACCTGGGCGTCACCATCGACCGTCGGCTCACAATGGGGTCACACGTCCGCAATGTTGTCGCACAAGGTAGGGTCGCCCGCAACCTCCTTCGACCAGTGCTCTCGTCCCGCATCCCGGCGCGCGTCAAGTTGGGCGTGTACAAGTTGTACGTGCGCCCAATACTGACGTACGCCGCCCCTGCATGGTTCGCCCTCACGAGCGAGACGAACCGCAAGCTCCTCCGCACGCAGCAACACCTTGCGTTGCGGACCATCGTAGACGCCCCTCGCTTCGTGAGGAACGACATCATTCAGAGGGACCTCCGGATTGAGAGCCTGGACGAGTTTGTGCGGCGCCTCGCGAAGGGGATGTTCGCGCGTGCCGACGCATGCGCTTGGCCCCATGTCAAGCAGATAGCGCCCTGGCATACGCGCCCCCCAGACGCGAGGAGACCCTTGCCCCGCGACCTAGTTGCGGACGACTGACCCCATCACCGGACTGGACTTCCGAGTGAGTCGCCCTCAGTCTCCACGCGGCTCACTTGTGACACTGACTCCATACAAATACATGCATCTGTTGCGTGGCGCGTGCTAGGTTAATATAGGCGTGTCACGTAGCAAACAACAGACATTCACCTCTATACAGGCACCCAACTCACACGCGAAGTCGCGGCTCTTTTTATGCGGGCGGGCGACTCGCGTATACACCGGGCGGTGTTACACAGTACAATACCGCCCACACACTCAGAACACGGTCCCTTCTCACCACCCGGGCTCGGATCGACCTGAAAACGGGGAGGTGAGGGGGGCCATACACCCCTTCTGTAGGAACGTCGAGTCCGTAACTCTGTCGCTGGATGCCATCTGCTGGGCTTCCCCCATGTAGGGGTACCCACCCGGTAGGGGTTGTCCGCCGAGTTACGGTGAAGCAAGCGGCGTTGGGCATCAACGTCGTGGCGTGCCTACAGACACAAATTTCAGACACCTCCTTACATGGGCGTGTATGCCGCACGCCCAAACATCCCTTCGCCAGCGGCGATCACAATGAGGGGCCCGTGGTTACGGGCCACCGTATGGCTTCGGCGGTCGGGGGGCTATGCCCCGACACCGCACGCCGCGCCCCCTTACGGGGGCGTAGCGACATCCCGCAGGTTTTGTGGGCATTCTGTATCGTATACTAAGTAAGAACGAAACTCTGTCCAAATTAGTACTTACCTAATAAATAGTTTGATTGGAGATAGTGTTTCTATTCCCTTCTGTTTCAATTGATTGTTTTGTTTTCACTACATTTGTACCTTTTTCATCAATATCAAAAAAAAAAAAAATCAAAAATTATTTATTTCTCCAACATAACTTAGGCTTAACAGATTAGTGATTGGAGCCTCCCTTTAAGCAAGTAATGCCTGTATAGGGAGACTCCAATATGGACACGATAAAAATACGAGTAATTATGGAATACGAGTTCCGTCACGATATCAATGTCGTACAAACGGCTCGGGTAAAAGGCTTGGCAGATTGATTTTAATAATAGAAAGTGTCTCATTACTTTTATGCCAACCTGATATATGAGTATCTATACATCTCTTTCTTTTTAAACGCACACCCTCTCAGCAACCTTATGGATCTTCTCTAAGCGGCACATTACTGTTTTCCGACAGCCACGCGAACGTAGTCGCGGGTAAATCTAGTAGGTAATAAAAATTACAAATTCAATAAAAGTCTATTTATTAAAACTTCACAAACTTAATAACAGTAGCAAGAAGTAGGTGGACATCCGCACGGTGGGGCGGCGTACATCGGGGGAGGCGCCAATGGGGCGGCATAGGTCACAGTTGGGGCTGCACAACAGGCATATGGGGCGGGATGAGCGCAGGGCGCCGGAGCGGGCAAGGCACATGGGGTGGGGAGAGTGCAGGGCGCCGGAGCGGGCAGGGCATATGGGGCGTAATGAGCGCAGGGCGCCGGAGCGGGCAGGGCATACGGAGCACAAGATCCACAACCGCAACAAGGAGGCAAGGCAGCTTCCAACAAGGGCCCAGCGGCAGACAGCACGGAGGTCAACACTGTAGGTAAAGCAGCATCAAGAAGAGGAGGCAACGACGCAGCAATTGAAGCTGAAATGGTGTTGGCTAATGCGGGCGCCAGAACGGGCAGAGCGGGCGCTAGAGCAGCGAGTGCCGGAGGGACGGCGCATGGGTTGGCAGGGCATGCTGGTGTGGCCGCGGGGTGAGTGTAGGCGTACTGGGAATACGCTATCTGAAAGGAGTAACATAAATATTGTAATGTAATTTGGTATGGCTTTGGATATATTTGCGTATTTATATCGGGCAATTGAGCCCATTTTTAGAAAATACGAGTCTTCAATTTAAAAAAACAAGGATTTGTAGTTTCAATTCAGACCCCACGGTCAAAAATCTACCTCGCCTTTCAGTCTAACCGGGTGCAGTTGAATACCAGTATTTTACAAGAAGCGACTGCCTAATTAAGACCCCACGATCATTGCTCATTGTTGCATTAATGTTAAAAGCCCACCCGTTTTAGCAAGCATAGGTATCTAGACAAATAGGGTTAGCAGGAAAATTGTAGCATAAAGTCTAGTTATAATAATAGATGGCTAGGCAAAGTAACTTGGAGGCTTGAACCCTTGGCTTCCCGACACCAATGAAACCCTATTTTTTTTAACTGCTTATATATTTTTTTAAAGGAATTATTGAAAATTAAGTGTGAAAAAAGTGCATAGTAAATAGTAATCTTAATATACAGGGTGACTCAGAAGACCTCTTTTGATCCAGCGGCCCCATATTCTGTTGTGCATTATTAATCATTAGATGAAGTTCCCAACAATGTTCATTAAAGTTTTTGAATGCTTTCGACATGTCAAAGTTTTCTTCATATTTTTGATGGAGTCAACCCTAAATTTGGTTGACGTCTATTCTCTCTTCTTTGATATAGGGATGAATGCGTCAGATAAGACACTTAACACATAATAGTAAAAAGCCTATAATTTTCTTGCAGGCAAGTTGATTTTTTTTTTCAAGATTGAATTAAGTCTTGAATACCAGTATGATATGCGAAATACCTACGCAGAGTAGAAGTAGACGTAGCTACATACATCTGCATAAAACTGCAGTTTAAACCCAACTACAAGGTTTTTATAAAATACAAATACCTAGTAAAAAGTTTAATAAAAAAAATATTAGCTCCCTATGAAAATTAATTCCATTTGTTTAACAGGTATCTATCCTCAAAAGTAAGATATCGAACGACCTAACTGTTTTCGTTACTCTTTGGTGAAATACATTTTTATAAGACTAATTAATTGCAGTTTTAATCCTCCGATTGGTGGAAATGCCACCAATATCTTGCAATTTCCTACACTATACTGCACGCCCATTGCTTCCGGCTTTCTTATTGGATATCGGCATCGGTTGAAGAATGCTTCAAATCCGAAAGATTTTTTAAACTGAAATGATTTTGAATGTTATTTAATCATAAAAATAAGATTCAAAATCATTTCAGCTTACAAAAATCTTTTGGCGTGCCGCCGTGCCACCGCGCGCGGCCTTTGAGCTCGCCGCCACCTCGGAAAGAAAATCACTTAAAGATTCCGTACATGTGTAATAATAACGCGATTCTATTCTAAGACCGGGCAATCTTTTTGGGGTTTTTGGATACTGTATTCGATTATTTTGGAATTAGATTTGTTTCATAATTATGGCAGTGTATTTTATTTCTTTATCATTTAAAAAATACAGAAAATAGGTAAACTCAATACTCAATATCTTTATTGCTTTTCCATAATGTGTACATAGGTGGTAAGTTCTATAATATAAATAAGATCATTATGGACCCTGTAGGGCACAGCAAAAGGGTAGGAGAGAGGAAGCCCTGTTTTAGGAGATCATGAATTATTGAATTTTTATGAATTATTGCTATTTTTTTTTAATTTATTATTATTGCTATTTTATTTAAGTATTTTTTAATGTATTATTTGTTATTATTTATTAATAATTACCATATCATTAATATATTTCAAACATAACTATAAATTGCGTGATTGTCATTAATTATTGTTAACAATTATTATTATTATATTATTAGTAATTTCCTTAACATTTATTATACTATCTTACTTTCTTTTTTACATTTTTCTATTATGTATGTTTATCGTTTAAATATTCATCTAAGGAATAACAGCATTTGTTTATTAGTAATTTTTTAAGTTTTATTATAAATATATTGCAATTTTCTTCTTTCTTTATTATGTCTGGTAGTTTGTTGTATATTTTTATAGACATTACGTAGGGACTTGTAGAATGCATTTTTAGCCTGGATGTTGGTATGTTTAGCCTAGATCCGTGCCTAAGTGTGTACTGTGATTGGATGTCTTCGCGTTTTGTGTAGAACTCTTGATGCTTACGGACAAATTTACATAATTCTAGAATGTAAATACTTGGGAGGGTTAGAATATTATGTTTTAGAAAATAGGGTTTGCAGCTGTCAGTTTTATCAATATTTACCAAGATTCTAATTAATTTCTTTTGTAGGGTAAAGAGTGTCATTGCATCTGTACTATTTCCCCAGAGGGTTACGCCGTAGCTAAGCCATGCATTGGCATACGCATAATAGGTGGTGAGAGCAGTTTGTAGATCGGTTGTCTTTTTAATTTTGCGGAGAGCGTATGAAAATTTTGAAATTTTTGAACGGGTTTTTTGTATTTGTGTTTTCCAATTAATATATTTATCTATTGTAAGTCCAAGTAATGTAAATTCATCAACAGTTTCCAATTTTGAGCCGTTAAATATGAAGTTTAAGTGTAGAGCAGCTTTTTGATAAGGGTGGAAAATCATTAATTTAGTTTTAGTATAGTTAATTTCTAAATTATGTGAGGTCATCCAGTTACATGTTTTTGTGAGTGTGGAACTTAGTTTTTCTTCTATGTTTGTGTTGTTTTGACATGAGACTAATATAGATATGTCATCTGCGAATAAAACACATGGTCCCTCTATAGTTTTCGGTAAGTCGTTGATGTAAACAAGGAATAATAGGCAACCTATGACACTTCCTTGGGGGATGGAGGCGTTGGTTTTTTTACTTTTAGATCGGATTTTTTCTATTTCTCTACTAGTGTGATTAAAGTATTCAATCTCAACTACTTGTTCTCTATTTTTTAAATATGACGTAAGCCATTCATGGGCTTTTCCGCGGATTCCTATTCCATACAGTTTATTTAAAAGTATTTTAAATTGTACCTTGTCATACGCTTTGGTCATGTCCAGTAATATCCCTACGGCGTATTCCTTGTTATTTATAATATTAAGGGCTTCTTGAATATATTTATAAACAGCTAATGTTGTGGAACGGTTTTTTCGGAAACCGTTCTGACAATCGCTCAATACGTTAAATTTTTCGCAAAAAGAATAAATTCGATCACACATAGCTCTCTCAAAAATCTTGGAGGCTGAGGGCAAGAGAGCTATTGGGCGATAATTATTAGGATCAGTTTTTGTGTTCTTTTTATGAATTGGTTTAATTAGTGATTTTTTTAACAAATCGGGGAAAGTGCCTTCTGCAAAAGACTGATTCAACAGTAGATAAAATGGCAAGGTGAGTTCATTTGCGCATTCTTTTAATAACGTAGGTGGAATATCGTCTAAACCGTGACTTCGTTTATTTTTTAGGTTTTTGATTAATTTGTTGACTTCCCAAGCTTCTACTGGGCTAAGGAACATGGTGTTCTCCGTGGGATTTAGTGGTGACATGCCGCCCAGTGCAGTGCCAGATGGATTGTTGTTGCTTTCTCCTATTGACGCAAAGTAGTCATTAAAAATATTCGCAATTTGTTCAGGTTCGGATATAATAGTATTATTATGTTGTAATGTTATGCTACATTTTTCCTTTTTTGGTTTTTTATTTGTTCTCTCATTTATAATGCTCCACATAGTTTTTACTTTGTTGTCTGATTTCTTTATTTTGTTTATATATTGTAATTTTTTTGCAGTGGTAACTGCACTTTTTAATATTCTTTCATATTTTTTATAATGTTGTGTAATTATTTGGTTTTTGGATTTAGTGGAAAATAATTTTAACAATCTTTTGTTTTTGCAGGAAACTCTAATTCCCGTAGTTAGCCAGTATTTTTTATAGTTACTTTTAAGTTTCATTTTACGCATAGGTATACATTGATTTAAAATTTTTATTAAGAGGTTGTTGAAAGAATTATAATTTTCATTTATATTATTGTTTGTTTGTATTATGTCGTGCCAGTTTTGTGTACTTAGTATAGATTTAAATTTTGTAATGTTCGCTATGTTAAATAATCTTTTATTAGTGTACCATGTAATTTTTTTCGCTGGTTGAGGTATACTTAGATTTATAATTGTTCCACTGTGGTCCGAAAGTCCGAAATTTTCTACGGTTGTAAACATATTTTTGTCGCTAAAATTCGTAAATATTAGATCAAGACATGTTGAGGTTTTTTCTGTAATACGTGTAGGTCTTTTTATATGTTGAGTGAATTTGTATTCTAGCATGAGATCCAGAAACTGGTAAGTTTTTGAGGTTTTGCTTAATATGTTAATGTTAAAATCTCCACCTATAACAATGTTAAATTTATTATATTTAATATTTAAATAATTTAGAATTTGTTTTAATTTATCAATGAATATATCTTCCTCTCTTCTATTCCAGTACATAGTAATTAGTAAAAGGTTTTGTTTAGGTAACTCAGCAGCGCACACTTCCAGTACATATTCTGTAGACATGTTTGAGATATCTTTTTTCTCTATGTAATCAATTTGTTCTTGCAACAGGATGCACACGCCGCCTCCTCCTCGAGTTTTCCGGCAGTATGATGATGCAATATTATAGCCATTTATTTGGATGAGGGAAACTTTATCTTCGGATAGCCAGGACTCAGATATGCATACAGCTTGATAGATAGGGTTTTCTGTTAAAAATGCTTCTATAATGTGTAGCTTGTTGGATTGTGGAGTTGGATTACCCTGAAGGTATTGGCTATTGTTTATTACGTACTTTGCCATTCTTTTACTAATTAATTCGATGACAAGTGGTCTATTTTTGTTGCTGCTGTATCTACCCAGTCTGTATGTCTCTTCTATATATCCCGTCAGGTCTACGTTCATCGTGCTGCAGAACAGTTCAATGATTCTGTTGTGTAGGTCAAATTCCGGTTCTTTGTAATATTCAGTAAATCCGTAGAGAACTATTTTCTTCGTGTTTGTTTCAGCGCAGATAGTGGACGGGGTATCGTTTCTATTTCTTATCTCTAAAATTTCTTTTTTTAGTTTCTCCTTTTCTTTTGTAAGGTTTTCAATTTTTAAGTTTACTTTTTCTATTTCTTCCTTTCTTAGTTCGTTTTGGATATTTAGGGCGTCTGTTTTTAATTGGATATCTTCCTTTAATTCAGTGATGGCTTTATTTATCTCGGTTTGGATTGTATTTTTAATTTCTGTTATAATGGATTTATTATTTTCCTTAAGGCGCAGTATTATAATTTCACTTAGATTTTGTAGCGTTAATTCAGTTTGAATGGCCGTTTCTTTTTCTTCTGCGTTCAGCGTGTCGCCTAGTATAGTTAGGTCTTCAGAGTTAAAAGTGTAGTTGTTTGTTTTTGTGTTCACTCTTCTAATGGTGACATTACATTCTTCAGAAGGTGATTTTGTCTGTTGCGGTAGGTCACGGTCTTGTAGGCGTATAGGGGTATTTGTATTACCGACTTTAGGGGTTTTGCAGTAGCAAGCTTGACATTGCCATTTAATTTTATGCTCAAAAGTCATCAATTTTGTAAAATGGTGAATTGAAACATTAGCACATTTTAAGTCGTATGTGTTTTTGCAATGCGCACAGGTAAGTTTTTCTGCTTCTGGTATTTTCTGATAACATCCCGCTAAGATTTGTAATTAATGCTACAAATACGAGTCAACCTCGATAATACAATTTTAACTGGCCGCTTATCACATTATGGGACAGAAATACCGTAAGCAAAATGTAGGTGCACTGCTATCACTAGGTACAATATTTTATTTTAAAAATAGTACCTATTTATTATCGGAATTCACTGATTATTATTATTATATATTATTATTATTATATTATTCAATTCACAATTATCTTATTGATCCCTAAAATTGTGTACATTTTTATTATTGTAGGCTAGTTAAGTAATTAGGCATTTATTTCGCTAGTTCACTTCATTCTTTCGAGCTGGATGCTTGTTCGTCTAGTTTCGCGTTGGATTGCAGTGAATTTTGCGAGGAATCATGACCGAATATGCGAACAATGAATATTATGACATGATAATGTGTGTAGGTGCGACTGACGGTAATCTTGCAGCAGCAAGACAACTGTCTAAGTTCTGTGTACCTTTTGTGTTTGTTGTCCTTATTGTGAATAATATGTTCATGTGCTAAAACTATGAGTGTACTTACGTGTACCTACGTGTGTAAAGCTGCGCAGGATTTGAAAAGGAAAATGGTATGGTATGTACAAACTTAATAATTACCGTACTGATCATTTCACTCGCGCGATGAGGCAACAGCTCGCCAGGTCAAAGGACGCGACAATACCTACATACCTACGGCCTGCGGTCATTGATTTATTTGGCTCCGCCTATCTAGGGTTGCTACGACATAGCAAAATTAAAATATTATTTGTATTTTGTAAGAGAAAACCGAAATTATTTAAAGTTGAGATATGACCATGGCGACCTTCCAGAATAACTAATAGTGTATTAAACAATACACTGTTTTCGGTATAACAGGGGTATTTTGAATCACACTGTATAAAACAAAGTCGGGTTTGTTCGAACACTTATAACTCGAAAACGGCTTGACCGATTATCATGATTTTTGATTTGTTGTATTTGTCTCCGTCTCGAATAGCAGAATAACTATTAAAACATTGGTAAATTGACGAAAAAATAAAATAAAATATTTTTTTGTTCCAATACAAAATGTTCGTTTGTTTCGAACTGTCAACGATTTAATGTTCATCCCAGTCGATACGGTAAACTCTTAACCTTTATATAAATAAAGGTTTCGAATTGACAAGAGATCCACAATATTCGGATAATGGCGTATTTTCGCGTATTTTAGATTTTAAAAATGTAGAATAATGTCAGTAGCGTCAGTAGTAATGAAAAAGGATTGACATATATATTGGTTGTCAAATATTTATGCGTGCGATCAGAAATTTATTTTGTGTAAACTAAGGAAAATATATCAAGCTACTTAAATCTATATAAATAAAAATCATGTACGCGTATCACTTCAGAACGATTGCAACTATTTGGCTAATTCTTGCTGGGACTGGCTGGAAAGCGAAAACTGAAAGTGCATTTGAAAGTGCTATGGGAATTTTGTGTGAATTATTGAAATTTTGACAGGACAACGTTTGTCGAGGAGCTCGTGGCTAAGTAATAACAGCCGCACGGGTCGATCCATCAGGTTAAGCTACGCTTGCCGGGGTTGGTCCGTAGATGGGTGACCATCTTTACATACCGAGACTCCTCCGTGCCTCGGAAAGCACGTTAAGCCGTTGGTCCTGGCTGTCATTCGTGGATTTTGACAGTCGTTACTTAGACTTAGACTGATTGTCAGACTTTCGGGCTTCTGACGACCCGTCAGAAGCCCGAAAGTCTGACAATCAGTCTTACCAAAGGCGTATCGTATTACCCAATAACTGGGTTGTGGAGGTCAGATAGGCAGTCGCTCCATGTAAAATACTGGTATTCAGCTACATCCGGTTAGACTGGAAGCTGACCCCAACATAGTTGGGAAAAGGCTAGGCAGATTGATTGAACGTTTGTCGGGTCAGCTAGTATAAATTAAAATAAAATCTTACCTCCACGGCAGCGGCGAAGCAGAAGAGAGCGATGAAGGACTTCATTGTATTGTCAGTAGAAGAGATGAGTTCGGTATGTCACTGTTCTATTCTGGCGCCCTATATTCATCCCCTTATCGCGGGTCGCTGGAAAGTTACGCAGTCTGTTACCAATAACGGACTATGCAACGCATATCTGTCGTGTTACAACAGTAACACTATAGAAGTACATATAACATAATAGTCCGTTTATCAAAAGATTTGGTTGCATTTTGTTTTGTAAGGTTTTTGTTTGTGAAAGTTTTATAGGGTAGGAACGACAGTTATTGGCCGTCAAATCGTACTGTCAACCGCACGTCATTTGCTAGTGACGTGTGGTACGGTTTCTGGTATAGGTGACGGTGACCACACGTGTTAAGCACATAGTTTCTCTTCGAATGGGTTCACTTTATAACCCAGAGAGTTTTCTCGATCTGTAACATCATTTCTTTTCTCAACTGAGTTACACACTGAATTGGCTTGAGCCATAAATCATCGCTAGCCGATCCAGGTTACGCCACGCCAGGGAAAATTGATATTAAATTGACATATTAGATTCGGTTTACCACACTTCATACGAAAACCGATCCTACGAAATAAAGCACGCAAAATGGACGTTGGGTTGACTGTACCTACCTAATCATCACGTTTATCGACACTAATAAAATACAAAATATATAATTAAAGAAACCTAGTAAGAAAGGTCACGTATTTTCAGATAAGGTGCCGCTATGAAATGTGAAGTAAATATTACTATCTGACGTTAGTAACCTATAATTTGTACGTGAGATAGTGAAGAAGGTCGTAGGTGGAGGCACCTGTTATTGGGTATGATAGAATATGTGAGTGGTTGACCAAAAAGGGACCTGGAGGGATTGGAAACCGTTATTCATTTTTTTTTCATTTTTTAATCTGTGGTCTTTTAGCTTTGTTTTGGTCTAACCAGAATATTTTTAGGTGCCGTAATTTTTTTTTATGGATTTTTTTGTGAGTCGAGGCAATTTTGGATAAATTACACCTTACAAACTTCAAACGCGATTTACTCGAAATTAATTTATTTGTCCTTGAGGACCCTTTTTGGTCACATCGGTGTAGTGGTTGCAAGCGTGACTGCCGACGATTTTGGGTGCGTTTCCAAGATCCGATAGTGTTGTTGGGTTTTTCCAACACGAATTTCTCAGAAACCACCCGGAGTTGGGAGTTCGATTTATGCCCGATTGAAGGCAAGATATAAAAGGGTCGCCACCTATTACATGGGCCTTTTAACCAATGGTCTCGAGCCTACCGATTTTTCGGTAGGTTCGAGACTAAAAAAATATCCCATATCGGTAGAACGATATGGGATAATTTTTGGGATATTTTTTTACCTACCTACCTGTTTTGGGTGCAACTCTACCGATATTTGTGGGCAACTCTACCGAATTGGCCTTGTGACGTTCGAGACCACTACTTTTAACATAAGTTTCCTCACCTTCGGGACATACAGGAAGTAGGTTCGAGCAAAATAAATGTCTCTAGGTTTGGTACAGTCAACCCTACGTCTATTTTGCTCCCTTTATTTCGTAGTAGTTCGGCTTTCCGGTTTTACGGAGACCGAACTACGGTTTTCGTAGTGACGTAGTTTCGACGTGCGATTGACCGTATGATTGGAAAGCCATCAACTGTCCCTCCTACCCTATAAAACTTTCACAAACAAAAAAATTACAAAATTAAAACAAAATGCAACCAAATCTTTCGATAAACTAACTATGCAACGCATTGCCATAGTGTTACTATTTGTTGGCTAACAGACTGCGCAACTTTCTAGCGACCCGCGATAAGGGGATGAATACAGGGCACCAGAATAGAACAGTGACATACCGAACTCAACTCTTCTACTGACAATACAATGAAGTCCTTCATCGCTCTCTTCTGCTTCGCCGCTGCCGTGGAGGTAAGATTTTATTTTAATTTAAGTATATTACTATTGTTTTATACTACTTACTAATTTCTTTTAATTTTTACGTTCAATAATTCCTTTAACACGTTATGTGCGGCCAACGCGCATGCGCGATTTTCGAACGTTCACCATGTGCTGGCGGCGCTTATGCGCGTCCATACGATTTCCTTCGAGTGCGGCGCGCCGCACCTGTGGGTTTTTTGTGCATCTCTATTGTTCTTGGCGTAATTGTTTTATGACTCATAAAACTCGAAAATTTTCAAACACACATAAGCGTCTCGCCGCACTTGGGACAAGTTTGTATCATAAAGCAGCATTTGGAACAAATTCGCAAATAATTCAGCAGTTAATGTGTTAAAAAATACAAAATCGCCGTGTCGAGAACGAGACTACTAACCTACCCACCCTATAACTAAGGGCCGGTTTTTTGATCCGTAGTCAACTCAACCAATGGTTAAACATAGTACTAACTAATGGTTGAATTTTGGCTAAATGTGAAAGGCTAAACATGAATATTTCATTTAGCCAAAATTCAACCATTAGTTAGTATGTTTAACCATTTGTTGAGTTAACTACGGATCAAATAACTGGCCCTAAGACAATTTTCCTGCTAATCTTATTTGGCTAAATATATCGTGCTTGCAAAACATTAAGTTATTAAATTTGGGCTGATTTAACCAATGACCGTGGGCGTCCATGGGGTCCGAATTCTGATTGCTGCAAACTACTAATCTCTTTCTGGAGACTATCGTTGTTTTAGCCAATATAGGCCCAATGCCCAATTTTGACAGGCCAGTTGGCGTGGTTGGTTAAGATACCACCTATCATGCCGCAGGTCGTGGGTTCGATTCCCATCCAGGACAAACATTTGTGTGCATGAACATGTCTGTTTGTCCTGAGTCTGGGTGTAACTATCTATATAAGTATGTATTTACAAAAAAAAAGTAGTATATGTAGTATATCAGTTCTCTGGTTTCGATAGTACAAGCTCTGCTTAGTTTGGGATCAGATGACCGTGTGTGAATAATGTCTCAGGTTATTATTATTATTATTAATGGCCCAATTTAAATACAGGAAAATATAGGCATCCTTAAATGTAGCCAAAAGCATACCAGTTAACAGTACAGTATTTGTTTTACTCCTTTCAGGTAGCATACTCGTACCCTTACGCTTGCTCCGCAGCAGCCCCGGCACCCCTCGTCCTGCCTGCTCCCGCGCTGGCGCCAGCTAACCCATGCGCCGTTCCTCCTGCACTGGCCGCCCTAGCGCCCGCTTTGCCCATTCTGGCGCCCGCACTAGCCAACACTATTTCTGCATCCATCGCGGCGTCGCTTCCTCCTCTACTTGATGCTGCTTTACCTACCGTGTTGACCTCCGTGTTGTCTGCCGCTGGACCCTTGTTGGAAGCTGCCTTACCTCCTTGTTGCGGCTGTGGAAGTTGCGCTCCATTGGCCTTGCCCGCTCCGGCGCCCTGCGCTCTCCCCGCCCCATATCCATATGCCCTGCCTGCCCCATTGGCACCCCCACCGATGTACGCCACCCCAGCATGCGGATGTGCACCGACTTGTTGCTTCTGTTATTAAGTTCATGGGAAGTTTTAATAAATTGATTTTATGTGAACCTGTGATTTCTATTACTGGCGTACTTTGAGCCTTATCCAAACTGAACAAACATCAGTAAAACATAACTTTAGGTATAGTCATGTATTGTACCTATGCCTATGGACGCTTTTACCTTTGAACATTGATTATTAAAGAAAAAACTGGCAGTACTAAAAATATAATATTGCAACACTGTGGTGGCATTTTTATTTTCTAGCAACATCAGTGAGTGGCATGACGCTATCGGTGTTGTGTGCAGTGTGAGGCCATTTTGGAGATAGTCTGAAATGTCCATAGGTACAAATGACCCTATGTATTGCACGGCAGTCTGTTCTACCAGTTTAGATCTCTTCTAACAAAAACATAATTAGTAATAACAAAACATAAAAAAGGAATAACCAGCCCAATAAATAAATACTCAAAATAATTAAATAAAATCATTTAATAAACTTTGGTTAAAGAATTTAAACATGGCGCTAAATTCTAAACAATGCTGATCAGCCGGCGCTTATTCGCGCGCCTTTTTGTAACGAAGACAAAAATGGCGGAACTGGCGCCTGACCGGACCCACAACCAACATACAACGAAATAATTGAACCCCCGACTAGTTAATTTGATTCTTAGGCCTGCTTACATCACAAATCACTAAATAGACAAAACGCTAAACATATTTAAGTCATCAATCTATCAAACGGTTGACAGAAATCGAACGATGTTTTAATATACGGAACAATTTTTTATCACTAGCCAAATTTTCATAAGGTTTTCTACCCATGAATATGAACAACTTACACTATGGGACCAACTCTGAAATCACGAAAAAATTCAGCTGTTTCATAGGTGCGTTAAAAAATTTGCTTCATTTAAAAAAATTTGCTTTTGCTTATGAGACCAAAATGTACATATGAAAAAACCGTTTTTTTTTTCGTGATATCTGAGATGGTCCCATTGTGAAAGTTGTTCATATTCATGGGTAGAACACCCTGTGAAAATTTGGTTAGTGACGAAACAATAGCCCTGTATATAGTGGTTACAAAGCGGGCCTTTATAAAGATGATTAGCAGATTCATTCGACAAGAAACTTCAAGTGACTTGTGATTCGGACGGGCCAATTATAGGTATTAGGATAGTTTTTAAACTTTTAGTTATACTTGTTTGATGATTTTTACAGTATTTTATACATTTATAATGTAATGACTAAAATTAACATTTGGTGTTTCTAGTATGTAACTTTTAAAAATTATTATTTACATTTGTACTGGAACTTAGAATGACACTAGAACAACGGCTAGGATTTGAACGTACGACCATTTATTGCAAGTCGAAGACTTCACCGTTGAGCCATTGCCGCTTTTCACAGTTCATATTAAAGTAAGTAAAAATAATTTAACGCTTATATTTTCTTTTATACACGCGACAAGTATAACTAAATCGTTAAAGCACATGGATTCAGATTGTTTAGCAAACTGGCTATCAATATAAATTGTCCGTATTTCAAATCACACACGACAAAACTACGTAGGTAGTAAGTATGTCAATCTGCTAAGCAATACATTTCCGTGACTGTTATGATAGTCAGAGAAAATTAAAATAACATTGAATACAAAAGTCGAGGGAGTCATTAAAATAAAAAATAAAAATAAAAAAAAAACAACTAACACTAGGATATGTAATAATAACTAAGCGACTACAAGTCGACTGTGGGGACATTTTGCCGTGATCAATCGATAAAATTTGAGGCTAAATTACCAGCACACCAATTGCGTAATAAACTTAGAATAACAATCTGAACGAGTTTAAAGAAAATTCTTAATCCATTGCTTCATAGATTAAATTAACAATTCAATGAACGTTCTTAAACTGTCTAAATGAAGGGCATTGCCTTTGTAAGTCTGTTACGCAATTACCCCGCAGGAAATGGTGTATTACGCAATTACCCCGTAGTTAATTGTGTGTTATGTAATTACCCCGTAAGAAATTGTGTGTTACGCAATTACCCCGTAAGAAATGGCAAGTGTGTTACACAATTACCCCGTAGGAAATGGTAAATGTGTTACGCAATTACCCCGTAGAAAATTGCCACATAACCAGGATCTTTCGACCAGGGAGTACCACAAAATGTCCCCACCAATAATACCACAGTTTGAGACGCTCAACAGTCGATGACTGTCGTTCTGACTAGATTGGTGAACCAATATTATTGAACTTTAAATAACTTGAACGAGATTCGCGAATAACTCAGATCATCACAACGAAATAATTATAATTACTGAGGTATTTTAGTTAATAAATCAATTATAAGGGGTTGACAAATTATTTTTATTTCAGATAAATTATAGACTTTTTGAAGGGTTAAGGAATTATTAATTAATAAATGATTAGATTTAATACTAGCTGAATAAACTTTTTTTTATTTTGATCTGAGCAAGTTTTTAACAGATAGGGGAGCGGTTTTGTGACTCTTTTTGTGAAACAAATCTCGAAAACTGCTCTAATTTGTGCAATAATTTAAAATTTAATACTATTAAGTAGACGGAATTAGTAACATATCTAAATAAATCAGTCAAATTGTAAAATCTACTAACTATTTTGTGAAATATTGTATATCTTTTTATATAGATGTGGCCTATGCTAATCACTGGACTACAATAAAATAAAATAAAATCCAGAGTTACCAGCTCAAAATCACGATGTTTTAGTGTGAGCACTCAACCACCCCCTATCATAACAAGCAGAAGGCATCAAACTGTGGCGTCGCTTCATTTGAGACTGAAAAACTGCTTTTACACGATGGCCCACAATGGTAGACCAATGTCCAATCACGACCATTTTATCTTTCTTATATTCCTGTTAATTATTAATGTATCAAACTAACACCCAGTTTCTGAAAAGCAAATCAACGCAGAAATTGTGAACATGCTGTCAAACTTGTTGCCTATAGCCCGACCGCCGTAAACACGATCCTCTCGTGAACCAAAGTTCTCGTGCAGTAGGGTCGCGCTTACGGCGGTCGGATTATAAGCACTGTGATTGGCTTACTGAAATAACAACAGTCAATCAAATCACTTGGTATTTAGTTTGTCTGTAAATTAATTTGTGTCTTTCCGAAACCGGGTGATAGGTATGCTTCGAGCCGGATATCGTTTCTATGCTTCGAGCCGGATATAGTTTCTATGCTTCGAGTCAAATATCGTTTCATTATAATTAATAATAATACGACCAAAACTCAATGGCTTTGCAGATGAGCTATGGTTACTTTAACTGTCAAATTTTTGAGCAGTGGCCCACAATGGTCGGCCACAGTGTAAACGCAGAGAAATTATAATAATAACTTAAAAAAAAAACTAATTTGGCAACTATATTGCACTAAGATCTAATTAAAAATAACAATGGCTCCAATATGACACGATTTCGTACGCGTTGACACTCTTAGGTTAAGCGATGCTTCCCGAGGTATGGACTTGGATCGGTGGCTTAGTTTTATGGGATGCTGTAAAAGCAACACAAGACTGAAGAGTAGCAATAAATAATCTTTGGATTGAGATTTAAATAGATACGAATAGACAACGACATTTGATAATATTATAAAGGGTCTTTTTGAATTAGTTGGCGAAACTTCAGACGTGATGGGTATCAAATAACTAAACAGCGGCTGTTGATTACATAACCAACTGTATATTTTCAATTGTGGTATCGGTACTCATCACGTCCATACTAACTACCAACTAATTTATTACCTTTTATTTTTACATTTTTTTTTTTCTTTTAGTCCACTCTCGAGAAGTCTTCTTTTGGCACAAAATTAGCCATTTTAAGGCACTTTATAATATCTTGTTTACTGAGTGTCAAAATAATGTAGAATGTAGTTAGTCTGAATTTATTTGAATAAGGTGAGCAAGGTTAATAGTAGTTGTTTACCTCAAACTAAACTAAGTTTTCTGTAGCTTAGATAGGCATACAACAAAAAAAAAAAAAAGAATAACTAATACAAAAATAAATAAGTAACCAATCTTTTTGGGTAAAACAAAAAGAAATTACCACAATTATAAATACATGGATTTTAATTTAAATTGACTGCTAACCAGAAAATAAGTAAGATTTACTAAATAGAATCGCTATTTAATATGCTTTTTTCTTTGTGATGGGTTTACTTCCCACATTCTACATATAGCAAGATAAATGCTACTATGTACCTCAATAATGAGATGTATAACAAAATATTGCATACTTTAAAAAGTTTCCTTTCCCATATTAAATCATAGAATTTTAAACACGATCAGATTAACAATATAATAGTTTCAAAATTCAATTCCTTGAAAAATCTTTTTTTTTTAAATAATATTGCACCACTTCTAAGTAAACTGTCAGCATAACGCCTGTGCCCACCAAAAGCAGAGGCAGAAGTGTGTATTCGCCATCAACCAGACACAAATCCAGACTCAGACTTGGGGATCGAACCCAGGCCCTCACACTCAGCAGTCACGATTGCAACCACTAGACCAACGAGGCTGTCAGCTCTAAGAATTTTTTAAACAATATGATTCATATTTAGTTTAGTTCCATAAGACCCATTTATAAACTATAGAAATATTCTCAAAAGATACTGTATTGTATTGTAGACGAGAAACAAATGAATTCCTTATTTTGAAGTGGTGCAATTTTGTATGTTGTAATGTGTTATCGAGAAGTGACGACAGAAATCAGCCTCAAAGAAACATTACAGACATATTTCTTCACTCAAACTGAAAACATTTATTGGAGTTTACTCCTTAAGAATCGATTTTCATATAAGGCCGGGAGCCATAGCGAAATTTTATGAGGAGTGAAATAAAAGCGGTACGTTTTTCTGCGCAACTTACATTGCGCACCTTTCATTTTGAAATCATGAATGTGTATGCTTGTTTTGTTTTTACGGCCAGTCTTGATTGTAGCGGTCAATCTATCTATTATATTCAAAGACAATCGTACATAAGGGGTAAACTACAGTCGTGCGTCTTAGCTGACACACACTTTTTTTTTCAATATACCACCAGGATAATGAATTGTCAAGGAGTCAATCAATCAAAGATCATGCTAGTTGCCCATTCCAAAGGGTTCACCATAGGAGGTTCCTATAATAAAGAACGGGCAAGAAACTCCATGGACTTCTAATACGTACATACATTTTACACTAAAAATAATAGATTTTTTGAACGGCCTCTATATCTTGCAATGAACGTAATTTAGCTGACATGATGCTAATTTTTGTTATTGCACTATCAATATAGAATCTGACGTCAAAATATTACATCATTCTATTGCAATAATGTTCCATGACGTTGATATTGTCGTCAGCTCTCGCCTATCACGTTTCAAATAACTTATCAATGCTTATAAATTTTATATGTGTGTAAAAAATATAACATTACGCCTGTTCTCCCCGAAGGGTTTGGCAGTTTTATTGTGCGCATTTTGTCAGTTATAAGTCCCATTTAACAGTGGGCGAGCAAATAAAATTGTTTTGTTGACGCTACTATCTTCTTCTCCCTATAAAAAATCTAAAGAGGAACTTTAAGGCTTTTGAAAACCAATTTTATTTGGTGAAAACTACCAACATACCTACTTATTTCATTCGCATTGATAAATTGCATAATTTCTTTAACTAAATTCTTCTTACAGTGAAGTCAGTTGCATAAGTTAATCATAACCACTTATGCACTGGGGTTTTAAAACAAAAGATACAACTAACTTTTTGTAAGAAGAACTCACATAGGCTAGGAACAGACGTGCTACACGCTACACCAATGATTTACTAAGCGAGCTAACGTGGGGTGTCACAAATAAATCCCTAACCACACAAACACTTTTTCCTTCATTCCTTTTTATCCCGGCGGCCATCCCATCTGCCTTCCTCCAAGGACGTGTAGATGAAGATGGTACACAGACTGGGCGCCGTCCCGACCGTTGTTGACGACGAGGCGCCAGCCCGAGGGCGCCCGAGCGGACCCGAGCGAACGAGCGACCAGCATTAGGTGTCCGAGTAGCTGGAAGATAAAAGTTGTAGTTGTTAGACTAACACGTTTGAAGACATAAATAAAATACTCAGTCTTTCATTATCTGTTAGTCTCTTCCCAACTATATTGGGGTTAAGGTTACCATCTGAGAGGCATTTGACAGGCATTCTACGGTTATGTCAGGCCTGCGGCCGGCGCTAACCTGAGACAGACAGTTTTGAATTTCGCGGGATCACTCAAGCTATATTTTTTATACAAGCTATATTTTTTTTTATATTAGCACCCAATGCAAATGTGGAGCGAATGTTTTCCCCAATAAATGAAAGTGGAGTAAAGAAAGGAATCGCCTGACAATAGAGTCGGAGCGCTATTACGTACTAATGTATGTACGCGCATCAATTCAGAACGGCTGAACCTATTTGGCTAATTCTTTTTTGTTGTGTTTGCGATTATCAGGACAAGGTTTGTATGAAAGAAAATATTTTAAAACTTGCCGGGAAAATTGGAAAATTCGGGAAAACAAAAAGTGCATTAAAGATTAAATTTCAGTTAGTGTCCGACCGAAAGTTCGGTTTCGGTTTCGGCCGAGTTTCGGCCAAAAGTCAAGTTTCGGCGGCAGTTTCGGTTTCGGCCAAAATTGGCCGAAACTTTTGCCGTAACCGAAACTGATTTCGGAAGTTGTCGTGCACGCTCGCCTAACTTCGTTTCTCGCGGCAACGCTTTGGCGGACGCTGGCGGCCCTGTTCGGGAATTGTCGTGTGTCATGAGTATAATAGTAATTTTAGTAATTATTATTTTTATATAAGAGGTACCTAAAAGAGATTGATGATTCTTCTAAGTACAAATACAAACCAAAGTATTATACATATAGTATACAGGCAGGCCAGCTGGCGTGGTTGGTTAAGATACCGCCTATCATGTCGCAGGTCGTGGGTTCGATTCCCATCCAGGACAAACATTTGTGTGCATGAACATGTCTGTTTGTTCCGAGTCTGGGTGTAATTATCTATATAAGTATATATTTACAAATAAAAAATAAAAAGTAGTTTATGTAGTATATCAGTTATCTGGTTTCCATAGTACAAGCTCTGCTTAGTTTGGGATCAGATGACCGTGTGTGAACAATGTCCCAGAATATTATTAATTAATAAAATAAAAATAAAATACCAATACTTATTATTTAATGAAACAGATAAACATTTTGCTATGAGAACTTAATTTGAAAAAATTATAAAAATATTATTAAATTTTTTTTAAATATTATATTAAATAAATGATTACAACAAAATTAATACGAGTACACTCTGTTTCCATTTCATGTCCTAATTAATGCATAATAATGGGTAAAATGCACCAAATTTCAGTATTTTAAGGAATTTTATACTTGACCACGTGAGTTTCGGTTTCGGTTTCGGCCGAAACTGAAGCCACGGCCGAATGTTCGGTTTCGGTTGCGGTTTCGGCCGGAAAACCAGTTTCGGTCGGACTCTAATTTCAGTGTTTAAAACTATCTGTTGATTATTAATTATTTTAAGCCTAGTTTTTTTTACAATAGAGACATTTTTCTGAAAATCAGGCATTTTGTACATCCGCGACAGGCATCCTCCTTTACAAAGATGGTGAACCTAGTTGGGGTCAGCTTCCCGTCTAACAGGATACAGTTAAATATCAGTATTTTACATGGCGAGGTACCTGTCTGTCTGACCTCCACAACACAATTGCTGGGTAACACAATTCCGCAAAAAATAGGTAAGACGGTTTGTCAGACTTTCGGACTTCTGACTACCCGCAACGTAACGACTGACAAAGATCTGTGTGTCTGTCAACGAAGAGGCTGACATGTTGTCGAAATTAGCGGCTAAGAATGGAAAAGAAATAAATATTTTATTAGATTATTCAGAATTTTTACCAAAATTTAAAAATATATGCTATGATTATTGGAAAGAATATTTTAATAAACGGTCATTACAGAAGGGTTTATGGCATGAAACCATACAGTGTGCACCTCTTCGCGTGCGCTGAAAATCGCTTCACCTACTTAATTGTGAGGAATGTGGAGTTGTCGAGGACATACAACATTTATTGATGGAAAGTGTCCAATATGAGTCCAGAAGAAATAGTTTAATAAGGTTCCTGAATTTGAACAGAACTGATGTAGGCATGTTCCATACAATTCTATCCCAACCAAATGGCGACGAAGCGAAGGGTTTGTCCAAATTCATGGCCCATCACGTCTTGTGAACGTACAATTCGACCGTCCCTATTAACAATGTCGGTTCTGCAGGGAGACTACTGTTTAGTCCCTACTGAACAGTGGTCTTTTTCGCAGAACTGACATTGTTAATATCATAAAGATTCTTTTTTATCGTTAGGGCAAACTTTGAACTGCCCTCAGTTCAAAGTTTGTTTTGATAGTGAAGATTTTTTTTTTTTATTATTGTAATTCGATTTATGTAAAAAAGTGAATATTGGTAAAAATTTATATACGACATTGTTAATAGATACGAGGGGACTGACATACGCTACGAGTGCGGCACTGAAAATTTCGGCAATCAAGGAAGTGACACAACATTACTATTTAAAAATGTAGTTATTGCTTTTCGAAGTATTCTCCGCGAAATTTGACACATTTTTCCATACGATGGAACCAATCATTGAAGCAACCATTCCATTCGGAAGTTGGGGTCTCCAAAATGGCCGTTTTGTAGGCGTCCACAGCTTCTTCAGGTGATGAAAATATCTGACCACGCAATTTAATATTTATTTTAGGGAAAGTATAGAAATCATTAGGGCTTAGGTCGGGGCTGTACGGCGGATGGTCTAATAATTCTATGTTTTCTTGCTCTAAAAACTTATTTGTTCTGTGCGCGGTGTGAGAACTCGCATTGTCGTGATGGAGGATGATGCGGCGGTTGCAGTTCTCTTTACGGAGTTCAGAAACGACCTGTGGCAAACAAATGCTAGCATACCATTCTGCATGAACCGTTCTTTGTCCCTCAAGAGGAATAGTCGCAACATGGCCGGTTTTGGAGACAAACGTGGCCACCATTTTTTTTTTGCAACACTCCGTGAACGAACAATTTTTGTTGGCTTTAACTCATTTTCGAACACCCAAACTCGTGACTGGTTTTTTGTTTCGGGTTCGTACGCGTAGGTATATCCAGGATTCGTCACCTGATACGATGTTGTATACAGCATTTGAGGATCCTGCGTGGAATCTTTCGAGAGTTCTGACGCACCAAGTAACGCGAGCCGCTTTTTGCTCTTCACAGAGCGAATGCGGTATCCATCGGGAAAACAACTTTTTTACACCTAATTGTTCATGCAAGATTATTTGTATTTGACTCATGCCAATGTTTAAAGTTGCCTGAATTTCGCGGTATGTCACATGTCGATCTTCCTCAATCAGCTTATGCACAGCATCAACGTTTTCTTGGGTGACTGCAGTTTTTGGACGACCTTGACGGGGATCATCACTGAGCTTGACACGTCCACGTTGAAATTCAGCAAACCAGCGGTAAATTGTGGTTTTGGATGGGGCTTCATCACCAAATGCAGAAATCGTCCGGTCAACATACTGTTTTTGTGTTAAACCACTTCGAAAGTCATAATAAATCATCGCTCTTGAATTTTCTCGAGTCAATTCCATTTTCTCAACGACTAAACAAGTTTGACAAAAAACCTTGTGACAAGACCGAGAATCTTTTTTAAAATAAATAAATGGTATTCGATTTTTAAAACCAAGGAGTTTTCAATTAAAAAGATTTTAATATGACAGGAACAATGGAAATATTCCATTCCCGATACTTTTAGTGCAGCCCTCGTATGCGTAAAAGCCCCTATAAACAAAAAAAGAAAAGAAAAAAGATCTACGTATGCTCTACTCTGAATTATTTACTCTTTATTGCATACCAAATACGTGAAAGGGAAAAATAAATGGATTCAGGGATATATGTCCCTTTTGGCGGTCTTATTGCAATCAACGATTTCTGCCGCGCGGTGGAATGGTAGCAAGCGGGTCATACAAAATGATTAGGAAATTCTTAGTATTCTTTATTTGTAGCACTTAGGTACAAAATAATAGGTTGGGGAAAAAGTTTCTTCGCATTTTTTAAGAAAATTCAAAACATTTTTTAATATAGTTTATTTACATTTAACTAAAGTATGTAGGTACCATTTTGTTGGATAACTTTTTGCCATCTTGTAGGTAGGGACATGATCCCATTGCTATAGAAATTTTGGGACTTCTGGTCAAAATAGGTTCATTAGGTTTCTTTCAGTGAGCTCGTGAGGTACCCAAATGTCGAGCTTTTTTGTGTACCCAGTTTTTTTCAAATGCGCCAAAACTGTTTTGTGGTCAATTTCCAGTTCTTCAGCTACGTCGTAACTACTGATATGCCGATCTTGCTCCACTTTTTCAAAAATGGCATCCATTTTATCCGTAATAGGGCGACCAGAGCGACGTGCAACTTTGACATCAAAATTTCCGGATTGAAAACGCTTAAACCAAATTTGTGCTACTCTCACAGACACTACACTAGGTCCATAAACATCGCAAATTTTTTTCGCGGCTTGCGTTGCATTTTTACCTTTTTAACCGACTTCCAAAAGGAGGAGGTTCTCAATTCGTCTGTATTTTTTTTTTTTGTTTTTTTTTTTTTTTTTTGTATGTTTGTTACGCGATTACTCAAAGACGGATGGACCGATTTAGAAAATTCTTTTTTTGTTTGAAAGGGTATACTTCCGAGGTGGTCCCATATAAATTTTATTAACTTTGCTTGAGGAGTTTTTGAGTTAGCTTCAATAATGCGTATATTTCCCACTTATTTTATATGGATCATGTGATGATGTTTTAATAACTTCCTATCACTTTTATTTATATGGCTATATCTACAATTATTGTGCTCAATTATGTATTAGAATTTGTGTGGGGTAGGTTCCACAACTAAAAAGTGAAAAATAAAAACTTTTTAGCAAAAAATAAAACCGACTTCTAAAACAAAACACTACAAAGTGAAAAATAACTTTAATTTCGGAAGTCGGTGGCAAAAAACGAAAATACAAAACCAAAGACACCGACTTCCGAAATTAAAGTTATTTTTCACTTTGTAGTGTTTTGTTTTAGAAGTTGGGTTTTATTTTTTGCTAAAAAGTTTTTTTGTAGTAAAATTTTAAAATGTATCGAATTTCTTCATTAGATTCACTCATCTTGACGGTACGAAAAACAAATGAAAATCACACATTTTCCTAATTTGAATTTGGAATTATGTTCTTTAAAATTTAAACTTTCAATGATACCAAAACCAGCCAGATACAAATAGTATAGCCAAAGAGATTTTATTACAAGTTCATACATACTATAATGCGAAAAGACTTTTTCCCCAACCTAATATACACAAAAGGCTACAGGCAAAATAACGTAGTTTCCTTAGGATGCGAGTGAAACCACGGGCAACAACTAATAAAAGATAAATTCACTAAATGCCATGTTACCTTGTTCAGTCTTTTGTTTTTATTTCTATTCTAGATAAAAATAGTAATTTCATTTAAATTGAACAATGTGTCGCGTCTTATCGCTATCAGCAAATTCTTTAGACAACCTTTCGTCAATTGTTTACACACCTCTTTTAAGCAATAGATAACATGACTGTACTAATTATTTGAAATATCTTTGTTACTTTAGCAATTAATAACTGCAACTGCCCGTTGGTCTCGTGGTCGCTACTGCTGAGCGTGGGGTCCTGGGTCCGATTCCCGGGACGGGCAAATTCTAATTATGAATGTAAAAAAACTGCTCAAGAGCGAGTCGGACCTGCGCACCGAGGGTTCCGTACCATCGTATATTAAAAAAAAACTGTGCTATTTAGAGACATCATTTTATTTTTCCTGTAATCTTTACATAAACTTCTATCACACAGAAAAAAATCTGATTTTTCTCTTTCTCTATGCAAACTTCGGAGATAAGGGGTGGAACGGTATTTTTTTTACATTTTTCATCAAAAGTCGAAAACTATGCGGCCTAAAAAAAAAAGAAAAAATGTTTGATAATGTGCTAACAGCGCCCTTTCCCACGTGCCCTAGTAGCAACACTTCGAATTTTTAAGACCCCCTTTCAGTCACTGTTGCAAAAAAAATATATTATTTTTTATTTCTATCTTATTTGCAAAATAGTTGGGCAAACGTCATCTAAAACTATTCCAAATTTCAAGTTCATAGCATCAGTGGTTCTTGAAATATCCAGCTGTGACAGACAGATTGAGTCGCACCATAAGGGTTCCTTTTTACCATTTTGGTACGGAACCCTAAACACTTATAACCAATTGGATAAAACCACTCGATTATGAGGACACGGAGGCCCTCCTGCAGCACACATTCATAACTCACTCATTCACGCGTACACTTACTAATATGTACAACATGTACACTTACACAGCACACATACATCTCACACATACCAAACTCACACACACATATAACATACACAAAACACACACTCATTTTGAATAAGCTGATATAAATATTAGTCTTCTGTAATTTTATTTTACATTCTCAAACTTATACATATAAATAGTAAATACTGGCATAATTTTTGTATGTGAATGTACTTTACGTAAATCTAAGTTGCGCAACAGTGGAGTGTCCTAATAATAATAATAATAATTCATTTATTTCGGAACCAGCCCATATGCATTAATTAATACATGTGTATTTAAAAAATATTTGATACATAAGGAATTAATTAGTTAAAATATTACAATTACACATTACAAGTCATCAATAAAATAATAATAACCGAGAAATTTCAAAACAAAAAAATAAATAAGAATAATAATAAAAATAAACATTTTAAATTACAATTTTACGATAGCAAAAGATACACAATAAACATATTTCATCTTAGTCTAAATTTTGGTTTGGATCCGGAGTGCTCAACATGAAGCCTGGTCCAGTATCGCATTATTGGGCAATCCAGATCCAGATCCATCCTCCACGCGAACAGCTGTAGGTAGCTGTTGGAACTGCGTCGTATGCGGCGCATCAGGGACACAACTCTCTTGCGAATAATCGCAGCAAACCCATCTATATTTGCGTCAGCAAACATACCTGATGCGCTACAGTAACGAGGCAGCTTCATCAGCGCCCTGAAGGCATTATTATAGAGAACACGCAGGGCGTCGTACGATTTTTTCGTATGCTTGACCCATAGGCTGCTAATACAGGCATTTATTTGCTTAAAAGGACACTTCTATCACTAGCTATGTAGTAAACACCTTGTTCAAGAAAATAAACTATTTGTATTTCCATTACGAGTTTCTCAGTAGCAACCAAGAGTTTGGAAGTTGGCGATGTGATACCCCCGTGCATCGGCAAGTACGCTAAGCTGTTGGTCCTGCGCCTGATCTCTCTCCGGTGATGTCGTAGTGCCGTCCCATCGGACTGTGAGAGTGACGGAACAGAGAGTGCACCTGAGTCTGCGCACATAATATATAATATCTCCCGCGTCGATGGCTAGTTTCCGCCGAGATTGGCCGCCATGGCCATATGCGCTCTGGAGGCGGCATAGCTTAGCACTTAGCACATATTTTGGGCCATTTTATTCTTTAAAAGCCATTATAACATAGCATCACGCTTGTATACTCCGAGGACGTAGTCATTGCCAGTTATGTTTAAGGGGGAAGCTCCAGGTAGCCAGCGAAATAATTTTTTTTTACGTTTTTGCAATTTGCAAGGCAGTATTAGGTTGTATGTTGAATAAAGTATGTTTCGCGGCCGTAAAAAATATGTATTTACAATATTATAATCATTACAATCAGTAATACGACTCCTTAAGTTAGTATAATCCTAAATGTCAAGATTTTATGAAATAATCATTCATTAGGATGTTTTTTCTATTGTGATGGGTTTGCTCTTGACTCTAGTCTAGGTCAGAGGTGACAGAGACAAAGTCGACGATGGAGTGAGCTTACCCAGAAGAAGCCTGTTCACTCTCACTTTGAAGAGATTAGGGTTGTATGCGCTCGGAAACACAGACAGTAGTTAGTTCCACTCCTTTGCTGTGCGCATTATAAAAGACATTTGGAAGCGCTTAGTGCGAATTGGTGGAATAGCAACCAGGTAGGGATGGTAACTGGCAGTGCGTCTAGATGTCCGATAGTAGCAGGAGGCCGGTGGAATGAGGTCGTGGAGTTCTCGGGCACACTCTCCGAAGTACAATCTGTAGAAGACCGACAAGCAGGCAACCTTGCGGCGATGGAGCCAAGCTAGGAAGCTTGGCATCCACCAGTTTTACCACCACCACACCATCACCAGTTTTAGGATTATATGAACTTAAAGAGTTATATTGATGATTTTAATTGGTATAATTCTATAAAAACAGATTTGTGACCGTAAGGTCGCGAATCATATTCAAATCAACATACAACCTGATACTGACCAGCAAATTACAAAAAAAAACGAAAGAATATTTGAATTTCGAGAGCTACCTGGAGCTTTCGCCTTAGTCCCATGTTGTAATAGGTGGTGACCCTATGAGGGTTTTCAAGAAAACACGCCACGAGTAGGCGCCACTTTGACAAGAGGTCTTCCAGTTCGGCAATGATTGTAATTATAAAATATAATTATGATGACGTTCATCATTCGTTTCATTCATTCGTTCATGATTCAGTCACGTTACAGAAAATATAGGCGCTTTGACACCTTTGACAGGTGCCCGGACCTGACGTCTCAATGCTGACACCTAGTGAACGTGATTTCAGAAAACTCTCATTGCCATATATACCGGTCACAAATCCAGACTCCCTGGTGAGAAATGCCTTTTAGAAAATAATTCCCTTAATAAATAATAATATGGTTAAGTTCGCTTAGAAGAACGGACCCAAAACATAGGAATCCTAACTTATTGTTATAAATGCAAAAGTAAGTTTGTTTGTTTGTTTGTTACCTTTTCACGCCTAAACCACTGAACCGATCATCCTGAAATTTTGCATATACATTGTCTGGTATACAGAAACGGACATAGGGTACCTTTCATCCAGAAAAATAGTAACACAGCCGAGGAAAACAGCAATAACTTTTCTTATGATAATAGATGGCGCCACGTGTCTTTTGAATCATGATCGAATCATATTATTATAGAAACTTTATTAGTGTGTCAAGAGTTTTTTTGTTTTGTTTTTTTTTAAATAAGTACCTAATACATTTTGTGAGTCATAGGGTGTCGATAGACCGGTTTTTCATCCTCTTAACTATAATATTATAGATGCGAAAGTAAGTTTGCTTGCTTGATACCTTTCACGCCCTAAACCGCCATTCTAAATTAACGTGAAAACCTTTTTGGTGAGACAGGTGGCTATATTTATTCATTAAAGCGGCTAGATATGTGACGATATGGAATTACTACCGCGCGCTAAATTCCTCCCTTATCAACGATCGCGTTATCAGTGGCGTGCCTCGTAAGTTAGTCACGGCCGATCAAAGAATAACGTCAGCTAACCGATGTAGTAGTTTTTATGATGAGTTAAGAAAAAGGGAAAATACTTTTGATTTTGTTTCACGGAAATCTGATATGACTGGTTTTTTCGGTAACACTCACTGTTCAGCAATGTTTTCATTTTAGTCAATCTGCCAAGCCTTTGGGGAGTTCGCAATTATTTGCCCCCCAAAATTGACTCCATATTCCGTGTTTGGGTCACAGAAATTTATACGTGTAGGTACCAAATTTCAACTTAATCGGTCCATTAGATTCGGAGCAAATTGGCTGTGACAGACGGACGGACAGACAGACACACGAGTGATCCTATAAGGGTTCTGTGTTTTTTCTTTTGTGGAACGGAACCGTAAAGATGTCATTTAGTCCAGCGATGCAAGCGGCTTAAGGTGAATGAGCAGTGGTAGCCGTGAAATTCCAATTTTCTTACGTTTTTTCGCAATTAGCAGGTCAGTGTCAGGTTGTATGTTGATTAAAATATGATTTTCGACTATAACAAATATGTAATAGGTTACTTATGAAGTTGCCGTTTTATAATACTGGCCATTTGACACGTAATTTATGTATAAATTCTAAATTCAAATTAATTTTATTGAAAAAATATGAAGTTCTATTTTCAAATTCAGTCATTTGTTTATTGATTATTGTTTTGTTTTCACTACTTTTGTTTTGTACCTTTTTCATCAATATGGACACGATAAAAATACGAGTAATTATGGAATACGAGTTCCGTCACGATATCAATACCGCACAAACGGCTCGCAACATTAATTACGTGTACGGAGTGAACACTACAAACGAACGCACGACTCGTTATTGATTTGAACGCTTCCAACATGGAAATTTTGATCTAAAAAACGAACTCCGTGGTCGCTCGAAAACTAAAGTCAACAACGACGAAATAAAGGCGATAGTGGAAGCTGACGATACTCAATCTACGGCTGAGTTAGCTGCAGTTTTCAACGTTAGCATCAAAACCATATTGGTCCATTTGCGTCAAATTGGCAAGGTAAAAAAACTTGATAAGTGGCTGCTGCACGAATTGAACGATCGCCAACGCGTTCGTCGCCTTGAGGTATGGCTTACGTTGCTTAACAGACACAGAAACGAAGGGATTTTGAACCGCATTGTCACTGGCCATGAAAAATGGGATTCTTTTTGATAATCGTAAGCGGTCATCATGTTGGTTAGACCCTGGTTCAGCGCCTAGGAAATGCCCCAAACGAAAACTTACCCCTAAAAATGTCATGGTCACTGCACCAGAATTACTGTGGATGTGTACTATGGGGATCTGGACACAATGATGAAGAAGCTCGCAAATCTCCGGTCAGCGCTCGTCCCCGCGGCTTCTACACGACAACGCTCGACATCATATAGCACAACAGACGATCTCTAAGCTACAAGAGCTAGGGTTGGAAATTTTGCATAATCCACCGTTCTCACCAGAACTTGCGCCGACAGACTTCTACTTTTTCTAAAATTTGGATAACTTCTTAGCAGGAAAAAATTAAATACCCGAGAGGCAGTACAAAATGCATTTGAAGAGTTTGTTGGTTCCCGTACACCCGACGGGCATTGAAAAATTACCACTGCGCTGGCAGAGATGCATCGATAGCATGGGTGCATATTTTGATTGATAGAAATAAAAAATATTTATAGAAAAATGACTTTAACTTTCTGTATACCTACTAAACGGCAATTTCATAGGTAAAGACTAGGGCATCCAATCCCGCAGGTTTTTTTGTAATTTCAGAATTTGCAGGATCGATGATTTTTGATGTCACGAGATCTCGGTATTTGCGAGATCCCGCATCTACATATAAATGCCGCATGCTTTGCTGTGTGAGACTGCCTATTACAGCAGTCTTTAAAACATACTCATATGTGACATGAGCGTCACTACATATTATAAAACCCGCCGCGTCTGTCTGTCTGTATGCTCGTGATGATCTCAAAAACTAAGAACAGATTTTGCGGTTTTCATCAATAGATAGAGTGATTCAAGAGGAAGGTTTTTACGTTTAGTTTTCCGACATCCACGCGGGCAAAGCCGCAGGCAAAAGCTAGTAGAAATATAAAAAAAAACAGATATGAGTGTGTTTTAAGAGGATTACAGGACCTAAACGCAAATAACGCAAGTTTTATAATGCCTAAAAGTATATGATCTACTGCAGTAAGCAAAATTAAAAAAATATATGATATTCTTCAGGATATATGCTAGTTAGATAGTTAGATAATTGGTTGAAAACATAATACAATTAATTTGATACGACAGAAAAAAAAATCACGAAGATACCTCTAAAACTTTATTTTAACGATTAAAAACCATACTAATATACATACAATCATCCTGATTTTTTGTCAGATTATTCTACAAGCAACATATTAACGTGATAGTGTTTAAATTGTTTAGTCTAATCAATAGATTTTTTGTAAATCGATAATTGCTTCATATTTTGCAATAAATTACCAGCGTTGTGTCATCGCGCTTCTCTTTCTTTTCTATGCAGTCCGACAGTGACCGCGCTTTAGGTCATGTAGTCCCCTTAAAGATAATATAGTATGGTGAAAATAAAAATCTATAATTAATTACTTTTATTTATGAGAAAATACTAAATTTTAGTAACATTAAGCCATGTTTTGTTGAAAATATTTTCGGAGAACACATAACATGTCTAGGGTTTCGTCTGCCAGACTGCATCTTTTTTTATTTGAGATGGGTTTGCTCTTGACTAGTCTAAGGTCATAGGTGACAGTGACAATGTCGACGATGGAGCGAGCTTACCCAGAAGAAGTCTGTTCACTCTCACTTTGCAGAGATTAGGGTTGTATGCGCTCCTGCGTCTGTGCACACAGCAAAAGAGTGGAACTCACTACCCAGTGAGTTCCACTCTTTTGCTGTGTGCATTATAAAATACATTTGGAAACGCTTAGTGCGAATTGGTGGCATAGCAACTAGGTAGGGATGGTAACTGGCAGTGCGTCTAGATGTCCGATGGTAGAAGGGGGCCAGTGGAATCAGGTCGTGGAGTTCTTGGCATCTAATAAGTATGGGACGCTACGAGTACATAGCCGGCAGCAGGTAAAGCCCTTTCAGCTTCCACACTAGTGGGCGGAATACACTTCAGGGCATTAAATACGAATGTTAAATACTTGCCCGTCGAACCTCCCGTAATATCTTAATCACGAGTATTCGCGAGCGTAGATAATTAGATGCATGCAACTTCACAAATCAAAACATAAACAATGACAGCCGGAATGGTACCCTGACGCCCGCGCGGCCGCCGAACAAACGCTAGCTCCAAGCGCGAACTCAGATCTGAGTTTGAGTTTTGAGTTCAGCTCAGTACTTTTTATTTGCTAGCGCCTAAGGCAGTCAATCCCGCAAATCCCGCAGATCCCGCACACGTAACCTCGCTCCTTGCGGGAGTCATGCGGGATCCCGGTATTTCGAGATCTCGGTATACCGTGATTGGATGCCCTCTAAAGACCTAATATTTACATAATTTATTATAGCCATAAGAATCATCAATACGAGATGTATTGGTGATTCTTAACCACGTTTAAGAGCTGTCACTGTCATTATTTTCTTTCGAATATTGACACTGACGACAGCTCTTGAACTCGGCTTAGATGTGCTCGCATTCAGTTTAATTGGCGAAATCCGCACTAAGTTAGACTGGTTCCAAAAATGTCATGATTTCCAAAATCAAACTTAGTGAGAACAAATCTAACTTAGAGAGATGTATTGATGACTCTTATGGTTTGGATATGGTATGTTGCAGCAATAAAGACTTTGGAAAAATAAATTTTGTATAGTAAGTAAATAATTCATCTCCTGAATCAAACTCACTGTCACCAAAAAATATTTTACAACTCTATCACGAAAGATTTACTCACCAGAATAAAAGACATCAAACAATTGATTGAAAGGGAACTTGGTATAAAAGTAAAACTCGATTCTGAATTATGTACAGGATGGGATGTGTATACACACATACAGACCGCGTCAGTTGAATAGCCTCACCCGCAAAATTAGTTGTAAATCCAATTCTATAGAAACAATTGCTTAATTGATTTTATAAATAAACTTTAATAGTTTACTGTTACAGATTCATTACAAAGAAATAAACATTTAATTAATAATTATATAAATACAAATAGCCTCACTAAACATAAACACAGAAGAATATGATTTTAATTTATTTTTAATATTTTGTGTACTTTCCATTAGTCTTAATTACGTCTAAAATTCAATGAGGAATGGATTCATATAATGAGTGAATGTAAGATCCAAGTCATTCCAAGTGTTATGAATTTCTTGTATAAGATCTGCGCTGCTACTAAAATGACGTCCACCGGCAAATAATATTGGCAAGATAGATAGCCCCAAACATTTTCTATGATTTTTTTTTTTTTTTTGTTCTGAGAGGTCGATGGCCAATCAAAAGCTTCCAATTTTATTTTGTTCAAATCATGTTTTGATGTCATGTAATGTATGCGAGGGGCATTGTCTTGTTGAAAAATCCAATTTTTTTTTTAAACACTACAAATCTCTTTTATCTTCTATTCCAGTAAATTTATATACAGTTTTGGAGTCACATTTCTTTTAATAATGGAAATATTAATGATACAGTAATAAGAAATTGCACCCCACACCTTTACTGAGGGATGTGATAAAAACAATTTCTTCTTTCCTTAAATTGTGAAAACAATATTCATGAATATCCATATGGACCATCTAACTAAATTGATCTTTTTTTCATCACTAAAAATAACACTCCATTTGTCCAAAACCATTGGCAAGAATATTGACCAAAAAGTGTGCTTAAGAATAAGAATATATTTATTAAGTATTTGGATTAATTATTTATGTCTATGCTTCAAAATTTATTTTTATGTTGTTGTATTTGGGAAACAAGAGGATACAATAGTATGAGTTCTAAAAGCTCAATGTTCGTAGGTATTGTATGTTTGTATGATGCCTGAATCCACAATTTTTGTATATAAATTTAACAATATTATGAATTCTAAGTATTCTATTCAAGTTTCAAGATAAAGAAACTACAGGGAGGGACCAGTGTATTGTCACAGCTCTTCAAAATTGCCGCCTTATTTTCAAGCATAAGAAACAACTCTAAACAGCCAAGTTCTACTCACTTCCATATCGTTTTGTTCCGCATCCTGCAACCTTGGAATTCTTCGCTTTGGTATCACTAGGAAATGCACGGGAGCTTGCGGAGAAATGTCGTTGAAAGCCAAACACAGGTCATCTTCGTAAATAATATCCGCTTTTATCTCTTTAGAAATTATCTTGTCGAAAATAGTCGGCCCCGGCGCAGCGACGCTTTGCGCTTGCGCGCGGCGCACTTCGTCGCTATACGGTCTCCGTACAGCTATTGCCGACCCACGAGATAAATCATATATATTCGTGGGATAACTCTTTTTCAATCTGAATTTTAGAGCGCGTTGCAGCACTTTATTAAACATTTTTATTGTTTTTCACAGAGGAATTCCATCGTCACAAAATCGCAGTCTTGATTTTGACAATTTTGACATTGACAAAATGACAATTGACAGGTTTACAATATGACAATGACGTAAGGAAAAATCAATAATGTTGCAGCGTAATAAAACTAAAACTACTAACTATAATTACACCTAGTTATGCAGACAGCCCTGGCAGATGTCACTTTTTCCAAAAATGAGTTATAAACCCAGTCATACTAATTTCGATATACAATTTTTTTGCAAAAACAGCCATGTCTTTATTTATCACGGAGCCGTCAAATGTAGCCTTGTTGTTACATCCATAATGCAACAATCGACAGAAAAGTGGTTGTAACTTTGTTTGTACTTTTCCCGACACGACTGCTTTCTGCCTAACACGGTCCAATTGGGAATTTAACCACTCTAAATGCGTTAGTTATCATCATGATAAATCCACGGCGTTTAGTAACACTGCTATTCGTGCCGTAACTACTACTACAACTAGTACTGGTTTGTGGTGCGTAGAGGGTGACTACATGTAGGGATTACGAATTCTGCTGAATAGCTTTGTGGGATGAGTGGTTTTTGAGGTGGGACGAATCACAATCGTATGAACGTTAGTAATTTATCAGTTGTAAACGGTCATCATTCGCATCTATTTGGAGTCGGCGCAACATGTCCCTTTTTTCCTTCTCTATTAATTGTCTCTCCATGGTTACCCCCTTTGTAGCCATATCATCTTTCATACAGTCGATCCATCGTTTATTTAGTCTTCCCCTACTCTTATAGCCATAAACGTGCATTCTTAAAACTTTCCTCACAACATTTTCGTCATTCCTCCGCTTCACATACCCATACCATGACAATTTCCTCAGAACTTTTCAGTCACCGGCGCCACTTTAAAACTTCCTCTTGTATACTCATTTCTTATTTTATTAATTCATGTAACACGCATCCCTCTTAGCATTCTCATCTCAGCTGCATGCGATTGCCTTTCATTCTTCCCTTTTGTGGCATCCATACAAGACAGCAGGTCTAACCATTATTTTAAATATCTTCCCCTTAAGTCTAAGGGGAACGCGGGAGTCGCAGATTGCTCCCGTGACCAGCTACGATTTCATCCATCCAGTGTTAATTCTGTGCTTAACCGTCCGATCTGCTTCGCGATCTGAACCGAGATACTGAGTCGGAGCAGACTGGAGCTGACTTCTGAAATCGCAGAACATGCAGTAGATAATATCATTGTATGGAAACCAATGTTGATTTAAGCATGCAAGCTTTGTGACATATGTATCTTATCCGACGGCGGCAGGCAATGCAGGGTAGTGAATATAAAGAAAACCACAAATGCTTTAGAAAATGTTTATAATACTTGGATGTACAATACATTTGCTGCTTATATATATGCATATCACTACCTTAGCCTATTATTTTCAATCTTTTTGTCAACTTCATACCTTATGAAATGATACACTCTGTTTATTTTTTTTATAAATTGTACTTATGTAACCATTACCACTACCTACCCGTAAAAATACGTGCGTTTAAATCTGAAGATGTAAAAAACATTACTTTTGTAAATTTAAAAGTTTTCTTAGTAAAAATTGATAGTTTAATTATAACAAAATGTGTCACACAACTCTTAAATACTTAAGATTACCATAATCTCTGATTTTTAATTTTCTAGAATAAAATGCCAGCTGCGATCGACCTTTCTTGTCATTTTGACATTTTAATCATTGTATGTTATGTAATTTTAGTCTAGCAAATTAAAAATAAGATTTTAGTTATTATCTATCACTGTAATTTATTGAGCAATATTGTTAATAGAATACAATAGTTGTTCACAATACAAATTACTGCATTAATTCACTGTTTTCCCAACTTTAGTAAAAACTGAGCACTCACAATAAAATTATCTTAAAAAAACTGCTATTAAATGGCGTAGCATGATAAGTAGATACTTCAAACTTACAATATAATAAATCTAGATTTACATGTTACATGAACAAGCGAAACATTCAAGGTAACCTACCAATACCTACCAATCCAAACAGATCAACAATTGTAATTCTTTAAGATAGCTATTATCACCACAGAATAATACAAAGAATAACGGCATGAGTAACTTATTTTCTCCTTAGTGTATATCTGCAGATATACACTACAAGTGTACAGATATATACTAAGGGGAATCTTACTAGTACAGTCAACCACATGTCCATGGTAACCCTTCAACTCTGGCAACGCTTTTATTTCATCCACCCTTTCAGTTCACGTGTCACCACGGGCATGCGATGGACCGTACAAATAAAAACACTGTTTATGTCTAATTTATTTACATCAAAAGATAATATTATAATTGCGATTCTCTATCTTCAGCTCTGCCGTATGCGAATGTAAGCTGAGGTGAGAATCGTGAGCAGCATTCTGAAGGTCCGGTAAATAAAGGTTTTAAAGTACTGGTTCTGGAGCGCCAGCCGGAAGATGAGGGTTATCATGAAGAACAAGACACCTTGATGTACGTAATACATTCTGAAATTAAACAAAATCGATTTACATTTTTGAAGTGATCATTGGAAATTGTAAGGATAATATTTTTTTCAACGAGTCTGTCTATGCTAAGTTAAAAGAAAGAACTGAGTTTATGCAAAGTTACTGAGCATTTCCGAATGGAAAATCTTATAATCTATCACTCAGCAGTTGCCCTTCTCTTGCGACCTCTCCACCAATGAGGCAGTAATGTAAATTTAAATAAAAATACAACTACCTACTTAACATATTTAATGAGCATCCGACACTTACTTGCGCAAATGCTTCTTTGCTACATCGATATCTTGGTCTTTCTCTTGTAACAGATATTTTCTTGTTCCTATTACGAAGTTTTCGTAGTGGTCATTCCAACTGCAAAAAAAGAGTTATTTTACAAAACGACATAGTGTGGCATAAGCATAATCAACCTACATATACCGTTCCCACTTCTGGCACACGGGCCTCCGGTGAGAGAGAGTGGGCCATAGTCTGCCACGCAGGCCGAGTGTGGGTTTATAAATGTAAAACAAAAAGGCAACTCACTTTATAGTCTGGGGATCCAAATTGTAGATAGCAGCATCTTGCGGTGAGAGTCTGGCTTGTAATTTCTTTACATTGTCTGTTGCAAAGTGCCATTCTCGCACAGAGAAGAATCTTAACACCTCATTCATAGCTATGAGACGTTGGCTGACAGTTATGAGGCTCATCCTAAAACAAAAAAATATTTTAGAAACTAATCTACACCATCGATTAATTATTATTGGAAATAAAATTCATTTTCATCTATATCAAACAATAAACTACTACTGTGGTAGGAAGAGTTTACGATGGTAACATTATCAATTGCGTTTCTTTTGACATAGAATTTACCAAATATTTCTGTAATTACATAAAATCAAAGATTTCGTTTTGATTACCCACCTTGTTTTTATTCCGAGAAGTTTGGTAATATATTCGGCGATGTGAAGAGGCGCAGTTTGCAGCAACGTCTCCAAAGTTTTTTGTGTAAGTCTGTGAAAAGAAATATTTCTTTAGTTCTGGGGTTTCTCGATAGTGGGCATGTGTGTCGCAAGCGGTTTCCATGTCTCAAACCTTCGCCTGTCGCCCCCTCTAGGGTACTCCCGTCCTCTAATGTAGAGAATTGTACCGACTCTATTTCGAGTAGGCCATCTTTATATTCAACAAAAGCAATAGGTAGGTACTCCAATTTTATTAACTTCTGACTGTGAATGAAATGAATTCCTGGAACTTCAGCATTCTCGGAGAAAGTCTAACCTATCCCAGGTGGGCTAAAAAAACAAAAATTTTCGAGTTCGCTTCGCTCGCACTTTCATCCTACATTCTCTTAATTCTCAAACTTTTCTGTATACTTTGATAAAGATACTTCTATTTCTTTCTATTTCTGCATGAACGGTCAAAGAATACCTACCTAACTTATTCGAAGCGGGGTGCTAAAAATTTCGAGATTGCTTCACTCGCTCTTACATCCCCTATTTTCCATAGCGGTCCCATTATCCTAAAACGACCTTAAATGGACGGCCCTGTATTAGGCTTTTATCAACAATACCAACGTAATTAGGTCATGATTGCAAAATGGCGGGAAGAGAGAAACAGGGCTTTAATTTGAACTCTGAATTAGGTCTAAGATCAGAAAATTATTAAAAAATATATACGAATTCGATGCCCGGTACATGAAATTATTCCAGGAACGTTATGAGAATCCAATAAATCTGATTTGTTTGTGTTTTTATGCACAAATCGGAGCATCAGTTACTGGTTGGCAGGGGTAGGTAATAGGTATGCGGTGAGTTCGGTGAACTCTGTAGCTACGCAGAAAGTGAACAGCTGATTTCACGCGTCGTTCGTTAGAGTAGTTCAACATCCATTGCTGTGTTTTTTTTTAGCTGTTTTACTTACATAAATGTAGTACTGCGTACAGATAATGTAATTTTACATTGAATAGTAACTGAAAAACAAAATTTAAAAAATAAAATTTTCCTGAGAAATTTTCCAGTGGAATATGATTCAAAATAAGGAGCTGAATGCACCCTGTTAGTTTGTGGAGGGCTGTCCCTTACACCCTGTATAGTACCGCCAAAAAATCAATACTGTAGGTATATAAATCTGTACTCTTTATTTACTCACTCTGAAACCAGAAATTCTTTATTTTCTTCTAAAAAAAAGTTGGTAACTACAGTTACCAACTTTTTTTTAGAAGAAAATAAAGAATTTCCCTGAAAAAACCCCTGAATTTTTGGCTACGGCCCTGATCAAGTCAGTTTGCTAATGGCCTGCGCCGCTGTTATGGACATCTGCAATACCAGAGGCATCCCAGCTACCTGCGTTGCCATCTCAGAGACAAAAGTGAAATGTCTCAAGTAATAACACCGATACCCTTCAAACTGGAACACAGCAACATTGCTTAGCGTCAGAAGTAGGTAGGATGGAGATAACACTTCCCCGGACAATCTGCTTCACAAAGAACTTATACTTACTTGTTTTCAACAGCAAGGCCGCTGGGGTACCAGAAAGTGTTGTCAAGCGGATGTCCTCGCAAGTTCTTGCGCAGGGCCACCTCGAAGTCGCCCCAAGTGGTTGGATTCTCATAAGTGCTGCAGTTGTACACGCGAACTTGCTCTGGCCTGAAACAACATACAGTCAAAACATCGAGACCGACCTTATTGCCCGCAGGTATAGGCAGAATTGTAGCAGTGTATACAAGTCCCATGTATAGGTCGCGTCAAATAACTTTGCCGCTCTGAAGTTCGCGCAAATCAGTAGTCAATGGCGCCGATTCCCTTGTTCACAAACTAAACTTAATTTACGTCCAGTGCATCTTTTTCTTTCTATTTCATTAAGAAAAGGACAGATGATAAATATTAGTTTAGTCCTGTCAAATTAAGATACTTCATAGACAAGTTTAGACGTGATTAAAAAATTGCCTACTGAAAATACGTCAATTTACGTCGGGCGCTGACTTTTCTTAATAAAATAGAAAGAAAAAGATGCACTGAACTTAAAATTAGTTTATTTTGTGAACAAGGGAATCGGCGCCATAGGCAGAATTGCAGCAGTGTATACAAGTCCCATGTAAGAGGGGTTAAAAGTAATGCCTATTGTCATCATCCAGGCACAAATAATACACTCCGGGATGCTACTGAGAATTTCCTGATGAGAAACTTAATAACACGATGTCCGAGGTGGGAAGCAGATCGAACCCAGGACAAGGACCCTATGATCGGCAGGCGCGCTTGCGACCACTAGGCCAGCAAGGCAGTGAAGTGCAGTCAATCTGCCTGCTTTTTCCCAACTATGTTGGATCGGCTTCCAGTCTAACCAGATACAGTTGAATACCAGTATTTTACATGGAACAACTTCCTATCTGATCTCCACAACCCAGCTAGGTAATGGGTAACACGATATCCTTTTATGAGACTGGTTGTCAGACTTTTTGGGCTTTTGACTACCCTTAACAACAGTCAAAAATCTACGAATGACAACCGGGAACAACGGCTTAACGTGCTTGTCGAGGCATGGAGGGGTCTCGATATCCATATGGTCAGCTATCCACGAACCAATCACAGCAAGCATAGCTTAACCTTCGATCGACCCATGCGGCTGTTCTCATTTAGCCACGTGCCCTTAAAACAATCAAATATTTATTCCATACGGGAAATGGGGATATAAATAGAACCCCACACCTCTCATGTGACTTACGGAAAAATCACCCGGAACACAAATAATAAGGTCACCCACACATTGTTCTCAGACAATGTCGCTCCTTAGTATTATTGATATTATGTTGTAGTCAAATAAGGCATCCGTTTCGCAACTCATTTTCCCGGTGTTTATAATCGTTATTTGTATCGTATAACTGTAAATAACGGTGTGAAAACAATGACCTCGTTAAGCACTGGGTTTCTGGATACAAAATAGACAGCTAGATATAAATAGAGTAGGTAAACTAGTAAATCAATAATGCCAAATAAACTCAATAGTTATTGAACCGATTGCGATCTATGTAGATCTACATGATTACATCAAGGGCGATGCGCAGTGGCAGCTCACGAAATTCAAATTTTCTTGCGTTTTTCCAATTTGCAAGTCAGTGTCAGGTTGTATGTTGATCAAAATATGATTCGCGACAATAACAAATATGTATTTATAACCATAAGAATCATCAATACATCTCTTTAAGTTAGATTCCCTCCGGATTGGTCTGATTTCCGTAATCAGACCCAAAAAACGCAAGGAAAATTGAATTTCGCGGGCTACCACAGCGCAATCACCTCAAAGTCAGTCAGTAGTGTTTAATCTGTGCTACGTAAATGTATTTTCTTTCTTTCTTTCAAAGGAAGCTCGCGATTTTTAAAATTTCTCACGTTTTTTTTACCCAACTGTATGACAGCAAAGACAGGGTTATGTTTTTCAGTAGGTACCTTTAGTGTATTTTAGTGTCAGTTCATCTGATGAAGTGCACCTTTTTAATATTTTTTTAATTTTGACAGGGCTGCTCTTGACTTCGATCACGCCTGACGGAAAGCGATGGATGAAGTCTATGGTGGAACGAGCGTGCACAGAAGATGCCTGTTCTCGCTTGCTTTGAAGGCAGACGGGTTATATGTGGAAGGAAACACAGACGCTGCCAGAGTTCCACACTTTGACGGTGCGCTTATTAATGTGGAGGAAAAGCGCTGAGTACTACAGGTCGGGATATCAACCAAGTTTAGTGAGGATGATACCCTGCAATACGTCTGGTAGTCCGGTGGGATCAGTTCGTGGAGCTCCTGCGCACACTCTCCGAAATAAAGTCTGTAGAAGACCGACAGGCAAGCAACATTACGCCGATGAGCCAGGCTGTAATAATAAAAATACAGAGCAGCAAAAGAACATAAGATTTGAATTTCATAGTCTAAAAGACTGACTTGTGGCTAAGTAACAACAGCCGCACGGGTCGATCTATCAGGTTAAGCTACGCTTGCCGGGGTTGGTCCGTAGATGGGTGACCATCTTTACATACCGAGACTCCACCGTGCCTCGGAAAGCACGTTAAGCCGTTGGTCCCGGCTGTCATTCGTGGATCTTTGACAGTCGTTACGGGTCGTCAGAAGCCCGAAAGTCGGACAATCAGTCTTATCAAGGGGTATCGTATTACCCAGTAACTGGGTTGTGGAGGTCAGATACGCAGTCGCTCCATGTAAAATACTGGTATTCAGCAGCATCCGGTTAGACTGGAAACCGACCCCAACATAGTTGGGAAAAGGCTAGGCAGGCAGGCAGTCTAAAAGATAAAACGTTTATATAGGTACAAGGGAATCCCTTGTTTATAAACGTTTTCTCTTTTTGTATAGAATAAAAATAAAACTAAGTAAGTATAGCCTCCTCACCGGTCCACAGCAGTCTCCCACGCCACAGCGAGCAGAGTATCGATGGCCATATCGACAGGCAACATATCGGCCCTCGCGGTCTCCTTACAGCAGAACACGTGCAGCAGTCCCTTGCCTGCGCCCACCACCACGCCGCTGGGGCCGTTGAGGTTCTCTATCCAGCCAGGGTACGGGTGACGGAGGGAGGATATTACTGGAAGAGAGGAAGAACGAGGTAAATAACAAATATTTATATCTAAATAGTTGAGGATAGTTTATGCATGTAGCGCCATCTATTAGACTACTATACAGGGTGTTTGGTGCATCGTGTGCCAAATTGAAATGGTCGACTGGGGGGGTCACCTTCTATCCTTTCAGACCCCTAAACACTTCTCATGCCCTGTGGCTTTTTTTTCATCGACTTTTTATTTTTTTATAAAAAAAATACCCAAATTTTGCATTCAATTACAAAATAAAAAAAATGTGTAAGTCGTAGACTCTGAATTTTAATTTTATTTAGATGTGTATTGTATTACAGTACTTTTAAATTAAAAATTAGTGACATTAGCCATCTAGTTTTTTTTTAATTTACTCGCAAAGTTTCGGATTTCAATTAAAGCTGTCCATGTTACAGCTATTTACATGGCTATAAAAAAAAAACCAAAAGCGACCGGGATCTTCCAACTCTCTCAAAAATTCTCTAGTCTATCTTCTTGCTAGTGATGTGCCACATGTCATAAAAATCTTTTTACAACTTTGTAAATTAGCTAGAATAATTGTGAATCGAGTCACAAAATATTAAATTCCAAATTCAAAAGAAAAAAGTCTTTTTGCGTAATTGTTACTTAAGTAACAGGTAAAATTTGTTTTCTCACTCTCGCGAAGTAAAATCTATCTTCTATCTCTATCTTTCTTGCATAGCGTACCTAAACTAGTTTGAACAAACGACGAACTGCCACCGACGCGGCGACGCCGTCAATCCGTCATTCGTCAGTTAGTCGAGACATCACTGCCTCTGCTACCTGACGTGTGTGTTAGTTCACCGTACTCCGCGATTTTTTCATTTTGTTACTTTGTTTTGTTGAGTTTTGTTGGTTTTTGTTACGTTTTAACTTTTGGTGTTATTGTTAAACTTTGTTGATTTTTTGTTGTTGCAATGGCGACGTTCTCTAACGAGGAATATGCTGATATCATGATGGCTTATGGAGCCGCCAATGGTGTCGCTCGTGCAGCGCAACGAATTTACCAGGAACGTTTTCCTGGTAGACGACTACCTGGCCGCAGAGTCTTCCAAGACACATACCGACGCATACGCGAGACTGGCAGTGTCACTTTTCATGAACCAAGGGGCCATATTGTGCGACATAATGTTGAAGTGGACGAGAGAATACTGGCACTTTTTGAGGAAGACCCTACAAGAAGCATCAGAAATGTGGCAGCACATCTTGATATTTCAATATGGAAAGTGTGGAAAGTTCTTCAGCAAAACGAAAAACATCCATTCCACTACACTCCGGTGCAAGGTACGTAATTTTGAACTAACTTTAAACCCGTACACACTTTGTTTGACGATGCCTTTGTTTAGCAGGTAATGGGTATGACGTCACTACTTCCAGGTAGTGAACCAGCCCATACAAACGGTCCGACGCCGCCGGTCATTAAAAATCTCATTGTGCAATTATTTACTGCTCAACAGGAATTTAAAAGAGTTCTTTGTTTGTAGGTCTTGAGGGTGGCGACTTTGACAGACGAGTGGCATTCTGTCGGTTTATGTTACACACGGATGTGGATGATCCTAATTTCTTAAAAAGAATATTGTGGACGGATGAATCCAAATTTACCAAAGAAGGGATCCTCAATCTTCACAATCTGCATCACTGGACAAACAAAACGGAAAACCCACATGTTAAAAGGCAGAAATCTTTTCAAAGGAGGTTTAGTGTAAACGTTTGGGCAGGAGTGATTGGGAATCAGGTAGTTGGACCGCATTACCTGCCCGATAACCTCAATGGCGATAACTATTTGGAGTTCCTTCAAAATGACCTGCCCGAATTAGTGTCCGAGGTGCCCGTATTTAATGAAAATGTTCCCAAAGTATTCCAGCATGACGGCTGTCCCGCGCATTGGCGTTTGACTGTGAGGGAATATCTTGACGATGTGTTCCCCAATGCGTGGATTGGTCGCGATGGCCCTATTGCATGGCCGGCACGTTCCCCAGACCTAACTCCGCTAGATTTTTATGTCTGGGGACGTGCCAAAGAGCTGGTATACGCCACGGAGGTTCCGACTAGGGAGGTACTACTTCAACGCATTGAAACGGCGTTTAATCAAATTAAGGAGGAAATACGACTTCGTACAACAACTGTGGAAATACGAAATAGATGTCGGGCCTGCATTCGCAATAGCGGCCAACAATTTGAGCAGAATATGTAAAAAATGATTAAATAAATGTTAAAAATGCAATTATTTTTTATTTCTAGTAACCGTCCCCCCCAAAAAAGAGAGATACGAGACAGATTTTACCTTACAAGAGTGAGATAACAGATTAAATGAGTTCTTGAGGTATAATTTAAGTAAAAATATTTTTTTAAATCATAATTTCAAATTTAGTATTTTGTGACTCGATTCACAATTCTAGCGAATTCACAAAGTTGTAAAAAGATTTTTATGGCATGTGGCACATCACTAGCAAGAGGATAGACTAGAGAGTTTTTGAGGGAGTTGGAAGATCCCGGTCGCTTTTGGTTTTTTTTTTATAGCCATGTAAATAGCTGTAACATGGACAGCTTTAATTGAAGTCCGAAACTTTGCGAGTAAATTAAAAAAAAAAACTGGATGGCTAATGTCACTAATTTTGAATTTAAAAGTACTGTAATACAATACACGTCTAAATAAAATTAAAATTCAGAGTCTACGACTTACACTTTTTTTTTATTTTGAAATTGAATGCAAAATTTGGGTATTTTTTTTATAAAAAAATAAAAAGTCGATGAAAAAAAGCCACAGGGCATGAGAAGTGTTTAGGGGTCTGAAAGGATAGAAGGTGACCCCCCCAGTCGACCATTTCAATTTGGCACACGATGCACCAAACACCCTGTATAACAACTACGTAGACTGCCAGCGAACTACAAATAGGACCTAGTTATGCAGAAAGCAGACATATGGCACTTTTCCAAAAATGAGTTATAAACACAGCCATACTAATTTCGACATACAAGATTGTTTGCAAAAACAGCCATGTCGATGTCTCTACTTATCACAGAAATATGAGCCGTCAAATGCAGCCTTGTCCATACATCCATGATGCAACCATCGACAGGAAAATGCTTATAACTCTGTTTGTACATTTCCCGACATGGCTGCCTTCTGCATAACACGGTCCAATTGCAGATAATAACACTGACGACTGTCGTTAATGTCAGAGAATCCTGCGCTACATTCGCTAGACTTAAGCCAAAATTCTATAATGTATCTCAATCCAAGTCTTGATCCGCAGTCTTTGAAGATTGCTTGTGATTCACCCTCTCAAAGGCTCAGATTGACAAACTCAGCCATTGATTAGTTACAGACAAGGATCGGGATCAGGATTGGGATTGAGGTATGTTATAGAAAGCGGCTGTTAGGTAAAGACAAAAACCACTGATGCGTGATACTAACTTTGAAAATAATTGATTAACAAAGATAAACAAAGATTTTATTATTTTAGTACACAGGTACTTACCGATAGTTGGTCTAAAGATAGCGACCGGATATCCTTTATTTCCATGTTCTTGGACTACATTCTCTGCCAGAGCCTTCGTGAAAGTGTAGGTATTAGGTTTCGGAGAGATGTATCTGAAAGTAGTTCACGTTTGTTTCGATTAGAAGATGATGACAAGTCATTGTATAGGTACAGAGTGTTTTGGGACGAAGTTCTTTAAGTTTGTGGCCAAACACAAGCCGCGTTAAAGAACGTCGTTCGTTTCGAGTAAACTGGAAGAAAATGTGACGTAACTAAAAATCGCTATGCCGTCAGTTACAAGTGTCAAAAGTTTTTTTGCTCCGAGCTATTCTCAGGATACATCAAAATGTACCCAACCCCAATAGACGCAGCCAAATGCCTGTGTGCCCTAGCGTTCCATGCAAGACCTCCTTCGCAAGAAGACAGTACAAGGTCATAAGTTCTAAGCTATACAACACCATAAACAAACACCTCAACATTACTTCGCTTAGCAGACACGAACTTAAAGACAAAGTTTTTGAATGGCTTCAACTATTAGACTATCACAAGGCGGAAGACCTACTGGCATATTATATAGTGCGTAACATATATCATACAAAACTTCTAAACAAACTCACACATACATACACACACACACACATCTGTTAAATTCAAATAAAAGTAAAAAATAAGATTATAGAATAAGAATTACCGTAAGTTATCCTAAAAATATTGTAAGTCTACTGCAGCGACATCCAAACCAATGTATTCGTATTTTATTATGTGATCCTTCCTGCGGCTGAACACTGTTTCCCAAAATACAAGCTCTAGCTTAGTTTGGGAATCAGTAACAGTACCTTTTGTGCAATACATTAATACGATGCATATGTTAGACTACTCTAAGATAAGACGAATGTATTAATGGCGACAATATTTATTTATTTTGTTTTTGGAGTTTACTCTTTTCCTATAAGGCCCCCGGTATGGAAATTTTATAAGGAGTGAAACAATACAAGCGTTAATTCAAAAGCGTTACGTTTTTCTGCGCAACGTAAAACAAAACTTACGCCTTTACACCTTAAAGTTGCTTTTTGTATAGCACGGATTCGTTGAAGAAACCTGCCCCTATGGTCTTTTGTTTTCGTCCAACAATAGAAAGTTGGAACGGCACCAAAAACAGGAGTAAACTCCAGTCGCGCGTCGGAACTGACACACACACTTTTTTTTAATACAGAGCCATCTAGTATAGTTTTAGCAAGCTACACTTGAAACTTGAGACCATACTAGATGTCTCTGTATTAATACATAATATACAGCAACAACACCTCCCGATTTTTTTTACTGTGACATTATGGGGTATCCAAATCCAAGAGATAAAGGGCATAGTTGGTCAATAATTGACCAACTATGCCATGAGTCACAATTATTGTGAGTTGCAGAATATAAGACCTACTGCATGTCGATGAAGCATACCTAATTTCCGTCATAATGAGTGGTCTACTCAACTTACTCTGTGTTGATCTTGCCGAGTAGTTCCTCCGGCAAGGAGTCTGCGACGGTGAAGGCCCGTTCCAGAGGTACAGGGGGAGGATAAACGCGCTCTTCTACGTATGTAAGCTCAGCGTTACTGTACGCCGTTGATACGTGTATGAACACCTGTGGGAGAGTGAGAAATTCAGTTTTTATTCATTCAAGATGCAGGCTTTTCCTAGATCGAAGGACAGGGTGTTAGTCATCTGTAATAGTCATACCCATTTTTAGATATCAGTACCTAAAAGTAAAAAACGAAACCCTTATAGGATCACTCGTGTTTCGTGTCACTGTCTGTCTGTCCGTCTGTCACAGTCAATATGCTCCGAATCTAATAGACCGATAGTACACATATTATGAATTTCTGTGACCCAAACATGGACGTGTTACGTAAATAAAAAAAAATTGAATATGGGGGTCAATTTTGGGGGCAAATAAGAAAAGTTACAAAAATGTCAAATAAGAAAAATACATTTAAATACACTTGTTATATTATTTTTTCCTCAGGGCATTTCTAGCTCATTTTACAACACTTTTTCATCACACTAGGCCATGTTGTCTCACAAAATTCTCAGATTAGGAAATAAAATGAACAAGCGACGTATATATGGGTCATTATCAGGAGACTCATTATTTGGTTGACTTCGGTGACATTTTTTTTTCTTTAATTTATGCGTTACTAATATGAAATATCAAATCTAGAGTTCATTTAAAACATATTAGTAGTAGAGGGAGTCGTATAGACCGAATAGATACGAAGGGATTTAATTTTTTTTTAAATGGAAGCCACCGAAATCAATATTCTTATCACCGAAATCAAATATATCAAATTAATAATTTATGAAATACAGGTATTACATACCTAGCTCTGGAGTCAGGGCTTCACAATGATTGTAATGTATGTTTATCAAAATAAATAATTATTATTATCTCCTTTATTCAATTTTTTTACATATAAGTTATATTTTTAAATATTAGAATTTAAAAAAAAACATTTAAAAATATTAAATATAGAAATCCACCGGCTTGGGGAACAGGGTCCAAGCTACCGGTGGTTAGGACCCCAGAGACAGGAACCTCCTCACAATACGCGCCGTATCAAGGAGGACTGCCTTCTGAATCAGGCCCTTCACCCAGCCTGATTTTTAAGTGATATTTGTAGTTTTTAAGTGTCTTTATCAATAAGTAAATTGTCTGTGATTAAGCTAGATCTCAACTATGACTGCAGATTTTTTTTTAAGTTCCTATATTGTTAGTTTAAGACTACCTACTATTTTTAATTACTAATTTAACTTTATTATTATTATTTATATTTCAAAGACTATTCTTTTTCGTATATTAACTACCAAGTAGTGAACATAATGGTCTGTAAGAAATTGCAGATTCATTTTACAATAAAACCTTTTATTTCATCAAGACTTATATGCCATTTATTAAGTTATAGGATAATTTGCCTAAATCAACTTTGAAAGGAAGCGTTAAATTAATAATTCAAAATAGTAGGTAGTCTCAAACTAACCATATAAAAAAACATAAAAAAAATCTGAAGTCATAGTTGAGATCTAGTTTAATCACAGACAATTTACTTATTGATAAAAAATCACTACAAAAATCACTTAAAAATCAGTATTTTCAACAAAATCAACTATTGTAGAAGGCACTTAATTAACTAATAATATTTGTATTTTTATTAACAACTAGCTAACATATCGAACGACAGTACTTTTCAAATAGGACAGTCATTGAATTTATTTAACATATATTTTCAATATCTAAGCAGGAACAATCTTTTGCGTTACCTTATATTAAATTTAAACTAGGCTTATAGGATAAATATCTTTAACTATAATTATTATAATATTAGTATAGGTAAATACAGTTAAGTCAGCTGCTTTATTTCAGCACATCTAGAAGTTTTCCGTGCCTGAGTAATTAAGTTTTGATAAATAATCGGATAACATTATACTACACATATTATAAGAGGTACTAGAGTCTATAAATTTTATAATAATAGTGTCTACTCATCATTTTATTTTATCGCACTTATTTCCACTACTGGTAACCGAATCTCCTCGGTTTGATTTCTTATCCAGCCTAAATAACACACATAACTTCAGCGCAGCATCCAACCGTGCGCCTTCCACTCGAGAAACATAAACAATAGTAATTGGCGATAACTCCTCTTCTGTTCATTTCTTGGTCAATATATGAATAATAAATCCTAGACCTTACATGTCTAGACTGCATTCGCACATGTAATACCCAAACGTCGTGCTCTGCAATGTAGTTGCTAAGACCCCTTATTTGTTGCTCTCGGTGGTAGACTTCAATATTATAGGTAACTTAATTATTATTATTACTTCAATACTATACTAGGTGCTGAGCATAATAACTACGGGCTAGCTTGATATCGCACGTACCGAGGGCAAACAGAATAAAATCTTCTGAAAGATTTTGGAAATCGTCAAAAATAAGCTGATCACCGGTGATGCTTTAGAACGTTGCTCTTTGTCTGTTTATATTACTACGAATAACTAGTCCGCCAGGTGATTATGCATCGATTCAAGCGGTCATTTATAATGTCCACAAATGTGGCTGAATGTACGCTATCATGTATGGGCTCCTGAAAAGCGTTAATTAGTGAAGCTGCTATTTTAAAGTCTTCAAACATATGGTTTAAAGCCCGATTATATTGTTTGGTTGTGAACTGATCTGCACTGCGGTCTTTTCTTTCAGGCTGCTGAGCCCGTCGATCAGTGCCATGCGCAGACTGCTAGATGTTTGTGAAAAGTATGCACGAGCCCATGGACTCAGATATAATGTGAACAAGAGTGAAGTCATGGTGTTTAAGGCTGGTAATAAATCATTCGCTAATGTGCCTCCCTTGTATCTTTGCGGTGCAACCTTGAACAGAGGGTCTAATTTCAAATATCTGGGTCACTGGGTCTCAGAGGATATGTGTGACAACATTGATTTGGAGAGGGAGCGCAGGGCGCTGTCTGTGCGCTGTAACATGCTGGCCCGCAGGTTTGCACGGTGTACCGAGGAAGTCAAAGTGACATTATTTAAGGCCTTCTGTCAATCTTTTTACACCTGCAGCCTGTGGACTAAGTACACGCAGCGTACATACAGTGCTCTGCGAGTACAGTATAATGACGCGTTCAGGGTGCTGTTTGGACTGCCGCGCCACTGCAGCGCTTCAGCTATGTTTGCGGTGAAAAGCGTGGATGATTTTCAGGCCATTATGCGGAAGCGGAGTGCGTCTCTTATGAAGCGCAGGCGGGCCAGCTCGAACAGCCTTCTGAGCTTGTTTGTGGGCCGCTGGGACTCGCTTATGTGGCGGCACTGGATGCGACTACACACTGCGGGTGGTTGCGTCCAGGGCTTGGCTTAAACTGGCACTTCTGGGCGGTGCCACTTTGTGATTTTTATTTTTATCTCTTTCTGTAGTTTGGTTTTTGTATGTACTAACAACAGCTTTGTAAGGTTTTTTTGTGTTACTAACATTATATGGACTACGTCTGAAATAAATGTCTTATTATTAGATAAACAGAGTAATTGAATTGTGTCAAACCGGGAAGGACATCTTTAAACCTACGATCCTAGTAGTCCTTCATCGACTTATACCATTCTTTGTAATATAGTTGCATCTAAATCCGTAGCCACATATGGCCCACAAACATCTAAAAAATAACATTCGCAGCTTACGAAGGGTTTTTGTAGGTTGGAAAACTTGTTCAACACATTCTCTGCTGAATTCTTTATGCAAACGCTTCTTTATGCTACACCCTTACCGACCCTTATTTTACGATGTTTTCGAAACAATAGAGATGCACAATGAACGCACAGGTGCGGCGCGCCGCACTCGAAGAAAGTTATTTAAATTGTATGGACGCACATACGCGCCGTCAAGCACTTGGTGAACGTCCGAAAACGCGCATGTGCGTCTGCCGCGCCTAATGTATTAAACATACGTTTGTACAAGTTTGTTCGTGTTTGTGTTTTTTTTGTTCTTGCTTTAAGCTGATTGGTCTTCCGCGTGGAGTCAAACCTGTGGATTTGGTTGTGTTGATGGTAATAAGTAAAAATAATACGTCTCACGAGACGTTTTGAAGTTAGGATAAAACATTACACACACTAATAATATAATAATTACGCGACATTGCTCTATACAAATTACAATGTAGGTACTGATATTTAAATATATTTTTCTAAATGAAATACAACGTAACGCTCGTAGTAAAAGTTATTCCTAACTAATAGTAAGTACCTACTTTCATTTGACACTAATTTTATTATTGGCCGCCGGCCCCACAAAATGCCCAGTCTCCTTTCAGTTTTTCGTAGTTCCACGTAGGCCAGTTACATCTTATCCGTCTAAGGGCTGATTTTTCAAAAGTCAGATAATTTTTATCTGAAGAATAAATATGACAGCTTATTATTATTTATATATTTTATATTAGAGAGCCATTTTCCATTAAAGAGCTGTCAAACCGCCATATTTATTCCATAGATAAAAGTTATCTGACGATTGAAAAATTAGCCCTAAAAATTATAATATAACGTTAGAATATAAGAGTTCTAATTATGAGTTATAATAACGATGGCCACCAAACTCGCCTACACTAAGTGCGTGGCAAAGCAGCTCCGAGCGCTCAAGTGAAGGTCAACCCATACACTCTAGCTTAAATCAGCGAACATTATATTCTAAAAAATATAGAACGTTCAAAAATTTGTTGGATAATTGATAAATCTGATTTAATATAAAATCATATTACTAATAAAGGTATAAAGATAGACGGAGTTATTTTTCACATTACGTAGATAAAATAAAAAATATTTAAAAAGGAAAATCTTTTGGATGACTAAACAAAGCTATGTATTTAAGGATATAAAACCATATTAAAAATAAAAACTAACAGAGCAATTTTTCTGTAGAAGATTTAGCGCATTATGTTAACAGTTAAATTTGAAGTGTCTTTCAAATCGAAAAACTGTTGGATTCTAACTAGTACATACGTACGTATATAGAAAGTATTTCAGTCTGAGGAAATATTCACAGAGAGTTATAACCGATTTTCATGTTTAGGTAAAAATACCCAACTTCTCGTAATAAAATTTTGTTGGATCATCACATGTCAAATTTCATAGGCGGGGGAATTTTTCGGAAGTCTCCATACAACAAATATCCTCGTTGGTTGGACTAATATATGAACGGATCGGTGCACGCCACTGATATCAATTCTAAACGTCGGACGTGAAAACAACCAGTTGTGACTTGTCCACTAAAGGCCTATTTTATTTATTTATTTATTTAATTTGACAACTTTGGTCCAATGGTTAGTTAGTACAAACAAAGCAAACTTATCAACTAAACGGTTAGTTTTTATTAATAATCTCACACATAATTATTATTCATCCCTGCTGCACGAGCAACCGGACATAGTGTCTCAACTTCTGTTCTGTGGTGTCAACATTGGTGCATCGTGTTGCTCGGCTAGGGTTTTCTAGGGTTGCTGCTAGCAGCATTCTGCTTATTAAGGATGCTCTTATTCCTCATGACGGCATAAAAGTCGTCAGTTCGTGCTACAGCAAACATGCTAGACGCGCTGCAGAACCGGGGTAACCCCAACCCATTATAACCATTATATATTGCTCACGCAGAGCATCTAGAGCCCTCCGACACTAGCCACGAAAATTGCCGGCAATATTGCCAAAGTTGCCAAAACTGCCGGGAATGTTTCCAAACTTCCCGGCAACATTGGGCAAGAAACGTATAAATAGAAACCAACTTTTACTAATATAATTGCTTAGTAGGATAAAATTGCGGTCTGCAGGGTGGTAGTTTTTATCCTTGTCTATAATATCCAACCGAAATTTTAGTTTTTACATTTATTTTATTACTGATAAACTAAAGGAAAGAAACAAGCTATCCATGATAGTTCATTGGTGATGAAACCATAACTATTTTAGAGATATCGTAATTTTTTTTTTCTACGTTCTTATAATTTAACTTCACTTGTATGTAAGAAAGTATATACATTTATATACATACATGTCTGTATGTATAAAAGGGTCAAACCTTGCAAGACGAATTGATCAGCAACAACAAGTTGACGTTTTAACCGACTTCAAAAAGGAGGTTATTTATTCTATCAGAATGTATGTTTGTATGTTCGCGATTATCTCAAAAACTACTGACCCAATTTTGAAAATTCTTTTGACTTCACGATTTGTGCTATATAAGTCATTTACTACACAGTTGTATGATTTATATTTATTTAATTTGGTATCAATACCCTCTTTCTTTTTTTATACAATTTATAAGTAAAAATCTTGAAAAACTATGGGGTCAGCGATCATGAAGTTACCAGTGTCATAGTTTAACTTTATCTTCACATATATGCATGGATAATTATAAATTAGTTATAATAAACAATTAATTAAAAACGCTTACTAGTATTACGTATAACTACACCATTATATAAAACCCCATGAGCGCATAAACGTTGAAAATGGCATTTGAAAAACCCTATGTAATCTGGCAACTTTGGCAACTTTCCGGCAATATTGCCGAATGTTGCCGGGAATATTGGAAACTTTCCTGGTAAGTTTCGGAAACATTCGGCAATTTTCATCCCTATCCGACACCCGACGACTCCGAACCCACAAACTGCCCGTGTACAACGCTTGACAATAAGCTTTAAACAGAGTTATTTTGACCTCGTTACTACAACGAGCGAATCTGTGAGCCAACAAGTTGCATCTGGCTGCTATTGCCCTGCGCTCACGATCAATATCTACCTGATCTTTGAGGTCTTCAGTGACAGTGTCCCAAGTATTTAAATTGGGTGACCCTTCTAAGTGTTCGTCCGTTGAGGGATATCGAGGGACGTAGAAATATTATAAATTGAGTTAATAACTAGGTATCTAGTTGTTTGTGAACACATGCAAAATAGCGCCATGTATTGGAGAAAAAAATATAAAAATTAATTTCCGCCGCAATACGGGGCCGGACGCAGCACCGAGGTCAATATTTTCGAGGTTTTTTTTTAACTAACTTATATTTAATTTATTAATAAAACAACACTGGCCGCTCCTAGTATTTTGATCGTACCTGTTATAGCAAAAAATATCAAGTTGTTAGTTATCCATTACGTACTGGATTTCGACCCGGACACGAGTATTTGAGCTGTCTGAGAATGATCGATATAGACGCCCTTGTAGTTTTTTACCTAGAAACTAGTTACTCTGCTATGACGCGTGTTGTTGGTGTTAGAAAAATACAGGCTTACCTAACCTACATCATAGCTGTGAGAGCCTTCCAGAAATTCTTCAGAATATCAAAAAGAAGTTATTTTTAAAATTGTTTTTGACAAGTCATTTGCCTTGAGCTTGACTCCTAATGAATAGAGGAGCTCGTGGCTAAGTAATAACAGCCGCACGGGTCGATCCATCAGGTTAAGCTACGCTTGCCGGGGTTGGTCTGTGGATGGGTGACCATCTTTTCATATCGAGATTCCTCCGTGCCTCGGAAAGCACGTTAAGCCGTTGGTCCCGGCTGTCATTCGTGGATCTTTGACAGTCGTTACGGGTCGTCAGAAGCCCGAAAGTCTGACAACCAGTTAAACGCTAGATCGAACGAAAGTTTAACGCTAGATCTAACCCAGATGGTGAATGTGGCAACGCGGGTACCGGATGTTGACGGCCATACACCCAATTGCTTGGACCTTCTGCTGGCATCTGATCCGGACAGTCATTCAGTATCGGTCTCAGCCCCGCTGGGAACGTCTGACCACTGTCTGGTGAAATCCATATCAACCTGCTCTCCTCCAGATGAGAGCCCTAGAGGCACGAGGCGAGTATGGCGATACGGGTCAGCAGACTGGGATGAGATGCGGCACTTTTTTGCGTCTTATCCATGGCGGCAAGTGTGCTTTTCCTCGGGTGACCCCTCGCGCTGTGCTGACGCGGTTGCGGACGTGATTCGGCAGGGGATGGAATATTTTATTCCATTCTCCGACATCCCGCTCGGTCACAAATCCCGGCCTTGGTATAATGCAGAATGTGCCCACGCTGAGGCCCGAAAAGAGACTGCCTACCAAGCCTGGGTCAAGGCCCGCGACCGCAAAGTTAGAGCGCGCAGGGTTCGCGCGAGGAAGAGAGCCTTTAATTCTGCCGCCAAGTTCTGCAAGCGGGTTTTGCGTAGGGCACGTTTTGACCATGTCGGACATATCGGGGCCAGGCTGGCTTCGCACCCTCCGGGTAGTAAACAGTTCTGGTCCCTGTCTAAAGCGGTTGAAACGAATTTCTGTCGTCCCACTTTACCTCCTATGATGAAACCTGATGGGTCGCTGGCTCACTCTGCAACTGAGAAGGCAAATTTATTTGCATCTCTCTTCGCAAGCAATTCACGTCTGGACGCTGGCTCAAAGCAACCACCTACTGTACCTCATTGTGACTCCTCGATGCCGGAGATCGCAGTACACATTAAAGAGGTCCGAAGAGTATTGTGCAGTCTAGACGTGAACAAGGCCAGCGGGCCTGACGGCATTCCAGCGAGAGTGTTGAGGCAGTGTGCGCCTGAACTGTCTCCTGTATTGACACGTTTGTTCCGCCTCTCTCTTGAAAAAAGAACGGTGCCGAAATCCTGGAAGCTTGCAAATGTACAACCAGTGCCCAAAAAAGGCGACCGTGCAGACCCTGCCCATTACCGTCCGATCGCCATTACCTCCATTCTGTGCAAAGTTTTGGAAAGGGTACTGAACAATAAGTTGCTGAACTACCTTGAAGACAATGATCTCCTCAGTGACCGTCAATTTGGCTTTCGCCGGGGACGGTCAACTGGCGATCTTCTTGTGTATGTCACGCACTGCTTTGGCGAAGCCATCGAGAAACACGGCGAAGCACTGGCTGTATCGCTTGACATCTCGAAGGCCTTTGACAGGGTCTGGCACGCTGCTCTGCTCAGCAAGCTTCCTGCTTATGGCATCCCAGCTGATTTTTGTAGCTGGATATCAGATTTCCTTAGTGAACGGTCGATTAGAGTAGTTGTTGATGGCTGCTCTTCTGACCTTATGGCTATTGATGCCGGAGTTCCTCAGGGGTCTGTTCTCTCTGCAACTCTTTTCCTGCTCCACATCAATGACCTGCTTCGGCCTGGTATTGTTGGGTACGCAGATGACAGTACAGTTTCAGAGAGATACTTGTCCAGCGCAAAAACCAGCGGGGCTGAAGTTCGTTCCTTGAGAGAGGCCATGGTAGAGCGGACAGATTTGACCTTGAGCTTTGTCTCCCAGTGGGGTGATGATAATCTGGTCTCTTTTAACGCCACCAAAACGCAGGCGTGTCTTTTTACCGCTAAAAAGAGTCGTTTCGCCCAAACTCCTACTTTTCGGGGTACATCTGTTCCTGTAACTGATCGACTTGAGCTCCTAGGCATGGAGTTGACATCTGGTCTCAACTTCGGCGCCACCATCGAGTACAAGGCCCAAACTGCGGCCAAGAAACTGGGCATCCTAAATAGGGTGAAGCGATACTTTACGCCTGGACAGCTTTTAACCCTTTACAAAGCGCAAGTCCGATCCTGCATGGAGTATTGCAGTCACCTTTGGGATGGATCAGCTAAGTACCAACTAGCCGCGCTTGACTCGGTGGAACGCAGAGCTAAGAGGCTCATTGGCGACGTAAAACTGGTGGATGCCAAGCTTCATTGCTTGGCTCATCGCCGCAAGGTTGCCTGCTTGTCGGTCTTCTACAGATTGTACTTCGGAGAGTGTGCCCGAGAACTCCACGACCTCATTCCACCGGCCCCCTTTTACCACCGGACATCTAGACGCACTGCCAGTTACCATCCCTACCTGGTTGCTATTCCACCAATTCGCACTAAGCGCTTCCAAATGTCTTTTATAATGCGCACAGCAAAAGAGTGGAACTCACTACCTGCGTCTGTGTTTCCGAACGTATACAACCCTAATCTCTTCAAAGTGAGAGTGAACAGGCTTCTTCTGGGTAAGCTCACTCCATCGTCGACTTTGTCTCTGTCACCTATGACCTAGACTAGAGTCAAGAGCAAACCCATCACAAATAAAAAAAAAATAAAAAAAAAAAAAAACCATTCTTACCAAGGGGTATCGTATTACCCAGTAACTGGGTTGTGGAGGTCAAATAGGCAGTCGCTCCATGTAAAATACTGGTATTCAGCTGCATCCGGTTAGACTGGAAGCCGACCCCAACATAGTTGGGAAAAAGCTAGGCAGATTGATTGACTCCTAATGAAAGCGTCGGTTTCCTTCATTAGAAGGAAACCGACGCTGGATGCTGGAAGCACAGAACCGGTCGAAGTGGCGATACTTGGGGAGGCCTATGACCAGCAGTGAAGATGGTGTGTGAAAAAGGGAGAGTGAGGTATTTGCCCTGCATCGGGACTGCGGGACACTATGGCTAATAGAATGGAGTAGGAAATAGCGAAAAAATAGCGAAATAGCAATCTTTATAAGATAACTTCTAGGGATTACAGTCCCACTACCAAAGCATCCGTTTGCTTTTTCATTGCATTAATTTTGTTTAGTTCATCCTTCATGATTATATTTTCTTCGTATGATCTCTGTCTTAACTAAACTCAACAAAAATAAAGGATTACTTATGTTTTGTTTTGCAGACTACAGTTAGATAGACGATAGGTAGTTAGATTTACTGAAATAATCAGTAAACTCATCAATACAGTAAGATAAGGGATAAGAGGAGGGGAAGATCAAAGATACGATGTGGATGAATTGTGTGAAAGGTGATATGGCTAGAATGAGGTGAAGGCTTAGGTATAGTGATTTATAGGAGAAAAAAATGGAGAATGATGAGTTGGTAGTTACTACTATACCTCGATTTTAGGCAGCTTGTCACATATTTCCAGAAGTCGTTGCACAGAACGGACATTCTGGTCAATAGCGACCCGCAAAGGCTCATCGAACTTCAGGGTAGCCGCTGAATGGAAGACTATGGACACCTGCAACAAATGGGAAGAGTTTATGGAGAACGATAATAGATGGCGCTGTTTTTAGTTTTCTTTTAGAATTAATTTGTTTTGTTGTGGACAGATGGTGTTGTTTTATTTTAGAAAACGTAAAAACGAGGGCGTTTAAAAAAGCGGCTAAGTGTTCTGTATAAAAAACGCCGACAAAACCTCTTGTACGTTTCACGTTATTTATTGTTATAGCGGCCACAATTGTATTTACACACTCTGTGAAAATTTCAAGTGTCTACATAGTACAGAACAAAAGATACAGCCCTGTGACAGACGGACGGGCGGGGCGGACAGACGGACAGCGAAGCCTTAGGGCGCGTTCCCACTATTTCGTATGGACGACTATCGTCTCTAGCTGTTCCCATTGGATTGCGACGACATTTTATAATTTCACGGCAGTCGCATTGTCGTTTGCAAACTAAAACTGCACGATAGATAGTCGCAACAACGACACATGATTTGCCGTCACGATTTAGTCGTGGCGATTTTTTATCGTTTTACGACTGTCGTGCTAGCCGTTTGCAATGTCATGACAATGTGTCGTCACCGCAAAAAACAGTCGTGGACGACAGTTAATCGTGTCGTCCTATATGTGAACACCTCCATTTAAAGACACAAGCCACGATGCTTTAAACGACACGATAATCTGTCGTCACGACATAGTGGATACGCGCCCTTAGATGCACACGGATCGTAAGCGTAGTCGTCTCGTAAGCGTATCGCCGCATTGGCGCGAAAAATCTCTTACGATTCGCTGCAGCACCGCTTCGTATACGGAGAAGTTTGAACGTGCTCGTATGGCTCTCGTCCTACGCGCTCGCCTCGTATTACGATACGCTTACAATACGCTTACGATCCGTGTGCTAAGGGCCTTAGTAATAGGGTCTCGTTGGCAACCTTCGGGTACGGAACCCTAAAAATTTATGATAGTATTTATAAATCATGGGATTCCGAATTGACTGGCTTTCTGGCTACTTTAAATATTGCTAGCGGCACATTTTAGATGGTGAGTAGTGACTACTGGCTTACTGAGATTTCGTTAATCTCGTGCCTATCATAGTGGAAGTAGCTACTGCTCCCACCCACACGCAACTTAAAAAAGACTAACTATAACAAGGCTACATTTAAACTTAAAAAAAAAAAATTAAATCGACTTCAAAAACAAACGAAATCAATATTATGAAATAACTTTAATTTCGGAAGTCGGTGTCTTGGGATCTGTATTTTAGTTTTTTTACCACCGACTTCCAAAATTAAAGTTATTTCATAATTTGAATTTTTCATAAATGATTTAATTTTTTTAATTATTTTTTATTTCGTAATTTTTAGTTTTTAGTAAAAGCTGGAATATTTGTTTGTAATAAGTACTTAATAGTTTTGTTATAAATATTGCACTAGAATTAGACCAAGGTTTTCAGATGTTTTCCCTTAGACACCACACCCGTAGCTCGTATCAATAAGCCAGGCCGTCACACTTACACATATTATTAGTCTATTATCTTGAAAAGTACTGAACCGATTTCGATGAAACTTTCACTGTGCCCTAAGTTGAAGTAAAAGTAAGCCAACAAAAAAAGAATGGTCACGATCCGATAAATAGTTTCGGAGAAATGCGTGGACAAACATACATACATACAAACATACATCTATAAAATTTTGTATATTTGTTTGGAAGCCCAAATAGATCATCATATTTGAATATCTCACAGTTCCAATAATATTACATACATACGTATCGAATTGATAACTCCTTTTTTTGAAGTCGTTAAAAACAAAATAAGTAGGCGCAGTTCGAAACCGCGCCGTCTCCTTTCGTGAAAACGTTTGGTCCCAGCCACAGATTTACTAAATGTGTGGTCCAAACTGTTTTCTTACGGTCACTGACGTACTCGTAGCTATTGTATTTACTCGGCACTAACTCGTAGATTGTTTAGGCTTAGTTGCAATCTTAATGATGCAAGCTTTAATCGATTAGGATTTTTTCATTTCTGAGCAGATTTCGACATCTGAAATCATTTTGCTATTGTCTAGAACTAAGAACTTTTAACCATATGTTGACTAATATTTATGTTGTTTTTCTTTAGGTCTTGGTATTGGTTTGACAACTCTTGAGAAAGACACCAGGACATCGTTCTAAACAAACACATGTTTGAGCTATATGTATTGGAATTTCGACACATACTGAAAAATATCTTCAATATCTATCAATCTTTTAAGTGAGGCGCCACTGACGCGTGCACTCCGCACTCTCAACCTCATAGCTAGTGACACGGACCTATTTTATTGTTCTCTGAGTGAGTTCACAAAGAATGCATTGTTTGTAATAAGTTATAAACTTTATTTTTAATAATACATTAAGTTTAGAGATGTACGCTATCGCAATAGGTTTACCCTGTAATGATAGATGTAAGTTGGACAAATAAATAAATATAGGATCGTGAGGTGCTCTCACGATGTGACGTCATAGGCAAATTGTATCCTGCTTCCAAATGCCATCCACCATTACTCGTTATAGTTATTAGCGGTTTTTGTCGGTCAGAAATATTAAACTTACGACACGGAGCAAAAAGAAGTTTTCACGACAAAAAAGCTTGTATACAGTCACGAGCATTAATATGTATACACTTAGCAAAATTCAAAAGCGAATTTCTCGTGTAATAACGACTGCAACTTTGAGATAAGACCTATTTCATATTACTGTGGGTTTCAAAATACTATGTTCATTACAAAATAAAATTACAATCAACACAGTAGGAGAAAATCACTTTTCGGGTAATGTTATATGATTATGATGATAATAATATATTTATATATATACTTTTTTTAAATTAAATTAAAATACTTTTTAAATTTTTTAGGTAAACTTAGGTGTAGGCTGAAAGGTAGGTTAGGTTAGGTTAGAATTGTGACCACATACTGCACGAGATTATTCGGACTTTATTATAAATAACATACACGATTTTAAAAAGGCTTTACTGAAAATGTTATATGAAAAAACATATTATACGGTGAATGGATACTTAACTGACACATTATAATTACTTTTTATATTTTTTTCAATTATTGATTTGACAATTTATTATTATTATATTTTATTGGAATGTTTTTTTTATTTTTTATTGTGTTGACAATTTGAAATTTAATGTGTGACAATTGTGTAATAATTTATTGTAATCAGCATGTGTGTCCCTAATGATATTAGTACGCCGATGACGGCTATACATAGCGTTCTTTAATAATTAGGCAACATCTGTACTTAACCTACCTATGTTCAACAAATAAAGAATATTGTATTTGTATTTGTAAAATGCTCGGGTAAACCTAGGTTTACCCAATCTTCTAGCATTACTCGTAACATATACATATTAGGTTGGAGAAAAAGTCTTTTCGCATTATAGTATGTATGAACTTGTAATAAAATCTCTTTGGCTATACTATTTGTATCTGGCTGGTTTTGGTATCATCGAAAGTTTAAATTTTAAAGAACATAATTCCAAATTCAAATTAGGAAAATGTGTGATTTCATTTGTTTTTCGTACCGTCAAGATGAGTGAATCTAATGAAGAAATTCGATACATTTTAAAATTTTACTACAAAAAAGGTAAAAATGCAACGCAAGCCGCGAAAAAAATTTGCGATGTTTATGGACCTAGTGTAGTATCTGTGAGAGTAGCACAAATTTGGTTTAAGCGTTTTCAATCCGGAAATTTTGATGTCAAAGATGCACGTCGCTCTGGTCGCCCTATTACGAATAAAATGGATGCCATTTTTGAAAAAGTGGAGCAAGATCAGTAGTTACGACGTAGCTGAATAACTGGAAATTGACCACAAAACAGTTTTGGCGCATTTGAAAAAAACTGGGTACACAAAAAAGCTCGACATTTGGGTAAGTACTCATTTGTGATTCTTTATTACGACGTAATGAAACCGAACCGTTTTTGAAGAAGCTGGTAACTGGTGATGAAAAGTGGATCACGTATGACAAGAACGTGCGAAAAAGGTCGTGGTCAAAGGCCGGTCAGGCTTCACAGACTGTGGCGAAACCCGGGTTAACTCGCAACAAGGTGATGCTGTGTGTGTGGTGGGATTGGAAGGGCATTATTCATTATGAGCTGTTACCACCAGGCAGGACCATCGATTCTGAACTCTACTGCGAACAACTGATGAGATTAAAGCAAGAAGTTGAGAGAAAGCGGCCGGAATTAATCAACAGAAGGGGTGTGGTTTTTCATCATGATAACGCTAGACCTCACACATCTTTAGCCACTCAGCAAAAATTAAGAGAGTTTGGCTGGGAGGTGTTAATGCATCCGCCGTATAGTCCTGACCTTGCACCTTCAGATTTCCACCTGTTTCGGTCTCTTCAGAATTCTTTAGGCAGTGTCAGGTTAACATCACGAGAGGACTGCCAAAACCACTTGTCGCGGTATTTTGACCAGAAGTCCTAAAATTTCTATAGCAATGGTATCATGTCCCTACCTACGAGATGGCAAAAAGTTATCGAACAAAATGGTACCTACATACTTTAGTTAAATGTAAATAAACTATATTAAAAAATGTTTTGAATTTTCTTAAAAAATGCGAAGAAATTTTTGCCCCAACCAATTAGTGCTCGTGATCGTAATTAATCTAACTGACAGTATACGAAGTTTATAAAAAAAATATAGGTACAGTCAACTGCACGTAACTCTTGAACTACAAAATCCGCCCTTACAGTTACGAAATAAAGGCACTACCAAATTCAAACTGTTACAAGTTTCTAAACGTATGTGGTAAGAGACTTCAAACTTCAAGCTGCTGCCAATCATCGCAACTTTAAAATAATTGCGCAAATAATATGTTATGGGCATTACAACATATTATGTGGATTAGAACACGTAAATCATTGGGTACAGGCTTGAGTAATAATCAGGCTTATATAGACACAATTTTGATATAATTCCAATTCTATAAAATAGTTTAGCAACTTTTGTGGTATCTAGACTCGTTGTATAGTTCTGCGAACAGTGGACTTCGCGAGCACAAACTTTTTTTGCAACAATTAATATAAGTACGTATCTACTAGTAAAGTTATTTAAAACGGAATATTTATGAGCAAATTTTTATGAGACCATCTTAAAGTGAGACCTTTCAAATAAAAAAAGAACCATCGAAATCGGATCTCATAAGGTGGAGTAGAAACTTTTTGCCCCTTTTTGGACGAAGTACCTCCCTCCAATCAAAAATCCCCGACGACAAAAAAACTATAAAGTCATAAAACTTATAGGTATACCAACTTTCGTCCAGATCGGTTGTAAAATACGACCTGTAGAGGAGTACCAACAAACTGACAGGGCAAATGCCAGACTAGAAGTGCTTCAAGCAGAGACGCTTCGCTTGCTCGGTCAACAATTACGTGCTTAATACCTACAGAGTTAATTACGCTATGGTACTTCCATTCAGTAGGCCTAAATAGACACAATTTTGATATAATTCCAATTCTATAAAATAGTTTAGGAGCTCGTGGCTAAGTAATAACAGCCGCACGGGTCGATCCATCAGGTTAAGCTACGCTTGCCGGGGTTGTCTGTGAATGGGTGACCATCTTTTCATACCGAGATTCCTCCGTGCCTCGGAAAGCACTTTAAGCCGTTGGTCCCGGCTGTCATTCGTGGATCTTTGACAGACGTTACGGGTCGTCAGAAGCCCGAAAGTCTTACCAAGGGGTATCGTATTACCCAGTACCTGGTCAGATAGGCAGTCGCTCCATGTGAAATACTGGTATTCAGCTGCATCCGGTTAGACTGGAAGCCGACCCCAACATAGTTGGGAAAAGGCTAATCAGATTGGCAGTTTAGCAATGCCTGTGGTACTACGTAACACACAGTCAATCGAAATCTGAATCATTTTAGAGCAAATTGCTAATCCATTGCATATATTCGAAAAATTTGTCTGGTCAACACATTGGTCGACAACGTAATTTATCTTGTTGAACTGTCAAAATTAAACCGATTCCGATTGATAACGTGTGAGGGCGCGTTCCTACTATGTCGTGACGATTAATTTATCATCGGACGACTATCGTCTCCAGCTGTTCCCATTATAAGGCTGCGTTCAGACGACACGCACCCACTACGCGCACGCCACGGACGTCAGCACCCGCGTCTAAGCTCGCTTTGAAATTTGCGCGTGCTGAGTGCGGGCACAACGCGTGTGGCCGCCTTACATCCGCGCTCTGCACGCGTCCGTGGCTGGCGTACGCGTACCGGGCGCGTGTCGTCTGAACGCCGCCGTACGACTGTTTGTCGTCAAAATTATTTATCATTTAGCGACTATCGTATCTAGCTGTTCCCATTGGATCGCGACGACATTTTATCGCTTCACGGCAGTCGCTTTGTCGTTTGCACGTAGCAAGCTACAACTCCAAGGGAGATAGTCGCAACAACGACACATGATTTGCCGTCACGATTTAGTCGTGACAATTTTTTATCGTTTTACGACTGTCGTGCTAGCCGTTCCCACTGTCATTATGACAATCTGTTGTCACCGCAAAAAAACAGTCGTGGACGACAGTTAATCGTGTCGTCCTATATGTGAACACCTCCTTTTAAATACACAAGCCACGACGCTTTAAACGACACGATATAATCTGTCGTCACGACATAGTGGGTACGCGCCCTTACGCAATTGCCTCGCAGTTTACACCACTCATAAACGTTCCTTTCACAAATAATTAATGATTAGGTATGTACAGAATACATAGTTAATTATGCTGCTTCCATTCAATGTATTGTATGTAAGTATATGGCAATATTAGCTCATGCATATCATGGCTAGGTAAAAATTAAAAAAAAAAAAAAAAAAACAAAGGTAAAACTAATTAGAATTTTATGTCTTATCCCAATTTATTTGTTGTCGGCGCAAACATGTCTTTTTAACCGACTTCATTAAGGAGGAGGTTCTCAATTCGTCTGTATGTTTTTATTTTTTTTCTTTTTGTATGTTTGTTACGCGATTACTCAAAGACGGATGGACCGATTTAGAAAATTCTTTTTTTGTTTGAAAGGGTATATATACTTACAAGATGGTCCCATATAAATTTTATTAACTTTGCTTGGGTAGTTTTTGAGTTAGCTTCAGTAATGCGTATTTTTCCCACTTAGTTTACCTGGATGATGTTTTAATAACCTCCTATCACTGTTATTTACATAGCAGGTAGTGGTATTTGAATTGTGTGGGGTAGGTACCACAACTAAAAAGTGAAAAATAAAAACTTTTTAGCAAAAAATAAAACCGACTTCCAAAACAATACACTACAAAGTGAAAAATAACTATAGTTTCGGAAGTCTGTGGCATAACACGAAGATATTACCAAACCAAAGACCGACTACCGAAATTATAGTTATTTTTCACTTTGTAGTGTTTTGTTTTGGAAGTGGGTTTTATTTTTTGCTATTTTTTTCCTTCCATACTTCTCTACTAATTGCTATTAATCGTCATCTCGGTACTCACCCCCTTTCTAGCCATATCATCACTCACACAGTCCATCCATCGTTTCTTTGGTCTTCCCCTACTTTTATAGCCATCCACATTCATACTCAAGACCGTCCTGACGAGATTTTCCTCATTCCTCCGCTTCACATGTCCATACACTTGATTTCCACACAACTTTTCAGTCACCGGTGCCACTTACAGACTTCCTCTTCTGTACCTACTCATTTCTTATTCTATCCATTTGAGTAACAACACAAATACAATGACAACAACAACAAAGTTCGTACGTACGTACGTACGTATATACCTACAATATACGTAGGTACATTGCATGCAGTAATGGCGGGTCAAGTCATAACGACTCACTATTTGCCCCAGACACGACATTTTTTTGTTGCCTGTAATCGACGAGCAGTGAAAACGTCTTGACTGCAACAAACGTTATTTTAAAGGAGAAGATAAAAACTGTCCGAAAAATGGCCGTCATTAAGAGGATTGTGAAGCTGTAAATTTTCATACAAAAAGAGATAACGTTTTTCTCCCCGTAAACATAGTCTAATTTTCATAATTTTTAGAAATGTTGTAGGTTTAATAAAAAACTAGGTCCGTACGTTTTTATTATAAATAAATATTGCATACGATAAAAGTTATTAGCATCTAAATATCTATATTTTTGACATAAAAACATCCTCGAGCATTTTTATTTTTTTCAAGTAAATTAAATTGAATTACTAAAAACGAAAAACGTACAAACCTAGATTGAAGTGTACTGAATGTAATGAGACTAAAATTGTCTCATTTCGTAAAGATTTAGGGGAGTGAAAACGTTATCGCCCGAAACAATATTTATGTAGATAATTGTATGAAATGTAGGTAATTGCCTCCAAAAATCGCGCCGCGTTTCGGCACTTCACAATCCACCAATAGAAAGCATTTAAGTAACATTTGAGGACTGTTCACATTTCTTCTATTTATATGCATTACAAGGTTTACTAATAGACCAGGAAAATAAGTTTAATCAAAGGCAAATCTGCAAAATAAATCCCGGTTATTGGGAATTGTAATAAAGATAATCCCGGTGAAAATCAGTAGGATTTTTTGCAGAAAAGATATTCTTGTGCTGGGCTAAGGTACCCAAAAATAAATAAAAAGAAAAACAATGAATTTTTGCGATGCTAACACCCGTATTTATAAACAAGTAAAAGTATTAAATTTAGGCAAAATGTGAAAGGCTAAACATGAATAAGTTTACATGAATATATTCATATTAGCTCATTCATGTTAAAAAGTAGTAAATAATGGCATTTCGGCAAACACATTAGCCAAAATTCAATCATTAGTTACTATGTTTAACCATTGGTTGAGTTAACTACGGATCAAAAAACCGGCCCTTAGCCAAGTAAGTAATAGTCACCATTTTCTTTACTTAAGAATTGAGAACTCAAACATTTTGCGTTTGATTTTGCAAAGGAACGTTGATTAAAATATAAAATAATTATAAAATTTTATCGATTCGTATTCTAAAAAACCTCAACCATTCATGCAAAGGTGCGTCAGCTAACTGCTATAACTGACTGTACATTACTCGACTATAGACTAAGATTTTCTAGTGAAGAATCCTCTCCTCACGTAATGACTTCACTAAGAAATTACTTAACAGCAAGTAATTGCTTGTTTATAAATACAGGTGTGAGTATGTTCTACGATGATGAAATAAATCATTAGGAACTAAATCATTAGGTAGTTACTTAAATAAAAATGTGAATAAATTATCACTGCAGAAATTATTGCAGCATATTTGTAAAACACCAACAACACAACCCCTTAAGGGGTCATTGTACTCATCATTATGAACAACTTTTACTATGAGACTAAATCAGAAATCGCGAAAAAAATATCAGCTGTTCAGTACATTTATGTTCGCATAATTCGTCAAAATTAGTGTTTTACCAATAACCCTGTATACTAAACCTACCAAGAGCTGGAATTACTATTAGGCCTCAGTCGCGTGTGGCGTGGCGTCTCGCGGCTCGTCGGACGTTTTTTCTGTTTAGGGTTATGTTTTTCGCGCTTTGAGTATAATCTAAGTTTTCGCGGTTATCTTTTATATTTGTAAATTTCTTTATTACCTCGTATCTTCCAAACGGCTGAATGATCGTTATATTTGTATTAAACACCCATAGGTGATTGAAAAAAAAAAAAAAACAAAATGGCGGATTTTGGACGCGAAATACTAAAACGTTGATTAAAAAATTAACCAAACCTATCGAGTAAGGTACCTATCAAAATAAAGGAAATTAAAAGGGGATTACAAAAATATATATGTTGTATGTTTAAATTTAATTATTATAATTTCTTAATGGATTTGCAACTTTATCACTAAAGCTTCAGGCTCAAGGTTGATTGGGAAAAAAAACAGTTTCGGGTAGCTAGATGTGTACCTAAGTTTAATACATACAGAAGAATAAAGAATTCTCGATGTTTTGTCGAGTCGTAACATCGATATATATGTACTACGTACGTAAAAACCGTGCTAAACATCGCCGGGTCCGGTCGCTAGACTCGCTAGTAACTTACAACAAAATGTCGTAACAGTATCGAAATATTAAAACATATAAAGATTTCCATTCCTGATTGACTGGCCTGTTGGTCTAGTGGTTAGTGGCCCTGACTGCTATGCCGGAGGTCGTGGGTTCGATTCCCACCCAGGACAAATGTTTGTGTGATGAGCATGATCATTTGTTCTGTGTCTGGGTGTAATTTATCTATATATGTATGTATTTAGAAATATATAAGTATGTTTATCAGTTGTCTAGTACTCATAACACAAGCTCTGCTTAGCTTGAGGCTAGACGGCGTTGTGTGATAGTTGTGGAATATTATTATTATATTATTATTATTCCGTTTCGCCATTATATCAATTATTATTCTACTTGTTAATTTAGCCGTTTTATGGGCTAAGGGCACTCTCGACAACGTATATTTAAAAGGGTTCGCAACGCGGCCATGGTCGAGTTGGATTAGGAAAAGACATTCTCTCTAATATCGAGAGTGCGAGACTTTAGAGACTTGCACGGCTAAACCTTTACCTTTACCTTTCATAATTTAAACATTGGTCAACATCGAATGTGTAAGTATGTACTTTAATTAGTTATCTATTGCGTAGATCACAACTCGCAACACAACAGACAGGGGGCCGTTACCGCACCCACTTAAAAGTACCTAAGCAATAGCAGCGTCAATATTAGACGAAAAGTTAAGAGGCCGCATAAGAAATGACGATTCCGTTGATTTACCTGATCTTACAGACGTTATTTTACCATTTGGTTTTCCTTTCAGTCCCTGTTGCAAAAAAAAATATATATATTTTTATTTCTTTCTTATTTGCAAAATAGTTGGGCAAACGTCATCTAAAATTATTACAAAATTCAAGTTGATAGCATTAGTAGTTCTCGAGATATCCAGTTGTGACACACAGACAGACAGCATAAGGGTTCCTTTTTACCATTTTGGTACGGAACTCTAAAAATGAAAAGATGTTTTGTTATGTATGGATGTGATGTTGGTGTTGCTAGTAGTAAAATAAATTACTTACTTAGGTAGGTAGTCATTACATTTTTAACGACATAGGTAGCTATTATCAGTTTTGTTCTTGATAACGTAACTCGTAAGCGTCTAGGGATCAAGCACGTTTTTGCTAGTTACTAAAAAACAGGTTTTTTTAATTATATTTTTTTTATTAAACTATTATATTTTCAATTGACGAAATTTACTAAAAAAAAAGTATGCATAGGGATACTTTTTTTTTTTAGTAAATTTCGTCAATTGAAAATATAATAGTTTTTAAATTTCGGTCAAAAGATGATTTTTTTTTTGTCCAGTCGTATTCCTATACAATCCTGCAAAGGGTTTAAAGCCAAATCAGTAAAACTTATGCCACAGTTCTGAGTGGAATCAATACAAAAGAACATTATTATGGAGAGAAGACGTCATTAGAGCCGAGAAGAAATTATCACAGCTGTGGGAATTTTGGATGCTGGTTCTCTGCATCGTGCAAACGCTCTAGGCACTACGCAGAGTGTTATAAGTCGGCTTTGGACACGTTACCGCATAACTGGCTGCATAGCAGAGCGACATGGAGGACGAGCTCGCATCACCACATGCAAACAAGATCGTTACATAATAATTACTGCTCAACGAAATCGTACAATGACCGCGATGATGTTGGTTACGAGGCTTCATAGCTCTTCAGGGTTGTTAATTTAAGCGATCAAACCATAAGAAATACGAAAAACGTGTACCACGTGTAAACCTGTGTTTTCTGACGAACCTCGCTTTGCTATGAGGCCAGATACTAGACAGTATTGAAGGACCCCTGGATGCCAAGATCGTTAAAATCATGCGAGGAAGTCCATGCAAACAGTGGCGGAACTTTGATGACATGGGCGTGTATTTGGTTTGGCGGAAGAACCGAACTGGGCCCCAAGTCTGCTATTTTTTATTAATTCGTCACTGTCACTTCGAACTGTCAAAATTTTAGCAGATTACCGCATACGTCAGTCTTTCATTTGTCATTATAGAATAGAATAGAATAGAATAAACTTTATTTCGAGCCAACTCATAAATGGTTAGTAACATTGTTTTTAACATTGTGTAAGAGATTACCATTTTAAGCCATTTCTTTCAATGGAGTGTCAGTGGTTGACCATTGGAAAGTCATAATGACGCCATTATATTAGTAGATTACAAAACTTGTCAAAATCAACAATTATGAAATCAATGACAGACCATTCTGACACTATTGTAATAGCAGACTTGAGGCCCTGATTTGGATCAGAGGCAATCTCAATGCACAGATTTACGCTGAAACGATTGTATTAAATGTTGTCATTCTTTTGCTGACCCAATTTGGTGCTTCATTTCTGCATATGCATATTATTGCACGTCAACACACTACTAGAGTAGTTGCGAACACACTAGCTACAGCTAATATCTATATCCAGACCAGACTTAAATCCCATTGAGCACGCATGGGATACGCTTCAAAGAAGAGCTCTGACAAATATGGATGCCGTACACACACCAGAAAATGTTTTATGGTCGGTTACAACAGACGTGGGCGGCCATTCCGCAACGTGATATGGATGAACTCATATTGAGTATGCCGAATCGCTGCGACTCGTTAACGGCGGAAATACAGACTACTAATTGTTTATTTTACGCAATAAAAACCTTTAAAAACTTTTATTGTTATCCTTTTATGACATTACAATGTCAGGATTAGCTAAGGTGAAAAACCCAGCATAGGCAAAAATCGCGAAAAGTCTTTATTAATAATGCAAAAGCAGAGAATATTTTGTCAATTTACACATACGAAATCATTATAATTAAACAATCTAAATAGAATATTTTATTTCATTTCAATAGGGCAATAAATTTTTTTTTTTTAAATTACCTTGGTCCCTAGACACTTTTGATGTGTGTACTGTCTCATAAAATATTTTTATTACCTATTTGATTTTATAGTAGCTAGGTACTTCTACCTACCCATTCATCGTATTGCATTATGTTTATGTACTTAAGTCGGTACCATAAGTACAAGTTTGTGATGTAAAGCCTCGTAATACCGTAGCAACACATCGCCATTTTACCTACATGAACTCAAAAATATATAAGTATTAGAATAAATTCGTGGCTAAGTAATAACAGCCACACGGGTTGATCCATCAGGTTAAGCTACGCTTGCCGGGGTTGGTCTGTAGATGGGTGACCATTTTTACATACCGAGACTCCTCCGTGCCTCGGAAAGCACGTTAAGCCGTTGGTCCCGGGTGTAATTCGTGGATCTTTGGCAGTCGTTACGGGTCGTCAGAAGCCCGAAAGTCTGACAACCAGTCTTACCAAGGGGTATCATATTACCCAGTAACTGGGTTGTGGAGGTCAGATAGGCAGTCGTTCCATGTAAAATACTGGTATTCAGCTGCATCCGGTTAGACTGGAAGCCGACCGCAACATAGTTGGGAAAAGGCTAGGCAGATTGGTTAGAATAAATAAAAATATAGAAATGAATGCAAAAAAAACTCGACATTTTTAAAGACTTCAAAAAAAGGAATTATCAATTCGATACGTATGTACGTAATATTATCGGAACTGCGAGATATTCACATATAATGATCTATTAGGGCTTCCAAACAAATATACAAAATTTCATTGATGTATGTTTGTATGTATGTATGTTTGTCCACGCATTTCTCCGAAACTATTAATCGTATCGTGACGTGACCATCCTTTTTTTGTTGGCTTACATTTACTTCAACTTAGGGCACAGTGAAAGTTTCATCGAAATCGGTTCAGTACTTTGCAAGATAATGGACTAATACTTTTAAGTGTAACGGCCTGGCTTATTGATACGAGCTACGGGTGTGGTGTCAAAGGGAAAGCATCTCAAAACATGGTTCTCAGTTACGGAAATAGTTAGGATGACCCAGCTTTCAACATTTATTGAGCACGATTGCTACTACATGATACTTCCTGAAGGTCTGATGATGACCAGGTAAGTGCTTATCGGTTCTCAGTAACGGAAACAGTTAGGATAACCTAGCTTTCAACATTTATCTAATTGAGGACGAGTGCTACTACATGATACTTTCTGAAGGTCTGACGAGGACCAGGTAAATGCTAATCGGTTCTCAATAACGGAAATAGTTAGGATGACCTAGCTTTCAACATTTATCTAATTGAGCACGGATGCTACCACATGATACTTTCTGAAGGTCTGATGATGACCAGGTAAGTGCTTATCGGTTCTCAGTAACGGAAATAGTTAGGATGACCTACCTTTCAAAATGTATCTAATTGAGCACGGATGCTGCTACATGATACTTTCTGAAGGTCTGATGATGACCAGGTAAGTGCTTATTGGTCCTCAGTAACGGAAATGGTTAGGTTGAGCCAGCTTTCAACATTTATCAGATTGAGCACGGAGCCTGCTACATGATACTTTCTGAAGGTCTGATGATGATCAGGTAAGTGCTTATTGGTCCTCAGTAATGGAAATAGTTAGGATGGGCTAGCTTTCAACATTTATCTAATTGAGCACGGATGCAGCTACATGATACTTTCTGAAGGTCCGTTGAGACCAGGTAAGTGCTTATCGGTTCTCGAATCAGTAACGGAAATAGTTAGGATGACCTAGCTTTCAACATTTATCTAATTGAGCACGGGTGCTACTACATGATAATTTCTGAAGGTTGAACCGATAAGCACTTACCTGGTCATCTGATGATGACCAGGTAAGTGCTTATCGGTTCTTAATAACGGAAATAGTTAGGATGACCCAACTTTCAATATTTATCTAACTGAGCACGGATGCTACTACATGATACTTTCTGAAGGTCTGATGATGACCAGGTAAGTGCTTATTGGTCCTCAGTAATAGAAATAGTTAGGATGACCTAGCTTTCAACATTTATATTCCTTTACTTATATTCTATTCAAATAAGTTAAATCACGATGGTTCTACATAGTATCGTCACTGAGAACCTATACCCGCCTTCAGATTTCACCATCAGGTAGGTGACATCATCAGTCATCTAGGTCTCCGTCCAACGAAATTTTCAAGATAGCTAAATAAGAAACGATAAAAAATAAACACAACAGAAATAATGTAGGTTACTTATTAGTTTTGGAGAGCTCGGCCACGCTTCACCTTACATTTTAACGACTTCAAAAAAAGGAGTTATCTTTTCGATACGTATGTATGTAATATTTTTGGAACTGCAATATATTCACATATGACAATCTATGAGGGCTTCCAAACAAATATACAAAATTTTATAGATTTATGTATACGTATGTTTGTATGTATGTATGTTTGTTCACGCATTTCTACGAAACTTTTAATCGGGTCGTGGCCATTTTTTTTTGTTGGCTTACATATAATAATAATAATAATATCCTGGGACATTTTCACACACGGTCATCTGATCCCAAACTAAGCAGAGCTTGTACTATGGAAACCAGATAACTGATATACCAGGTTTCATCAAAATCGGTTCAGTACTTTTCAAGATAATGGACGTGTAAGTGTGACGGCCTGGCTTATTGATACGAGCTACGGGTGTTGTGTCAAAGGGAAAACATCTCAAAACCTTGGTCAAATTCTAGTGCAATATTTATAACAAAACTATTAAATATTAAATACTTATTACAAACAAATATTCCAGTTTTTACTAAAAACTAAAAATTACGAAATAAAAAATAATTTAAAAGAATTAAATCGACTTCAAAAAGACATGAACTCAAAATTGTGAAATAATTTTAATTTTGGAAGTCGGTGGTAAAAACCTAAAATATAGATCCCAAGACACCGACTTCCGAAATTAAAATTATTTCATAGTTTTGAGTTCGTTTCTTTTAGAAGTCGATTTAATTTTTTCTCTAAAATCACTAGTACATTATATGATGCAATAGAAAAACTTGTGGAAATTTAACATCTCGGAAATTACCATACACACACAACACACACTCTCACCCTCTCTTACCTACTTAACATTTGGTACTCACACACACACTCACACGGCACTTATCTCAAATTATGTGTTATTATTATATTATTTTATTTCTTTAAACCCTTTTGTTAAAATATAGATAATAGAGGAGCTCGTGGCTAAGTAATAAAAGCCGCACAGATGGATCCGTCAGGTTAAGCTATTCCGCCGGGGTTGATCCGTGGATGGGTGACCATCTTTACATACCAATACTCCTCCGTGCCTCGGAAAGCACGTTAAGGCGTTGGTCCCGGCTGTCATTCCTGTCATTCGTGGATCTTTGACAGTCGTTGCGGGTCGTCAGAAGCCCGAAAGTCTGACAACCAGCCTTACCAAGCGGTATCGTGTTACCCAGTAACTAGGTTGTGCAGGTCAGATAGGCAGAAAATGCTGGTATTCAGCTGCATGCAGTTAGACTGGAAGCCGACTCCAACATAGTTGGGAAAAGGCTAGGCAGATTGATTGATTTGTTAAAATATCTTTGTTATGTTTCATCTTGGAACAACCCTCTCACTAGAAGTCGGGCGTTGGTAGCTGCGCCACAGTTTTTTAACCGACTTTCAAAAAAAGGAGGAGGTTATCAAGTATTATGTATGTACACTGATTTCTCCGTCATTTGTGGACCGATTTCAAAAATTATTTTTTTGTTTGAAAGGATATGCTCTTGTGGTCCCATTGTCACCAAGTCAGAATCTGATATGAGGATCTCATTGAAATCGCTGGCAACCCTCAAATTTTATAGGCACACCTGTAGCAACTTGGATATTTTTTTATAGTAACTCGTGCATTTACTCTCGGAAAGCACCATTTGGTCAAGTGGAACTGATGATGAAGAACACAGATGGCCATCAGAACTACTTAACAATAAGTATTTCACGGGTTGCGATTCGATTAAGACCTACTTTAATAGGAGCTTATGGTGACTTCACCATCAGCTCCTAGGAGAACTTCTCAACAATTAACGTCCCTACATCAGGAAAAGCATTATTTTGCTAAAGGTGATGAGCAATTGACATTAGGCTATTGTAAGTTTGTAACTTAGATAAATTACAAACTGACCCACTAAAAAGTAAAAAAAAAACACCGACTTCCAAAAACTACAAAGTGAAAAATAACTTTAATTTCAGAAGTCGGTGGCAAAAACTAAAATGCAGATCCAAAGACACCGACTTCTGAAATTAAAATTATTTTTCACTTTGTAGTGTTGCTTTTGGAAGTCGGTGTTTTTTTTTTTTTTTTTGTAATAAAGTTGTGGCAGCTATCATCGTTTAACATTGTTATCTCTGAATGTAGGTACAGACGCCAGCACATCAAGCTACTACAATCTGTCAAATTTCTTTAATAGAATTTCGACTTTATTGCTAAAGCATTACGGTTCAAGGTTGATTGAGAAAATCTGACAGTTTCGGGTAGGTTGACCTGCTGGCGTCTGTACATACTTGTTTTCTGTTCCCAATAAACGATTAATATATTATATACTAGGTATAATACCTACATTTTTATATTTTTCTAGCTAGATAATTAATAATAATAATAATAATAATAATATTCCACAACTATCACACAACGCCGTCTAGCCTCAAGCTAAGCAGAGCTTGTGTTATGAGTACTAGACAACTGATAAACATACTTATATATTTCTAAATACATACATATATAGATAAATTACACCCAGACACAGAACAAATGATCATGCTCATCACACAAACATTTGTCCTGGGTGGGAATCGAACCCACGACCTCCGGCATAGCAGTCAGGGCCACTAACCACTAGACCAACAGGCCAGTCGATTCAGCACGATTAGTAGATTTTACCAATGAATACAAGCACATGTTTGAAAATGCTTTCTCTAGAGACAAAGTGAAGTAGGTACCTACCTCTTTTAACTGCGAGATCGCCTCAGAATCCATGCCAAGATGTGGCTTGGAGACGTCGCCGCTGACCGCGAACAGCTTGTCCAGCTGTCTGTGGTTGCGAGCGCGGACGCTGTCGAACACCTACAAATAAATAAACATGGGTTTACAAAAACCTTTTTTAGGCACTAGCCTTCGTCCGCTACTAGGTCCGCATCGAAGTCAACAATACACATAAACAAAACACCACTTACTTACTACTTAAAACATCTACTGGGTGATTTTTTTTGGGATTAAATATAATGACCACCATAAAATACTTTGATACCCTAAGCTTTTTGCACTTCAAATTGTATTCAAACACCAAATGTAGTAAATTATTATTAAATTATTACCAATTGAATAAATAAATAAATAAATAAATAAAATAAATGATCACCAAATCTTAACGAGCGAATTATTGCGTTAGGTTAGGTTAGGTTTTTTTTTTATATTTGTTTGATTTGCTTTTAATGTTCTTTCTAGGTTAGGTTAGGTTAGGTTAATAATGATTAGTTTGTAGTCTAGGATAGCAAGATGTTAAACATTTTGTTTATAATTTCACAATAAAATGGAGTTTTAACTTTGGTGATCATTTACTATTTTTGGCAGTATTTTACTTTATTTGGTGGTAAGTTAAACATAAGCCATTTTTTTTACCGTCTTGAAAAAAATAGGGCATATAATAGGTGAACGAAGTAAAAGCCTATGGCATACTTAGTTTTTTTTTAAATCTTTATTTATTATTTGTAATTTCGATATTTTATAACGATCTACGAGTAATATAAAGTTTTTTCAACATTTCTGGTTTGATTGTTCTAGTTTACTTCAAATGTAGTATTTATTGATGGAGCAATTTGGGTCTAAGCTTTTGAAAAGACAAAAAAAAAACTAGTTATGCCATAGACACACACACAGCAACAATGAACAACAACAAACAACAATAATAATAATAAGTAGTCTATTCATTTTTATTGATTTGATTTTTGTAAAAATGTCACATGATATGTTTTATGTATTAATTTTGTTTTGTTTTGTGCATGTTTGATACTTTTTTATCCTATTTCAACCTCTGTACAACATGTTTGCAATAAACTGATTTGATTTGATTTGATTTTAGACTTCTCACTACTCCATTCTCCTATTGTACCCATTTTATTTCCAGACGGTAAAAAAAAAAAAACATCCAGTAAAAGTACATCTAAATAAAATTTAAGCGTTTGTAACGTCAAAATAACAGCTTTTTATACTTGTTCAGTGAAATTTAAAAAATGCTCGAACAAATGCGAGGATTTTTCCGTTTGGTGGAGACCACAGTATAAAAAGATATATAGACTGTGGTGGAGACCGTCATTTATGTCAGGGGTATGGCCAGTGGTAGGTCCGCAATGTGTAGAATCGCTAGATAGGAGAGCTAGCTCGATAGCTTTGTGCTGAGATAGGAGCCTTTTTGGCCTCGCACAGGTATTTTTAATTGTTATATTTTGTATTTATTTTTTATTTTTTTTAATGTTATTTTTGTTAGTTTATTATGCTCTTTTTTACTGTTTGTATTTCCTGTGCGTGTCCCAAATAAAATGTTTTTCTTTCTTTCTTTCTTTCTTTATTTCTTGCTTTCTTTCTTTCTAGATGATTTTCTGAGTTTAGAAGATAATTTATTTTTTTGTTAAAGTTATAGCTAAGTAAGTAACTAGGTAAGTTGACTCATGACTTGTGACGCTATACGATACCCATCACCTGCTACATACAATTCATATACACGTGTCTGTGAATTTTCACTACAATTTGCATGTTATAAATTGTTTGTTATGCCATCATAGTTTCTTTGTATTGTTCGAACTGCAAGTCAATAAAATTTATTTTTATTGATTATTTGAAGACTATCCAATACTACGAAATAAGCAATATTTGTATACATACATTTGTAATCAGTATTACATTCTCGAAAACGGCTCTAACGATTGCGATGAAAGTTGCAATATATCGGTTTACGGGAGCGCAAAATCTATATAATATATGTACCTAAGTCTTATATCAGGGAAAATTCGTTTTCTCTACTTCACCCCAGCAGAGCTCGGTCGCCCAGGTAGTTATAGTAAAGTAAGTATTTGACATACATTTTAATGTCTCTCATAGATATTGTACTCGCGCGATGACACATCGAGATTTAGAACTACTTCGGCTTGGTAGAGCGTTGTCTCTGTCACTCACTCCTTTCTGACAGTCTCTTTCTAAACCTCCACGTCCACCCGCATTCCCTCACCGGAGCATTCGCCTGTAACTAGAGATGGGCCTCTACCCGGTGAAAACCCGAAGTTTTAAATACCCATTAATATCCATTTGTACCTTCCCAATTTGAATTTATACCGGGTAAAAATTTAAAAAAATATTAAGCAAATTACATTATAATTTTCACGTCTGTCTGCGGGATTGCCATTTACACAAATATTCTGGACTATCTCACAATAAAATACAGTTTTATCAAAAACTAGCTGACTCGACAAACGTTGTCCTGTCAAAATTTCAATAATTCATACAAAATTCCCATAGAAAATGCACTTTCAGTTTTCCCGAATTTTCCGATTTTCTCGGCAACTTTCCAAAGATTTTCTTTCATACAAACCTTGTCCTGACTATTACAAACACAACAAAAAAAGAATTATCCAAAGTTCGGAAGTTATGCGCGTACATACATTTCGGCGATTCATATATATATATGTCGTAGCATGATTTGATAATTCGATTTTTTGCGAAAACCCTAGGGATATTGCGAAAACACAGATAATTAGACAATGGTGAAAACATTTCTCAATCTTACTGGAAAAAGATAGGGTTTTTACAAAAACACGAGTCGCTGTAGTAATATTGCGAAACGACACATTAGCTATTGTGAAATAAGAACGCTGATTGGCCGGTCGGAGCGCCCAAAACGAGACCTCCTCTGATTGGTGGACTTTTTAAATGTTAATCATTCAGGCACGTTGGCAAGTTTAAGGTGTAGCAGTAGTTTTGTTAGTCGAGCACCAATGTGATAATTATGTTACCTCTATTTATCTAATGTGCCTACAAAAGAAGGCTATAATAAGTAAGTGATTTATCTTAAGACACTATTCTACTAAAATTGAAATAATGATTGTGATCTTACTATAAAATAGATATTTACCTACTAAAAGGTCCTGTGTTTATAAATTAAGGAAATAAAATGTTCAATAAAAAGTAAAATTCCTATAAATCGACATTGTTATTTCTAACCGGGTTTCTCACAGGGTAAATCCACGAACCAATAACAATAAGATTTGGTCAGTAAACAATAATCTAGCCAATCAAAGCTAAGGATATTCAATGTTACTAGAGCGACTCGTGTTTTTGCAAAAACCCTATCTTTTTCCAGTAAGATTGAGAAATGTTTTCACCAATGTCTAATTATCCGTGTTTTCGCAATATCCCTAGGGTTTTCGCAAAAATTCGAATTATCAAATCATGCTACGACATATATACGAGTATATATTGTATAAATAAAAACAAAATCAGAACATATACATATAATTCTTAATTTTGTTTTACTAAATCAGAACTATTCATCATATTGAACATGGCAACCGTGTTCCATTTTATTTCTATGTTGTAATTTAGATTACAACTTAGAAATAAAATGGAACAGGGTGAGCATTTACTTTCCATTTCAACCCTTTCTTTCCAACCTACCCATTTTTTATCCACCCGCCCATCTCTACCTGTAACGTAACAATCCAAACGAAAAAATAAGGAGCAGGTTCTCAAGCCAAGGCGTATTATATTTTTAATTTGTGTATGACCACGCATAACTTATTACAGAATAGTCCAATTTGAACGACTCTTCTTTTATTCCTATACCTCAAAGTTGGTCCCTTGTAAGATTTATTAACTTTGCCTGGGTAGTTTTTGAGTTAACTTCATTAATATGTATTTTTCCAACTTAGTCTATGTGGATGATATTCTAATTTATTCTGCAGGTGTATTCAAATTTATGTGGAGTAGGTACCACAACTAAAAGTGAAAAATTAAAAATTAAAAAAAAAAACAATTGACTTCCAAAAAAAAACACTACAAACTTACAAAGTGAAAAACAACTTTCACTTCGGAAGTCGGTGGCAAAAAACGAAAATTACAAAACAAAAGACACCGACTTCCGAAATTAAAGTTATTTTTCATTTTCTCTGTAGTGTTTTTTTTTTTTTGGAAGTTGTATGATTTTTTTAAACAGTTTTTTGAGCATTACGTCACAATACTGCTTCCCTGACTGACGAGTATTGACCTGTAATGTGACAATCCAAGATTCGATAAGATTCGCATTATATTACAAATTGTATCACGCGTGCTCCCACTCACTACTGTTATAGACGAATGCTCCCGATGAATGTAATGTTACAAATTATAACATTATAGGTTGTGCACTGTAATGCTCTGTTCTCCTCACTCACATGTAATGCTCGAATCTGAACTATTACATTACAGGCGAATGCTCCCGGTGAATGTAATGTTACAAATTATAACATTATAGGTTGTGCACTGTAATGCTCTGTTCTCTTCAATCACATGTAATGCTCGAATCTTAACTATTACATTACAGGCGAATGCTCCCGGTGAATGTAATGTTACAAATTATAACATTATAGGTTGTGCACTGTAATGCTCGGTTCTCCTCACTCACATGTAATGCTCGAATCTGAACTATTACATTACAGGCGAATGCTCCCGGTGAATGTAATGTTACAAATAATAACATTATAGGTTGTGCACTGTAATGCTCGGTTCTCCTCACTCACATGTAATTCTCGAATCTGAACTATTACATTACAGGCGAATGCTCCCGGTGAATGTAATGTTACAAATTATAACATTACCTAAAGGTTGTGCACTGTAATGGTCGGTTCTCCTCACTCATTGATGTAATGCCCAATCAAATCAGAACTGTAAACAGGGGAATGCTCCCGGTAAGGGAGCGTTTACATGCCTGTGACTGCTTCAATTGCGCCAGCCTCTTCTGTGGTGAGTATCCCTTCTTGTCCCTCATCAGTAGATGTAGGCGCCCCACCTCGGGACACGTCGCTAGGATGCGTTCTACAAGCACCTGTATACAAAAAGTACCATTAGTTTCAAGATCTTGCCGAAGCTTACTTTCCTTAGGTGGTACTAGCAGGAGAATACCTGCGCGAAAGTCACGTGCACAAAATAAACTTGTGTGAATAGACATTCTAGGCCTCTAGAATGTCTATTCGCATAAGTTTATTAGTGCATCTACGTACAACGAAAGCCCGAATTCCGCGATTCATGCTCGTAGAAACATATTTGTGCGAACGAATCGTGCGCGAAGGTTTTTGACGCGAGTATAACTCAGATCAAAATTCATCCTACAATACAGAGAGATATCAATTAGAACAAACAAATCTGATGCTAGCAGCGGTCTGACTCACCGAGCATTGCTTTACTGTAGTCAGAATTCAGACCGACTGTTATTTTGCTTATAAACTTCAAAAAGTATCAATTGATCTTGAGGCCGTGACAGCCACACTCTCGGTTCAAATTTCGTGTAGATCAGATGGATCTGAAGGTGGAACTGACCATGTATTCTATGGCAGCCATAACCTCGATACGCACCTTGCCCATGAACCCAGTGGCTCCGGTGATGAAGATGGACTTTCCCGCGTAGAAGCGAGGTAGCTGTGGCTCCGGAGGACTAGGGGATACCGGCCGGGGTACCATAGTTGCTGGAAACAAAAGAAGGCGGTTAAAAGATAAAGAGGACTTACAAAGACCCTCCTATTTCAGGTAAATATTAGTCGAAAGTGAAGTGCCATGCGATTTGAACCATGTGGCCTGCAACAGTAAAAACTGTTAACCTTGACCTACCCTACACTGCCCAGAAAATGGATATGCATATGAATGAAGACGAATCCCCAATATAGGTACTTATGGAGGAAAACTAACCAAATAAATTATAACAAGGACTGGACGATGGTATTTTTAGGGTTCCGTACCGGACGTGGGCCAAACGGAACCCTATTACTAAGCCTCCGCTGTCCGTCCGTCCGTCTGTCTGTCAGCGGGCTGTACTGTCTCAATCAATCTACGTAGCCTTTTCTCAATTATGTTGGGGTCGGCTTCCAGTTTAACCGGGTGCAGCTGAATACCAGTATTTTACATGGAGCGATTGCCTATCTGACTTCCACAACCCAGTTACTGGGTAATACGATACCACTTGGTAAGACTGGTTGTCAGACTTTCGGGCTTCTAACGGCCGGTAACGACTGCCAAAGATCCACGAATGACAGCCGGGACCAACGGCTTAACCTGATTTCCGAGGCACTGAGGAGTCTCCGTATTAAAAGATGGTCACCCATCCACAGACTAACCCCGGCAATTGTAGCTTAACCTGATGGATCGACCCGTGCGGCTGTTATTATTTAGCCACGATAATAGGTAGACAGTTGAAATTTTCTCAGATTGTATAATATTTTTGTTGCCGCTATAACAACAAATGATAAAAATAAAACAAAATAAAAACTGAAGTATTTTTTTTTAATATGTAGTGTTAAATAGTCAGTCGCTCCATGTAAAATACTGTCATCCAGTAAGACTGGAAGCCAACTCAAGCATTGTTGGGAAACGGCTAGGCAGATGATGATGATGTAGAGTTGATATTGAAGGGTTCCGCCCTTCGTGTACAAGTCCGACTCGCACTTGGCCGGTTTTTTATGGCACACTCCACGACCTCATTCCACCGGTCCCCTTCTACCATCGGACATCTAGACGCACTGCCAGTTACCATCCCTACCTGCTTGATATTCCACCAATTCGCACTAAGCGCTTCCAAATGCCTTTTATAATGCGCACTGCAAAAGAGTGGAACTCACTACCTGCGTCTGTGTTTCCGAGCGCATACAACCCTAATCTCTTCAAAGTGAGAGTAAACAGGCTTCTTCTGGGTAAGCTCACTCCATCTTCGACTCTGTCTCTGTCGCCTCCGACCTAGACTAGAGTCAAGAAGAGCACACCCATCTTAAATAAAAAAAGAAAAAAAGAGATCGGTTGTAAAATACGACCTGTAGAGGAGTACCAACAAACTGACAGAGGAAAGCAAATTTTGCCAGACTTGAAGCAGAGAGCTTCGCTCGCTCGGTCAACAATTAATATTAAAATTCAGCGTAAAGATCTACCTACTAGACACATCCTTGTAAAACTAAAACCACTAAAAATAAAGCCAAGTAAAGTAGCCATCACTCAGTTCTAAGTAAGTACTACAAGTAGGTACTAGAAGAAAATATTAAACCTTGTGCCTTCACGCAAGGTTGGACACACAATACCTAAGTAAACGTCTCTGTAAACATAAAGTATGTACATAAACGAACAATATTCCACATAAATGGAAATATTGTGAATTAGTGACCACTCGAACTTGGAAGTTTATTCCGGAGTTTTGTCAAAACAAATATTGATAGACAAACATATTCGTGAATGTAATGGCGGCGTTGATTGTAAGGTTGATCTCAAAAATCTGTCATATTAGTTCTCCATTTCGCCACGTATATCTACATTTAATTATTACCAAGGAGCCCATGCTCTTGCGACATGGAGTTCTAGATCAACGCGGCAGTTTTTTTTTTTTTTTTATAATTCACTTATTTTCTAGTTACAGAAAATAAGTTAATTATAAAAAAAAAACAAAAAAAAAGGTCTGTAAATAAAATTCTGTAAATAAATAAGAACATTGATATAAACAAGAAATATGAGGAAAATAAGTTTTATATAGAAATTTTAAATTCCTCATCTTCAAATCAGTGTCCTTTCAAAATATGTTTGGGAACCTAGATATTCTGTAATCCAATCGGAATAAATACACACTACCTTAAGAATATGTTTGTTTTACAAATTATTTTGGTATTTCTTTTGTATGAACTACGCATGCTTCGTGGGCCTCTTAATATCTATCGGTCACTTCTGACGTTAATATCTATCGACGAGAATATCTATCTGACCATAGACTCGTAGAGTGAAACCGCCGCCACAGGATATTAGCACTTATTTACCAGGATGTGGCTTTTACGTGCAAACGGGTGCCCAGGTGGTACGCTATCATACCGCAGCGCGTCTTGAGAGGTTAAAAACACAACTACTTAGCGAAATGTGAGCGTCCTTATACATCTCTGCCTACCCCTTCGGGAAATACAGACGTAATGTTAATTATAACGTTGTTATTACGACGCAAAATTGTATTTTTAGCCTAAGTGAACATAACCACGTATAACCAAACGAGATATTATTATTCTCTAATTCGGAAATCGCAACACAATGTTGACACGATCAATATAGCTAACACGCCATCGTCATTGACGAGCAAATAATAGAAGAGCGGTCAATATTTGTGTATTAGCAGACGTCAGTGGTCAAGCAAGTTCATTGCTAGCTCATGACATCAATATAACCTCACGTCTAATTCCCCGAAGGAGTAGTGTACTTTGCTGTGCCCGACAGGGTCCACATGATCTAATTATAAGTTTACCACCTAAGAATACCTACATGTGGAATGCAATAAAAGTCTTGAGTATTGAGGTGTAAGTAACAACACATAAAAATTTTCTACCAGTAATGATTAAGGGGGAAGCTTCAGGTAGCCCGCAAAATGCAAATTTTCTTACGTTTTTTTGCAAGTCAATATTAGTTTTTTTTTCTTTCAAATCAAATTAAATCAGTTTATTGCAAACATGTTGTACAGAGGTTGAAATAGGATAAAAAAATATCAAACATGCACCCTGTAAGGGCACTGCAAAACAAAACAAAATTAATAAACATATCATGTCACATTTTTCAAAAACCGGCCAAGAGCGTGTCGGGCCACGCTCAGTGTAGGGTTCCGTAGTTTCCCGTCCGTAAAAATATAATAAAATATGTAAACGAAGTTAAAAAAAATACTTGCATATACGATTATACTACAAACATAGTCCAGAAATTATTTTGTACAACTTTTTGTCTTTTTTGTACAAAAACTGTGGTTTCTATCAAGTTCAAAATGATTTTCCTAGAAAGTCCTTATAAAGTTCTACTTTTCAGATTTTTTTCATATTTTCTAAACTTATGGTTCAAAAGTTAGACGGGGGACACATTGTTTTTTACTTTTGGAGCGATTATTTCCGAAATTATTGACATTATCAAAAAATGATGTTAGTAAACCCCTATTCATTTTTAAATACCTTTCCAACAATATATCACACGTTAGGGTTGAAATTGAAAAAAAATCACTTCCCGCTTTACATATAGGGGGCTACCCTAATAAAACATCTTTTTCCAATTTTTATTTTACCACTTTGTCGGCGTGATTGATATACATATTGGTACCAAATTTCAGCTTTCTAGTGCTAACGGTCACAGAGATTAAGCGAGGACGGACAGACGGACGGACAGACAGACATGGCGAAACTATAAGGGTTCCTAGTTGACTACGGAACCCTAAAAATCAAATCAATATAAAGGAATAAACTACTTGTAATTATTATTGTTTATTGTTGCTGTTGTTATCAAGTTATATTATTATTGTATTATATTAAAAGTACCAAAATAAGTTTAAGTTTAGTCGAAATAAAATTCAATTCATTAAATTCAATTATATAAAGTAGGTAAAGTAAATCAATTCAAATAAATTAAGTAAATCAATGGTGAGCTATTTATTCCATTATATTTATCCATTTATTTTCTTCAAAAAACTCTTGCACTTCTGGTTCAAATAAGTGAACAATATTGTTTTAAATAAATTGTTACTATTTATTTATATTAACGACTTCGGGATTTTATTATATATCTTGATACACGTTACGTACGGGCCTGAATGGAAAATGGATAGTTTTGAAAATGGCAATGCTAGAATGTTTTGGTGTCGCAAGTTTCGTGGTTGGGTGTAGAGATCTTTTTTTAAAGGGAAAAGTGTCATAATTTTTCTGACCAACAGACATATTTCAAACATGTACAGAGATGTGAGTGTAAGGATATTGTGTTTTGTAAAATGTGGTCTACAGCTAACCTCCTATATTTGTCAAGATTCGTATGCACCTTTTTTGTTGCTTGAACAAAGGGACTTTTATAATCGCAATGCGTATGACAGTCCCATCGTACCCTAAACACACACTGCTACAGTTTACATTTGGGCCATGAACCTGAACAGACTGTTCGCATCATCACCATTTGGTTGAGAGAGAATTCTATGGAATGTGCCTATTTCAAGCCGGTTCAACCTCAATACTTCAAACAGATAATTTCTATTACACTCATATCTAGTCACAGTCACAGTCCATCAATAAGTGATGTAAGTCTTCCACAACTCCACACTCCACACAATTAGGCAAATTAGTTTTTTTCATCATGAACAAGAACTTATTACATGGAATGTGTCCTGGATCTGAGTCTATGAGCCGTTACAACTAATTTTCTACCTAAATTACTATTTATAAACCAGGGCACACGAAAAGGTTGACCCTGCATGGTTTCATACCAGATCCCTTTTTCCAACGATCGCTTATCAAAATAATCTTTCCAATCATCGTAACACTTCTTTTGTCTTGTTTGTTTTGTCTTTCGTCAATATTGGTTGTATGTTGATTAAAGGATGATTCGCGACCGTAACAAACATATAATTACAAAGTTATAATCATTAGAATCAGTAATAGTAGCACTCTTTAAGTTAGTATAATCCTCAAATGTCAAGATTTCATGAAATAATAATAATAATAATATCCTGGGACATTTCACACTTGGTCATCTAATCCCAAACTAAGCAGAGTTTGTACTATAGAAACCAGATAACTGATATACTACATACACTACTTTTTTTTTGTAAGTACATACGAGTATATGTAGATAATTACACCCAGACTCAGGACAATCAGACATGTTCATGCACACAAATGTTTGTCCTGGGTGGGAATCGAACTGAAATAGTCCTTCAATAGGATTACCTGGTCTTAAGTAGCTGTATTAATGACTTTAATGATTATAATTATGTAAATACATACTTGTTACATACAACCTAATAATGACTTGCAAATTGCAAGACATGTAAGAAAATTTGAATTTCGCGGGGTACCCTGACGCTTTCACCTTAAAGGTCTATGAAATAAGAGATGAGCATATTGCCACCAACCAGGAACAAATCCAGAATCTGAGCTGCTACTGAGAAATTCCTACTGGAATATTGATATCACTTTGTCCGGCATGGGCATCGAACCCATCCTACTCTCAACAGTCGCACAGTGACTACTAAACCAACGAGGCATACCTACAGGGTGTAAAAAGTCTCATATCGGTAAGAAGAAAGCTACGCATCCTGTATCTACCTTATTTCATACATTTTTAGGGTTCCGTACCTCAAAAGGAAAAAACGGAACCCTTATAGGATCACTCATGTGTCTGTCTGTTTGTGTGTCTGTCTGTCACAGCCAATTTTCTCCGAATCTAATGGACCGATTAAGTTGAAATTTGGTACACGTATGTATTTCTGTGACCCAAACACGGACGTGTAATGTAAATAAATGAATTTTGAATATGGGGGTCTATTTTGGGGGGCAAATAAGAAACTGTACCGTGCGATATATCAAATGAAATGATTTACTTGAGAGTCTCAAATATATTTTTTTATAATTTTAAAATAAACTGGGTCTTTTAAGGTTATTTAAGAAAATAGACGAAAAAAGTTATAGTGAGCTAACCTTAAAAGATAGACATATCGCGGACTGTTTTTTAGAACTGAATGCCGTCATACATGATTGTTGCGTAACTTTTAAAATCGTTTACACAGCGCACAAAACGGAAGCTCTCAAAAGGGATAAATTGTCCCCGTTTTTACATTTTTCATTGATGCTCCGCTCCTGTTGGGTGTAGCGTGATGTTATATAGCCTATAACCTTCCTCCCTCGATAAATGGGCTATCCAACACTAAAATATTTCTGCAATTCGAGCCCGCAGTTCCTGAGATTAGCGCGTTCCCATACAAACAAACTTTTCAGCTTTATAATATTAGTATAGATGATAGATAGATAACTACATAATATAATAATGCAGGGCCTGTAGTCTCTACATAGATAGCTGTCGCTTTACGACCGAATTCGGTCGCTAAGTCCTAATGCGGTCCCTAGACGGTCAAAATTGCATGACAAACACGAAAAAATCACATGCTTGTCAAGCAATTTTGACTGTCTAGGTACCCCACTGGAACTTTGCGACCGAATTCGGTCGTTAAGTGATCGCTATGTATGTCGAGACTGCAGCCCCAATGAAGTAAGGGTGAATACCTTACAAATTAAATTAGATTAAGTTGATAATTATCATGTACAACACATTTCATTGATTGGGTAACCATTTGTAGCAGTTAAAGTCGCCATTTAGATTCAAATAATGTTCCCATCGACTTAAAGAATGCATAAACGCGTCCATTGTAACTTGAAACGCAAACAATTAAGGAACTAAATGTCAATATACGAGTAATAAACTCTAATTCATAATGAGTGTTGACGGTTTTCTTACAATTAGCCAGCAGCGCCACTATGAAAATATGTCAAAATATATTGGACATCATTTAATGTGATCATTATTTTAAGTTTCAATGAATACCTAATTCGTGGCTTATGAGCTTCTGTTTGACATACCTACCAGTCGTGACTTATTCATCAACGCAGAGCCTAAGCAGCTGGAGCTACTAACCTTAAATTTTGCACACTAGAGGAGCACTAAGAAGGGGTTTTTGGAACTTCGACCTTTAAGGGGGTTGAAAAGAGGGGATTTTTTTGTATAAAAATCTTATTTGTTGAGTTAATAAACTTGAAACTTCGCACGAATACTTATCTAAGTAAATTATGAAGTTTGTATTTTTTTGGTTTTCCAAATTACCTCGTACAGGGTGATTTGGGTGTGTCAAATTAATAATAAAACATATATTTTTTTTTTAAGTTTGTATGGAAGAATTTTATAACGCGGTCTATTATACTCTGAGAAGAAAAACCGAAACAAACTCAGAGGTCACAGTCTCTTTTATGATGCCTCTTCACAATCGGCGATCATAGACGATTACCTGAAAAACTAAACTAAACCACGGAACGGATTTCGATAAAATTTGACTTGGAGATAGATGGTATCCTGGGGAAGGACATAAGCTACTTTTTGTGTCAAAAATAATCCTAAAGGGATGAATTAAGTTTATGATCGCCGATTGTGAAGAGGTGCCATTAAAGTCCGGCCTATGCGTCGTTTCGTGACCGTTGACGAAACATGGATCCACTGGTACACGCCAGAGACCAAGGAACAGTCGAAACAGTGGACTTCACCCGGCGAACGTGCTCCGAAGAAGGCTAAGACGGCCGGAAAGGTGATGGCCACCGGTTTCTGGGATTCACAAGGTGTGATCTACATTGACAACCTGGAGAAAGGCAAGACGATCACAAGCCTACCGATACCTACCTACCTACCTATACCTATGCCGAATTATTGAGCCGATTCGACGCCGAATTGCAGAAAAAAACGGCCTCATTTGGCGAAGAAAAAAGGGCTCTCCCACCATGATAACGCACCGGCTCACAACTCCGCCCTCGCCACGGCCAAATTGGTCGAATTGGGCTACGAACTGCTGCCACATCCACCGTATTCTCCAGATTTGTCCCCGTGCGACTTCTTTTTATTTCTGAACTTGAAAAAGTCACTCGCCGGGCAGAAATTTGAGTCGAATGAGGAGGTCATCGCCGCCACGGAGGCCTACTTTGCAGACCTCGAGAAAACGTAATTTTCAGACGGGTTAAAGAAGTTGGAGCATCGCTGGGTCAAATGTAGCGAGCTAAAAGGAGACTACGTTGAGAAATAAATCGATACTTTCCCAAAATTTTCGTTATTCTTTTCTAGGCTTAAGTAGGTACTTATCCGACCACCGTCGTATATCTTGGTTAAGACCACGTAGATTAATGTAAATACCTATCAATCTGCCTAGCCTTTTCCCAACTTTCTTGGGGTCGGCTTCCAGTCTAACCGGATGCAGCTGAATACCAGTATTTTACATGTAGCGACTGGCCTATCTGACCTCCACAACCCAGTTACTGGGTAATACGACACCCTTTGGTAAGACCCGTAACAACTGTCAGAGATCCTCGATTGACAGCCGGGACCAACGGCTTAACGTGCTTTCCGAGGCACGGAGGAGTCTCGGTATGAAGAGATGGTCACCCATCTACAGACCAACCCCGGCAAGCGTAGCTTAACCTGATGGATCGACCCGTGCGGCTGTTATTACTTAGCCACGAGCTCGCGAGTTAATGTAAATACCTATGTAAAATGTCACCAAAAGGTAAGGTAGGTAAGTAAGTAGTATTATTAATCTGTGGTAGTAGCAACAGACAGACAAAGAATCAATTTGACGTGCATCAAATGTATTAAAAGTGCAAGGTTCGCATATTGTGAATAGGGATGATGCCTGGGTAAAAAAAAAGAAATTCTATTTAGTCCGTCAGTCAGATAATAAAAAAATATTAGACACGTATTTTTTGCTTTATCATATTAATAAAAAATGACTTAGATAACTCGCATTAAAGTTCGGGAGTGGGGGCTTGCTACGTCACTTCTACGTATAAAATCTACCAAGACGTGACGTCATGCCACATTTTAACTCAATGTATCGCCGTAATCTTTTGATTACGTACAAAAAGAAAAAATACGTGTCCAATATATTTTAGTAATCTACATGACGGACAAAAAAACATTTTTTAGTCATCATCCCTATTGTGCAAATATTGATGATTGAAATGATTTATTGTCAAATATTATTTCTTGCACGTTTTTAATTGTTATTTGTTCTACAGTAATCATTAGTAACACCATTGTTTGAGCTCCGCGCTCAGGGTCGCGAGTTCGATACCCGATGCTGTAACACAACAGACGAGTAGGTATATACAGTACAACTATTTTCTTAATGTCTCTCGGCAATCATAGCATTTCCGAATAATACAAAATAAAACCGGTCAAGAGCGAGTCGGACTCGCGTACCGACGGTTCCGTACCGTCATATTAAAAAAAAGTGTGCTATTTAGAGACATCGTTTTATTTTCCCTGGAATCTTTACATAAACTTCTATCACATAGAAAAAAATATGATTTTTCTCTATGCAAACTTCGGAAAAAGGGTCAAAAGGGGGGGGCGGTAATTTTTTTATGTTTTTCATCAAAAGTCGAAAACTATGGGGCCTATAAAAAAAATGAGAATGTGCAAACGGCGCTCTTTGATGCCCCAGAGCTCCACTTCGAATTTTTAAGATCACCTTTCACTCGCTGTTGCAAAAAAAATTTTTATTTCTTCCTTATTTGCGAAATAGTTGGGCAAACATCATCTAAAACTATTTCAAAATTCAAGTTGATAGCATTAGTAGTTCTTGAGATATCCAGCTGTGACGACAGACTGAGTCGCACCATAACCTTTTTACCATTTTGGTACGGAACCCTAAAACGAATGCTAATTTCCATTTGCATCAATTATTAGATTTATCGTGTAGGTATAATCATTTGAATTCAGAACTAAGTACTTTATTGTTGTTCAAATTAAATCAAAACAATAATAAAGTACCTGCTTAGTTCTGAATTCAAATTATTATACACGATAAATCTAATAATTGATGGACATGGAAATTAGCATTTGGAAATGCGATGATTGCCTACTTACTTACTGTACGTAGATGTACTGGCCTACTACAAATATCGGGCAAAATACGAGTCAGACATGCACACAGAGGGTTCCGCACCTTTGAAGGACAAATATTTTGCTAGTTTCAAAGTTTAAATCTTCATTTTTTTCACGTTTAAGTTTGTTTGAAGCTTAAGTTCTAAGTTTGTTTTTTGGGCGAGCTTTGTCCACTCGGCCCGAAACAAAGTAACGAACATTTCTTGTTTGATAAGCATAAAAAAGCCGATGTACAGTCCGAGATAAAAGTGTTGAGTTAACATTTTTTATCTAATTTTTTAATGTCATTTACTTTGAAATCGCCTTTATTTCGTGACAATAAGGGCAGTGTCGTCAAGTGTTAGTCTGACGTGTGTATGTACTTGTCAACTTACTCAAGGCATCGTCGCCGACGGGTGTATGTCAATGACACACTAGTCCTAGGTACGTGACCGACAAATAAAACGATAAAGATATATTGCATAGTGTGTACATCAGTTCGTAGATTAGTTGAGTTAGGTCATAGGATCGTGGAAAGCGCACAACTTCCCATGATCCCCGGTCCAAGTGTGGGAAGGGAACACCAGGTTGGTTTTTAGTCAGTAAGGGTCTGACAGACCCCTCCGCTCGACCCAGGGCGGAGGACATCCATGAGGATTTTCCACCCCGGGACAAAAACAAAAGGCGTTGGTCATCATGACTTTTTAATAAAAAATTGTAGTCGAGAATAGGTAAATAGGAGGAGCTCGTGGCTAAGTAATAACAGCCGCACGGGTCGATCCATCAGGTTAAGCTACGCTTGCCGGGGTTGGTCTGTGGATGGGTGACCATCTTTTCATACCGAGACTCCTCCGTGCCTCAGAAAGCACGTTAAGCCGTTGGTCCCGGCTGTCATTCGTGGATCTTTGACAGTCGTTACGGGTCGTCAGAAGCCTGAGTCTGAGAACCAGTCTTACCAGGGGGTATCGTATTACCCAGTAACTGGGTTGTGGAGGTCAGATAGGCAGTCGCTCCATGTAAAATACTGGTATTCAGCTGTATCCGGTTAGACTGGAAGCCGACCCCAACAAAGTTGGGAAAAGTCTAGGCAGATTGATAGATTAGTCGAGAATAGGTAGGTAGGTAGGTATTAGTTAGATTTTGCCCGAAATGGGAGTTGAACCTTCGACGCCTTGTAGCGAGAACTTTTGAAAAAGGATACACAGTAAGTTTTCAAGTTTTTTTTTTATACTTACTTTTTTTTTTTTTTTTTTCTTTTTGGCTTCGCACAGTTTGTGCATTTAGCCAATGTCAAGTTTATATTTATACTTACTTATTTAGAATTAAATATTGCAGGGCACATGATTTGTTATTTGCATGGAAAAGGCACATACTTATGTATTTTACACTTACTAGATTCACATTCATTCATAATTATTTTTATCAAAATCTCTGTTACGACCCTTTACTTATTAAAATAAAATATTATAAACCAAAAACTTACCAAATTAAAAATGCGGCAAATAGAAACGTAAGCACTATGTACTTAAATCCGACAACACAATTTAATAATCCAAACAAAAGGTTTTAATAATATATTATTGTACTAATATTTTTTTAAACAATGATTATGTTCTGTATAACTAATTTATTTCCGAAAATAAATCGTTACAAATAGATTTGTCTTATGTACGTTGAGTTTGCGCGCCAAAGTTGAACTGGCGCATTCTATAGTTGCGCAGAAATCACAGACGTATGCGCAGGGGAAAAACAACTCGACCATTAGTAGAATTACGTATCTGAATTATAGTGTTATATTCAGTTCATGCCCTTCATTATTTTGTCGTATTCAATAATGTTAAAGTTAAATAACTTTGATTAAATTTTAAACTTTGCTTTTAGTTTATAAGCAGCTTCTGTCCAAAGCCTTTTTTCTTTTAATGTTATGTACACCTATAATTGGACCTAGTTATGCAGAAAGCAGCCTTAAGGCATTTTTCCAAAAATGAGTTATAAACACACTCATACTAATTTCGACATACAAGATTTTTTACATAAACATCCATGTCGATATCTCTATTTATCAAGGAGATATGAGCCGTCAAATGCAGCCATGTCCATGCATCCATGATGCAATCATCGACAGAAAAATGCTTATAACTCTGTCTGTACTTTACCCGACATGGCTGCCTTTTGCATAACACGGTCCAATTTGTGTACACATTAGCAGTAATACCTTTCCTAAATACTCATCTAAACCAATGTTGAATGTAGGTCTAAGCTGTTGGTTTTCTTTAATAAATAAAGGTAAGAACTACGGAGCAAAAACATACTTGGTTTAGATACTTACTAGCTTTTGCGCGCGGCTTCGCTCGCGTGGTTGTCGGAAATTATCCCACGGGAACGTACTACCGAGATCAAAAGTATTATATGTCCTAATCTATGTCATAGTCTACCCATGTGCCAAATTTCAACCAAATCCGTTCAGCGGTTTCAGCGTGAAACCGTAACAAACAAACTCACTTTCGCATTTATAGTATTAAGTATTAAGAAAAACCGGACTGTCGACACTCGCAAAAGGATGACTCACAAAATGTATTAGGTATTTAAATAAAATAAAAAAAGTCTATACATACTACTTAAGTTTCCACAATAATACCTATAACCCAAACATGACTCGTAAGACACGTGGCGCCATCTATTAGGTATCCATAAGAACGTTATTGTTGTTTTCCTCGAGACAGCACTATTTTTCGGGATGAAAGATACCCTATGTCCGTTTCTGTACACGTGGCAACGTATATGCAAAATGTTTGAATAATTATGTAAAGTGGTTTTGGCGTGAAAAAGTAACAAACAAACAAACAAACTTACTTTCGCATTTGTAATATTAGTTAGGATTACTTTGACTGGGAATACGCTGTCTGCATACTTAAGTTAAACATTATTAGATATATTGATACCTCGATTATTATATACTTAATTATGTTATTAGAGCATAATACTTGCATGCTTAGATATCTACCACCTCATACCTACACTAGTAGTGTCACAAGTTTTTAGTAATCCTGTTTAGTAATTTAGGCAACCAACTATCGTCTAGTACCTAGACGATAATGGATTGATTAGGTGTATTTGATTTGAAGGTACTTTTGTAATATTGTTTACAATATTGTTGGGGAGCCTAATAAATAAATAGGCATATTTACGTTGTATAGTCGAGTTCTTTAATGTCTGAGCATGTTCATGAATCAAAAATATATAGACAATAGTAAGTTCTATAAATCTCTAAACAGCTTTGCCTTACAATGAATTGTAAAAATCTGTGACTACATTATATCAATAATATTGCTAGGTACAGACAAATACTAGGCATGGGCCGAATATTCGTTTTATGTTCGGTATTCGGCATATTCGGCAGGTTTACCGAACATTCGTATTCGGCTAAAATGCCGAATATTCTAACGAATACCTATTGTGTTAAAAATTGCGTCTATATGTCTATAAGTAAATGCGTCTATAGTGCTAATATAAAGTAGCACAATTATATAATTGTATCCATATCAAGTGTGTCTTATCATTTATTCTGTCTATGTAAAGAGATACATAGTATTACATTGTTTCGATTATAAAAAATTAAAGGGTAAGGTTTGTATTGTATGAATCTTATTATTATTTAACATTATTCAGCCTTTGAAAATTAAGATATCACCATATTTTATAATTAGCAAATAAAAGTATGCAACACAACAGATCTTATTTATCTATTCGAAGGATTGCATGCTTGTTCGGTGACATAGATGTGTAGTTAGAAATAAATCAGTTTAATTTACCAAACACCTCAATCGTAAAAAAGATATTTCAAAATTTAAACTAGTAGCAAGTTGTGATGCAAAACTACTAATTGCTCGGCTTTATTTGCTAATAGCTTGTTTCGTTTTTAAACATTGACAAATAATTGCAGAAGCCGCTGAAGACATCAACTCGAGAAGATACACCCATCATGTAATGTGCCCGTCAGGGGGTGATGTAGTTATTTGAATTCAATGTTGTGCAAAACTCTTACATTTGATTTAAAACAGAGGCAGTTATGTTTCAATTTTAAAGTGTAACTTACATTATTCATGGTTACATTACAGAAAAAAAATCGTAGAAAAGGTAATATATTTGTAGTCACAGAACTTTAAATATAATCACAGGGCGTCAGTTTTTCCGATTTAGTTTTTGATACTTACAATTTGAAAGGTACATGACCACGATTGTTTTTTTTTTTTTTATAACTGTCACAACTTGGTCTATCACCCGTTTCCGGCTTGACGTTGATTTCTGGGACTTGATAGATCCATATACGGGGTCGTATATGGATCTATCAAGTTCAATAGCAATAGGGCTTTTCAGTTCTCCTGCCGAATATTCGGTTCGGTAAACTTTTAACCGAACATCCGTCCGATTCGATTCATTCGTATTCGGTAAAACCCATATTCGGCCGACTAACAAATACGCTAAAAAATGTGCGCAATCCCTTGTTCATATTATTTAGCGCAAAGAAAAATTGCATAGATATTTTTTGTGAACCTAAGTTCACAAGAAATATCTATGCAATTTTTCAATAAAAATATCTTGACAATTTGACATGTCTCGAAGTGTCTTAAATTCTTTGAACAATTTATTTACAGAAGTATATCCTATTGTCACTGCGGACCCACCATACCCCCCCTGGGGGTAGGGAGGGACTGAACCGTACCACCATAGTAGTGTTGAAATTTGAGAAATTGTAAAACAATATCGGTCCAAATACAAATTTATTATTATGTAACTTAAACTAAAAAAAAAAAACCAAATAAAATAAGCTATGTTGGTTGCCAATGGTGATTTCATTGTGCAATAACTGCTGTTGGACTTCTCTAATAAAATCATCATTAATAATTTGTTCCGTTCGACGTTTTTTAGGAGTAACCTTTGTTTCATGAATATTGTGTAAGACATTTAACAATCGCATCAAAGTTACTATATTCTTATTTAGTAATATGTTTAATCTTGATTGAAACGACTCTCCAACATTTTGTCATTTACATCGCCATACCATTGAGAGAGAGAGAGATAGATAATTTATTTGTCCGAAACACGAGTATGCACACACAAAGCATGCAAGATGGTACGTACATTGCAGAAAGGATCACAGTCATGTTTTGCCATCTATATTATTATAAGAACGTTTTGGTTGTTTTCCTCGGGAACAGTACTTTTTTCGAGATGAAAGGTACCCTATGTCCGTGTCTGTACACCTGACAACGTATATGCAAAATTTCAGGATGAACGGTTCAGTGGTTTAGGCGTGAAAAGGTAACAAACAAACGTACTTTCGCATTTATAATATTAATATATGATATATATATATAGTAAGGAAGTTACGATACGATGATTGTTTTTGTGAGTGTTTTTGTTTCTTTAACCGTATAGTTCGGATACGCCCTCGATTGGACCCGAACACATAACCTCCGTCGGCTCGTTATTAGAATGACGACATACAACACCCTAAATTAATTATGTAAATATTTATTATTAGCTTCCGCCCGCGGCTTCAGCCGCGGTATGTCGATAAAAACTAGCCTATGTCCTTTTCCAGGTCATAGCCTACCCGTGAGCCAATTTCATCCGAATCTGTTCAGCCGTTTTAGCGTGAAAGCGTAACAAAAAAACAAACTCACTTTCGCATTTACAATATTATAGTTTCACTCCTAACTATCCTATAGTTAGGAGGGTGAAAAACTGGTCTATCGACACTCTAGACTCACAAAATGTATTAGGTAAATAAAATTAAAAAAAACTGTTAACGTACTACTAAATTAGTTTCAATAATAATATAATTCAATCTTGATTCGAAAGACACGTGGCGCCATATTATCATAAGAACGTTATTGTTGTTTTCCACGGGAACAGACTTTTTTTCGGGATGATGAGGTACCCTATGTCCGTGTCTGTACACCTGAAAACGTATATGCAAAATTTCAGAATAATCGGTTCAGTGGTTTAAGCGTGAAAAGGTAACAAACAATCTTACTTTCGCATTTATTTATTACTAGCTTTTGCCAGCGGCTTCGCCCGCGTGTATGTCGGAAATTATCCCACGGGAACCTTCTACCTGGATGCAAAGTATCCTATGTCTTAATATACTAGCTGTTGCCCGCGTGTATGTCGGAAATTATCCCACGGGAACCTTCTACCGGGATGAAAAGTATCTTATGTCTTAATATACTAGCTGTTGCCCGCATGTATGTCGGAAATTATCCCACGGGAACCTTCTACCGGGATGAAAAGTATCCTATGTCTTAATATACTAGCTGTTGCCCGCGTGTATGTCGGAAATTATCCCACGGGAACCTTCTACCGGGATGAAAAGTATCCTATGTCTTAATATACTAGCTGTTGCCCGCGTGTATGTCGGAAATTATCCCACGGGAACCTTCTACCGGGATGAAAAGTATCCTATGTCTTAATATACTAGCTGTTGCCCGCGTGTATGTCGGAAATTATCCAACGGGAACCTTCTACCGGGATGAAAAGTATCCTATGTCTTAATATACCATCTGTTGCCCGCGTGTATGTCGGAAATTATCCCATGGGAACCTACTACCGGGATGAAAAGTGTCCTATGTCTTAATATACTAGCTGTTGCCCGCGTGTATGTCGGAAATTATCCCACGGGAACCTTCTACCGGGATGAAAAGTATCCTATGTCTTAATATACTAGCTGTTGCCCGCGTGTATGTCGGAAATTATCCACCGGGAACCTTCTACCGGGATGAAAAGTATCCTATGTCTTAATATACTATCTGTTGCCCGCGTGTATGTCGGAAATTATCCCACGGGAACCTACTACCGGGATGAAAAGTGTCCTATGTCTTAATATACTATCTGTTGCCCGCGGCTTCGCGCGCGTGAATGTCGGAAATTATCCCACGAGAACTATGTCTTAATCCAGGTTATAAACTATCTGTATACCAAATTTCATCCAAATCCGTTCAGCCATTTTTGCGTGATTGACTAACAAACATCCAAACATCCAAACTTCACATTTATAATATTAGTAGGATGTATATAATATATATATATATTCGCTGAGCAGCTCTTGTTAACATTACCAAATAACAAAATAATAACAGTTACGTAACGTTATTTCAATTGTGATACCATAGTAACGTTACAAAAATTTACCGTTACTTGATAACATTACCAGTAATATAACGTTAATTAACACTAACGTAAAATACGAGAAATATCGTTTTAAAATAACGGTAAAATTATTAGTGGTAGGTACCTAACCCGCAAATTTTCTTGCAAATGTTTTTGCAATTTACCGGTCGTCAGGTTGTAACTTGATCAAAATATGATGCGCGACAATAACAAATATGTATTTATTTACATACTTTTATAACCATAACAATCTCTCAGTCATCTCAACTCATCATTATCAATCAACTTAGATTTGAAGTATTAAGTAGGTTTCCGAAATCTAGCTAAGAGAAAAAAATAAATTATGGTTATAATTATGTAATACATATTTTTTACTGTCGTGAATCACCCACTTATAACCGTTAAAATACAAGTATCGTTAATAAAGAATAACGTTAAAATTATTACCGTTATTTTAATGTTATGGGTAACTGTCGAAAAAAGTTAATGTTATAAAATTTTGCTGGTATTTAAAGCCCAGTCGCCGTCAGGAAAGTGTTAAGTATGAACGTGGAGGGCTATACGAGTAAGGGAAGACCAAAGAAACGATGGATGGACCATCGCTAAAAATTATAACTCACAACATCCGAAGTATCTATAAAAACTTAGATGGTTTTCAGGCTCAACTGGCTAAGCTATTGTGTGAAATCGACGTCATAATCTTGACAGAGTGTTGGCTAAATGATGAAAAACCCAAAAAACGGCATTGTCGAGTTATCATACAAAAGATATCGTAATCACTGTAATCTATTACTCAGGAAGCTAAGAAACGATCACGAAAGCTCCGCTTTAAAAACCTCAAAAAACAATAAAGAAACATGTAATATTATAAAATCCATAACCAACGAAGACAGGAAACCAATATCAGCTGACAAACTTCTACCCGCCACTGATGTTGCGGATACGCATATTGCCATTGAGCAAATAAACCATTATTTTTCGAATGTTAGTAAGCGACTGGCGGATAATATTATTAAAAACCAAAATTCCTCACTTGCCCCATACAAAATTGGAACACCCCCTGCGCGTGATTCTATGGTTCTACTTTCTCCGGACGAAGCTGAAGTAGAAACTGTAATTAACAACCTAAAAAATTATTGTGCCTCAGGATGGGACTCTATTCCGGCTATACTCAGTTGCTGCAGCCTGTTGTTGCAGCCTGTTTTGAGCAAGGAGTTTTTCCCCGAATTTTTAAGAAAGCTTTAATCACACCTGTTCACAAGGGTGGAAACCAGGACGATATTAAAAATTATAGACCTATCTCAGTTCTGTCAGCACTATCAAAAATATTGGAAAAATTATTGAACCGTAGACTAATGAAATATCTAGAACACTATAAAATATTATATATTATCGGACACACAATTTGGTTTTAGGTCCGGGAAAAGCACCGCAGACGCAGTTAATCAACTCGTTGATTACGTGACTGGAAAAGTGGACACAAAGCTAAAAGTCTGGGTGTTTTTCTGGACCTAGCCAAGGCGTTTGACACGGTCTGTATTCCAACCCTTGTGACCAAGTTAGAACATGCTGGTATCCGGGGAAGGGCTTTAAGCATATTTACAGACTTTCTCAATGACCGTACACAAAAAGTAAAGATTGGTGAGGTCATTAGCAATGAAGCCAGAGTTGATTATGGTGTGCCTCAGAGTAGCTGTCTATCCCCGAGTCTTTTCCTGCTCTATGTGAATGACCAGCCGTCTCTTACTAAGGGTAAAATATTTAGCTATGCAGACGACACCGTACTTATATTTCATGGAGAGAGTTGGGATGTGGCACGGCAAGCTGCAGAGAAAGGCTTACGTAAAATAATCCACTGGCTGGAAGCTAACTTACTAACCCTTAATATTTCTAAAACCTCATTTCTGCAATTTACCTTCGCTAAAACGAAACCTACAATAATAAACCTTAAAGCGCACTCCTGTAATGACTCCAACCATAATCTTCCATGCTCATGCCTTCCAATTACACAAAAAAAGACAATGAAGTACCTGGGTGTGATTCTGGATGAGAGACTTTGGCTGGCGTACACATAGAGCAGACTGCCTCCCGAGTTAGGAAACTTATATGGGCATTTAAAAGACTACGGCAAGTGGCCGACTTTAAGCTTCTCCGTGTGGTGTACCTGGCACTAGCACAGTCAATCATAGGTTACTGTATCACGGCATGGGGAGGTGCTTGTGGTGTTGGGGATATGAAAGTTGTAAAGTACTTACAGTGAGACAACTATACCTTCTCAAGCTAATAATGCAACAGCATGAAATCACACCTGTAAATCACGCAATGAAACATAAGAGAACTATCAACAATGTATGTCGCGTAGTCAAATGTAAGACCGCATCCGCTCGACGGCAGCGCCCATACCTAGCTACTTATATTTATAATAAAGTAAACAAAATTCTCAACGTCAACCCACTAATAAAATATAAAACTAAGATGAAACTAAACATATGGCTTCAAACACTGGATTACCCACACACATACACACACACACATAAACACAACACTCACTAACACCACTCAAGAGCATGTATGCACTAAATTCCCTTCGTTTTATGATGTTTTAATTTTATTGCATAATTGTTAATGTTCTAAAATCGGGTGAAGACACTGACTCCTGTAACACAGGTACCACCTAGCTCAGGAGTTAGGGCTTCAATTGAAGATGTTACATCTATTTTTATGTCAATAAAACATTTTATTATTATTATTTATTTTTATTATCGTGACTTAGGATGACGTGAGCGGTGGGGCGAGCGGTGCGCCGCCGCACCTGCGCGCCGGAAAAAAATTCGCAACTTCCGTGTAGGTACGTACCCATTTCATAAAGAATATATTTTAGGCGAGTATTATTAGTCTCCTCTAGCATTCCATGTGAAAAAAAACCGGCCAAGAGCGTGTCGGGCCACGCACAGTGTAGGGTTCCGTAGTTTCCCGTCCGTCACAATAAGTGTTCCCACTTATGAGTTTAAAGGTGGGTATCCATTATATTCGCGCTCCTGCAACTGCTCCCGGTAGTGGGTACGTGCGCGAACACGGAGCGTGCAACATTGCACGCTCCGCGGCAGGCGCTCCGACTCGTGACGGTTTTTAGCGCGAACACAAAGGGGAGCGCAGTGTGTCAAAGGGGAGCGCATGTAGACGTGCCAGAAGTTTTCGGTGGTAATTTTGGATTGCGAGAACCGATTTTAATAATTATTTTTTTGTTTGAAGAAAGATACGTTCAGGATAATAAAACATGTAAACGAAGTTAAAAAAAATGCTTGCATATTGCGATTATACTACAAACTTAGTCCAGAAATTATTTTGTACAACTTTTTTGTCTTTTTTGTACCAAAACTGTTGTTTCCATCAAGTTCAAAATGATTTTCCTAAAAAGTCCTTATAAAGTTCTACTTTTCAGATTTTTTTCATATTTTCTAAACTTATGGTTCAAAAGTTAGAGGGGGGGGGGGGGACACATTGTTTTTTACTTTTGGAGCGATTATTTCCGAAATTATTGAAATTATCAAAAAATGATTTTAGTAAACCCCTATTCATTTGTAGATACCTTTCCAACAATATATCACACGTTAGGGTTGAAATTTAAAAAAAAATCACTTCCCACTTTACATATAGGGGGGCTACCCTAATAAAACATTTTTTTCCAATTTTTATTTTACCACTTTGTTGGCGTGATTGATATACATATTGGTACCAAATTTCAGCTTTCTAGTGCTAACGGTCACAGAGATTAAGTGAGGACGGACAGACGGACGGACAGACAGACATGGCGAAACTATAAGGGTTCCTAGTTGAGAACGAACCCTAAAAATGACACTTTTAAAAAAATTATTTGAATGTCTATGAAACACTGACACACAATGCGGCGGCCGGTGGCAATGGACGACGGAGCGGGCGCTCATTATTTTGCTTGGCGGTTGGACGTGACGGTCGTATCTCGAAAGCTAGAATATTGTACATAGGGTACCTAGGTTCTAATTAATTATTTTTCGTACCTACTTAATTAAATCTCATTTAGCTAATATGGTCGTTAGTTTTTAAAATTCAACCTCACCTCTGGTTTGTAAAACTAATATATCAGTAAAGTTATCTAGTTTCCATAGTACAAGCTCTGCTTAGTTTGTGATCAGATGACCGTGTGTGAATAATGTCCCAGGATATTATATTATATTATATTATAATTCATAAGTGGACCATCCGTTGTTGAGTGGGTATGTGTGTAGGTGAGTGTCTGTATGTATTGAGGTATGTGTGTGGTTGTATGTTCTCGTATTTATGTATTGTGCCTGTGAGTGATGTTTGTGCGTGTAGGCTACACGATGTATGTCAGTAGTTATTATAATTCATATTTAGAAGCCAGTCTGTAAGAGTGGTTTTATGTTTGTGGCTATTTAGTCCTGCTATATTGAGTGTCTTGTGTATATCGTTGTATAAGTTTATGCTTAAGGAATTAAATTGTTTAGGTACTGGAAAAGGAGGATGTCTTATAGGGAATGCGTGGGCATACAGGCGTTTTGTTACGTCTACCCGGATCGGAGCTCGGGACACTTCGATGTCTTCTCATGGTGGACTTGAGCATAAAGAGCTGTCGAACTGTTAACACTTTGCAGTCTGCATATAGTTTTTCGGTAGAGTAAGGCTTAATAAGGCTTCTTAGTCATTGTTTTGAGCACAGCTCTTTGTGCTCTTTCCAGACCTAGAAGAAGCCTCTTGCCAGCGCCCCCCAAGCTGGAATGCAATACTGGATGATGGACAGACATAGGGCCAAGTAGATAGGTTTAAGTTTCTCCAGTGGAACACAGTCTCTTAGTAATTTAAATATGTATATTAGTCTCCTCAGTCTGGAGGTGACAGTGTCTTATCTGCTTGTCCCACTTCAGTCCACCTTCAATGTATACTCCTAGGTACTTAACATGTTCAGCTCGAACGATTTTTTGGCATGTGCAGGCGTTCTGAGAGGGGCAATTATAGGCTGTGATAGAGAAGTTTTGTGGTGAGGAGTTAGTTTTCCTCATCGAGAAGGCAACATAATACGTTTTGGAGAGGTTTAACATCAGCAAGTTGTCTGTAAGCCAGTTCATAATTTGTGATAAAAAATACTCAGCTATTTCTTTAACGGCATTCCAGTCTGGTCATCTGCATACGTAAAGATGCTAGAGTTTCGGAGGGGGATTTGGCAGAGATCATTTATAGAGCTGAAAAAGAGGCGGACATAATAAACTCCCTTGCGGAACACCGTAAGACATTGTAGCCTCATCACTATCGATATTATCTATTCTGACTTGTTGTTTCCTATTGGCTAGGTAATCCTCAAAAATTCTGTAAGCATTTCCTTGTATGCCTATCCTCTCCAATTTAGCCAGAAGAATGGGGACAGAGACCGTGTCAAATGCTTTAGAGAGATCTAGAAATATACAAGCATCTATTTTTACTGTCCAAATTTTTTACAATTGCCTTCGTCAAGTCCAGCACGGCATCTTCGTTAGAGTAACCTGAGCGAAAACCATATTGATTGTCAGCTAGGATTTAAAATTTCTCTAAAAATTTCTTGAGAGCCCGGTTTAGTAGTTTCTCTAGAATTTTCGAGATCGTAGTAACGCTATAGGATGATAGTTGTTGACACAGTCTCTGTCCCCACTCTTGTGGATCGGGTGTACTATCGCTCTTTAAACATTTCAGGAAACACTCCTGTGTTTATTGCGAGGTTGCATATATGGGTGATTAGGGGTACTAAAATGTGGCGAGATTGTTTTATTATTTGTGATGAGATGCCATCCCAGCCGGTGGCACAGTCAGTGCGGACTTGCAATATAACAGACTGGTCTATTCCCATAATACCGATTGAGTTTACAGGGCTGTTAAGAGAGGCCAAGTAACTAGCACTAGGTGTTTCCGGATTGTTGTTTTGAACCGATGAAGAGGCGAGTATTTTGTCGGCCAAATTTTGACCTATACTTGTAAAGAAATTGCTGACTTGATTTACAGACGTTTTGTGTCCACTGTTTAATTGAAGGAGTTCTGTGGCACTAAGCTTTAGCTTTTTGGGTGTTTTATTGCTGTCCATAGGGCTTTTGGTTTTACCTGCTTTGTCGATCAGACTTTTTTCATAGGCAGTTTTCAGAGAACGTAAGAGCTGGTTGCAGTAATTTCTATAGCGCGTGTAAATTAGTTTAGTTGCTGACCTATCATTGTACGGAAATCCTATACAATGCGAGATCCATGTGTACTTACGTTCTTAATTACTGGTCGGTTTAGCAGTTAGCGCACAGTCGCAGTTCGATGGCCAGATAAGTGAAGTTATTTAATTACCTACACGATTTGTTCATTATTCGCGTAAGTTTGACAGTTTTATGTGAGAAACAGTTTTAGGCAAACTTCCGAAACTATTTCACACATTCGTAATATAAATTTTTTTTTCACAACTGTTTGTTATATTTAAAGATTAGTATCAGGGCGACCGCGCTCTGAACGAATTTTCCCAGATATGACCCCTAGCTAGATCGATTTTTCGCCCCCGTAAACCCCTATAGTGCAACATTCATCGAAATCGTTAGAGCTGTTTTCGAGAACGCGGTTATAATGATGATAATGATGAGTACAATGACCCCTTAAAAGGTTGCCACTGTCCTGTATAAATATACAGGACAGTGGCAACCTTTTAAGGGGTCATTGTACTCATCATTATCAACAACTGAACTGAATTATGAACAACTTTTATTATGGGACCAAACCTGAAATCACGAAAAATAATCGAACATAAATATAAACAGCAGATTTTTATTCGCGATTTCAGGTTTGGTCCCATAATAAAAGTTGTTCATAATGATTAGTACAATGAACCCTTAAAAGGTTGGCACTGTTTACACTTACACCATGTATATGTAGGTATACACGCTGCTTTTGTACTGGCTATAGGGAGCTGCCACGATAGTGTTGTACTCATCATTATGAACCACTTTTACTATGGGACCAAACCTGAAATCGCGAAAAAAAATCTGCTGTTTACATTTATGTTCGATTATTTTTCGTGATTTCAGGTTTGGTCTGAAACTGAACTGAACTGAAATCGCGAAAATAATCAGCTGCTCCCTACATTTATGTTCGCACAACTCGTCAAAATGTAGGGAGCAGCTAATTTTTTTTTCACGATTTCAGATTTGGTCCTATAGTACAAGTTGTTCATAACACATCTCCCTATCCAATAAAAAAGCAGCGTGTGTACAGGGTTATTGGTAAAACACCAACAACCTCTTAAGGGGTCATTGTACTAATCATTATGAACAACTTTTACTATGGGACGAAACCTGAAATCGCGAGAAAAAACAGCTGTTCAGTACATTTATGTTCGCATAATTCGTCAAAATGTACTGAACAGCTGATTTTTTTTCGCGATTTCAGGTTTGGTCCCATAGTAAAAGTTGTTCATAATGATGAATTCAATGACCCCTTAAGAGTTTGTTGGTGTTTTAAAAATAACCCTGTATACAAATATTGTTCATTTAATAGTATAGGATTCTTGTGTAGAAGGAATTTCATGAGTTCTTTCACCCCCAATTTTTTAACCCCCGACGGAAACAGGGGTGTTATAAGTTTAACGTGTGTATCTTTGTATCTGTCTGTGGCATCGTAGCTCCCAAATGACTGAACCGATTTAGATTTTTTGTTTTGTTTGAAAGATGACTTGATCGAGTGTTCTTAGCTATGATTCAAGAAAATCTATTCAGCCGTTTGAAGATTATCAACTCTTTTCTAGTTGTTGAATGGATGTGAGCATCTTCCACAGGTCTAATCGAGTCGTTTGGTATTCTGTTCCTTCAATGATATTAGAATAACATAGTTACCTTGAACTGATGTTCCAGCATTACCTGGAATTTGCAGGATATCCAACTTTCTCACCACAGAGGTATCGTGTTTTCGCTCATTGGAATGCATAGTCTCAATGAATAGGTTATAGATAGATTGGTTATCAGGGTCTGATGATGAAGCAGCAAAAAGTAATGAGAGTCATTTAACGTCCGGGGTTTTAAATTTTAAATTTCGGTTTAAAGAAATTTATATCTCATAAGAACTTACAGTTCGCATATAATGAGATACAAAGTAGTAACTATAAATACAGTACAATACAATTTCCTCCAGAGTATTAGAAGTTGTAATAATAGTAAATACAATGTTTCATGCTGCTTATTCTTAAATGTATTCACGTTATCGCACTCATTTATTTCGTCCGGGTTTTTCTATCGTAACTAGTGCGTACGCTGATGACGTCCATTTTGTTTTTATATCTATTTATCAGGTTATATGGCATTGTTTTTATATCTATTTATCAGGTTATATGGCATTGCTTTTTAATTTATTTTTGGTTTGCTCTTGACTTGTCTTGTTTTTGCTAGATCGGAGGCGACAAAGTCGACGTTTTTAGGGTTCCGTACCACAATGGTAAAAAGGAACCCTTATGGTGCGACTCAGTCTTTCTGTCTGTCTGTCCATCTGTCACAGCTATCTACAGCTATCTGTCACCTATCAACTTAAATTTTGGAATAGTTTTAAATGACGTTTGCCCAACTATTTTGCAAATAACAAAGAAATATTATTTTTGTATTTGCAAGAGGACCTTAAAAATTCGAGGGCATGTGGGATACTGGGGTATCATATGAAAGAGCGCTGCTTGCACATTCTCAAACATTTTATCTTTTTTTTTTAGGCTGCCCGCCTGCATGTTTTCGACTTTTGATGAAAAACGTAAAAAAAATACCGTTCCCTTATCTTCGAAGTTTAAAAAGAAAAAAATCTGAAATTATTCTAAGCGATAGAAGTTTATGTAAAGATTACAGGAAAAATAAAACGATGTCTCTAAATAATAGCACACTTTTTATTAAGGTTTTTACCGGCGCCAACGACCTTGCGTGTGTGGGCGGAGCTTTGTACTACTCCCCGCACCACCCGAACCTAAACATCGCGCGCGATGCTTCGCTAGGGTGTACACGATTACTGCCGCGCGCGACAGAGTAATTAATAACAGCCGTCTTATTACAAAAGATTTAAACACATGTTCAACGCGTATTTTATGTTTTTTTATGTATGGAGTTTGACGTTAGACATGCGTTGAACATGTTTTTAAACCTTTTGTAGTAAGACCGCAGATGTTTTTATAAATACCTACATATAAGGTATTAAAAAATTAACTTTACAATCTTTAAGGAGTGGCAACACATAAAACATCTTGTTTAGATATTTTTTTATTAGTCATATCAATCACATTCTGAAATAAAAGTATGTACATTTCTACCAGTTAACAATTATACAACGTGGCGCTGCAATGGCGGCATGAAATCAACACACGTATACGGTTCCACGTTCTCGTTTTATAAGGATATATTTTAATTTCATTAAACGTTATTATTTATTGATTTATTTACAATTTTATAAAATAGCGTCTTATCTGTATAGCACAGAGATGAAATTAAAAAGCGAACGAAAAAAAGGGGAAGGGATTTTGAACACTGTATATGATATTAAATTCATGTTATGTAGGACCTGATATGAAACCCTAGAGGTACAACTAGACGATAGCGAAAGAGCCTACTCCACAAACAAAAATGTAGGTACTATAAGACAAGATCAATTTGTAGGTCTTTTTTTCATTTTGTTAGTGGATATGCTCAAGAACCAAGAATATTAGTAGCTAAAAACAATCGGCATCGGCATTTATTTCAATGCCTGCACGTACGAAGTTGCGGGCATTGCTGGTGCATCATAACATTTTTGTTGTTTGTCAAAAAGAAAACCAATATTTAACTTGTTTATTGACAGATTACTCAAAATTCATTAAAATTTCATTGAATTTCGGTCAATGTTTTCTTCTTTTTATTTGAACTTCTTCATCATCGCTTACTCGTATATTACCGAACTCTTGAATTGAAGCATTCGGAAAGTCAGTAGAGTAATAAAAAGTATTTTCTGTATCTTCTTCATTTATTTGAATCTTGCTTTCTTTCTTGCCAGTGTTCAAATGAACAAAAAAGGAAGTACACGGATTTCCGTGTACACGGCAATCCGTGTACTTCCTTTTCGTGGTGTTTGTTTTCTAGTTTTCTACCTCATCATGTTCCTTCGTTTTTTTATCATTTATGAGCAAGTATGTTGAGAGGATCGTGTTGTTTCGCTGTCCCATTTTCTTCCCTGTTTCCATCTTTTCTGTTGCTCCGCCATTGTTAATAGTTTTACTTGCTTTGGTCTTTGTTTTTTTTTCCAGTTGTGATTTTTGTTTATGGTTATATTGCCATTTTCATTTAATTTTTTCTTACAGCCTCTTCAAAGTTGAATTGGTAGGCTGAAATAGGGCACTTTACTTCAATTGTCATGTCATTGCAGATTCCGTCAGTGCTAGAGCCTATGTAGGGCAATCGTTCGTCCAGAAACAAACCACACACACGGTTGTATTTTAATCCCTTCCTGTTTTGATAATTGCTCTAAAGCGATTTTTTCGTTGTCAACTCCGTGTTACATGACTAATACAGTCTTTGTATAAAAGGTATTTAACAAGATTTCCGCAACTAACATTTGGACGTCTTTTGATTAGTTGATTATTGAACAGTATGCCTTTGAACAAAGGTTAGATTTTACTTTAGCTTTAAACGCATTGAAGGGCAAATCTAGCAAAGAAGAGGGTACCTTGTTATAAAAGGATATACCAAGCCCAACAAATGAGTTATGAACCTTATGAAGCCGGTGAAATCGAGCACTAAATTTGTCCTTATTTCTGGTGTTAAGATTGTGAATATCCCTGTTTTTAGTGTATAAATGTATATTTTGTCTTATATATAAGATGTTGGCGAAGATGAATTGTGATGCCACCGTGAGAATACCAATATGTTTAAAAAAAATCTCTCAAAGAAACTCTGGCACCGAGCTGGTAAATTGTTCGAACAGCTGGTTTCTGAAGAACAAATATATTTTGAATGTCAGCGGCTTTGCCCCAGAGCAGAATACCATATGACATAGTGCTATGAAAAATAACTAAAATAGACTAACCTAGCTGTATCAACGTCAGTGTATTGTCTTACTTTCGTGACAGCGTAGGCGGCTGAACTGAGCCTTCCCGCTAGGCTTGATATATGTGGGCCCCACTGAAGTTTGGCATCTACTGTTATACCCAGAAAAACTGCCGAGTCTACAGTTTAAAGCATCTCTATCTAAAATGATGTTGGGTCCTAGATTTCTAACATTCGGTAAGGCAAACCAATCTGTAACCATTGAGAGTGCAGTGTTTACGTCGTCAAAATCTTGTCTATTCCTGTCTACTTTAAAAATAAGAGAGGTGTCACCTACAAACAGTACAACGTCACAGATACCCTTTAAATAGAATGGTAAGTCACTGATATACACTAAGAACAAGAATGGATCCAGTATTGAACCTTGAGGTACACTTAACTGAACTGGTAGCCCGGAAGATTTCACACCATTTACATCTACACATTGAATTATACAACGTGGCGCTGCAATGGCGGCATGAAATCAACACACGTATACGGTTCCACGTTCTCGTTTTATAAGGATATTTTAATTTCATTAAACGTTAATATTTATTGATTTATTTACATTTTTCTAAAATAGTATCTTGGAGACACCATAGGGCTATACTAATTTTCGTTATTATTTAGTTTGTTTGTTTGTTTATTTTTTTCATTTTACGAATTGTTACTGGCCGCTAGCCCTATCCGTGTCTTGAAGGAATGTCGTCATTACCGTCAAAATCTTTTGTATTTAAAATGAATTTGATAGGATGATAAGGGATAGACAAACATCAGATATTCCCCGCACGATCTGATGCAGCCAGCAGAGACCATTGGACAGTACCTACCATTTGTAGGTGGGATTTTGTAGTAGGGATAGGGAATATTTACTTATTCTTTGGTTAATTAAGTACCAACCTATAATACATAACATGAAAATTACCAAAATATGAATTGAAGTAGGTACTAGAAACAACAAAAGAAGGAGACAGAGATTACAAGAGTAAGTTTCCTATTTCAATGTACCTAATAGAAATAGGCAACTTAGTCTTGTAATCTCTGTCCCCTTCTTTTGTATAATTTTTTGAGATTTCGTTTTTTTGTCTTTGTTTACTTCCCATCTTGAACACACTATGCTTTAGAAAATGATTGTTAATTTTTTTACTATAATATAATAAAACACACTGAATACACTAATATTAACAAAGTAAAGGATGAATTCACACAAAAAAAAATATATAGTCACGTATAAGGTAGGTAAGATACCAAAAATTAAATGAAACTCTGTCCGTGTGGCTACACTGTTCACAAAAAAAACAATGTTTATCGAAGCGAGGAGGTCGTCACACAACGCGGCACAGGTCCGTCCAGCAACACGTCTCGCCCCGCACTGAGATTTTGGGCGAGAGCGGGGCGCAGCATAAATTTGCCGCTAATGATTTGCTTTATAAATTAATTTAAAATCAAATAAAAGTAATTTAAAAAAAGTAATGACATGAAATCATTTCTTATTATTTTGTAGAGAACTGTGTAAATTTATGAACACTTTTAATGAAAATTGTAGGAGTAATATGGTAAAAACTAGAAAAAATAGACCTGGGTTTACCTTTTTTTTTCTTTAGTTATATAAACTAAAGCAGATTTCTGGACACATGAAATCACTTCTTATGTATTGTAGATTATTATATATTTTTTTCTATCAAAAATATGCTATAGTTACTGTAAAAAATGGACACAAAGTTACTTAGTTTCGCCGTATTTTAGGGAGGACGGGCCTTAATATACAGTATGTTAACCAACAGAGGGCGTTCCCGTTAACCCGCAATAGTATAGCATCCATACATGCTAAAAAAATATTACCATTCGAAAACAAAATGGTTTTTATTTTTTTTTAGGTAAATAAAAAAAACATAAATTCATGTACCTACCTATCTAAGCCACGTTTCAATAACATTAAAATTAAAATACATAGTATTAGACAGTTAGGCTAGGATTTAAATGATAATGACGTCATTAAACGTTAGCAAGTGAATTTTTTACTTTATGCAGTTGCACGGGAACGCCCTCTGTTGGTTAACATACTGTATATGATGGTACGGAAACCTCGGTGCGCGACTGCGACCCGCTCTTGACCGGTTATTTTTCTTTAGTTGTATGTTAGTTTTTATTGAGTTTGTACTTAGTTATGTTTTTAATAAGAATGCGAATGCAAGTATAGTAAATGTATACTTAGCTGTCTAATATTTAATAGTTTCGTTTTTTCGTAAAGGTCTTTGTTGGAGTGAGATAATGATACCTAATGGAACAGAGTTTTAATTATTTTATTTTGAACTCTTTGAAGTGAATTATTTCTGGTAAGGCTGGCACAGGAGCGTGGAGATTGGTACAAGAAGAGAGAGCCCTATGCTCAGCATTGGGTGAAGTCGGGCTGTGGATAATGGTGATGATGATAGGCGATTCATGGAGAGATGAATCTGAAAGGCTGCTGCTCCTGACGCCTGACGTCTGACCCGATACGTAGGTACAATCAATCAGTATTTAGTTTCTACGATTTGCTTCTAAGTACACTGGGTACGGATTTTGGTCAAATCAGATGGATCGGAGGAACTGACCACGAGGACCTGTTTTTTTTTTTCAACCTACATTGTCACTGCTACGCAACGGTCCCCACAGCACTTTTCATTCTTCCTTGTGTGTTGTCTTTTCCGGCCTATCTCCCTTAGAGGATTAAATTAAATAACGCACGCGAAATTCGCACATGCGGGTAGTAAACAGTTCCGGTCCCTGTCTAAAGCGGCTGAAACGAATTTCTGTCGTCCCACTTTACCTCCTATGATGAAACCTAATAGGTCGCTGGCTCACTTTTCAAATTTATTTGCATCTCTCTTTGCAAGCAATTCACGTCTGGTCACTGGCTCCAAGCAACCACCTACTGTACCTCGTTGTGAATCCTCGATGCCGGAGATCGCAGTTCACATTAAAGAGCTCCGAAGAGTATTGTGCAGTCTAGACGTGCACATGACGGCATTCCAGCGAGAGTGTTGAGGCAGTGTGCGCCTGAACTGTCTCTTGTATTGACACGTTTGTTCCGCCTCTCTCTTGAAAAAAGAACGGTGCCGAAATCCTGGAAGCTTGCAAATGTACAACCAGTGCCCAAAAACGGCGACCGTGCAGACCCCATTACCGTCCGATCGCCACAGATAGCTATGTGAGCTAAGCTAAACTAATTTAGCTTAGTTTGCGGTCTGCAACCCGCTTTATGGTTAAAGTGAAACTTGAAATCTGAGTACCACTGGGGGAACCACGATTAGGGAAAAGTAACCGTATTACCACTGGTGGTACTACTGGGGATACCACGGATAACAAACGAACTGTATGTAGCTGAAGAGGGATATCAATATTTTTCGCTAAATATATATGTTCTTTAAGCAGAACTAAATGAGCAAATAGGTACCTATAACACTTTGTATTGTTTGTTTTACAAATTATGTTCATAAACCACACGTCAGGCGCAGCAACACGTGACTGGGAAAATGTCAATCAGTACCTAAAGTTAAAGGTGCGTGCAGACAGCGCGCGCGAGGCATGAGCCGAAAATTATTTGTTTTATGTGTTTTGCATCCTAATTAATATTATAAATGCGAAAGTAAGTTTGTTACATTTTCACGCTTAAACCACTGAACCGATCATCCTGAAATTTTGCATATACGTTGTCAGGTGTACAGAAACGGACATACTTTTCATCCCGAAAAAAAGTACTGATCACAAGAAAAAACAACAATAACGTTCTTATGATAATAGATGGCGCTACGTGTCTTTCGAATCGTGATTGAATTAATACGCTTTCACGCTAAAACTGCTGAACGGATTTGGATGAAATTGGACACATGGGTAGACTATGACCTGGATTAACCCATAGGATACTTTTTATCCCGGTAGTACGTTCCCGTGGTATAATTTCCGACAACCACGCAGGCGAAGCCGCGGGAAAAAGCTAGTCTTACATACAGGACAAGTTTATAAGCAGCGCGCAAATTGTCACAGTGCGTTCTACCCATGAATATGAACAACTTTCATTATGGGACCAACTCTGAAATCACAAAAAAAAAAATTTGCTGTTTCATACATTTTGGTCGATGTAATCGTATATTGAACTTTTATGAACATATTATGAATGCGTGATTTTAGAGTTAGTCCCATAGGTAGTGAAAGTTGTTTATATTCATGGGTAAAACACCTGTGAAAAAATTTTCCTATATAAAAAAATGCATTCACGGCGCCTGCCTCGCACTGACTTGTTCGGCCATAAAACGAAGCAAAGCTCGTTTAGCTTCACTCATGTAGTTACCGCGTGTTTGCAAACTTCGGTTCGCGCCAACTTTTACCTACTTACTACATATTTACAGAATTTTGTATGTATTAGACGGGTCTCCCTTGTTTTACCGAAAAGAAATTGCCAAATTATCACTTCCCAAACAAATTTTCGCATAATTTCATTTGCCAAATTATTACTTACCAAAAAATCTCTTTACAAATAATTGTTACGAAAACCTATGTTTGGCAAGTGAACGATAACTTGTTCACCAACTAGTACTTTTACCATTTTTTATCTAGTCAAATATTTCAGTTGGTATAACATATTGTACGCAAAATTAAATAAGCCAAATATTTGGTGCCAAATAATGTTATTATAATTATATTATTTCTCTCGATAGCCTCCTAAAAATAATCTCTTTTTTCCATATTTTTTTCTATATAATCTAGTCGTTTCTGGCACTCGCCGGCCGCTCCCGCGGCACCGCTCGCTTCGCTCGCTCGGCTCGTGCGTAGGTGGTCACAGTTTTAACCTAACCTAACCTAACCATTTTTTTTTTAATTAATAACCTACTGTAACTAGTTCCATAAATAACCTAATGTCTAGTAACCATAAATTTGACTAAATCAACAAATCATTAACAAACAAAGTAACAAATCATTTGACTAAACGTTTATTGTCTTAATTTTGTTTGCTGTAATAAATCATTTGATTAAAGACCAAAAGCCTTAATGACATTATCCTTGGTAATAATCTGCCAAGTAAACATTTGACCAAATGAAAATGTGCGTACTAAAATTATTCCAAATATTACATTGGTATAAAAAAGGTTGCTAAAATTTGTTTGGGTAATGAAAATTTGGCAAAATCTTTTCGGCAAAACGGCAGGATCCCGTATTAGACAGCTGATTTTTTTTTGGCGAATTTGAATTTGGTTCCATAGTATAAGTTGTTTGTTATCATGAGTACAATCATGTGTTTAAGTATCGGTCACATATTGGTCAAATTTTATTCTTTATTTCAAACAGAAATTAGATTATATGTACAAGCTAAAACTAAAAGATATATATGTATATTATGTACATGTATATAAAAATCATAAAAATAAAAAGGTGAAAGGGCATCAAAAAATTCGTCCGCATCGCTGTCAATGGAAAAAGTGCCCAATAGGCTGGCAGCATTGCCACGTTGGATAGCAATGCTGATTCTTTAGGCTAAAAATAGGCCAGCCCTCTGGTCCCGTGAAGAGTGGACCAACCGCTTGGCGATGTCCCGAAATACTCGATGAGCACTCGGACCCCAAGGCCCTAGAGTTTCAACCCCAAACGGCTCAAACATATAGCTCCCAACAAGGTTGCTATATTTGCGCCGTTTGAGGTTTTCTGCTCCTGCAGCAGCCGCCCCAGCACAACCCGCCGTGCTAAGAAGATGGGATGGCGCGAGGGTGTCGACACAGGTTGCATCCCACACCAAAGGCCTACCTAACTTTCAAGGCATTATGGTCATTCCGTCTGGCCTCTTCCCATCGTCGCGTGCCAAGCCATTGGGTTCTAAAACTGCTGGAACCTCGGTGACAAGAGCCCGACGGATAATGTCGTTAATGCTAGCGTGCCGTGCCATCCAACCAGCGTTCTTGCTGCAGGATAGTCCATGGTGTCCGAGGCAGTCGACTCCTTCACCGCATTGACAGCGATGTGGAGCCTCACAAGGAGCACCCACACGCAAACATGTAGCGAGCCGGAATGTGGTGTCACTCAGCATAGTGCCTATGTTGGGTGACGGTAGAGCCTGAAGCCAGAGACCCGACTCCCATTCACCCACAGCCAACAGGCGGGCACGCTCAGCAGTATTGGTGGACGTATTAATAAGTTTATTCCGTACCAACCTGCAGAGCGGCTCATCCCACTGTCTCTGAGAAGACGGGTTCTCGGGCTGAACCGTATCCGGGCAAGCCACTTTCCAGGCATTCACCGCGTCGGTCAATCACGGCACTTCAGAGTCAACCTGAGAAGGGGCTAAGATTCTTGTGGTTAACTTTTCGGTGCTGTGGACCGAGGACAGGAACGCCGGTAGGCTTACACTGGAAATTTTGCAGACGCCGAGCCCACCAAAACGAATGGGTAGTGTGGCTTGCAGCCACGCGCGATCGTCCAATGCCACATTTAAAATTGATGATAGGGTATTTCGAATAATATGATCGATTTTGTTTAAAAGTTGTGGCTGCTTCCATAAAGAGGAAGGGCGGAGAAAATACATAAAATTTGGACCAAAACAGCAATATCTGATAAGGGTGAATGCCGAATGTAAATTAATTTTTGAAAGTCTATCCGAAATATCGTTAAAATGTTTAATTTTGTCGTCGACGAAAGATGAGAAACTGTCTTCTAAAATTGGGGAACCTAGGAGGTGCAATGAACTTTTTTCCAAAACTTTGATATCTGGGGCTATGGAATTGAATTTCTGTATAGTAGATTGTCTGTCGGTATTGTCACAAAGGTAAATTTCGCATTTGGAGTTGTTGAGGTCAAGGCCGATGGATTGGAACTGCTGCTTTACGAATTGAAGATCTTTTAGAACGGTGTCTACGTCACCTCCTAGTGTTCCATCATCTAAGTACCACACATTAAATTTTGAATTTAGTTTTTGTAATATGGGATTGATAGCCAAACTGAAAATGACTGGCCCGAGAGGATCACCTTGTTGGCATCCTACTGCAGATTCCAATACGGTGTCTATAAATATCGTTTACACCGCCGTTGAGCATCAAGTCAATTAGAGCCGCAAGCTCCTTCAAGAGCAGCTCACCAGTTTCTCCGGCGCCTGAGCTCAGTAAATCTTTTAAATGTTGAGGAGTCAGGCCGTCCAGGCCGCCCGCGGAACCACTTCTGAAGGAGCTCACGGCTGCAGTCAGCTGTGGGGGAGTAACATTAAATGGAATAGAATCCAGGTCGGGAGGGAGGGGGGGTTCAGGGAAGGTGAGACCATCCCCAGGCGCTGGATGTTTACTCTCCAGGGCTGAAAGAGTTTCTGGAGAGTAGGGCGCCACCACATCGCTACTGAACAGTAGCCTGGCTGCTCCCCTGATGTAACCTTCACTTACTTTGGATTCCACAAGTGCTCACATAAACCTCTTCGAGAAGGGTTACTGAAATCAGGTAATTTTAGATCTAAAATAAGAGTCGGATTATTACAGTTGTCTTTAATTTGGTTTGTTCATGTTTTTTTAGTTTGCCAAATTTTTTGGACATGCAAAATCCTATAAGGGAAGGTGAGTAGTTGCTCCCAGGCGCTATAAGAATTCTCCTGGGTCACAACGCGGAGACATCGCGTCAAACTTAGGGCAACAGACCGCCTTGCGCCCCGGGGAACTCTCTTTACCAGTAACCCTATAATTATGTAAAAAGCATGTAATAAAGATAAATTATGTGGGTTTACTATAGCCGCCGTAAGTAAAAAGGACGTTTTTACAGAAATATTGAAATAGTGAAAAAAATATTTTGTCCTCCTTAAAATTCAAAATATAAAAGCAGAGATGCGTCATAATTAATAGTTAGAATTATTAGGTTTTCGTTAAGGATGGGTTTGCTCTTGACTCTTGTCTAGGTCAGAGGTGACAGAGACAAAGTCGACCATGGAGTGAGCTTACCCAGAAGAAGCCTGTTCACTCTCACTTTGAAGAGATTAGGCTTGTATGCACTCGGAAACAGACGCAGGTAGCGAGTTCCACTCCGCTGTGCGCATTATAAAAGACATTTGGAAACGCTTAGTGCGAATTGGTGGAATATCAACCAGGTAGGGATGGTAACTGGCAGTGCGTCTAGATGTCCGATGGTAGAAGGGGGCTGTGGAATGGGGTCGTGGAGTTCTTGGGCACACTCACCGAAATACAATCTGTAGAAGACCGACAAGCAGGCAACATTGCGGCGATGAGCCAAGCTGTGAAGCATGGCATCCACCAGTTCTACGTCGCCAATGAGCCTCTTAGCTCTGCGTTCCACCGAAAATACTGATATACTGGTGGATGCGTAATTTTTTGCTTATTTCGAATAATTATGTAAATAACTCTATTTCGAAAAAAATGTCAGATACTGACGTCTTTTTTCTTTATGCAGTATACCTCTGCCTTACCCTTCGGGGAATAAAGGCGTGATGTTGTATGTTTATAAAGATTACTGTGATACAACATTAGAGGTAAAATAACTGTAATAGAACTGCAGAGAAATGAAAGAAGGTAAACCAATCGTTTTCAAGTGAAAAGAATAAGTAGGTAAAAGAAAAAACAAACCGAGTTTTGATTGATGTGACCTGTCAAAATTGTCAAATGGATTATTAGCAGAATTCCCGCCAAAATCTATTTATTTTGAACTGTCACACCAACTTTGACCAACCACTTCTTTCTGTCGTCTATAACCCCTCAAACGTTTGGCCTGTATTGCGCAACTCCGCGGAGCTGTCAGTGCGCCCGGCCGAAATCGTGTAATTTAGACTCTAGACAGGCAATATTTTGGCATTTAATCCGACCCGGTCCACGAAATCTCCAGGAGATTCCCACCAGACGCGCGTTTTTTGACAGAAATCTCCTGGAGATTTATTAGCGGACGGGAGGATAAGCAAGGAATTCTCCACATTCTTCTACTCTTCCAGTGTTGCCATGTTATCTCAATCGGGAGCGTCACAGTCAGGCATACTAAATAAGGGCCGGTTTTTTGTTCCGTAGTTAACTCAATATACTAACTAATGGTAAATGTGTTTGCAAAAATGACATTAGTTAATATTTTTTAATATTTTCAGATTCATGCCTTTCACATTTAGGCAAAATTCAACCATTAGTTTACGGATCAAAAAAACTGGCCTTAAGTTACACTTACAGATGACTAGTTTCCTTATTGATCCTCAAGTGCTAACTGCATTATAACCATTGTCAGTACTGTGTTAAAACAGATAAGTAGGTATAATATTCACGAGTCCGGTAGCAGAGACAAACACGTGCTTCTACATAATAGGATTTCTATGAAATGCTTTGTCATAGCTTTTAAAAAGATAATAATTTTTACTGAATTACAGTCTATTATAGGTTGTTTTTAGTTGATCAGTGGTTATCTACGTTCTAAAGAAGAGTTTTAGTCTACAGTAATCTACCTATATCTATACTTTTTGCGTGGAGAAATGCTCATGCATACTGCACTATCACGGGGAGATAATGTAGTTATGTGGGACTCCGACCCACTAAAACTCCACGGTGTCCTCCTCTGCCGCTTTTGGCGGGAACACGGGCACGCGTTAGAATTCACCGCGAAATCCCAGGAAGTACTGGTTCGAATTGAAAAATTATTTTAGTCTTGGATAGCGCATTTATCGAGAAAGGCTACGCCCAATAGGAGTGGATTGGATAGACACCAAATTCCGTCGCAAAGTCCTAATGGGGTCCATAGACGTTCAAAATTGCATGACAATCACGAAAAAATCACGGGCTTTCTTTTCATGCAATTTTGACTGTCTAGCTAGAGGGTCCCCTTGAGGACTTTGCGACTGAATTCGGTCGTAAAGCGATCGCTATCTATGTCGAGAAGACTGCAGCCTCTGAGCTTGACAAACCTTTATATTCTCCACCACACAACTCTAAATTAGACATTAAACACAAGTGTCATTTTACTTTGTACAAAATAAATATATTAGTAATACGTAAGTACCTATATCACGTAGATAAATCGTAGTGATCTTCGAAAAAGGGGGTACATTATTGAGTTTACGGAAAATAGGTGCCGAAGGTTTTTTTTAAGGACTTGGTAAATCAACTCCCGTCCCCATCCACCAGAAAGAAACATGCAAAATCCCCCCCCCCCCCCCCCCTTAAGCGAAAACCTAGATCCGCGCCTGGCACTCCGCTACCAAGATGCAAAGAGGACCTGTTGGATTCTTACTAAAAAAGGTGGCAACCGGTCGTCGGCTCCCGGCCTATACGGCGTGGGTTTTCCCGAAGCACCCATGTCAGTAGAGCACCTGAAGCAGGTTGCAGACTAAATTAACTTAGTCTAGTTTTTGGTCTGCAACCCACCCGATTGTCAGCCGGAAAGTAAAGCGGACCAAAAACTAAGATAAGTTAGTTTAGCTTAGCTCAAATAGCTGGCGTAGTTTTTCATAGTTGTGTGCAGACCGCAAACTGTGCATAAGTAGTTGTTGGTGCAAGTATGAAAAATTACGCCAGCTATGTGAGCTAGGCTAAACTAACTTAGCTTCCTTCTTCTTCTTCTTCCGACTTCCTTGCCGTCTCTCCAGCCACTCGACTTCATAAAGGGCCTTACTGCCGCTATTACAGCGTGCGCTGCTTGCCGACGTTGAGTGACTTATCTTTTTACCACATTAGCGTCGCCTAGTACACTGTACAGGCGCCGCCGCCGCTTCGTAGCGGCCCACGGCTGATCTACGTACTTGTAGGTACTTACTTCACTTTATTTGAACATGTAGACGGGATCAACCACTGCGACGCACGACCACGCTATGCAAACCAATTGGTTTGCCAGTTTGCCAGCTTTTGTTTGCAGTGTGTGAGTCAAACGTGGCAAACCTAGCCGTGCACATTCTACGTACAGTACGACAACGTTCAGAGGTTCCATCGTTTATCTTCGGAAAAACCGAAATATAGCGAATAAAATGTGACTATCGACCAATAGAAATCGATTTAGATACCTACCCACCTAATCTATTAGAGATTGACGCACTAATTCCGCCAGTCTCTTATTGGACCAGTCACAATAATAATAATAATAATAATAAGTTTATTTAATTTTAACCGACTTCAAAAAGGAGGAGGTTCTCAATTCGTCTGTATGTTTTTTTTTGTATGTTTGTTACGCGATTACTCAAAGACGGATGGACCGATTTGAAAATTTTTTTTTTGTTTGAAAGGGTATACTTCTTAGGTGGTCCCACATAATTTTTATTAAATTTGCTTGGGTAGTTTTTGAGTTAGCTTCAATAATGCGTATTTTTCCCACTTAGTTTATGCGGATGATGTTTTAATAACTTCCTATCACTGTTATTTACATAGCAAGTAGTGGTATTCGAATTTGTGTGGAGCAGGTACCACAACTAAAAAGTGAAACATAAAAACTTTTTAGCAAAAAATAAAACCGACTTCCAAAACAAAACACTACAAAGTGAAAAATAACTTTAATTTCGGAAGTCGGTGGCAAAAACGAAAATACAAAAAACTTTTTAGCAAAAAATAAAACCGACTTCCAAAACAAAACACTACAAAATGAAAAATAACTTTAATTTCGGAAGTCGGTGTCTTTGGTATTGTATTATCGTTTTTTGCCACCGACTTCCGAAATTAAAGTTATTTTTCACTTTGTAGTGTTTTGTTTTGGAAGTCGGTTTTATTTTTTGCTAAAAAGTATTTATCTCCCACACATATTAATATTCACACAGTATAAGATTAAAACTTTGAAGATGGAGACAGAGCCCATACTAAGTAAAACCAGCGTCCTTACTATGAACTATTAACGCGATCATGATTCCGTTGAGAAAAAGGGATGGTGCTATAGATCATGTATAGCTCCGTCTCTCTCTGGCACTGGTTTAAGTCCTAAACTGGATCGCGTTAAGAACTCGTGGTAGGTATCATGTGCTACTATTAGTTCGGCAAAGTTCGGTTTTTTTCCGAAAATAAACGATGGCACCTTTGTACGTTGTCGCAGTGGGTAAGTGGACGGTGGGCTTAACTCATGCTGAACGGGAAATAAAGTCTTCGTTAATTTCCAATATTTATTAGAGGTATTTATTCAGCACATACAAGTTTATAAAGTAATAGAAATCACAATATATTATTACTATCAGATATTTGTAGAGACACGCACCGGTACACTTTATTTTATTATTAGATTTATATTCTGTCGCGTGGTATGCACGGAAATCGGTCATTTCGGTAAAACACTAAAGCCCGGAGTTATGGATCAGCATTTAAATCTTACAGATTTGTTGATTATTTCGGCTTGAATGCAATCTTACTCTAATAATAAAGCTGAAGTTTGTTTGTTGGAACTACCAGTCGAATTTGAAAAATTATTGAAGGCTATTTAATATCACGCTAGGACCCTTAGGAGCCGAACAAAAATTTTAAAAAATCAGAGAGACCGCTAAGCGGAAAACTACTAACGCGGGTAGGTAATGCAATTTGACGGAGTGGGTCGGGAGAATCAGAAATTTCACGCGGACAAAGTCGGGGGCAGAAGCTAGTATACAGGGTTAGTTGTAAAACACCAGCAACCTCTGAAGGGGTCATTGTACTCATCATTATGAACAACCTTTACAATGGGACCAAACCTGAAATCGCGAAAAAAAATCAGCTGTTCAGTACATTTGGTCGAATTATGCGAACATAAATGTACTGAACAGCTGATTTTTTTTCGCGATTTCAGGTTTGGTCCCATAGTAAAAGTTGTTCATAATGATGAGTACATTGACCCCTTAAGAGGTTGCTGGTGTTTTACAAATAACCCTGTATACATAATCTAAATGCAGGCTAAAAAATTTGGATTGTGACATTGGCCTATTTCACAAAATCTGGGTTCGATACCCGCATAGAACACACAAACATTTTAATGCCCAATTAAATAGTTACAGGTTTGAGATGTGTGCTAGTGCTTAATATGAGATTTGTGTATGTAAACGGACCCCACGGTACATGATAAATTCTTAATAATTTTGTTACCTAAAATAATAATTTAAGTTCATTAGTGATTTCACCAAATGTCGGATTTCTGATCATACTCGCGACTCAGGATTTAAACATCAGTTTTAACGTTAGTTTAATTTATATAAAACACACCAATGACAGGCAGTATTGAAGTTATCTGTAGTCCAGGGTAATTCAAAGTGTGGGTAGGTAAACACTGGTGGAGGTGGTGAGGTAAATCCCGGTGGGACACGACTCCAAGTGACTATGCGCATCGATTATTTCATTGCAGCATTGTAGTCACGCGAGCAAAATGAACACCTCCATACAAGTTGGCACAATTAACGCGAGCGAATTTCGTCCCGCAACCTCCGCAATACTTATTCAATTCAATTTGCTGCTTTAAAGTTCCTGGCCAAAATTGTCATATCCCACCAATTAACAAAAGAACGAATATAATAATTCCAATTTTTTTTTAAATTTAGTTTGACTCACACGACGTACCTAATTTGAAAATTAAAGCCCATTTACACAAGGAGTCTTTCTTGTATCAAAAAAGTACTTTTAAAAATAAAATAAGAAATATATTATAAATTACATATAATTGCCATGGACTACAGACACCCTTAGAATTGTATAAACTTTTGCAACATCTCATAAAATACTGTAAAAGGTAGACAATATCAACATTACCCATAGAAAATATAAGCTATAGTCATTGACATTACCCGTCAATTACTGCGTGCGTGAAATGGGCAATGTTGATACTGTTCTAGATTATTTTAATCAGCTTTTAATCACTATGATGACGATATAAGGTCAGGGAATTACCTACTGAATTCCTTGAGTTATTATTTGTATAATATCCGGTTAATGTTAAAATGACTAAATAGGTACAGACGCCAGCACATCAAGCTACTAAAATCTGTCAAATTTCATTAATACATTTTCAACTTTATCGCTAAAGCTTTAGGTTCACATACACAGAAAATTTGACAGTATCGGGTAGCTTGACCTTTTGGCGTCTGTACATTAAGCTAATATAATACGCTAGTTCCTCACTCTAATGACACATGATATAGTTTATTAGCCAAGTTGCTAATATTTTCAGCATTAACCGGATAAAGCTATCATTCGACACAATCATTAACATTTTACACACACATTAATTTAATATTATAAGGTACGAAAATGTCAGCATTGACCAGGCAATTTTATAATGTTGGTAGGTCACGTTGTGCTTTGCCTGGGCAATATCAGCATGTAGGTCGTGTACCTAAAGGAAATGTAAACATTGTATAATAATCTCGTAATAGTTCTAACATCGTCCGTAGAATAATTACAATGATTAATTTACTTATTTTAATTAAATATATCTAAAAATTTGGTGTTCTTGTTGCATTATAGCTAGAAATATATCTATGTTTACCAATAGAAATAAATAAATGCCTATTAACTACCTAATTTAATGGTTAGATAACTTATTTTTAATTGTATTAATAACGAGGGATCTGTTTAATATACTTACGCGTAAAATACCTACCTACGTAAAATGTAAGCAGTTTCATTTCGTCAAATTGGCTAAATAAAATGTTTCAATTTTGACAATCAGCACATGTTTTTTAAATTACTTTACTCACATCTAAGGTCACGTCTTTATACTGGGTGACTTTTTTACCGTATTGAAAAAAATAAGGTATAATCGGTGAACGGAGTAGAAGCCTATGGCTAACATAGTTTTTTCATTTTTTTTTATTTAAGGATCTATAAAGTTTTTTCAAAATTTCTGATTTTATTGTTCTAGTTTACTTCAAATGTGTAGTACCTATTTATTGATAGAGCAATATCTGTCTAAGCTATTGAAAAAAAAAAAAAACTAGGTATGCCATAGGCTTTTACTCCGTTCACCTATTGTACCCTATTTTATTCAAGACGCTAAAAAAATCATCCTATAATTAATTAAATAACTTGATTGTCTCATTTCCGTTCCGTGGTCTCATCTGTACATTTACCGGTCATGTCTGAAATAGCTTAAGCGTTTATGTCAAACTAGCGACCCGCCCCTGCTTCGCACGGTTTTTGCGACTTTACATAAGTACAGCCTACAATTAAGTGAAATATATACCACCAAAAAAATACTTTTGTTGTATTATTCTCTATCCTAAACTATGTCTAAACACAGCTTTTATTTATTTCTAAGGGCCAGTTATCATATCCATTTGCCTTTAACTAGAAACTAGATCAATTACATTATCTACTTCGAGCTGGACAGGCACGACAATTTTAATTTAATGCAAAAGTAAAGAGAAAGAATAGCCAAGTAAAATAAGTTCTTTGTCCCGATATATCGCACAAAAATCCCATTTCCTTTTACAACACTCACATTTAAAATAGTAATATTTATAAGCTGGTAACCCAGCGCTTTAAATTTGAGTTTTCTCTCGTCAGGGAATGAAATAGTCATAAGTCAAGCGCTGCGAACATCCCGTTTTCACGAAGTCTGATCAACACGCTTAGTGTTGATCAGAGTTTCTGAAAATACTGGTTTCTTAAAGGATAATCAACACAAAAAATATTTAACAGCCAATCAAATCACCTGACATGATTGTGATTGTCTGTTAGCTAATTTTAATGTTGATTTGTGTCATGTTTTCTGCCTGGTATATCGCAATGGGCTCGCTCCTTATTAAATTGAAACTCTCAAGACCACAAAGATTAAAAATAACTGGGCGTCAAGTCTGCTATTACAATAGTGTCAGAATGGTCTGTCATTGATTTTATAATTGTTGATTTTGACAAGTTTTGTAATCTACTAATATAATGGCGTCATTATGACTTTCCAATGGTCAACCACTGACACTCCATTGAAAGAAATGGCTTAAAATGGTAATCTCTTACATAATGTTAAAAACAATGTTACTAACCATATATGAGTTGGCTCGAAATAAAGTTTATTCTATTCTATAATGACAAATGAAAGACTGACTTAAGCGGTAATCTGCTAAAATTTTGACAGTTCCTTTGATCAGTACCTACCACGATTCTATTAGGTACGAGACCACTGACCTACCAATGATCGACCATTATGAATTTAGCAGATTACGAACTTTTAGCAAAATGACAATGGGATCGTGTTGGAATGACGAATTAATAAAAAAATAGCAGAGTTGGGGCCCTGGTATAAAATATGGGTGTGCCCACTGTACGTAGGTACGAGAGTCGTACATCTTTGCCTAAACCCTACGGGAAAAACACGCGTGATGTATTTATTGTTATGTTTATTTATACAATGTGGAGACACCAATACAATAAATGAAAATACTGGCAATATGTAACTAGTGCTTATGAGTATTTTACATTTATGTTCGCAAAACTCGACAAAATGTATGAAACAACAGATATTTTTTTCGCGATTTCAGGTTTTGTCCCATAGTAAAAGCTCTTCAGAATGATGAGTACAATGACCCCTTAAGAGGTTGTTGGTGTTTTACCAATAACCCTGTATAGGTACAGACGCCAGCACATCAAGCTACTACAATCTGTCAGATTTCTTTAATAGATTTTCGACTTTATTGCTAAAGCATTAGGTTCAAGGTTGATTGGGAAAATCTGACAGTTTCGGGTAGGTTGACCTGCTGGCGTCTGTACATACTTGTCGGGAAAGAAAGGTAAAACTATGCGTAAGCAATAAAAATATATACGTATTATCTTTTAATAATTTTAAGATCATTCTGGCCTTGCAAGGAACGGGCCCCTAGGAAGGCCGATTTGATGTTTTTCAAACAATTCAAAAATGCTTTGCATATATAGTCCAAACTTTCGAATTACTAAAATTGTTTGCAATAAAAATAATAAAATATTCAAGACAATGATTTACATTCGGTGACCTCCAGAGATAGATCCAATATGTAGGTAATGGTTCCATAAACGATCGTCGCGACGTGCATCCGATACGAAGGCTAGCGGACTAACTCGAACAGTCAATAGGGATAACATGATGAGGAAAATTACTTGGATTGATTGAAGCATTGTACTTGTTAGAAAGGTGAAGGTTTTATAAATAAAATGTGGCATGACCTTTCAAGTCTTTGATATTTGATCGAAGTTTCAAGTACCCACTTATAGTACGAAGCAACGCTTTCATACTGCAGTATCGTATGTGAAGTAATTTTGCAGAATTTGAGGCTTCCGAATTCTGACTATAATCAGCGACTGAAGGTCTAGGGTAGGTACCTACCTTATTTATTGACCGAGCGAGCATAGATAATACACTATACTACTACACTATACGAGCGAGTAAAGCGTCTCTGCTTCAAGTCTGGCATTTGCTTTCCTCTGTCAGTTTGTTGGTATCTATTCCGCTACAGGTCGTATTTTACAACCGATCTGGACGAAACTTGAAACACATGTATTAAAATTTTATAGATTTTTTTGACGTCGGGGATTTTTATTGGAGGGGTAGTTACTTCCTCCAAAAAGGGACAAAAAGGGAGCCCCCTTTGATACTGGATATCTCCGTCTTATGAGATCCGATTTCGATGGTTCTATTTTTATTTGAAAGATAGTAACTTTAAGTTAGTCTCAAAACCTCTACAGGTCGTATTTTACAACGGATCTGGACGAAACTTGGTACAGAGGTAATACAATTTTATAGATTTTTTTGACTTCGGGGATTTTTTATTAGAGGGATAGTTACTTCCTCCAAAAAGGGGCAAAAAGGGAGCCCCCTTTGATACTGGATATCTCCGTCTTATGAGATCCGATTTCGATGGTTCTATTTTTATTTTAAAGGTAGTAACTTTAAGTTAGTCTCAAAAACATGGTAAACCATCGTGAATCACCGAACACCCTAGCACGCGATACTAATTCATTCCAATGTCTAAGAAAAACTTACGAAGTACAAGCGAATTGAAAAGTCATATTGGTACTTGACCGGTTTTGAAGCCCCATTCATGAGAGGTGCACGGACTCCACAGCCACTGGGTCACACCGAGTTCGAATTCTAAATCATCATTCTCCTGCCCTTGTCCCAATTTATGTGGGGTCGGCGCAACTTCGTTTTTTTTTAATAACTTTAGTGGCACCTACATATCACTACATATTTAGTACCTATAAAATAAAGTCTGCCGCCGCGTCTGTCTGTCATCATTCTCCTGCCCTTGTCCCAATTTATTTGGGGTCGGCGCAACATGTCTTTTTCTTCCATACTTCTCTATTATTCGTCATCTCGGTAGTCACTCCCTTTCTGGCCATATCATCTTTCACACAGTCCATCCATCGTTTCTTTGGTCTTCCCTTACTCGTATAGCCCTCCACGTTCATACTCAACACTTTCCTGACGACATTTTCCTCATTCCTCCGCATCACATGCCCATACCATGACAACCGATTTCCACACTTTTCAGTCACCGGTGTCACTTTCAGACTTCCTCTTACATACTCATTTCTTATTCTATCTATTCGCGTAATACCACACATCCCTCTTAGCATTCTCATCTCGGCTGCATGCAATTGCCTTTCATTCATTCTTTTTATGGCCCAACATCCTGATCCATACAAGACAGCAGGTCTAACCATTGTTTTATAAATCTTCCCCTTGAGTCTGTATGTTCGCGATAATCTTAAAAACTACTGGAGACGGATTTTAATGCGGTATTCATCAATAGATAGATTCAAGAGGAAGGTATAGTTTTTCGACATCAACGCGGGTGAAGACGCGTGCAAAAGCTAGTAGGTGCCTCACTGTTGCAAAAAAGTTTGTGCTCGCGAGGTCTACTGTTCGCAGGACTCGCAGGAGTTTAGATAGGGTCACGTTTGACCATTAACTTAATTCCGTAACACACTACTACCGAAATCTGTTTCAATTTGACAGTTCAACGACATTCATTGAGTTATTTACCGTGTTGACAAGACAAATTTTCCGAACATATGAAGCAATGGATTAGCAATTTGCTTCAAAAAGATTCAGATTCCGATCGATAGTGTGTTACGCAAAATAAGCAATGATGTGGTCGCCGATGGAGCAAGCTTGCGTAATACACTTTCTTGCCACATCTTTTTTCTCTCAAGTTTTCAATCTGTGTTGGCATGCAAGCAGGCAGCACACCCACCCACCGCTAACTAACAAATATCTGTAAGTTAGGTAATATTAGAGCCACTACAGCTGTAGTCTCATGTCCCTTCCAACTGGAACGCAGTAAGAGCCTACGCCCACTGGCGGCATGGCCCGGCAAGGGATTTTTATGTGACGAATAGGAATATAAATAACTTTTAGAGGGTACCGAGCGCGCAGTGGCGCCCTCATCTTTGTTTGGGCATTTCTTCTATTTTAGAATTAAAATGCAGAAAATAAGCTTGTTCAGTTGTGCTCCACAAGACTATACGTTACAAAATCAAAAGTCATTTGTTCAAAGTAGGCTGAGAATCACCAATTTTCGAACGTCAAAATTACATAAGACAGTCCTCCAAAACGCTCGCCCTTCACCACTTCCTAGTGCTTTAGCTGAGGAGAAGTGGCGCAACAAACTCGTTATTATTATTATTACAAACAGTACTATTTATAGTTGTTTTATTGTAATCCTTAAAATGGAAAATAGTGGCCACTAACTTTTTTCAATAATGGGGGTGACATATGCATTTATGAAAAAACCCCCTAAATAAATAAAGAGAAAAAAATAGTTCCTGTTACTACTACTACCTACTAAACTCCAATTTTTAATTAGGTAGACTAAAATGACAGCTCAAGTCAAACTTTGTATCATTTTGACATTTTACTCATGTTATCATATCTCATTTTAGTCTACCTAATTAAAAATCAGAGTTTACCTAGTTATATTGGCTGGGTACGTACTACCTAGTTATATTGTGTTAAGCATCTAGGATACCTACAGGTGAGTAGCTTCATTATGATTATTTATGGTGATCATAATTCATTCTGCTGCGCAATAAGTGACACTACAAACTGTCAATCATGTGTTGACATTCCCGCCAAAATGTGTACTTAATTCATTTTCACATTGGTCACCTTGTAAAGTGCTAAGCAAAAATATGTTTGCATTATCCGGTACACAAATACCTACTGGCTTCCGTACTTATATTAATATCACATGCAAATGTGAATTAAACCGTTTTTTTTTTTTAACAATCTGTTTTGGTTCTGTGATCCGGCTCGGTGGTCATTGTATGCGTTTAATAACTTGCGAGGCCTAAAGAGTGTTGAAGATTGTAGAAGTTGTTAAAGGATTATTTATGGATCTCTTTAGAGCTGGGTACTCATTAGCGAGCTCTAACTGAATCTAGTACCTACGTCATCGGCCGCATACACAGCGTGTTGTCGTGCGCCGCGTTGAGATGGTTGCTATATTTATATACTGGTGACTGAAACGCTCACTGCAGCCTTATCAATGTTATGAAAAGTTCAAACTTCAGAGACCCGCCTAACAATAATATTTTTCTTGCTTGGTTAAGCTTGTAATCAGTCATCATGAACATAATGACAGGTTCCCCAGAGGGTGGATCTCATGAGGATTTCATTGAATTCGAAAAACCAGGGACAGATTCTCGGAACAAAAAAAAATCTATTTTTTAACGTTTTCTGTCCCAGCTTTATGTAATAGATACAAGACCTACGCGAGCCCGACTCGCACATCAAATTTTTTGTTATCTATTTTTGCCGATTGTCTTGTTCAAGTAAACTAAAATCAGACTATTAAAAATATGTAACTTGAACCTATTATAAGCCTATTCACAAGGTTTTACCGAGATGCAGATATTAAGGCCTAGGCTAGGTCCTATCGATTATACAAAAGTAAATAGCTTCCTTTTGTTATTTTTTACTATAATATGTATCATAATAAAATTAAAAATGAACCTTAATGCATTAAAATTGTTAATGCGTGCCTGTCCTTGCGTAAAAACAATTATTATTGTAAACACAGTCATCCAAATAAATTATTCTAAATAAAATGAAAGAAAAATAAATCAAAAAGAAAATAATTTTGTACTACATTATATTTCACTGCATTAATTAAAAAAAATACACATAACCATAGTATGATATAGATTAATATTTTATTTATTTATTTTTAAATGCCTTCTAAAATCGTGGTAGCCTATTTTTACAAAGAAAAAATAAATAAAAATAAAAAATCTATCTACTTACAGAGAATAAATTATTACTCCTATATTACTATTTATAATCTAATAAAATATTAATTTAAAACTATAAAATACACAACGAATTCACTTAATAAAGAAAAAATTGTGCGATTCAAGAAAAAAAGACTAAAAATTATTCTACACACAATTATTTATTATTGATGCTGGCAGCACTGCCTGGTTTTTTTGGCAAAATACTTTCTTGTCACTGGCAACTCTAATCTTTGATTTTAATGTGTAAAGAAGAATCAACTCGCAAAATATGAGTAAGAAGTAACTAATTAGGCGCAATTTCTTACGATTTTGTTAAGTTTGATGCCCTCAAATCATACGATTCTGCAATTGAAATCGCCAAAAATTTAAACTGACATTTAATAGGCAATATGGTTTCCTTCTTTAATTACTTATTTTGATTAACGTTCGTTACGTAGTTGGTATTTGCAAAAAGCGTAAAAAACTGCTACTTACTTTCCTTATATAATAATAATAAAAGATTAATATGTTCAGGTTGATGATCCTACCTAAAATCTATCTTTACCCAAAACAAAGATATAGACGGCGATTTTGTATTAAGGCAACATAAAAAAGTATAGAGTTGATTGTTGAAAAAAAAAGTCTGAAGCATTAGTAGTACAGGCCACATCAGAATCTGCCGCATGTCGCAACAGAATTGGGCAGAAGTAACCACTGACTGGATTCCGAAAAACAGAAATCGGCGACGCGATAGGCCCAGAAAGAGATGGCGTGACGAATTGGAAGCCTACTCGTATCTAAAGGATTGGCCAGATGTAGCAAGAGACAGGAAAAAATGGAAAGACGGAAGGGAGACCTTTGCCCTGCAGTTGGACAACAGGCTCATAATAATAACAATTAGTAGATAATTGCCAGTACAAAAAAAAAAACAACACTACAAAACCAGTGTTGCCAGCTCTCATAATTATTACTTAATTTTCGTCTTTCACACATGTTGACTAACACAAAAACTTAATGCTAGAGTAAAACGAACAATTGTCGGCCATGGCCTGATATTCAAAAAAAAAATATTCTCTTTACAATGAACGTAAAAAAAACAACGTTCATTTTAAGGAGAATATAAGTTCACTAGTATTCCGCATTCCGTGATAATTATTATTCTATGAAGTAATTAAAACATGCGATCAATCAAGAAAATGTACAATACATGTTACAAAGTCACGACATTTTGTAACTGAGTATTTAAATGGTTTGATTGGACAATGAAAATCAAAGTAAAAATAACTTTTTATACTGCTTCTCAGTTCCAAATAGGCATTTGAACAGTAGATCCTCTTAAGTACCTATTTAATTTATGAAATCTTACATCATTTTACACCCTTTCTGGCTGGCTAATATTTTGGTCACGGCATGAGGCGGAGACGATTAAAGACGACGGAAATTAAACTGCGTATGACTAACGCCGTTTAGAGGATTTTGCCGTCCATCTTTACATACCAAGACCCTCCGTGTCTCGGAAAGCACGTTAAGCCGTTGATCCCGACTATCATTTGTGGATCTTTGACGTTACGAGTCGTCAGAAGCCCGAAAGTCTGACAACCAGTCTTACCAAGGGGTTTATTATTACCCAATAACTGGGTTGTGAAGGTCAGATGGGCAGTCGCTTCATGTAATATACTGGTATTCAGCATCGGTTAGACTGGAAGCCGACCCCCACATAGTTGGGAAAAGGCTAGGCAGATGATGATATCTAACGCCGTTTCCAGTCTGCATACGAAACTTCAATCTACCGTATCTGTCATCGTAAGATTGTGAGAACAGATGATTTATAATCTGTCAGTATTATTTCCGTTAGTTTATAAACTGTTGACAAACTGGCAACTAGGTGTAATGGGTTAGGTTAGGTTAGGTTATAACTGTGACCACGCGCGAGCTGAGTGAGCGAAGCGAGAGGTGTCGTGGCAGCGGCCAACGAGTACTACTTCCAGCTTGCTCGCAGCTAGGCAGGCTGTTTGCGCAAGGTGCATTACATCGCAAGCAAGTTCGATACCAGTTCACAATTTCTAGACAGTTTAAAATGTAACGGAAATTATACCGATAGATTCTAAACTAACGAAGTTCATAATTATACGGTGACATAATTATCCAAAGGTCAAAGGTTGGTAAAACCCATAGTCGGTTCATCACTACTATTTAGTTTGAATTTTTTTTTTTAAGTTCGATATTAGAATTATTTGGTAGTTCCAAAATACTCTTATTCATTATTATTGCATGTGTTTTCATTTATTGTCGTATTGTTGTCTCCATATGGTAAAGTTATTTCCTACGAGGGAAGAATTAAAGAAATGGCCGACACTTGTCCGTCTTTTTGTCTATCAGCAACAGTGTTCTACTTGACACGGTGCGTTAAAACAATATATTTGTATAAATTCCAGCTCTTTTACATCACTAGTGTCTGTGTATTCTGTGTTTGTTATTATTTCTTTCTGCACTTTTGTACGTTAACCCGAAAGCGCCAGAGTAGCCCGCGGAATTCAAATTTTCTTACGTTTTTTTGCAATTTGCTTGTCAGTATTAGGTCGTATGTTGATCAAAATACGATTCGCGATCGTAACAAGTATGTATTTACAGAATTATAATCATCAATACAACTCTTCAAGACCAGGTATTCCTATTGAATGACTATTTCATGAAATCTATCAGGATTATACTAACTTAAGGATTTGTGTTATTGATTCAAATAATTAGAATTCTGTAAACACATATTTAAGTCGCGAATCATACTTTAATCAACATACAACCTAATACTGAGTTGCAAATTGCAAAAAAAAAACGTAAGAATTGATTTTCGCGGGCTACCCTAGCGCTTCCCCCTTAAAAATGGCATTTGGAAAATAAGTTCTTGTGTAGTAAAAAATATTACAGAGTTTCATGTCTGTATGTATTTTGAAATCCATAAAAGGTGATGAATGCCCTACCTTCTCTGTACTATAAGACCTTTGTTCTGTAGTGTTAACATTATAGTCTGATATTTTATTTACAAAATTAGATTAAATTCTTAAATATTTACAAACTGGTAGTACCCTACCATAATAATGTAGCCATATAAATTTTATACTTTTTTATTTTTATTTAAACCACGAACAGCTATCAACAGGTGCCGACACCTTAAACCTTTAAAAGTCAATACAATTTTATAATGTTGTTTCATTAAGGTATATTATATGCTTCAGATTACATTATTGAGTTAATGCGCAATAAAACGATCACTCGTTTTCCCCGAAGGGCTAGGCAGAGGCGTTTACATTCCGGCCGTGGAGAGAATGTGTTCATGACACCCGGACATTTGAAAGGGCTAATTATTTTCCAGGCGACTAACATTTGCTACTAAAAAAAAAAATACTTGGCAGCGAAATAAACTTGTCAGCGAAAATGTTTGTTTGAGATTAGGTTGGGTTAGGCACTAACACTTTTACACAGAAATAGGAGCTCCGCGAAGCGGGGCTCCGTCGACATAGGATGTAAGAGCGAGCGAAGGGCACTCCGAGATTAGGTTTGGTGACCTTGTTCACATTTACTTCTCGTCTCAGTTAACTTTATTATACAACCTCATTATATAATTTAAGAATGCTAATTTTCTACTTTTTATCCGCCGGTTGTAGCTGCCAACCTACTATTTTTGCTACCGGCTTTATTTCTTAATCCCAAATTCATATTAATTTGTTGCCGCTTTAAATACATGCCATTTGGAAGGCGTACGAGGGGCCAAAGGCAACTCGCAGAGGCCCCTTAGACGTTTTAAATGGAATGTTATTATTACTAGTTAGCAGTACATTTATCTGCCATGCTTCTATGGAACACTTGTGCAAAATTTCATGCTTCTAGACCCAGCGGTTTAGGCTGTCAGTTATGCCTGAATGCAAGAGGGGCTTGTGGCTGAATAATAACAGCCGCACGGGTCGAGCGATCAGGTTAAAGCTACGCTTGCCACGGTTGGTCCGATTATGTGTGACCATCATTACATACCAAGACCCATCCGTGCCTCGGAATACTCGGAAAGCACGTTAAGTCGTTGGTCCCAGCTGTCATTCGTGAACCTTTGACAGACTTTACGTATGTCAGATGCTCGAAAGTCTGACAGCCAGTCTTACTTACCATGGGGTATCGTATTACCCAGTAACTGGGTTGTGGCGGTCAGATAGGCAGTCGCTTCATGTAAAATACTGGTATTCAGCTGCATCCGGTTAGACTATAAGCCGACGGCAGCATAGATGAGAAAAGCTAGGCAGACTGAGTGCCTGATTGCATGAACAAAGTGACATGTGCCTTTTTACAGTAAGGCAACCATAAATGGTCAGTTCTACCCTCAGATCTGTTTAATCTGAACCAAATTGCATACCGTGCGCAGCTGATACGGCCTTTAGATCAATCGCCTACGTCGCCTCGGCGGGAACTATTACTATTAGAAGCACTAAACAGTCTGATCCATCGTTATTTAGACTCCTCTACAGGCCAACAAAGTACAAAGGGTAATCAACTTTGTTAACGTTGACATAAGGTTGAAAATAACTTGGTCGACATTAACCACTAAGTTGCATTATTTTCGCCTTTATTTCCATGACACTAAAATTCATTATCACGACTTGACATAAGTAGTTGCTATCTGTAAGCCACAATTTACACCCGATTCATGGTAAAAGGCTATTACACCTATTACATGGGGCTCGAACATAACCGAGTATGTATACTATACACCTTTGCCTAACCTATCGGGAAATGCAGGTGAAATTAATTATCCAAGTCTCTGTTAACAACAATACCATATAATAGTAACTCGAGTGTTAATGTCACATTGAGTTTCAGAAAGACTGTCCGAGACGATGCTACATAAGCAACTTTTTCTTAAACTCCCTGTGCCATATTGACCGCCCCGTACATATATCGCAGTATTTCCAAATTATAATAATAACAAACACAGCCAATTAAAAAAAAAACCTAACACAGCTATAAAGGTAAGCAAGCCTGCTCATACAAACATAAAACTTTGTGAATTAATTCGTACTGCTCAGAATTCTGAACCATCCCACCCCGGTTCAGACGCATATTACACACTATGCCCAACACATCGACTTTTTGTTCTATTGTCAGCTGTTTTATACCGTTCAGGATGGCTATAAGGCACCCCGTTCGACCAATCCCAGCCGAACAATGCACGATAGTAGGAGGAGTCACCATCTCAATTGAAAAATCAAACGGACTAGACATGTTAACAGTAACTTCACATGGAGCAGGCTGTTCTAATGGTGGAAACACAAACTTAGAATCCTGTTTCGGAGTCTCACACTTACACATGTCATCGTCATAATCCGTTGCACCACTGAAATCGTACACACTGTCTTTTAAAACGTCCAAACTTAGATTCAGTAATGCGTTCACATCCTTAGGACATTTGTGGTCGGCCCAGTTGTGGAACCAATAGTGGTAGACTGTCAATTCACTGTCACTTTTGCACTTTTTGTATATCACTATAAGTTTGCGGATGGTGTAACCAGGTTTCCTGATCATACCACAGTTTTTTATCACAAATACATCTGTTTCATCGGTTATTTCTTCCAGGTTCTGTATTATAATTTCTTCGTTTAATTCTAGAGGGAAGTACTTCTCGCACTTTTGTCTATTGTTTTCTATGAAGTTTGTAAGCATGACTATCTTCTGTATGAGCGCTGGGTCTGACCCGTCGGAATTGAGGTCTGACAGACCGCAGTGGTCTAACATGTTCTGATAGACCATGAGCCAGAAATCGTGGATGGTGTTCTGTAGAGGACCCTGAGTCGCGATGTATGTATTCTTGGTGTATTCATGCCCCTGGAAAATGGTGAAATAAAAAGATTAATATCGATGCTCCAGTTAAATTTTTAGAGAAGGGTCGAATATGGGCTTTTTCGGTTACGAATATTTGGCGGAATGGTCAGTTATAATTTTACTGGGCAATCGAACTAAAAAGTTCGTACTTCGGAGATTGAAAGAACTAAAGCAAAGATACGGTTGCCTTGGTTTTAGAAAAAAAAAACTGGTCAAGTGCGTGTCGGACTACGCACAATGAAGGGTTCCCGTAGTTGGGATGAATCCCAAGGACAAACTTAACATTGTAGTTGAAAAACGTGTTCTCCCATACATTCCAACTGCAAATGTAAGTTTGTACTCACAATATTGAAAGATTTACCATGTTATTTTAAGACCATAGACTTCTTATAAGTTTTCCTTAATTATAGGCATTGAACTATTTTCTGCATTTTTTTTCAAAATTTTAGGCTCTGTTCTTTCGGAGATAAGGGGGGAATGGTCAATTTTCGTCTATTTTCTTTAAAAAAAAATTATAATATTAAAATTATTTATTTTAAAAATATATATCGCTGCTTTGCATGAATACCAGCAAAAACCAAAATTTAGGTTTTTGCTGGTATTCATGCAAAGCAGCGATATATAAATAAAATATATAAAACAGTCAAATGCAAAATAGTCCTTATTTCATGGTCAGTAAGACTTAGATTCATAACGGCAAAACCGGCGGATGCCGAATGTGAGTCTCACTAACCATGAAATAAGGACTATTTATTTATATATTTGAAACCCGCACAGTAAGCCCTTTCATTTGATATGTCACACAGTACAGTTTGCAAAACTTTTTTTTTCTTATTTGCCCCTCAAAATTGACCTCCATATTCAAAATTCATTTATTTACGTTACATGCCCGTATTTGGGTCACAGAAATTCAAACGTGTACCAAATGGCTGTGACAGACGGACGGACAGACAGACAGACACGTGTGATCCTATAAGGGTTCCGCTTATTCCTTTTGAGGTACGGAACCCTAAAAATCTATTACTTGAACTACGATTTAACAAAAGACTTTTTTAATGATGTGTTTGCTCTTGTTTCGTTAAAAACAAGAGCAAACACATCATTAAAAGTCTTTCAGTAACCTGTCGTTAGGATTTACAGCAAAAGATATAATAAGTAGCTCACCTTAATATAATTGGCATTAATATACCCTTCGGTAGACCCAGAGTCAGCTCTCAAAATAAACCTCGAGTGCTCATTAGGTAAGATCGTCTTATACCGATTCTTAGGATGAGACCCAGACACTATCGGTTTCTCCTGAAAATTCGTCGGCATATCCCAGAATTCCTGGTGCAAATTTCTTAGTAACATCTTCTGGTATTCAGAACAGGGCTGAGAGATCACCGGGTCTGGTATCACCATCTGGGGATTCTCTTTAGCAATATCTTCGACGCGACCATTACAGCAGTGCTGTCCCTCTCCCAAAATATGACATTTGACCTTCGAATAACCATTTTGGAATACATCGTTCAAATCTCGTAGATTCTGTCTCGATAAGACGCTAGAAGCGATCTGTAAGTGCTGCATATTTGCTAAATACAGTCGGAAGTCTTCGGAAGTGCTCTGGGGGCTAAGAGGTTTCGTGGTTATGTTTCGCGTGAAACTGGGCTGGAAATTTGGATCGTCTTGTCTGCCAAAAGCGTATATGATTTCGTTTTCCTGATCACCGCAGACGTAGGTTAAGTTTTGAGGGCATTCCTGCTCCGTAGTGTAAGATGTCGACCAGAGATTGTCGTGCGATCCAAAACCTACTCCTTTATCAGTTGAGCGTAACCTAGTACGGTTTTTGTAAGATTTTGGTATCAAATTCTCTGTGCTTAACGACTTTCTGTGCTTATCTCTGTGTGGAAAATCTTTAAGATTCGTTTCTAATAACGTTTCGTCGATTTCCAAATCTCTGGGCTCCTCTCTCGGCTGTATGTTTAGCGTCAGCGAGGTATTTGAGCTGCGTCTTTCCAAAATACCTTTCCGGGGTTCCGCCGGCGGGTTGTCTATACTAATGTTGCTGTTATATCTACTTAAGTTGCATGTTGAGCCGTTTAAGTTATAGTTCGATACGCTTAAGCCTCTGTTTACTGAGAGCTGGGGGTTCGACTGGTTAATATTCAAAGTTAGTGAGGTGTTCGAACTTCTGCGTTCTAGTAAACCCTTTTTCTGTCCTGGTTTAGCGTCCTTATTCAACGAGCTATTACTAGAGTGCCTGCTCAAGACATTTGAAGATAGTATATTTAATGTGAGACTATTATTCGAGCCCCGACGCTGTAGTAAACAATTTTTCGACACTTCTCCGGAAACATTCGTGTTTGAAGAACAAATGACGCGTCTCGCAGGGGTCAAATGTTCAGCGTTCGCCAAAGAAGTATTCGAATCTCGCCGGTCTATAGACAGTTTCTTTTGTCTGCTATCGGAATTGAGGCTAAAATTCGATATGCTGGTCCTCACTGTTGAGAGATTATGGCAGGAGGCGCCAGAACTGTTTAGGGAGCAGTTGGAACTTTGCAAACTATGTGTGCTAAGCATTAGACTTTGGTTCGAATTCCTTCTATGTAATTTCTTCGTCATTTTCTCGTCTTCCGCACTAGGTTCAAAGTCATCTGACGGCACACCTTCAGGTAACGTCTTCAAGTTAGTACTAGATACACTAAGATTCTGTTTATAATTCAACAAATTCGAGCCTAAATTCTGTCCTGTATCCAGAGGGCAACACCTGTTATCAGTGCCAGAAATGTTAATTTCTGGGGTGTTTTCAAAGTCAGCCATGTTTTCGTCAAACGAACCCATCGTTCGGGAGCCCATGCGGGAAGTTCCAGGCTGGTATAACATGAGGGTAGCGTGGTTTTCTCTGAGATAGATTCCACTATCTTGTCCCTTCATGTATAGTCGACGTTGCTCAGCGTTTGATTGGAGAGAATTATACCCAAGTTTTGCACCAGAAAAGTCATGTTTATTGATATTCTTTTGTGCTAGGATCCTCTTCAATTGTCTTTTTGGCGTATTTGGCATCGAAATCGAGTTCTGAGGGACTTCCAACGTCTTTTTCTGAGGGAGAGAGAGATTAACGGTCTCAGAAGAGTCCAAAGAAGTCGCTTTGACTTTCAAAGTCGGGGTTTTCACTTTCTTCTCCTCAGCATCTGTGTATAACTTTTCGAATTCTAAAAGTTCCTTTTCTAAATCGCTGTCTCTTTTAGTTAGATCTATTCTTAAGTTTCGTAGATTCTTTCCTTTCTTTTTAATCTGTGTTTCGGCGGCTATTGTGGCGCCTTCTTCGGTAGTGACAGTTATCTCGAATTCTTTTGGTGAAAACCTCGGCATGTCCAAGAAAGATTGCGTGTCCGAACTTTGTCGAAGAGTCTTTTTAACTTTAACATCAGGAGATTTCGGATCTTCGTTCTCTGGGATTTTCTCTTTCACTTCGCCTTCGAATTTGAAGATAGGCCTTTCGTTCGTCGGTGTTTTCTGCGCGTGGTATCTTTCCATGCTTTCACATGATGTACTGGTTTCCTGATTCTTGTAGGCCTCATTCATTTGATCCTTCATCTGCTTAGCTATAGGTAGTCCTAGGTTTTGTTCTATAATTTTCGCGTTATCAGAATCTAGGGATATTGATTTAAGTCTCTGTCGTCTTGCCTGAGCTGAGTTTGAGGGGCAGGGGGCCGTTTCGGATTCTTCGAGAACTTTCGGTTCAATTTCTAACGTATCCATTTTAAGGCAGCAATCAGTGACGTCTTCCCCTAGTTTAATTTCTGCGTCTTTATTATCTTCACATTTACTAATATTAAGTTCTATGGTTTTATAGTTAGTTTCGCAGCTGTGATGTCGTCTGTATTTCCGTACTTCTTTATCAGCGGGTGGTGTGAACCGTTCTTTTTCTATAGAATTCCTTCCGCCATACCTTTTTGGCCTGGCTGCTCTATCTTCTAAGCAAGACTGTTCGAAGGTGAAATAGTTTTCTTTGTTGTAACTGTGGACTTTAGGACTAGGTTTGTTCAACACTCTTGGGGAACAGGGCTTCTCTGTAACCCCATTTCTGTTTAAATGGTCGCCTAAGGCTCTCGGTGACTGTGGTACAGGTAATTCAGCATCCCGAGGAGTTTCAGGGAAGAATTTAGGAGACCGTACTGTGTCGTAATAAACCGATCTCGGCGATGGTTCGGCGAAGAACATTGGAGACACTGTTTCAGGAGGCGTGAAAAATCTCGGAGATGCCATAGTTTCTGCCAAGAGTTTTGGGGAAAAGTCGAATTTTGGTGCGGAAGACTTTTCTTTCGCTGAACTACATTCTAACACTCTCGGAGAGTTTTGCATCTCTAATCTCTCTTGCTGTCCCTCTAAATGAGGACCCTCATTCACACTACACATGTTTAGCCTGGTACTGACTGAACGGAACCTCCTTAAATTGCTCGGAGACGACTCCTCCCCCTCTGGGGACCTCTCACTCATATTCTCACTTAACTTCTCAACTGCTTCAGAATCAAAACCGAACACCTCTTTATCTGTCTTTGGGGTAGCGCTCACTAAAAACGGAGACTTATCGTCTTTCTCTAACGAAGGAGACCGGGTTGCACTGAACTTTTTGGCGCGAGATTCTTGCGTCAAATCCGCGCCTAGATCCGCGGAAAGTTGAGCTAATGGGCGCGGGATGTTTGTGTATTTGTAGTCTAGTCGTTTATGTAGCCACTGTTCCGGTAAGGGCAGCTTGGGGAGGAATTCTGAGGGTCCAGGATCTGCGGGCTGTGGGGGTGTTGGCACGGGGTTGTTGACAATGATGATCTGTGGGGGTATGTTTTGGGGTTCGTCGGCAGGGGCGCCGGAGAGGTCGGCGCGGGCGCGGCGCGGCGCGGCCACCGCGCGGCCGCACAGGGACACGCGCCGCGGCACTACCAGCCGCGGCACTGAGCCACGGACTATGTGCACCTGGAACAGAGAACGGGATAGTTATAAACTGAATCATCCCAACAATCGCCGCACCACCAGCCCGCCTGCGCGTCCCACAGGTCACGCGTTACTACGTCACAAGTGTGTACTCACGTGATGCGTGCTCGAGACACGCTTGCGTGTGTTGCGGCGGCAGCGCGCGGCGAGCAGCAGCAGCAGCAGCGCGGCCGCCGCCAGCGCGCCGCACCACCAGCCCGCCTGCGCGCCCCACAGGTCACGCGTTACTACGTCACAAGTGTGTACTCACGTGATGCGTGCTCGAGACACGCTTGCGTGTGTTGCGGCGGCAGCGCGCGGCGAGCAGCAGCAGCAGCAGCGCGGCCGCCGCCAGCGCGCCGCACCACCAGCCCGCCTGCGCGCCCCACAGGTCACGCGTTACTACGTCACAAGTGTGTACTCACGTGATGCGTGCTCGAGACACGCTTGCGTGTGTTGCGGCGGCAGCGCGCGGCGAGCAGCAGCAGCAGCAGCGCGGCCGCCGCCAGCGCGCCGCACCACCAGCCCGCCTGCGCGCCCCACAGGTCACGCGTTACTACGTCACAAGTGTGTACTCACGTGATGCGTGCTCGAGACACGCTTGCGTGTGTTGCGGCGGCAGCGCGCGGCGAGCAGCAGCAGCAGCAGCGCGGCCGCCGCCAGCGCGCCGCACCACCAGCCCGCCTGCGCGCCCCACAGGTCACGCGTTACTACGTCACAAGTGTGTACTCACGTGATGCGTGCTCGAGACACGCTTGCGTGTGTTGCGGCGGCAGCGCGCGGCGAGCAGCAGCAGCAGCAGCGCGGCCGCCGCCAGCGCGCCGCACCACCAGCCCGCCTGCGCGCCCCACAGGTCACGCGTTACTACGTCACAAGTGTGTACTCACGTGATGCGTGCTCGAGACACGCTTGCGTGTGTTGCGGCGGCAGCGCGCGGCGAGCAGCAGCAGCAGCAGCGCGGCCGCCGCCAGCGCGCCGCACCACCAGCCCGCCTGCGCGCCCCACAGGTCACGCGTTACTACGTCACAAGTGTGTACTCACGTGATGCGTGCTCGAGACACGCTTGCGTGTGTTGCGGCGGCAGCGCGCGGCGAGCAGCAGCAGCAGCAGCGCGGCCGCCGCCAGCGCGCCGCACCACCAGCCCGCCTGCGCGCCCCACAGGTCACGCGTTACTACGTCACAAGTGTGTACTCACGTGATGCGTGCTCGAGACACGCTTGCGTGTGTTGCGGCGGCAGCGCGCGGCGAGCAGCAGCAGCAGCAGCGCGGCCGCCGCCAGCGCGCCGCACCACCAGCCCGCCTGCGCGCCCCACAGGTCACGCGTTACTACGTCACAAGTGTGTACTCACGTGATGCGTGCTCGAGACACGCTTGCGTGTGTTGCGGCGGCAGCGCGCGGCGAGCAGCAGCAGCAGCAGCGCGGCCGCCGCCAGCGCGCCGCACCACCAGCCCGCCTGCGCGCCCCACAGGTCACGCGTTACTACGTCACAAGTGTGTACTCACGTGATGCGTGCTCGAGACACGCTTGCGTGTGTTGCGGCGGCAGCGCGCGGCGAGCAGCAGCAGCAGCAGCGCGGCCGCCGCCAGCGCGCCGCACCACCAGCCCGCCTGCGCGCCCCACAGGTCACGCGTTACTACGTCACAAGTGTGTACTCACGTGATGCGTGCTCGAGACACGCTTGCGTGTGTTGCGGCGGCAGCGCGCGGCGAGCAGCAGCAGCAGCAGCGCGGCCGCCGCCAGCGCGCCGCACCACCAGCCCGCCTGCGCGCCCCACAGGTCACGCGTTACTACGTCACAAGTGTGTACTCACGTGATGCGTGCTCGAGACACGCTTGCGTGTGTTGCGGCGGCAGCGCGCGGCGAGCAGCAGCAGCAGCAGCGCGGCCGCCGCCAGCGCGCCGCACCACCAGCCCGCCTGCGCGCCCCACAGGTCACGCGTTACTACGTCACAAGTGTGTACTCACGTGATGCGTGCTCGAGACACGCTTGCGTGTGTTGCGGCGGCAGCGCGCGGCGAGCAGCAGCAGCAGCAGCGCGGCCGCCGCCAGCGCGCCGCACCACCAGCCCGCCTGCGCGCCCCACAGGTCACGCGTTACTACGTCACAAGTGTGTACTCACGTGATGCGTGCTCGAGACACGCTTGCGTGTGTTGCGGCGGCAGCGCGCGGCGAGCAGCAGCAGCAGCAGCGCGGCCGCCGCCAGCGCGCCGCACCACCAGCCCGCCTGCGCGCCCCACAGGTCACGCGTTACTACGTCACAAGTGTGTACTCACGTGATGCGTGCTCGAGACACGCTTGCGTGTGTTGCGGCGGCAGCGCGCGGCGAGCAGCAGCAGCAGCAGCGCGGCCGCCGCCAGCGCGCCGCACCACCAGCCCGCCTGCGCGCCCCACAGGTCACGCGTTACTACGTCACAAGTGTGTACTCACGTGATGCGTGCTCGAGACACGCTTGCGTGTGTTGCGGCGGCAGCGCGCGGCGAGCAGCAGCAGCAGCAGCGCGGCCGCCGCCAGCGCGCCGCACCACCAGCCCGCCTGCGCGCCCCACAGGTCACGCGTTACTACGTCACAAGTGTGTACTCACGTGATGCGTGCTCGAGACACGCTTGCGTGTGTTGCGGCGGCAGCGCGCGGCGAGCAGCAGCAGCAGCAGCGCGGCCGCCGCCAGCGCGCCGCACCACCAGCCCGCCTGCGCGCCCCACAGGTCACGCGTTACTACGTCACAAGTGTGTACTCACGTGATGCGTGCTCGAGACACGCTTGCGTGTGTTGCGGCGGCAGCGCGCGGCGAGCAGCAGCAGCAGCAGCGCGGCCGCCGCCAGCGCGCCGCACCACCAGCCCGCCTGCGCGCCCCACAGGTCACGCGTTACTACGTCACAAGTGTGTACTCACGTGATGCGTGCTCGAGACACGCTTGCGTGTGTTGCGGCGGCAGCGCGCGGCGAGCAGCAGCAGCAGCAGCGCGGCCGCCGCCAGCGCGCCGCACCACCAGCCCGCCTGCGCGCCCCACAGGTCACGCGTTACTACGTCACAAGTGTGTACTCACGTGATGCGTGCTCGAGACACGCTTGCGTGTGTTGCGGCGGCAGCGCGCGGCGAGCAGCAGCAGCAGCAGCGCGGCCGCCGCCAGCGCGCCGCACCACTAGCCCGCCTGCGCGCCCCACAGGTCACGCGTTACTACGTCACAAGTGTGTACTCACGTGATGCGTGCTCGAGACACGCTTGCGTGTGTTGCGGCGGCAGCGCGCGGCGAGCAGCAGCAGCAGCAGCGCGGCCGCCGCCAGCGCGCCGCACCACCAGCCCGCCTGCGCGTCCCACAGGTCACGCGTTACTACGTCACAAGTGTGTACTCACGTGATGCGTGCTCGAGACACGCTTGCGTGTGTTGCGGCGGCAGCGCGCGGCGAGCAGCAGCAGCAGCAGCGCGGCCGCCGCCAGCGCGCCGCACCACCAGCCCGCCTGCGCGCCCCACAGGTCACGCGTTACTACGTCACAAGTGTGTACTCACGTGATGCGTGCTCGAGACACGCTTGCGTGTGTTGCGGCGGCAGCGCGCGGCGAGCAGCAGCAGCAGCAGCGCGGCCGCCGCCAGCGCGCCGCACCACCAGCCCGCCTGCGCGCCCCACAGGTCACGCGTTACTACGTCACAAGTGTGTACTCACGTGATGCGTGCTCGAGACACGCTTGCGTGTGTTGCGGCGGCAGCGCGCGGCGAGCAGCAGCAGCAGCAGCGCGGCCGCCGCCAGCGCGCCGCACCACCAGCCCGCCTGCGCGCCCCACAGGTCACGCGTTACTACGTCACAAGTGTGTACTCACGTGATGCGTGCTCGAGACACGCTTGCGTGTGTTGCGGCGGCAGCGCGCGGCGAGCAGCAGCAGCAGCAGCGCGGCCGCCGCCAGCGCGCCGCACCACCAGCCCGCCTGCGCGCCCCACAGGTCACGCGTTACTACGTCACAAGTGTGTACTCACGTGATGCGTGCTCGAGACACGCTTGCGTGTGTTGCGGCGGCAGCGCGCGGCGAGCAGCAGCAGCAGCAGCGCGGCCGCCGCCAGCGCGCCGCACCACCAGCCCGCCTGCGCGCCCCACAGGTCACGCGTTACTACGTCACAAGTGTGTACTCACGTGATGCGTGCTCGAGACACGCTTGCGTGTGTTGCGGCGGCAGCGCGCGGCGAGCAGCAGCAGCAGCAGCGCGGCCGCCGCCAGCGCGCCGCACCACCAGCCCGCCTGCGCGCCCCACAGGTCACGCGTTACTACGTCACAAGTGTGTACTCACGTGATGCGTGCTCGAGACACGCTTGCGTGTGTTGCGGCGGCAGCGCGCGGCGAGCAGCAGCAGCAGCAGCGCGGCCGCCGCCAGCGCGCCGCACCACCAGCCCGCCTGCGCGCCCCACAGGTCACGCGTTACTACGTCACAAGTGTGTACTCACGTGATGCGTGCTCGAGACACGCTTGCGTGTGTTGCGGCGGCAGCGCGCGGCGAGCAGCAGCAGCAGCAGCGCGGCCGCCGCCAGCGCGCCGCACCACCAGCCCGCCTGCGCGCCCCACAGGTCACGCGTTACTACGTCACAAGTGTGTACTCACGTGATGCGTGCTCGAGACACGCTTGCGTGTGTTGCGGCGGCAGCGCGCGGCGAGCAGCAGCAGCAGCAGCGCGGCCGCCGCCAGCGCGCCGCACCACCAGCCCGCCTGCGCGCCCCACAGGTCACGCGTTACTACGTCACAAGTGTGTACTCACGTGATGCGTGCTCGAGACACGCTTGCGTGTGTTGCGGCGGCAGCGCGCGGCGAGCAGCAGCAGCAGCAGCGCGGCCGCCGCCAGCGCGCCGCACCACCAGCCCGCCTGCGCGCCCCACAGGTCACGCGTTACTACGTCACAAGTGTGTACTCACGTGATGCGTGCTCGAGACACGCTTGCGTGTGTTGCGGCGGCAGCGCGCGGCGAGCAGCAGCAGCAGCAGCGCGGCCGCCGCCAGCGCGCCGCACCACCAGCCCGCCTGCGCGCCCCACAGGTCACGCGTTACTACGTCACAAGTGTGTACTCACGTGATGCGTGCTCGAGACACGCTTGCGTGTGTTGCGGCGGCAGCGCGCGGCGAGCAGCAGCAGCAGCAGCGCGGCCGCCGCCAGCGCGCCGCACCACCAGCCCGCCTGCGCGCCCCACAGGTCACGCGTTACTACGTCACAAGTGTGTACTCACGTGATGCGTGCTCGAGACACGCTTGCGTGTGTTGCGGCGGCAGCGCGCGGCGAGCAGCAGCAGCAGCAGCGCGGCCGCCGCCAGCGCGCCGCACCACCAGCCCGCCTGCGCGCCCCACAGGTCACGCGTTACTACGTCACAAGTGTGTACTCACGTGATGCGTGCTCGAGACACGCTTGCGTGTGTTGCGGCGGCAGCGCGCGGCGAGCAGCAGCAGCAGCAGCGCGGCCGCCGCCAGCGCGCCGCACCACCAGCCCGCCTGCGCGCCCCACAGGTCACGCGTTACTACGTCACAAGTGTGTACTCACGTGATGCGTGCTCGAGACACGCTTGCGTGTGTTGCGGCGGCAGCGCGCGGCGAGCAGCAGCAGCAGCAGCGCGGCCGCCGCCAGCGCGCCGCACCACCAGCCCGCCTGCGCGCCCCACAGGTCACGCGTTACTACGTCACAAGTGTGTACTCACGTGATGCGTGCTCGAGACACGCTTGCGTGTGTTGCGGCGGCAGCGCGCGGCGAGCAGCAGCAGCAGCAGCGCGGCCGCCGCCAGCGCGCCGCACCACCAGCCCGCCTGCGCGCCCCACATGTCACGCTCACATCTGTTGAACAAACAAACATAAGCTGCAATATGAGCTACTATTTTGTGCGTAGCGCGACCTGGCTGCACCGCCTTTGCGTCCCCGTAAGGTAGAGCCCTAAAGGTACCATTCGGTGTCCTGCGACAGACGGCAGACGACAGCGGCAGCGAATAATTAAGAACGGTAGCGCGGTGTCGCAGAAGACGATCGGGCGATTCTATTAAATCATACTGCAAAGTTATGAATGTAGCAATGATCAAGCGGCAGTGCCGTTGTTGTCTGCCGTAGAGCAATCAATGAAATTGATCGGTTGGGTATAACAACATTGTTAGGCACGTCATCCCAAAATCAAGATGAGAGGAGATTTGTGCTTAGTCTGGACAAAAAAGACTATGAATACTGATGATGGGATTCAAAAGCCGACCAGCCAAATTCAATGTTATAATAGTTCATAGTTCACAATGTGGTAAACACTCTATAATTAAACTGTAAACAACCTATACATCAATCAGTATAATACGTCTGCATTTTACCACTGTGCCAATTTTAAGAGCTCATTTACACGAGAACAGTGACTCGCCTCGAATAGGCGGTTATCGAAATGAGATAAAAAGTTAACTCGTGTAAACAGTACAAATAAATACTGAACGAGGAAGGCGGGAATCACCACGCTAGCGGGAGGCCCTCACAGTAAGCCCTTTCATTTGATATGTCACACGGTACAGTTTGCAAAACTTTTTGTCTTATTTACCCCCAAAATTGACCCTCATGTTCAAAATTCATTTTTTATGTTACACGTCCGTGTTTGGGTCACAGAAATTCATACATGTACAGACGCCAGCACATCAAGCTACTACAATCTGTCAAATTTCTTTAAGATTTTCAACTTTATCGCTAAAGCATTAAGTTCAAGGTTGTAAGGGAAAATTTGATAATTTCGGGTAGCTTGACCTGCTGGCGTCTGTACCAAATTTCAAATTAATCGGTCCATTAGATTCGGAGCAAATCGGTTGTGACAGACGGACAGACAAACAGACAGACACACGAGTGATCCTATAAAATAAAGGTTCCGTTTTTTTTTTCCTTTTGAGGTACGGAACTCTGTCTCGTATGACATCAACATAAGTAAGTTTTTGTGTCTCACTTGAGTGTCAACAATTGAGTCCGAAAACCGCTTGACGAATCTCGCAATGTTCCCGTCTCTTGACGGCCGAGAGGAAGTTAAACGGTGGTGAAACTATTGACTTGATAACTCCCAACTTAAAGCCATTAATATAATAACCTGGGACATTATTCACACACAGTCATCTGATCCCAAACTAAGCAGAGCTTGTACTATGGAAACCAGATAACTGATATACTACATACACTACTTTTTTTTTTGTAAATACATACTTATATAGATAATTACACCCAGACTCAGAACAAACAGACATGTTCATGCACACAAATGTTTGTCCTGGATGGGAATCGAACCCACGACCTGCGGCATGATAGGTGGTATCTTAACCAACCACGCCAACGGGCCTGTCAAAGTTCATTGGGAAGCAAAGCCCCACAAGGACTTTCACTCTCTCTATTTCTATTTCTAACCAGCTATTGCCAGCGGCTACGCCCGCGTGTATGTTGGAAATTATCCCAAAGGAACCGTACATTTTTCCGGGATAAAAAGTAGCCTGTGTGCTATTCCAGACTATAATCTATCTCTGTCCAAATTTCATCCAGATCCGTTCAGCCGTTCTGGCGTGATTGAGTAACAAACATCCATCCAAACTTTCGCTTTTATAATAGTAGTAAGATTACGGCAGAGATTAGGTATACTTACACACAACACTGTTTGATTATTTGCAGCTGCGATTCCATTTCGAGTAATTTTTAACTATTTTTTTTTTATTAATATTATTTATTTACAAACTTATATTTTTTTTTTTTAACTTAAGACTTTTTTAACTTTAAAGTTTTTTTTTAATCAAAATATTTACAATGTTTTTTAACGAAATTATTATTTACTGTTCGGACATTTGTTTCCTCTGATAGTTGGAATGTTACTGAGTGAATGAGCATGAAGTATTTAGATATAAACACATGTACGTGACACATACATATTGTGCTGATTCACTAACCACCCTTGAGGGGAAAAGGGTATGAGTCATTGTGCAAATTGCAAAATATGATCACCCTATTGCATCCCTCTACGCAAAAACTATTATTTTTTTTTTTTACACGAGTTAATGCACAAGTACCTACTAGCTACTAGCATCTACAATTACACATTTACAATAATTACTAATATTATAAAGAAGTAAAGTATGTACAGTGGGCCGTCGTTGTGCTTGACCCTTTTCAAAAGTTTTTCGAATGCACGTTGAAATCTTAGCTTTCAACGCCTTTTTTTTGTTTGACCAATGAATGAAGGTTGAACCTTTTTTTTAAAGTTTATTGTTTTTGTTTGACCAATGAACGAAAAATGTCGCCTAAGTTTTTTTTCTTAACTTGTGTAGAACCATTTTTTTATAATGTGCGCCGAAGCGCTATTGGTGGACGAAAACAATGCAGGCGGGGTTAGCCACTGGCCCGTGCATACGAAAAGCGCCTTTATGGGGGTGAGGCACAAAAATCGTTGACTGTACGTTTGGGTAGGACTTAATCTATTCTCTGGAAAAATTCTAAATTCAAAAAAAACAAATTAAATTCTAAAATTATTTCACTGGCAAAAGCTACACTATTGCCATATATGTATATATAGGGTATGACCGCCCCGCGGGTAACGTCGCACAGTGTTCGAAATTATTATATTACGAGCTGCTTTAGGACTTTTAGTAAGAGTGAAGCCGAAGCAAAGCCGGTCTTAACTTACTTAAGTATCAATAAAGTAAAAATAAATTTATTAACTTAAAAATAAAAGTATTTTCTCTACTTCATTTAACACCATCTATCGTCATATAGCAGAACCTAAAAGACGTCATCACTACACAAACAAAACTATTAATGTTTTAGAGAAAACAACTCCAACTAAATTAGTGCCTATCATTCTAAAATGATTATAGGAATATAAAGAATCGAATACAATACAGTTGAACAAGTGAAAACTAAATAAAATATCAATATTCCTCCATCTCGTTTTCGCTGACGCATTTTTTCTATATCTGTCTCTATCGTAACCCGTTGTACAGTGGCTTGGTCTCGTCCATATCAGGCGGTGCCACGTGACCTAAAGTGACGTCATAACGGGATCGCTAATGACTTTTTCGTTTCCGATTATGACGTTTTGGCGCCGGGTTATTTCAGAACATTTTTTTGTTGTTGTTGTAATTCAAAGCTAATAATAATAGGCATTTTTGTCGTTTGAATGTTATGGTTAATTAAATACCCATAGTGTATTTTTGGCAATACTAAACACTACTGACTATGGCATTTTTCAATAGCGGTAGTTTTTTTTTTTATTTGAGATGGGTTTCCTCTTGACTCTAGTCTAGGTCAGAGGTGACAGAGACAAAGTCGACGATGGAGAGAGCTTACCCAGAAGAAGCCTGTTCACTCTCACTTTCAAGAGATTAGGGTTGTATGCGCTCGGAAACACAGACGCAGGTAGTGAGTTCCACTCTTTTGCAGTGCGCATTATAAAAGACATTTGGAAGCGCTTAGTGCGAATTGGTGGAATATCAACCAGGTAGGGATGGTAACTGGCAGTGTATCTAGATGTCCGATGGTAGAAGCGGGCCGGTGGAATCAGGTCGTGGAGTTCTTGGGCACTCACCGAAGTACTGTAGAAGACCGACAAGCAGGCAACCTTGCGGCGATGAACCAAGCTGTGAAGCTTGGCATCCACCAGTTTTACGTCGCCAATGAGCCTCTTAGCTCTGCGTTCCACCGAGTCAAGCGTAGCTAGTTGGTACTTAGTTGATCCATCCCAAAGGTGGCTGCAATACTCGGATCGGACTTGCGCTTTGTAAAGGGTTAAAAGCTGTCCAGGCGTAAAGAGAGGCTTAAAGAGTTGCTGATCCGAACCTACGAAGGGAAGCCGGTAGGAATCGTGTTATAAGGTGCTTTCACCACTGTTAGGTACCAAAATCATGGATTACCATTACCATGAAATTGAAATTTGCAAGTGATTAGGGCAAATTATTAGTCATACAGTTCGTTCCCACGCTAAATTGGCCTTCCTTGTGACCCCACAAGGACTTAGCGACCGAATTCGGTCGTATAGCGATCGCTACCTGTGTCCAGACTGCAGGCCCTGGAATGTTCACCGCTCCGCACTGCACTAATACCACGCGATAAAAATACCTGTCAGTCACTTTTGTTAGCCGCTAATCATCGCATTTGTTTACACTCTGTGCTTGCTTTTGGTTTAGAGTTTTCATATTGAATTTTTTAAAAAAAAACCCTTATTTGCAAAAAGTTTAAACGTTTAATAGAGTCCTAACTTTTTCGCAACCAATGAGGAAGAAAACTGTCAAATTAGTTCCGCGTAGATGGCGCTAAGTGTTTGTTACTTTCATTCGTTTGCTGAAAACTTTACCGCGAGATGGCGCTAAGTGTTTTTCTTGTCGCCGATTGGTCGCTTTGATGACTTTGACAAGTGAGAAACACACAGCGCTCTCTCGCAGCGGAACTTACGGTAAAAAAACCCCATTCCAGCCATACATATTTTTTGTGAAACTCGAGTATTTGTATAGCTATTGAATGAATCTAGTCTCAATATTCGACTTTGGAGTGATGTATTTTTTTTGTTCACCAGTTGTCAAACGAGGAATAACACAGTCACTCAGGGTCAGTTACTGAAAGCTCCTGAAGCACCTGAAAGAATACACTCATCGGATGAAATGGCAAACAGCGAATAAACATCGGATCATCGTCAATCTCGACTCAAAAAGGCCCTTTTCAGGGCCGCCTATTCAACAATTTCCTAAAGTAAACGCTACAAAAATACTTTTTTTATTTAAAAAATACATAATTGTGTTTATTTCTATAAGACCACTGACATGTACCTATCTACATTTAAATTAAAAAGAAATTGCATATGAAAAGTCAAAGTAGCTCGTAATATCGAGGGTTCACGGGCTATGCGGGTTAAGCGACATTTTTGGAACTTTACAGGAGAGCATTTCAAAGTTTCATTATTCGGAAAAAATAAACATTGTAAAAAATTGATCAAATTTTTACGAAAAAGTGGCCTATCTAGGATTAAGAATCAATAGTGTCTATCTCAGTTTATACCTAGATTATAACCATATTACAACTCAATATGATTATAGCTCAATATCGGCCATGATGTCGCTTAATACAAATAGCCCGTGAACCCTCGATATAATCATTCCGAACACTGCGTCGCGGGCAGAAGTTAGTCGTTAAGATAGGCGAAGTGGATTAAATCAACTTTTTAATGATGCTGTATAAAAACTACTCAACTTAAGTTTATAAAATGTAAATCGAATTTTGGAACTCAAATTAATGGAGTTAGGCAGGACACCTGGCAAGGCGCAGTGATGACAAGTGGAGTACTGACTGCCGTCCAAGGACTGGAAGATGAAGTGTCGGTCGTCCGGCGGCGAGATGGGCGGACGACATTGTTAGTTACCATCGCGGGTATAACCTGGATGGCACAGGAGCGTGGGGATTGGCACAAGAAGAGAGGCCTATGCCCAAAGTCGGGCTGTGGATAATGGTGATTATTGTGAGACTGTGGGCTTTCAAAGTAAGAAAAAATAACGTAAATCGGCCCAGGAAGGCTGACTTGATTTACGAAAACTGTCCTTACTGCTACGACACAAAGGCGTCATTTTCCAATTGGTAGATATAGATAGTGTGATAGACGTGCGGTTGACTACATAAAAACTCGCTCAATGCATAATCTCCTACTTTTTTTTAAGTCCGATAAAAAATCCCAATGATGTCTCTATACGTAGATGTTACATGTAGGTACATACATGGGTCTAAGAAAGGGTGTCCCCTTGTTTCGCAGACAGAAACTTAGTTTCCCACAAAATGTTTCTTATAATATTTGGTCCTTGTATTTTTATTTCGAATATTGTTTCAAACTTGAATGAAACATATTTCACAGAAACATAATTCACTGAATTTTTAATCACATTTTTTTTAACACTTACAACTTATCAAACAGTAGAATTATTTTTTAACGAATATTGTTTCAAATTATTAGTCAGTCTTATATTAAAATTAAAATATTGTCTTAAAAAATCAATATGTTGAGCTACAAAAGTTAGTGACAGAAACCAATCGCTGCAAAACCGACTCCACGTAGTCTTGTCTGCCCTACCCCTAGAGTGTACAGAAACCATGCCTGCTGCATGTTCGCTTGCTTGCACGCTGCATGTTGCATGCTTGCTTGCACACTGCATGCTGCATGCTCGCTTACAGCATGCAAGCAGTAGGTTTGGTTAGAACTGAGACCCCAAACAGAAATTACCTAAGCCAGAGTATTATATTAAGTTTTGTATTAAATAAACAATTTAAGGATAAAGAATATTTGATTTGTTATTCTATGATATGATTATTCTAACATTAAACTTTATGTGAAACAATAATCAATGATTTAAAAATCTTCAAAGTAAATATTCTGCGTATTGATTATTATTCTATGAAACGAAAATATGAGAAAAAAAATTATGTCAAACGAAATTCTATAAAACTATTAGCTATAAAACAACCTAGAAACCTGAGAAAGGGTATCGCCAAATTAAGGTACAAATTGTGTTACAGACCATCAAACTAAACACCTCTTCCCCAGGGAGGCCGGGACCAACATAGTAATCGTGAAAAAAAAAAAAAAATAGTGGTCCCATACAAAACTTCAATACTACTTTAACCAAATGTATGGTACAACAGATTTTTTTTTTCACGATTACTATGTTGGTCCCTGGGAAAGTTGTTCAGTTTGATGGTCTCACCATCACCACACCCTTAAGTTGGCGACATCCTTTCTCAGACACCCTGTATATTGTGTAGCTAATATTGTACGTATCTGAATGAAAGGGGTGAAATAGATCTATTGATTAGACCAGACAGTGGGGACTGGGTTATTTAAAACTTAAATCAATATTCTAGCAACACTATTCTGACGCCGCGGCGTCAGAATAGTGTTACTAGAATGACGTACTCGTATCAACAGAAATATTGAAATGGAGAACAAAAATATTTTGTCCTGTTTAAAATACAAGATACAAAGGCAGATGCGTCTTTTAATAGTAAGAATTATTAGGTTTTCATTAAGTTTACACCAATTTAAAAATACTGATAGATGCGTTTTTTTTTTACGTCCTTTTTCCTTATGACAGCAGTATTAAGGTCGTGTTGCAACTGCAGACTTTTGTAATGTAATTAGGTAGGAAAGTAAGTTAGCAGACTGCTGAGAATGGGGTCTGGGGTTCGACGCCCAGGACAGGCAGTGTTATTGAGCTTTTCCATCAGGAATTTCTCAGTAGCAGCTTTTTTTTTTTTTTGTGGATGGGAAATCATCAAATAACTTCTCCCGCTCTGGGTGGAGCGGGAGGGCGTGTCAGACGACTAAAACCCACCCGTGTTCCTTCAGTTGCCTGTGCCAGGGCCACGGTAACTCTTTCGAACAACCCGCAACCCTGGCGGGCATCGGCCCTAGCGGACCCCTTCAGCTAGTGCTGACATCTCTTTGAGGCGCGCGTGGAACACAACGCGCCGTCGACCCGGGACTGGTCCTTACCGGACGGCGAGCTACCCACTGCTCGCTATCCGCAAGCCCGCGCCTACGGTGGTCGGGAATCGGCTATCGATTCCCGACCACCGTGAGGATGCCGTGAGGCCTCTCCAACCACTCCTCAAAGAGGGGACTTATCGCCGCAATTGTGGCGTGCCCACTCAGTAGCAGCCTGGAGTTTAGATTTGTGCCCGGATGGTTGCAATAGGCTCGGCCCTTATTCAATTTACATCTATACTAATAATAAGTTTGTTTGTATGTTTGAACGCGCTAATCTCACACCGTTGGACATTTTGCCCCTGAACGGCTAAATTATTGACGCTTAATTATTGAATAGAAGTTTTGATTGTCTAGGTATAACTTGTCGGAAAAAAAAGTTTTCTATTCAAATGTATTCTATTCTTAGGTCAAGTAATGTAAGCATTTTAAAGTGTTACAGGCTCAGCTTCCAGTCTAACCGGATGCAGCAGAATATACCAGTATTTTACATGATCTACTCGAGGGTCTCGGTATGTAACTTATTGAGAGTTTGTTTGAACTACCAAAATCAATCCGCCTAGCCTTTTCCCAACTATGTTGGGGTCGGCTTCCAGTCTAACCGGATGCAACTGAATACCAGTATTTTACATGTAGCGACTGCCTATCTGACCTCTACAACCCAGTTAGTTATTGGGTAATACGATACCCCTTGGTAAGACTGGTTGTCAGGCTTTCGGACTTCTGACGACCCGTAGCAACTGCCAAAGAACCACGAATGACAGCCGGGACCAACAGCTTAACGTGCTTTCCGAGGCACGGAGGAGTCTCGGTATGTAAAGATGGTCACCCATCTACGGACCAACCCCGGCAAGCATAGCTTAACCTGATGGATCGACCCTTGCGGCTGTTATTACTTAGCCACGAGCTTCTATTCAAATGTATTTTATTCTTAGGTCAAGTAATGTAAGCATTTTAAAGTGTTAAAGGCTCAGCTTCCAGTCTAACCGGATGCAGCAGAATATACCAGTATTTTACATGGACTCCTTGGTGGGCTTCTAAGTACCGGTTACGACTGTCAAAGATCTACTTAAGGGTCCCGGTATGTAAAGATCATCACCCATCCACAGACCGACCGCGGCAATCGTAGCTTAATTGTTATTAATTACTTAGCCACGAGCCCCTCTTAAATTACTAAGAGTTTGTTTGAACGCGCTAATCTCTAGAACTACCAGTCGGATTTGAAAAATTATTTTGATATTTAACACGTTCTGTGCGGCCAACGCGCATGCGCGATTTTCGAACGTTCACCATGTGCTGGCGGCGCTTATGCGCGTCCATACAATTTATATAACTTCCTTCGAATGCGGCGCGCCGCACCTGTGGGTTTTTTGTGCATCTCTATTGTTCTTGGCGTAATTGTTTTATGACTCATACAACTTGAAAATTTTCAAACACACATAAGCGGTTCGCCGCACTTGGGACAAGTTTGTAACGCCGCACATATGCGCCCAGCCGCACTGGGTAGAGTTTCTTCAACCGCGCCTGCGCGCTCATAGCACCACACGAAGTATTTTTTGGGCGCGCATGAGCGTTTACCGCACAGGGTTTAGCGTATCATAAAGCAGCACTTGGAGCAAATTCGCCAAATAATTCAGCAGTTAATGTGTTAACATCACGCTAGGACCCTTAGTAGCCGAGCAAAAAGAAAAAAAGTCATAAAAACGCTAGGTGAAAACGAAGAAGCGCGGACAGGCGCATGCGATGCGACGGGGTGAGTCGTGGGATCAGAAATTTTATGCGGACGAAGTCGCGGGCAGAAAACCTAGGTAATTAATAGAAATGATTAATTAAGGTTACAGAGAGGTGTAACAAAAGACATTGGTGCCGATTCTCTTGTTCAATAACTAAACTAAAATTAGAGAATCGCTTTACTAACAGACAGCGCGAGAAAAGGACGGCCATAGCTATGAACTAAGTTAGAGATGTCGAACTAGATAGTTTACGCCTTGCGCTTCGCCGTGTTTTTAGTCGACATGGTTTTACGTGTCGTCTGTATTTATATGGATGTATCCTGTGCCCATATCTCTCGCCGGAACGCCCTTATCGATCTGTTCCGACTTTCGGTACCTCGGGTCGCTTGTCCAAGGAGATGGCGAAGTAGACCGAGACGTAACGCACCGGATCAACTCAGGATGGATGAAATGGCGACAGGTCACAGGAACAACTTGCGACCCACGGATGCCCCTCAAGTTAAAGGGGAAAATTTATAAGTCCGTGGTAAGGCCTGTCGTACTTTATGGGTCTGAATGCTGGGCCGTAAAGAAGACGGATGAAAAAAGATTGCATGCAGCGGAGATGAGAATGTTGAGATGGATGTGTGGAGTAACGAGAATGGATAAAGTACGAAATGAGTATATAAGAGTTAGTTTGAAAGTGGCGCCAGTGACAGAAAAGTTGAAAGGAAATCGTTTGGCTTGGTATGGGCATGTGATGAGAAGGGACGAAACGCATGTGACTCAAAGGGTGATGAATATACATGTTGATGGATGGAGAGGGAGAGGAAGGCCGAAGAAAAGATGGATGGAATGTGTAAAGAATGATATGAAAGAGAAGGGAGTGAATGATAGTGTGACGGTTGACAGGGGAGAATGGAAGAAGAAAACATGTTGCGCCGACCCCGAGTAACATGGGATAAGGGCAGGAAGATGATGTCTGAATTTGTATGGAAATATTGGTTCCAACTAAATTTGACAGCTCTAATTTACGTCCGTCTCTTCCTTGTTTTATTAGAGAGAAAAAGTTAGCAATAGCTTAAATTTAGTTCGTGTACAACAGAATCGGTACCACTGTTTAGTTCACATTACCTTAAAAACCAAAGCATATTATTTACCATGACAACTGTAACAGTAAATAACTAACAACAGATAAGTTTACACTAGGTAATATTAATACAATGACACTTTCTAATATTTTCAATTATGCACACATTATTACAACAAGTTTTAAACTAAGACTGTGCTAAGACAAAGACTTACGTTTGACTGTACAAGTTGTGACACGACTTGTAGGTACAGTCAACTACATATCAGTGGTAACACTTGCAATACGAAAATAACCATCACTGCTAAGACATAAAGGCGCTGTCAATGTCAAATTGTTACCACTGAGATGCGGTTGACTGTAGCAAATTATCCTCTTTATCACAATAACAGCATTGCCTAATAATTTGTCAATATGCATGAGTATATAGGGTGACTGGTAATTAGTGACCAATACTTAAACACATACTCAAACAAGACAATAACAACCAACTGTTACTATGGGACCAAACCTGAAATTAGGGAACAGCTGATTATTTTTATTATTAATATTATAGCAAATTATTTTTTCCTAAAGTTTTTGGGTACCTACCTACAAATATATTAGGTTGGGGAAAAAGTCTTTTCGCATTATAGTATGTATGAACTTGTAATGAAATCTCTTTGGCTATACTATTTGTATCTGGCTGGTTTTGGTATCATTCAAAGTTTAAATTTTAAAGAACGTAATTCCAAATTCAAATGAGGAAAATGTGTGATTTTCATTTGTTTTTCGTACCGTCAAGATGAGTGAATCTAATGAAAAAATTCGATACATTTTAAAATTTTACTACAAAAAAGGTAAAAATGCAACGCAAGCCGCGAAAAAAATTTGCGATGTTTATGGACCTAGTATAGTATCTGTGAGAGTAGCACAAATTTGGTTTAAGCGTTTTCAATCCGGAAATTTTGATGTCAAAGCTGCACGTCGCTCTGGTCGCCCTATTACGGATAAAATGGTTGCCATTTTTGAAAAAGTGGAGCAAGATCGGCATATCAGTAGTTACGACGTAGCTGAAGAACTGGAAATTGACCACAAAACAGTTTTGGGGCATTTGAAAAAAACTGGGTACACAAAAAAGCTCGACATTTGGGTACCTCACGAGCTCACTGAAAGAAACCTAATGAACCGTGTACTCATTTGTGATTCTTTATTACGACGTAATGAAACCGAACCATTTTTGAAGAAGCTGATAACTGGTGATGAAAAGTGGATCACGTATGACAAGAACGTGCGAAAAAGGTCGTGGTCAAAGGCCGGTCAGGCTTCACAGACTGTGGCGAAACCCGGGTTAACTCGCAACAACGTGATGCTGTGTGTGTGGTGGGATTGGAAGGGAATTATTCATTATGAGCTGTTACCACCAGGCAGGACCATCGATTCTGAACTCTAATGCGAACAACTGATGAGATTAAAGCAAGAAGTTGAGAGAAAGCGGCCGGAATTAATCAACAGAAGGGGTGTGGTTTTTCATCATGATAACGCTAGACCTCACACATCTTTAGTCACTCAGCAAAAATTAAGAGAGTTTGGCTGGGAGGTGTTAATGCATCCGCCGTATAGTCCTGACCTTGCACCTTCAGATTTCCATCTGTTTCGGTCTCTTCAGAATTCTTTAGGCAGTGTCAGGTTAACATCACGAGAGGACTGCCAAAACCACTTGTCGCGGTATTTTGACCAGAAGTCCCAAAATTTCTATAGCAATGGGATCATGACCCTACCTACAAGATGGCAAAAAGTTATCGAACAAAATGGTACCTACATACTTTAGTTAAATGTAAATAAACTATATTAAAAAATGTTTTGAATTTTCTTAAAAAATGCGAAGAAACTTTTTCCCCAACCTATTATTTCGTTATAATTACAGTTAGAAAAGTGCTGATTCTCTGAATAAATGATAGACTAATTCATCATCTGCCTAGCTTCTTCCCAACTATGTTGGTGTTGGCTTCCAGTCTAACCGGATGCAGCTGAATACCAGTATCTTACATGGAGCAACTGCCTATCTGATCTCTACAAACCAGTTACTGGGTAACACGATACCTCTTGATACGACTAGTTGTCAGACTTTCGGGCTTCTGACGACCTGTAAAAACTGTCAAAGATCCACAAATGTCAGCCGGGACCAACAGCTTAACATGCTTTCCAAGGCACGGAGGGGTCTTGGTATGTAAAGATGGTCACCCATCCACGGCCAACTGCGGCAAGCGTAGCTTAACCTGATCGATCAACCCGTGCGGCGGTAATTACTTAGGCACAGGCCCCCCTGTTGTGCTGTCAGAGGAAAAGTAAAGTTCCTTACTCTCTCAGCAATATGGGGCTATAACTATTGTGATTAACTTTTTATTATATGGATGAATATTAATAATAATAACCCCACCGCTGTATCTCTAAGTTGACGTCGTGGTGGGGCTTGCGCGCTCCGAACTTTAGGTCTATGCCGGTAGAGTTTACTTTGCCGGAACGGGTCTAGGATGAGGAGCCAGACCAAGAGAGATACAGAAACCCACAGGGCAGCATGTGGCGAGCTGTTGGAAAGTAGCAACACCACGGACCGAAGAAATCTTGTCCTCATCTCTGGCTTGCCTTTATTGGCCGGCTGGAGTGAACACTGACGAGGAACAGAGCTCCCACCTCTTTCTTGCCTTTATTGGCCGGCTTGAGTGGAAATTCGCAAGAGCAAACATGCTCGGAGGAAGGAAGTATTCCAGTAAGGTGCTGGTAGGGATCTTGACCGTACTTCCAGGGTTGACCTGATAGCCGTGGAATACCTCTCTACTCCTCAAGCACCTCAGGAAGTGTTTCCCCCTTGTCGCTACGTCACTATGTGCTAGCAGCCGTTTCCGGGGGCCCATTATTGAGTGTGCAAGTCACCTTCTGCCATTTTATCCGTGTATAATATATCGGGTTGGCTAATAAGTAATGAGCGTTTTAGTTTATAATTTCTAGAATTTTCGGAAAGGTTCGAGAACGTTCTGTAGCAGAGGGTATATAAAGAGCGAGTCGCGCTCATGCGCGTTATGGATAGTTTGGCTGTTAGTGCGTTAAAGTTCACAAAGAAATGAGTGATATTAAAACCCACGTACGACATTGTTTATTATATGAGTTTCAATCTGGGCATTCTGCTGCAGAAGCAGCACGTAATATATGTCAAAGGATAGCTCACCATGCAGTCTCCGAAGCAACAGCAAGGCGCTGGTTCCAACGGTTCCGGAATAACGATTTTTCCTTAACCGATCAACCAAGGTCTGGGCGCCCCGTGGAAATAAATATCGATAAATTAAAACTATTAACCGAAGAAGATCCTCGAAGAACTACACGCGATTTGGCTGTTCAGCTCAAGTGCTCTCATGGCACCATAGAAAATCATTTACCTACATGGTTTGGGAAAGACAACTATAGTGTTTAGGTACCCCATCAATTAAGTAAAGATCAGCTGACCCACCGAGCTGAGATTTGTGTACAACTTTTATCTTTCCGCCGCACATTTAATTGGTTAGATCATCTTGTCACTGGAGATGAAAAGTGGGTTCTCTATGTTAATCACACACGCAAGCGCCAGTGGCTGGGATGTAAAGAACAGGGAAAACCAACGTCAAAAGGTGATCTTCATCCTCGCAAGGTAATGCTTTCTGTCTGGTGGGATATAGATGGAGTAATAAGCTGGGAATTCCTTCCTACTAATACTACGATTACAGCAACAGTATATTGTGATCAATGCGAAAAACTCAAGCTTGACATCCATCGCAAACGTCCACAACACGACAAAATATTTTTCCTGCACGACAACGCCCGGCCGCATATTGCTAAGAGTATCAGGCTAAAACTATTGGAGCTTAATTGGGAAATAATACCCCACCCTCCATATTCGCCGGACTTAGCACCAACTGATTTCAGCTTGTTCCGATCACTTAGTAATAATTTACGGAAAAAATGCTTTGACGATGAACCACACTTGAAACAATACATAGATGACTTCTTCAATTCAAAACCAAGGAAGTTCTATGCGGACGCCATTCACTCTTTGCCAGATCGTTGGCGAATGGTAGTAGAAAACGACGGTGAATATATTATTAATGATTAACAATTATTCATTTAATGATTAAATTAGTTGTATTTCGCTCATTACTTATTAGCCAACCCAATATAACATTGGTCAGGCAGGGGACATAGTTCTTCCATAGCTCAAGTTACCCAATCCACTTTAGCCACCCAAACCCATAGCCCAATATATATGTTTCCACATAAAACAATAGTCTTTCACCAACCAGGGGTTGTCCTTGGGTGCACTTGCATGGTGCATACAGGTATAATCGTCGGTTGGTGCCTCCTCATCATTTAAAATTATCTAAAGGTCCTCTGTGAGTTAGCTTCAGCCACTCATATGCCTTCCAAAGGTCTGGGACCCCAGGGTCCTGAGATATATAACAATAATAATAATAATATATCCTGGGATATTATTCACACAAGGTCATCTGATCCCAAACTAAGAATTAGATTAGAATAGTTCTTTATTTGCATAAGAAGTAGGTAGAAGTTACAGATGTTAAGTTTAAAATGATCCTTACACTAACTAATTAATAAAAACTATAATCATAGCCAGAAAGTAACAGTAAAATCACAGTAACATAGAGAATAGACACTTATTTTCTCTAGCACATAAGAGTGAACTCCCAGTTGTTGCGAAAACTGTCATGCATAAATTGACTCACAACATTTTTCTTGAGAAAATTGAGGACTGAGGATCATCAGTGGAAATCTGGAGCATTGCTCATAGTGTAACATGACATCTTTAAGGAAAATCACTATTTCACAACAGCAGCTAATATGAGATTTTTTTTCTTGTTTTTTTTAATGACAACCATGCTGTCATCTCACCTGTTGTTAAGTGGTCAATAACACATAATAAACAAATAATAAAATTACTAGAGGGATTGCAGGTATATTGTCATACCAGAGACAAATCTCAAATATCTCACATCATTACTGTTGTGTGCTTGCAAGGGCAGGAGAATGATTGAATGGGCCTACCCATTCATTAATTCTCCTGTCCCAATTTATTTGGGGTCGACGCAACATGTCTTAAACTTCTCTATTAGTCGTCATCTCTGTAGTCACTCCCTTTCTAGCCATACCATCTTTCACATGCAAATTTTAGTTACTGTTTAGAAACTTTATTAACCAAGGAGCTCGTGGCTAAGTAATAACAGCCGCACGGGTCGATCCATCAGGTTAAGCCACGCTTTCCGCAGTTGGTCCGTAGATGAGTGACCATCTTTACATACCGAGACTCCTCCATGCCTTGGAAAGCATGTTAAGCCATTGGTCCTGGCTACCATTTGTGGATCTTTGGCAGTCATTACGAGTCATCAGAAGCCCGAAAGTCTGACAATCAGTCTTACCAAGGGGTATTGTATTACCCAATAACTGGGTTGTGGCGGTATAGATAGGCAGTCGCTCCCATGTAAAATACTGGTCATGTAAAAAGCTGCATCCTTTTTCCAGAAACTTTATTAACCAGTTTCAATGATAGACCAGTATTTAACCATTAGAATTACATAAACAATTTAAAAAATCATTTGTGACTGAACCAGTGAGATTCAAATGACATTTGAGAAGTTAATTGAGTTTTTCTATTGAGAATATTCACTAACCGTGTAGTAGTTCACAAATTTCCACAGGTACAATCACAAGAAAAAACAGCTTCGAGAAGAACCTATCAACAAATTGACTTCTTTTATCTATTTATTATAGTTTACCAACTCCATTTATATAGCAACAGGTGCAATCCGTGACATGAATGAGTAGTGTCAGTAAATGTAATGTGCTGATTATTTTTACAATTTTAGAGTCTGATGTGTATTAGTAGCGGGATGAATGTATGATTTTGAGGATATATTTAATTTTATTTCCTGTACATTCAAAAGATATTTTTTTATTATGAACTAAGGACGGAAAAGACACATGAAAGATTTATGAAAGATATGTCATTGGCATATAAATAGCAGCATTTTATCCATTTGTTGTGGCTATTTACATCATCGCCTTCACTATCCTGCCTCTGTTTCAAGTTAGTTGGTGTAACATGTTTACACTGTATTAATATATAGTCATTTTAACAATGTGACTACGGCATAATATACTGTTTGTGATTAAAGTCATGATATTATGCACTGATTACCAGCTGATACATTTTGATTTCCCTTTCATTCTCTTATAATATGTACTTATAATAATAATTTGTTGTAATCAATTAACAATAATCCTTTTTGCAGTATAATTTAAGCTCTAAACGCTACGTCGGTTACACCAACAGTCTCACATGCAAAATATAATCATATTTCTATTTATGGTTCTGACAACCACTATATCAACGAAAAAAATAAGTCTGAATATTCAAGAGTATAATATTTTATCGCTGTTTTTGCATTCTCACCTCGTTCTTTACGTACTATCAAGGCTGGGGCACAGTTTTGACGACGAAACACATCGTTTCCGGACATCAAAACCTTCAAAATATACATCGAGAAAATATTCAAACTAATGATTCAATGGATGGAGTTTCAATGGAAATTAACGTAACAGCTGAAGGGTGACGACAAATGACGTCTTTTAATGCCTTTTTGCGCGTAATAAAAGCGTTAGAATGCTAAACATAACATAAAAATACTTACTGTGCATCTATTTAGCAGGTAGTAACTACACAGTAAAATCTCACCATACGATTATAAACAGTAAAATCACCGTAGAACACTATATTAGAGTCACTCAAACACGTCACCAACACCAAAATGCAGGTTTTTCACTATTTCAATGGTATTTTACACGTTTTTACAATAATCTCTCGCCCTCGGCCCTACGAGTTTTGACATTACGTGAGTCGGCCATTTTTCATTCTGGGGACAACAAAAGCGGGGAGTGTTGCCAGTACATAAAGTAAAATTATCCTTTACAAATATTAGTCATCAGCTAAAGGTTTGTTATTTATACACAGTTTGTCATTAACTTCAATGACCATGAATTTGCGCATTGAACTGATCACGAAATGACTCAAATGATTAGAAACAAAGACATCTCTTCCTCAACTCAAAACTATCATTTAAACTGATAGAATCATAGAACCTCATTTGGTTGCAAGCTCTACACATTTTCACTTTGTAATTTTATACGCGAATGTTTACCACAAAATCGAGCAATATTCTAATATTATATTTTCACGTTGAGCTATTGTCATGGAGCGTACTCCGGTTTTCCATTCAGCGCTGTTATGCACATGCGCAGTGTAAGGCCCGGCCACGATGTAGGCCACTGGGGCATCGACTGTCCCTACGAGCGCGCTCCTAGGTCAAAACATACAACGTACCATACTTATCTACTATCTAGGTCGCGAGGGCTCTGAACTAAATTCGGTAAAAACACATTAAAAACATATTCTGTATATCAGAACCAGACGTCAAGCCGTCTGTTTACGTGAACAATGACGCTAATGAAATCACAAAACGTAAATTTAACATTATTGTATCATGGAAAGTCGTAAGAAAAGATGAGTATTATTGTGGGCTTTGTAACTTAGCAACGTGCAAACTTTCAATATTTTATACAATGTCTCCTCGTCATTAACTGGGGTCGTACAGTCATGAAACGGTGGGTGTCTCACACCCACTGCACTACTCCTCTGTAATTTCTTTGTGCAAAACACTAGTTAGGAGGTGGGTATGTATGACTGTAGATTTCGTTTACACGATGGCTCAAGTAAGGACGTGTTAGATTAGATTAACTAACTAACTTCTTAGGGCTGATTAAACCACGCCCCGGTGGGTTCCCGCATTGTCGAGGTGGGGGGGCTCAGTAAACGTGTCTTGGTCAACCACGGTGAAGCGAAGAGGAGCCCGAGGAGGGGCCGCTCGTCAGGGCTTTTCCCAGAAAGTCGTCGACGTAGCGGCCAACAGGTAGGTTGCGGTGCCGCTTGGGCGACGTCGCAACTGAGGCTGGCCGCGATGTCGTATGGGAGGCAGCGCGGCTGAGGGTTGGAGGCCGCGTCGGGAGAGGTGTGTCGGTATTGCGGTGCACCGCTCTCCCTATCTTCCGTGGCCTTGACGAGGTCGCCACCGTCTGATGGCGGACGCGATAGGGCCGCAGGGGAGGAGGAGTGTCGGTATTTCGTTGGCCGCTCTCCCTATCCTCTGCGGCTGAAAAGTGGTAGGCGGCCGGGCCACTGACCTGACCGGTCGCAGGGGGACCAATGGTGCCTAGACACGGAGTCGTCTCCCATGTGCTGGTTTGGTGATGGAGGGTGCTCCTCAGAGGAGGGTCCGGTGACGGACAGCCGCGGCGGGTTCGGGGAGAGTGCTAACGCGTGCCCGTGTTCCCGCTACAAGCGGCAGAGGAGGACACCATGGAGTTTTCGTGGGTTGGAGTCCCACATAACTGCACTATCTCCCCGTGGTAGTGCAGTAGGCATGAGCATTTCTCCACGGAAAGAAAGGGCTGATTTAACCAAAGATCTTTTATTACGCGGAATAAAATTGACGTCTGACAATACATCAATGCGTCTGACAGTTTTTGTTTGGGAAAACCAGGGAACACTAACAAAAATTAAAAAATTATTCCCTGGATAAGGCTTATACTTACTAGGTATAAAACTTGGGTTGAGTCCGCCCTTAATAAAGGCCGCATTGGTGTAGAGGTCGTGTGCGCGACTGCTGAGCATGAGTTGCTGGGTTCAATCCCCATTCTGGAGAGTGTTAATATTGGATTTTCCTTAGGAATTTCTCAGTAGCAACCAGTTCCAGGTCCGGACGTGTGCAGCTGGTATTGGCACAAATACCATCCTATTAACTACATTAAATTCGTAACATAACCCAGGACTTAGACACTTAGTTTTTTTCTGGTAAAATGTGATGCACCTCTGCCCACCCCTTCGGCGGCGACGATATGTTATGATGTGTCTGAAATAAGTAAACTGCCTTGGGATATATGCCAACGGCATTGATTCTATGCTAGGCTCACGCAACGCGGCGTACGTCAGTCCACCCAGTACCAGTAGCAACGAGGGTGACTACGTCCGCGGATGATGGCTAACAGGGATGTATGGAAGAAGAAAAACAAACGTCTTCCAAAAAAAAAAACACTAAAGAGTGATAAATAACTTTAATCTCTTTCGTGGTGGTTTTACAGTGGGTAAAATAGGTCTATAGTGGTATAGGTACACTCATAGAAATTCGTTTTCTGGTGTAACCATGGTTGTTCACCTTATCTGGCTCATAAGAACCAAAATGTTGAATAATAAGCGCTTCCAAATGTCTTTTATATTGCGCACAGCTAAAGAGTGGAACTCACTACCTGCGTCTGTGTTTCTGAGCGCATACAACCCTAATCTCTTCAAAGTGAGAGTCAACGGGCTTCTTCTGGGTAAGCTCACTCCATCATCGACTCTGTCTCTGTCGCCTCCGACCTAGACTAAAGTCAATAGCGAACCCATCTTAAATAAAATTAAAAAAAAAGATACGGCAATGTAGGCGGGGGTTTTTAAGGTTTTCTGTTTAATGAGTAAAACCACGAATCAAAGATAACACAAACGTATAGGTACTGTCTTGATTTATACATACACACAATAATTAGAGTCACAACAATCAAATAGGTACATCACTACTTACGCACTAAGACATATAAGATACTAATCATAGAAAACTTTAAACTTACTATAATTAGGTTACTCTAGCCTATCTAAACGAGCGCGGCAGCGAATTTACAAAACGCGAGAATTTACTAGGAACTCTGCTTACTCCTTGTTGAGTAAATAAAGAACGATGACTCGCGGGCTCATTTACAACACTTTACCTACACATTTTCCTATCAAGACACAATATGTTAGTGTGTTCATCGGCTGAGGGGGTGTTGAAAGGGCGCGGGGAATGCGGGGTGACGCGCGATTTGGGCGCGGGAGACGTACAGGAGGGACGAGCGGCGCGCTGCGAATGGTAACACTGTTTACATTTGAAAACAAAGGATTTAGGTACATTCTTAACGTTGCTACTAGATTTCCTTATGTAAAATGAACTCAAATGTGGGGAATGACCTACGTCAGGACCAAAAGTTACTGAGCTTTTTAGTTAGAAAATAAAGGTATTTTTTACATAAAATAAGCATAAATCAAGTATTACTACATCCTTTAACAAGAATCATGCTTGTCAATCACTACATCAGATTTTTAATAGATGTTTTTAAGCTATTTATAACGAAAATAATCTCGCACTACCGTAGTTCCCTTACAGTGGTAACAGCTTACAAGAGCAGCTGCAAAAGTCTGCGCCACCGCTGAAGTCCTTTTGACGCGGCACTAGTGTCTATGGCATTGCATCACATTGCATAAAAAAAATGTAATTCCACAATTTTCTGCAGGCCTACTTTCGTAGTGCGGACGTCGTGGTGTACTTTTGATAAAGGAATGCTGAAAGCTTTCGATTATCACGTAGCTAAGGTACCTATGGTGACTGAAATAGGTTGTTGATATTATTGGTCAATATCAGATCATGTTTACTCTCTGATAATGATAAAAAAAAACTATTGAGATTAGGCACATATCTAGCCTACACTGTCATGTGGCCCTTACACAGGGTTATTGGTAAAATACCAACAACCTCTTAAGGGGTCATTGTACTCATCATTATGAACATCTTTTACTATGGGACCAATCCTGAAATCGCGAAAAAAAATCAGCTGTTCAGTAGATTTATGTTCGCATAATTCGTCAAAATGTACTGAACAGCTAATATTTTTTTTGCGATTTAGGTTTGGTCCCATAGTAAAAGTTGTTCATAATGATGAGTACAATGACCCCTTAAGAGGTTGTTGGTGTTTCACCAATAACCCTGTATAGTTGTCATTAGCTGACCTAGGGGACAAAGACTGCCTGCGAGGCAGTTGCGTAACACACTATCAATCGGAATCGGTTTCATTTTGACAGTTCAATAACATTCATTGCGTTATTTACGTTGTCGAGCAGACAAATTTTTCGAACATTATAAAGTAATGGATTAGCAATTTGCTTCAAAACGATTCAGATTCAGATTGATAGGTACCTACGCAATTAGGATGCTGGCTGGTCGCAAGTGCTATGCCGACCAAGGAGGTCGGGTTCGATCTCAGATCGGCACCCTAATTGCGAAACACATTATCGATTGAAATTTGAATAATTTTGAAGTAAATTGCTAATCTATTGCTTCATATGTTCGAAAGTTTTGTCTGCTCGACAGCGTAAAAAACGCAATGAATCTTGTTGAACTGTCAAAATGAAACCGATTCCGATTGATAATTAATGTGTTACGCAATTAGGGTACTGGTTATATTGGGTTTTCCCGTTAGGAATTTCATAAACTAAATAAAAAAAATATGTAAAAGTAAAATCTTTAAATATATTAGTAAACATAGGTACATATGAAGAGACAGAAAACTTATTAAAAATAGCTACTTAAATTGTAAATCTCTTTTATACTCACCCTCTCACAGTCTTTCACACACTTTCACACAATACACACCGAGAGGTTAAGACTCCACACAACGTTTTGTTTATTTTGTTTTTTTCTTTTCCTGTTTCTATACCTCCTATTATTAATATGTCTAATTAAGCTAGTAGTGTAATGGTAATAAGGAATAATATAAATATATATTTCTCGGGACCCTGGGGTCCCGGACCCTTGGAAGGCGTACGAGGAGTCGAAGCCAACTCGCAGAGACCCCTCAGATAATTTTAAATGTTGAGGAGGCACCAACCGTCGATTATCCCTGTATGCACTTTGCAAGTGCACCCAAGGACAACCCCCGGTTGGTGCAGGACTATTGTTGTACGTGGAAACAAAACATATTGGGCTATGGGTTTGGGTGGCTAAACTGGATTGGGTAACTAGAACTAATGCGCACAGCAAAAGAGTGGAACTCACTACCTGCGTCTGTGTTTCCGAACGTATACAACCCTAATCTCTTCAAAGTGAGAGTGAACAGGCTTCTTCTGGGTAAGCTCACTCCATCGTCGACTTTGTCTCTGTCACCTCTGACCTAGACTAGAGTCAAGAGCAAACCCATCACAAATAAAAAAAAAAAATAAAAAAAAAGCTATGGAAGAACTATGTCTAAAAAGAATCAGCTGTTCAGTACATTTATGTTCGCATAGGTAATTCGTCAAAATGTACTGAACAGCTGATTTTTTTTCGCGATTTCAGGGTTGGTCCCATAGTAAAAGTTGTTCATAATGATGAGTACCCCTTAAGAGGTTGCTGGTGTTTTACAAATAACCCTGTATACGGTTATCTACAAAATCATTTTTTTCCTCTTCTTTTTCTTATATCTCGAAAACGGTGTGTCCCATTGCAAAAATAATGAAAATTTCGACCCCTTTACAAAGCCCATACCTAAACCCTTAAAACTACATGTAGGTGATAATTTTTCATATTTTCCATACAAAAAGTGAAAAATTCCATAAATTGAGATCTCAACTCAATTTATGGAATTTTTGGAGATGCGATTCTCAATGAGAATCGCATCTCCTCCGGCAGTTTTATTTATATGCGTGTCTTTAATATACTCAATACTCAAATTTATATTTTTTAATATTTGTAAAAATTGAGAATTAAACAGAAAAAAAATCTAAGAAAAAACAAAGAATTATTACTGGTACTGTACCTAATTAAGCGAACAAAACTAGTTATAAAACGTTCTTGACTCAGTCAAAGATTGCTTAAATCGATGAAACACATCATTACCATTTCATCCGAGACTTCCTCTGCTGGACATAGGCATCCAGCACGCGTAGCATGACCACCATAGCAAGGGGTTTTGTCGACGGAAGAATAAGCAAAAATTACGTTATCGTTACATAATTCGTAAAAAAGTGAATTTCGTAAAAGTGCAGTTGAGTTTTTCTACTTTGTTGCCGTCGTACTGTCTACACGGTGACGTCATTTTTGTCTACTCTTCCGTCGACAAGACGCTTCTCTACGGTTCTCGTGCTAAGCCTGGACCCCAAGTCTGCTATTTTTTATAAATTCGTCATTCCAACACGATCCCATTGTCGTTTTGCTAAAAGTTCGTAATCTGCTAAATTCATAATGGTCGATCATTGGTAGGTCAGTGGTCTCGTAATAGAATCGTGGTACTGATCAAAGGAACCGTCAAAATTTTAGCAGATTACCGCATACGTCAGTCTTTCATTTGTCAATATAGAATAGAATAAACTTTATTTCGAGCCAACTCATGGTTAGTAACATTGTTTTTAACATTATACAAGAGATTACCATTTTAAGCCATTTCTTTCAATGGAGTGTCAGTGGTTGACCATTGGAAAGTCATAATGACGCCATTATATTAGTAGATTACAAAACTTGTCAAAATCAACAATTATGAAATCAATGACATACCATTCTGACACTATTGTAATAGCAGACTTGAGGCCCTGGGTAAAAACCTGCCCTTGGGTCACTATAGATTCAATAGATAAACTCCGGTTGATAATATACCTCAGAAACCGCGCATCCGGCATAGTAGTGCAGTTGAGCTTTGCAAACTGACCTGCAAATAATTATGTATAAAAATAACTTAGGTCAGTAGTCGCTCCATTTAGGTCATATAATAAATACACCGCGTAGTGCTAGTAATCAATACCCGAGCTCGATACAACTGCTCTACAACATAACGCCTGAATTCTGCAAAAGGGTAGGTAGAGGAGAATATACCTACATCTTTTTAGGTTTCCGTACCAAAATGGTAAAAAGGAACTCTTATGGTGCGACTCAGTCTGTATGTCTGTCACAGATGGATATCTCAAGAACTACTAATGCTATCAACTTGAATTTTGGAATAGTTTTAGATGACGTTTGCCCAACTATTTTGCAAATAAGAAAGAAATAAAAATACAGATATTTTTTTGATAGAAAGCGGGTCTTAAAAATTCGAAACCATATTAAAGAGCGTCGGTCGTTTGCACATTCTCAAACATTTTTTTTTAGGCGGCATAGTTTTTGAATTTCGACGAAAAACGTAAAAAAAAATACCGTTCCCACCCCCCTTATCTCCGAAAATTGCATAGAGAAAAGAACACATGGCACGCCGTGACTACCACAGAGACCAAACCAGCACATGGGCGCTAGACGACCCCGTGTCTAGGCACCCTTGGTCCCCCTGCGACCGGTCAGGTAAGTGGCCCGGTCACCTACCGCTTTTCGGCCGCAGAGGATAGGGAGAGCGGCCGACGAAATATCTACACTCCTCCTCCCCTGCGGCCCCACCGCGTCCGCCATCAGACGGTGGCGACACCGCAATACCGGCACTCCTCTCCTCTCCCGCCGCGGCCTCCAACCCTAAGCCGCGATGCCTCCCATATGACATCGCGGGCCGCCTCAGTTGTGATGTCGCCCACGCGGCACCGCAAACTACTTGTTGGCCGCTACATGGTCGGCTTCCTGGAAAAAGCCTTGACGAGCGGCCGTTCCTCGGGTTCCTCTTCGCTTTCACCGTGGGTGAACAAGCCACGGCTACTGGGAGGATGCGGGAATCCACCGTGGGGGAGAGGAGTATATACATCTGCATATAGCCTTTTCCCAACCATTTTGGGGTCGGCTTCCAGTCTTAGCGTATATAATGGTAGTATACAGAGTGTAAGTGTACAACAGTGGCAAACTTTTAAGGGGTCATTGCACTCATCATTATGAACAACTTTTACCATGGGACCAAACCTGAAATCGCGAAAAAAAAATCAGCTGTTCAGTACATTTGAACCACCAATTGGAAGAAGGGAATAAATCCAAAAAAAAAAGAATGGATATAAATAAAAAAAAAAAACTTTACAACTTTTTACTTTCAACTTATAGGCTCCTTTTTTTTGTGGATGGGAAATCATCAAATAACTTCTCCCGCTCTGGGTGGAGCGGGAGGGCGTGTCAGACTTCTACTGACTAAAACCCACCCGTGTTCCTTCAGTTGCCTGTGCCAGGGCCACGGTAACTCTTTCGAACAACCCGCAACCCTGGCGGGAACTTATAGGCTCCTGTGATATCAATTATAGTGAAGAAAATATAAATTCTGATTTATTTATTACCTATTTATTTATTATATTGCCATGCCGCTGGTCGTGGGTTCGATTCCCATCCAGGACAAACATTTGTGTGCATGAACATGTCTGTTTGTCCTGAGTCTGGGTGTAATTATCTATATAAGTATGTATTTACAAAAAAAAAAGTAGTGTATGTAGTATATCAGTTATCTGGTTTCCATAGTACAAGCTCTGCTTAGTTTGGGATCAGATGACCGTGTGTGAACAATGTCCTAGGATATTATTATTATTATTTATTATTATTAGACCTGGCTGAAATATGTAATATTATTAATTTTGTATACCTATATTATGTATACTAGCTTTTGCCCGCGGCTTCGCCCGCGTGCATGTCGGAGAACTATACGTATAAACCTTCCTCTTGAATCACTTTATCTTTTAATGAAAACCGCATTAAAATCCGTATAGTAATTTTTGAGAACATCGTGAACATACAGACAGACAGACGCGGTGGGGGACTTTATTTTATAATATGTAGTGATGATGTAAATGTGTTGGATTTATTCTCTTCTTCCAATTTATCATATACGAAAAAAAAATACGTCGACTTCAGAAAGAAACTCAAAATTATGAAATAACTAGTCGGTGTCTTGGGATCTGTATTTTATTTTAGTTTTTTGCAACCGACTTCCGAAATTAAAGTTATTTCATAATTTTGAGTTAATTTCTTTTTGAAGACGATTTAATTTTTTTAAATTATTTTTTAAATCGTAATTTTTAGTTTTTAGTAAAAACTGGAATGTTTATATAGAACTTTTGTTGGGATGTGATTAAGGTTCTATGAAATTAAATGTTCATTCAGTGGTACACATGAGTTTAATAAAATTAACACGGTACAATAACTGATATTAGACTAATAACGAAATGACGCGGTAGGTAACGACAGTGTTGTGTGTTGTCGTGACGTCGACTGACGACTGTTGACTGTGTGTTGAACTTCGCAGACATGTGAAGTTATAGGCACATGTGTGCATGTGTGGTTCCATACCACTACATTTGTTTGTAGTCAATAGTTTTGTTATAATTATTGCACTAGAATTTGACCAAAGTTTTGAGATGTTTTCCCTTTGATACCACATCTGTAGCTAGTATGATTAAGCCAGGCCGTCACACTTAGGTACACGTATTAGTCCATATCTTGAAAACTACTGAACCGATTTTGATGAAACTTGCACTGTTCCCTAAGTTGAATTAAATGTAAGAAAATAAAAATAAAAACGCGATTAATAGTTTCGGAGAAATGCGTGGACGTACATACATTCAAACATATAAACATAGGTAAAAACATATATACAACTATAACATTTTGTATAGTTGTTTAGAAACTCTAAAAGATTATCTTATGCGAATATATTTCAGTTCCAATATGTCAGTTCCAATAATATTACATACCTACATACGTATCGAATTGATAACTTCCTTCTTTGAAGTCGGTTAGAAATACTTCGAACTCACAAATTAAGCGCTAGGTCTAAAGAATGTAAAAGTGTAGAAAACTGATAACTCAAAAAGTGGCGTTCCAATTGGTGGTTCATTTATGTTCGCATAATTCGAACAGCTGATTTTTTTCGCGATTTCAGGTTTGGTCGCATAGTAAAAGTTCATAATGATGAGTACAATGACCCCTTTAAAAATTGACATTTTTTAAACTTACACCCTGCCTATGGTAATATAACTATTTCGCAAATTATAATTTCGTTAGGTTTTTGTGTGGTTGATGATAATGAGACTTAACAAAAATATACAGGGTGTACCAACGTGCAAAGTCGACGGACCGCCTCTCTGCGCTGCCGTCTAAACGTGACGCTGGCAGAATAGTCGACATCGGCTCAGTGGAGAAGAAAACTGTCGAATTAGTTCCGCGTAGATGGCGCTAAGTGTTTGTTACTTTCATTCAACTTTTGTTACATTCATTCCGCTGTCAATGGAGTTCTTTCTTGATTCCATGATTTCATGACTTTTTCTTGTCGCCAATTGGTCGCTTTGTATTCAAGATGACTTTTGACAAGTGACAAACACACAGCGCTCTCTTGCGGCGAAGCTACAGGGAGACAACCCCATTGTCAAAAAAAAAGTTTTGACGGTGTGATGGTTACTTTTTTATTTTTACTTTATTGGCCAACCAACAATTGTTTACTATTGTGTAAATAGTTGAAATAATATACTATAGTGCGTGCGGAACTAGTTGGCCGCGCCTTAGGTGGCGACAGGGGTGAGGGGGCGGGTTGCCTACTGCTCACAACGCACATGAGATTAGACAGTGATAACCAATCTCGAGATATCGTGAACAATAATTGTTCAATTATTGAAAAGAATAAATAAAAAAACAATTGAACTTTTAGAAGTTTATATTGTACCTATCTAATTATATTGTAATTAACCATTAACAGTAAAATAAACCAAAAACAAATTAAGTACGTATATGAAATTATTCTGACATATTTTAATGATATGTATATGAAATTATTTAATTAATATACATTTATATGAAATTACTCTGACATATCCTCTGAATCACTTGATTCTGAACTCTCTGAACTTGATTCAGAATCATCTTGTAAGTTTATAATGATTTCGTCCATCATAGTATCAAATCCCATATCATGATTCCAGTATTCTTGTTCGTTTTTTTGTACGTGGTCATCGCATTTTTGCCATTGTTCGGCAGTGAATTCGGAAAATAGCCTTGTTAGTATTGTAATTTTCTCGTCCAATGTAGCATTAATGTGATCTCTGGCCAGGTAATTTTTAATATTTGCCCACACAAGCTCGATCGAGTTGAGTTCTGGATGATATGGAGGTAGTCTTAGAACAGTATGACCTGCAGCTTTCAGATGTTCATCAATCGTGTATATTTTTTCTGATTGGGTCGTATTAATCAACCTCAAGAGTTCAGCTTTGATCATCGTAGGAAAAATGGCACCTTATGATTTTGCAACCAGTTCTGCATATTAATTTTCATACGTCGGTTTCTTCTCACCTTGCACACAATGATAGGCAGCATTATCCATAACTATGACTGAGTTAGGTGGAAGTTTAGGTATTAATTTTCAATCAACCCAGTTGTAAAAATTTGTAAGAGTTCATGTCTCCATGACAATCCCTCGTTTTTGAATCTGATTTAAAAATTAGCAAAGCATCGTCAACTAACCCGTACCAAATCGCGAAAAAAAAATCTGCTGTTCAGTACAGTTTATTATTAATAGTGAAACGGGAAGGTTGTGGTGGGACAGTTAAAATATCCATAGAACAATGCGACTATCGTTTATTTTATAAGAGTTTTACACATTAACACATAACAAGCATTCAGTTCTAAGTAATAACTGTGGCAGGTAACGATTTTAAATACAAACTGACCGTATGCGACAGCGGTGCGGGCCGGACTACTGATGTACTGTAGAGATGCGCGCGCGGTTCGGCGGCGTGGCGCGGGAAAAACGTTCCGTTATTACGCTCGCCTTAGAAAGCGCGCCAACCTAGTCTATGCCTTCCTACATACTCCCCCTTTTGACCAATTATTGGTGCCCTCACCATTGGTCAAACGTCAACAATGACACGTTTCTTACGCGGCCTACCACGAGAACGTTTAGGAGCAACCGGCTGCGGAACCTCAGGGCACTCACCACCACGAGAATGATACCTCCTCAACGCTGAAACGTGGTACTTTCCAATGACTTCATCCGGTAAATCAGGGAACGTTAAGAGATAAGTAGTTGGGCTAACCTTCTTCTGCACAAGGTAAGGGCCATCCCTTTTAGGCATGAGCTTTGAGCTGACTCCTTTAGCAGCACTGCTAAGCACATGAGTCTTCATCAGGACAAGATCACCGACGGCAAACTCCTCAGCCTTTCGTGTCTTGTCTTTGGCAGCCTTACGAAGGTCTTGCTGTCGTTCAATGCACTCCTTACTGTTGCTGAGTGTCTCCGCTAGCTTCAGCAGATACGGCGTGATCTGTGGAACTTAGTTTTCAGCCTCTATCACAGCACGAAGATCGCTCTGTACTGCAATAGGTGAGCGAAGTTCACGAGCAAATGTTAAGTAAGCAGGTGTCTGTTGCGTTGCTTTGGTTAGCGAGGTGTTCAATGAAAATCGGATGAATGGCAGAGCTTCTGGCCATTGCTGATGGTGTCCTTCTACCAAGATCACCAGCTGGGTCTTGAGATCCCGATTTTTACGCTCGACCGGGTTGGCTTCCGGATGATAGAGTGGCACGAGACTCTGCTTCACCCCAAGTGTAAACATTGCATGTTGCATGACATCGACAACAAACTGTACGCCGTAAGTCATAAGTCATAAGTCATTTATTTCATAACAAAATACATTGTGTTGAAAATATTACAGTGATGTGATGATAAATAAAATAATAAAAAACAAAAGCATTACATTCATATTTCAAATTAATTACGCATTATAATAATAATAATAAATGAAGAAATACAATATCATATCCGTCTTTGGTCATTCTTGAACTCATCGATACTATAATACCCCTTCTTCAACAAATATGTCCTTAATTTGTTTTTAAATAAGTTTATGCTATGTATACATTTAAATTCTACAGGCAACTTGTTGAATAAAGTAACTGATTGAACTCTAGAACTATGGCCCACCACGTTCAGTTTTGGTTGAATAGTAGAAGGTAAGTCTTTCCTTCAAGTACTTTCTCTAACCTGTCTTTCCTCATTGGACTCAAATTTGTGCAAATTTTTAACTAAGTTTGTCAACAAAACTAGAATGTAGAGACATGGGACCGTCAAAATTTTGAGTGAAATGAAGTGGTCCTTGCATGATTCAATCTGATTTAGTCGGAGCATTGTCCTCACAGCTCTTTTTTGGATTACAAATGCTGAGTGGATATTGTATTTGTAACTACTACCCCAGAATTCGATACTATATCTGAGCTTTGACTCAACCAAAGCGAATCGAGCCGTTATCGGATATGAGACGCCTTGGAACACCAAAGCGTAAGAAAACCTCTTCAATCAGTACCTTAGCGCATGCTTCAGCTGTGGCTTCGGAGAGGGCGAACAGCTCAACCCACTTGCTGGCTGTGTCTTCAATAATCAGGACCCATCTCTCTCCATTAGCTCCCTTGGGCAGTGGCCCGAAAAGGTCCACAGCTAGGACTTCGAAGCGCTAAGCGGGAACCGGAGTTTGTAAGAGTCCCGCAGGTTTCTCATTGGAAGGTTTGTAGCGTTGGCATTCTATGCAGCTTTTCAGGTATTCTGCTACATAACGTCGCATACCGGGAAAATAAAACCTCTGACTTATACGGTGCAGAGTTCTGTCCAGACCGCCGTGACCTGAAGTAGCTGAGTCGTGACATTCGACGAGTACTTGTTTCCTTCGAGTTTCAGGAACGACGAACTGCGGTTCTTCTGTCTCCGCTTCAGTATAATAATAATAATAATAATATCCTAGGACATTGTTCACACACGGTCATCTGATCCCAAACTAAGCAGAGCTTGTACTATGGAAACCAGATAACTGATATACTACATATACTACTTTTTTTTTGTAAATACATACTTATATAGATAATTACACCCAGACTCAGGACAAACAGACATGTTCATGCACACAAATGTTTATATATCGGTACAGTACACCTCTGCACGTATGATAACCTCTTTCTGACCATCGAGTTAATTCTAATTCATCCTTGCCTTCCAGAGCCTTCATGATCTTCGCCACTTCAGGGTCTGCGAGCTGATCCTCACGAAGAGTAGCGGCATCCCAGCGCGGTGGGTCAACGAGCACCATGCAGACTCCACAGGAATCCTGAGCCCCCTCCTCACACGGCGGGCGACTAAGCGAATCAGCAATGACGTTAGCCTTCCCAGGAGTGTAGTCGACTTGCAGATCAAAGGACTGGAGTTTCATGGCCCATCGTACGAGACGTCCAGCAGGAAATTTCAAGGTGAGTAGCCATTTCAGGGGCTGATGATCACTGCCGACGCGTACTGGATGACCATCAATGTACCCTCGGAACTTCTCGACTGCCCAGACAACTGCTAACGCCTCGCGCTCGGTGGTAGAGTAGTTCCGCTTCGCCGGCGTGAGGAGGCGACTGGCATACTCGATGGGTTTCTCTTCTCGCTGCGACTCCCCCTGAAGTAGAGCAGCACCCAGAGCGTAATTGCTAGCGTCAGTCCTGAGAACGAATGGCACATTATAATCTGGCTGAATAAGAATCGGAGGTGAGGTTAGTAATCCTTTTAGTTCTCTAAATGCCTTTATCTGTTCTTCACCCCACAGCCAGGACTGATCCTTACGCGTTAGCATAGTCAGTGGCTGTGCAACTTGGGAGAAATTCGGCATGAACTTTCTAAACCAGGAGCAACTCTGTAGAAAGGATTTTAGATGCTTTACATTAGCTGGTTCCTTCATATCTAATATCGCAGTAACCTTATCTGGATCTGGGGACACTCCTTCTGAGGTGATAACATGTCCTAGGTATTTCACACTCTCTCGAACAAATGTGCACTTATTGCGATTCGCGTGGAGACTGAAGACACGTAAGCGGTCGAATACCGCACGTAAGTCCTAGAGATGCTGGTGAAATGATCCAGATATCACTATCAGGTCATCAATATAACCAAGGAGTGTCACTTCCTTAAGTGATGACGCAGAACGAAATCGGTCGATTAAACGTTGAAACGTTGCGGGCGCATTGCGCAGACCGAATGGCATGCGAGTAAATTTGTGAACTCCGAGTGGAGATACAAAGGCAGTTTTATCCTGGTCTTCAGGTCTCACTTTGACCTGACAGTACCCTGATCGGAGGTCAATAGCACTCATAAAACAGCTCTTACCAGTATATTGAAGAAGGTCATCGATCACTGGTAGCGGGTACGAGTCGCTCTTAGTGACGGCGTTCAGCTTACGATAATCCACGCAGAAGCGATAGCCACCATCCTTCTTCGGTACCAGTAGAGCAGGAGCTGCCCATGGCGATTCGCATTCCGTGATGACACCTTCGCGCAGCATCCGCTCTATTTCCGCTTCCATAATGGCTTTCTTGGCGGGCGGGAGTCGGTATGGCGGCACCGCAATCGGCGGGTGATCACCACAGTCGATGCGATGCTCTGCGAACGGGGTAGGGTCTCCCCCTTCTGCGAAGATATCTTCATACTCTTGGAGCAGCTGAGCAAGATGTTCCTTCTCTGAAATTGACAGCACCGAACCTTTATTATTACGTAAGACATCCGCGGAAGCGCACCCAATAGAGTCACGTGGAGTCTCACACCGCAAGGGGTGAATGACCTGAGGCCGATCAGCTGTGAACCAAGTATTGTTCGAAACGTTAATAACAATACCGGCTTTTCGTAAGAAGTCAATACCGAGTAACGTGTCATTGTTAACTGAATCAGGAAAAATAACAAAACTAATAGGTATCTTCAACCCCATAAGTAGTACGTCAACATCTACAAGTAAGACCTTGAGTTCCCGCACTATGCCATCGGCTAACTTTAATAATAAATAATAATAATAATAATAATAAGCCTTTTATTTCATTCCCTTAAATTACAATACATTTCAATTAACCATAGATTAGTTGAAAATTGATACATTAAAATTGATTATAATTGATTAATACATTATAATTATAATTGATTGTAATTGATTATTATAGTTGATTATAAGAATTTTAATTAATTAATTTTTTTTTTTTTCTTGAAACATGCACTGCACATGCAATTTTAATTAAAAATAAAAAATAAAATATTTCACGTAATTCATAATATTCAATTAAAGGGAACCCCTATGCGGGTAAAGGCCTCCTCCAGACTAGACCATTTCTCTCTATCTTGAGCTTCCCTCATCCAGCTTACGCCAGCGACAGCTCGGATGTCATCTGCCCATCGCTTGAGCGGGCGGCCCACACGTCGCTTGCCAGAGCTGGGCCCTCTCCACTTGGTTACTCTCTTTGTCCATCTTCCATCCTCACAACGAGACAGGTGACCTGCCCATTTCCATTTCAATTTTCTTACATGGTTTATTGCGTCAGTGACCTGTGTTCGTTTGCGGATTTGAGTGTTTTTTACTTTATCCGAAAGTTTTAGGTTCAGAATACTTCTTTCCATTGCTCTTTGACAGATTGAGATTTTGCTAGCCGTTTTCTCTGTTAAGCACCATGTTTGGCAGCCATATGTGAGGCAGGGCAATACACAAGAATCCAGTACTTTCTTTTTTAGTTTGGTGGGCAATTTAGATTTCATTATGTGTTTTAATGACCAATATCGTTTCCATGCTGAGCCGATCCTTCTCTCCACTTCTTTCTTGTCTATCTCTCTAAAGGATAGCTGCTTACCCAGATATATGTAGTCATTGACATACTCTACATTATCGTCATTTATTTGAATCGGTGTAAAGAAAGAAGAGAAACAAAAATAATGACTAACAGTATCGGCTAACTTTACCGACATAAAACTACTACGAAACGAATGTTGTAGCTTACGAAGCAGTGCGTACAGTCTCGAACCGGCTACACTACGCTTAGCGGCCGTATCAACCAACCCGGTACCACGATGACCGTCTATCTCGATGTCGAGTATCGGACGACCGTCAGTACATAAGTTCGACGCGGGCAAGTTACCTACTTTAATCGGCAACGCATCGCTGTCGGAGTTGACATTACACTTATTACTACATAAACAAGTAGTTTGAGACACATAACATACATTATTAGTACATAAACAAGTAGTTATAGGCACATTACATACATTATTATTACATAAACAAGTAGTTTGAGACACATAACATACATTATTAGTACATAAACAAGTAGTTATAGGCACATTACATACATTATTATTACATAAACAAGTAGTTTGAGACACATTACACTTACAAGTGTTTATCTTACATTTACAATTGTGGGAAAGAACAACAAAGTTAGGTACATTCGCTGGCGACGCCGACGGCGCGGGCGCGCTCGTCGCGGAGACGGCGGGAACGCGCGCGTGCGTCTGCGGAGGCCGGGGCTGCGGTGGCGGCGCGTGCGGCGCTTGCGCGCTAGCGGCCGAGCCACGAGCGTCCGACGACACCTCGGAGAGAGATTCTTCTATGTTTCGCGCCTTTTCGATCAATAATTCCAGATTCTCGATCGATTCACGAGTTCACGTTTTCTAATTCGTCTATGTAGTAACCCGTAAATCATGTCTACTTCCATATCGTTGGTAACTTAATAGGGAAGTTTAGCTATAAGCGCGCGGAGGCGAGCAACGAAAACCTCCGTGCGTTCTACCGTTTGTTCCGCGGCAAATATTTCCCGGAATAACTTGTGTGGCGGTCGGGCTGCGCCGAACATGGCGCGAAGTCTTTGTAGCGCGTCATCCCATGACGTCACTGAAGATTTTATGCCGCGAAACCACACAGCTGCCTCCCCTTCTAGGAGCATAGGTAGGCCGCGAAGCGCATGTTCGTCACTGATAGATGAACACTCCTTCTATATAACTATGGAGTCGACAAATGCTTCGAGGGCCTCTGAGTCTTGGCGGCCGCCGCTAAATCGCGACGTGCAGCGCGCGAAGTTTCCGTGTTTGGTGTCTGGTGCAGCAGGCAATGGAGACGGTGAAGCTGAGCCGTTGAGGGTCGACGCAGCCAGCAGGCTCTGAACCAGTTGACGGTTCGATTCCGCTTGAGCCTGGGCGAATGCCTCCAAGAACGACGTAAGCGTCCCTTCCGATAGCGGCGCGGGCGTCGGGGACGCCGGCGGCACGCTGATGTCATCATCGTTGCTTCTACTCTTGCGACGAGGCATTGTAGTAGGTACACAACACAATAGTCAACACGAGGAAACACTAATTCACGTTGTATCACACACAAGTCAGTTTTTGCGTCCAGTAAGAAAACCGTTACACTGTAGGTATTTGAGTTCGCATCGCGTCGGTTAGGTACGCGTGCCGCGTTGGAGCGCCAGTTTGTGGTGGGACAGTTAAAATATCCATAGAACAATGCGACTATCGTTTATTTTATAAGAGTTTTACACATTAACACATAACAAGCATTCAGTTCTAAGTAATAACTGTGGCAGGTAACGATTTTAAATACAAAGTGACCGTATGCGACAGCGGTGCGGGCCGGACTACTGATGTACTGTAGAGATGCGCGCGCGGTTCGGCGGCGTGGCGCGGGAAAAACGTTCCGTTATTACGCTCGCCTTAGAAAGCGCGCCAACCTAGTCTGTGCCTTCCTACAAGGTCTAATAACCGAAGTGCTGACTACAGCCTGTCTGTTAATGACAACATAATAAAATCAGACTCACAAGTCGCCGCGGCCTTTGAAAATTTCTTTTCAGATATTCCCGTTTCAACTATTAAATCCCTAAACTCATCAACTTATGTTGCCGAGTCTTTGCTTAATGAAAATGTTAATGCTTGCGATTCGGAATTTAATTTTGAACATATTACCTGTAGAGATATAATTAAAACCTTTCACACTTTAAATGTAAAAAAGACAGCAGATCTCTGGGGTAATTCTGTAGAAGTTGCTAAGTCTATTATTGACATTGTAGCACCTACTTTAGCTCTTATCTTTAATAACTGTATCGACTGTGGGGAGTTTCCTGACCTCATGAAATATAGTAACACAAAATAATACCTTTGTTTAAATCAGGTAGTACATCAGACCCCACAAATTATAGACCTATTTCAGTACTACCTACGTTTAGTAAAATTATTGAGAAATTAATTTTAGACCAATTGCAAAGATTTTTTAATAAACATAACTTATTACATAATAAGCAGTTCGGTTTTACAACTACTGATGCCGGTGTTGAACTTTTAGGACATATTTATAATGCATGGGAAGACAAATGCGATGCCTTGGGCATCTTTTGTGATTTGTCCAAGGCATTCGATTGCGTTCTTCATGAAACGTTAATCAGGAAACTCCGCCATTACGGAATCCGGAAGACCGCTCTGGATCTTCTTACTTCATACTTGAGTAATAGGATTCAGAGCGATGACGTTAATGGAAAAAGATCGCCCGGATCTATAGTAACAATGGGGGTCCCACAGGGCTCGATTCTTGGTCCTTTCTTGTTCCTTATTTATATTAACCTCATAAAGGATAATCATGATATAGTTTTGTTTGCGGATGATAAATCACTTTTGTTTAAACTTAAACGTCAGCAGCTGGTTACTGACGATGTAAACAGAGCGATCTCAAAAGTTCAATGTTAATAATTTACTTCTTAATGAAAAAAAAAACCAAATGCATTAAGTTTACGCTACCTCACGTTAGGCAGGTGAAAACTAACGTGTTGATAAAGGGCGAAGAATTGAATCCTGAAGATAGCACAGTATTCTTGGTCTTAACTTTGGATGCTAAGCTTCAGTGGGGCCCACATATAGATAAATTGTCAAAAAAGCTAAGCTCCGCAGCACACGCTGTTAGGAAAATTCGTAATTTATCTAACATAGAGACAGCCCATTTAGTGTACTTTAGCTATTTTCATAGTGTAATGTCGTACGGTATTCTGTTGTGGGGAAATGCAGCCGACATTCAGACTATCTTTGTTTTGCAGAAACGAGCTGTTCGATGCATTTATAAATTAAGTCCGAGACAATCTCTCAGAGAGAAATTTAAGGAGATTAATATAATGACTTTGCCTTCTCAGTACATTTTTGAAAATCTTTTATTTGCCCATAAAATCATTAAATTGCTAAAAAATACAGTGATATCCACAATATAAATACTAGGAACAAACACAAATTTGTTGTACCTCCAACAAGTCTCAAGAAAATAGGTGGCTCATTCAGGTGTCAATGTGTACGCTTTTATAATAAACTTCCAAGCCACGTTCAAGATCTGAGGCTTAATAAATTCAAATCATTCATTAAACGCAGGGTGTGTCAGAAAGCTTTTTATACCGTTAAAGATTATATTGAGGACAAAAAGGCTTGGGATTGAACTGCTCCAAATTTTATTTTATTTTTTTTATTTTTGCATACTGAATGTTGACATGAATATTTCCTTTGTAAAGTATTATATTATTTTAATTTATTGTGAATGTGAAGACTATGTAGGTCATTGCTGTTTTTGTATGTTTTATTTTTTCTCTCAGTTATTTTTAATCATGGTCTGGCAGTTTGAGTAATCTATGCGGCGTACCCCAATGTCCTTTCTTTGGTATTGTTCGTCGAATCGTTGAGCTATTTAAGTTCTGAGTTGAGCTGCGCAATTACTGACAAATGCGTGCACTGACTGGACAGATCTTCTCAATCTGTGTGGTTCTTTCCTCAAAAGACCATTTCAGACACCAATCTACATGGTCTTCACATGAAGTGACCAAGATTATGTTTGGACTTTATAAGAGACTGTGACCTTTGAGTTTGTTTCGGCCTTTCTTCTCAGAGTAGTCAGATAGGAAACCCCGACCTCATCTAGTTTAAGAAAAAAAAAACATGATTGACTTGTAAAAGTGTTTATACAAACCTAATTACAGAAATAAAAATCATTCATCATTTATCATTATCATGTATGTTCGCATAATTCGTCAAAATGTACTGAACAGCTGATTTTTTTTTTGCGATTTCAGGTTTGGTCCCATAGTAAAAGTTGTTCATAATGATGAGTACAATGACCCCTTAAGAGGTTGTTGGTGTTTTACCAATAACCCTGTATAACATTCTGAGAATCTTAACGGTGTGGGATATCGTTATCGAAACAATAAATAGAACCGGTCCAACATGTGTGCCCTGGGGAACCCCTGACGGCGTCTTGTAGGTTCCAGATTGGAAACCAGAACGAAGAAGAAACGATTTTCGAGATAAGACTTTAGCCAATTGTAGAGTGTACCGGTGATTCCATACGCAGGTAACTTCAACAGAAGTATATGATGAGTTGGTGAGGCACGCGGTCAAAGGCTTTTCTAAAGTCTGTGTAAATCACGTCAATCTACTTGCCACAGTCAATGGCATTCGATAGTATAATATTTCTGTATAAGTCGCTAGATTAGTGAAAGTAGACCTAAACCATGCTGAGAATAGCTCAAATAAAGTTTGAAGTGTGCCTGAATGTATGGCCAAACTAAGAATTCGAAAACCTTGGCAAATTTGACAAGATAGAATTAAGTCTATAATTTTTGACGTTGTCCTTCTCATCACTCTTATAAATTGGAATAACCTTTGCCTTATTCCATAAGTCAGGAAAAATACCTGAACTGAGAGAATTGTTAAAGTTCAGTGTTAAAGGGGATACCAAAGCGGAGGCACACTTATAAATAAATATTGGCGGAATACCATCAGGGCCGGTGCCTTTACGAAGATCCAATAATTTAAGCTTGTTCAGTAGGTTCTTGCGATCAATCACAGGTGCCGTTAGTGGTAGACAGTTATTCATCATATTATGAAGAAAATCGAACTCCAGTTCACTATGGGCCGCCTTCGCATTGCTAAACGCGGAGGAAATACTTGACGCAAACATTTCACATATTTATGGACCATCAGATGTAGATACGGTTCCATTAGTCATTGTAGCCAGGAAAGAGCTAGAGCCACCTTTTTTATTCTTCAGAAGCGGTTCGGATTTTTTGAGATTTCATTTTCTATGTCTTAATCATTATAACTGTCAATAGCTAATTTGGAACACCGTTTGCCTAATAATTTGAGTTCGAGTCCATCCCTAGGGTTCTTATAAGATTTTGAACAGAATAGCACTTGTACTTTCCTATAATCCTCAATTATCATGTCCCAAAGAACGGGACGTGCCTCCAATAATGAAAATAACAAGTCAACATCGTTATTATCAGCCAACTATTTTTTCACACGTAGGTACGAACTTTGCGGACAGCGAAACCAACCGCCGAGCGGGTGCACCGTGAGCCGGTACCACATCGTGCCTGTTTTATGGTTCGGGTCCACAGACTGACGTGCTGGATGCTCTCCTAGCTAGTTCGTCAGCTGCATCGTTACCTAGAGATCCGCTGTGTCCTTGTATCCATTGCAGTGTCACTGTGTTGCGGCACAGTATTAATCTGTGGGTGCGGGTAGATACCGTTACTCGTTCCGTGCCTTGTGACATTCGATTATCTTGTTATATTCGTTCATAACTTTGGTCTTATAACTGCCACTTCTCTTTGATATTCTCTCCATGACTATTTTGTATTGGTTTACCAAATATACGCGAATTATTATATCTAATAAAAGCCGATTGGTAAACAAAAAGTGCAGCCAGATTTACAGCGTTATCCATTTTATTGAAAAGCTATTATTTCCCATCATGAAGCACTGCGCACTCCATAGTAGTTCTACAATAAGGAATTTTACGAATTAAGGAGTTAATTTTTAAATTTTACCTCAAATGCAAAACAAAAACCGTAAGAAGTAGGTAAATTAGTTCTTTTCTATGCAGAACAGCGTGGCAAAGTATGCTACGCGGGACCGTAATGCAACTAAAAGAGCCAATAAAGATGCAATTATAACTACAATGCGGTCGACTAGACGCGGCGGCATATCTTGACAAAAGTTGACTTAGTACTTTTGGCCGCAGCGTCAGTCAATGCCATGCGAAACCATTATGCGACTAAAAGTGGCAAAAAAGATACAAATGTAACTATTGTTAGTTTTGCATTTGTACAATATTTTATTTATTTTAATTGCACAATAATTAGAGGTATTTTTGTGACACCTTATGGCAATAAGGTGTCACAAAAATAACTCAGGCTTCTGCTGCGGTCAAGGGTAAGGTAAGGGTTTCATAGTTAGCGCTCGGCGAGGCATTGCGTTTTGTGTACGTTGGCGGCGAAAAGGTTAAGGTTTTTACCGGCGCCAACGACCTTGCGTGTGTGGGCGGAGCTTTGTACTACTCCCCGCACCACCCGAACCTAAACATCGCGCGCGCTGCTTCGCTAGGGTGTACACGATTACTGCCGCGCGCGACATAGAGTAATTAATAACAGCCGTCTTATTACAAAAGATTTAAACACATGTTCAACGCGTATTTTATGTTTTTTTATGTATGGAGTTTGACGTTAGACATGCGTTGAACATGTTTTTAAACCTTTTGTAGTAAGACCGCAGATGTTTTTATAAATACCTACATATAAGGTATTAAAAAATTAACTTTACAATCTTTAAGGAGTGGCAACACATAAAACATCTTGTTTTGATATTTCTTTATTAGTCACATCAATCACATTCTGAAATAAAAGTATGTACATTTCTACCAGTTAACAATTATACAACGTGGCGCTGCAATGGCGGCATGAAATCAACACACGTATACGGTTCCACGTTCTCGTTTTATAAGGATATATTTTAATTTCATTAAACGTTATTATTTATTGATTTATTTACAATTTTATAAAATAGCGTCTTATCTGTATAGCACAGAGATGAAATTAAAAAGCGAACGAAAAAAAGGGTAAGGGATTTTGAACACTGTATATGATATTAAATTCATGTTATGTAGGACCTGATATGAAACCCTAGAGGTACAACTAGACGATAGCGAAAGAGCCTACTCCACAAACAAAAATGTAGGTACTATAAGACAAGATCAATTTGTAGGTCTTTTTTTCATTTTGTTAGTGGATATGCTCAAGAACCAAGAATATTAGTAGCTAAAAACAATCGGCATCGGCATTTATTTCAATGCCTGCACGTACGAAGTTGCGGACATTGCTGGTGCATCATAACATTTTTGTTGTTTGTCAAAAAGAAAACCAATATTTAACTTGTTTATTGACAGATTACTCAAAATTCATTAAAATTTCATTGAATTTCGGTCAATGTTTTCTTCTTTTTATTTGAACTTCTTCATCATCGCTTACTCGTATATTACCGAACTCTTGAATTGAAGCATTCGGAAAGTCAGTAGAGTAATAAAAAGTATTTTCTGTATCTTCTTCATTTATTTGAATCTTGCTTTCTTTCTTGCCAGTGTTCAAATAAACAAAAAAGGAAGTACACGGATTTCCGTGTACACGGAAATCCGTGTACTTCCTTTTCGTGGTGTTTGTTTTCTAGTTTTCTACCTCATCATGTTCCTTCGTTTTTTTATCATTTATGAGCAAGTATGTTGAGAGGATCGTGTTGTTTCGCTGTCCCATTTTCTTCCCTGTTTCCATCTTTTCTGTTGCTCCGCCATTGTTAATAGTTTTACTTGCTTTGGTCTTTGTTTTTTTTTCCAGTTGTGATTTTTGTTTATGGTTATATTGCCATTTTCATTTAATTTTTTCTTACAGCCTCTTCAAAGTTGAATTGGTAGGCTGAAATAGGGCACTTTACTTCAATTGTCATGTCATTGCAGATTCCGTCAGTGCTAGAGCCTATGTAGGGCAATCGTTCGTCCAGAAACAAACCACACACACTAAAATGATGTTGGGTCCTAGATTTCTAACATTCGGTAAGGCAAACCAATCTGTAACCATTGAGAGTGCAGTGTTTACGTCGTCAAAATCTTGTCTATTCCTGTCTACTTTAAAAATAAGAGAGGTGTCACCTACAAATAGTACAACGTCACAGATACCCTTTAAATAGAATGGTAAGTCACTGATATACACTAAGAACAAGAATGGATCCAGTATTGAACCTTGAGGTACACTTAACTGAACTGGTAGCCCGGAAGATTTCACACCATTTACATCTACACATTGAATTATACAACGTGGCGCTGCAATGGCGGCATGAAATCAACACACGTATACGGTTCCACGTTCTCGTTTTATAAGGATATTTTAATTTCATTAAACGTTAATATTTATTGATTTATTTACATTTTTCTAAAATAGTATCTTGGAGACACCATAGGGCTATACTAATTTTCGTTATTATTTAGTTTGTTTGAAATTTGTTTATTTTTTTCAATTTACGAATTGTTACTGGCCGCTAGCCCTATCCGTGTCTTGAAGGAATGTCGTCATTACCGTCAAAATCTTTTGTATTTAAAATGAATTTGATAGGATGATAAGGGATAGACAAACATCAGATATTCCCCGCACGATTTGATGCAGCCAGCAGAGACCATTGGACAGTACCTACCATTTGTAGGTGGGATTTTGTAGTAGGGATAGGGAATATTTACTTATTCTTTGGTTAATTAAGTACCTACCTATAATACATAACATGAAAATTACCAAAACATGAATTGAAGTAGGTACTAGAAACAACAAAAGAAGGAGACAGAGATTACAAGAGTAAGTTTCCTATTTCAATGTACCTAATTGAAATAGGAAACTTACTCTTGTAATCTCTGTCCCCTTCTTTTGTATAATTTTTTGAGATTTCGTTTTTCTGTCTTTGTTTACTTCCCATCTTGAACACACTATGCTTTAGAAAATGATTGTTATTTTTTTTACTATAATATAATAAAACACACTGAATACACTAATATTAACAAAGTAAAGGATGTATTCACACAAAAAAAAAAATATAGTCACGTATAAGGTAGGTAAGATACCAAAAATTAAATGAAACTCTGTCCGTGTGGCTACACTGTTCACAAAAAAAACAATGTTTATCGAAGCGAGGAGGTCGTCACACAACGCGGCACAGGTCCGTCCAGCAACACGTCTCGCCCCGCACTGAGATTTTGGGCGAGAGCGGGGCGCAGCATAAATTTGCCGCTAATGATTTGCTTTGTAAATTAATTTAAAATCAAATAAAAATAATTTAAAAAAAGTAATGACATGAAATCATTTCTTATTATTTTGTAGAGAACTGTGTAAATTTATGAACACTTTTAATGAAAATTGTAGGAGTAATATGGTAAAAACTAGAAAAAATAGACCTGGGTTTACCTTTTTTTTTCTTTACTTATATAAACTAAAGCAGATTTCTGGACACATGAAATCACTTCTTATGTATTGTAGATTATTATATATTTTTTTCTATCAAAAATATGCTATAGTTACTGTAAAAAATGGACACAAAGTTACTTAGTTTCGCCGTATTTTAGGGAGGACGGGCCTTAAGCTATCATTTTTACTCTTTTCAATCTCGTGCCTAAGTCTGACTCCCGGAATGCTGCATTTTTCACTAGTGTGCTAGTTGGGCTACTAAGACTACGCTGTCCCTCCATCTGGCTGTCACCGGGCTGTATCTGATGGCCCGTAATTAAATTTTCATAGATTATGTATTTCTAATGCCACTTAACAACAAATAATAAGAATAAAATAAAGTAAGAAAAGTAACGTAAAAAAGTAAAGGTTAAAAACACGTTTCTTGAAGGGTGTTCCCCTACAAGAAACGTGTTTTTTTTTTAGTTTATTTTTTAATATGTATTATTAAATATTGTTCGGTAGTGGTCCGGAATCCTTCGTGTGCGAGTCCGACTCGCACTTGGCCGGTTTTTTTCGAATAAGTATATAAAACAAGCACGGAAACATAATGAAAAAAAAACTTGTATTGTTTAAAATATTTTGTAATAAAATTCATACAATAATGCGTTATTACATGCTTATATTAAATACAAAAACTTATAAACTACGTAATACAAGGTTTATCAGAAAGGCAAACAATACTTTTGGGATACAAAAATAGAATTAAAAAAAAAGAAAAAATTCTGTTGCGTACTTGCGTATAGCGTCATCTGTGTCACTCATACCTGTGATAACCTGTGTGACTGTCTCTCTAAAACCCGATGTGTCATAATAACGCCCGCGTTCTGCACAAGGACGTTCTTATGGGATATTTTTAAAAAGTGTACTTTTGAGACAAAGTATACCAGCTATTTTTTATACAGGCTGTCTCAAAAAGCACATGTAACTTTTATTTTTGTTGTCACACCCCTAAAGTATCATTCAACTTTTGTGTAACACTTTAAATTTAATTGAATCTATAAAATAATACAGGATGTAATTTTAGTCCCCGTTATACTCTTAAGGGGTCATTGTACAGATCATTATGAACAACTTTTACTATGAGACTAAAACAAAAATCGCGAAAAAAAAATCAGCGGTTCCCTACATTTCGACGAGTTATATGCGAAAATAATTTAACATATATTTTTTTATTTTATTGGTTGGAACATTCATTCCATTCTGTATCTGGAGAGCGGCGTTGTTACCTGCGCTACAGTTTATACTTTTAATTAATACCGCATATTCTGCAATTCAGCAGTTCACGCCACACATTCATTTCAACTCATAATAAAATTAGTTCAGTTCGCGTTGGGCTATCAAGTCAGCCAGGCGTTCTCGTTACAGCCAACAAGGGCCGCGTCACTCACTTCATTGCCACACCATCAGACCATTAAGCTCATTTTACCTTTAAGTACCTTTGTGACAATAAAGTAGTGTTTTAGTACTTACCTTTTTTATTCCATTCATCCATCATCCAAAAGTAATGTATGGTCTAGTAACGGATCATACAGCAGCTATCATCTTTGTACTTGATATACTTATTCTCGTGTTATTGTTCCATAATAAACTTATATTTATATATTTTATTTATAAATGTAGGGAACAGCAGATTATTTTTTCGCGATTTCCGGTTTGGTTTCACAGTTGATGATAACAGTGATTAAAATTACAGCCTGTATACAGGCTGTCTAAAAAAAGCACATATAATTTTTATTTTTGTTCTCTCACTCTTAAAGTACCATTCAACTTTTCTATAAGCCATAAATAATTACATAAGTAGTTTTAACAGAAGAGAGAAAACATGTTGGAAATCACAGCCTCTTCCTTTACATTTAATTTTAACAAGCTAAATATTATTTCTCACTTTTTAAACCAAGTCATGCATCATTCTGATTTACATAGATTATACCAAAATTGAGCCTCTAACACTTCTTAGAGCGAATTTCACCAATGAAACTGAACGCGATCAGCTGATCTAAACCGCGTTCAAGAGCTGTCAGTGTTAATATTCGACAACAATGACGACACTGACAGTTCTTGAACGGGGTTTGGTTGTGCTTAAATAAGGGCGAATTTCACCTTTCGAGCGAGTTTCATTCAAGTTTCTTCAATGGAATTGAAATTTTTCGTAGATCAAATGAAATTCTATTTTATACTACATCCTATCAATACAGGATTACATAAACTCACGTCTTCTTCCCACGGGGGTAGGCAGGAACCACAGAAATTCAAAACCCAGTTAAACTTCACAGACGTGATGGGTTTTCTAAATGAATAATTTCAAGTCACTATCAAGCCGCACTGGGCCCGCGTGGTGTATTATGGCCCGAGTGGTGTATTATGGCCCGCGTGGTGTATTATCGCCCGAGTGGTGTATTATGGCCCGCGTGGTGTATTATGGCCCGCGTGGTGTATTATCGCCCGAGTGGTGTATTATGGCCCGCGTGGTGTATTATGGCCCGCGTGGTGTATTATCGCCCGAGTGGTGTATTATGGCCCGCGTGGTGTATTATGGCCCGCGTGGTGTATTATCGCCCGAGTGGTGTATTATGGCCCGCGTGGTGTATTATCGCCCGAGTGGTGTATTATGGCCCGCGTGGTGTATTATGGCCCGCGTGGTGTATTATCGCCCGAGTGGTGTATTATGGCCCGCGTGGTGTATTATGGCCCGCGTGGTGTATTATCGCCCGAGTGGTGTATTATGGCCCGCGTGGTGTATTATGGCCCACTGCCTCTCACAGAAATTAATGAAACAAGCATCAATGGTTACACTACCCGCGGCGGTTGACCCCGTAATCAGCTGCAGTAACTTGAATATGAGAGTAAATGAAAATATAAATATTTTATCATAATAATTGGTGATCAAAACTCATCTGTGAAGTTTCGCTAACTAACTAAATGTAACCCTACATAATGTCTATCATGGAATTAATATATATATATATATATATATATATATATATATATATATATATATATCCTACTATTGCTACTATGCTACTTCCTACTAATATTATTAATGCGATAGTTTGTGAGGATGGATGGATGGATGTTTGTTACTCTTTCACGCAAAAACTACTGAACGGATTTTGATGAAATTTGGCACATAGATAGTTTATAATCTGGATTAACACATAGGTAGCTTTTTATACCGATATTCCTACGGAACAGCGGATTTTTTTTTTTGCGATTTGTTGGTGTTTTACCAATAACCCTATATACAGTATGTTAACCAACAGAGGGCGTTCCCGTTAACCCGCAATAGTATAGCATCCATACATGCTAAAAAAAATATTACCATTCGAAAAGAAAATGGTTTTTATTTTTTTAAATATTAAAATATTCACTAAAAATGCTAAAAATATTCACTAAAATATTCAAAAATTCACTAAAAATAAAAACTAAATTGCGATGTTTCCGTCCTTCAAGTACGCGTGTACAGAGTGTTTCTTTTACGTATCAATTTAACATTTTTAGTGAATATTTTAATATTAAAAAAAAATAAAAACCATTTTGTTTTCGAATGGTAATATTTTTTTTAGCATGTATGGATGCTATACTATTGCGGGTTAACGGGTTAACGCCCTCTGTTGGTTAACATACTGTATATAAGGTGTATCTGTTCCAACACGAAATATTTTAAGGGGTCATTCTACTGATCATTACGAACAACTTTTACTATGGGATCAAACTTGAAATCGCGAAAAAAAAATCAACTGTTCAGTACATTTATGTTCGCATAATTTGTCAAAATGTACTGAACAGCTGATTTTTTTTTCGCGATTTCAGGTTTGGTCCCATAGTAAAAGTTGTTCATAATGATGAGTACTTTTTGGTAGAGTAGGTGTTGATCTTTTGTAAGACAAAAGATCAACACCTACTCTACCAAAAAGTATGAAACAGCAGATTTTTTTTTGTGAATTCAGAGTTGGTCCCATAGTGAGAGTTGTTCATATTCATGGGTAGAACACCCTGTGAAAGTTTAATGATTTAAAAATAGCCCTGAAATAATTAATAAATTAATAATAATATTATTATATCCCCACCGCTGTATCTCTACGTTGACGTCGTGGTGGGGCTTGCGTGCTCCAAACTTTAGGTCTGTGCCGGTAGAGTTTGCCGGAACGGGTCTAGGATGAGGAGCCAGACCAAGAGAGATACAAAAACCCACAGGGCAGCATGTGGCGAGCTGATGGGCAGTAGCGACCCCATGGACCTTATCTCCCGGGAGAAATCATGTCGTCATCTCTGGCTTGGCTTTATTGGCCGGCTGGAGTGAACACTGACGAGGAACAGAGCTCCCACCTCTTTCTTGCCTTTATTGGCCGGCTTGAGTGGAGATCCGCAAGAGCACACGTGCTCGGAGGAAGGAAGTATTCCAGTAAGGTGCTGGTAGGGATCTTGACCGTACTTGCGGGATTGTCCTGATAGCCGTGGAATACCTCTCCACTCCTCAAGCACCTCAGGAAGTGTTGCCCCCTTGTCGCTACGTCACTATGTGCTAGCGGCCGTCTCCAGGGGCCCATTATTGAGTGTGCAAGTCACCCCCTGCCATTTTATCCGTGTATAATATATAACATTGGTCAGGCAGGGGACATAGTTCTTCCATAGTTCAAGTTACCCAATCCACTTTAGCCACCCAAACCCATAGCCCAATATGTTTTGTTTCCACGTACAACAATAGTCCTGTACCAACCGGGGGTTGTCCTTGGGTGCACTTGCATACTGCATACAGGGATAATCGTCGGTTGGTGCCTCCTCATCATTTAAAATTATCTAAGGGGCCTCTGCGAATTGGCTTCGGCTCCTCGTACGCCTTCCAAAGGTCCGGGACCCCAGGGTCCCGAGAAATATCAAAAAAATATTATTATATTAATATTATTATTGGGTTCCGCTTAATAGCAAACGACATCGCGGCAGGCTCAGACGGAGATGGCGGGATGAGCTGGACTCCTTTAATAAAGATTGGTCTTTGGCAGCTCTGGATAGAGAGAGGGGGAAAGAGAGTAGGGAATACTTTGCCCAGCAGTGGAACAATAAAGGCTAATAATATATTAATAATATTTATACAGGGTTATTTGTAAAACACCAGCAACCTCTTAAGGGGTCATTGTACTCAACATTATGAACAACTTTTACTATGGGACTAAACCTGAAATCGCGAAAAAAAATCAGCTGTACAGTACATTTATGTTCGCATAATTCGTCAAAATGTACTGAACAGCTGATTTTTTTTTTCGCGAACCTATACCAAGCGGTATACAATAATTAATGCGACAAGGTGTATATTAGCACTAGGTAACAATAAAGCTTAAACCTATTTTTTTTATAAATTTCAAATGAATATAAATATAACAAAGCACCTAGATTGACCGGTATCGCTATACCGCGCGGTACTATGGTAGCGGTCACACTATAGTAAAACTTCTTATTTTATAAAGCCTTAGAGTTGTCGGTAACTATAAGTTTGACTTACTTTTAATAGATTTTGGTATCTTAGGGCCGGTTTTTTGAACTGTAGTTAACTCAACCAATGGTTAAACTTACTAGCTAATGGTTGAATTTTGGCTAAATGTGAAAGGCTAAATATGAATGAGTTATGCCATTAGGTACTATTTTTTAATATGAATGAGCTAATATGAATACATTCATGTTTAGCCTTTCACATTTAGCCAAAATTCGACCATTAGTTACTATGTTTAACCATTGGTTGAGTTAACTACAGATCAAAAAACCGGTCCTTAATAAAATATTATTACATTCCTTTTGTTAGCGTGTCGATGGCAAAAATAACTCATAATAATAGGTCTTTACCTACGAAATTGCCGATTTTTGATACCAGCTAGTGTGAAGATCAATATCTTTCATTCTATTTAGAATTCCAAATTCAAATTAATTTTATAATATAGCATGACATTAAAAAAAGTCAGTTGTTTATTTGTTTTCCCGCCGTCCGATGTTTCTTTAACCATAGAAAAATCGAAATTGCGCGCTATTTTCGAATATGAGTTCCGTCGTGGCACCAAAGCAACACACAGCACGCAATACTAACGACGGCGACGACAAGGTACCGGTAAAAAATTCATAGGTAAAGACCTATTATAATATAATATTAAAATCTGTTTAGGGCCCGATCACACGGACCACAATCACACCAAATCACAGCGACAAAATGTAGACAAACAGTGATTTCACAATTTTTCGCTTTCACGTTAAAACGGCTGAACGGATTTGGATGAAATTTGGCACACGGGTAGACCATGACCTGGATTAGGACATAAGATACTTTTTATCCCGACATTCCCACGGGATCGAGACTTATGCGGGTGAAACCGCGTGGCGCAGTTGGTCTACAATATTTTTACCTTTGCCATCGACTCGATAAGCAAATATTGAAAAACAGCCCTATAAGGAATATAATATTGTTCATTATTATTTATCTATTAATATGGCACATCAAGTTTCAGAAAAAGTTTGCCCTTGTACAGCGTCGTCTCTGTCACTCGTACCTGTGTGACAGCTGACTGTCTCTCTCTAAAGCTCGATGTGTCATAGTAAGGCCGGCTACAGTAGATAGAACTTAATATAATTTACTAAAGTACTAAATAAAACTATGGTCAAAATAAAGAGCATACGAAAAGTACGTGAGTATGTTAAAAATGGTAGGTATAAGTATTCGATTCAGAAAAAAAACTTAGGGCTAGCTTTTCAATAGTCAGATAACTCTTATCCGAAGAATCAGAATGACAGTTTGACATATTTTCTATACAAAACCTGTTGAACCGCAATATTTATTCCATAAATAAAAGTTATCTGACGATTGAAAAATTAGTCCTTAGTTGTGTAAATACTAATTTAGACAACAAATTTTTGGCAATAATTAAATAGTTCAGTTAAATACACTAAATTTAGAAAACTAAAACTCTTTGTTTTATTTTTCTGTCAATATTCACATAAAGCAGAGGTTCCCAGACTTTTTTTCTCATAGACCACTTTCAAAATTTTGCTGGTTTCGGTGGACCCCCTGCAGCTACATTTCTACCATATTATATCTGGTTATTATATAAAAATGTGAAGATTAGACGCCAACGTAGACCTCCGTCGAGTCTCCCGTGGACCCCTGGGGTTCCACCTAGACCACTTTAGGAACCAATGACATAAAGCGTGAAACAGACTTTCAACAAAAGACGCGACCCGGCGCGTTTAATTAATTGTTATCAATTGGATTTATTTTTGAGAATACGTTTATATTCATCGGTCTATCACCGATCTAAAATGCTTTGTCAGATATGTACTTCCAACAACAATACACTAATTTTTAGCTTCGTCAGATCCAATTTAATAACGAGGCATATAAGTCTTCACTCCACGCAATAATTTATGCCTCGTAAAATGTTAACAAAATAAAAATTCCTTTTTTGGTTTCAATGACTGTGTCAAGTCAGAAATAGGTTCCATACTTGAGGTGACATCAGCTCAACTGCGTCGTATGACAGTATCAACAACTAACAAGCCAGGAATACACTCAGGCTTGATTCTCTATGAACTTTATAGAGCGTATTGTCGTACAGTATTTTTATCTCACGTAGCGGCACGCTCGATAGAGATTAATAGGAGACTCTCGCCTAAAAACATAAGGCAATTATTTTTGTCAGAAACATACATTCAACGCGATATCTCACAATTTTAATCAGCCAGAAACACACAGTCACGAGGATAATTACTTTACACTTATGCAATATTCAAAAGCGATTACCTCCTAAAGTATTGATATAATTAATATCGTAAAATTCAAATTATAAACTTGAAAACGAGTTTATATTGACATACGTTATAAAAACACAATACCGAAATTTAAAAATAGAATCATATAATAACACTTTTTCCCTAACAAAATAATGTTATAATAGTTATTTATGCAACTGTAGTATAACAAGGGGTATTTAAACACGTGATTGTACTCATGATAACCAACAACTTTTACTATGGGCCATGTGGCCCATAGTAAAAGTTGTTGGTTATCATGAGTACATATGATGAAAAAGCAAAGAAGTTGCCTATATAGGGTGACTGGTAATTAGTGACTGATTATGTAATCAGTCACTAATTACCAGTCACCCTATATAGGCAACTTCTTTGCTTTTTCGATCCCCTTCCTTACTCATCAAACAGCCACATTCTCACTACTCAATTCGTGGTAAAAACTCTGTGGGAGTTGCATAATGAAATTTAGTACAACATTATAACACTCGTTTGGATGATATTATGGTTACTATGACACTGGTTGTTGACATGTCATTACGTCACCAAGGAGTTCCATCAATTTTTTTTTGTCTAATTGAACGTATATGCGGGGCGCGCCATATTTATAAAATTACAAAAGTTTTGATTCCATTTTTTTACTTGTCTGTGGCAGCACCCCCCTTTTAGCGCATGCGCGTTGATGTGCTGGGTTTTGGCACGATTCATAAATTTTGTTGTACTGAATTTCGTGGGATTTTTTTATTTAGGTTCAATCCCTATGTACGAGAGTAGATAAAGTAGTGTATGAAACTGCAATACAAGTAGGTATCAAAACACTCGTGTGATACTATTAAAAACCGAGCCGTATAACACCCCTCATTATGCAACAGTTTCATAAACTACTATTATGGTATTACGCACACAGTAGTATCGAAATCATATTATTATGAAATAGGTATTTTATCAATTTTTATTTTACTAGAAAAACGCATTTGAATGTTGCGTAACTGTAAGGTATTTATGCTCGTCACTGTACATCATCACCCAACACGTTTTTGCACTCTAGAAGGTTTGTAAGCTGTGTCTAGGAGTGTTAGCGACGAGATCATCGACAGTTAGCAACATGTTGAATGACAAGAACATGGCGGCCGCCGACATGATGTGCCACGCATCGTGAGAGTCGTATAGCTGTAGGATAGAGCATTCTGCGTTGTGACGACGGGATTGGGCTGGCGTTTGCTGGAAATTGAAGAAAACATTGTATTATAATCTTCAAGGGCATAGGTTTGTAATACACACACCCAAATTTCACCTTTAGGCGCGTTGAATAATTTTTGGTAATGGAAAATCTTATGAGTTTGCGTCACGTCACGCTGTCAAGTATTCACTTCTGTCGGTAGTCCTCATGACTGACTATGTTTATGAAGTGAAAACTTCTTTAGGCGCGTTGAGCGATTTTTGGTAGGGGAAAATAAAATCTTACAAGTTCGCGATACGACACGCGACGTGTTGCGCTGTTAAGTTTTCATTTCTGTCGGCAGTCCCCTTGAATATGTTTTTTTTTTGTTTGTTTCATGTAATAGGAGTCGAGAGTATTGCTGTTTCGGTTTGAAAGGTATGGGTGCCAGTGTAGCAACAGCACATGAGATAGTACAGCCAGCGTGGTCCCTAGGATTGCAACGTATCTGTGATGTCACGAAGGACTGTGGCGGCATCTACATCGCCACATGCGAACTACGCATCACACTAACGTCACGCAAAATCCTGCATCGCGCAATCTCAGAGTTTACCGCGCGACTTGCATATATACAACGTCGCGACATCAATCGTCGGGCAGTAGCCCACCAGACACAACACCCGTCTGGTCGGAGGATCCTCCCGCCTCTATGGAGGATGAGTGAACTTTACACCCTGTTCCTCATACAGGCCCACTTACCATAAGCTTTACCATAAATACATTATTAATCAATGCAAAAGGTTCGATACTCACCGACCACTTAGTCCTCGAATCCAGGAACAGCTTCAACGCAGTAAACCAGGCCACATGAGCCAGCACGAAGTAGAACCAAGTGTAAACAGCGATCCTCTCGCGATGTACCAGTTTCATGATTACATAGAACATTGTGTAGAGGATAGCATTACCCATCAGGATGGCAAGTAGCTGACGCGCTAAGTCCTTATTGTGCACTACGGCGCTAGAAAGAGAAACATCACATCACGCCTGTATTCCATGAAGAGATAGGCAGAGGTGTCTAGAACAATACATGTAAGGACAAGCATACTTAAGTAAAAACATATGCTATTGTTGAGTCTCAAACAAATACAACATGATGTACCTAAAATATAGTTTTACCCTAATTTTGGGGAATAGATTTTAACTAGCAACACTGAAAGTCCAAGCTAGGAACAGACTTGTAACATTCGACGCGACAAAATTTAAAGCGTGTCTTGCCGTTCCAGCGAATACAGCGATACTTTATTTAGAATTAGGTACAATTGTAATTTGAATAATATATCCATAGATAATTTAAGTTGGTTAATTTGATTGAATGCTGCTATAAAAAAAAATGTTATTATTCTTGTTTTTTCGCTTTGGATACCTGTAATGTTGTGGTGTGAATGTATATTTAAGTTAGTACCTAAATAATTTTACCTGTATCTAGTGAAACACGCTGTCATTCGTACGATAGTTCATTAAAAATCGTTAGGGGTAGTCAGAAGCCTGAAAGTCTGACCACCATTCTTACCAAGGTCAGATAGGCAGTCGCTTCATGTAAAATACTGGTATTAAGCTGCAGATGATCTTGATAATTACCTGTATATAGCGAAGGCCCAATTGGCGATGTTAGCGATAAAGATGAGCACCGCGCGCGCTCTGTGCGCCGGTAGTAGCGCGCGCCAGCTGTCAGAGCGCAACGCTCTCACGCCGCGCATTGCCGCCGACCATTCTGTGGTGAGAGAGATTTAATAGACGATTAGGCCCGCTTGCACTAAATTATGTCATAACCTTGAGCACAGAGAGCTGTGCTCAAGGTTATGACCAAGAAACCGTACAGGTTTTCCACCTCACAATTATTCACTGAACTTGAAAGTCCTCACTGTCTGCCAGCTCTATATGCTCAAATCCATCCAACGAAAACAAGGCAATGTTCCCTTACGCGACCCAAATAAGCGTAGCATATCCTCCATATGCCCTACTATACCCTGCCGGACCTCATTTGCCAAACACCAATTTAATAGCTTAAGCAGCAAACTGTACAATCTGGCAAACAAAAAGCTAAACATAGCTGAAATGTGCCGGCGGGAAGTGAAAGAGAAAGTAGCAGACTGGCTTAAAAAGATGGACTATCAGGAGACTGAAAGTTTATTCACATTCATTACATAATATGATCTAAAATCCATACACACTGACATCCATTCTTACTTCTTCCCGTCCTTACACTCATCCAAAGGTGCGAACCAAACCAGACACTCACTCACTCCCATATGCCATGCCCATTTTAAATTCAATGTAAATTTTTTTAATTTTTATTTTGTTATTATCAAAATTATCATAAATTTCCATTTTAATTTTTATAATTGATTATACAAGTGCTGTGCACACCTATAAGTGACGAATTCACCACAAAGCTGTTAAAATAGAATATATTTAATGTAATGATTTAGTGAATAAGTCGTTGGTGTGTCAATAAATAAATAAATATATAAAAATGCAAAAAATGATTTTTTACTTTCTTTTTATAATTTTTATTCCCACATATTTTATGTTTTACCGAATGTATTCATTACTGACTATTTTGACCTATATGTGTTACCAAATGGCAATAACCTTAACTTTCTAGTGACACTCAAAAATGCTGTTAAATTGGAAATATTGTAGAACCCATGCCTGACCGCTGCCCCCAAAATACAGGTCCAGGCATAGTTTGGGGGTTAGGATCAGATTTGTGGCAATACATTCGTGTGCTATTTTATGATGACTGGCTTGTAATATGTATTTCTTAGTGTCAAATAAATATTTTTATTTATTTATTATTTTATAATATCACTACAGTCCGGCCGCCGAAAGTTTGCAATCCTGACACATGTCTGTTGGGCCATTTCTAATAACAAATAGGGATGCGCCGAACGTGGTTTGGACCGAATACGAACTTAAGCCGAACATTCGCTGAAAATAAAAAGTTCGACCGAACTTCGGTTATTTTCACTGCGCTGCACAGTTTTTTGGCAAGAATATTTTTATCGCCTCCTGGAAGCCCCGTAAATTCTGAGCGCCTTTTTTTTATTATTATTAATTCACAAAACTGATGTACAATCACAAATTCAATAAAGTAGTTACAACACAATAGGTCTGATTGACATCTACTAGATGTGAATCTAGCATGCATATTTTATGTTAAGCACTAACTATTTAAAAAAAATTATACAAAAAGTTAAACGAAACTTAAAACCGAGTTGTGAACTTTCCCAAAGATGATGGAAATGTGTTAAATATATAAAAAATATTATACAATTAAGGAAAAGAAAAATTAAATGTAAAAAAAACTATTATGCAATTAAGACTCTGAGTTTAGTCCTAACTGAGGCTACAGAACCAGCAAAGACATCTATTTCGTCACGAACGGAGTTCGCAAGAGAAAGCATGCGGCAAATAGGTGAAAAATTACCTATATTAGTTCGACAATGCGGCAGGACGAAAGTCCTTCGGTTAATTAAGCGGCTACTACTACGTGGGATGCTAAATTTCACTTTTTCTAAAAGCTCGGGAGAATCTATTAAACCATTTATTCATTTAAACAGAAACTTTTCTAAGAGGCAGGAAAAAAAACGAAAAGAAAACGTAATACACTCGAAACTCAAAACTCAAAACGAAAAGAAAACGTAATAACGTAAGAAACTCGTATAAATGAGCCATAAAAAAATAGTTCTTACCTAAATTAAACTGCCCGGCGTAGTATATGTTGAGCGTGAGTAAGAAACACGTCATCATGTGCAGTATCGAGAACAGGATTGAGAACGGCACGCTGGGGAACAGGATGCCGAATAGACCTGGCAGATAAAAGTAAACAAATACAGGGTCAAATTCAATTCTTTGTCACCTCTGACCTAGACTAAAGTCAAGAGCAAAACCATCTCCAATAAAAAAATTGTAAGCGAAACTCTGCAGAAGGATGAGTTGAGAAAATCTGTTTTCTCTTGTTTAATCATGTTTTTATTAGGTTGGGGAAAAAGTCTTTTCGCATTATAGTATGTATGAACTTGTAATAAAATCTCTTTGGCTATACTATTTGTATCTGGCTGGTTTTGGTATCATTGAAAGTTTAAATTTTAAAGAACATAATTCCACATTCAAATTAGGAAAATGTGTGATTTTCATTTGTTTTTCGTACCGTCAAGATGAGTGAATCTAATATGTCCCTACCTACAAGATGGCAAAAAGTTATCGAACAAAATGGTACCTACATACTTTAGTTAAATGTAAATAAACTATATTAAAAAATGTTTTGAATTTTCTTAAAAAATGCTAAGAAACTTTTTCCCCAACCTATTATATCGATACCCTTCATTTCTGTGAAGTTTACACAAAAAAAACTGATATACTAAGCTTATATTTCAAGTGACTACACTAACTGCGGTCGATGACGCCACAAAAATCATCAAATAATTTTATTTTTTGTTTTATAGATACCGATACCCATCACGTCTGCGAAGTTTCGCTAGTTAATTTAATTTGATGTTTTTATAACAAGTTTTTAGTAAAGCAACTAAAAAACAAAAACTACGAAAAAAAGACAAAATTATTAAGAGGGTGCCGAGCGCGCAGTGGCGCCCTCATCGTTTGTTTGGTTATTTATTTTACTTTAGAATAATAATAATAATAATAAAAAAAGCTGGCAACACCAATGTCAACAAGCCTCAAAATTTATTTTCTTCTTCTTTTCCGTTTTTATTAATTTTAGTCGCAGTTTTTTAACTTTTTGATAAACCATACAACAAAACTTAAAGAAAAATAACCCAAATATAATTTTAAAATACCGTAATGAACCATACTACAGAATTTATTCAAAAACTTTTTATCAAACAACAATCAACAACAAGAAGAAAATAGCAAAGAGATGAGAAGATGTTAACAAGGTCAGCAGCTCGTCGCGCACACCTTCCACCTCCGGACTCGTCGCTCAGCTCCACCCCGCCGCCGCTGGTACCTAGCCCCATCGAGAGTGCTGTGACACCGGCCATGGCAGTTGCGTCGAGCTCGAGCGACGAGTACTTCTCTCCACCGACGTCGCCACCACCTGCACGTCGGCCAGGAAGAGGCCGGCCACCGAACGGCATGGGACCTAGGGGCCAACCGGCCCCGAGCCGGGTCCCCGCTGCCGGTGGTTGTGTGCAGCGCATGAAATGGACTCAACAAATGAATGAGAACGTCATGCGCGCATATTACGGGGCAACAGAGGGGGGAACTAACCTTACTGCGTACCGCGATAGGATGCTGTCTCTGTTCCAGGCGCTTCAACCAGCCATCAACGTCTCGGCCCAACGGCTGTCGGATCAGGCGCGGGTTATCCAACGGAATCACAGATTGGACGACGCTGCGCTTGATAGGCTGCGCTTAGAGGTACTGAGCAACCGTATCGTCCCTGTCCCGTCACAGACCGCGGTGCAACCTCCAGTAAGTGGTATAATCCAACTGCGGTCTTATATTAATGATGTGGAGGGGGGCGATGAGGTTGTTACGGTAAGTAACCAGTGTAACGACCGATTGAGGAGCGCGCTGGAGGATGCGATTCGGGAGTTTAGAACTGCCCCCGTCCAACTTAGACCTCGTTTACCTCGCTTGCCTATGCACAAAACGAATAGGTCGTTGGTGTGTGCCTTGGATTCGCTGCTTGGTTCTTATTTTGAAAGCAGCGAAGACCTCTTAGACACGCACTCGATCTTGTATTGCGCGGCTATTACGGCGTGTCGTGTAGCCAATGTTACATTTCCAAATTGTGACATAGCTACACGACCAAAACCCGCCGTTCCAGCCTGGCAGTGCAGGATCGAGCAGCGTATCGAGGGGACCAGGGTGCTCATCGGCAAACTATACTGCTTCAGGGAGGGCAATACTCGCCCTAGAGTGATGCGCTTTGTGAGGCGGGCGTTTTCCGGGACTGGAATCAGGCCTCAAGAATATATGTCCCGTGTCACAGAGCGCATTGACTTCCTGAAGCAGAAGGTCTGTGCATGGGCAAGCCGTATCCGTAGGTATAAGCGACGGGTTGAACGGTATACCCAGAATCGCATATTCCAGCGTGATCAAAGGTGGGTGTATAGAGCATGGGAGCGACCTGAGCAAAATGTGGCAGACGTATGCCGCCCGGATGATGATGCCACTAGCACATTCTGGCGCAACATCTGGTCGGTGCCCGTCTGCCATAATGAGGCTGAATGGATGCGCGATGTTGAGTGCGTGTGTGACGCCATACCGCAGATGGAGGAAGTAATAATTACTTCCTCCGATGTAGCCAGTGCAGCCCGTCCGATACCGAACTGGAAATCGCCGGGACCGGACGGACTGCACAATTTTTGGCTTAAATGGCTGCAAAGTTCACACGCGTGCTTAGCATCGCAATTCCAGTCGGCCTTAGAGTCTGGGTCGCTGCCACAGCTCTTTACAACGGGAGTTACCCACTTGCTCCATAAGTCAGGTGATGCCACGGAACCCAAAAATTATAGGCCGATCACTTGTTTGCCGACGGTCTATAAACTTCTTACATCCATTTTGAGAGTGAAAATTAATTCTCATTTAGAAAAGAATTCTATCATGTCTGCCTCTCAAAATGGATGTAGGAATGGGTCCCGCGGCACCAAGGAGCTACTCCTCATTGACATGGCCATAAGCCAACAGGTCCGTCGATCCCGAAAGGATTTGTCGACATGTTGGATAGACTATAAGAAGGCCTTTGATTCGGTGCCCCATACATGACTCTTGAGGGTGTTAGAGTTGTACAAAATTGATACAACTCTGAGCACCTTCCTAACGACATGTATGGGGCAGTGGAGGACGGTCCTTCGCTATCCAGGATGTCGACAAATTCGAGGGAGCGACGAACCTATTAGGATTAAGCGGGGAATATTCCAGGGCGACAGTCTGAGTCCACTGTGGTTTTGTTTAGCCTTGAACCCTCTTAGCACTCTGCTGGAGGGTACAGGGCTGGGCTGTTCTTTGCGGAGAGGGGGTCAGGTAATATCCCACCTGCTTTATATGGATGATTTGAAACTGTTTGCCACCAACAAATTGCAACTGCTGGAGTCACTAAAAGTAACTAAAACTTTTAGTGATTCCATCAGGATGGAATTTGGTGTTGATAAATGTGCAGTCATGCATGTAAGGCGGGGCGGGATTGTGGAATCTGAGGAACTACAACTCTCAGATTCTATAAACCTGAGATCACTCTCCGCAACTGATACCTACAAATACCTGGGTATGTCAGAGGGGTTAGGCATTAACGGGGCTGACATGAAACAATCGTTGCAGGAGCGCTTCTTCGGTCGCCTGAAAAAGGTACTTAATAGTTCTTTGTCAGGCGGCAACAAGGTGCGCGCCTTTAACGGTTGGGTCATGCCGGTCCTGATGTACTCCTTTGGCATACTAAAGTGGACCCAGACGGAACTAGATGCCCTGGATAGGAGAGTCCGGTCACTGCTGACTGCAAACCGGATGCATCACCCACGTTCGTCTGTCATGAGGCTGTACATCCCGCGGAAGTGTGGGGGTCGAGGCTTTTTAAATGCAACCCTCCACAACCGCGAGGTGTGCAGTCTCAGAGAATATTTTCTCAAGGCTAACGTGGGTATGCACCGAGATGTGGTTGCAGTGGACAAGGGACTCACCCCGTTATCCTTGGCTAAAGAGAACTGGCGCAAACCTGTGGTGCTTAGTACCAACGACCGCAAGGAAGTATGGCAAAGCAAGGAGCTTCACGGACGCTTTTTCCGGGCCCTTCATGGGCCCGACGTAGATTTCTTAGCGTCCGTGGCCTGGCTACGCTTCGGTGACCTCTTTGGGGAAACCGAAAGTTCAGTCTGTGCGATTATGGATGAAGTTATGCTAACGAATAACTACCGGAAGTATATAATGAAAGACGGGACGATCGACATATGTCGGGCATGCCATTGTCCCGGTGAGTCTATCAGACATATTACTTCTGGGTGTTCTCGTTTAGCTAACGGCGAGTATTTGCACAGGCATAACCAAGTGGCCAGGATTATCCATCAGCAACTTGCTCTGAAATACGGCCTTGTGGACTCTGAGGTACCGTATTACAGGTATGTGCCCGACCCAGTTCTCGAGAATGACCATGTCACGTTATACTGGGATCGATCTATTATCACTGACAGGACTATTGTAGCCAATAAGCTTGATATAGTGGTAATAGATCGATCAGTGCGCCGCACAATGATAATCGATGTCACTATCCCACATGACGAGAACCTCGTGAAGGCTGAGAAGGAGAAACAATTGAAGTATCTCGACTTAGCCCACGAGGTTGTCGCTATGTGGAATGTGGACTCGGCAATCATTGTGCCGATAGTCGTTACGGTCAATGGCCTTATCGCTAAGAGCCTCGACCAACATCTCAAGAGGCTCTCGTTGGGTGGCTGGGTGAAGGGCCTGATTCAGAAGGCAGTCCTCCTTGATACGGCGCGTATTGTGAGGAGGTTCCTGTCTCTGGGGCCCTAACCACCGGTAGCTTGGACCCTGCACCCGCTACCGGCGGATCACTATTTTTTATATTTTTAAATGTTTTTTTTTAATGTTTTTATAAAAATATTTAAAAATGTAATAAAATAAGTTTAAAAAATAAATAAAGGAAATAATAATAATATTTATTTATTGCAGTCAAATACACACATCAAAAAATATATATATAATATAGAATGAAAATGCAGAAAACTCCACAAGACTATACGTTATTATTATTACAAACAGAAGTTTTATAGTATTGTTAAGTTTTATTATAATCGTTAAAACAGAGCTTAGCGGCCACTATTTTCCGTTTTAAGGATTACAATAAAACTTAACAATATAAAACTACTGTTTGTAATAATAATAACGTATAGTCTTTTGGAGCACAACCTATCATGCTTATTTTCTGCACTAACATTCTGAACTAAAATAAATAATCAAACAAACGATGAGGGCGCCTCAGCGCGCTCGGTACCCTCTTAAACACGACCATTAGTACAAAAAGTGTGTTAAGGTATTTTTAAGAGCTGTGGATTCTGTGATTAATAAATGAATAAATAAACATCACGCCTGTTTAAGGCGTTAAGAAGGGTTAAGCAGAGATGTACTCTGTACATAAGATACACCCACATTTGCGTGGAAGTGCGAAAACTAGTTCTATGTGTATACTCCATTTCAAATAAGATTAGAAATTTAAATAAACCTTTTTTACAGTCTTTTCAACCGATTGACTTCTATTGCTTTGGTGGCGTGACAAATCGCACGATAGACTGACCTAACTAAAAAAATCGCAATCATGACTTGTCTTACAAAATGGCTTATAACTCAGTCGAAAAGCATAATAATATACAGAGTGTTTTTTAAAACATGCGACAAAATTTAAGGGGGTGTTCTACCCGTCAATATGAACAACTTTTACTATGGGACCAAACCTGAAATCGCAAAAAAAAAATCAGCTGTTCAGTACATTTATGTTCGCTTATTTGGTCAAAATGTACTGAACAGCTGATTTTTTTTTTGCGAATTCAGGTTTGGTCCCATAGTAAAAGTTGTTCATATTGATGGGTAGAACACCCCCTTAAATTTTGTCGCATGTTTTAAAAAACACCCTGTATAATATGAAATAATGTATTGTAGGAATACTTGATGAACTGATTATTGATACAGAAATGATATTTTAACGAAATTTGGTTCAAACGAATTTCTTTGTACGCTTAACTCATTTTGGACCTAGACCGTAATCGGTCAGCGTTCGAAATGTCAGCTGCAGTAAACCGTTTGTATTATAACCACGTTTTTGCTATCCTTATGCCTACGGAATATAAGTCAAAATCGGTTGAACGGACTGTTGAAAAGGTTTATTTAAAGGAGATGTTTCAAAATGTATGGACCTTGGGCCAGGTACATGTACACTATACATAAAAATAGGGAAATATATTTAAAACAGTTCTCAACTGTCCAATTACTTTAGAATGGCTTCGTTTGCTGGTAAACCACAATTAATTACACTTGAAATTGCAACACACAACAAAAACCCGTCATTGCGGTATGCTGTCATTTTGACGTTTGACATGACAAGAAGAGAACTAAGTGACACTGTTGTGACAGCTGACAGTCCTCTTTCTATGATCAATGGTCGATCTATGGTTTACTGTCATTATTTTTATACACAGAGTAACTAAATCGGTGAGACGCCATGTTGAAAGTCAATAAAAATAATTGATAAATATCAATTGCCTACCACAACAGTATACATTTAAATGCATTATCAGTATTTTTCCAGAATTCTACGGATTTTTCTCTTTTTTTTAGGTAGTGTACACAGACCTGGCCCATTTTGAAACATCTCCTTTCTAATCTTTTTTCAAATGGAGTATAGTTACCCTTCATTTTATTATTTGCCATGAAACGAAGCCATGGTAACACGTATTCTGTAACTGGACAACTATTGCGCTTAAAAAGATTTAGTCCTGTGACAGACGGATAGACGACCGCAACATAAGATTTAATAATAGGTAATAGGTCCCGTTTTCACCTTGGGGTACACAACCCTAAAAAGATCTTAAATAAATTTTGGTTGCAATGAAATTTGAACTTTGTTATGTACGACATTGAGTTTGCAATTCGAAGACCTTAAGTATCTAAGATATTAAAACTCACCCAAAGTCATAATAACAGCTAGTATCATGAATGTAGTATGCGCGCTGGGAATAATGTCAGAGTGTCTGTTCTGATATAACTTGATCATCACTAGAACTGCTATCACGTACATGAATGACGAATCTGAAACAAAGAAAAAGTGATAACTTCTTGAATTAGCAAAATCAGCCCATAACGTTCCCATTGGGATACAGGCGTCCTCTCTGTGAAATGGAGCGGGTCGTAATCGACCACGCAGGCCCAGTGCGGATAGGTTGACTTTTGCACTTAATAACCTCAAACAAAGATACTATAACCTCATTTTTACACAATTATGAACCTTATGCCAAAAGCAAAAGACATCAAAGTACAGTTCCTGGCTGTTAATTTGGCGCATCAAGATTAAGGAAAAGGTCGGCTTTTGTAGAGCGTAGTCTCACTCATACCGGACAGTCTCTTTTTAAAGCTCGATGTGTCACATTAACTATAGTTTGACCGATACCGCTGTACCGCGCCTTAGGTACCGATATGCGCGGCGAGACGGGGGGCAGTGCAGGCCGCTCATTCGTCAACGCGCACGGCGTCCCGTTCTCCGCGGTATAGCGGTATCTGTCAAACTAAAGTACGGGTACTGTACCTAATTAAGCGAACAAAACTAGTTATTAGACGTTATTGACACAGTCAAAGATAACTACACGAAGAGCACAAAAAGCATTTGAAGTATTTGACACTGACAGCGACTTTATTTCGTAGCAGTAAGGGTTGTTATCGTAGTTCAAGTGACGTGTATACGTACCAAACTGGAAGTTCATCTTGTTGGGACAGAGGTGGTAACAGCCCGACAGCAGGCCTTCCATCACCAGGCCCAGCCCCATGGAGTACAGCAGGCCATAATGTTGAGGTATGCCCATGTCCTGAAGAAAGGAGTCTTATACAGTCGCGGGCGCAAATAGCGAGGATCGAGTTTAATGACGTGGAAAGGCAGTGGATTGCCGGAGATGATGATGAAGGCCAAAAATAGATAAAGATTTCAAATCTTTTTCTGCTGACCTTTCAATTAAAATTGTGAGGAATTAGACGTGTAGTCTATATTTATACAGGGTTATTGGTAAAACACCAACAACCTCTTAAGGGGTCATTGTACTCATCATTATGAACAACTTTTACTATGGGACCAAACCTGAAATCTTGAAAAAATAATAATAATAATAAATCATTTATTTCGGGTAACAAAGACCCATAACATAATCTTGAAAAAAATCAGCTGTTCAGTAAATTTATGTTCGCTTATTTGGTCAAAATAAACTGAACAGCTGTTTTTTTTTTTTGCGATTTCTGGATATCTTAATATATGTATATAATTCTTCTGAACGTGTCTTTGTCACCTAACTCCTAAATTGAAAAGAGTTAAAAACAAAAGTTACACCATATTTTAGTTTATTAGTTTGTCCCCGCCTGCAATACCAAAATTCAATAGATTATAATGCATGTTTTTCTCTTTTCAATTATGTATTTGTGCTGTCGGGTCTTTTTATTTTTTTTTTTTATTGGTAAAATTACTTTGTGTTTCCTATATTTTGGTATGCAATAAAGAGTTATTAAGTACATCTAAAGTCTATTAAAATCCTTGTTTCCAATTGATGCTATTTCCTTTTACATAAATGAATATCAATTTGGGTTGGCCATGTTCGTCGAAGGCCGGTGGAGCAGACGAGTCCAGCACCCTAATTGCGTAACACACTATCGATCGGAATCTGAATCATTTTGAAGCAAATTGCTAATCCATTGCTTCATAATTATGTTCGAAAAAATTGTCTTTTCAACACCGTAAATAACGCAATGAATGTTGTTGAACTGTCAGAATGAAACTGATTCCGATTGTTAGTGTGTGATTGATAGGGTACAGCACCCTAATTGCATAACACAGTATCAATCGGAATGTATTAATTTTGACAGTTCAGCAACATTCATTGCGTTATTTACGATGTCGAGCAGACACATTTTTCGAACATATGAAGCAATGGATAAGCAATTTGCTTCAAAATGATTCAGATTCCGATCGATAGTGTGTTACGCAATTAGGGTGCTGGAGTGGAGACCGCGTATCAGGTATCGGCAAACGTAGTGTGGGACACCTCCAAGCTAGATGGACCGACGACCTTAAGAAGGAGGCTGGGGCAGAGTGGATGCAGAAGGCGGAGGGTGTTGAGGCGCAGCCTGGGAGAGGTCATGTCCAGCAGCGAACTGCGATACTAGTCTGAGTTGATTGATGATTGAATATCAATTTTATGCATGTATAAATTAAATTGATTTCAGTAAGACTAGTACAATTGAAAGTCATAAATAAATTCAAGTTGTTGCGCAAACTAAACCTTATGTGTGGATATTAAAGTCCACAAACACATTTGTTGACATGTTTGAAAACTGTCTGGGCAATTTATTCTATTTAATTAATTACGCATTTTATTCCTATAACAATAAATACACTTGCACACGTTGCAACACTCGACATTCACTCTTGAACGAAGGACGATCATTCCTTTTTCATCGTTTTTGACAGGCCAGCTGGCGTAGTTGGTTAAGATACCGCCTATCATGTCGCAGGTCGTGGGTTCGATTTCCATCCAGGACAAACATTTGTGTGCATGAACATGTCTGTTTGTCCTGAGTCTGGGTGTAATTATCTATATAAATAATAGGTTGGGGAAAAAGTTTCTTCGCATTTTTTAAGAAAATTCAAAACATTTTTTAATATAGTTTATTTACATTTAAGTAAAGTATGTAGGTACCATTTTGTTCGATAACTTTTTGCCATCTTCTAGGTAAGGACATGATCCCATTGCTATAGAAATTTTGGGACTTCTGGTCAAAATACCGCGACAAGTGGTTTTAGCAGTCCTCTCGTGATGTTAACCTGACACTGCCTAAAGAATTCTGAAGAGACCGAAACAGGTGGAAATCTGAAGGTGCAAGGTCAGGACTATACGGCGGATGCATTAACACCTCCCAGCCAAACTCTCTTAATTTTTGCTGAGTGGCTAAAGATGTGTGAGGTCTAGCGTTATCATGATGAAAAACCACACCCCTTCTGTTGATTAATTCCGGCCGCTTTCTCTCAACTTCTTGCTTTAATCTCATCAGTTGTTCGCAGTAGAGTTCAGAATCGATGGTCCTGCCTGATGGTAACAGTTCATAATGAATAATGCCCTTCCAATCCCACCACACACACAGCATCACCTTGTTGCGAGTTAACCCGGGTTTCGCCACAGTCTGTGAAGCCTGACCGGCCTTTGACCACGACCTTTTTCGCACGTTCTTGTCATACGTGATCCACTTTTCATCACCAGTTATCAGCTTCTTCAAAAATGGTTCGGTTTCATTACGTCGTAATAAAGAATCACAAATGAGTACACGGTTCATTAGGTTTCTTTCAGTGAGCTCGTGAGGTACCCAAATGTCGAGCTTTTTTGTGTACCCAGTTTTTTTCAAATGCGCCAAAACTGTTTTGTGGTCAATTTCCAATTCTTCAGCTACGTCGTAACTACTGATATGCCGATCTTGCTCCACTTTTTCAAAAATGGCATCCATTTTATCCGTAATAGGGCGACCAGAGCGACGTGCATCTTTGACATCAAAATTTCCGGATTGAAAACGCTTAAACCAAATTTGTGCTACTCTCACAGACACTACACTAGGTCCATAAACATCGCAAATTTTTTTCGCGGCTTGCGTTGCATTTTTACCTTTTTTGTAGTAAAATTTTAAAATGTATCGAATTTCTTCATTAGATTCACTCATCTTGACGGTACGAAAAACAAATGAAAATCACACATTTTCCTAATTTGAATTTGGAATTATGTTCTTTAAAATTTAAACTTTCAATGATGCCAAAACCAGCCAGATACAAATAGTATAGCCAAAGAGATTTTATTACAAGTTCATACATACTATAATGCGAAAAGACTTTTTCCCCAACCTAATATGTATATACAAAAAAAAAGTAGTGTATGTAGTATATCAGTTATCTGGTTTCCATAGTACAAGCTCTGCTTAGTTTGGGATCAGATGACCGTGTGTGAAATGCCCCAGGATATTATTATTATTCCGCATCCATTCATCACCTCTTTCCTCTATACACGCGACACTTATTAACTTGCACCCGCTCCCACACTTAAAACTCTCCGAAAATAAGTGAAAATAGAAAATATCGGTGTTATACTTTGGTGTGGGAAGTCACGGGACCTGATCCACCTGTCGAAGAGACGCAAGCTTCAAACCCTGTGAGTACCTTTCCCATCCAGATACTAAACTATTTTAAAACCTTTCTTCTCACCTGCGGCCTGCCCTTGTTCCTGCGCTGTCGGTGCCGCACCTGCGAGATGAACACCAGCCCCAGCACCACGTAGCCCACGTTGGAGTACACGTGGTTGAAGTCTGACAGGAACCCCAGGGGGTGCGCGCACAGGAAGTTGTAGTAGCAGAGGTCTTGGTCTCCAGTTTGGAAGACCATCTGAAGGAAAGAACACGAAATTGGAGAAGATGAGCAAAAATATGACTACACTATCAAAATTGCAACTTATATAAATATCAACTTTAAAAACAAGTCCTTTAAGAGGAAATGCGGACGGAAAGACTTTTGAAAATTAGGTATTTGAAGAAACTATCGCTGTCGCTCTGCGAGCGCTCGGCGTCCGGCCGCCCAATCCATGTGTGTGTAAGTTAACAGTGTGTGCGTGTCTCCGACGCGTGCTCCCGCCGGCGCGGCGCCGCCCGCGCGCGGTTCTTGTAATCGCCTCAGTCACTCGTTGTATTTTTTGATGTTTGCATCGTTCGTTCGTTACCTACGCGAAGTGATTGATCTCTTATGATTTTGGCTTGTTTATTGGACTTTTTCTTCCTGTATACTCTTTTGATTCGGCTTATTTCTACTGGACTTCCTGATATACCTACTGTTTTGACTCTGCTATGTTTACTGGACTGTGCCTTTTATAAAACCCAAGAACTCGATACTATCTTGCATTTGACGGATTACACTACATACTTATTGGATTTTGGTGAGTACCTACCTACTTCATAAAATGTATTTAGTTATTAATAAAAGCAATGCAGGTATAACCTGTGTTCAAAACGAATAAAATCATTTTATGTGTTTAGGAAATTGGTACCTACTTACCAATTTTTTTTAAAAGGGTGAAATAATGGACAATATTTTAAGGGGTATTGTACTCATCATTATGAACAACTTTTACAATCGGACCAAACTTGAAATCGCGAGCAAAAACAGCTGTTCCCTACAATTTTACGAGTTCTGCGAACATAAATGTACCTATGACACAGCTGATTTTGTTTCAAGATTTCAGGTTTGTCTCTTTCTTAGTTTGAGCCCTCATAAAATTATTTTATTCTTTTTGAAGCCGGTAATTACTTTTTTTTAGTTTTTGGCTATCTACCCGATTGTTTGTAATCGCATTTACCCTATTTATCAACTTGTGGCTTTTTTAAAGTATTTTTGGTCAAAATATCGATAGGGATCTAATATAATAAACTATTGAACACCTTTGGTTAGGTACTTACATTTTATTTGTATCTCCTAAAACAGCTTTTTTTTTTCAGAAAGATCAAATCTCCCATTACAATGGGGAAAGGAGGTAGAAAAGGAAAAAAAAGCCGTTTGTTTACGAGTACTAAACGAAAAAAACACCATTTTAGTATCAAACGACAAGCTCATTATTTGGTTCCCCAGTCAAACCTAGCGACATCGTCACGCGTGCGTGTAACTTCCAAGACTGTATCAAATGATTCATTTATAGAAGAAAACGCAAGCTCATCTGTCTCATCATCAACTTTAAAATCACCAACACTCGACAATTTGTATATAGAGCCAGAGAATGTTGTTGAAACTAATAAAGACGAAGGATTAGAAGGACGTAGAATCGTGGATATCAAATATTTATTTTCAGAGATCTCAAAAATAAAGCATGAACACACTAATTGTACTTTTGCTGACTTAAAATTTGTGCGTGAACGACGAAGTGGTTTTCATAGCGAGTTTGTTTTTGAGTGCAGAATGTGCAAGAAAAAAGAAACTGTACACTCTGAAGAACCTCAATTAAAAATGTGCATAAATACTGCTGTCGTCGAAGGAATAGTAGGTATGCACAGGGAACGGATACGCTCAATTAAATGAAATTTGTGGTGTTATGAATATGCCAAACATGGATCGATCGACTTACACACATATAGAACAAGTTTTAGCACCAACAATTGAAGAATGCGCCTTAGAAGAAATGATCACAGCTGGCCAAGAAGAAAAAAGACTAGCTATTTTAAATGGGGACGTTGATGAAAATGGCTATCCTTTAGTAACAGTGATTGCAGATGGTTCTTGGGCAAAGAGATAATACAAAAGTGGATTTAGTTCTTCATCCGGTGCAGGTTGCATAGTTGGACTGCGCACTAAAAAAGTATTATTCCTGGGCGTTAGAAACTCACTGTTGCACATGTGCTAGAAGTGTAAAACTAAATATAGATGTGCCTGAGCACAGGTGCTTTAAAAACTGGCGTGACAGCGCTAATGCAATGGAAGCCGATATTATAGCAGAAGGGTTTGCAAGGAGCATGGAAATGCATGGATTGAAATATAAAAAATTAATAGGAGATGGTGACTCCAGTATAATGAAAAAATTAACGCTAAAAAAACCATATGGGCTTGATTTCATGATACAAAAAATCGAGTGCAAAAATCACTTGCTCCGCAATTTTTGCAACAAATTAAAAGCCTTGGGAAAAAAAGCAAACAACAACAAAGGCTTTGTACCAGTTGAACTGAGAAAAAAGGTTGAAGCAAACGTTTTACGCTTGAGGAAGGCTATAGTTGGAGCAGTGAATTATAGAAAGGAACAAGAAAATATTACGCAAAGTGACAAAGTAAAAAATCTAAAAATGGATATAAAAAATGCCGCAAACCACGTTTGTGGTGATCATCAAAATTGTGCATCATACTTTTGCAAGCCTGAAAAGAACATAAGTGATTAAAACTTTGTGATTGATCTTCAAGGTTGTGGATTATGGACTGATATCCAACAATACCTGTTATTCTTAACAGCAAATGCAGAAAGTCTTATTTTGGACGTGACTAATAATACTGTGGAGCAATTTAACAATGTAATTGCCAAATTTATTGGCGGAAAAAGGGTCAACTTTTCAGGAAGGGGGTCATATCAGACAAGATGTTATGGAGCAGTAACGTCATGGAATAGCGAAGCGGCTATTCATTCTCGCATCCAAAAAAAAATACAGGGCCGCAGTCCTGGCAAATATACAAAAAGATTTATAGAACGAAAACAGCGTTCGCAAAAAAATACTGAGATTTGCCGAAAAAGAAAACTGACGTATCCCAAAGACGGCACGAGCAAAAGAAAAAAAACTACAGGACCTGATGACAGTTACGGTCGCTTAGAATTGGAAGAAGATATGCCATTGGCATTATATACATTAAAAGAAAAAGAATTTCTTGAAGGATTGCTCTCAGCAAAAGATGTTGAAAAAAAAAACAGTGGGCCAAAGCGATAATAGCATATGGGCAATTGAAAGACGTAAGAGACTCACGGCATCGAACTTTGGACGAATATGCAAGATGCGACCAAAAACATCGGTTCGCAAAACATTAGACACATTGTTATATAACGAATTTAAAGGAACTGCTGCTACCAATTATGGCAAGGAAAAAGAATCTGAGGCGATCGACCAATTTATCAAGGAAACGGGGCTACAGGTATTACAGTGTGGACTGTTTGTCGATGCAAATAAACCCTTTTTAGCGGCAAGCCCGGATGGTCTGATAGGTGACGACTCCATAGTAGAGGTAAAATGTCCTCACAAAATTGAAAATATGTGTCCTGAAGAAGGAATTAAACAAAAAAAAAATTGACTTCTGCACGTTTCAAGACAAAACGCTACAATTAAAACAGAATCATAACTACTTCTACCAAATACAAGGCCAACTACACATAACTCGTCGAGATTTTTGCTATTTCATTTTATGGAGTCCCAAAGGCTTGCTTTTTCAAAAAATTAAAAGGGACGATGCATTCTGGGAAAAAATGGAACCATTATTAGAAACATTCTACCACCAATGCCTTTTGCCAGAAATCATTGACGGTCGGATTCCAAGAAATAGACCAGTGAGAGAAAGAACGTCGTCATAAGTTTCGTTGATATAGGGTAGAGTGGTAGCCAATGAACCACGTGTACCGTAAGAATAGTACATATAGTCAATATCAAATCTAGCTCCGCCCCATCAGTCTGCTCAATGTGCTCGGCAAAATCATGAGAGGCTTATTTATAAGCGATTCAGAGATTACGCCGAGACAAGGGCTTCATCCCTAACGAGCAGTCCGGTTTTCGAACCCAATACTCTTGCGTACAACAGATCCACCGTATCACCCCACCCACCTTATTCCCCAGACCTCGCCCCATCAGACTATCATTTGTGTAGAGCCCTGAAACAACATTTGCGGCGTAAACAATTTAACGTTTTCTCTGATGTAGAGGCGAACTTTTGGTGGTTCATTGGCTACCATTCTACCCTACTTACCTCTACCTAGTATGAGATCTAGAGACTAGATAGAGATAGAGACTAGATAGACTAGATCTAGAGACCTATCCTACATTTAATTTACTGTTTTATATTGAAATCGTTTTGTAATAAACCATTTTATAGACATGACATTAATTTTATTTTGTATCCATTACCTATTAAAAAAGTATTTGTATTTCCCACTAAAGAGGACGGGCAAAAAATGTAAATGTGTTTATCGATAACTGTTTACAACACTAGTTTATCGTATCGTTTTTTGCAACTACTTCGCATCACTTTTCCGCCTGTGTACGTATTATAGCAGACCATCCCCCCGCCCCCGCCCTCTAATTCGTGCGATAAGGACAACTGCAGATCCGACTGAATAGCCTAAGTAAAAAGTCACATTTTCGAGGTTTGGCTCTCGCCTATTTTCTCCACCAATATTGAACCAATTTAAAAGATATTTCATAAACTGGATAAGAAGGATATATACTGCGTCGCCATGTTTTCCTTTTTTCATTAATAGTTGTCAAATTTGTACACTAGGCCTCTGTTAACAGCGGTCTAAATAGGCAATTTTGAGCATTTTTTTAGGGTTCTAGTGCTTATAAAAATAATGTATTATCAAAAAGGAAAACATAGGGACATACAAGTAACTAACATTTATTATTCTGTAAAAAATCATAGCGATATGGTCATTAACCAGAAAGAAAACAGGCGAGAGCGTCTCTATAGAAAAAACACCACCCGCATTTCCTCTTAAGTTGATTTTTAATTAAAAAAACAACTGTTGATACCTAACGTTATAAATTAATTTTACTTGCAATGGAAACTGAACCATACGCATTTAGGTTAAGTTTTTAATCCATGAAATTTATCTCGTATCGTTCTTTTTGATAATTGTTTAGTAAATACGTGGCGTAAAAAAGACTTATCACCAAGGCAGAGTCACATATTCTTCTCGTTATTGAGATAACGATTTTGTATCTGGTTATGGTGATTTAAAAGGGGAAAGTCAACAAAAAGAAAAATAGTGTTTTAGTGCCAAAACAAATTAAAAATGTTACATATCGCCTTCGCAATTCGGTGCAACAAAGTCACAACAGCTCATTTTTAAATTTTACAGGAGAGGACTTTTAAGATTTTTACACATCATCTTTTGCCTGCCCTTGTCCCAATTTATTTGGGGTCGGCGCAACATGTCTTTTTCTTCCATACTTCTCTATTAGTCGTCATCTCGGTAGTCACTCCCTTTCTGGCCATATCATCTTTCACACAGTCCATCCATCGTTTCTTTGGTCTTCCCTTACTCGTATAGCCCTCCACGTTCATACTCAACACTTTCCTGACGACATTTTCCTCATTCCTCCGCATCACATGCCCATACCATGACAACCGATTTCCACACAACTTTTCAGTCACCGGTGTCACTTTTAGACTTCCTCTTACATACTCATTTCTTATTCTATCCATTCGCGTAATACCACACATCCCTCTTAGCATTCTTGCCTTATTACTGAATTCCTATTTGTAGTAGGTATGAAATATTAAAAAAAATTGTTAAGTAATTGCTTTTGCTATAGTTTGACGTAAAAAAACTTATTTTGAATTATTAAAATAAATCCTTTTAGATTTTGCAGTTTTGGCTATTTGTGCCTTTGTTGCACCGAAGGTGCGATATGGGTTAACAGCGGTTTTCTATACCAAACATAAAATTCGTTTCCCAGCAATTTCTAATGCATTCCTGACACCTATCAGTTGGACAATTTCTAGTAGTAATAAGGATCCAATTCGCAAAACACACATATTCGTTAGTATAAAACTGACAGGTGTCAAGAACGCATTCTCTTGACGGCCGGACTGTAATGCAACGTAGATTTCTTCTTGGTGATGAATCTTTTAAAGCGTTGTTGTATAGGGGGCTAGGGGCTGACTTACATCCAAAAATGCTGATGATCATTAGGGTCCAAAAATCCTCGCGGACTTTACTGGCTCCATTGAAAATAGGACCGTATTACCATATCCTAAAGTACAAAATTGTATGAATATCGACACAATTTTATACTCCGCGTTAAGTCCGCGAGGATTTTACCGCTTGGTCTGAACAGACGCATATAAACCTTCTACACGATCGGAACCAGCCACCAACAGAGGTCACCTTGGATGCATCAACCAAATTGGATTTCAGTTTACACGGTAGTGTGGTTGGATCTACTTGTCAGTGTATACGTGGAGTTAATAACCTACATTACGTTTCGAAACATGGAACTTAATCTTCTTTATTTTTTTTTTGTGGACGCGACATCTGCATCGGGGTCTATTTGTTTTAATTTTTGTGCCACCAATTCCCAAGCTTGACTTTAATCAGAATATACAGGGTTATTGGTAAAACACAAACAACCTCTAAAGGGGTCATTGTACTCATCATTATGAACAACTTTTACTATGGGACCAAACCTGAAATCGCGAAAAAAAATCAGCTGTTCAGTACATTTTGACGAATTATGCGAACATAAATGTACTGAACAGCTGTTTTTTTTTTTCGCGATTTCAGATTTGGTCCCATAGTAAAAGTTGATAAAAGTCTGTTAGAATTTCACAATTTCGGCGCGCCGCCATCTTGATCACAACACAAGGCACCGTGGCGGTCGACGTTCAGGACGTAAATGGCGCAGCCGAACGGGCAAACAGGCGTCCACACGGTCGTAGCTCAACATCTATTTGCCCTTGGTGGAGAGGGATGCGTCCACAACCAAGATGGTCGGAAGTTGACAAACCAGATATTGACATCTATCTACGTCTACACAGTTGACTTTAACATCAACTCAACCAAGGTGACCTCTGTTGGTGGTTGATTCCGATCGTGGTAAAGGCCTTTTAAACTCACCCGTTGGTATGTGAATAGTAGCTGCACGACCGGCAGCGCATACACTACTGCGACTGTGAGCGCGCCCCAAAAGTACCTGCCAATCAGTACAATATTTTTAGCAACGTCTCTTTTGACTGCTATTTAGACTGCCTTGTTGGTCTACTGCTAGCAAACGCTACTGCTGAGCAGGAGGAGATCCTGGGTTCAATTTTTTTTTTCAAAAATTTCAATTCAATTTTCAATTCAAGGTCGGGCAGGCAAAAAATTTCACGCGGACGAAGTCGTGAGCAGAAGCTACTGTATAGATAAAGGTGAAGACGATAGAAGGAAAGAAAGAAAGAGAATGAGTATTCTATCCAACTTATTTCTCTCTCTCTGGACTGACTATCGTAATTATTTAAATAAACGGTTATTTTATTCTAGATCCATTTTAAGAGCCCCACGAAGCATGCGTAGTTCATACAAACATATTCTTAAGGTAGTGTGGTATTTATTACGATTGGATTGCAGAATATCTAGGTTCCCAAACATGTATTTTGTTTGAGAGGACACTGATTTGAAGACGAGTTATGAGAAATTTAAAATTTCCATAGAAAACTTATTTTTCTCATATTTCTCTGTTTAGCTCAGAAACTCTTAGTACTAGAAAGAGGAGCTTGTGGCTAAGTAATAACAGCTGCACGGGTCGATCCATCAGGTTAAGCTATGCTTGCCGGGGTTGGTCCGTAGATGGGTGACCATCTTTACATACCGAGACTCCTCCGTGCCTCGGAAAGCACGTTAAGCCGTTGGTCCCGGCTGTCATTCGTGGATCTTTGACAGTCGTTACGGGTCGTCAGAAGCCCGAAAGTCTGACAATCAGTCTTACCAAGGGGTATCGTATTACCCAATAACTGGGTTGTGGAGTTCAGATAGGCAGTCGCTCCATGTAAAATACTGGAATTCAGCTGCATCCTGTTAGACTGGAAATTGACGCCAACATAGGTGGGAAAAGGCTAGTCAGATTGATTGATTGATTTCCTGTTTAAATCAATGTTCTTATTTAACATATATTTGGGAACCTAGATATTCTGTAATACAATCGGAATAAATACACACTACCTTTAGAAGATGTTTGATTTACAAATTATTTTGGTATTTCGTTTGTATGAACTACGCATGCTTCGACGTGAAACATGTGCGTCTTAACACACATGTTTCACGTCGTTTTTTTTTTTCACGGATCGGATGAGGGTTACCTTCATTTAGGTTAGTGTCTATGTCGAAAATATATGCAATGTCACCTGTTAGATCTTCTTGTAAACGTATCAAGCGGGGCTTGAGTCAACTTCTGCACTGTCAGCGGATTAGAACGAGTCCACTGGTCATCTGTAAAGACACATAACTTATAATCCCACAGAAGCTTCACAAGACAAGGTGCTGGAGTGGCGACCGCGTACCGGCAGACGCAGCGGCCGGGCCCCCGCAACGTGTATCCACGACCTGCCGGCGGTCGTGGCAGTCCGATGGACGCGGGAAGCACAGGACCGGTCGTGGCGATGCTTGGGGCTGGCCTATGTCTACCAGTGGACGACTTTCGGCTGAAATTATGACGATGATGATGAAGAAGCTTCACAACACAAACTAGCTGTTAGCGAAAGATCTCGTCCTGGAGTACGCCAAGCAGCGTTGCTCAGTTCTGGTCTGAAAAGTATGGGTGCCGATGTAGGTGTGTTGTCTGTTGCAAAATTATCTCATGAAGGTGTAAACATACCTTGTTCAGGTTAAATTCTTAACACATTCATCATTATGTATTTTAGAAATTTTCAAATTTTTTAACCGACTTCAAAAAAGGAGGCTGTCTATTCAACCCGTATGTATGTTTGTATGTCCACGATTTTCTCAAAGACTAATGAACCGATTTTGATGATTCTTACACTAACGTGATCTACATACTTTCAGGAAGGTTTTAGTATATAATACATTAGGTAATTCGGCATTTCTAAGCGGATCTTGATAATTCTTCTTTTCGTTCGTCTTGAGCATATGGTATTTTGTATACCTAGTCTTGCCATAAATATTGTCACGAAGAAATTTTTTTTTTTTATTGGAAATAATATTTATTACTTTTACAGTGTGTTAGTTTAATACAATTAAATTATTTAAAACAATTTCAAATATAAAAAGCTTATTCGAAGTGGTCTCCATTGGCTGCAATACAGTCCTTTAAACGTTGAGGCCAGTTATCAATAGAAGCACGCACTCTTTCCATGGGAAAATTCTTCACTGCCAATCGTATGGATTGTTTTAGGGACTCCAAATTATCATGGCCTTTAGAGCAAGCCGTACTCTTTATGACCCGGTGCCGAGTCTTGTTGGAAGGACCATACTTAGTTATTGAAGATGATGTTGTTAAGGGGCTTAACTACCTTCTCAAGAATGATATCTTGATACACTTGTGCAGATGTTTTGACACATTTTTCACAAAAATATGGCTCAGTCACTCCTTCATAGCTAACACCCCACCAAACCATCACTGAAGTCGGATAATACCCACGTAGCACTCTGTCGACTAATTGGGAAGCTTCCTTAGAGCTATGAGCATAAATACGCTCATTTTGTTTGTTAAAATGTTTGCTAAAGCGTCTCTTATAGGCTGCAAGTCCTAAGTCATCTTTTAAAATACACGACATGGTCCTGGGTGCTATCTTCACTCCCGAGATAAAATCTTTTGCTTTCGGACAGGATTTCTTCGAATTCTTTCCCTTACTGCTTTGACCACCTTTTTCGTACGAATACTACGTGGACGGCCAGATCTTTTTCTGTCACAAACAGAGCAGGTCTCATTGTACCTGTTAATAGCCCGGTACACAAACATTTGACTAATACGAAGCGTATCGAGAGTTTTAAAAATTGCATTTGGTTCCATACCAACTTTGTGTAATGCAATCACAGCGATTCGGTTCTCTTTATCACCCCACTCCATTTTAAATTCGCAAAATATTGTACAATGTATTGGCGCCAAAATTAGAAAGCGCAATGAACAATCGTATAAAAATGACAGATTCCAAATTCAAATGTAATATCTTTCTTATTTTTAATTGTAACAGTATTTACGGCCAGACAAAGTATTCAACTAAAAATAGAAAAATAAATTTACTTAAAAAAAAAGTAAAAACCGACTTCAAAACCCTAAAACGAATAAAATAACTTTCATAAAAACCTTAACAGCTTCTGAAGTCAATGTCTTCAATACTTCAATGCACTATAGCTTGGTACCGACTTCAGAAACTGTTAAGTTTTTTTTAATGAAAATTATTATCTCACTACTTTTTCCCACAATTTTATTATAGTTTGAATAACACTGTCATATTGTTCTTGAAACATTGATGATGAATGAAAAACCTGATTAACCGACCAGAAGCCTAAACTTGTGACGTCAACCAGGGTCAAGTACTGAGCTGTTATCTCCGCGCGACATGAACTTATGACCCCACTCACAAAAAATGGTCCAATAATGTTTTTATCGACTCCACTCACTAAACGTAAATTGTTTTGGCTTCTTGAATAAACAGACCATACTATAAAATGTAAACAATACTCGTATTACGAGAGTTGTATTAAAATAAGACTTTTGACACTACAAATTGACATCCACAGATACCTATCTGTTACATATTCACTGGATAATTTTGGAACAGACCGAGGAGCTCGTGGCTAAGTAATAACAGCCGCACGGGTCGATCCATTAGGTAAAGCTGCGCTTGCCGGGGTTGGTCCGTAGATGGGTGACCATCTTAACATACCAAGACTCCTCCGTGCCTCGGAAAGCACGTTAAGCCGTTGTTCCCGGCTGTCATTCGTGGATCTTTGACAGTCGGAACGGGTCGTCAGAAGCCCGAATGTCTGACAACTAGTCTTACTAAGGGTTCTCAAGTCTTACCCAGTAACTGGTTTGTGGAGGTCAGATAGGCAGTCGCACCATATAAAATATTGGTATTCAGCTGCATCCGGTAAGACTGGAAGCTGACCCCAGCATAGTTGTGAAAAGACTAGGCAGATTGATGGAATTTTGGCACAGACCACAATTACAAGCACATGAGTAGTCCAACTTTGTCTATGGGCTGGCAAAGCGTCTGCGATGTCTCTCGTACTGCAAATGTCCATACGCGAAGATGACTACTTACCATCGGATTGTTTGCTATCAATGACATGGGAAAACATGTCGTACAGTTCCGTTGAAGGAACATACCCTTACCTACGGGTTCATCATCACTGTCATCCAGTATCCGGGCACTCTCTGCAGTGCTCGCCTCTCCGGAAGTGGACGCGTGGGCTATCGCCTCTGTCTCTACTATAGTCACTGTTTCTGTGGGCGAAAAAACAATATAAAACCTATAAAAAACCCACTTCAAAAATAAAATAAATAACAAACGCGACTGCAAAGTGAAAAAAAATATGTTTCGGAAGTCGGTGTCTTCGATTTTCGTCTTTTTGCAGTGGAACTTACTCATACACGTTCTTGTGAATGCAAATTTTATAAATTTCTAAACTTTCACGTAAATAAAAAGAGAATGAAACAATAAAAGAAAAAAAAATAGTAGTAGAATGGAAAATATTGAAAGTTAAATTATGATGTTTATTTTAAGTGATTGTTTTTTTTTTTAATATAAGAATGATGTTCTGTCATTCTGTGTATAATTTCTATACTTACCAGTACACTGACAAGTACAAGCAGTCACAGACAGAGTGACAAGCAACGCCACGACGCACACCAGTGCGAGCGTCACCAACGCACCTACCACGTATTCACGGTAAGAGATCGTCGCTATCACGCGAAACCTAAGACAAAATGTAATATTTGTTGATCAAAATACCATCTTGTTGAATACGAGAATGACAGCGATGATTATTATCTGTGGTAATTAAAAAGGAATTCTGTCACTACAGTCCGGCCGTCGAGAGCATGCGTTCTTGACATCTGTCAGTTTCATATTATCGAATATGTGTTTTGCGAATTTGATCCTTATTAATACTAGAAATTGTCCAACTGACAGGTTTCAGGAACGCATTCTCTCGACGGCCGGACTGTACAACTGTATCCTATCCTTTTTTTATCGATGGTCTCTCCGCGTAAGTTGGCTGCAGTCTTGCAAGATTCACTTGCGGCGAATTATTTGCGCAACTTTTCCCGACGCCCAGGGAGTCTTCTGCGGCGACTAGGGGCGTTAGGGCGCAAAGATTGCCTCTCCTTCACGCGTTCCGCCTCGCGAGCATTACTGCTTCGCAGAAGGTGGTGACGGCTTCCCATGCACTCTACCATGATACATGCTGCAAGCGAGCATGCAGCATGCAGCGTGCAAGCAAGTATGCAGCATGCAAGCAAGCATGCAGCATGCAAGCAAGCAGGCAACATGCAGCGTGCAAGCAAGCATGCATCATGCAAGCGAGCATGCAACATGCAGCAGGCATGGTTTCGGTCACGGCTCCAGCGCTGCTTGACTCCGGCGGTCCCATGTCCGTGCCTACGCATATTTAAATTACACTCTAGGGGTAGGGCAGACAAGACTACGTGGAGTCGGTTTTGCAGCGATCCGTTTCTGTTACTAACTTTTGTAGCACAACATATTGACTTTTTAAGACCATAGTTTAATTTTAATTTAAGATTATATGACTAATAATTTGAAACAATATTCGCTAAAAATGATTCTACTGTTCAATAAGTTTGTTAAACAAAAAAATGTGATTAAAAAATCATTGATTGTAGTGTTTATTTTTTTTGGAAGTCGGTGTTTTTTTTTTGTAATAAAGTTTTTTAATATATAGTTAAGTAACTGCGACCAACTCGGAAGTAGACACGAAAAGCGACTTAAATTTATATTATATAGTAATAAATAATACATATAAATTTATAATGTATAGATTTGGTTTTCGTCCTGAAGCCCAATCTAAAATACCAACCTGTATATTTGTAAATAGCGCAGAATCACTGACGCCAGTACTATCAAACAGTTCACTGTACCAACCTGAAGCTCTTCATTCTATTGTCGTCCCACTGCGGTCGACCAGTAGACTCACTGGCGCCATTACAGCCGTCATCGTTCTCATTCACAATGAACACAATGTAGAAACCGTGCGGGAACATTGTTTGCTGAAAGAAACATCAAAATCGGTCAAGGGGTTTTGGAGAAAATCGCGAACATACATACATATGGGTCGAACACAGAACCTCCTTTTTGAAGTCGGTTGAAAAGGCTTAAAATGTTGAATTTTAACATGCTGTAAGTGTTCATCATCACAAAACATTTATATTATTCCATTTCAAAATGTAGTAAGGACATACAACCAAATTTTACAGGAGAGCGCAAAAACGTATGACCATGAATCATAATCCAGCGGATTAAGATCGGGACTAGACGACGGCCAGTCTTCAGCTCTGATGAAGTCCGAAACGTTCACTTCCAACCAAGACTGCGTGGACTGAGCTTTATGACCCGGCGCCGAGTCTTGTTGGAAGGACCATACTTGGTTATTGAATATGGTGTTGTTAAGGGGCTTAACTACCTTCTCAAGAATGGTATCTTGATACACTTGTGCCGATGTTTTGATACCTTTTTCACAAAAGTATGGCTCAGTCACTCCTTCATAGCTAACACCCCACCAAACCATCACTGAAGTCTGATATTGCCCACGTTACACTCTGTCGACTAATTGGGAAGCTTCCTTAGAGCTTTGAGCATAAATACGGTCATTTTGTTGTTAAAATGTTGCTCAATTGTAAAGATTTTCTCATCCGTAAACAAAATTTTTCTGTGACCTCCCTTTGCGTACCGCTTCAGTAGTTGTTTCGATTTTACCACCCTATTCTTTTTTTAATTATCAATTAAAAAATGACCAGTGCGTCTCTTATAGGCTGCAAGTCCTAAGTCATCTTTTAAAATACGCGACATGGTTCTGGGTGCTATCTTCATCTCCCGAGATAAAATCTTTTGCTTTCGGACAGGATTTCTTCGAATTCTTTCCCTTATTGCTTTGACCACCTTTTTCGTACGAACACTACGTGGACGGCCAGATCTTTTTCTGTCACAAACAGAGGAGGTCTCATTGTACCTATTAATAGCCCGGTACACCAACATTTGACTAATACCAAGCGTATGGAGAGTTTTAAAAATTGCATTTGGCTCCATACCAACTTTGTGTAATGCAATCACAGCGATTCGGTTCTCTTTATCACCCCACTCCATTTTAATATCGCAAAATATTGTACAGTGTATTCAATTCAATTCAAATCTTTATTGCATATCACATGTGTGTAAAAGATCTTAATAATATTTATAAAGTATCACATGGACCCTGTCGGGCACAACAATTTATTAAATATGAGAAGTAGCATGCTTTTAAAAATCAATAAAATATAAATCAATTGTACATGCGTCATAATTAAAAAATAGGATACAATTTAATTCTCATTTCCAAAATAATTAATTTAAATAAATAATATCACATTCTAGTGCTACACGTCATTAAACGTCATTAAAAATTTTACTATTTAAATTTCAATTAATTTGAAGTATACACAATAAAACCATAATAATAATAATAATAGCTGTCTGTGGCCTGGCTACGCTTCGGTGACCTCTTTGGGGAAACCGAAGGTTCAGTCTGTGCGATTATGGATGAAGTTATGCTAACGAATAACTACCGGAAGTATTATAATGAAAGACGGGACGATCGACATATGTCGGGCATGCCATTGCCCCGGTGAGTCTATCAGACATATTACTTCTGGGTGTTCTCGTTTAGCTAACGGCGAGTATTTGCACAGGCATAACCAAGTGGCCAGGATTATCCATCAGCAACTTGCTCTGAAATACGGCCTTGTGGAATCTGAGGTACCGTATTACAGGTATGTGCCCGACCCAGTTCTCGAGAATGACCATGTCACGTTATACTGGGATCGATCTATTATCACTGACAGGACTATTGTAGCCAATAAGCCTGATATAGTGGTAATAGATCGATCAGTGCGCCGCACAATGATAATCGATGTCACTATCCCGCATGACGAGAACCTCGTGAAGGCTGAGAAGGAGAAACAATTGAAGTATCTCGACTTAGCCCACGAGATTGTCGCTATGTGGAATGTGGACTCGGCAATCATTGTGCCGATAGTCGTTACGGTCAATGGCCTTATCGCTAAGAGCCTCGACCAACATCTCAAGAGGCTCTCGTTGGGTGGCTGGGTGAAGGGCCTGATTCAGAAGGCAGTCCTCCGTGATACGGCGCGTATTGTGAGGAGGTTCCTGTCTCTGGGGTCCTAACCACCGGTAGCTTGGACCCTGTTCCCCATGCCGGTGGATTTCTATTTTTTATATTTTTAAATGTTTTTTTTTTAATTCTAATATTTAAAAATATAACTTATATGTAAAAAAAAATGAATAGAGGAGATAATAATAGGTAACATTAAAATTCAATTCATAAAAATTAAATAAAAATGTAAATGTCAAAGATTAAAACAATACTAAAAATTTAAGTCAAATTATAAAAAAAATATATATATACTAAAAACAAATACAAACAAAATCAAATAAAAACAAAAGTAAAATCTAAATTAGTAAAATAATGTCCAAAAATTAATAAAAGGTTACAGTCATTCCATACAGATGTCATCATTAAAAAAATCATTCAATGAATAATAGCATTTATCGACCAGTAGTATTCTGAGCCGTTTAATAAATATTTTGTCATTTTGTTCCATTTTTATGTCGTCAGGTATTTTATTATATATTTTAATTGAAGTTACATGAGAACTTGTGCTGTGTAATTTTAGCCTGGATTGTGGTCTTACGAGAGTGTTTACTAATCGTGAACACGGTGCATATCTGCGAGGTTGGTCCGTAATTTTAATGTAGAAGTGTTGATATTGTCTAACGAATTTACAGATTTCTAGAATATAAATTGAAGTCAAAGTTAGAATGTCTAGTTTGTTAAAATACGGTCTACAACTTACGTCAATATCAATATAAACTATTATCCTAATACATTTTTTTTGTAGTATAAATAAGTCGTTGATATCTACACTATTTCCAGTGGCGTAGCTAACATGGGTGGCACCTGGTGCGCATTCTTGTGGTGTCACCCAAGAATGAAATCTGTTAAAATGAATAAACATTCAATAAACGTATAGTATGTTTTTACTTAATTATTATAAATAAGTCAATCATAATTACAATAGAAATTTTGATAATAATAGTTACTAATTACCTACATTTGTTTATACTAATCTAAGTAAAAGCACTAAAATCTCTTTTTTCTAGCTTTAACAGCTGCAAACTCTGAAATCACATCATCAAAATTTATATTTTGTGTTGCCTCGTGTTCTATTGTTAATAGGCCAAGATTTTTAAGTCTGTTTTCGGTCATTGTTGCCCGCAAGTAATTTTTAATTAATTTTAGTTTGCTGAAACTCCTCTCACATGAAGCAACTGATACGCAAATTGTCATAAATAACTTTGCGACCATAAGATTCGGAAGAGATTCTGTAAAGTCCCATTCCACGATGAATTTCAAAAAGTCTAGAGTCACCCAGCTAGAAACTGTAACATTAGCCGCTTTTAAATGTTCTTCTTTACATCGGTATCTCTAAAAAGAGTTCTGTTTCTGTTATCTCATCATAAAAACCAGTAAATTTTAAAAAATTGCGAAAGATATGAGCAATGACACAGGCGACAAGCAAAGCAACGACTATTTCAGGGGAATCCCCAATCAGTTAGTGTAGTAGGGCTAAATAAAACGACAAAATTTTGAGGGGATCCCCGATCGATCGCGCCATAGAGCCATGAACATAAAAATAACAGTGTGTACACTGGAAAAAATCATGGTCTAATGTGTGGTCAGAGTGAATAATTTCTTATTAACATTTATTTCAAATAATACGTGCATTTATAAATAATCACAATTGATAAATTAAATTATTTTGTTGGGATAACTTGATTCAAATAGCTTCAAACCCATATTATTTATCATTAAAAAACGTGACAGTTTGTGTAAATTTTTTTATACAGTCAGGTGTCACCCCGGAACCGGTGACACCCGGTGCGGACCGCCCCCGACGCCCCTCCCTAGCTACGCCACTGACTATTTCCCCAGAGGATTATACCGTACTTAAGCCATGCATATGCATAGTAAGTGGATAGGACTGTTTTTAAATTTGTGGTTTTTTTGAGCTCACGTTAGTGCATATATAAAACTCGATAGTTTTAATTTAATTTTTTGTAGGTGCGCTTTCCATGTCATGTGGATATCTAATTCTAGACCCAACAAAGTAAAAGTATCTACGCATTCTAACTTGATTCCGTCAAACGTAAAATTTAAAGTCAATTGTTTTTTTTTTGGTAAGGTCTATATTGCATAATTTTTGTTTTCGTGAAATTAATTTCCAAATTATGGTCTTTCATCCAATTTTGTATATTAATCATTATACTATTTAGCTTTCATGTAGGTGTTGAGAGTCATTACAGGAAGTTATTAATGATATATCATCGGCAAACAGTACGCATGACTCCGTCATTATTTTAGGGAGGTCGTTGATATAAATTAAAAATAACAAACACCCGACAACACTACCTTGCGGAATCGGCAAAGTAAACTCTACCGGCACAGACCTAAAGTTCGGAGCGCGCAAGCCCCACCACGACGTCAACGTAGAGATACAGCGGTGGGGAATATTAATTAATTATTATTATTATTATAATTATACTACTACATTACTACCTTATTTACTACTAACTTATTGTTGTCGTTTATATAGTTATTATATTGTTTGCAAGATTATGCAATAAAACGATTTTTGTAAAAACTGTCCCTTACTAGGTTTTGAAATGGGGCAGCCGTTATGGGCGTGTAATACCTAATTCACCTTGAAAAATTATTTGTGATGGAATCATTATCGAAAATATCTGACAGATGTGGCTGAATATCGTGTTTTATACAGTTTCACTGCCGTCTGGCTATTCGCTATTACACAACATAATAATATCATCACGCTGTAGTCCCCGAGGGATGGGCAGAGATGTGCACCTACATTTCGCCAGTTTCTCCACAATGCCCAGAAGATTATGGCAAATAAAGTGTTAGGTATGTAGCTGAGGTCCGATCGCGAAGCAAAAAGAATTTCGTACGAATTACCGTCGCGCTCGCACATTTGAAGACCTTCTAATGCGCGAGCACGTCGGCAAAACATTTGTGCGCGAGCGATTGAGATAGTTGATTTCTTTCTGCTTCGCGACCGGACTACGTAATATAAGAATCCATAGGTATTAAGAGACGCTACGAGAAGCCCGCGAAATTCAAATTTTCTTATATTTGTTTTGCAAATTGCAAGTCAGTATTAGGTTGTATATATTATGTTGATTAAAGTATGATTCGCGGCTGTAACAAATATGTATTTACAGAATTATAGTCATTAGAATCAGTAATACAGTTCCTTACGTCAGTATAATCCTCATATGTCAAGATTTCTTGAAATAGTCATTCAATAGGATTACCATACCAAACAAGGTATATCTTTAAACTCAGGTTTAAAACATCAGCTATTTATAAAGAGTTATAATTTTGTAAATACATACTGGTTACGGTCGCGAATCGTATTTTGATCAACATACAACCTAAGACGGAGCTCGTGGCTAAGTAATAACAGCCGCACGGGTCGATCCATCAGGTTAAGCTACGCTTGCCGGGGTTGGTCTGTGGATGCGTGACCATCTTTTCATACCGAAACTCCTCCGTGTCTCGGAAAGCAGGTTAAGCCGTTGGTCCCGGCTGTCATTCGAGGATCTCTGACAGTCGTTACGGGTCGTCAGAAGCCCGAAAGTCTGACAACCAGTCTTACCAAGGGGTATCGTATTAGCCAGTAACTGGGTTGTGGAGGTCAAATAGGCAGTCGCTCCATGTAAAATACTGGTATTCAGCTGCATCCGGTTAGACTGTAAGCCGACCCCAACATAGTTGGGAAAAGGCTAGGCGGATTGATTGATACAACCTAAGACAGAGTTGCACATTGCAAAAAGCGTAGGTATGAAAATTTGGATTTCGCGGGCTATCCTGGCGCTTTCGCACAGGCATTGTTTGCTTAAAGGGGAGGCTCCAAACACGTTTGAATGTAATATAAGTTCCTATTTGTCACAATAACTAATTTTGTATTTGTATTGTCTCACCGTTAATGTGATGCCTCCTTTGCTCATCATAGTCAGATGGTATCCTTTGTAATAGACTTCCTTTTCATTGTCAAATACCGGACACTGTAAGAAACATGTGTTATTAATAATAACGTAACATCACGCCTTGTTACTCCGAAGAGATGGGCAGAGGTACAAAAAACCGGTCAAGTGCGTGTCGGACCACGCACAAGAATTTATCCCAAGAACAAACTTAACATTGTAGTTGAAAAACATGTTCACCCATACATTCCAATTAGAAATGTAAGTTTGTATACACAATATTGAGAGATTTGCCATGTTATTTTAAGACTATTAAATAACTTTAAAACAATTTATTATAATTTTTTTTTTTTTTAATATTTGAGATCCTTACAGTAAGCCTTTTCATTTGATATGTCACAGTTTGCAAAACTTTTTAATTTAAGTACCTATCTTTATTTACAAAAAGAGAACCCCCATATTCAAAATTCATTTATTTACGTTACACGTCCGTGTTTGGGTCACAGAAATTTATACGTGTCCAAACAACTTAACCATTCCATTACATTAGGAGCTAATTGGACTGACACACGAGTGATGCTATAAGGGTAAATCATCAAGAAACATTTTACTAAGATATCGCACGATTTCCTTTAATTTACAGGGGCATAACAATATCATCGCATGATACTTCACTTGTCGTGTAATATTGATATGCTATAAGTGTTTGTGGAACGCCCCAAGTTTCTTAGTAAAACGCGTGAATACATACAGAGTTGTTCTGGATAGATACTGTCGCACACACGTTGTCATCGGAATCAATGATTAGAATCACACTCTTTGGAATTGTGTAGTTAAACCTGCAACAAAATATTATTATATATACTTGTACGGTCTCATCAACCGTACATTTACTTTGCGAACGCAGCAACCTACTTGGATGTCGTGCGTCACAAATATTAAGAGGATTGTGAAGCTGTAAATTTTCATACAAAAAGAGATAACGTTTTTCTCCCCGTAAACATAGTCTAATTTTCATAATTTTTGGAAATGTTGTTGTTATAATGAAAAACTAGGTCCGCACGTTTTTATTATAAAGAAATATTATATACAATATAAGTTATTAGCATCTAAATATCTATATTTTTGACATAAAAACATCCTCGAGCATTTTTATTTTTTTTAATTAAATTAAATTGAAATACTAAAAACGAAAAACGTACAGACCTAGATTAAAGTGTACTGAATGTAATGAGATGAAATTGTCTCATTTCGTAAAGGTTTAGGGGAGTAAAAACGTTATCGCCCGAAACAATATTTATGTAAATAATTGTATAAAATGTAGGCAATTGCTAAAAATCGCGCCGCGTATCGGCGCTTCACTATCCTCTTAAGCTATAATTACAACGTTTTAGGCATTAGGCAATTCAACTAACCACTTGTCAAGAGAAGGAATCGCTACCACTTATAAGCTGTTAACCTATTACATGTGAATATAACTTAGAACTCGACTTGTGGTTCTTTCTGTGTGCTCCATAAATAAATAAACCAACTTTAACAAAGTGATAATGTACGGTGCCTACAACCATTGGCTCCTACAATACTTAAGTTATTCATAAGATCACGCTTGTTGCAGGGCTAGGCAGATATCGACCGTCCCAATTAACAATGTCGGTTCTGCAGGGAGACTACTGTTTAGTCCCTACTGAACAGTGGTCTTTTTCGCAGAAATTTTGTTAATATCATAAAGATTCTTTTTTATCGTTAGGGCAAACTTTGAACTGCCCTCAGTTCAAAGTTTGTTATGACAGTGAAGAATTTTTTTTTTTAATTGTAATTCGATTTATGTAAAAAAGTGAATATTGGTAAAAATGTATATCCGACATTGTTAATAGGGACGGTCGATATGTATGATACAGTTTATTTTTTCTTGCCCAATTTCAATGTTATTTTCTGATAAATTTAGCCCTTGGTTCAGAATCAGATGGCTTGAAATAACGAATCATTTTGTGAACACAGTAGCAAAATCATATTTTGAAATTATTTCTCATCTCTGAAGTCCAACGACGACGCCGCGACCCCATTTGTTTTTTTTTTATTGAGCAGTGGTAGCCCGCGAAATTCAAATAGACTAATCCTTGGCAAATATAACTTATAGAGATGTATTGAAGATTCTTATATTATATATTTATGTAAATACATATTTGTTATAGCCGCGAATCATATTTTGATCAACATACAACCTGACACTGACCTACAGATTGCAAAAAAACGCAAGAAAATTTTAATTTCACGGGCCACCACTGCGGAATCACCTAAACTTATGGGATAGGAACAAAGATTTACATCATTAGATATCAGTTTTCATAAACAGGAGTGCAGATATCGCTGTAGTACGACTAAGGATCAGTTTCCACCAAACAGAAAAATCCTCGCATCTGCGAGAGCACTTTTTAAATTTCACTGAATAAGTTACGGACTGAATGATATTAAGTGCGATGTGTGCGTCGAATTATATACAGTGAAATTTAAAAAGTGCTCGAGCATCCGCGAGGTGAGCCTTAGGGCCGGTTTTCTAATCCGTAGTTAACTCAACCAACGGTTAAACATAGTAAGTAACTAATGGTTGAATTTTGGCTAAATGTGAAAGGCTAAACATGAATGTATTCATGTTAGCTCATTCATATTAAAAAATAGTAACTAATGGCATAACTCATTCATGTTTAGCCTTTCACATTTAGCCAAAATTCAACCATTAGTTACTTACTATGTTTAATCATTGGTTGAGTTAACTACGGATCAAGAAACCGGCCCTTAGACGCTGGTAGATACTTGTAATTTTCAGTTATGTTTAAGAGTAACCAGGTACTAATACAGACTCCGCTGCTAAAAATTCCTAATAGAAATACCCAATACCTAGGCTACTAACTACCTGAACTAAGTATCGAACATAGACCGTTTTTGGATGGAATTTGAACTTTCTTATGTATAGCATTGAGGTTGTATTTCCAATGCTTGATAATGATCAAAGAGTATACATGCATGTATAGGAGAGCTGATTTAAAAGTCTTACCGTGACTGCATCTCAACAGGACCTGTTTTGCTGACGTTCCACGGATGCTGGTCGAAAGAGAAGAAGAAGTATTTTGGAGAACTCGGCGTCACGTTTAACGGAATCTCCTGAAAAGTAAAAGCTAAGTATAGTCGTGCAACTTTAAAGTAATTGGCATAAGGTTTAAATTGCATGGGTTGACGTGTGCTGATCTCTTTGTGAAGATCTCGTCCGGGGAAGTACTACCACCACACATATTTCTGCCACTAAGTGTTCTTACACACGAACGACCCCGGGCAACGGCAGAGGCAAGTGCACGCGTCGACAGCGGTTGTCAACTCGCCAGCGCCGTCGACGCGTGCAGTTGCCTCTGCCGAACAGCATTGAATGGATCGGACATGATGCTGCGTCCCGCAATTCCATCGACCCAGCTGTACGTGTCCCGACTACATCACTCCACGACGGGTGGTGCAGGACCATTACAGAACATGGAAACAAAACATGTTGGGCTATGTGTTTAGGTGGCTGTGGACTGGTTACTTAGAACTATGGAAAGACCCTGCCTGACCTATACAATACACAGATAAAATGCCAGGGGGTGACTTGCACACTCAATAATGGGCTCCCGAAAGCGGTCACTAGCACATAGTGTCGTAGCGACAAGGGGGCATCATATCCTGAGGTGCTAATGAGCAGTGCAGAGGTATCCTACGGCTATCAGGACAATCCCGGAAGTACGGTCAAGATCCCTACCAGCATCTCACTGGAATACTTCCTTCCTCCGAGCACATTTGCTCTTGTAAATCTCTACAAAGAGGTGGGAGCTCTGTTTCTCGTCAATGTTCACTCAGGCCGGCCAATAAAGGCAATCCAGAGGTGAGGAACAAGACTTCTTCCGGGAGATAGGGTCCGTGGGGTCGCTACTGCCCAACAGCTCGCCACACGCTATCCTGCGGGTTTTTGTATCTCTCTTGGTCTGGCTCCCCACCTTAGACCTGTTTCGGCAAAGTAAATTCCAGAGCGTGCAAGCTCCACCATGACGTCAACGTAGAGATACGGCGGCGAGGATGGCGGTTATTACTGATTCTAATGATTATAATTCTGTAAATACATATTTGTTTACGGTCACGAATCATACAACCAATAAACAGCATACACACAGACACTGAGCTGCAAATTGCAAAAATCGTAAGAAAATTTGAATCTTGCGGGCTACCTTAGCGCTTCCCCCTTATAAGTAGGTACTTTGTCTATTTACCTGGAAGTCTTTAAACAGACAACCGGATCCAGGTTGGCCGAAGCAAGTAAAACCGATTCAGGATATTCATAGACGACGTCGCCTTGGAGTGTAAATGTGGTGCTGTTCCACAAACGGGACAGGACACGCGGGACTGATATTAAGTGTCCCATCACTTAATATCAGTCCCGCGTGTCCTGTCAGCTGCACGTTATGGCGCCAAACACGTAGCCGAATTCTGGGCCGAGACCATTTGGATCGCCATCGACACGCTATATGAAGAAGATTATAATAATAATAATAAGCCCCCTAAAATCCTACCTTACGTCCAAGCTGAACACCTAGCTACGTGGGGGGCGGACATGCGTACTGTACAACTGTACAAAAAACTTACGCGGCTAACAAGGAAAGGTAACCCTTTATGGAGATGAGCAATAAAAGAGTATATAATTTACGGTCGCTTCCCGGGGAGCGTCGGGGCGCATCTGGAGCCGATGCTAGGTGCCACAGCATGCAAACCATCGGCGGTGAGGAGTTGAGCAAGCGGGCTCCTACCGACAAAATTGTTACAGCTGGTCGCAGTGAGTTGAACAGGCGGGCTCACTACGTAGAAGCCACAGCCGATCCCACGGGCGATGATACCATTTCATTATTCTCATCCATCCCTTCAACTCGCCCATCCTACATGACAAGAAGAACAACTAGCTTGTCTACCAGCAGCACGCTTGATAGTGTTGTGCAGGAAGTCAACCTAGACTCTGAGCTTGCACCCACTACAAGCACTCCAAGAACGCGCAGACGATGGGCACCTGAAATGAATAAATTCATACTGCGCACTTACTTTCAATTGACTTCATTAGATACAGGCAAAATACTTATCTCGAACCGCTCCACCTGAAATTTATAGAAAAATACCAGAACATGCAGGTTAGTCGACAGAGAATAGGAGACCAACGTAGAGCTATACAAAATAACAAGTTACTACCGCAACAAACAATAAACGAGATACGTAACGAAGTAAAAGAAGAGTTAGACCAACTACAATTAAACCATTTTACACTACAATCACAAAACTCTATCAACCATATACAACAAACACCTACACCGACACAAATGCGATCTATAGCCCTAGAAAACCATACTACACAAAATAGAACACAAACTCAAATGAGATGGACTAGTGAACAAAATGAAGCTATAATGCGGTCATATTATAGAGTTACAGATTTAGGCAGAAATGAAACAGTTTATAGAAGACGCATGTATCAAGATTTTATCAACAGTTGCCCCTCACTTGCTCACCTAAGTGAACAACGAATTGCTGATCAGAGGAGAGCAATAATAATCAATAAATACATCACCGATGAAAAATTAAATTCCTTAAAGTCAAAGGTGTCTGAAGAACTCGAAGTAGATAATCTAAACTCACGCAACAATAGGGAAACTATAACAGCTATTACTAATATCAACAATACTGATACCCAAATAACAAACTACATTGACACAAACACCATAGAAGAACCTACACATAATACACAAACATCGGATAACACTGAATTAAATAGAATAACATAAATTCTATCTAACCCAAATATTAACCCAGATAGGGAGCCATTAATAGATGATTTGTTCCAACAAGCACTCCTGTTTTTTAAAGAAACGAATCCTATTAATAGAATTTATATTCCTAAACAGAAACCATCCAAAAATCTTGCAAGAATAATTGGCGACTTAGACAAAATCATACTCCCAGAAAATGTTAATGAAGACACCGATTTAACACATTACAAACTATCGTATACTGTGCCGCATGGACCGCTGCTAAGGTAAATGGAGCAAGGATAACACTTGAACCGAGAGAAATAATTCGAGGTAAAATAGAATACAAGCCAAAATGGCAAAGACGATTAGAACAAAAAGTTAAAGATTTAAGAAAGAAAATAGGTAGAATGACAAAATTTATGAACGGCAACAGAAGTAGAAAATTTAAAAAAAAACATGTAAAAAAAGATCATAAAACTTTATAAAATTCATACCGTACACGAAGAACCAAACAGACAAGCAGCACACACATTAGACACACTGAAACAAAAACTTTCTGTCGTAACAGGCCGACTCGAAAGATATAAAGCTTGCACGTTAAGAAAACAACAAAACACTCAATTTACTCATAATGAAAAACTTTTTTTATCGCAACATCAGACAGGTAACAAATAATCAACACAACATCCCATGTGACAGCAAAAATAACACCCCTTACCCAGAGACATTACAACACTTCTGGGCAAGATTATGGGAACAACCTATTTGCCATAATCACCAAGCTGATTGGATACAAACAGAATTGTCAAATAACAATACAAACATCCAGCCAATGGTGTTTGAGCACATATCCCCAGAAATATTTCATAAAGTTCTAACAAGGTTACATAATTGGAAAGCTCCCGGATCAGACCACATCCATAGTTACTGGTACAAAAAATTCACAGCAATTCATTGTTACCTATATAAATTTATAAATTCATTCATCCAAGACCCCAAATCAATACCTTCGTACATTATGTCTGGAACAACTTATATGATACCAAAAGACCGTAATGATCTCTAATCCAGCGAAATACAGACCTATTACATGCTTGCAGACCTTGTATAAGATCATCACATCCTGTATATCTGAACTGATACTCGTATACGAGCACATTGACGCCAATAACATCTTAGCCGAGCAACAGAAAGGATGTCGAAAGTATAGCTAAGGTTGCAAGGAACAATTAATCATAGACTCCGTTGTTTTAAGAAAGTTCAGAAATCCAAATCATATTTATTTACAATGTACATCGACTACAAAAAAGCCTATGACTCTGTTCCCCATTCATGGCTAGTGCAAGTATTAGAAATTTACAAAATACACCCGTCATTGGTAACATTTCTCATGACCGTGATGAAAACTTGGTCTACAGTACTAAGACTCACTTCACCAACCGAAACAATAGACACAAGCCCAATTAAAATACAGAGAGGAATCTTCCAGGGAGATCCACTCAGCCCACTGTGGTTCTGCCTGGCTCTAAACCCCCTATCTAAAATATTAAACGCAACCTCATTAGGAATCCATTTAAATTCAACTGCTACCGATGGACAAGATGAAACCCAGGGTGGCATTTTAAACCATTGATTGTACATGGATGATATAAAATTGTACGCAAAAACCGAGAGTCAACTTAACGAGTTAGCTCATCTGACAGAGAAATTCACAAACGACATAAAAATGGAATTTGGCATAGATAAATGCAAAATAAACTCAGTTAGAGCAGGACAGAACTACCAACACCAATACACCTTAGAAACAGGCGAACAGATAGAACTACTGGATGAGCAGGATACTTACAAATACTTAGGATACATACAATCAAGGCAGATACACTATAAAGAGACTAAACAGAAATTAAAACAACAATTCCAACATAGATTACACACTATTCTTAAAACACAACTCTACTCACGCAACACAATAAAAGCAATTAACACCTTTGCTATCCCTGTCCTCACCTATTCGTTCGGTATAGTTAACTGGACCAAAACAGACCTGAAAAACCTGCAACGGAAAATTAACACAACAATGACTAAATTCCGTAAACACCGCCCAAGGTTAACACTACCAGGGAAGGAGGGAGGCAGGGGACTTATTGACATTTTAAATTTACATAACCGACAGATCACAACCCTCAGAAAATACTTCTTCGATAAAACTGATTCTTCCACACTTCACAAATTAATAGCACAAAACGATCAACACTTAACACCTCTTAATCTTAAAGACACAACTGAACAACAAAACGAAAGAATGACTGATGATAAAACCAAATGTCTAGAGTGGGCCCAGAAGTCTCTACACGGGAGACATCGCCAAGATTTATACCAATTAAATGTCGACAAAGTTGCGTCGAACGCGTGGTTAAATCGAGGCGAACTCTTTCCGGAGACTGAAGGATTCATGCTTGCAATACAGGACCAAGTTATTGAGACCAAAAACTACAGGAAATACATTATAAAGAATTTAACAACCGATACATGTAGAAAATGCAATAGCTCACCAGAGACAATCCAACATATCACTAGCGCCTGCAAATCAATAGCCCAGACAGACTACAAACATCGACACGATCAAGTAGCCAACGTAATACACCAAAAACTAGCTCATAAATACAAATCTATAGACACTATAGTACCATACTACAAATACAACCCAGAAACGGTATTAGAGAACCCCACAACAAAATTGTACTTCGACCGAGCCATACTAACCGACCGCACAATTCACTTTAATAGACCAGATATCACATTAATTAACAAAGTAAATAAAACTGGGTTCCTAATAGACATCGCCGTGCCAAATACACATAACTTACAGACTACAATAGCCGAAAAACTATCCAAATATACCGAACTGAAAGACGAAATAACCCGACTTTGGCATCTACAAAAAGTCACAATAGTCCCCATAGTGCTATCTGCAACAGGAGTAATACCCAAACAGCTTCATCAGTCCCTTAGTTCCCAACCTGCCACCTAACACCTACCACCTGCTGCAGAAGGCAGTGATTCTTAATACATGTAGATTAGTAAGAAAATTCCTCCAGTGTGAGTCGGACAGCTTGCACCATTCCTCCCACTCAAATACTGCGGATAACCACGCAATATCTAATATTACTGCAACACGTAATCCCACTGATGAACACTTGGCTTAGGCCCGTGCCATCAGCACTACCCGGCTAGGCCGAGAATAACAAATAAAATAATAATAAGTTCAGACCATAAGTCCATAAACAAACACACATTACAATTTTATACACAAAACATACATACATACATGAAAACACATACTACACATAAAAATACACTAAACAACTTATTTTAAATATTGGAACGACGCACGATGACCGGTCATCCATTGCCACATCATTGGACTATCCATTCTGTCGGCTACTATAGCCACCAAGCTGTTGGAGCTGTCGCGCACTTGCCGCATCAGGGATGCTATCCGTGTCCGCATCAGTGCGTAAAAATCTGGCACGCGATTCTCCGCGAACATCCCCGATGCACTGCAAAAGCGCAGCAGCCCCAACATAACTCTGAAGGCGTTACTGTATTGGACTCGCAGAGCATTGTACGAGCTTTTGGTATAGCTGACCCATAGGGCACACGTGTACATAGATTGGCAATACGCTCTAAAGAGTGTAATTTTCACGTCCCTAGTACAACGTGCAAACCTACGAGCCAGCATGTTACATCGAACTGCCAATGCTCTGCATTCCCTCTCCACGTCCACATCGTCGGACAGACTATCGGTGACCCAATGCCCCAGGTACTTGAACTTCGTGACCCTGGAAAGCTGAGCGCCCCCCAAGGTGACCGGTGGGACAGTATCATAACATTTGTTACCCGCTTTGAAAACCAGTAGCTCGCTCTTGGTCGCATTGTACCTAAGGCCGTGAGCCACCGCATAGTCCTCACAGATGCGGAGAAGCCAACTTTTTCTTTTTTTTTTTTCGTGGCGAAATGCTCATGCATACTTACCACGGGGAGATAGTGCAGTTATGTGGGACTCCAACCCACTAAAACTCTACGGTGTCCTCCTCTGCCGCTTGTGGCGGGAACACGGGCACGCGTTAGCACTCACCGCGAACCCGCCGCGGCTGTCCGTCACCGGACCCTCCTATGGGGAGCACCCCCCATCACCGGCGCACAAGAACACCTTGCGCACCGTGACCACCCCATGGACCAAACCAGCACATGGGCGCCAGACGACCCCATGTCTACCCCTGCGACCGGTCAGGTCAGTAGCCCGGCCGTCTACTACTTTTCGGCCGCAGAGGATAGGGAGAGCGGCCAACGAAATACCGACACTCCTCCTCCCCTGCGGCCCCACCGCGTCCGCCATCAGACGGTAGCGACCCCGTCAAGGCCGCGGAAGGTAGGGAGAACGGCGCACCGCAATACCGGCACTCCTCTCCCGCCGCGGCCTCCAACCCTCAGCCGCGATGCCTCCCATACGACATCGCGGCCCGCCTCAGTTGCGATGTCGCCCAAGCAACACCGCAACCTACCTGTTGGCCGCTACGTCGTCGACTTCCTGGAAAAAGCCCTGACGAGCGGCCCCTCCTCGGGTTCCTCTTCGCTTCACTGTGGGTGACCAAGCCACGGCTACTGAGCCCCCCCGCCTCGACAATGCGGGAACCCCCCGAAGAAGCCACCTAAGTGCGCGGTGTATGTAGATTCTATTATTAATTAACCGGTTGAATGCCATAATTACATAAACAATTAAATAGGCATTGTGTCTCGCTTAGATCTGCGTTTCTGGCAGTGAAGTCGTTAATATACGTAAAGTCAGTATTGACTCATCATTTGCCTTGTTATGATTTCGCTCCGATTCCCAACATCATAGTGCGACTTGCTAGCGTAAGCTCCTGGGTACAATCCCCAGGCCCGGAAAAGTTTCCATTTCTCAGAAGCAGCCCGGTGTTTGGATTCGTGCCCGGTTAACAGCAATAGACTCGCCTTTGTACAGACGCCAGCACATCAAGCTACCCGAAACTGTCAAATTTTCCCAATCAACCTTGAACCTTAATGCTTTAGCGATAAAGTTGAAAATCTATTAAAGAAATTTAACAGATTGTAGTAGCTTGAGGTGCTGGCGTCTGTACATGAGACTTAAAAATAACTGCCGAAATGTGGATGCGCACATAGTACAGACGCCAACAGGTCAAGCTACCCGAAACTGTCAAATTTTCCCAATCAACCTTGAACCTAATGCTTTTGCGATAAAGTTGAAAATCTATTAAAGAAATTTGACAGATTGTACTAGCTTGATGTGCTGGCGTCTGTACATCTATACGTATATGCCTATCCCTTCGGGAAACACAGGAGTGACGATATATTATCTTACTATTACCGCTTAGTTTCACGAATATTTAGTTTAATGAAGAGGAAAACCCATTGTTTTCCATAATGACTATAATGACTGACGAAATATTAGATAACAAACTCGCCTAATAGTTCTGGGCCGATATAACAGCCGCACGGGTCGATTATAGATTTTAAGCTACGCTTGCCGAGGTTGGACCTTGGATGGGTGGTCATTCATTACATTACATACCTACCGTACCGAGACTCCTTCGTCCTTCAGAAAGTACGTTAAGCCGTCCGGCACCTTAATTGCGTAACATTATCAATCGGGATCGATTTCATTTTGACCATAGATTTATTTTGACAGTTCAACAAGATTCATTGCGTTATTTACAGTGTTGAGAAGACAAATTTTTCGAACATATGAAGCAATGGATTAGAATTTGCTTCAAAATGGTTCGATTTCCGATCGATAATGTGTTACGCAATTAGGGTGCCGGCTGTCATTCGAAGATGTTTGACATTCGTTAGTTTCCTACGAGTAGTCAGAAACCCGAAAGTCTGACAACCAATCTTATAGGGTTGCCAACTTTTTTTTTGTATGAAATAAAGTATTTTCGAAGATTTTGCCTCTAAAAATATAGTAGATGGCGAAAAAAAAAATACAAGTCTCGTACGTGTTCCAAAAATATTTAATTTTTTAAATGCACATTTTTGGCTACTTTGAGCAGGTTTTTTTTTTGTTGTCTCATAATTATTATTACTTCCACTCTTAAGGTTACGAAATACCATTAATTCAGCTTTTATGAGATTAATACTGATACTGGCCCTATTGCGCCCATCTCGCCATTTTGTATTAATCACTGAGAATACGCGCTCGGTACAAACTGAAGTTACTAGTTGCAAAAAACAGATAACGGCTGCGTTTCTTTTACACTTATTTTAAAACAATAATGTTATTGAATGTTTCGTCGAAAATATAGTAGTTTCGCCTCCTATATTTTGTATTAGAAATATAGTATTTAGGTCTCTAATAAAGCAGGATACTACCAAGGGTTGAAAAGTTTTGAGTCTAAGTACCTTCAAGTGCATTATTGTCTCGCGCTGCATATTACTAATTTGCGAATACCCTCATTAGTATAAATACAGAGTTTCATGTCAGATAGATAGATATTTTTTTATTTGCCAGAAACATGGTGTGTTTACAAGGTGTTCATAACATTGCATAGTGCTGTAGAACGGCCGACGCCAATTATATGGAAGTTCCGAGCTTCTACACGGATACGGAGTCAGGTGGTAGATAAGAACTCTTGGAGGCAACAACGAGAGGTATATAAAAATGAATGATACAATCACACACTTTCTTCGAATTATTCCGACCCGCGCCCTAGCTACGATCGAAGTGCCGTCAGGCAAAAACATCCGAAATATCTCTTTTTAAATATTTAAAAAGATATAGCTTTATACTGGCGCAAGTAATCGAATGTCAGCCAGTACAACATAAGGTTAATGTCCATTGCATGGAACCTTTACAGTGCTACATGTGTCACCGTTTTAACGGAATGCAAAATTACATAATTACAATTACATTGTCATTAGCATCAATCATATCATTAGCATTTGTCATTACCATCATTACGCTTTTAGTAATTCATCCGTAAACATCATCATGTTAGTCATCTGCGAGTTCTGCGACTCATCCCTAGGCTCTAAACTTTTCAGCCCCCCGGTACGCTAAGTTTTTTAAGCCCTATAGCAAATCTGAGCAACAATAGCGCTCTTAAGAGTGTTACATCCGGTGTACCGGGGGACTGAAAAGTTTTGAGACGTAAGTTTTACAGATTAATTACTAAAAGCGTAATGATGCTAATGACATGAAACTCTGTATTTATAATAAAGAGGGTATTCGCAAATTAGTAATATGCAGCGCGAGACAATAATGACACTTGAAGGTACTTAGGCTGAAAACTTTGCAGCCCTCATGGTATATTATATAGTAGGGTTGGCAACCCTAAGTCTTACAAAGGGGTATCGTATTATCTACCGATTAACTAGGTTGTGTAACCTGTTGACCTGTACAGGTTTATATACAAACCTATGCTTTTCTAGACTTACCTTATTAACGTCGACATAGAAGTCAGTGACCCTTCTCAACTTGATTTCAACTGACACGTTCTTAGGATTAGAAGTCGTTATCTGTATCATGGGACGGTTCTCTGATTTTATATCTGCAATAAAACGGTTAGTACAGTCAGGTACCTAAATGTATTGTTTAGCTTTAGCAGATTGAAATAATACGTGAATTTTCCGTGTTATAGTCATTTGATACGACTGCTTAAGGGGGAAGCGTCAGGGTAGCCCGCGAAATTCAAATTTTCTTACGTTTCTTTGCAATTTACAAGTCGGTATTACATTGTACGTTGATCAAATTATAATTTGCGGTCTTAACAAGTATGTATTTACATAATTAGAATCATTAAAGTGATCAATACAACTCTTTAAGACCAGGTAATCCTAAAAAAATGACTATTTCATGAAATCTTGACATTTTAGGATTATACTAACTTAAGGAGTTGTATTACTGATTCTAATGTATATACTCGTAATTCTGTAAAAACATATTTGTTACGGCCGCGAATCATACTTTATTTAACATACAACTTAATACTGACTTGCAAATTGCAAAAAACGTAAGAAAATTTGAATTTCGCGGGCTACCCTGACGCTTCCTCCTTAAGAATGGCAGTTGTGATTTCAAAATACCATCGAATTAAGTTGATAGTCACTTGGCTACAGTAGAAATTGTCCTGCTGACAGGTGTCAGGTGTCCGGGACACCTGACACCTGTCAGCAGGACAATTTCTAGACCTTTAATCTGTTTTTTAAATGCGCACCGAGCTTTTTATACACTCAAACACGTTTTTATAACAGTTGTTTGAAGTAGTAAACCATTAAATTAAAATCTAGGGAAATATTATTGGGGATATATACTAGACAGTATACACGATGGAAACACGATTTGATAAAGTTGGCTTGATAGAATTCGCAAAGTTACCTCTTTTCGAGTAATTTTTCCTCTATTTCCCTACTTTTTTATAGAAATAAGTAATTTGATATTATGATTAATTTACATAGATGACTGGAGCGTTTATACACGATTGATTTTTATTTAAGAGGAATATGATAAAAATAACAACGAAAAACATGGAAAAAGTGCAAAAGTTTATTTTCTTTACTCTTTACACGTAAAGAAAAAGACAGAGACGAAGAAAAAAGCTCGGTGTGCCCTTAAACTCTGAGACTAAATTGACAAGTGAAAATAATAGGTTGGGGAAAAAGTTTCTTCACATTTTTTAAGAAAATTCAAAACATTTTTTAATATAGTTTATTTACATTTAACTAAAGTATTGTAGGTATCATTTTGTTCGATAACTTTTTGCCATCTTGTAGGTAGGGACATGATCCCATTGCTATAGAAATTTTGGGACTTCTGGTCAAAATACCGCGACAAGTGGTTTTGGCAGTCCTCTCGTGATGTTAACCTGACACTGCCTAAAGAATTCTGAAGAGACCGAAACAGCTGGAAATCTGAAGGTGCAAGGTCAGGACTATACGGCGGATGCATTAACACCTCCCAGCCAAACTCTCTTAATTTTTGCTGAGTGGCTAAAGATGTGTGAGGTCTAGCGTTATCATGATGAAACACCACACCCCTTCTGTTGATTAACTCCGGCCGCTTTCTCTCAACTTCTTGCTTTAATCTCATCAGTTGTTCGCAGTAGAGTTCAGAATCGATGGTCCTGCCTGGTGGTAACAGCTCATAATGAATAATGCCCTTCCAATCCCACCACACACACAGCATCACCTTGTTGCGAGTTAACCCGGGTTTCGCCACAGTCTGTGAAGCCTGACCGGCCTTTGACCACGACCTTTTTCGCACGTTCTTGTCATACGTGATCCACTTTTCATCACCAGTTATCAGCTTCTTCAAAAATGGTTCGGTTTCATTACGTCGTAACAAAGAATCACAAATGAGTACACGGTTCATTAGGTTTCTTTCAGTGAGCTCGTGAGGTACCCAAATGTCGAGCTTTTTTGTGTACCCAGTTTTTTTCAAATGCGCCAAAACTGTTTTGTGGTCAATTTCCAGTTCTTCAGCTACGTCGTAACTACTGATATGCCGATCTTGCTCCACTTTTTCAAAAATGCCATCCATTTTATCCGTAATAGGGCGACCAGAGCGACGTGCATCTTTGACATCAAAATTTCCGGATTGAAAACACTTAAACCAAATTTGTGCTACTCTCACAGACACTACACTAGGTCCATAAACATCGCAAATTTTTTTCGCGGCTTGCGTTGCATGTTTACCTTTTTTGAAGTAACATTTTAAAATGTATCGAATTTCTTCATTAGATTCACTCATCTTGACGGTACGAAAAACAAATGAAAATCACACATTTTCCTAATTTGAATTTGGAATTATGTTCTTTAAAATTTAAACTTTCAATGATACCAAAACCAGCCAGATACAAATAGTATAGCCAAAGAGATTTTATTACAAGTTCATACATACTATAATGCGAAAAGACTTTTTCCCCAACCTAATATTAGTTAAAATGATCTTTATGTAAGCCAGTTTGACAATTGCACTTGTCAATTTAGACTCCGAGATTTAAAAAATGCACCATAATAAGGATCAAATTCGCAAAACACATATTCGTTAGTATGAAAGTGACAGGTGTCAAGAACGAATTTCTACGGCTTTTTTTTTATTTATTACTAATTAATATAATGAATTTAATTTAATTTTGTTATAGCGTGCTTGTTTTTCATCGGAACTGCCTCGTTCATGCATCAAACGATAGCCCTAATTTTTGTTCAAATTATAGGTGAAAAAAAAAAACAGCAACGGCAAAATAATGGATCTGCCTCCTTTTGCTGAAGGTCCTCAATTTCCGACATGCACGGTGAAGAATACACAAGAAAAACAATGTAAAAGTACTGACCTGGTCCAGCGTCATGTGGACATAGCGTCCGCGACATATCCGAGAATAGTAGCGCACCATTCTGTGTCTGCACGAGCAGTGGTATCTCCCATGAAGATACACCTAAGAAAAGGAAGGGCGGTTAAATACTGGTATTCAGCTGCATCGGTTAGACTGAAAGGCGACCCTAACTGACATCCGGTTTCTGAATTGAGAACTTTTCAAACTCGATTTTAGCATTATTTAACGTGATTTCTTCGATAGCCCGCGAAATAAAAAAGACTCTTACGTTTTGTGCAAATAAATTTTGAATCCTAACTAATATTATAAAAGCGAAATGAGTTTGTTTGGTTGCTACGCTTTCACGCTAATACGGCTGAACGGATTCGGATGAAATTTGGCGCATGGGCAGACCATGACCTTGATAAGGACAAAGCGTACTTTTAATCCTGAATCGCAGACGGAGTCGCGGGCATCAGATAGTTTAAAATTAAAAAAATTAAAAAAAAAGTTTATTCTGCACAAACAAAACGCACATTACAAAAAAAAAAAACATAAAATACACACAAACAAAGTAGCCAAAAGCCTCGCAGGCTTTCACTTTAATGCTAAGGTAGTCTTTAAATTCTCAATTTAGGATCCGGGTGATAATTGGGAAAAGGATAGGCAGATGTAAGTATGGGCGGCAATGAACACGACGATACATCGTTGTGGTGGAACTAAAAATTAAAGAATAAGTAAGTAGTAAACTGTTTAATATGTAATGAATTGATTTGTAATTAATCATTGATCTGTTAAGAATAGTATATGAAAAATGTGCGACATTGTACGTGTAATTGATTGCGTAGTACTCGTATATTATATAATTAAACTAAGTTACTCAGTGTACAAAAAAGCATATTCTATTGTAATCTTGCCTATGTCTTAAGACTTAAATTGGCATAGTATAGGCAATTTAAACGCCTTCAGCTAACAACATAGGTGTGGAATTATACATGTATATTTGAGGCCTTTTTTAATGAATAGCACAGATGATATTGGATTTTTCTAAAGGCTTTGACTCAGTCTATCATTTTAAACTTATTATAAAATAATTTAAATCACTTGACAGTAGGGCACAAGGCTTTTGGTTTTTCTAAATTCTTTTTGCAAGTATCAAGGTCAGTGAAGGGATATAAACGATATCAGAATTTCTAGAACAGCTTAGCAGACGCTATGAGCGTTCTGCAGGGTTCAATACTAGGCCCTGAACATATACGTTATGTTAGGTTAAACGAGAAACATACTTTAAGGCAGAGTATACCTACTCATAATGAACAACTTGAAATATGGAAAGAAAATCACCTGTTTCATACATTATGAACGTGTTAGAACTGCACTTTTGTATGGAACAGATTATATTTTTTTCATATTTCAGCGTATGATTATTCGTCATTATGACAACTCGTCAAAATGTAGGGAGCAGCTGATTTTTTTTCGCGATTTCAGGATTGGTCCCATAATAAAAGTTGTTTGTTATCATGAGTACAATCATGTGTTTAAGTACTACTTGCCTCGGTCACTAATTACCAGTCACCCTATAGTATAGACTCTTTCTAAAGCTCGATGCGTGTGTGTAGGTAGGTATTACTTACCTTTCTGCTGAGTGGCGGTCACGAAGATAGGATTGTCAATAGTAAGCGACTCGTTGGTAGAGACGTGCACGCGGGTGGGGTAGCCATTCCATAGCTTGGATTCCTGTGATAATCATAGTTGTTCATTGTCTTTGTTACTATTCTATGGAACCGTTTATAGAGTTTGTTCATCAGGCGTGCGACATACAAATATTGTTGGACATTACTTATCACATGTCTGAAATATTTGAAACTAGCTTCCGCCCGCGGGTTCGTCGATAAAACGTACCCTATGTCCTACCCCAGGGTTCAAATTCAAAGTATCCCCATACCACATCAAAATCAGTTCAGCCGTTTAGCCGTGAAAGCGGAACAAACGAAAATGCAAAAAATCAAATCTTTTCTCTTTCTTATATACAGTATGTTAACCAACAGAGGGCGTTCCCGTTAACCCGCAATAGTATAGCATCCATACATGCTAAAAAAAATATTACCATTCGAAAACAAAATGGTTTTTATTTTTTTTAATATTAAAATATTCACTAAAAATGTTAAATTGATACGTAAAAGAAACACTCTGTACACGCGTACTTGAAGGACGGAAACATCGCAATTTAGTTTTTATTTTTAGTGAATATTTTTATATTTTTTTGAATATTTTTAGCATTTTTAGTGAATATTTTAATATTAAAAAAAAATAAAAACCATTTTGTTTTCGAATGGTAATATTTTTTTTAGCATGTATGGATGCTATACTATTGCGGGTTAACGGGAACGCCCTCTGTTGGTTAACATACTGTATAAAAAATATAAAAAAAATCTTGTTATAAGATGAGATTGGTTTTTTTTTTTGTTTATGAATATAGTACAAAGTGACACATACATTTTATTACTTTCATTTAAGGAACATTTGATTGTCTATTAAACACAATTTTTTTCATTAAGCTAGCATTCTTAGTTTCCGAGACATTCAGGTATCTTTACGTGACCCTAATTCATTGCTCTCGAGTATATCAGTAGTACATTCGACCCTTACTGCTATGAAAAAAGGCGCTATTAAAGTACAATACCATAGACTTGCAGTTGACTATACCATTGAACATATTTTAATTCAGAAGTTAGTCTCTCTTCAACATACAAAGGAAATACCAAAATTATTTGTAAATCAAACATATTATTAAGGTAGGTAGTGTATATTTATTCAGATTGGATTACAGAATATCTAGGTCCACAAACATAATATTTTGAAAGGACACTGATATGAAGACGAGATATGAGGAGTTTAAAATGTCTATAGAAAACTAATTTTTCAATCAATGTTCTTATTTAATATATATTTGGGAACCTAGATATTCTGTTATCCAATCGGAATAAATACACACTACCTTTAGAATATGTTTGATTTACAAATTATTTTGGTATTTCGTTTGTATGAACTACGCATGCTCCGGGAGCGTCTAGGCATTAAATAAATTTTTCAACTAGCTGACCAGACAGATGTTGCCCTGTCCTTTCAATTCCCATAATAAAAGACACTTTCAGTTTTGCCAGAATTTTCCAATATTCCGGGCAACTTTTCCAATTTTTCTTTCCATAAAAACCTAATTCAGACTATTATTAAGAATATTGTAAGACCTAGCCAAATCGGTCCCGCCGTTCTCAATGCGCGAGCTAACCAACGAACAGCATTTCATTTTTATTTACACACATAGATGTACGAAAATGAATGCATACCTCGTAGAAATCCATAATCTGTTCCGTAGTATCATTGACGACGACATTAATTCTTGTGTCATATTTGTACCTGGAATAAAACATGCACTGTTATAGAAAATTAAAAAAGTAAAGGAAACATGATTATACAAGTTGTTACTTAACGCAAAACCTCTTGAGGGGTCATTGAACTCATCATTATGAACCACTTTTACTAACTAAAGCCGTGAAAAAAAATCAGCCGTTGCTTACATATACGTTCGCATAACTCGTCAAAATGTAGAGAACAGCAGACTTTTTTTTTGCGATTTCCCCAACAGATTTTGTTTGGTCCCATAGTAAAAGTTGTTCATAATGATGAGTACAATGACCCCTTAAGAGGTTGTACGTTATTTAAGTTATCTACACCTTTGTCCACCCCATATTCATGAGAAACAAAAAGTTGCTTATTATTGATAAAGCATCGTTTTTATCTTGCAGGAAACATAATTATTACAAGAATATAATAATTAGCCTTTAGGAGGAGCTCGTGGCTAAGTAATAACAGCCGCACGGGTCGATCCATCAGGTTAAGCTACGCTTGCCGGGGTTGCTCCGTGGATCCACCATCTTTTCATACCGAGACTCCTCCGTGCCTCGGAAAGCACGTTAAGAAATTGGTCCCGGCTGTCATTCGAGGATCTTTGACAGTCGTTACGGGTCGTCAGAAGCCCGAAAGTCTGACAACCAGTCTTACCAAGGGGTATCGTATTACCCAGTAACTGGGTTGTGGAGGTCAGATAAGCAGTCGCTCCATGTAAAATACTGGTATTCAGCTGCATCCTGTTAGACTGGAAGCCGACCCCAACATAGTTGGGAAAAGGCTAGGCAGAATGAATATTCAGCCTTTAATGTTCCCACAGCCTGACACAGGCCTTCTCTAGGTGAGAGGGAGTGGGCCGTAATCCACCACGCGGTAGTTGGTAGATGTCACATGTCTTCGATTTTTGGTTCTAAGGCACGCCGGTTTCCTCACGATGTTTTCCATCGCCGTTTTGAGAGCAGTGGTGATGAAATAATTTACACAAAGTAAAGCGCTTGTCAGGGTTCGAACCTACCCCCCCGGGGGTTCCCGCATTGTCGAGGCGGGGGGCTCAGTAGCCGTGGCTTGGTCACCCACGGTGAAGCGAAGAGGAACCCGAGGAGGGGCCGCTCGTCAGGGCTTTTTCCAGGAAGTCGACGACGTAGCGGCCAATAGGTAGGTTGCGGTGCCGCTTGGGCGACATCGCAACTGAGGCGGGCCGCGATGTCGTATAGGAGGCATCGCGGCTGAGGGTTGGAGGCCGCAGCGTGGCCTTCCGTGGCCTTAACGGGGTCGTCACCGTCTGATGGCGGACGCGGTGGGGCCGCAGGGGAGGAGGAGTGTCGGTATTTCGTTGGCCGCTCTCCCTATCCTCTGCGGCCGAAAAGTGGTAGGCGGCCGGGCCACTGACCTGACCGGTCGCAGGGGGACCAAGGGTGACTAGACACGGGGTCGTCTGGCGCCCATGTGCTGGTTTGGTCCATGGGGTGGTCACGGTGCACAATGTGTTCTTGTGCGCCGGTGATGGGGGGTGCTCCCCAGAGGAGGGTCCGGTGATGGACAGTCGCGGCGGGTTCGCGGTGAGTGCTAACGCGTGCCCGTGTTCCCGCCACAAGCGGCAGAGGAGGACACCGTGGAGTTTTAGTGGGTTGGAGTCCCACATAACTGCACTATCTCCCCGTGGTAGTGCAGTATGCATGAGCCTTTCTCCACGGAAAAAAGAAAAAGGGTTCGAACCTACGACCTACAACTCGTAAGTCGCGGCCGTTACCACTGAGACACCATTGCTCAGGAAACATATAGCTGGCAACATTTTATAAAGCTTGAGTGTAAATCTTTATTGCCAGCAACACAAAAAGATGTTGCAGAAACATAATACACCTGCCGTGTTATCTCTCCAGCAGTTCACTGATAGAGAATGCCTACGATATTAAAATGAATGTGCAAAGGTATTTGTGGAAATCATGACATTTTAGAACAAATCTAACTAGAGAGATGAATTGATGATTCTTATGATTATTATTATGTGCAGTAGCGGTCAGAACTCCAACGCCAGTATTACAAAACTATCGCATCGTTACCCGTCGCACTTGAGACCTTCTATTTAGGCATTTCACACACACATACACACCCGTATCACACCCGTATATTGCACTCTTTCATCACGAACCAAACAGAAAAAGCACGATATAAGGTCATCATCATAGGCCTGTCGCGGCACGCAGTCTTTTTCTGATTATGGTAATGAGAAAAAGACAGCGAACATTTTAGTCACATAAAAGTTGAGGGTAGATTGAAACAAAATAAATTTTGTGTCTTTAGTTATAATGGGTATGCCGTTGTTGGTTGGTGAACTTAGTTACGAGCGTTTGTGTTATTGATATTAGAAATGTTAAGTTTGAAGATTTTTATTGAAAATGCAAGCAAATATAAATATTGAAGCCAGGGCGAACATTGTAACCTTGCATAACAATGGGTGTAATATAGCTGAAATATTCAATGAAACCGGATTTTGTGTAAGTTGTTTTTGATTTTGTTTGTTCTCAAAAGTGACGCTACAAAATGTGTAATAAAGATTTCTTTTTTTTTAGAGGAGATTTTAGGAAGAGGTGAGTCTTAAGAGCCGTGTTAGAAGTGGTAGGCCGTCACTTATTAACCAGTCTCAGCGACGCTTCATGGTTGGTGAATATGAAACGAATGATTTCATACCTACAAGACGATTTGCTGAAGAATTTGATACGTCATTGCGTACTATTCGCCGTGCACACCATGCCCAAGTCCTCCTCAATGAATACCAGCGAAAAACCGTTTTTAACGCAAAGGCGGAGAAACAGTTGCGTTTTGCTCGAGAATATTTAGACTTTGATTGGGATACTACTGTATTTGCTGACGAGAAGACATTCAAGTCGTGTCAAAAAGGAAGACTTCATTTGTGGCGCAGAGATAATACACGTTGGTCTGACAGAAATATTATAAATAATACGGAGTCAGGAATAATTACTGTGAATATGTGGGGGTGGATTAGTGCTCAAGGGCCGGGTGAGTTGGTATTTATACCGACACGGGCCAACAGCTCCAATTACGTCGAGGTTTTGAGCGATATAATGCTACCTACTCTTCGCAATATTTATCCAGTGGATGAAATTGGTGACTTTTATTTGGTTCAAGATAATTGTCCGATACATCGTGCCAGTATTGTTCGTGACTGGTTTAGTGAGCATTCGGATGTTAAAGTTATTCCGTGGCCAGCGCGATCCCCTGATTTAAACCCTATAGAAAATGTATGGGGGCTTAATGGTGCAAAGATGGGAAGCGCGAGACGAAACAGCTGAAGTCTCATTGCATGGAGTTGTGTGGTAGTTTACGTGGCACAGCCATTTGCAGTAATATTGTGGCCTCCATGCGTCGACGTCTTCTTGACTGCGTTGATAATGACGGAGGTCACACTAAATATTAATAAAAAAAATATTTAAAAAAATAATAATAATATAAATATTAAAAAAATATTAAATGTTATCAGGGGAATTCAGGCGATACTGCCCATAACAGTAATAAGTTAGTGATCGTAAGATTGGTAGGATTGAGGTTTAGTTTCAATCTTCTTTTCCTTTAGAAAACGAATAAATGAAGCTATAACCTCAATAAACAAAAAAACATCATATTTTAGTAGCAACCAAAAATGATTTACGAACAAATTAGGTATTTTATTTATTTCAAAGTTCGGAATATGTTTATGTTTTTAAGGTTGTTATCAATATCTCAATAAATGTTCCTATGAACAAGTAGTGTATTTTTTTTAAATTAAATTGCCTATTATACTTTATTTTTACCCTCTTTCTTTCTAGTTTCGTTAATCAATGACAATAGGGTATCCTATTGTCATTGATTAACGGAACACAAAAAGAGTCGATGATAGCGCGCACTGAGGTTCGAACCTTCTCCACTTGACGCACACACAATAACAGCCAGCCAGTCATGTGTACCTGCCATCGCTGCTTGTAATTTTCACTTCGAATTTTAGCATTGCTTTTAAATAAGCACTATGGCTGATAATTTATTAAGAAAAAACAAGTATTTAAGTAGGTAGTTGTAGGTATCTTTATTTAGTGTTGACCACACATGCATCTGACCGACCAACAACGCGCTTTCGTAGTTATACTGTGTGCGCGTTACTGTCTGCATTAAAACATCACACACACAGAGATATGCACAGATATGGCGTACAGGCCAAAATGATCTTTCCGGTGGCAGTCCACTTATGACCCTTGATTGTACATAAATACATATTTGTTATAGTAAAAAGCCAAAACGACAGAAAATTTGAATATCGCGGGCTACCACTGCGGAAGCGCTAAGGTAGCCCGCGAAATTCAAATATTCTTACGTTTTATGCAATTTGCATGTCAATATTAGGTTTTATGTTGATTCAAATATAATTCGCGGCCGTAATAAACATATATTTACAGAATTATAATCATAAAAATCAGTAATACAACTTCATGAGTTAGAAAAGACCTCAAATGTCAAGATTTCATGAAATAGTCATTCAATAATATGAACTTAGAAAGTATTGATGATTTTAATGATTATAATTCTATAACTACAGATTTGTTATGGTCGCGAATCATATTTGAATCAAAATAAAACCTAATTCTGACTTGCAAATTGCAAAAAACGTAAGAATATTTGATACATATAACCTAATACCAACTTTACAAGTTTTTTTTTTACAAGATTGCAAAAAAACAAGAAAATTTGAATTTTAAACTGATTATTGATTGTTTTTACTTGTTTGATGTTCCGTGTGGTGCTAGAATTTAAGAATACCACCACCACGTCCCCCTATTTTTTGTGTCGTAAAAGGCGACTAAGGGACTTGCTAGAGACACCGCAGCAGCGTTCTCTATGCATTTTAAAAAACCATAACTGCGATCACCAACCCGCCAATCAAGCGTGGCGATTACGAATGAAAAATTAGTATTGTTAATGTTAATATTTTGATGAAATATTCATGTTTTAAGGAAAATAGACCACAAGGAACATTTTTAATTGGTTTCCTAAAAACTGGCAATGAGCCTGTTTACATTCGTTGCCACTTACTCTGTACTCAATTATCTACTTTAGGTATATGTAGCTTGAGTTGATTTTTAAGTGACAAATTTTGTGTAATAAAATGTTTTTTTTTTTTTGCTGCATTGAAATTTGAACTTAATACGTAATGTATGACATTGAGTTTATTTTGATATTTTTTAAGATTATGAATTTAGTTAAGCTATACAGCTACAGTTTCCTCTGTACTGTTGAGTCATGTTATTGAAATAAAAGTAGCCATGACTGATAACACTATCAAATAATTTGAATGTCAAGCCTTTATTTAATTTTTTATTTTATTTTATTTGGGAAACAAACAGATGCAATAACAAATATATGTATACAAATAGTTCAACACAATCCAGAAACAGTTTCCACAGATTACTATACAACTAAATTATATGTACCTAAGTGTAACAACAACCAGAAGTTCACACCGTTAAAATTTTACAGAATTTAGAATTTAATATTATACAACATACAACAATAATATTATTTAAATTTCGATGCCAAAATATTTCTTATATAAAATTTGAATTTGGGTAGAGAAAGGTGAAAAATATCTAAATCCTGATTTGCTTTTAATGAAATTGTGTCGTTGTACAGACGACATGCTCTTTTAATAAAAGTATTCTTCCCATAATTGGTTCGGGAGAAACCAATTGGCCTCTAATAATTTTATATAAATAAACTAGATCTCGCTCTGCACGACGTTCCTCCAATTTCTGAAGTCCAGTTGTATGATCAGTTCCAAAGCTAAATCGCCAATTCAAGTGCTTAGTAAATTTATTTTGCAATTTTTGGACTTGTTCAATATAAACTGCATACTGGGGATTCCACGCCACTGAGGCATATTCAAGAATCGACCTAACAAGTGTCTTATAAAGAAGTATCAATGTTGACTTATGTTTGAAATCCTTACTAACTCTCAGTACGAATCCCAACATGCGAAATGCCTTGTTGGTCATAGTGGTAATTTGGGAGTCAAATATGAGTTTACTATCAAGTTGGACCCCAAGGTCCCGCACCTCGGTCACTCTATTAATAGGATCATTATTGATATTATAGTTGTATTTGTGTTACAGGAATAAACTTGACAAAATTGCTGTATATCTCGGGTGGATTTTTTAAACGGGGCAACACATCTTGCCAAGAACTAAAGAAGCTTTATTTCTTGGCAAGGTGTGTCTGCGATTGTATAAACATTCTGGGGCAAGACTTTTGCCATCAAGCACTAATCCAGGTTGCTACTGAGAAATTCCTGATGGACAAACCCCAAAAATGATTTGGCTGACCTGCAGGTTGAACCCCGAACTATGTATATCCTTAGCAATCACACCACATGACTACGGTTACTATCTTACAGGCATTTGCCGCATGTGACAGGCATTTGCCGGATCTGACAGGCATTCATATACATTTTACAATGAGATTTGCGACATCATGCAATTTCTTTCTAATTTGAATATCATTATTTGACGAATATGAAGTCCTGAAAGAATATTGCAGAAGCTTAGACAACATCCAGTTTTCTGAAAGTCTAAAGTCACAGTGGTGCAATGTTTTTTAAAGTAGGGATTTGAATTGTGGCATCACAGAATTTATTAAAATCACTCAGTGTAGTAAGTTAAAAATAAAATACATCCATCATCCACACACACAACATGCATCCGGTTAAACTGGAAGCCAACCCCAACATAGTTGGGAAAAGGCTAGGCAGATTAATTGACTCAGTGTAGTAAGTTTGTTTATTGTAAATTAATTTAGTGGTTGTAAAACTATCTGTTGTGTATTATTTATTTTAAGACTTACAGATTTTTACAATAGACAGGCATGTTTCTGAAAAATCAGGCATTTTTTTACATCCTAGACAGGCATCCTCCCTTAGATGGTAACCCTACACATGACTACTCCAAAACAATTAAATCTTCTTTCACTTGAAAGCTATTATTAAAATACTGCAATTTTAGGGAAAACTATTACTGGAAATGGCTAATATACCAAATGAAGTCAGATAAGGACAGTTTCCTGATAATTTGGTATCCCTATAGTCGTTTTACTGGACTTTCTAATTTTTTTGATCTGAGACGAAATGTAACTGGTATCGCGAAATCGAAGGCAGGGGATTTCCCGAAAATACTTATAATAATAATAGGTGTTACACGTAAACTTACTAATCAATCATTCTAAAGAAATTTTGAAACATATAAGCAGTATACCAGGTTTATTATGGAAAAAACTGAACTATTTCTTTCTGAAAAATATTATACGACGATACGATCAAAAAAAAAAGACTAGAAACGTAAACAAAAATAATCTTGTTGGAATCTACTTACGTATTGTAAAAGAAGTTTCTTTTGCTCACTCCACTGTTGTTCTGGGTTGCACAAAGCACTGTTGAGTATAATAACAAAGCACCGACGATTATTCTAAACATATTTATAAATTAAATAATTTTGTTTTACGTTCGAACTTTTCAAGATCATCACATCAACAGTACTGAAAGAGGTTTTTTCATATGTCGACTTTGCTATTGACTTTGGATTGTTAGTTATAGGTTTTATTATGTTGCCCAAAAAAATGTGGAAACGAAACGCAATTATAAAGTTATAGCATTTTATCATAAGTAAAGGATTTTTTTAGTATTATTAAGTCTAATCGAATAAATACTTTATTTTAAATTCGAGAAAAATATAATTCAAATTACGTGCCACTCAAAAAACCTTTGTACGTCAACTAAATTGACGTCAAGAGAAAGGTTGACATTGAGATTTTCGTTCAGAAACATGCACCTTCAAAAAATGTGAGAATATTTTCTTGAGATTGGGTTTATCCGCAGGATACCTAATGATGGATAATAATACAATTATAATTACTGACAATGGGCATTGCTCATATTTTTTATATGTTGCTTCTTTGTTGGGCACTCAGAGTAAACTTACTTACTAAACTTTATTACAGTAACGCAATCGGTTCAAAACATGAGAGTGGAGTGGGCACTTTGAGCATTACTTTTGAGACCGAAACATGCAGTCCAACCAAAAAATGAGAGCCTGATGATAGCAGACCCTTTTTTTTTGGGAAATCATCAAATAACTTCTCCTGCTCTGGGCGGAGCGGACTTTTACTAACTAAAACCCACCCGTGTTCCTTCAGTTGCCTCTGCCAGGGCCACGGTAACTCTGTCAAACAACCCGCAACCCTGGCAGGCATCGGCCCTAGCGGATCCCTTCAGCTATATCAGACCCTATAGCAGACCCTGAAGTACAGTCATTCTGTTAGACAGTTCTAACAGAATGCATGTACATACAGTATGCTGTTTCCATCATGTTAAATATAATAGAAATACATGAAAAAAAGATAGTTTTATTGTAAGTCACAAAACTTCAAAGTATCAACAACCGAGTGTTGCGTAGCAATAATATACAGGTAGTCCATAGAGTTTTTACTATGTAATAAGGTGTGTATACTTCACATCCTCTCACGTTTTTAAGAATTTATAAATAAATTCTTGAGTCCCATTCTGGAACTTAAATCTTGCAGCCTAGGGCCAAACAGTGGCTTCGTTAGCATATCGGCCAACTGCAACTCCGACGGAACGTGTTGGACAGTTAAGTCTCCGTTGATAACACATTCTCTCACAAAGAAATGTTTCAGCTTGATGTGCTTAGTCCGTTTGTGATATTCGTATTGCGGATTTTTAGCAAGTTTAATAGCTGACTCATTATCTAGGTTTAGTACCGGTTTCTCTGTGTTCTTGGACAGATTCTTAAGCAGTCTATTTAACCATATAATCTCTTGAGCAGCTTCACTGGCTGCTATCACTTCCGCTTCTGTTGAGGAAATGGAGACAGTCTTTTGTTTCTGGCTTCTCCAGCTAATAGCAGCTCCAGAGAATAAGCACATCGTTCCAGATGTCGATCTCCCGGTAGTCGGGTCTCCTGCGTGATCTGAGTCACTATAACAGACCAAATATGAGGGTGAATCCTTCGTGTAAGTCAGCCCGTTCTGTTGGGTCCCTTTCAAGAAACGAAAAATGCGTTTTACCAGCATGACATCTTTATTAGTGGGTGCGTCTAGGTTTCTGGATGCGACACCCACAGCATATGAAATATCAGGCCTTGTGCCTACTGATAAATATGCTAAAGCACCCACGGCTTGTCTGTACGGGAAATTCGTGATCTCATCCTCTCCCGTCTCATGCTCTTTGATGATGGGCGTTGGTGCTGATTTGCAATTGGACATTCCATATTTTTCCAAAACTTTCTTTGTGTAGGCCTTCTGACATAGTGTAATGGTCCCGTCTTTGCGCACGTCAATTTCCAACCCAAGGAAATATGATGCAGGTTTAGTAATTATCTTGAATCGTGCTTTTAATTCCTTAATGAATTCGTCTCCTGCTTTGGTTGTGTTGTACGCTACTAGTCCATCGTCAACGTAAAGACCAATAAAGACTTTGGATTGTCCTTTGACTCGAACATACAAGCATGGATCCGCTTCACTTTGTTGAAAGTTAGATTTCTTTAAGAACTCTGCAATGCAGGTGTTCCAGCAACGCGGCGCTTGCTTTAGTCCATAGAGACTGCGTTTCAGCTTGCAGACTCGTTTTGTGGCATCCTGATAACCATCAGGCTGTTTCATATAAATATCTTCTTCGACTGTGCCGTTTAGGAAAGCTGTTGACACATCGAACTGGCATAATTTTAGATTTTCTTTTGCAGCTATGGCAAGTAGTGTTCGCACAGTGCTCAGGCGAACCACTGGACTGAACGTTTTATCGTAGTCTATTCCAGGTTGTTGAGAGTAGCCCTTGATTACCATTCTGGCTTTATACCTTTCGACGGAACCATCAGGATTCATTTTAACTTTATATACCCATTTGCAAGGCAGGGCTTTTCGTCCTTTAGGTAAATCAACCAGATCCCAGGTTTGGCTTTCTTTCAGAGATGCCATTTCATTTTTCATAGCTTCTTGCCATTTGTTTCTGTCAGGAGATTCTAATGCTTCTTTGAAGGTTATAGGTTCTTTAGGCTTGTGAATGTTTTCAATTTCTTCAACAGCTGCCAAAATAAAATCATCGTAGCGCTTAGGAGCTGTAATTTTAGTCTTATCTCTCAAAGATCTCGCTTCATTAGTCACGTTTTCAGCAACAGCGTTATGTACAGGTTCATAATCATCGTCATCATGGGATAACCCGAAAGAGATTCGTAGTCACTTTCGTTGTTTACTGGTTCGATCCGTTGAGTGTTTTCATCAAAATGTGGTGATGAAGTTCCGTTGTCATCTTGATCATCGGTGTCTGTATCACTGTGCTGGTTATCTCCTTTGTTATCATCAAACGTAACAGTCACTTGCTTGCGTGATGTTTGTTGTGACGTTTGTTTGTTTTCATCTGATGAACTTTGAATTCCATTGAACAATTTGGAAAGTTCAGTTTTATTATGTTCATCGTAGAACATCTTCTTAACCACTCGAATATCTTTCGATGTAACAATAATGTTCTTCGAGGGTATGAAAATTCTGAAAGCTTTGCTTGTTTCAGAGTATCCCGCAAACATGCCGGGAATTGCCTTTGGTGCAAATTTGTGACCGTTGATGCCTTTCTTCAAAACAAAAGTCTTGGAACCGAACACGTACAAATGATTGATACATGGCTTTCTGCCTACCCATCGTTCAAATGGCGTTTCGTTCTGGATAGCGCTGTTAATACTCCTGTTTGATAGGTAGTTTGCAGTGAAGACTGCTTCGCCCCAGAATTTTAATGGTGTATGTGCGTCAATCATCATTGCTCTCGCTTTCTCCACAAGGGTGCGGTTCTTTCTTTCTGCAACTCCGTTTTGATTCGGGGTATAAGGTGCGGTGAGCCTTCGCTGTATTCCGCAACATTTTAGGTAAGTGTCAAACTCTTTATTGACGTATTCAGTACCATTGTCTGACTGTAAAAACTTAATTTTATTTCCAGTTTGTGTCTCCGCTAGATGTTTGAACTCTTTGAACTTGTCGAATACTTCGTTCTTGGTTTTGATGAGATAAACTCGACTGTATCTGCTATAGTCATCAATAAAGGTAACGAAATATTTGTTTCCGCCGATTGTGGGCGTTTGTATAGGTCCACACACGTCGCTATGAACAATTTCTAAGCGTTCTGTTGTTCTTTGGGTATTTTTCTCACAGGGGGCTGGTACTCGATGCAGTTTTGCTTGGATGCAGGTTTCACATTCTGCCAAGGTTTCAGAAGCATCAAAGTTCAAGCCAACTAAGTTCTCGTTTATGAGTGCAAGTTTCATATCTTTGGCGTTCATGTGACCAAGTTTTCTGTGCCAGTCGCTGATGTTTGATGAGTTCGTTTTCTTCGTAGTAGTTGTAACGTCATCGTTATCATTGGCCAGGTTGTTGCGCTCATGTTTATTTGGTTTAATATAGTAGAGACCATCTTCTTCTTTGTAAGCAGTGACCGTTATTCCAGCTTTTGTGTTTCTGACCGTTGCTTTGTTCTTCGTAAAGAGGACAGAGCATCCTGCATCTGTCATTTTACTAACGGACATCAAATTAGTACAAAGACTAGGTACGTACAGCGTGTCTTTTAGGTGTGTTCGCGCAATACCGCTACCATTTTTGGATAAAAATGTTATTGTGCCTTTACCTTCAATCTTTGCAGTATGTTCTTCAGTGGCGAAGCTTAATTTTCTGGATATTTGCTCAATGGTCGTAAATAATTCTCGTTGATACGTCATGTGAGACGTACAACCGCTGTCTAAGACCCAAATGCTGTTTCTAGGCTTCTCGTTTTGTGTGAGGAGGCACTGTGTAGCATAATTGTTCTTATGAGAACCGTTGTTGTTTTTTGTTGGTTTCTCATTGTTCTTCTTCCAGCAGTTAGTACAGATTTTGTGGGTTTTGCGTTTAAATATGTTTCCTCTTTGTTTGCAAATTTTACATGTGGCGTATAGTGCTTCTTCATGCGTGAAATATTCAGGTTTGTCGTTGTTTTCTGAAGTTTTGCTATGACGAGCTTCACATTCTTCGATAATTTTGTTTTTCAGTTCTTCTGGCTTCGGAAGAGTGTCTCGTGTTTCGATAGCGACTCTGAAATTCTTGTATTCGGATGAGAGACTGTACAACATCATGATTGTCAACAAGTCCTCGTTTATGGCTATATCCATGTCTGCCAGTTTGTCAGCTATGTCCATTTTGTTCAGATGATCACGTACGTCGTGTCCTTCTAATTTTGTTAGGATCAGTTGTTTCAATAGGGATGCCTTTCGTGCAGGCCCCTTGCTGGCGTAGGTATCTTTCAGTTTTTCCCACAATGCTTTAGCTGTTTTGCAATTTTTAATTTGTTTGAGTTCAGAAGGAGCGATTATAAGAATCAGTTCTGATCTTGCTTGTCTGTCACCTTCTTTGTCAGCTTCAGTAGCATTATTTTCAATGTATTTCCACAGTTTTTGACGAACTAAGACGGCTTCAGCTTGTATGACCCATGTGTCGTAATTTTCTCTCGTAAGAGGCTCGATTTTGGTGCTCGACATTTTAAAAACAAATGCGACAGGGTTACTCACTTAAAACTCGTAACTTCGTACACGCTCTGCTACCATGTTAAATATAATAGAAATACATGAAAAAAGATAGTTTTATTGTAAGTCACAAAACTTCAAAGTATCAACAACCGAGTGTTGCGTAGCAATACAGGTAGTCCATAGAGTTTTTACTATGTAATAAGGTGTGTATACTTCACACATCACCTAACCTAGTTTATAGTTCGCGTCAAATAACTTTGCCGCTCTGAAACCAGGCTTTCCAATGCGCATGTCATGGCGCGCTGCTGTTTTAGTATAGATATTGCCTACTGCGCAGTCACTTGTTGCGCGAACTACAGAGCGGCAAAGTTATTTGACGCGAACTATACAAACAAATCGGTAGATGGTGTCTGATGAGTTGATTTTATCTATACACCGTGTAATTGACAGGTTGGCAAAAACTTAAACAGTAGCTTCAGATCATGATTTATGACTGAAAAACGTTGGAATTTTCTTCAGGAAAATTGTCGAATTTTCCGACCGTTTTTCAACTAGATTTGTGTTCTATTCATTTGTTACAACAAAATCCAGCCCTAAAAACATAATTTTAGTGAAAAAAAAGCAAAAAACTTAAACTCGGCAATGTAAATAATAATGATTTAAAAAGAAAATTCATACATACCGCGCGGAATCAGCTGTTAGCTCTAAAAGTTTACTGGCCTCCGACAGTACCTACGACAGACAGAGAAAGCATACCGCTCGCTAGCAGTGTCGGCGCGTAAGCAAAGGCGCCGGCGCGCAGCACACAAAGGGAGCGAGCGAGCGAGCGGTATGCTTTCTCTGTCTGTCGTAGGTACTGTCGGAGGCCAGTAAACTTTTAGAGCTAACAGCTGATTCCGCGCGGTATGTATGAATTTTCTTTTTAAATCATTATTATTTACATTGCCGAGTTTAAGTTTTTTGCTTTTTTTCACTAAAATTATGTTTTTAGGGCTGGATTTTGTTGTAACGAATGAATAGAACACAAATCTAGTTGAAAAACGGTCGGAAAATTCGACAATTTTCCTGAAGAAAATTCCAACGTTTTTTAGTCATAAATCATGGTCTGAAGCTACTGTTTAAGTTTTTGCCAACCTGTCAATTACACGGTGTATTAAATTATGAAGGCTTTACATTTGATTTGAACATAATCATGTTGTTTGGGTCAGTGGGCCGTCTTAGGGGTGGAGTGTGCTTGTGTATAAAGCTTGTTATTCATTAGGCAACATTAGTTTATAAACATTGTTTATAAACAGTATTTAAAGTTGATACATCATCTCTAAACAGTTTCGAAACAGTTTTTAAACAATCCGTAAACAAAGGTGATGAAACATTGTTTCAGATACATGTTGCCTTGTTCCCCACTGTAAGTAGAGAGCAAGGAGAAACATCTTGTTTATAATCAAAAGTTGACAGGTGTGGACGTGTGCTGTGGGAGTTTATAAACATGGAAGTAGTGTGGTCAGCAGCACAGAGAACCACTACCACCTGGGCCGACATCCTAGCAACAACTGACAAAGTGTGGATGGCCAAGATTCAGAAACAGCGTTTCCGGTAAACTTGTTTGTAAACACGATGATTAAGTTTATAAACAAATGTTGCCTAGTGAATACTCGGCTTTATACACACTTTAGTGCCTGACAGAATACAGACAGACAAACAAACAATGTTATAATATTCGTCTTGTTTGAATACTCTGCAAGAAGGGGTAGCAAAGTGCAAAACTTTCAAAGTTTACAAAATGCAAGAATATTCGTGCCAAACACGGTCGTGTTATTAGTATTATAAACCACCTCTGGTGCCAGTATATTTATACAAACGTTCACACATTGTCACTCATAAAAAATATATTGATTTTCACTTACAACAAACTTGCGCAAAATCCCGTTGTCTGTCAATTTCCTTGAATATTGAAAAATGTTACAATGAAAACAAATGATATTTGAAAATGATGTCCGATTCATATTGTGAATTTCAGATACCCCAATGAATGATTTGTTACGTATTGTTTGTACGGCACAGCATCGTTTTCGATCGCGAATTTTGTTTGTACTGAAGTAGTAATAATCCCACAGTCAGCGTCATCTTTTTAACGGACTTCAAAAAGGTTTAACTGTATGAATTCAACGGTGTTTTTACCTTGTAAAGCCAGCTTATAGCTTCTATGCCTCCTAGTTTAGAAAAGCGGGCCTCATGGGCGATGGGGTCTGGCATTATAATATACTCTATGGGTCTGGCAAACGCTCACACTCTTTTTCTGTGTTATTGTTCCATTGGACTCTAAGGTATGAATCGGAACAGTTGTCTATGCATTGCTGTCGAACAACGAGAACGGACCAACCAATGATAAATAAATTGAAAATGGCGTCGTTTAGCCGACCAAATGAATCAAAGAATAAATTTTTCAATTAATTCAATTTAGTAATTCGACATTTTACAATCAAACTTTGAAAACAAAATAATTTTACTAGTTTACGCGTGTTTTACGCTTTTTTAGCAATTGTGGACGGTGCTAAATGCAAGTGAAACCAGAAATGGTGCTGTGTATTGTGTCAGTGTAATAACAAGTCTGTTTACATGATTTCGGCGCGGATTATATTGGTAAAATGTTACCGACGGTGGAAGAGACGCGAGGGTACGACTTTCAGGACCCTGAGAATGTGGAAAAGTGGCGCGGAGTGTTTATAGCTGCCCTGCGTAAGGTAAGCACGACGACCGTTCGAAGTTTGGTATCATGTCTTATTGTTTGCAAAATATCAATGGAATTCACAATTGACGTGCATATAAGCTGTATTAAAGTGTTAAAATGTCCAAGAAATTTATTTTACTGTAGTCTTGTAAACGAGAGTTTGGTCCAGATGTTAGTAAACTTGTGTTTTCGTGATAGCATGCATAGTGGCTATTGTCAAGGTTCCTGATAACTTATCAATCAAAATCAGTATTAGTTGTGATTATATATGATCGCATTGTCATTGTAGCTTCGTTTAATGCCTCGGTATTACTTATAAAACTAAAATAGTAAAATCAATGTTAAGTCTTTTTTTAATTTATATGTAAAATCAATTTATACAGATTTTAGGCATGATTGTCATTTACAATTGTTAAAAATTCTCAAAATAATAGGAATTATGATTCGTTTTATACCTTCATTATTATTAGAAATATTGTTTTTCATAGTATTGTAAAGTAAATGTCACAAATGTAAATACTAATTTGTCCCTACAGCTTTGCCTTTGTTTAGAGTTTCCATCTCTCAAACATTAAAAGCACCCTATATGTCCCACCTAGATCTAAAAAGCCTATTAATTCTCGGCCAAAAATCATTGTAAGTGGTATCATAACTTTCACACAAAATTGACATTCACTTTAAAATTAAAAATATACCATAGATTTATTTCTTTCTTTAACCTTAATGAATAGTACTTAGTGCTATATGCCACAAGGCAACCTCTACCTATCAACCTTTGGGTTAGAAGGATCTCTAGATCTCTCAATTTTCCAAATTGATTAGGTACAGCAATCAAAATATTGCACCATATAAAATAATACCTAGTTCACATTTATTACTCACTTCCAGCTATCCTGTGGTTTCACCCCGTAATTCTAGAACTCATAGGAATATTGGGATAAAAGTATCCTATGTGTTAAATCCAGGTTGTAAACCGAGTTCCAAACATCAAAATCTGTTCAGTAGTTTTTGCGTGAAACAGTAACAAACATCCATACATCCATCCTCACAAACTTTCACATTTATAATATTATTATAGTAGGATCCTTCTTGTCATGACATTGAACTGATTTGGGGTGGATATTACTACGAAGTACAGTCAACTGCACATCTATATTAGAAATTTTATTTTGATAGTTCAGTTATATGCCAGTAAGTGCAGTTTTCATAGTTCAAATGTTAGTACTGATGTGTGTTTGACCGTACCTAATTAATTTTAGGGCACAGGGTTGAGATGATCTAAATCACCTGATTTTAATCAGTGATTTAAATCATAATTAAAATCAAGTGTTTTAAAAATATTGTTGATTTGAATCAATAACTTTTAATGCAACAAAATCAACCAAAAAGTGTCAAGGGACTTCCCCAACATAAACTACGGTGCACACATTAAGTGCTATGCTATGTTTATCTACACACTGGGTATTTCCGAAATTTCAACGAGCATCTTGATGTATTTTCCTCGGTCATCGTGATTAACCCGACATTACTACTCATGTTGCGACATACAAAGAAACTACTCATACGCCTGCGAGGCGCATCATATTGACTAATGATTTTATTCAAAACCTATAAGTATGATTGATATGTTTTGACTGTTTATATAATTCTGTATATTACTAAAAAGAGAAAAACATAATTTTAAATAATATTTATATATTTTTATTATAAAATCTTGAATCAAATAAATCTTAGGAACAAATTTTAGGAACTTAGGCAATTAAACATTCTTCTCACTAAAAATAATAATAAAAAAAAAAACTTAAAGTATATAATTCTCTTAAAAAATTGTTAATTAAAGTAATTAACTAAAAAAAACTAACAAAGTAACAAAAAACAATATTTTAGAAGAATTTTATTAATAGCGCTAAACTTACAAGCTACTCATACGTCTTTGGAGCGCCAAGGGTAGTAATATCATAAAAACTAGCACAGTTACCGTAACGCAACCACCGTGCACCGTCCTGCGACACGTACTGGCGATGACTGAGATGTCCTTGAACGTGAATGCCATACGCGCGAAGGATAAAAAAAGAGAGCAATATATCAAAAACGCGGGCGCCTCTGCGACGTAGAGTAGTAATCTAGGGTTAATTAGTGAAAGCATGAATACAACAAAATTGCTGGAAGAAAAAAGATGCTGGGTTTATTTTGATCAGAAAAGTCTACTTGCTAAAAATTTAAAACAGTAGTATATTAGCAGCAATATTGATAATTTTAGAAGAACTGCAATGTTGATTATTTTTTATTTCATAACTAAAATAAATATTAGCTATTTTTTAATAATAACCGACTTCTAAATTAAAAAAGATTGGTATTGGTAAATATATCAAAAATACTGATTTAAAATCAAATAAATCCGATTATTTTATTTTTTTCTTTTAATCATGATTTTTTTCTACTCTGTTAGGGCAATATAAGTAATGTATCTTAAGTCTTATTTTAAGAATTTGTTAAGGCCAGGTTTTTCGGGCCTGTAAGCCTTTGAAACGCTACCTCCGCCTCCACCAAAAGCAGAGTGACGTATTTATTTACGATGCACCGCCGACCATTTCGCGGAAAATCCATGCCACAGTGTAAAATATTCGCAGTTGATCAATAATGAATTATTAGTTCATTTGAATTTTTTCGCGATACGGTTCGGTCGGTATAGCTGTCGACATATCGACAGCTATACCGACATCAATTCGATACCGATATAATTATTATCAGCCCGATGATGTTGGAGAATATCGATGACCATCACGACGCAAACAACTACAGTACCGACATCGAAATCTCGAAGTCGGCAGTGCGAAAAAGTGTGTTCAAGTGAAAGAATGTCCGCTACCCTCACCCCGCATTGTCTTCGCTGGTAGATATCGTGCCGTTGCCGGTGTAACAACACAATGTAAAAGCGTTTAGTAGGTAGGTACTAAACGTACGCGATTATCAAACTACCGATATCGTGTCGATGTCGGGTCAGTATCGTTATCGGCTAATATATGTTGTTTTATAACAATCAACAATTACTATAAGGATCTAAGTTAATGAAGTAATGCATTGTAAACCCATTTTCTCTCCTTATTATTCCTATATGCACCATGCAAATGCAAGTGCTCCCAAGGACAACCCCCTAGTTAGGCGTTTGGGTGGCTAAAGTGGATTGGGTAACTTGAACTATGGAAGAAATAGGTCCCTTGCCTGACCAATGTTATACTGGATGATTTTATTTACCATCTTGAAAAAAATAGGGTACAATAGGTGAATGGAGTAAAAGTTTTTTCAAAATTTCAACTTGGATCTGTCCATTAGATTCGCAGTGATCCTGTTAGGGTTCCGTTTTTCCTTTTTAGGTACGGAACCCTAAAATTATTTAAAACTCAATTATTGTAGTTAATACAGCTACCAGATATTGGTTTAAATACATATAACATTACATAATAATATATAAGGCTGATTAGTTATTGTAGCTATGGATTTACCTCTACATTTTACTAAATGTTATCCTCATTTGCTATTATTATTGAAAGCAGGATGAGGAAACAAATGCCAATTAAAATATAATAATAATTAGTTTGGCTGATGTGGCCAAACCATAGGAAACCATAGTTAGTAATATGCCTTCCCTCCATCAACACATTTATAGCTACTGCTCTGGGTGAGTAATTATCTAATTTAGTTTTAATACCCATAAAAGGAGTGGTTTCTTTATAATGTTGTTCTCAAATATTATTCTTGTAATTTGACAATACATAACATCACGCCTTTTTCACCCGAAGGGTTAGGGTGAGGTGTACCTATAATATTACATCCTTATTTCGCCAGTTATCTTTAAGTCCTATGTAATAGGCGGCGGACACAAAAACAACAACAGCCTTAAAATGAATTAATAATAATAATAATCTTGGCTCGCGAGGTTGTCGACATGTGGGATGTGTACTCAGCGATCATTGTGCCGATAGTCGTATCAGCCAATGGCTTAATTGCCAAGAGCCTCGACCAACACCTAAGGAGGCCTCGTTGGGCAGCTGGATCAACGGCTTGATTCAGAAAGCGGTACTTCTGGACACGGCTCGCATTGTTAGAAGGTTCCTCTCTCTGGAGCCCTGACCGCCGATAGCTTAGACCCTGTTCCCGATACCGGTGGGCTACTATTTTTTTATATTTTTAAATGTTTTTATATTTTTTTATTCTAATATTTAAAAATATAATTTCTATATGTATTAACAATTGAATAAAGGAAATAATAATAAAAAGTGCAGAACCTACATAAACTCTGAATAACATGATTTTATAATAATAATAATAATAATAAAATTTATTTCAGAATTGCTTCCATAATTTGTTAGTAACAATGTTCTTAGCCTATGTTAGTAATAGTACAATAACAATAAACAAAACAATGAAAATATTTCAGGCACTTGCTATTGCGTGTAGGCCTATACAGTGCGCTATTAGTACGGAGTCCCATCGGCCTGCGCACGCGGCCAGGATGGCGTTGGGGCTGCCGCGCACCCGCACCATTAAAGACGCACTTCGCTTGCGTATCACGGCGTGAAAGCCGTCTACGCGCGCCTCTGCGAACATACCACTGGCGCTACAGTACCGCGGCAGCCCCATCAGCACCCTGAACGCATTATTGTATTGCACACGCAGAGCGTTGTATGTCCTCTGCGTATATTTGGTCCACAAACTGCATGTGTAAAAGGTCTGGCAGAAAGCTCTAAACAGTGTGACCTTCACTTGTTCAGTACACCGTGCGAATCTGCGAGCCAACATGTTACAGCGAACAGACAACGCTCTGCGTTCCCTCTCCACATCCAAATCATCTTTAAGGTCCTCGGTGACCCAGTGGCCCAGATACTTGAAGTGAGTGACTTGGTTCAATGGTGTACCATAGAGTGAGACGGGAGATACCACTGTGACCTCTTTTTTAGGTGCTTTAAATACCATAATCTCACTTTTTTTTACATTGTATCTGAGCCCATGGGCCTCCGCATACTCTTCACATATACTGAGTAGCTTACGCAATGCACCGATTGAGGGGCTGAGCAAGACCATGTCATCCGCGTAGCTTATATTATTTACGCAAATTCCATCTATGTGACACCCGATGCCGGTGCCGCTCAGCTCACCAATCAGGCGGTCCATGTATAAGTTGAATAACTTCGGTGAGGTCAATACAATCATTATTGAATTTTGTATAATTAGAGACACAGTGGAGGAAAATAACCATGAGGAAAGCTGGACCTAAATATATATTAAATTAATAATAATAATTAGTAGTTGGTGGTGGTCTGATATCACAAACACGCAATGAGTACGACAGATTACAAAAGATTTAGATTTTTGTACTTTTTTTTTTATTTGAGATGGGTTTGCACTTGACTCTAGTCTAGGTCAGAGGTGACAGAGACAGAGTCGACGATGGAGTGAGCTTACCCAGAAGAAGCCTGTTCACTCTCACTTTGAAGAGATTAGGGTTGTATGCGCTCGGAAACACAGACGCAGGTAGTGAGTTTCTCTCTTTTGCGGTGCGCGTTATAAAAGACATTTGGAAACGCTTAGTGCGAATTGGTGGAATATCAACTGGCAGTATGTCTAGATAGAGGTCAAGCGCAGCTAGTTGGTACTTACCTGATCCATCCCAAAGGTGGGTCTAATATTCCATGTAGGATTGGACTTGCGCTTTGTAAAGAGTTAAAAGCTGTACAGGCGTAAAGTAAAAAAAAAAAAAAAAAACGTTGACCAACTCTGTAAATGATTATGGTAGCGTCCAAGATATACCTTTGTAAGACATCACCTACAATAACACTAAACTTCTTCGCAGGTACTTGACCACGAACACCCAACGCTCACAGCTGAAGAGAGCGCCCTTCAATATGTGGAGTCACTGTGTCTTCGACTCCTCGCCCTGTTATGTGCCGTGCCGTCGCCGCTTACTGTACAGGTAATATTACAAGTTAAAGTAACTTCAATCAAATCAAAAGTCATTTATTCAAACTAGGCTGAGAATCGGCACTTTTTGAACGTCAAAATTACATAAGACAGTCCCCCAAAACGCCCGCCCTTCACCACTTCCTAGTGCTTTAGCTGGGGAGAAGAAGTGGCGCGACAAACTCCCCAGCAGCACAGCTGTCTGTTCAGTTAAAAAAAAATTGCATCTATACAACACTGCGCATAATAATTTAGGTACTTTACGCAACACAAAACATTAAATTAAATTATTTGCTATAATTAAGCTAGCACACGCCAATATACAAAAAAAAAAAAAATCGAAAACTATACTCAAGCAGAAACAAAAATACAAAACTAAAAACGTAAGCAGAACTTTATACCTAAATAAAAGCCGCTAGTAATAAAGGATGTGCCCACTTACATATAATGAAGATTGTATATGAAGCCGAAACTCGAAGTCACAAATGATAAACTAGGACCATCGAAGTAAAATAAACACACTTAATTACTAATAACAAAACAAAACCAAGGACAGCAAGACGACCAGTCACCACAAGCAGCACCCGTTTAGTCTTTGTATGATAAATTAATATTAATTCGTAATAACATGTAAATAATCATAGGAGGAGCTTCGTGGCTAAGTAATAACAGCCGCACTGGTCGATGCATCAAGTTAAGTTACGCTTGCCGGGGTTGCTCCGTGGATGGGTGACCATCTTTTCATACCGAGACTCCTCCGTGCCTCGGAAAGCACGTTATGCCGTTGTTCCCGGCTGTCATTCATGAATCTTTGACCGTCGTTACGGTTCGTCAGGAGCCCGAAAGTCTGACAACTAGTATTAGCAAGGGGTATCGTTTTACCCAGTAACTGGGTTGTGGAGATCAGATAGGCAGTCGCTCCATGTAAAATACTGGTATTCAGCTGCATCCGGTTAGACTGGGAGCCGAATCAGAATTGTTAAAGAGCAGTGTTGGCTCTGTGGTAACTGGTTTGTCACACGAGTGGTGGAATCAAACCCAGGGCCTGCAGTCTCGACATGGCATAAATGGCGATCGCCATACGACCGAATTCGATCGCAAAGTCCAAGTGGGGTTCCTAGACGGTCAAAATGGCATGACAAACACGAAAAAATCACATGCTTGTCAAGCAATTTTGACTGCCTAGGTCTTCAATTTTGGCCACTAGGACTTTGCGACCGAATTCGGTCGTATAGCGATCGCTATCTATGTCGAGACTGCAGGCCCAGGCTGGCATTATGCAATGTACTTTGTGCAATTTATAACAGTTCTCTTAAGGTGATATGTAAAAAGCTAACTGAGCGGTAATAAGAAAGTGACAGAGTCAGATTACATCCACATGCGAAAAAAAGAGAGCGCAACAATGCGCTGGAACCAAAATTAAAGCGCCAAACCAAATCAAAATTGTTTAAAAATAAATTACGCTATCTATCAAAAATATGTTCAGCCAGAGTTTTCAATTACCTAATACGCACATTTTGAATGCAATTTTGCAATGAAATTACTTAGGATTTTAGAATTACAGAAAAAAATATAAAAAGTAGAGGTATTTTCGGAATTAAATTCTATCGAGGAAATTTAACCCAATCGTGTTTTCCTTCAGTCAGAGTATTGATCAAATAGTCGATAAACATATATCCAAAAATTAAATCCATACATTCTGTAAGAGTGAAGTAAATGGTTACGAAAAAGCCCCCAACTTATTTTGGTATCGCCTTAAAGCGATAAAGTAAAACATCGTGAGGAAAATGGCATGTCCTAAAACCAAATAATGACATGTAACTTCTACCAAGCCCGGTGAAGGATTACGGCCCGCTCCCTCTAACAGAGACGAGGCACGCGTGCTTGCAGTGGGAGCATTGTTATCTCGTAGTCGAATCTAACCTAACCTAACTTTCCTAATTAGCATTCTTAATGGGTAAAATTGAATCACTGAATGAACTTAATTGAAGATGTATACAATATCATCATGCCGGAACGAGTCAGAAAGAGATTAGTTGATTGAGACCGGGGTATGTAACAGTGTCCTTGCTGCTCTTGCTTCAGAAGCAGCCAGGATGCTGTTCAGGCTCGTAAACATTGGGATTAATCTCAGAGATGGTGAAAGATCATGTTTAAAGTCGACATTTAACGACGAGAGTGGCATAATCTGTCAAGATTAAAACCCTCTTTAAATAAATAAAGAAAAAAAAACTTTGACTGCAGAAATAATGCTTAGTTTTTCTGTTTCTTAGCCGTTTTTTGTTTTTATCTAACTTGATTTAATATATCTGGTCTCCAGGACGTGGAAGAGCGAGTGGCCCGGACGTTCCCCACGCCCCTGGACAAGTGGGCCATCACCGAGGCACGAGATCTCGTCACCATAAAGAGACGGAAACCCATGATACCATGTGATAAGCTGCATCATTTGCTACAGAAGGTAATGCAAGTTTATGAAATTGATTGTCTGATTTTGAACCTTTTTACAAATACGGAAATTGGCCTTCTGATCCTTTAACTCCCTTTATCAATCTTGATAAAAAAAATACATCTTTGATAATTAAATCCACTTTTTGCTTTTGTCATTTGCCAAATCGTTTTTTTAATGGGCTTATATTATTATGGATGGTTTTAGTGTCATGCGGATTTGCTAAACCCACTAGGATATTCGAGTTGAGTTATTGGCACGCGGATAGGATAACATTCGCATGATATGCAGCAACCAATGATTGCCATCAAGATTGAATAGGAGATTCATTGTACAACTCTTTAGAATGAGCCTCAAATGTCATTCAATCGGGCAATTTGAACTTAGACAGTTGTTTTGATGATTATAATGATTATATTTCTAAAATACATATTTGAGGAGCTGGAAAACAAATCCGGACTAGTCCTGTAATTGATATTTTAGAGTAGAGATCAAAAACCGAAATAAGCTGTTGTTAATTAGGTAGAGTTTTAAGACTTAGTAAATGAATAGTTTATCAAAATTTAAGCCCGGATCTGTCTTTAGTTCAATAGAAACCCTTTTTTTGACAATTTCAAGTCGTCCAACTTTACAAGGACGAGTCCGTTTCTGATTGAAAACACCGTTTTTAACATATATTTTTTTTTTTGAGGCATTTAGAGCCAGTTTTGATTGAAAATATTTATTTAGTAAATAATTATAAGAGCGCACAAAGAGCGCAAAGTAAATAAAAAATGGAGTGTGTGGACGCGTCCGGATTTATTCGCCAGCTCCTCATTTGTTAGTAACATACAATTTAATACTGAGCTGTTAACCGCCTAAGAGATTTGAATTTCACCGGCTACTCTGGCGCTTTCGTCATTTGGGGCGTTGGAGACTTGTCTTCAACTTATCTGAGACTAACTTACCTTTCCCAGGAGGTACTCCTGTACAAAATCGACGTGTCAGTGTCGCAGTTCATAACGGCTGTATTGGAGTTCATGAGCAGCGACATTCTGCGGCTGGCCGGCAACTATGTCAAGAAGATCTCGCAGAAGTCGGGCTATGACACCATCACGTGCCGGGATATCAAGACTGCCATGTGCGCTGATAAGGTTAGTGATGGATTAGTACTTAAACAATCTTTTATTAGTCTGGATATCATCTAAGACCAGAGTCATGTAAACGCATGTTTGCGACGGTTAAACGTGTGTCGAACCGTCGTCATTGTTTTTTAAATCATAAAAATACGCAAATCGTGAAAAATAATATAGTGTAATATACTGTGATGTACTGTTAGGAACGTACTATAAAGTGGTGAAATCAGAAATTAAAAATCTTACGTGGTTTCCGTGCTGTGGACATAATAATATTAAAAATTTAAATAACGAACTATTAAGAAAAAACACAGTGTCGTCTAGTTGGAAAGTATCGGGATCTGTGTCGTTCCGTGTCATTTCTCATCAGTGACTCAACAGCGACGACCGACGACGCCCCGCCTCTCGCACTGTGCTACACAGTGCAGGCTGTTGGAAAGCGTCGAGATCTGTGCCGAACTGTGTCCCTGCGCCTTTGTTTACTTACATCTACCGCCATCGTAAACCGCACAGAATTTTTTCACGATGGAAAATAAATGCAAAAAATGCAATTGCGACATTGTTTCAGACCGAGAATACTTAATATGTTCTGGTTGTAATTATTACTTCCATATGGATTGTGAACATACTGCTAATCAATCTTTCTGTAGTATGTCACCATCGAAGAAAAGCACTTGGAAATGCACTACTTGTCCGGCAAATCTACCGTTATTAAATGACTCGGCACAGTCAATAGAACATATTGATAATGTGACCGTGAGAAAACATTACAAACTGAACGTAAACATTAAAAACTCTTTTGAATCCTTGTCAATAAACGACGACAGTGAAGATGACGAATATTCATCCTTCACATCAAACAGTAAGCATAACAGAAGTTGTCCGGATCTACATTTGAATGAAAAGGTGAGATTGGAAGAGTTGGATGCACTAGTGACAGTTCTGCAGCAAAAATTAGCCTCTGCTGAAAATGAAATTGAAAACATACTTTCTGAGAACAGTTCACTGAAAAAAATCATTAGTAACAATGAGAAAATGATAAACAATTTAAAGAAAATATGCCACACAACCCCAACAAATAAAAAGGTTAATACGCGAAAATCTATACCAAAAACTAGATTAAGTTACTGTTACGAAAACAAGAAACTGGAGCAAATAAACAAAGATCATACCATAACGGAACTGAACCCCGAGCACATCAACCGTACCTCAATCTCCTCTCTATCCGGAACAGAAGAGATGACAATTACGACTCCAATCAGTACAACAGATAGTTGTATACCCTCAAATAGCAGAAAAACAAGCGACGTACAACTATTTATGGACAAAGTTGTTAAATCACAATTGAACCAAGATCAAACTAGTATGCCGACCCCTCAAAACAGCAAGATATCGCCACATAAACTCATGATTATTGGAGGGAGCCAATGTAAGGTCTAGCATCTGAATTAATTAAATCTAGAAGCAGCAGTAATTATGATAAATATGATATACAGGGATTAATCTACCGCGAAGCACCAATAGAAGTTTTAACTGAAGCATGCGACGCCCTTCATCTTAATCAACATGACAAGCTTGTGTTATGTGTAGGTGAAGAAGAAAAGGATCCACAAAAAGTATCACATGAATTGTACCAAATCTTAAAACATACAAAGGCACCTGTAATCCTACTTACAGTTTGTAAAAATCGTCATCTTAGTGAAAAACATTTAAATAACCTCATTCGTTTAGTATCAAATAAGTTTGAACATTGTCATTTTATAAAATCTGTAGCTTATTACGATGACCATGAATACATTAGAAACATATGTTCTAAAATAAATTTAGTCGTAGATACAATTGATTACAATAACAAATTTATCCCTCGAAGACATTCAATTCATCACAGAATAAATACAAATCAACAAATAATTAGCGACAAACACATTATAGTCATAACAAGACAGAAAAAAATTACGGAATACTTCCATGTTAAAACAGGAGGAGTAAGTCTGCCACATATAACTCACAGTAGTCACGTAAATGATGACTTCATCCGACAAACAAACGAAACATTTTTTCGTGTATAACCATTTAAATATTATGCACCAAAATATAGCTGGGTTAATAAATAAATCAGATATGTTGACTGTACAATTAGAAGAACTAACCAAATCAAATGACGCAATCGATGTATTGTGTATTACTGAGCATAATATGATGGTGGGTGACGGAAAAGTGCTTACGTTACCCAACTACAAATTAGGTGACAGCTTCTACCGAGAAAAAAGAAAGGGCGGAGCGTGTATAATGGTCAGAAATATTCATGAATTTCAGGTAATACATAAAGCAAAAAGTCTATCTAAAACTAATATAGTTGAATGCTGTGCAATAGAGCTCACACAACATAACGTTATCGTCATTTGCATGTATAGAGTTCCCAAAAATACTAACATAAAGATTCACCTGGAAATATTTTTCGAAATATTAGAGAACCTACTTTACCATATTACGCAAGGGAAAAAGAATAAAACCATAGTCTTGTGTGGGGACTTCAACGTAAACATTCTTAAAAATGACCAAGTAACCAAAAGACTTTTAAATACAATTTTAGGGTTTAATCTCAAAGTACTCACTAAGCAACCTACTCGTTTGTCTAGCGGTACATGTATAGACAACATTTTCCATAATGCTCGCGGTAATAACGGAGAAGTGATTGAGACTGCGCTCTCAGACCACACTGCGCAGATACTAAAATGTAATGTAAAAAAGACATGCGCAATACATTCTTGGAAGGTGCAGATTCGAGACTTCTCCACTGAGAATGTAGAAAAGTTTATAGAGTGTATTTCAGCCTTGAGTTTTGATGAAGTTTATGAATTTGATGACCCAAATCTAGCATATGACACATTTTTAACGACATTTAAAGATTTTTATGACCTGTGTTTTCCTATAAAAACTGTAACCAAAACTATTAACAGAAAACAAAAATGGTTATCAAAAGGCATTAAAACGTGTAGCAAAATTAAGCGTAATCTACTGTGGAAATATCGTAAAACTAAAACGGAATATAATAAAAATATATATACTTCTTATGCAGCTCGATATAAAAAAATTATTAAAGTCACAAAGTATGTACAAAATAATCATTATATTAATACATCTAATAATAAAAGTAAAGCAACTTGGAAAATAATAAATGACAATAAAGTTGACCTCCCTCGCGAACCAATAACTAACATTGTTCACAACGATATGGAAATAACAAGTACTCGAGACATTTGTAATGCATTTAACGACTATTTCATTGACATTGAGCAAATTACTCCAACTTGCAGTAATCAACCGCTTAAAATAGACAGAGTCCATGATTCAATTTTCTTATATCCCACTACACCAATAGAGGTATTAAAAACTATTCAATCTCTCAAGGATTGTAAAAGTACAGGAAATGATAACCTCACAACAAATGTTATCAAAAAAGTCCATCACATCATTTGTCGCCCACTGTCTTACATCATAAACTTATGTTTTGAAAAAGGAATTTTCCCAAATAAACTTAAAGTATCAATTATTAAGCCATTGTTTAAAAAAGGGGATAAGACCTCAATGAAAAACTATCGCCCCATAGCTTTAATCCCGATATTTTCAAAAGTCATCGAAAAAACCATCTATTACAGGTTATACAGCTTTCTTGAGTGTAAGAATGTTTTAGTTGACGAACAGAATGGCTTCAGGAAAAACAAGTCAATTAATCTTGCAGTATTCGACTTCCTGAAGAAAATAATGTCTGTCGTAGACAACGCAAAACCCATATGCGCCATTTACATGGATATGACTAAAGCCTTCGATTACGTTGACCATGCTAAACTTATTGACAAACTAGAGAGATACGGAATACGCGGTAAGGGACTTGATCTTATGAAATCATATTTAAGCAATCGACAACAATACACGGAAATAACTAATATCAACGTTAAAACCAAATGCGAAGCTACTCACCGTTCAAAATATAGAATGTTGAAGTTTGGTGTACCTCAAGGGACTGTACTGGGGCCCCTATTATTTCTAGTTTATATAAATGATCTCCCAAAAAATGTAAAACACCCGATAGTACTGTTCGCTGATGATAGCACAATAGTAATTAAAGCAGATGAATCTTATAGTTATGAACAAGAAATTAATGATACGTTAAGTCAAATGATTGAATGGCTAGAGGCGAACAATTTACAAATTAACTTAGAAAAGACTAATATTATGCATTTTAACCAACGACAACAACGACAGCATCCTTTGAATATTAATTATAAAGGTATGCCAGTTACCACAACCTCCAGCACAAAATTTTTAGGATTGATGATAGACAGCAAACTCACGTGGAAATTACAGGTTGAAGAAATATGTAAAAAAATTAATACTTTCTCTTTTGCTCTTTATAAGCTAGCCAAATTTGCTAATCGTCAGGCCGTACTTACTGCCTATCATAGTTATGTAGAATCTGTTCTGAGGTACGGAGTAATTTTCTGGGGAAACTCCACCGACAAAAATGATGTGTTCATTGCACAGAAAAAATGTATACGCGCAATATGCAACTTGCGCTCAAGGGACAGTTGTAAGCCATATTTTAAATCATTAAATCTTTTAACATTTCCGTCAATGTACATTTACGAAATGGCAGTATTTGTTAAGACAAACCCACAGCTTTTTGAGATTAGGCCCACCGCAAACTCACGTTTGAGAAAAAGGGAATCTAACATTCTCAGTGTTGGCCGCAGTCGAACAGCTCTTTTCCGCAAAAGTATTTATCAAATGGCTCCAGTATTATACAATAAAATTCCCCGCGAAATAAAGAATCTAAATTTAGTTATTTTTAAAAAACGACTGAAACAATTTTTAATTAATAAATGTTATTACTCAATCACTGAATTTATGGAGGATTACTGTTGACAATGATATTTTAAATTTTGACAAAATTGTATTTGTATTTATTTTATGATTTGACATTTTAATTATACCTACCGACATTTAAAGAATTCTATAATATTATATTTCATTGTTCCTGTGTGTAATATTTGTATGCTTGCGAGTAGAATGCAGCGCTCTAACAATATCATTATAGACCTAATATAAACTTTGTACCTGCATTGTGACAAATAAAATTATTTGATTTGATTTGATTTGATTTGTCCTTGTCAAGACGAATCAAACGAGTCCAAACTCGATAGGGTTGCGTCGTTTTATTACTGAGTCCCCATGGCCACTTTCCACCGGCTCCATCATCAGATCAGCTCCATGTCATAATAATATTGCATTGTCATCCGATTTACATATGCATGTAAAATTTCAGCTCAATCGGAAACCTGGTAGTGGGTCAAATTTAACTTGCAAGATTAGATTACAGACAGACACCGGGACAGGTGAAACTTAATAAAAGCTTGGAAAAATTGTATAAAATATATCAGGGGTGATACGGTCAACCGCATACTAATAGTATAGTGACAAGAGTCACTACCTACGATAACCGAGGGCTTAATGTTACGAAATAGAGGTGCTGTAAAACTCAAACTTACCATAGACATGAGGTTGACTGTACTCATGAATATAAAAACTTTTGCTATGTGACAAATTCTGAAATATCGAAAATGAATCGGATGTTCCATCCAAAAATGTTGTCCAATTTATTATACAGTATGTTAGTTTAAATGAGGGACGTATTCAAACCCACAATAGGTCATGCTTACATGATACTAATAAAAATATGAATAAAAAAAATACTGATAAATAACGGAGAGAATCATACCAAAAAATTCGCAAAAAGTTTCGCAACGTGTATGCACCCTTGTGCTTGTGATTTAATCTTATCGCAGAACATTTGCGCGAGCGAATGACTTTTAGGTATGATCCATTTTCCCTTCATACTTTAAACCTAGCTTAGGACAGTCAAAATAATCTAGGTACTAAACAAAACATTAAAAAATCTTCAATGCAAATGTGAATTGTGATCGCAATAATTTAAGACAAAGATATGATGAGACAAACTTAATAATTAGCACTCTTGTGGGTAATGCTCGACATATTAAGAAATGGTTGGCACCGGAAAGGGCTCCCTTCCTCGTCCTTAGGCAAGCGTCGCCGCGTCGGTACGCACGTACGGTGAAATGACCGAATGTTCGCAATCTTTGGTTGACACCTAACATAAGATTATACGACGGAATCTGGCGGTTGGGAAACATCTCTTGGTACGAAATAATGGCTCCTCGCACACCTATCATTAGATAACGCGTAGGCACGAAGCAAATCCCAATATTCTTCATTAGAATATTGATAAGACGTCATTTTCGTTTATTTAACAACACGTTTACAGGACACAATTATCGCGAAGTAAGCGAGGTTGTTTAAGCAATACGCGGAAGCGCAATTAGACATGCGGAAATAGCGGCGCACTCGCATAGACTGCGGTCAGCGCGGGAGGGGGTGCATCGGAGACAACACAAAGGAAAGGGGCGTTTAACACATTCTCTGCTGAATTCTTTATGCAAACGCTTCTTTATGCTACACCCTTACCGACCCTTTTTTTTACGATGTTTTCGAAACAATAGAGATGCACAACGAACACACATGTGCGCCGCGCCGCACTCGAAGAAAGTTATGAAAACGCGCATGTGTGTCTGCCGCACCGAATGTGTTAACCTAACATACTGCATAATGTATTCATCTTAGACTTGGGGTCATTTTATTTTTTTCATATTCATGACCAACGTTTTGCACTACTATTGTAAGGCATTTTTTGTTATCAACACAAAACATTGCAGAAAGATTATCAAGTGATTTGATTGGCTATTTTATTTCAGGTAACCTATTTACCTATCACTGTAGCTTGACAGTCTGTCAGCTAATTTTGCCTTTATTGACCTTTCAAAAACCTTCTAACTTCACCGTATCCTCCATTCCCCCAGGTGCTAATGGACATGTTCTACCAAGAATCCGAGCTGGCCTCATCAGAATCGTCAGGTAGCGGCACCGAACGTCGCGGTCGCCGCGGCTCGCTCTCCTACGCAGAACTGGTGCGCGACCTCTTGACTGACGAGAAGCACTTCTTGAGAGACCTGAACCTCATCATCCGAGTGTTTAAGGATGAGCTCGAGAAGATCCTTGATAGGGATAGTCGGGTGAGTTATAGTTTTTTACTTTATAATTATTTTCGCTTTGGACTAGATCAATCAATCTGCCTAGCCTTTTCCCAAAATGATGGGATCTGTTTCCAGTCTAACCGGATGCAGCTGAATACCAGTATTTTACATGGAGCGACTGACTATCTGACCTCCACAACCAAGCTATTGCGTAACATGATACCCTTTGGTAAGACTGGTTGTCAGACTTTTGAGCTTCTGACTACTCGTAACGACTGTCAAAGATTTACGAATAACAGCAGGGACCATGTCGATGGATGGTCAGAGCTGGTCTACTCTGAAATAACGCGCCCCTCTTCCGCATTTACTGTAGCGTACGTATACAAGTTGAAATAGTGGGGCGCGTCATTACAGAGTAGACAAGCTCTCACCCATCCACGAACCGACCGCAGCAAGCGTAGCTTAACGTTTGATCAACCCGTGCGGCTGTTATTACTTAGCCACGAGCCCCTCTCGCTTTGGACTAGATGTTAAATTAGGTGTAGAAATTATGGAGAATCCGTCTATGTCCCCCCTATAATCAATTTAGGCAAAGCAATAGTCGATTAATCAAGCGTAAATAATATCAAGGTTTCGGAATTAAAAATATGTGTAATACCTAATCAAAATTAAGTCAAGCGGAGCGTCTATATTTCTTTATCAATCGATAACCAACTTTCGTCGCTGCCTGTAAATATCATCGTGTCAAACAAGCCTTTAATGTGATTACATTAAAGGCTATGTCCAAATAGTCACTATTTTTTCACTAGATAGTTTGAAAAAACAGAACATAATTGTAACATTAGCTGCCAAGTAATTTAACGGGAACTCAATCCAAGGTGGTGAAATAGGCTCATTATTCATTGTTACTTGACTATAATATAGTAAAGATTTGAACATACCTAGATATAAGAAAGAAGGAGATATGGCCAATAGGTGAAAATGTATCGGAACCCAGTGTCTCCACTCGCCACAACTACATCATATGCAGTTCAGTAAAAGCAATTGATACGGAGTCGTGCACATACTCGCAATTCATAAATGAGAACGTACCACACAATCAATTATAAACCTTATCCTTTAGAACACTGCGTGTATTTACCATGCACCGTACAACTTACTCACACGAACACAACCGTCGCTATCATTGTGCTTTGCAAAAGCAATTTATTTTACATAGACTAGTGATTGACTAAATGGGAAAGTTATCGATACTTCCATTTACTATTGTAGTAAAAAAAAAAATGTGTTGTCCCGAAAAACGAGACTAATACTAATATAATATAAATAAACAATATGTAGCTAAAAAAATATTATTTAGTAAATCAAATAAATTAACAATAAGTATGAGAAAATCAAAATGAGAAATGAAATGAAATTGAAATGAAATGAAATTTAATTGCAAGAATTGTAGTACATCTCAGATGGTCTGGTTTACAATTGTTTCTAACACAATTCGCTAAAACTAGCATGCAAAATAATGAATGAATGAGTGAAACCTATTCTTCACATGGGTCTTCCAGTCTTCCAAACGTTAAAACTGTTGACAAATTAAAGAATAAATTATAATAGCAATATGTTAGACAATCGACGTTGTTGTCGATAGCCTGCGTTAGTGGATCAGCACACGCAACTCACTATATCGTCGAAAGATACAGCGGCCGTACTACGCGATGCATCCGCAAAATAAAGTATCGTTTTGTGATTTTTACATTGCTTGTCCAGTTACTTAGCGACATACATAGGTAGTGGTTAGGAAGTAATGTATTGTATAAGTAATGTATTTGTACTGCAAAAATAGTACAGTCGCTATAATATATGAAAACAAACGTATTAAAAGCAAGAAATATTTTACGAATTGTTATTTTCATGATTTTGAAGACAAATATAGTAAAATACTTTTGCTAATTACTTGTCCACTCCATCAAGTTTTTGGTTTGGCTTTCGGTTTTTACAAGAAACCACTGAACAAGACGGCATTCTTAAATGTTGTCACGATCGCGGTCGAAAGCGCACTAGTTCGCAGAAACGGCCGTTTGCCTGTGACATGATCACTATGATCACGATGCCCGAACGCCGACACGCCTCCTTGGCACTTCTTTTGTTTTTAATAATATCCATGGGTTTGATCGCTTTGTCATATTATGACAAAGCAAAGAAACCTTTAAAATAAGCTTTTTAAGGTTCCGTACCACAAAAGGAAAAAACGGAACCCTTATAGGATCACTCGTGTGTCTGTCTGTCCGTCTGTCACAGCCAATTTGCTCCGAATCTAATGGTCGGTCAATTTAAGTTGAAATTTGGTACACGTATGTATTTCTGTGACCCAAACACGAACGTTTATCGTAAATAAATGAATTTTGAATATGGGGGGTCAATTTTGGAGGCAAATAAGAAAAAGAAAAAAAAGTTTTGCAATCTGTACCGTGTGACGTATCAAATGAAAGGGCTTATTGTGAGGCTCTCAAATATATTTTGTTAAGTTATTCAAGAAAATGGCGAAAATTTACCATCCCCCCCTCTTTATCTCCGAAACTACTGAGAGTAAAATTTTGAAAATATACCTATACATTACAGGAAAACTTATAAGAAGTCTAAGGTTTTAAAATAACGTAAATCTCTAAATATTGTGCGTACAAACTTACATTTGCAGTTGGAATGTATTGAACATGTTTTTCAACTACAATGTTAAGTTTGTTCTTGGGATAAATTCTTCTCAACTACGGAACCCTTCATTGTGCGTAGTCCGACATGCACTTGGCCGGTTTTTTTCCTATTGATTCACACAACAGCTGCACGGTCGATCGAAGCTACACTTGCTGCTTTTGGAGCGTGGATGGGTCGTAAAGCACGTTAAGCCGTTGGTTCCGGCTGTCATTCGTAGATCTTTTAAAGTCGTTACAGGTACTCTGAAGCCCAAAAGTCTGATAACCAGTCTTACCAAGGTAAGGTATCGTGTAACCCAGTAACTGGGCTGTGGAGGTCAGATAGGATACCAGTATTTTACATGGAGCGACTGCTTATCTTCGGCCTGTCGTCGGCTTCCAGTCTAACCGGATGCAGCTGACTGCATCCGTTTGACTGGAAGTCGACCCCAACCAACATAAGTGGGAAAAGGCTAAACAGATTGATACTTTTTTCTTTAACAAAAAATACACATAATTAGTTCTGAAAATTAAATAAGTAATAAGTTTTCGTATGCTGTGCTTTGAATAAGGATAATAGCAATTAGTAATTTATTTTCCCTATCACACACGCACTGTTGTATCTATAGTTTGACCAAGACCGCTGTACCGCGCCTTAGGAATGCGCGGCGAGGCGGGGTGCTGCGCTGGCGAATGAGCGGTGGGACTCCATGAGCGTTGACGAATGAGCGGCTTGCACTGCACCCCGTCTCGCCGCGCACATACCTACGGCGCGGTATAGCGGTCTTGGTCAAACTATATTTAGCTATTTAAGTTTTTGTAATTTTGTCCCCAGGCAATATCGTTAATATTCGGTAACATAGTGGATATTTACGAGCTGACGGTGACTCTGCTCGGTAACTTAGAGGACGCTATGGAGATGTCGCAGGACTCGCCCACTCCTTACATCGGCAGCTGCTTCGAAGGTACGTTTATACGAAAGAAAATATGTGTTACTAAGAAAAAGGAAACATGAAGCCCCTTATACTATGTACGATAGTTAAGTACATTTTTAATCTTTTTTTTTCTTCAATTCTATTCAATTTTATTCAGGAACAATTCACGTTGTGTTTGAAATCGTTAAAATTATAAAACTAACACATTCATAATACAATAAATCATAAAAAATAACAAAAAATAAATAAATAACAATTCCGTAACATTAATACAAGCCAATATTAATATTACCCAGTCTCACATTCTCTATTATATTTTTTTATAATTATTTTTTTTAAAACGTGGATATGACATGGTCTATGGAATACAGACATTTCTCCAATAGGAACGCTTTAAGTCTTGACTTAAATGAGCTCTTATAAATTATAGTTTTTAAGTCCAATGGCAACCTGTTAAAAATTGATATTGAGGACTATGTTGAACAATATTAAGGTGGGGTATTATTTTGTTTTTAAAATCTTTCTTTCGTACTTTCCCTCAACTGTCTCTCCTCATCTGTTTCATAGTTATGCAAGCTTTTTTTTTTAATTCACTAACAATACCAAAACAGAGGCAGGGCCTACAGTCTAGACATAGATAGCGATCGCTTTACGAACGAATTCGGTCGCTAAGAACTAGTGGGGTACCTAGACGGGTCAAAATTGCTTGATAAGCATGTGATTTTTTCGTGTTTGTCATGCAATTTTGACCGTCTAGGGTCCCCACTATGACTTTGCGACCGAATTCGGTAGTAAAGCGATCGCTATCTTTGTTGAGACTGGAGTCCCTGGCCACACTAAGAATTTTTAAATGTATAAAGTGCGGCCGACAGCTCTCTCTTTGTGATTTCCGAACCATGGTTCGTATGGCTCTCCTTTGGAGTACAAAAGCCTTTTGGCAGTTATATTTAAAACTATTCCCCCAAAACTGAACACTATATCTCAACCTTGATTCTATTAGAGCATAGTATACCATTTTAAGCTGTTTTATGTCTATTTCATCCCTCAGAGTGCGTAAAGCATAACTTTTGATTCTGGTGGTAATTCTTTTTGTGATGGATTTGCTCTTGACTATAGTCTAGGTTAGACGTGACTATACATTCTACACAACATTATTGCAGAAATAAACTGGCAACATTGCTATCACAGTTTTCAGAAATGGTTCTCAAAACGGTGAAGTCAATTAAACCAGCAGGTGATCGTGATAAAACCAGCATGTCCCAGAACCAAAAATTCGAAGACATGGGACATCTACGAACCTACTGTGTCCGCGTGATGGATTACGGCACCCTCCTTATAGAAAGGAGGCCGGTGTCCCAAGTGTGGGAACCTCATAGGCTGTTTTTGAAATGAGATAAGGCTGTACTGATAAAGTGAAACCTTATCTTTTCTGAGTATTATATTATTTTATTTATTGTGAATGTGAAGATTATGTAGGTCATTGTTTTTTTTGTTTTATTTTTTCTTTCAGTTATTTTTAATCATGGTCTGGCAGTTTGAGTAATTTATGCGGCCTACCCAAATGTCCTTTCTTTGGTATTGTTCGTCGCATCGTTGAGCTCCTTTAGTTCTGAGTTGAGCTGCGCGGTTACTGACAAATGCGTGCACTGACTGGACAGGTCCCCTCAATCTGTGTGGTTCTTTCCTCAAAAGACCATTTCAGACACCAATCTACATGGTCTTCATGAAGTGACTAAGATTATGTCTGGACTTTATAAGAGATTGTAACCTCTGAGTTGGTTTTGGCCTTTCTTCTCAGAGTAGTCAGATAGGAAACGCCGACCTCATCTAGTTAAAAAAAAAAAAAAAAAAACATGATTGACTTGTAAAAGTGTTTGTACAACAAACCTACTTACAGAAATAAAATCATTTATCATTTAATTTTCTGTAAACATGTATGTAAGTAAGTGTATTTTGTTACAGAGCTGGCAGAAGTAGAAGAGTTCCGTGCGTACGTCCGCTACGCCAACATAATCACAAGAAAAGAGTCGCGAGAAGCATTGCAGAGCATTGTCGACGATCCTGTGGTAAGTTGCTATACCTTCCACCGTGCAATAATAGTAGTTTATTAAACTGTTGCATAATGAGGGCTATTAAAACAAGTGTTTTAATACCTAGTTATGTGCAGTTTTATATACTACTTTATCTACACTCGTGCAATAGGTAGTTACATATATAATAAACCAAAGTTAGTAAAAATTAAACTCAATAATGGCTCCACAGATTACATAGAGATACTACGTATAATGGTTACGGACCTATTATCTGTCAACCGCGCATGCGCCCTAGTGCGGTCCCCATATACAATGATAAAAATCGAATTAAAAACTCCTTGGCCGAAGTGTACTTTAATAGAAAAAAGTTATTTTATGGCATTATTTTGTTAAGAAAAACACAGCAAAAGAGTGGAATTCACTACCTGCGTCTGTGTTTTCGAAAACAAACCCTCTTCAAAGTGAGAGTCAACAAGCTTATTCTGGGTAAGCTCACTCCATCGTCGACTCTGTCTCTGTCGCCTTCGACCTAAACTAGAGTCAAGAGCAAACCCATCTTAAATACAAAAAAAAAAAAAAACATCATAATAAAACTTTTTAATTTTGTAACAGAAAAAAAAATGCCACGTGCGTACGTCAAGCACGCCTCTTACACACGAAATTAAAAAGTTTTATTATGATATAAAACTTTTTAATTTTGTAACAGAAAAAAAAATGCCACGTGCATACGTCAAGCACGCCTCTTACCGCGATATGTTTGTTTTGATCGTGTTAGCGACACTGCCTTAACATTTTTTAATATCGTTTAGAAATATTGGAATATATTGGTAGAGGGCGTCAACGACTTTTATTGCACGGTTATCTGGCGGAAGGTATAAGAGTCAAAGTCAAATCAATTATTTCAGTGAAACGATTCTTCTTCATCATGTCAGTGGCACGACCGTGTATTATGTCTCTTCAAGGAATACTTAACCTTATGCAAATGTTTCCTTCCAGCTGTCAGAACGGCTCGACACTGCCGGTCACGGGTTCCGGCTGGCAGTGAAGTACTATCTGCCCAAGTTACTGCTGGCCCCCGTCGCGCACGTGTTCCTGTACCACAACTACGTGCTGGCGCTGCTGCAGATCGCGCCCGCCAGTGAGGACCGGGAGAGCTTCAAGCAGGTCAGTCCACACTATCCTCTGTGTGGCGCATGATACCGCACAGGTACATGTCAATGTGCGCTCGAAATGTCAACCGAACCTCATAGGTTCGCAACTACTGTCGGTATTGGACGATGGTATTTTATGTTCATTTGCATTTGCAACATGATATCTATTGACTTTTAGCGCTTTCTCTTATGAACCTATGCGGTATCATGCGACACTCAAGGAGTTATTAACGGTGTATTTTAGAGTAAGTGCCATTTAGGGCACGCGGCGACGTCTTACTGCGATGACCAGCATACGGAGTACGGTGAGCCACAGTTTAAAAATTACGAGGATTTTATATGAATCAGTTCATACTACAACGTTCGACGCGCGCGGTTCATGCTATTGCTATTGGCATGCTCACCTTTGAGCCGATAATAGCATAGCACGACTCATGACTCGATCGCCCGATGCATGCGGTTTGAGCAATAGGATGCACGAAGCGTATTTATTTAAGTAGTGGTACAAATGCATAAATTGTCTCTAATTGGGGGAAACCAGGAAGGGGTGTGGTCTCACTAGCTGCGCTTCCGCAGGAATATTTTCTAAACTGAGCATGCTTAAGTTTTGCCGAAAGTACTTGATCTGTGCTTGAGCACAATTTTTCACATTTTCCGGCCTTACGGGTTAGGTACATCCGAATGATCTACGAGGCCCAACCCCAGCCCAGCCGACTGACGCGGCTCGATCTCGATCCAACATAAATCTTCCTTTATTCACATGTTGTTTATGATGTTCACTGTTGTCTCCGCAGTTTGGGTTTAGATAATACCTCTTTACCACTATACTATTTGATGGTTTTTTTTTTTGTTTACAAAAACTTGCATAATATGTAACCCCAATTTGATACAGCTCGTGGCTAAGTAATAACAGTCGCACTGGTCGATCCATCAGGTTAAGCTACGCTTGCCGGGGTTGGTCCATAGATGGGTGACCATCTTTTCATACCGAGACTCCTCCGTGCCTCGGAAAGCACGCTAAGCCATTAGTCCCGGCTATCATTCTTGTCTCACCAAGGGGTATCGTATTACCCAGTAACTGGGTTGTGGAGGTCAGATAGGCAGTCGCTCCATGTAAAATACTGGTATTCAGCTGCATCCGGTTAGACTGGAAGCCGACCCCAACGTAGTTGGGAAAAGGCTAGGCAGATTGAATTTGATACAAGTCCACACAGCAGCCAGTTTTACATAATGATTATCCATAATGGTTTTGAATATGACAAAAATTAAAAAGCTAAAATATCAACGAGACCATTTCTTGGTACTTTTGAAAGTGAAGATTTTACAAAGACAAGAGAATGACCCTTTTCAAAATGTAATTAAGGATTATCCTCAGAAGTTCATAAATGAGATTTTTTTTACAGATATACAGGGTTATTGGTAAATCACCAACTACCTCTTAAGGGGTCATTGTACTCATCATTATGAACAACTTTTACTATGGGACCAAACCTGAAATTGCGAAAAAAAAATCAGCTGTTCAGTACATTTATGTTAGCATAATTCGTCAAAATGTACTGAACAGCTGATTTTTTTTGCGATTTCAGGTTTGGTCCCATAGTAAAAGTTGTTCATAATGATGAGTACAATGACCCCTTAAGAGGTGGTTGGTGTTTTACCAATAACCCTGTAGATACGTAGATACCAATATTTTGTAAATGGTAATCATAGTTCCGATTTGCATTAGGAAACCCTTACTAACACAAACTAACATGACATTTACGAAAGCTTGTAATAACCGAACTTGGTTCTGGCTGTTTATTATTTTTTGTTTTTTTTTTTTATTTTATCTTTTGTTACGTTCATGTTATTACAGATTACTCCTGCAGCAGAAGACAGAGAGAGCTTTAAACAGGTCAGTTGGGTCAAGTTAGGGTTATTTGGGTCAGAGAAAAAATATCATTTTTATTTCTCCTTTTTATATGTTTGATTTTTTATTTTTATAATTATGAATAGATAACTTATCATTAATAATATGTATTTTTGTCATCAGGTGGAATGCAATCTACATCCAATCAAAAAGTTATTGATAAAGGCACTAGGAAATGGACCAAAAATGTGAGTATACACCATTACATAACCCTTCGGGCATAAAGGCAAGATATACATTTAAAGTTAGGAAACTCAAGGCGCTGACAAGAGGCAAATATACTAAGTAGGATAGTCTTAAAAAAAATATTGTCAAATCTATATAGGGTGATAACAAACAACTTTTACTATGGGAGCAAACCTGAATTCACGAGAAAAAAGTCAGCTCTTCCGTACATTTATGTTGGCATAACTCTTCAAAATGTAAGGAACAACTATTTTTTTTTTTGCGATTTCATGTTTAGTCCCATAGTGAAAGTTGTTTGTTATCATGAGTACAGTCATATGTTTAATTATCGGTCACTAATTACCAGTCACCCTATATAAAGAAAGTGATCATCCCCTAATGGGGTAAAATATGGGATTAAAGTCTGTATGGAATTTGGTAATTTTTGCCAATGGGAAAACCCATCGGACCCACGGCTTGTACAGACGCCAGCAGGTCAAGCTACCCGAAACTGTCAAACTTTACCAATCAAGCTTGAACCTAATGCTTTAGCGATAAAGTTGAAAATCTATTAAAGAAATTTGACAGATTGTAGTAGCTTGATGTACTAGCGTCTGTACATCCGGAGCAACATTGACACAATTGCAAAAAAAAATGTTAAACTGACTTACGGTGAGTTGCACGAAGCCAACATTAGTTTATCGGAGACTAAATCGATGCTATCACTTTCTTTTTGATACAAAATGGCATGAATTTAAAGTCTCCGTTAATACATTAGGCGCGGCAGACGCACATGCGCGTTTTCGGACGTTCACCAGGTGCTTGACGGCGCGTATGCGCGTCCTTACAATTTACATAACTTTCTTCGAGTGCGGCGCGCCGCACCTGTGCGTTCGTTGTGCATCTCTATTGTTTCGAAAACATCGTAAAATAAGGGTCGGTAAGGGTGTCTACACCCAAGATATTTTTTGCACGCACCCGAGCGTTTGCCACACAGGATTAGTGTAGCATAAAAAAGCGTTTGCATAAATTTCGCTAAGAATTAAGCAGATAATGTGTTTCGTACAACTCAACGTAAGGGCCGATTTTTCAATCGCCCGATAACTTTTATCTGTAGAACAAGAATGGCGATTTGATTTAATTTTCTATGCAATAGCTGTCAAACTGCCATATTTATTCCTATAACACGTATCTGACGATTGAAAAATCAGCCCATAAATATATACCAAATAAATTTGCAGTTGTTTCAGCGTCACTCCGAATGTGCGATATAAGAAGACAAATCGACGTAGTGTATCAATCTGCTCAACTATCAACTTCCCCGACTGTTTATATACAAGACTGCACGTCTTTCTTTTGACAGGCCAGTCGGCGTGGTTGGTTAAGATACCACCTATCATGCCGCAGGTCGTGGGTTCGATTCCCATCCAGGACAAACATTTGTGTGCATGAACATGTCTGTTTGTCCTGAGTCTGGGTGTCATCTATATAAGTATGTATTTACAAAAAAAAAAGTATATGTAGTATGTCAGTTATCTGGTTTCCATAGTACAAGCTCTGCTTAGTTTGAGACCAGATGACAGTGTGTGAAAATGTCCCAGGATATTATTATTATTTTTGTTTGTGACATTTTTCCTTTTAATATATATGTTATTTTTCCATTATCACAGGGACGCAACTCTCCGCATGGCGAGCCGAGCGCGTCGACAACTCGCCATAGAGAAATGTAACGAGTTAGCGCGGATAGTAGATAATTGGGACATCAGGGATATTGGACAATGCTGCAATGAATTTATTCGAGGTATGTTATGTCGAACTGGCGGTGCTTTACGAAGGCCTATGCCCAGCAGTGCACGTCATTCGGCTGGTTATACTGTCCCCGATGTCATAATTACTGTAAGTCGTGTAACTGGAGTTATGATTTTTTTTTACAGGACTGTGATCCTTAAATCAAGTTAAATAAAGAACATTTTTCTTTTCTTTTTTTTAACTCTGTATTTAGTGTTTTTTTTTTTTTTTACTTACTGGAATTATGTCATTGGGGGCAGTATAGAGCGTCGTCTCTGTCACTTGTGCCGGTGTGTCTATGGTTAGCATTTGTTCGGATTTGTCCGTATAAATAAATAGTTAACCTTTCATATGCCGGGAACGTAGGTCTGCGCGATTTTAGCTGTACTCGAAAAAACACCTAATTACATTAATGTAATTAGGTGTTTTTTTGAGTGGCGCACTCGCATAAAAAAATGGTGCGCAGACCTGCGTTCCGGCATTCGAAGGGTTAAATGATTAGGAGTAAAAAGTAAAATATCCTGACTTTTCGCCTTTGAATTTTCTGCAAATGTCAACTAAACCCTAACTAATATTATAAAGACGAATGTGAGTTTATTTGTTTGTTACGCTTTCACGGTTAAACGGCTGTACCGATTTTTATGAAATTTGGTATGGGATACTTTGAACCCGGAGGAAAGACAGCCACGCGGGACGAAGTCGCGTACGGAAGGTAGTTTCTAATAAACCAAAAACAGGCGCTTCTGAATTGTCAAGGGGTGGGTCTTTGTCAGGACTTTTTCGATATGGTAACCCTAGGTGTGTCGTCCCTCACTAAACATTGATTTGTCTTATTAACACTGTAATACTTTATGGATGAAGTGTGTATGATTAATTTAAGCATACGGAAAGTAATTTGAACCTTGTTATGCAGAAAGCAGCCACATGGCACTTTTTCCAGAAATGAGTTATAAACACAGCCGCACTAATTTCGACATACAAGATGTTTTGCAAAAACAGCCATGTCGATATCTCTATTTATCACGGGGATATGAGCCGTCAAATGCAGCCTTGTTCATACATCCATGATGTAACCATCGACAGAAAAATGCTTATAACTCTGTTTGTTCTTTTCCCGACATGACTGCTTTCTACATAACACGATCCATTTTAAATAGTTCATAGATCTATTAAACATCATTGGAAGTTTGCAGCTGTTTATCTGGTAAAATGTAAACCCGGGTACAAAAAGGATGAAACTTTTACCGTCGTTTTCAAAATAGTTGCAAAAACCGGTCCAATAAGGCCTTAGCACATCTCCGACGCAAAAATAATGATGCGAAACCGCTTTACGAATTCCGCTGCGAAACATTACTACATTATGTCGCGATTCGAGCATAGCTGAATATCACGCGAGTCCGTTGAATTGTAGCAATCGGAGCAAAATGTCGTCGCTTTCGAACACAACATAGATCTACTTCGGATCTCTTGGATTTGATTTACCGTAAAATCAACATCCATTTTTACAAAAAAAAAAAAAAATGGAAGTTTCGCTTTATAAACTTGTCGACTGCCACAGATACATGCGAAACAAACGCGGCACCGCAACAAATAGTAGACTGAGCGCGGAGGTTTAACCGGCTTCCGCGCTCGTCGAAATCACGCGGAAAACGAGATAGGATTATAATCAAATCTGTGCGTTAGAACAGGCAGTTTCGCTTCTCGCAAAACGGACAAAAACGCAAAAGTTCACAAAAAGACAATCTCTCAGAGAGAAAAAGGAGCTTAATATAATGACTGTACCTTCTCAGTACATTTTTGAAAATCGTGCCCATAAAAATATTAAATTGTTTAAAAAATACAGTGATATCCACAATATAAATACTAGGAACAAACACAAATTTGTTGTACCTCCAACAAGGCTCAAGAAAAAACTTCTAAGCCACGTTCAAGATCTAAGCCTTAAGAAATTCAAATCATTCATTAAACGCAAGTTGTGTCAGAAAGCTTTTTATACCGTTAAAGATTATATTGAGGACAAAAAGGCTTGGGATTGAACTGCTCCAAATTTTCTTTTTTCTTTTTTATTTTTGTATACTGAATGTTACACGAATGTTATGTTGACATGAATATTTACTTTTTTTTTTTTTTTTATTTGTGATGGGTTTGCTCTTGACTCTAGTCTAGGTCAGAGGCGACAGAGACAAAGTCGACGATGGAGTGAGCTTACCCAGAAGAAGCCTGTTCACTCTCACTTTGAAGAGATTAGGGTTGTATACGTTCGGAAACACAGACGCAGGTAGTGAGTTCCACTCTTTTGCTGTGCGCATTATAAAAGACATTTGGAAGCGCTTAGTGCGAATTGGTGGAATAGCAACCAGGTAGGGATGGTAACTGGCAGTGCGTCTAGATGTCCGGTGGTAGAAGGGGGCCGGTGGAATGAGGTCGTGCAGTTCTCGGGCACACTCTCCGAAGTACAATCTGTAGAAGACCGACAAGCAGGCAACCTTGCGGCGATGAGCCAAGCAATGAAGCTTGGCATCCACCAGTTTTACGTCGCCAATGAGCCTCTTAGCTCTGCGTTCCACCGAGTCAAGCGCGGCTAGTTGGTACTTAGCTGATCCATCCCAAAGGTGACTGCAATACTCCATGCAGGATCGGACTTGCGCTTTGTAAAGGGTTAAAAGCTGTCCAGGCGTAAAGTATCGCTTCACCCTATTTAGGATGCCCAGTTTCTTGGCCGCAGTTTGGGCCTTGTACTCGATGGTGGCGCCGAAGTTGAGACCAGATGTCAACTCCATGCCTAGGAGCTCAAGTCGATCAGTTACAGGAACAGATGTACCTCGAAAAGTAGGAGTTTGGGCGAAACGACTCTTTTTAGCGGTAAAAAGACACGCCTGCGTTTTGGTGGCGTTAAAAGAGACCAGATTATCATCACCCCACTGGGAGACAAAGCTTAAGGTCAAATCTGTCCGCTCTACCATGGCCTCTCTCAAGGAACGAACTTCAGCCCCGCTGGTTTTTGCGCTGGACAAGTATCTCTCTGAAACTGTACTGTCATCTGCGTACCCAACAATACCAGGCCGAAGCAGGTCATTGATGTGCAGCAGGAAAAGAGTTGCAGAGAGAACAGACCCCTGAGGAACTCCGGCATCAATAGCCATAAGGTCAGAAGAGCAGCCATCAACAACTACTCTAATCGACCGTTCACTAAGGAAATCTGATATCCAGCTACAAAAATCAGCTGGGATGCCATAAGCAGGAAGCTTGCTGAGCAGAGCAGCGTGCCAGACCCTGTCAAAGGCCTTCGAGATGTCAAGCGATACAGCCAGTGCTTCGCCGTGTTTCTCGATGGCTTCGCCAAAGCAGTGCGTGACATACACAAGAAGATCGCCAGTTGACCGTCCCCGGCGAAAGCCATATTGACGGTCACTGAGGAGATCATTGTCTTCAAGGTAGTTCAGCAACTTATTGTTCAGTACCCTTTCCAAAACTTTGCACAGAATGGAGGTAATGGCGATCGGACGGTAATGGGCAGGGTCTGCACGGTCGCCTTTTTTGGGCACTGGTTGTACATTTGCAAGCTTCCAGGATTTCGGCACCGTTCTTTTTTCAAGAGAGAGGCGGAACAAACGTGTCAATACAGGAGACAGTTCAGGCGCACACTGCCTCAACACTCTCGCTGGAATGCCGTCAGGCCCGCTGGCCTTGTTCACGTCTAGACTGCACAATACTCTTCGGACCTCTTTAATGTGTACTGCGATCTCCGGCATCGAGGAGTCACAATGAGGTACAGTAGGTGGTTGCTTTGAGCCAGCGGCCAGACGTGAATTGCTTGCGAAGAGAGATGCAAATAAATTTGCCTTCTCAGTTGCAGAGTGAGCCAGCGACCCATCAGGTTTCATCATAGGAGGTAAAGTGGGACGACAGAAATTCGTTTCAACCGCTTTAGACAGGGACCAGAACTGTTTACTACCCGGAGGGTGCGAAGCCAGCCTGGCCCCGATATGTCCGACATGGTCAAAACGTGCCCTACGCAAAACCCGCTTGCAGAACTTGGCGGCAGAATTAAAGGCTCTCTTCTTCGCGCGAACCCTGCGCGCTCTAACTTTGCGGTCGCGGGCCTTGACCCAGGCTTGGTAGGCAGTCTCTTTTCGGGCCTCAGCGTGGGCACATTCTGCATTATACCAAGGCCGGGATTTGTGACCGAGCGGGATGTCGGAGAATGGAATAAAATATTCCATCCCCTGCCGAATCACGTCCGCAACCGCGTCAGCACAGCGCGAGGGGTCACCCGAGGAAAAGCACACTTGCCGCCATGGATAAGACGCAAAAAAGTGCCGCATCTCATCCCAGTCTGCTGACCCGTATCGCCATACTCGCCTCGTGCCTCTAGGGCTCTCATCTGGAGGAGAGCAGGTTGATATGGATTTCACCAGACAGTGGTCAGACGTTCCCAGCGGGGCTGAGACCGATACTGAATGACTGTCCGGATCAGATGCCAGCAGAAGGTCCAAGCAATTGGGTGTATGGCCGTCAACATCCGGTACCCGCGTTGCCACATTCACCATCTGGGTTAGATCTAGCGTTAAAGCAAACTTGCGCGCCTCCAACCCAGCATGGTCAGTTTTCTGGTATGGGAACAACCATTCTTTATGATGGGCGTTGAAGTCCCCCAGAAAAATGAGCTTCGCCGTTGGGTACCGTTGCTGGGCTACGTCAGTCGACTCCACGAGGAAATTAAAGAGCGCTGTTGTCTCCTGGTCACCGCTATGCGATCGGTAGATGCCGATGTAGAGAGATTTCTCCACGCCAGTATCCACAAGTAGCCATATGGCAGAGAAACCCGATTTCTCAAAGCAACGGAGACGACGACAACAAATGTCATCGCGGACGTACACACAGACCCCAGCTTGCTTCTTGAACTTGTGTTCAAGAGAGTACCCCGGGTAGTTGAGGTACGCCACGTCCGACGGGGTTGTTATCTTCGTCTCCGTTAGGAAAAACAGGTGCGGCTTCTCGGTCTCAAGGTGGTGATGGACCGAATCGAGATTGGAGTGCAACCCCCTGATATTAGTGAGGTGCACTTTTAGTGGGAGGAAGTGCAGCCGTTGTTTTACCCTATTTTTCTTCGCTTTGTGTGTCATATTGAGTGGAGTTGTTGGGGGAAAAAGTCGACTTGTCGAGGCGCCGCTCAGTGATCCAAGTGGAACACTAGAGCCAACCAAACCTACGGGGAACTCATCTGGAGACTGCGGGGACGCCCGAACCCCCCCGGATATGGCCACCGGGTCCTCCCATCCAGTCGCCGGCTGGCACGGTGGAGCATACCGGGATTTTTCGCGAGTTGGCGGGGCAGCCTTTGGCACGTGGCTGGCGTGCTACTTGGGCCCCCTACTGACTGCGGTCGGCCAACGGCTGGCACCGTGCTTCGGATCCCGCTACCCTCCAAAATGAGTTACCCGGCTAGCTGACTCAGAGACCACAACCGGTGCCAAACAGCGCAACTGACAATCTCCTTCTCCCCCAAAGGCACTGGCACTCCCACACACCGACGGAACACAGCAAGCTGCTTGGCGCCAGACTCCGGTGGGATGGTGGTCGCGAGCCAGGCGGCCCCTTGCGGAGCCTACCACCGCTAAGTGGGATCGTTCAGCCGTACCACAGGCAAGCCTGTGGTGCCGTTGCCCGGGGTGGACCACTAGGAGGTAGATCCCAAAACCACCCCAAATAATATATTACTTTGTAAAGTATTATATTATTTTAATTATTGTGAATGTGAAGACTTTGTAGGTCATTGCTTTTTTGTTTGTTTCATTTTATCTCTCAGTTAACATAATAATCATGTGTGTGTGTCTCAGTTATAATAAAAATTATAGTAATCATGGTCTGGCAATTTGAGTAATTTATGCGGCCTACCCAAATGTCCTTTCTTTGGTATTGTTCGTCGAATCGTTGAGTTGAGCTCCTTAAGTTCTGAGTTGAGCTGCGCGATTACTGACAAATGCATGCACTGACTGGACAGGTCCTCTCAATCTGTGTGGATCTTTCCTCAAAAGACCATTTCAGACACCAATCCCTTGTAGATTGGTGTCTGCCTGTTTTCACATGAACTGACCAAGATTATGTCTGTTTTGGCCTTTCTTCTCAGAGTAGTCGGATAGGAAACGCCGACCTCATCTAGTTTAAAAAAAAAACATGGTTGACTTGTAAAAGTGTTTGTACAAACCTACTTACAGAAACAAAATCATTTATCATTTAAGTCATGGCGGAACTACGGTTTCGCTGTTATGGTTTCTCGGCCGGAGGTGTGATCCTCGCATTATTCTGAGAATCTACTTGCTATGCGTTATGCGTTTAAGGTTACTTTATACGAAATCTCATGAATTAGAAACCTGTCTGTGATCGCGTTTAAACTATTTTATTTGTTGTTACAGAGGATACGCTGTCTAAGATCGGCCCGGGCAAGCGGATAGCGGAGCGACGAGCGTATCTGTTTGACGGACTACTGCTGCTCTGCAAGCCTATTACTAGCATTGTGAGTACATTTATACAGGGTTATTGGTAAAACACCAGCAACCTCTTAACGGGTCATTGTACTCATCATTATGAACAACTTTTACTATGGGACCAAAATTGAAATCGCGAAAAAAAATCAGCTGTTCAGTACATTTATTTATGTTCGCATAATTCGTCAAAATGTATTGAACAGCTGAATTTTTTTTTGCGATTTCGTATTTGGTCCCATAGTAAAAGTTGTTCATTACCAATAACGCTGTATTTATTTATTTATTAATAGTTTTTAAAAGAGTATGCCTAAATAGGTTGAGAGGATGAATGAAAGGCTGCTAACAAAACGTGATGGCAAGGCAGATGTGAGTGGAAACGCTGGGTGGGGACGCCCTAGGAAGATATAAGTGACCTTATTGGTGATGTTCTTCAGATAGATCAGGTGCGCAGTGCTCGCATCCGACGGGCGTGGGCGTTATAGTACTTTTTCATTTATTTATGAACGTAAACGAGACAAAAGGCGTATGTAAGGATCGTAGCAGGTGGCGTTCTGTAATATCTGCCTACCCCCATGGGAAGAAGGCGTGAGATTATGTGTTATTGATGTAAAATGTATAATGGAAATGGTAAAAATGTGTTGGAAGTTCGGCTCTTTTGGGTTTGGTACCAAACTCGGCCAATGTTATATAGTAAGTAAGTAAGTAAGTCTTTATTTGCACAGATTGTAGGTACAGTAAATAAGGTGACAATTAGAATATGGGTGATGATCCCTGTACAATCTACCTTATACTCAGTGGCGTGCACAGAGTTTTTAGACAGGCTAGGCAGAAAATTTTAAAAGCCAAAATACTTACTGCATGTTGGTTTTGGTTCGTCGTTTTGTCGATTAAATAATGACGTAGGTAATAGCCACCTCAAATATCCATACATTGACTGATTTTATAGACATATCAATCCTTTAGTTTGTACTAATTGCAAATCCGGTGTACAACGACCTTTTACAATCACTTGTTTTTTATCACCGAATGATAGTTTTGAAAACGCATCATTTTTTATTTTCTCTATACACACACCACCTGAACAACTTTCACAGGGACCATTATCCATTTTTCACACTATTATCGACGTTAAACTCTTTAAATACCAATTATTATGGCTCACAACAAAAATAAAAACGAATCAAGGAAACAATATGGCGGTATGGCCACGAGACAAGTCACAAACTCGGAGATAGTGCAAAAAATAATACGACAAAAAAGAAATAGTGTAAGCTAGGATGCAATATAAATGAAACAATGCCACTTTTTAAAATAGTTGTATAGCTAATTTCGGTTCGGAAAACATCGGATGATTTCGTAATTTGTCGTGTTATGAAAAAGACACTGTCTATTCTGTACGGCTGTGTGCGTTATTGTGACATTGTGTGCTACGTATTTATAGGAACGCACACCCATTCAATCCGCATGACCACGAGAGCACACATATAAACATTTAGACTCGAATAGTTTGTGTCTTTCCCGAGGTACTCCTGGTACTCAGGTCGTCGCGGCGCTAGTGCCGCGCGCAATGCACAATACAATACTGAACGAGCTTGCTTGGAGCGACTGTTTTTAATTTTTTTGTTTATTGTTAGTAAGTAGGTACTCGTCGGACTCGTAGATAAAATAATAATAGATATCAGAACAAGATTATACTGAATTAGGTAAGGTAGGCAGTGTCTTTCTGTCTTTATGAAACGCACGCCACTGCTTATACTAGGCATGCAACATTATAGTAGAATTATGATAATATAAAATTAATATTAGACTGTTAACCTATTTATATTATTGTTGATGTTGGTGAAATCATATTATAAAACATACATTAAAATTTCAACAATACAACAATTGAAATAAAATTAAAATTCAATAAAAAAAATAAATGGAAACAATGTCATGATTAATAAGTACTTATGTCAAAAATAAATTACAATTAATCAGTTGGTAAGTCAGCATCATTAAGAAAGGCATTTACACAATAGTAGCATTTTTCAATTATACTCATAATTATATTTTAAATATAGTGTTTCCTTTAGGAATTACTTTAGCAGCAGCCCAGTCTATATTTGTGCCACGGTGATCTCAATAAGCTCGTTCTAACCTATGTTAGACTCAAGTATAATTAAGACATCTGCTCTCAGAGGAGCTCGTGGCTAAGTAATAACAGCCGCACGGGTCGATCCATCAGGTTAAGCTACGCTTGCCGGTGTTGGTCTGTGGATGGGTGACCATCTTTTCATACCGAGATTCCTCCGTGCCTCGGAAAGCACGTTAAGTCGTTGGTCCCGGCTGTCATTCGAGGATCTTTGACAGTCGTTACGGGTCGTCAGAAGCCCGAAAGTCTGACAACCAGTCTTACCAAGGGGTATCGTATTACCCAGTAACTGGGTTGTGGAGGTCAGATAGGCAGTCGCTCCATGTAAAATACTGGTATTCAGCTGCATCCGGTTAGACTGGAAGCCGACCCCAACATAGTTGGGAAAAGGCAGGGAGATGATGACATACATACATAAACTCACTCTCCCCAGGGGGTAGGCAGAAGCTACAGAACGCCTCCTGCTACGATCCCTACATATACATACTTAATGAAACACGGGTGTGTATGTCTGTCCGCCTAGAAAACGACGATAATCGCAAGCGTCAATCAATCTTCCTAGCCTTTTTCTAATATTTTACAAGGAGCGACTGCCTATCTGACCTCCACAACCCAGATACTGGGTAATACGATACCCCTTGCTAAGACTGGTTGTCAGACTTTCGGGCTTCTGACGACCCATAACGACTTTCAAAGATCCACGAATGACAGCCGGGACCAACGGCTTAACGTGCTTTCCGAGGCACGGAGGAGTCTCAGTATGAAAAGATGGTCACCCATCCACAGACCAACCCCGGCAAGCGTAGCTTAACCTGATGGACCGATCCGAGCGGCTGTTATTACTTAGCCACGAGCTGCCAAACGTTTACAATTCTAGAGTAAACTGAACCCCCGTCTACACGAGTCCGTCTCCCACTTAGCTGAGTCAGTTTTACTTATGCCATCATTGCTAACCCTTTTATTTTTGTCCGTATAGGTAGTGAACAGTAGCGGCAGCGGCTCCGGGTCGGGTGGCGCGCAACAACTCAAGCTCAAGGAGAAACTGCACATACGGAAACTGGAGCTTGTTGATAGACCTGATACTGAAGGTATGTGGATGATTTCCGAAATCATGATATTATAAAACAAATCGAACTTAGTTTACAGTTTCACCGGCGTAAGTCTTGAACCCGTAGAAATATGGGGATAAAAGTAAATATAAAAAAAAAGATAAATCTAATTATAGTTTGACCATAACCGCTGTACCGCGCCGTAGGTATGTGCGCGGCGAGACAGGAAGGCAGTGCAGGCCGCTCATTCGTCAACGCTCACGGCGTCCAACCGCTCATTCGCCCGCCTCGCCGCGCATTCCTAAGGCGCGGTACAGCGGTCTTGGTCATTCGTTTGTATTCGGAAATGCGATGATTGCCGAGAGACATTAAGAAAATACTTGTACTGTACCTTAACGGTACGTGAAAATGATTCGTGCTATAATCTTTCCAACCATTTATATTTTTGCATCTTTTCGTCTATGGTTGCCTGTCAATAAATAAGGAACTTCATAGCGTCCATGAAGTATTGCATTTTATCGTTTATGGTTGCTTGTTAATAATTAAGGAACTTCATAAGCGTGCTTATGTCAAAGGTAAAATAAATAATTAGAAAATTTCTTTTTTTTTACCTGCTATATTATTTACTATGCACTAATAAAATAACCCTTAATTCGCAGAGGGCCGCCATATGGTAGAACTGTGTCCGCGCGTGGGCCCCGCCGTGGTGCTCTCGTGCGCGTCCTGCGCTGAGAAGAGGAATTGGATGTGCGATCTCGTCATGCTGAACACCAAGCCGATGCTGGACAGGTTCCTGGACAGGTGAGGTTCATTATCTTCATCCTTGAGTCAAAAGACGTCTACTGCCGGACAAAGGCCCATAACGCCACATCGACCGCTCCCGTACATTCACGCGATCTTAATCAGGTCGCCGGTCCTTATGGGACCTTATTGGGGGGCCTACCCACAAGCAGACACACAAAATTCGCAAGGATATGAACCTAAAACGAAAATTGGTGGAGAATTTTAAAATTAACTACAAAAGTAAACAGTTTAATTTTAATAAAGATATTGTATATCAGCTGCAGAGCAGTGGTGACCCAGTGATAACGGCCCCGGCTTACGTGTTGTTGGTCGTGGGCTTACTTTGTGTAATTTATTTCATCAGCACTGCTCTCAAAACGGTGAAGGAAAACATCCTGAGGAAACCCGTACCCGTATTACGTAGGGGCATGTATTATGTATGTATGGGTATATATATGTATGTATGGGTCATGTATTGTACCTATGGACATTTCAGACTATCTACAAAATGGCCTCACACTGCACACAACACCGATAGCATCAAGCCACTCACTGGTGTTGCTAGAAAATAAATATGCCACCACAGTGTTGCAATATTATATTTTTAGTATTGCCAGTTTTGTTTATTATAATAAATGTCCAAAGGTAAAAGCGTCCATAGGTACAATACATGACTATATATCGCAGAAGCTTATAATAATAATAATAAATCATTTATTTTGGGTAACAAAGACCCATAACATATTGTCCGTCCCTATTAACACATTATCTGCTTAATTCTTTATGCAAACGCTTCTTTATGCTACACCCTTACCGACCCTTATTTTACGATGTTTTCGAAACAATAGAGATGCACAACGAACGCACAGGTGCGGCGCGCCGCACTCGAAGAAAGTTATGTAAATTGTATGGACGCGCATACGCGCCGTCAAGCACCTGGTGAACGTCCGTAAACGCGCATGTGCGTCTGCCGCGCCTAATGTATTAACAATGTCGGCTCTGCAGGGAGACCACAGTTTAGTCCCTACTGAACAGTGGTCTTTTTCGCAGAACTGACATTGTTAATATCATAAAGATTCTTTTTTATCGTTAGGGCAAACTTTGAACTCTCCCTCATTTCAAAGTTTGTTTTGACAGTGAAGAATTTTTTGTAAATTGTAATTCGATTTATGTAAAAAAGTGAATATTGGTAAAAATGTATATCTGACATTGTTAATAGGGACGGTCGATATGTACCTTACAGACTATCATACATATTTATAAAAACAACAATAATGTTATTGTGGTACACCAAGGGACGGCGTCGTATTGCACTGCGTGGTGTCGCGTAGCTTTCCGCGGAGTCGCCGATACACGACACCCTTCGGCCATAACTCTTCCTTAAGTCGACGGGCTCGATAAATTGAGTCGGAACTCGCACCACGAACGACTTGAAATTCATATTGTGGCGCGACGCCAACTTCTCGACCCTTAACACGTTAAGTGCGGCCAACGCGCATGCGCGATTTTCGAACGTTCACCATGTGCTGGCGGCGCTTATGCGCGTCCATACAATTTCCTTCGAGTGCGGCGCGCCGCACCTTTGGGTTTTTTGTGCATCTGTATTGTTCTTGGCGTAATTGTTTTATGACTCATAAAACTCGAAAATTTTCAAACACACATAAGCGTCTCGCCGCACTTGGGACAAGTTTGTATCATAAAGCAGCATTTTGGAACAAATTCGCAAATAATTCAGCAGTTAATGTGTTAAGATCCAGTTGGTCTTCGCTCGAACATACTCCACGATCTCCTCAACCTTCGTGATGTGATGTAGCCGAGAGACATAGAGCTGCGTCGTAGGTATTGCCGGACGCAGCATATTGGGTCCTGCCAGCGCGGTAAAATTTGCGCAATAATTGCTTTTCAATCGCAAATCGGTATTATGTATCAGCGATACGTCATACTGATTTGCGATTGAAAAGAAGTTATTGAGCAAATTTTGCTGTCTCTAGGTTTCTGCGAGATATAAGCCTGCGGCATGTCCTAGAACCAAAGATTCGAAGACATGTGACATCTACCAACCCGCACTGGGCCCGCTTGGTGTGTCCCAATTAATTAAGTATGTATAAGTTTAATATGAGCTGCGTTACAATCGGACGACGTCATGTAATAACGAATCAAGCTTCACGTTATTTGAAAATGATTTTGTTATGAAACTTTGTTGCTTGATAGCCCCCCTAAATCCTAACTTCCTAACTAGTAATATTATAAATGCGAAAGTAAGTTTGTTTGTTTGTTTGTTACCTTTTCACGCCTATCCCCACTGAACCGATCATCCTGAAATTTTGCATAATACGTTGTCAGGTGTACAGACACGGACATAGGGTACCTTTCATCCCGAAAAAAAGTACTGTTCCCGAGGAAAACAACAATAACGTTCTTATCATAATAGATGGCGCCACGTGTCTTTCGAATCATGATTGAATTATACTATTATATTATAGAAACTATAGTAGTGTGTTACGAGTTTTTCTTTTTAATTTTAGTACCTAATATATTTTGTGAGTCTAGTGTCGACAGACCGGTTTTTCATCCTCCTAACTATCCTAACTAATATTATATATGCGAAAGTGTGTGTGTTTGTTTGTTGATTACGCTTTCGCACTAAAACGGCTGAACGGATTTGGATGAAATTTGACACATGGGTAGAAAATGACCTGGAGAAGGGCATAAGCTACTATTCATCCGGGATCGCAGACGAAGTCGCGGGTAACAGTTAGTTTGTTAATAAACTTTGACAAAGTTTGAGCGTCCTACAATCAACAGGCATCGACAACTTTAACGCCTACCAATTAATGATGGTGTTTGGTAAAGCATATTCCATCTAAAACGATCTCTCTCTCTCTCTCTATCCAGCATACTCCTAGACCTGGAACGTCGGCACCCTCTCAAGCTGCCCCCGGCCTCCTTATACCGGTTCGCAGTGCCCGACTCCCCAGACAACATAGTGCTGGAGGAGCATTCCGCTGCACGCCATCAGGGAAACGCTCCTGTGCCGCTTATTAAGGTAACTAATAATTACTATAGAAGGTCAATCTGTCTAGCTTTTTCCCAACTATGTTGGGGTCCGCTTCCAGTCTGTCCGGATGCAGCTGAATACCAGTATTATACATAGAGCGACTGCTTATCTGACCTCTACAACCCAGTTATTGGGTAATATGATACCCCTTGGTAAGACTGGTTGTCAGACTTTCGGGCTTCTGACGACCGGTAACGACTGTCAAAGATCCACGAATGACAGCCGGAACCAACGCACTATGGGACCAAACATTATTTTCCATCTCAAAAATGGTTTTGACGAAAGTCGTAAATCCATAGATTTATTTATGGTTTTATACTCTCAAAGGACGGAACTTACGAATAAATTACAAAAAAAATTAAATAATTTAGTTTTACGTTTATAAAATGAACCTCAAACATTGGACATAAATATTTTCATGCCAATTAAATTACCGTAAAGGAAGTTCAACACAAAATTATTCGGAAGTTTTCCAAGGAAGCGTGTTAGTGTTATACATCATTAGATAGCTTAGAATGTACACTTTACAAACACGTTCGGTGTTTGTAAAAAAAATTTTTTGTTTTATATTTTAATATTTTTTTTAGTGAAGTAAAGAAAATTTAGTCTTTGTTTATTTCAATTGGAGTTTTCCTAGTTGCCGAAAGCTGCCGGTGTCAAGTTAATCACTCTATTAGAGACCTTATCTATTCAGTAATATGAGGATTAAAAAAAAACTTGCGCGTTTTTTGCGCCAGTGGTGATTTAGAAGCAATAATGTCAATCGGGGGAAAATAAAAAAATCCACGAAAATTACGGTTGTGTCTATCTTGTTTTTTTTCCATTTCTATGATAGAAGCATACATTAACAAATTATTAGACTACTATTATATTACTTTGAAAGAATGTTCCCATGACACTTGCTTGCGGTGATCACCTTAACCACAAGTATGATAAACTATATTGCTGCGGAAGTTCTATTTATCTGTTGTGGTAATTAATTACAATCAGTACTGATTACACAATTTCGATGAGAACTGTCATAATCAATTGTCCCATGGTTTTTGCACAAGGCACTAATATATTGGTCCTTTATATACCCGTGTTTCAGCGTACTATTCATCAAAGTGTTCAGATACTTCTTTTCAATAACAATTAACAGACAAAAAACATATATTACCTAACCATGAGTGAATTCGTTTGTGTTCGACGCGATCTTTGTGATCAAATAATAAGAGGGAAAAGTACTTCAGACCTGAAAAAATATTTGTTGGACAACTTTCAATTATCGGAATTTGACGTTAATACTGTAATAGAGAGTATTCAAAAAAATCTAACTTCAAGTTGCAACCAAAAATGGACCAAAGCTCAAAGAAAGCCAGACAGGTTCGAGAGCCTATACTCTAATTGGTTAAATGGTGAGTTTAAAGTATCACTGAATTCTTGCAGTACCTCAACATCTGAAAATTCTGGCTTGAATTCTTCTGGTGATCGTGGTAGACCAACAAAACCATATGACGAGTGTTCGGAAAACACAAAGAAACGAAAAAATATGGAACTGGTCCAGGAATATGGAATGGGACATGTCCGTAACGCTTATGTACAAGGTTTACGATCCATGGGTGAAAATGACGAAGCGTCGATTGTGACTATTATCAGAAATAAGGAAAAAGAAGAGAAAAAAGTAATTCTACAAAACATATTCAATCCAGATAATGCACTTTCCTTTACAAAAGAGGAGGCATTGAGTATGTGTATTGAAACAGATCTAACCAAAGCCCAATATGCGTACCTAAGAAAAAGGCTCGTTGATAAGAATTTAAGTTCTGTATTACCTTCGTATCAAACACTAAGTGAAGCAAAAATGGCTTGCTATCCGCCTGCATCCAGCATAACGGTGACAAATATAAGCGCAAAAATCAATCTGCAAGATCTCTTAGACCATACAGTCTGCCGTATAATAAAGATAACGTCAAGATCGACAAATTACAATCGTCTCAAGCTGTTCACTAAATGGGGATGTGATGGATCCTCCGGGCAAAGTGAGTATAAACAAACTCTACCGGAAGAAAACGAACAAATATCGGATGCTAATTTGTTTATAGTGTCCCTTGTACCACTGCGACTAGTAGACGAAGAAACTTCTGCAGTTATATGGCAGAACCCTACTTGCTCATCTGTTAGATATTGCAGACCAATTTCATTAGAATTTGCAAAAGAAACACCCGAAAAAACTACAGCGGTTGTCAGTGAAATTGAAGCCAAAATTAATCAATTGATTCCAACTCTTGTGTCAATAGACGACAAAGTCATCGAAGTTAAACATCAACTGTTTATGACAATGATTGATGGGAAAGTTGCTCAAGTGTTAACAAACACATCATCCAGTGCTACCTGCACTGTTTGTGGAGCAACTCCCAGACAAATGAATGATCTCTTAAAAGTTACAACGAGAGTTGAAAATGAAAATGCGTTTAAATACGGATTGTCGACACTACACGCATGGATAAGATTTATGGAAATGATCCTTCATATTTCTTACAATTTAGGTTTTGAGAAGTGGTCTGCAACAACTCCAGAAAACAAGCAACTTAAAGAAGACAAGAAAAAATATGTCCAAAAACGTTTCCGAGAAGTGCTTGGTTTGCACATTGATAAACCACGTCAAGGTTCCGGTAACAGCAATGACGGAAATACGGCAAGGAGATTTTTCCAAAATTACCAATGTTCTGCAGAGATAACTGGAATTGATGAAGAATTAATCAAGAGATTATATGTAATTCTTCAAACTATGTCATCGGGATTCCCTATAAACGCAGAAAAAATCGGCCAGTATACATTGATAACCGCGCAATTATATGTAAGCAAATATAACTGGTACTACATGCCATCTTCGGTCCATAAAGTACTTATACATGGTGCTAAAATAATAGAGCATTATGCAGTTTTGCCTATAGGACAATTATCCGAAGATGCCCAGGAAGCCCGAAATAAAGATTACAAGAAATATAGGTTACATCACGCTAGGAAGTGTTCCAGATCAGCAACAAACGAAGACGTTCTGCATATTTTGTTATATACATCTGATCCTTATATATCTAGCTTAAATAAACCAAGTTTTGTAATATCCAAAGAATTGTTTGACGAAGCTAAAGAATTGTTGAAAGTAGAAAGTGATGAATAGGTTAAGCGCTAAATTTTTTTTTTTGTCATGTAATTGTTTGTTTAATAATAATAATTTAGTTTTAAACTTATTTTAAGAAAAAGTGTAAGTTTTATTGCTATTTTAATATAACTGTATAATTTTTTGTATAAAATTTCGTATAACATTATCTTTGTCATTTATTTACGAAAAATATATAATTTTTAAAATGATGATGTTTGATTTCTTTTATTGCCTAGATATTCACAAATACGTGAAAAAAAATTTAAGGAGAAAAATCACAAAACAACAGACTTATCGATTTTTGAGATGGAAAATACCGGTTGGTCCCATAGTGCAACGGCTTAACGTGCTTTCCGAGGCACGGAGGAGTCTTGGTATGTAAAGATTAACCCCGGCAAGCGTAGCTTAACCTGATGGATCGACCCGTGCGGCTGTTATTACTTAGCCACGAGCTCCTATAGAAGGTGTAGGAGTAAAAGGAAAGATTTGAAAAGGAAACAATTATATGAAGTTCCAACAAGAATAGAAATCAATTTTCTCAAAACATTTGACGGACATAATTACCCAAAGTTCGGTGCACGATTATGATATTTGATTGTTTCCCATGGAGAAGAACCAGCTGAAATTCATGGTTACTCTTTTTTAAAACAACTGTCTTTTATAATGTTCTATCTTGGCTATCAAAACAGTAAAATTTCATTGGTACAGTCACCCCAAAGATGTGTCTTGACAGGCATTGCACAGAGGGAGTTCCGGATCGGTCTTTTGAAAGGTAACGGTGCCCCTTCCATGTGTGACCACCGGGGTGGTTTTAGTGAGGGTGCACTTCGGCAACCATCGTCTATCTTCGGAAATACGAACAAACGATGAAGAAATGTAATATGGGTTACAATCATGAAAGTACTTAATTATTTTTTATTACACTGATTAAAAAGTTAGAAGTTAACAACTCAGCAATTCCAAAAGCATTTCAATGATTTTGAGCGACAGATTACGATCTGCGACCGGCAGGCTTATTATGTATCTTGCAGGTCAGTGGCCAGCTTTCAGACGTCCAGCACGGGTTTCGACCAGCAAGAAGCACTACTAGCAATCTCCTGAGCTACATGGCTAATCTTGTGCCAGCAGTGGACAGTGGAAGGCAAACTGATGCCGCTTACTTCGATTTTAAAAAAGCATTCGATCTAGTAAATAATGATGTTTTGCTCAAAAAGTTAGCGGCCGTTGGTTTTACTCCACATCTGCTAAAGTTTTTTGCAAGTTACATGAGGGATAGGCAGCAGTACGTAGAATATGCGGGACACAGGTCAGAGCCATATTTTACCAGGTCGGGGGTGAGTCAGGGCAGTAACCTTGGGCCTTTGCAATTCATTATTATGATTAATGATTTGCCAAAAGTTGTTAAAGATGCCAAATGCTTACTGTTTGCTGACGACCTCAAGCTGTCGCTGGAGATCAGTAATTTGGAGAACTGTGACAGGCTTCAAACAGACATAGACAGAGTGGTGACCTGGAGCAAGGATAACCTCTTGCAGTTCAACATCTCAAAGTGCGTAACAATCAGTTTCACTCGCGCACGCACTCCTATTCTATGTACGTATAATATAGATGGCTTGCCAATGTCTAGGGCTACGGAAGTAAGGGACTTAGGTGTGAAATTCAACACTGAGCTAACGTTTCGTGATCACATCACAAGCTGCTGTAAAAAAGCTTACCGTAATTTAGGTTTTATGCTCCGTATGGTGCGTGGTTTCAATAACATTAAAGCAGTTATCGCCTTATATAATGCTTTAGTTAGAAGTCAATTAGAATGTAACGCAGTCATTTGGGCTCCACATGAATCTAAATATAGGCTCATGCTGGAGAGAGTGCAGAACAAGTTTGTGAGATATTTGTACTTGCGATTGTATGGTGTATACCCATTTTATCCGCTTATGTACCCGACTTTATTTATTTTGGGAATGGTTGGATACAACGAACTGAGGGTCAGGAGGGATCTCGCACTCACATCGTACATATTTAAAGTACTTAGAGGAAAGGTACATAATGCGGACATATTAGGGCACATAGGTTTGTGTGTACCCGACAGGTACGTGTGGCGACGACGACAGCCACGGCTGTTGACGGAGCCGCGCGCTCGGACCAATCTTTTAAGTGAGGCGCCACTGACGCGTGCACTCCGCACTCTCAACCTCATAGCTAGTGACACGGACCTATTTTATTGTTCTCTGAGTGAGTTCACAAAGAATGCATTGTTTGTAATAAGTTATAAACTTTATTTTTAATAATACATTAAGTTTAGAGATGTACGCTATCGCAATAGGTTTACCCTGTAATGATAGATGTAAGTTGGACAAATAAATAAATAAATAAATAAAGAACCCTAACGATAGCAAAATTTGCGCAATAATTGCTTTTCAATCGCAAATCGGTATTATGTATCAGCGATAGCCACACCTTAGCAAACTAGCGATAGTGCTGCCTCTATGGAACAATCAGTTAACTAAAATGGACATTTCTTAAAATGATCGTATGGCCTCAATGAGTACGGTACACTCTATATTTGTGTTTTGTGGGCACACCTCGACTAGGTTAGATCCAAAGATTTCTCCTTTTCTTCTTTTGGCGCTAGTGTCGTAGCGACAATTGCATATTAGCAGAAAGCGAGCGATTAGCGAATGATTTTTTAAATAAGACCTACTGATTTTTATAACGTTAAGCGATTGATCGCGCGATAACTACGCGATAGTTGCTGATTGCTGTTTTTACGTAATAAGCCTGCCGAGTAGGTAACCCAACGGAGAGAAAGCTTCATACAAACTGGCAAACATAGCTGCACTACCACAAAGCGCGGCAGTACAAAAAATACAAGCTATATTATGCCTCTATGGGGGTTACTCTCTGGCGGGACGTGATTAAAAACAAGTTAAAATCTAGTCGCGATCTCGTCTCAGTGACGATCAATATCGAAAACTTTAAAAATGTACGGAAATTAGACGTATTTTTTGGACAGATTGACAGCTGCCCTGACATCGGGCAATGGACAATAACGTCAAACTTTGAAATTTTGAATACGAGGCTTTTCAGCTGTGGTATGTGTGCGCGATGATTCTCATCTCAGAATCATGCTGATTTCAACCATAAATTTTTGTTCACAGGGTGCAACGTTACTCAAGCTGGTCGAAAGGCTAACCTATCACATATACGCGGACCTCAACTTGGTGCGGACATTCCTGACTACGTACAGATCATTCTGTTCGCCTGGAGAACTTCTAGAGCTGCTGATTGAAAGATTCAAGATACCGGAGCCCAGTGAAGTGTATGACACGCCACGGACTGGTGAGTACTAGGTTTATATGTATTAATAGGGTACACTTGTGCATCTCGGCTATGTACAGGCGTACATACGTCTACACTTAATCGTCCTGGTTGCACTTAGTTTCTGGGGTACATTTGCATCCCAGAACTACTAGCTATGGCTATACCTGAGTATAACCTGATTAGACTTAGCTGGGGTGATTGCTAGTGGAGGTAGGGGGTGATCCCCCTACCTCCACTAGCAATCTAGGGCTACAGTATTTTTATCACACGACGCGCGCTTTACTTGCGGTAACCAAGTGTTCAAACCACGCTATGAATGTGTGTGTGAAGACGAGTAGCGTCAGCACAAAACACACACACACTACCGACACCGCCATTGTCTCGGTCGGTGCCGAGAGCTCCTGCGCGTACAAACTAATGTTTTAATCTTTTTTTTCTTTTAATGTTTTGTGTTGCGTAATGTACCTAAATTATTATGCCCAGTGTTGTATATATTTAATTTTTTTTTTTTTTTTAACTGAACAGACAGCTGTGCTGCTGGGGAGTTTGTTGCGCCACTTCTTCCCCAGCTAAAGCACTAGGAAGTGGTGAAGGGCGGGCGTTTTGGGGGACCGTCTTATGTAATTTTGACGTTCAAAAAGTGCTGATTCTCAGCCTAGTTTGAATAAATGACTTTTGATTTTGAAACACATTCACAGTGTGTTTTTATACTGGTAACCACAAGTAAAGCGGACGTCGCTTCTTGAGATAAAAATACTATACAGCTGCACACTCGTACCTCTCGGGCTACAATTAAATTGCAACCCAGGCTACAATAATGCTAATAAATATAACCTGGGACATTACTTATTTATTATTTTTATTATTGACAGTGTATTCGACTGTATACTCTTTCCGGCCATTTATTTTACTTTTGACATAAGCACGCCTATGAAGTTCCTTATTTATTGACAGGCAACCATAGACGAAAAATGCAATATTTCATGGACGCTATGAAGTTCGTTATTGACAGCCAATCATAGACAAAATATGCAATGCTTCATGCACGTTATAAAGTTTTTTTTATTGATAGGCAACCATAGACGAAAAATGCAATACTTCATGGACGTTATGAAGTTCTATATTTATTGACAAGCAACCATAGACGAAAAAAATGCAATGTTTCATGGACGCTATGAAGTTCCTTATTGACAGGCAACCATAGACGAAAACATGCAATACATCATGAACGGTAAATTAAAATAAATAGTAGGAAAGATTATAGTTGGTGCAATATAAGTTTGCGATAGCGGTACTTATCCTAATGTTTCTAAGTAGATCGACGAATTATGTGTCTGTGAAGACGAGTAGCGTCAGCACAAAACACATACGCCCACGAGGTTTTTCATTAGTGAAAAATGTTGACGACGATCATTGCAGTAAAGGACTTAATTTTAGGTTTTTGTTCTAGAAACTGTAAAGAAATGGGTAACACCGCTATTGCCACGTTATTTGGTTATTTAAGTATTAGATATAAAATGTTATGCGACGGTTTATTTATAAGTATCGTGTATATTTGTGCACGCTAGTCCCAAGGATCAAGACTCCTAAAAAGGACGTGAGTCCGAACTCATCGCTGCTGGATATTGATCTAGGTAACGTTTGTAATCATTATAATATTTAAGTATTTCAAGTTTATTTACCAACACACTTAGGGGCTCGTGGCTAACTAATAACAGCCGCACGGGTCTATCGATCAGGTTAAGCTACGCTTTACGCGGTCGGTCCGTGGATGGGGTCTTTGGATCTTTACATACCGAGACCATCTCGTGTCTCGGAAAGCATGTCTTACCAAGGGGTATCGTATTACCCAGTAACTGGGTTGTGGAGGTCAGATAGGTAGTCGCTCCATGTAAAATACTGATATTCAGCTGCATTCGGTTAGACTGGAAACAGACCCCAACATAGTCGGGGAAAAGGCTAGGCAGATTGAAATTTAGCAACACACCTGCCGAAATTACGTCGCTGTAACTCTGCGATTAATTGTATGGTTCGTTGTTAACTTACAACTCTCCATCTCCCTCCAATATTAGTCATCGTAATTACAACACAAAATGCGAAAAGGCGTTTCTAGTCTCTCGCCCGCCCATTGAAGTACGCAAAAACTTAATTTCGACCTTACGTTTTATAAGTAATTTTAAAGGCATTGCAGGCGCAAGAACGACTAATTTCTGTCGCGTAACTTCAGTAGGTGTGTCGGTAGACTTATAATTGTGTTGTGTAAATCTATGCCCTTTTTTTTTTTTTTTTTTGTGGATGGGAAATCATCAAATAACTTCTCCCGCTCTGGGTGGAGCGGAAGGGCGTGTCAGACTTTTACTGACTAAAACCCACCCGTGTTCCTTCAGTTGCCTATGCCAGGGCCACGGTATCTTTTTCAAACAACCCGCGACCCCAGCGGCATTGGCCCTATTGGACCCCATCTTTTGCTGACATCTCTTTGAGGCGCGCGTGGAACACAACGCGCCGTCGACCCGGGCCTGGTCCTCACCGGACGGCGAGCTACCCACTACTCACCGTCCGCAAGCCCGCGCCTACGGTGGCCGGGAATCGGCTATCAATTCCCGCCGCCCAGGGCGTCTCCTGCGGCGACTGAGGGCGTGAGGCTGCCTCTCCCTCACGCGTTCCGCCTCCTCCTTCGCGAGCATTACCGCTTCGCAGAAGGAGGTGACGGCCTCCCATGCACTCTCGCTCCGCACCATGGCCTGGACCAGGCTCGGACGCGAGAGATCGCCGCCGCCGATCGCCTCCGTGAGAACACGGCGGTGCTCTGCCCAAGCCGGGCAGACCTCCACTGTATGCTCCACCGTGTAAATCTATGCCCTACATTTTAGATTTCTTCGTCACTAGAAATACTTCCATTTAGAGACTATTCTAAGGTGGATTTAAACCAAACGCCTATAAAACAGGCAAGAGCATTATTTTCTTGATGTTCTTGACATTTTAGGATGCGTAGACTAACGACAGAATAATCTGTTCCTATTTAAATAAAAAGAATTTGGTAGAATGGGGATTTAATGCGCATTCGCTCGTTTGGTCTAAAGCTACTTTAAAGCGAAATGGGTCCCAAAGATATTCTTTTTTGCTTTTTTTCCTTAAAAACTATAAAGCCTTATTATTTTTCATGATTATAAAAATTGAAGATATTCTTTAGTAAATAATGAGGGCCAAAACACGATTGACACAATTTGGCTCGATATAAAAAAATCGCAGTTTCCTCAAAATTAGCATTTTTATGAGAGAAAACTGTTTTATTCGATTGAAATTAAAGCAATTTTGATAAAATTTCGTCTACAGCTACACGTTCGCCATTAAAGACATAAGGGGATGATAGGTTTATTTTAATGAGCGTATAGAATTTAAAGAATAAATATTTTTAAAATTCTACAGGGTTATTGGTAAAACACCAACCTCTGAAGGGGTCATTGTACTCATAATTATGAACAACTTACTATGGGACCAAACCTGAAATCGTAAAATAAATAAGCTGTTCAGTACATTTTGACCAAATAAGCGAACATAAATGTACTGAACAGCTGATTTTTTTTTTCACGAATCAGGTTTGGTCCCATAGTAAAAGTTGTTCATAATGATGAGTACAATGACCCCTTAACACATTCTCTGCTGAATTTTTTATGCAAACGCTTCTTTATGCTACACCCTTACCGACCCTTTTTTTACGATGTTTTCGAAACAATAGAGATGCACAACGAACACACATGTGCGCCGCGCCGCACTCGAAGAAAGTTATGAAAACGCGTATGTGTGTCTGCCGCACCGAATGTGTTAAGAGGTTGTTGGTGTTTTACCAATAACCTTGTATATGCTCCTTTTGGCCATACCAATGCTCCAAACCGCGTTACGATACCATTTCGCTTTAATATAATTATCATAAAGGTCCATTAACTGCTAAAAAAAAGCTATAAAATATTAATCTCTTTAACAGCTGAGAGTATAGAGAGCGTTGCGAGTAGCGACGCAGAGAAACTTAGTAAAAATACGGCGCGGGAAGACTGGAAGAGGTATCGGAAAGAGTTCCAGCAGCCGGTCAAGTTTAGGTGAGTGTTTTAACGTTCCCTTTTACTTTATCTTGTATCAGTAGTATAGCTCTTAGGGCCTGTATCACCACCTACAATTAAGTTCCTATTAACTTACTTGGCAGATAGTTTCATACAAATTCTGTTCCATTTTTGAATTTATTTGGTAAGTAGTGGCTATTTGGCCATCGTGAAATAGGCCCTTTGTGAACGAGCTCGCCCGCGTGAATGTCGGAAATTATCCCACGGGAACCTTCTACCGGAATGAAAAGTATCTTATGTCTTAATCCAGGTTATAAACTGTATACCAAATTTCATCCAAATCCGTTCAGCCGTTTTTGCGTGATTGAGTAACAAACATACAAACATACAAACTTTCACATTTATAATATTAGTAGGATAATTTATTCCTACCGCCAAGCAGCGAACAGTACGGCAACGTTCAAAGGTTCTATCGTTTATCTTAAAAATCGAAATATCCAAAATAATAAATGCGAAAGTGAGTTTGTTTCTTTGTTACGCTTTCATGCTAAAAAGCTGAATGGATTTGGATGAAAAGAGTTGTTTCAAAATGGCCCAGGTCTGTGTACACTACCTCAAAAAAAAAAAAGAGAAAAAATCCGTAGAATTCGGGAAAAAAACAGATAATTCATTTAAGTGTATACTGTTGTGGTAGGGAATTGATATTTATCAATTATTTTTATCGACTTTCAACATGGCGTTTCACTGATTTAGTTATTCTATGCATAAAATCAATGACAGTAAACCATAGATCGACCATTGATCATAGAAAGAGGACTGTCAGCTGTCACAACAGTGTCACTTCAGTTCTCTTCTTGTCATGTCAAGGCTGAATGGTCTATAGATCGATGCCTGCCTTTTAATACAGGCGAAAGAAATTAAAAAAAAAAAACTTGTCATGTCAAACGTCATTAATCAATCAAAATGACAGCTTACCCCCATGACGGGTTTTTGTTGTGTGTTGCAATTTCAAGTGTAATTAATTGTGGTTTACCAGCAAACAAAGCCATTTTAAAGTAATTTGGCAGTTGAGAACTGTTTTTAATATATTTCCCTATTTTCATGTATAGTGTACACGTACCTAGCCCAAGGTCCATACATTTTGGAACATCTCCTTTGGCACATGGGTAGACCATGACCTGGAAAAGACATAGGATACGTTTTATCCCGTTAGCACGTCTCGTGAGATAATTTCCCGACGAGTCGTGGGCAAAAGCTAGTAGCGGATAATATGTGACTATCGACTATAGATATTGATTTATATTCCCACCTAAATTATTATAGATTGACGCACTAATTTCGTCACTCGTATCAGTCACGTTTAATTCGGCAAAGGTGTTTTTTTTTTTCCGAAGATAAACAATGAGATCTTTGAACGTTGTCGTACTGTAACTGTGTTTCAGTTTGTAATTGCAGTCACATGAGATATTTAATTTTTAGCTTGCGTGGTCATTCCAAATGTGTATGTTACTTAGGAGATTTTATCAAATTTTTTTTTTTTTTTTAATTAAAATTAAGGCTGAGAATCGTCAAACTTATAAAAAAATCACTTCCTAGTGTGTTAGCTGGGAAAAGTGTTGGAACAAACGGCCCACCAACACATCTGTCTGCATAGTTTTACGAACTTGATAAATGATTTTATTTCTGTAAGTAGGTTTGTTGTACAAACACTTTTACAAGTCAATCATGTTTTTTTTTTTTTAAACTAGATGAGGTCGGCGTTTCCTATCTGACTACTCTGAGAAGAAAGGCCGAAACAAGCTCAGAGGTCACAGTCTCTTATAAAGTTCAGACATAATCTAGGTCAGGTCACGTGAAGACCATGTAGATTGGTCTCTGAAATGGTCTTTTGAGGAAAGAACCACACAGATTGAGAGGATTTGTTCAGTCAGTGCACGCATTTGTCAGTAATCGCGCAGCTCAACTCAGAACATAAGAAGCTCAATGATTCGACGAACAATACCAAAAAAAGGACATTGGGGTAGGCCGCATAAATTACTCAAACTGCCAGACCATGATTAAAAATAACTGAGACTCGATACAATATTTGAACAAACGGCGCGCGTGTATGACTAGATATATGGACGTGGACGTAACAAAAGGAATGTGTAAGGATTGTAACAGGTGGCGTTCTGTAGTTTTTGCCTACTTCTGTGGGAAAATAGCAAGAGTTACAATATATAATGATGTGATAAGACAACGTTGCGGTTTAAGAAATTGTAGTGCCGAAATTGAAAAGAGTATGCTTAGATGATTTGGCCTTGTGGAGAGGATGAATGAAAGCCGACTAACAAGGCAAATGTGAGTGGAAACGCCGGGAGAGGCCGCCCTAGAAGCACATATTTAGTAACGTTATTGGTGATGTTCTTCGGAAAGGTCAGGTGCACAGTACTCGCAACTGACTTGCGTTTATGACCATAAACAAAGCAAAATGAGTATGTAAGGATGGAGGTTCTGGAGATTTTGCTTACCCTTTATAAAGGCGTAAGATAATGTTGCTGCAACAATTATCCTTTCTATTCTACTAGGGAGTTTCTTGCCCCATTTTTTCTTCCCAGATAAAGCACTAGGAAGTGGTGAAGAGCGGGCGTGCCGGGGAGAGTGTCTCATGTAATGTTGACGTTCAAAAAGTTATTTTTATCCTTACCAGGGTAATAAACGTGCTTCGTCACTGGGTGGACCAGCATTTCTATGACTTCGAGCGCGAGCCGGCGCTTCTGGATAAGCTGCGCGAGTTCTTGGAGTCGGTGGACGGCAAGCCTATGAAGAAGTGGGTGCAGAGTGTGCTCAAGACGCTGCAGAGGAAGGTAGGTGTCGCTAACTGCAGAGGAGTAAATGCTACTTACCGTAAGTGACCAGTTCTACCTTCAGATCCGTCTGACTGAAATTCGTACTATGTGTAGCTTTTACGGTCACAAGATCGATCACCTACGACGGGCTACGACGACGGGATTATACCTACGACGGGATTATACGAACGATTACTATTATAGTTTGACCAAGACCGCTGTACCGCGCCTTAGGAATGCGCGGCGAGGCGGGGTGCAGCGCTGGCGAATGAGCGGTGGGACGCCGTGTGCGTTGACTAATGACCGGCCTGCACTGCCCCCCGTCTCGCCGCGGACCTACGGCGCGGTATAGCGGTCTTGGTCAAACTATAAGCCAAAATTACATTAAGCCGGGTTTACATTACGAAAATAGTTGCGCAAACTTAGTTATTCATTGATGGTTTCACGTGTAAATCGATAAATATTTATTTACACGTGAAGCTATCAATGAATAACTAAGTTAGTTTCGTTATGTTAATCTGGCATTTTTTTTTATTTGTGATGGGTTTGCTCTTGACTCTAGTCTAGGTCAGAGGTGACAGAGACAAAGTCGACGATGGAGTGAGCTTACCCAGAAGAAGCCTGTTCACTTTCACTTTGAAGAGATTAGGGTTGTATGCGTTCGGAAACACAGACGCAGGTAGTGAGTTCCACTCCTTTGCTGTGCGCATTATAAAAGACATTTGGAAGCGCTTAGTGCGAATTGATGCAACCAGGTAGAGATGGTAATTGGCAGTGCGTCTAGATGTCCGATGGTAGAAGGGGGCCGGTGGAATGAGGTCGTGGAGTTCTCGGGCACACTCTCCGAAGTACAATCTGTAGAAGACCGACAAGCAGGCAACATTGCGGCGATGAGCCAAGCTATGAAGCTTGGCATCCGAGTTTTACGTCGCCAATGACCCTCTTAGCTCTGCGTTCCACCGAGTCAAGCGCAGCTAGTTGGTAATTAGCTGATCCATCCCAAAGGTGGCTGCAATACTCCTCCATGCAGGATCGGACTTGCGCTTTGTAAAGGGGTAAAAGCTGTCCAGGCGTAAAGTATCGCTTCACCCTATTTAGAATGCCCAGCTTTACGAAATTATTGGCTTAAAATGAAATAAAATTATAGGACGACTTTTTCTTTGGTTCATGGTACACGCGGGCGAACGGCTGACGCTCCCGCCAGGTGGTCTCGCCGCCCGCACACTAGTACGAAAAAGTCTCTCTATAATTTAATGTCACTAATTTCTTAATGTAATTTGGAACTGAACTGTGTGATCATTTGTCAGTGTGAGCGATCGAATTATAGAACTTTTGTTGGGACGTGATTTAAGTTCTATAATAATAATAATATCCTGGGACATTTCACACACGGTCATCTAATCACAAACTAAGCAGAGCTTGTACTATTGAAACCAGATAACTGATATACTACATACACTTTTTTTTTATTGTAAATACATACTTATATAGATAGTTACACCCAGACTCATCACAAACAGACATGTTCATGCACACAAATGTTTTTCCTGGATGGGAATCGAACCCTTGACCTGCGGCGTGATAGGTGGTATCTTAACCAACCATGCCGACTGGCCTGTCAAAATGAAAATAAATTATCTTTATCAATGGGGGAGGACATGTAGTGGACATCAGATTGATCTCACTGTATATGATGGCTGTTGGAACTACAAGTAGAGAATGGCGCCGATTCCTTTGTTCACAAACTAACTAAATTGTATATTCAGTGCACCATTTTCTTTCTATTTCATTAAGAAAAGGACAGACGATAAATATTTGTCTAGTCCTGTCAAATTAGTCAGCGCCTGACGTAAATTGACGTATTTTTAGTAGGCATTTTTTTAATCACGTCTAGACTTGTCTATGGAGTATCTTAATTTGACAGGACTTGAATAATATTTATCTTCTGTCCGTTTCTTAATGAAATAGAAAGAAAAAGATGCACTGAACTTAAATTTAGTTTAGTTTGTGAAGAAGGGAATCGGCGCCATTGTCTACTTTGAAATGTCGCGTCCCGCTACTTCAATTTGTATACGTACCCTTTTTTAATCTCTTGACCGTCGGGCCTCTGTATGCGCAAGTACCGCAAACGTCGCCTACTTCGTCAAGCGTCGAAGTACTTGTTGATTCTCTATCTGATAATCTTATTGTCCAATGGTGTTACGGCGACGTTTGAGAGGTAGCGGTATTTGTAAGCGGGCCCTTCATTTCATAGCAGACAAGCTCTAATATTGATTGTGGCCAGTTGTTGTTCAGTTGAGTTGATTCCCTTGAAATTCCCGCCGATAGGTCCAGAGACAACGTGGAGTCTTCTTTTGCGCGTTCACACACTATCACTTTACTGCTTACTGTTCGTTCTCTTTTACACACTGCCCGTATTTTATTTGACAGGCCAGTTGGCGTGGTTGGTTAATACATTAGGCGCGGCAGACGCACATGCGCGTTTTCGGACGTTCACCAGGTGCTTGACGGCGCGTATGCGCGTCCATACAATTTACATAACTTTCTTCGAGTGCGGCGTGCCGCACCTGTGCGTTCGTTGTGCATCTCTATTGTTTCGAAAACATCGTAAAATATGGGTCGGTAAGGGTGTAGCATAAAGAAGCGTTTGCATAAAGAATTAAGCAGATAGTGTTAAGATACCACCTATCACGCCGCAGGTCGTGGGTTCGATTCCCATCCAGGACAAACATTAGTGTGCATGAACATGTCTGTTTGTCCTGAGTCTGGGTGTAATTATCTATATAAGTATGTATTTACAAAAAAAAAGTAGTGTATGTAGTATATCAGTTATCTGGTTTCCATAGTACAAGCTCTGTTTAGTTTGGGATCAGATGACCGTGTGTGGTATGTCCCAGGATATTATTATTATTATTTCTCTACAACTACGTCTCGATCACGTCAGGGTCACCAATCTTGGGACCTATGGTTATCTTGTACATAAAATTCCAGTATCCACAATAAAGTTTTATTGATTGGCCATGAATATTAAGCACAGGGACACTTCTTACATAAGTTTGTGTGAACAGGCTTTGTCTGTGTAAGCTCACTCCATCGTAGACTTTGTCTCTTGTTACCATTAAACTAGACTATAGTCAAGAGCAAACCCGTCTCAAATGTAAAAAAACTTTTTAGCAAAAAATAAAACCGACTTCCAAAACAAAACACTACAAAGTGAAAAATAACTTTAATTTCGGTAGTCGGTGCCTTTGGTTTCTTATTTTCGTTTTTTGCCACCGACTTCCGAAATTCAAGTTATTTTTCACTTTGTAGTGTTTTGTTTTGGAAGTCGGTTTTATTTTTTGCTAAAAAATTTTTATTTTTCACTTTTTAGTTGTGGAACCTACCCCACACAAAATCGAATACATAATTGAGCACAATAATTGTAGATATAGCCATGTAAATAACAGTGATAGGAAGGTAGTAAAACATCATCACATCATCCACATAAAATAAGTGGGAAATATACGTATTATTGAAGCTAACTCAAAAACTACCCAAGCAAAGTTAATAAAATTTATATGGGACCACCTTGGAAGTATACCCTTTCAAACAAAAAGAGAATTTTCCAAATCGGTCCATCCGTCTTTGAGTAATTGCGTAACAAACATACAAAAAAAAAAACATACAGACGAATTGAGAACCTCCTCCTTTTTGAAGTTGTTTAAAAAAACTGTTATACAGAACACAAGTTATTACCACGGCGCGGGGAGGAAGACTAGCCGCTATCTATGCGCGGGGAACATGGCATTCTTAGCATTATTGTTACCTGTAGTTCCTACAGTGGCCTTAATTAATAATAATAATAATAATAATCTTTATTACTCCCAAAAATGCACGAACATTACATTGAACAAGGAACAAAAAATGGCCTAATACATTAGGCGCGGCTGACGCGCATGCGCGTTTTCGGACGTTCACCATGTGCTTGACGGCGCGTATGCGCGTCCATACAATTTACATAACTTTCTTCGAGTGCGGCGCGCCGCACCTGTGCGTTCGTTGTGCATCTCTATTGTTTCGAAAACATCGGTGTCTACACCCAAGATATTTTTTGCACGCACCCGAGCTTTTCCCACACAGGATTAGTGTAGCATAAAGAAGCGTTTGCATAAATTTCGCGCAGATAATGTGTTAATCTAAGTGATTCACAGTAAGAAAGACCCTGACCTCTAAACTAGGTAAAAACCTGTATCTTAGAAGTCAGTGTACCTTCAAAATTATGCATGGATCTAAGCCTTATAATTTATACCTTGATAGGACACTATAATCTAATACAAAATAAAACGGTAAAAAAAATAGAAGATACAATGCAAAATTAGTCTGGTTTAAAGGGAAATATAATAAAAATCAGGAACTTAATAAAAGAGGGAAAAATAAAACTGATTTTGTTTAACTAAATGGTGAAGTGTGTGTTTGATATTGAGTGAGTGAATCACTTCTTATATACCTCTGGTCTAGTCATCTAGTGGCTGAGCTTGAGGTCTTGAGTTCGATCACCAAGTCTGAAGAGGGTTTGTGAAATTAGCTCTTTCTCCAGGATTTTCTCAGAAGCAGACTTGAGTTTGGATATATTATGTGCCCGGTTGATGGCATTAGATTTGCCCTACATCGAAGGTTCCCAACCTTTTACGGAGTACCGCCCCCTTTACAAGAAACAAAAATCCAACGCCCCACTTACAAAATCAATCAATCTGCCTAGCCTTTTCCCAACTATGTTGGGGTCGGCTTCCAGTCTAACCGGATGCAGCTGAATACCAGTATTTTACATGGAGCGACTGCCTATCTGACCTCCACAACCCAGTTATTGGGTAATATGATACCCCTTGGTAAGACTGGTTGTCAGACTTTCGGGCTTCTGACGACCCGTAACGGCTGTCAAAGATCCACGAATGACAGCCGGGACCAACGGCTTAACGTGCTATCCGAGGCACGGAGGAGTCTCGGTATGTTACAGATGGTCACCCACCTGTAACCTGATGGATCGACCCTTGCGGCTGTTATTATTTAGCCACGAGCTCCTCCCAACGCCCCATTTACATAATATTTAATTATACCAATTTTATATGTCTGTCTATTATCTATTAATAATCACAAATTAAAAATTAATTCTCTCTGTCTCTCTCTGTAATCGTGCCGCACGAAATGCTCCAGCGCCCACTAGGGGGCGGTACCGCCTGCTTCAGGAACCTATACCCTACATTAATGGGGATGCGCTAAAGTAGGCCGCCAAATTCCAATTATCTGATGTTTTTTGCAGTTTGCAGGTAAGTGTCAGATTGTATGTTGTTCAAAATATGATTCTCGACCGTAACAAATCGCAAAAAACGTAAGAAAAATTGAATTTCGCGAGCTAACCTGGCGCTAGGATTGGTGAAATGTAGGTTTCATAAACACCTCTTAACTGTTACTTTCTACTTTTACAGAGCTTACCATCGGACTGCGACTCGATCTCCAACCTGTCCGTCGCGTCGGTCGTGTCGCACGTGTTCGACCGACTCCCGCCCACGCCGCTGCGGCACGTAGCGGAGCCGGAGCGCTGCGACTGGCACCCGCTGGCGCTGCACCCGCTCGAGCTGGCGCGCCAACTCACGTTGCTCGAGTTCCATCTGTACAGACAGGTACTACGAGTCATCATCGTCGGCCTAGTCTCCCAACTATGTTGGTGTCAGCTTCCAGTCTAACCGGATGCAGCTGAATACCAGTATTTTACATGGAGCGACTAACAACCCTTGGTAAGACTGGTTGTCAGTCTCTCGGGCTTCTGACTACTCGTCAAGTCTGCTACGACTATTTTATTGTTGCCTTGATATGGCCTTCAATTGGAAATATCATAGGATTTCTAAACCGTACACGAAATTTTTCCTTATCAATGACATTATCAGGCCTGTTGGCGTAGTTGGTTAAGATACCACCTATCATGCCGCAGGTCGTGGGTTCGATTCCCACCCAGAACAAACATTTGTGTGCATGAACATGTCTGTTTGTCCTGAGTCTGGGTGTAATTATCTATATAAGTATGTATTTACAAAAAAAAAAGTAGTGTATGTAGTATATCAGTTATCTAGTTTCCATAGTACAAGCTCTGCTTAGTTTGGGATCGGATGACCGTGTGTGAATAATGTCCCAGGATATTATTATTATTATTATCATCGATTGATGGCATACAATTTACAATACATGTTTGAATGCAACTAATTTTTTGGGACGAAGTACTTTAACGCGGCTTGTGGTAGGTAAACTGGCAGAAATTGTGACGGAACGACAAAGCGTTATGCCGTCAGTTTCAAGTGTCGAAAGTATTGATTTTATGACTAGGTACAGCCACTGATTTATGAACCTAAAATAATAATAATTTATTAAAGTCCTTTTTACAAAGTAATAACTATAATATAGGATGACTTTTAAAACATGCGACAAAATTTAAGGGGGTGTTCTACCCATCATTATGAATAACTTTTACTGTGGGACCAACTTGGAATTCGCAAAAAAAATCGACTTTCTTATGCAAAGTGGTCCAATCGGGTATGTACTTTTACATGGGAAGGTCGGTATTTTTTTTACGAATTCTAAGTTGGTCCCATAGTAAAACTTATTCATATTGATGGGTAGAACACCCCCTTAAATTTTGTCGCATGTTTTAAAAATCATCCTGTATATTTATTCAAAGTAGTTTGTACATGGCAAAGTTGTCTTACATATTTAAATGTTTTAAAGAGAAACCAGTACACAATTATGGAATGGGTCATGGACTCCCTTTCCTAAACTAGGCAGAAACCCTGTCTGTATCTTAGGAAAGAGTATCGAATAAAAGTGAGTCTTATTTCGGTTACACAATAAAGGTACGTGCAGTGGGCGAACATAGTACTTATGGAATAATACTTTATAGGGAAAGAAAAAAAAATTCAAATGTGTGTCTGTGTGTATGTGTTTGTGTGCGTATGTATGTATTTATGTCAAACATACGATGGCTCCTAAGTATACCGAGTCAACTGTACTTGTAATAACTTTAAAGGAAGGCGATAAAAGAGCAAATGGTTATATTTCAAATGTTAATACAATCAAGAAAAATTGCTAATCATAGTGAATTGAATATAATAAGGCCTATTAGCAGTGCAAAATAAATTTCATATTATTTTATTATATCCATTCGCACTTTTTATCGCCTTCCTTTAAAGTTATTAGAAATACAGATGACTCAGTATACTTAGGAGCCATCGAATATAGTCTGTATAAAAAAGTAATACATTTACTAACTTATAAATACTTAGTAATACCAAGATCTTAACAGATTGGCTTAATTATAATAATAATAATAAAATTTATTTATTACCAAAAAGGTTACAGACTTAATAATAATATATGTACTTAGTTAAGAAAAGGTATTATTAAAAACTAGTGGTAGGAGATAAGTACAGAGCAATAATCTATGCTGCAGAAATCTGTAAACAAAAGTTGTTGAGCACTGCCTCTTAAACTAGGGTTACCTGTATCTTAAGAGACAGTGTTCAGCTGTGGGGTTGATGCAATAGGATTTATACAACTTGTGATTTGTGTCGGTCTACCAAGTGATTATAAGATTTTTCTAGATTTATAATTAAAATTAAAAAGAAACTATTTATATAGATTACTTATACACAAACTGGTTTAATTTACACAGGATTTTAATTACCTATGAAAGGTGCGTTGGTACAGACAATTTTAACTTGTGGCGACCTGCCTGAGCTGCCTGCCTATGGACTTGCCATACCCACAAAATTAGCGTGCATAACTAGAAAATCGGAAACTCAACATGGCCGCCTTTCTTCGGGTTTGTTACTGTAACCGTTTGACAGCACATCTACCACAGAACTCAGCACTCAACAGGGCGATCGGTCATGCATAGACATGATTTTGACGTCACACAAAAGAGTTGCCTAATTTAGTCCTTAACAAACATTTAGATGTCTCTCTTTTCATACTCAGCTCTTGATTAGTTAAAAAGAAATAAAACGCTTTTTGATTTGTGTGAGTGTCGATATGATAGATATTTGTATCCTAAAGTAGAATATGCCATCTCCATAGTTTTCCTATCTCGATGGGTACAGCCATGTATTAACGGGGAAGCGTCAGGGTAGCCCGCGAAATTTAAATTTTCCTACGTTTTTTTGCAATTTACAAGTCGGTATAATATATAAAATACGTATTTGTTACGGCCGCAAATCATACTTTATTTAACATACAACTTAATACTGACTTGTAAATTGCAAAAAAAGTAAGAAAATTTGAATTTCGCGGGCTACCCTGACGCTTCCTCCTTAAAAAACAAAAACTTTTGACACTTGAAACTTTAGACCATACTAGATGGCTTTGTATGTGCTCGCGATGATTCTGTATTAATACATAATATACAGCGAAAAGAACTTCGTTCCAAGCGGGTGTCCCATACGACACCTCCCGACTTTTATATTTGAATATCTATACCTTTTTAGTAAAATTTGGTAATTTCAACATTTTTTTCATCCTTCATGTCTTGAACATACTTGCCTTAGTATGGATTTTACACAGTACATAATGGTCAAATGTTGTGTTATTGTTCCTTGTAGTTTAAGTATTCTTTTTATCGTCTCCAGGTAAAACCTTCGGAACTGGTGGGCGCTGTGTGGACCAAGAAAGACAAGGACAAGACCAGCCCCAACCTACTTAGGATAATTAAGCATACCACCAATGTGAGTACTACTGCTTTAAATCAGGGCTCCGGAAACCGGTTAATTTTTCAAACCGGTTTAGGTTATTGACCCCGAACCAACATCGATTGCGGTTTAGATGTCGTTTACCGGTGTTTGTACCGGTTAATGGGTGAAACCGGTTTTTTACAAATACCGATTCTGTTGAGCGTAATTACCCGTTTAACGTTTTACGAGAAAAAAAAACCTGTTTCATACATTTTGGTCGGGTAGGTATTGAACTTTTGTATGAAACAGCTGTTTTTTTTTCGTGTTATCGGAGTTGGTCCTATAGTGAAAGTGGTTAATATTCATGGGTAGAACACCCTGTGAAAATTTGGCTACTGATTAAAAAAAAAAACAGGTTGATATTGTTCCCTCAATCAATCAATCATTTATTTATTTCTCAGTACATGGTACATGAAGTTCTAAATATTAATAAATAGTTTCACATATACTACTGTATTAGACTAAAAGTGAAGTACTTTTAGTAATTTTGTAGCATATTCGCTGCAACTGTTTACTTGAACTGTCCCGCACATAACCTGCTCTGCAAATGATTATGGTAGAGCTAGCTCCATGACATAAATATCTAATACCTGTTTTTTTCGTGTTTTTCATGATTTTTTCCTTTTTATTGTGCTGGCTGATGTCAAAGTCACAAACATCGGAAACATCAAGCTTTATGCAGGCCACACTGGGAACGAAGCTAAACGAACTTAGCTTCATTCTCAGTGTGGCCTGCGCTTGCGTCGAAATGTACGTGTACTAGTGTTTGTCCACGAGCAGGACAGAGCAGGATAGAATCAAAATGTACCTCTATATTCTTTCGTCCACAGTTCACCCGCTGGATGGAAAAATGGATAGTAGAAAGTGAAAACTTAGAAGAACGCGTCGGCGTTGTCTGTAGACTACTCGAAGTGTGCGTCGCTTTGAGGCACCTCAACAACTTCAATGGGGTGTTAGCGGTCGTCGCGGCGTGCGGCAGTGCCTCCGTGCACCGGCTGAGGGCTACCTTCCAGGTGAGAAAAAGGCGGAGAACGCTACTAGTAGTATACTAAAGCCAACGAGACGAGATTTTCATGCTTTGGGATTAAGGCGCTATGACCTGACAGAGACCGTGCTTTTACAATTTGTTTTAACACATTATCTGCTTAATTCTTTATGCAAACGCTTCTTTATGCTAGGGTGTAGCATAAAGAAGCGTTTACCGACCCTTATTTTACGATGTTTTCGAAACAATAGAGATGCACAACGAACGCACAGGTGCGGCGCGCCGCACTCGAAGAAAGTTATGTAAATTGTATGGACGCGCATACGCGCCGTCAAGCACCTGGTGAACGTCCGAAAACGCGCATGTGCGTCTGCCGCGCCTAATGTATTAATCCATGGGAAACATAAAAACAGTGCTATAAAATTCTGAAAAAAAAAAAGATATCTTATTTAAGTATCTGCTTTTAATAACATGATTAGATTAACTTTGCTGTGTAGAAAAATAATCCCAAGTTTACCCCTTTTCGTAATGTTTAATCAATCTCATAGTTACAAATCAGACGATTTTTTTCTTATGTTTTTATATAAATGAAAAGGTAATACGATTGTTTAGCACAGTTTGCTGAGTTTATCTTGATAAAATTATTAAAATAATTATTTTGTTTAAATACCTACCAAATGCGCGAGGCAACCACGCGTGATCCTGCCTACTCCAGTTCAGTACGCGGCTCGAGCGAGTTCATAGCTCCTAAACACTTTCAACTTAATTGTGTATGGTACCGTTTCCATGGCAACTAAAATTATTTTATGACGTTTATAGTTTTTCATCCAAAAATCAACTTTGACTACTTGAGTTTAAAGTTGATATTTGTATAAAGCTATTCTAATACGAGGTGAACAAAATTTAACCAGTTTTCAACGCCAACGCAACCAATCGCGTTAGCACATACATTTCTATGGCGGTTCTCACACGATGCAACTTATCGAAAAGCAGTTTTCAACGGCGACGCAAGAGAGCAGGTCCTTCGGTCCTTGCCAACGCAATTTCTCATAAAATTGGCGCGTTATTGTGTGTCTTTTAGTTTAAATTGATACAACAATTGATACAATTGGTACCAGTTGCATCGCAGTTGTCAATGCCCGTTCCAAACCAGTTTAGGTTGAGTTGTCTTCACCCCGTGTGAGAATGTGCTAAGTTGCAATGGACCTGGCTGGATCCTGACCTAGAATCAATTCATAATTCATAATGTACAGACGCCAGCAGGTCAAGCTACCCGGAACTGTCAATTTTTTCCATTCAACCTTGAACCTAATGCTTTAGCGATAAAGTTGAAAATCTATTAAAGATTGATGTACTGGCGTCTGTACAATAATTATTAATACAGGTTGTAATTTTAATCACCGTTATCCTAAGGGGGTTATTGTGCTCATCATTATGAACAACTTTTACTATGGGACCAAACCTGAAATCGCGAAATTAAAATTCAGCTGCCCCATACATTCATTTGCGCATAACTCGTCAAAATAAAAGTATAAGTAATAGTAAAAGTTGTTCAGAATGATGAGTACAATTACCCTTGTAAGAGGATAACGGTGATTAAAGTTACACCCAGTATATGAAAATTATTTCTAAAATAAATAAAAATGAATCGCAACAATTAATATCTTTGGAACAGGCGACAAAAAATTATGTGTGTTAATTTTTTTTGTGTAGTTTTTAATTTCGACATTGCAATGCTATACAGTTATTATAAATACCTATAAGAAAATTACTTTTAAAATAAATAATAAAGCTTACATCACAAAAGAAAATCAGCTGTTCCCTACATTTTGACGAATAACTCGCGAACATAAATGTTGAGAACAGCTGATTTTTTTTCGCGATTTCAGGTTTGGTCACATAGTAAAAGTTGTTCATAATGTTGAGTACAATGATCCCTTAAAAGGATACCGGTGTTTACAATTACACCCTGTTTTACTAACGCTTCTTGTATTCCTTTTACAGATGGTACCTCTCCGGCTAATCCGAGCTCTAGAAGAATTCCGCGAACTAAACTCGGACCACTTCCGAAGATATCAGGAGAAGCTGCGCAGCATCAACCCGCCCTGCGTGCCCTTCTTCGGCATGTACCTCACCAACATACTGCACATCGAGGAGGGGAATCTGGGTGAGTAGAGACCGTAATCCACCGTTAATTTATCGATGCGATCAGTCAGCATCAAACTTTTAAATTATCTAAACTAAAAAAGGACATGAGAGCCGTAGTGGCCCAATTATACAGCCCTGACTTACGAGTTGTAGCTCGTGGGTTCCAACCCAGGCAGGTGCTTTACTTTGTGTGAATAATTTCATCAGCACTGCTCTCAAAATGATGAAGGAATACATCGCGAGGAAACCGGTATGTTCTAGAACCAAAAATTCGAAGACTTGTGACGTCTACCAATCCCTACTGGGGCTGCGTGGTGGATTACAGCCCACTCCCTCTCGTAGAGAGGAGGCCTGTGTCAATGAGAACACTATATACTGATTATACTAAACTAAAAAAAATGTATTCTATTTTGGACAAAATTCTTATCAAAATTACAGTAGTTCATTTTATTGAGGGACTCTTGACTAAATGATATCAGCCACACGCTAAAGTTAAGCGACGCCTTGCCGCAGTTGGTTCGTAGATCTTTGACAGTCGTTACGGGTAGTCAGAAGCGCAAGTCGGACGAGCAGTCTTACTCAGTAATTGGGTTGTGGAACTCAGATAGGCAGTCGCTCCATGTAAAATACTGGTATATCAGTTATCTGGTTTCCATAGTACAAGCTCTGCTTAGTTTGGGAACAGATGACCGTGTGTGAATAATGTCCCAGGATATTATGTTATGTTTTTACATTTCTCGGGACCCTGGGGTCCCGGACCTTTGGAAGGCGTACGAGGAGCCGAAGCCAACTCGCAGAGGCCCCCTTAGATAATTTTAAATGATGAGGAGGCACCAACCGACGATTATCCCTGTATGCACTATGCAAGTGCACCCAAGGACAACCCCCGGTTGGTGCAGGACTATTGTTGTACGTGGAAACAAAACATATTGGGCTATGGGATTGGGTGGCTAATGTGGATTGGGTTACATGAACTATGGAAGAACTATGTCCCCTGCCTGACCAATGTTATATATTATACATGGATAAAATGGCAGGGGGTGACTTGCACACTCAATAATGGGCCCCCGGAAACGGCCGCTAGCACATAGTGGAATAGCGACGATGGGGCAACTCTTTCTGAGGTGCTTGAGGAGTGGAGAGGTATTCCACGGCTATCAGGACAATCCCGGAAGTACAGTCAAGATCCCTACCAGCACCTTACTGGAATACTTCCTTATTATTATTATCAAAACGTGTGAAACTGCAGTTATTTTTTTTTCGTTTTTACAGTTGGTTGGGCCTTGTGTACAGTGTTTTATAATAACTTGTTTCCTACAGACTACCTCCCCGACTCGGAGCTAATAAACTTTTCGAAGCGACGCAAGGTGGCGGAGATAACGGGAGAGATACAACAGTATCAGAACCAGCCATACTGCCTCACGCCTGAACCGAAGACCAGGGTATGTCTATGTATTCTATAGAGTGGGCCATCTAGTGTTTTAAATTTGAATCGGCTATAAAAAAAAAAAAAAAAAAACTACTGATTATTTTTTCAAATTTCTGGTTTTATTGGAAAGGTTGAACTTGAGAAAACAGGAGCTCGTGGCTAAGTAATAACAGCCGCATGGGTCGATCCATCAGGTTAAGCTACTCTTGCCGGGGTTGGTCTGTGGATGGGTGACCATCTTTTCATACCGAGACTCTTCCGTGCCTCGGAAAGCACGTTAAGCCGTATGTCCCGGCTGTCATTCGTGGATCTTTGACAGTCGTTACGGGTCATCAGAAGCCCGAAAGTCTGACAACCAGTCTTACCAAGGGGTATCGTATTACCCAGTAACTGGGTTGCGGACGTAAGATAGGCAGTCGCTCCATGTAAAATAATGGTATTCAGCGGCATCCAGTTAGACTGGAAGCCGACCCCAACATAGTTGGGAAAAGGCTAGGCAGGCAGATTTTATTGGAAAGGTTGAACTTGGAACACAATATCATTCATATGACTACCACGACTGGCTCGGCAGTAGCCCATCCGATCAACCCAATTTTTCAGTACATTTTCAATTGTTTCGGCTTGAATCTCTTCAATTGCAACTTCGATTTCATGTTTCAACGCTTCAATTGTCTCTGGATGATTTGCGTAACATTTATCCTTAAGGGGGAAGCGTCAAGGTAGCCCGCGAAATTCATGTTTTCTTACGTTTTTTGCAATTTACAAGTCGGTATTATATTGTACGTTAATCAAATTATAATTTGCGGTCGTAACAAGTATCTATTTACATAATTAGAATCATTAAAGTGATCAATACAACGCTTTAAGACCAGGTAATCCCAAAAAATGACTATTTCATGAAATCTTGACATTTTAGGATTATACTAACTTAAGGAGTTGTATTACTGATTCTAATGTTTATAATTCTGTAAAAACATATTTCTTACGGCCGCAAATCATAGTTTATTTAACATACAACTTAATACTGACTTACAAATTGAAAAACACGTAAGAAAATTTGAATTTCGCGGGCTACCCTGACGCTTCCTCCTTAATTGTTCCCCACAGAAAATTATCCAAAGGGCTCAAATCACAGCTCCGAGGCGGCCAATTGACATCAGCATTTCGGCTGGTTATTCGATTTTTCGAAATTTCTTACAGTTTGCGTTAAAGACTCAATACTTTGGAAGTAAGTTTTAAATATTTCCCAATTTTGTTCGAGCGTATAGCGTCCCATTTTGCAAATGTCAAACATAAAACTAACTTTCCGTCAAAAAATTAATGTCATTCTACCTTTCAAAGTCAAAGTAATCGGTACTTCAAATTTAAAACACTAGATGACCCACCCGCTATTTAAATCCTTGTTATCGACGATATATCCAATTAAACAAATATCAACTCTACGCTAGTGTAAATGAAGTGTATTCTCGGGAGTGACTACACTTTTAGTAATTTGAGAATGCGTTCCTGGCACCTGTCAGTCGTATACAATCCGACAGCAACCTTATATCAACGACAATAAAGATCAATGTGCTGCAAAATCAGAGGGAAAATAACTACGAAAGGACTGCAAACGCTGAGTACAAAAGAATACGTGTTTTACGAATTTAAACTTTATTACAGTCCGGCCGCCGCATCGCGTTCCTGACACCTGTCAGTTGTACAATTTGTAGTAGTAATAAGGATTAAATTCGCAAATCATACATTCTTTAGTATGAAACTGACAGGTGTCAAGATCGCATTCTCTCGACGGCCGGACTGTAGTTCCTAATCGTGTTCAACTGACATGTGTCGCGATCGCATTCCTTCGGTGACCGGAATTAATAACTGGAAAACTAAGAGAGCTGAGGGCTGGGCGTTTTGCGGGTTGTCTTATGTAATTTTGACGTCCAAAAAGTGCTGATTCTCAGTCTAATTTGAGTAAACGACTTCTTGATTTTGAATAAAATTACATAACAAATAATTGATGTTTTTACGGGTGACCGCTCCGCTATCGAAAATATAGCCCGTCCATATTGTTGCTGTCTCATTCTGGCGTCCATTGTCGTATTTCTTTTAACTTTATGCGGTTTCACCAAAACTATATTATCGGCCATATTTTGCAATATAAATGTTACCTTGATGACTAGGTCCTAGTTGAAAATATTGCAGCCACGTATTGCCTGTTTAAAAGTCTATTACTAAAAAACCTCTTCATTGTTATCAACAAACATTTGCGTAGATATTCCCTAAAGCTATGGGAAAATTCATGAAAGAAAAAGTTGTAACAGCATGGAATAGGTTCTCGGAAAATATTGTGACAGGTCTCACACTGAGGGTCTACTCACTAAGCACGAAGTCCGTAGTTTCGGCCGAAGTTACGGGCGTTTCCTACAGTCCTTATCACTTACGGACATATTAATAAGATTAGTTCAGGGCTCGAACTAAGAATGAACGACAACACAATTTGACAGTTGTTCCTACTACCGATGTGTACACATGTCCGTCCGAAAAAATTAATTTGTCACTTGTTTTGATGGATCAACTAATTTCGGACAGGCCCGTGTCTTCGTTGACGGACTTAGGCCTCTATTAGACTATCAGAGAAATATGATCAGAGATGTGTGAATCATTTTTATATGAAGAACCTATGACGGTATAAAAATTACATATGATTCATATTGTCTGTGATCATAGTTAAGGGATCCCATTTGACAGCAAACGTACAATTATGATCATATCCGTCTCTCAAAAATGCTGCCAAAATGCAAGAATTTTGACTGGAATATCGAAACAACTAAATATTCCAGGGTTACTAATAAACGATCTTTTGCATCTAAAGAGAGTTTCTTGCTTTGAAATTATGGGTGCCTTTGACTTTATATTATGGGTACCTTTGAATGTACCTTTGACAATATACAGTGTTATTGGTAAAACACCAGCAACATCTTAAGGGGTCATTGTACTCATCATTATGAACAACTTTTACTATGGGAACAAACCTGAAATCGCGAAAAAAAAAATCAGCTGTTCAGTACATTTATGTTCGCATAATTCGTCAAAATGTACTGAACAGCTGATTTTTTTTGTTGCGATTTTAGATTTGGTCCCATAGTAAAAGTTGTTCATAATGATGAGTACAATGACCCCTTAAGAGGTTGCTGGTGTTTTACCAATAACCCTGTATAGTTAAACACAACTTAATTTGTAAGAATTTTTATCTTCCAGTCTGTCTGTTCTTCGATCGAGTAAGGTGTTATGGACACCTCTCTCTGATCACCTTGCTAACCAAGATCTAACGCACATACATCTATTATTTTTTTATTTTTTTTTTCTTAATTGTTTTTATCTTCTTATATTATTATGATCACAAGTGTAATATGTAAAAATGAAGAACAGCATCATTTTACTATGATCATAGAATTTGACAGATATAAAATCATATCTGTATGATAAATATTATGATAGTGTAATTTGGGCCTTAGAGAGTATACCGCCTGAACTGCTTCAAGAACCCACTTTACAGATTAAAATATCTCCAAGCTATTTGAAATACACGCATTAATCTAATTAGCTGCTAGTGTGTCTTACCCTGCCTTCTACCAACTACGTTGGGGTCGGCTTCCAGTCTAACCAGATGCAGCTGAATAGCAGTGTAGCTGCTAGTGTGTCTTACCAAATAATAATAATAATTATTATTATTCTGTTCCAGGCATTCCTAGAATCCCTGGACCCGTTTCCTGGCAAGGACGACAACGAGATCACCAACTACCTGTATGCCAAGAGCTTGGAGATTGAACCGCGCCTCGTCAAACAGATGCCCAAGTTTGTGAGTACATAATGATCCTAACTAATATTATTCATGCGAAAGTAAGTTTGTTTGTTACCTTTTCACGCCTAAACCACTGAACCGATCATCCTAAAATTTTGCATATACGTTGTCAGGTGTACAGCAACGGACATAGGCTTTCATCCCGAAAAAAGTACTGTTCGCTAGGAAAACTTTAATAACGTTGTTATCATAATAGATGGCGCCACGTGTCTTTCGAATCATGATTGAATTATATTATTATTGAAACTTTAGTAGTGTGTCAAGAGTATTTTTTTTTAATTTACGTAATAAATTTTGGGAGTCTAAAGAGTGTAGATAGACCGGTTTTTTATCCTCCTAACTATCCTAACTAATATTATAAATGCGAAAGTGAGTTTGTTTGTTTATTACGCTTTCACGCTAAAACGTCTGAACGGATTGGGATGAAATTGGCACACGGGTAGACCACGATCTGGAAAAGAACATAGGCTACTTTTTATCGACATACCACGCGGGCGAAGCAGTGGGCGGCAGTTAGTAGTAACGTGCGCAGAGAGCGGTTCTTAAGGTGTGCTGTTTCAAGCCAAGACTTTATCCCACCGTCAAGCTGTATAAATATTGTCAAGTCCTTACGGTTAGGCAATTGTTTGTACTAGCCACTGCTATTAAACAACATGCTATTTCCAACTATTCTCAGCAAACCAAACGCCGTAACCATATAGTTGCCTTGGGTACTCCTCTTAAAACTTTTTTTAGTCATAGATTCTTTATTTTCCTTGGACCCTATCTTTACAATAAATTAAACCGAATTCTGTCCCTGCACTGTTTGAACAAACATAATTTTAAAATCGCTCTACAAGCTTGGTTACAAAGCCAAACACATACTGCCACAGAAGCTCTTTTTGATGTATTAGTTTAATCAGACTCTCTCCACCCACACACCCACCACACGCACACACGCACGCACACACACACATCCACGCACGCACGCACGCATGCACACACACACGCACGCACACACACACGCACGCACGCACACACACACACACACACTCACACGAGCGCACGCAATCACACACACACACACACACACACACACACACACACACACACAAACCTCAAACATTCATAAAAACCTCACAACATACTTTTACTTTTTAATCGTTCTATTTATTTATTTTTACTACTAATTGTTTGGAACTTTTGTTACTTGCTGTGATATCAGTTGTAAGCTATCAAATATGTAACTGTGAGCAGGTGGGGACCTGGTGACCTGTATTACAGGTGTTACTACCTACCACAGGCACCAGCGATCCACAACCAAAAATTGTTAGCTGTTTCTCGAGTGTACAATATTGTTTGTATTTTTTTGGCTTGTGGTGAGAAATAAACACATATTATTATTATTATTATTATATACTGATCGTAATCCAGGAAAAAGAGCGCGCCTTGCATCCAAAGACTTTTCTCAGCCGTAGTTCTCGAGAACTATTGGTCTTACATGAATTTTGTATATGACTGTCCATTTTGCAATAATTAGATAAGGAAGTGCAATAACCTAAATTAGCGTAAAACCCTTTATTTACTTTTCTTCTTTTGCGAAATATTTGGAACAACCATTTTGCGCGCAGTATTTCTAATGCTTAACCCCTCAAACGTCTGGCGCAGGCCAAGTGTGCGTAAGAATTTTTTTTTAAATCTTTACATAATATTACATAATAGGTTATAAACGTATATTTTAAATATACAGGGTTATTGGTAAAACACCAACAACCTCTTAAGGGGTCGTTGTACTCATCATTATGATCAACTTTTATTATGGACCAAACCTAAAATCGCAAAAAAAAAATCAGCTGTTCAGTACATTTTGACGAATTATGCGAACATAAATGTACTGAACAGCTGATTTTTTTTTTTCGCGATTTCAGGTTTGATCACATAGTAAAAGTTATTCATAATGATGAGTACAATGACCCCTTAAGAGGTTGTTGGTGTTTTACCAATAACCCTGTATAAACGTAAAATCATCCCTATGGCGACCGCGGGCTTATAGTACTTGTGAACCTATGGGTTTCGGCTGACATTCGAGCACACATTAACATGACCTTGACATAATGTATGGGGTTTAGACAGTTGAAAGGACACGGTGTAAGGGACTTGGACGCGCAAACTGATTCAATGGAACCATAAAGAATAAAGGTAATCCCGGCAAGATATGTAGTTTCATTAGTAGTTTTCACAGTCTAACCTTTTTGTCTCATTTCCGTGAATTAAGTTAGCTGGAGCCGGAGGATGCAAAAAAAAAACAATTTACTTTAGACTAATTTATTAAAAAAATGAAATTACAAATTATAACTTAAAATTACGTAGGTGATAATTGGTCGATGGATGTACCAAGAATGCCCGAAAAACGTGGAATCGTGGATGGCATCGCTGGTGTCCGGTCCCACGGTTGCGAAGTGCTGTGTAGGCACCACGTGTGGTCGTTGCGATGCGCAATATCGAGGTGACGTTGTCCACAGTCCATGTGTAATACCGAATTGTAATATCAGCGATCCTTATGTTACACCGCTGCGTAACACGTGGGCTACGTTGGAAGTAATTACATGTGTAATTTGTAACTATGAGATTTTGTTTGTTCACAGCCACGCAGGTATCCGGACCTATCCCTGAAGCAGGTGAAGGTGTCCCGTCGAGCTCACGCGCATCTCGACAACCCGGCCGGCTCGACGTCCTCTGTCGGCTCTAGCGGTACATCGCACTGTGATGATACCATGAGTGAGTAACACTATTTATTTACAAAACAGATACTTTGTGTGCAGCTATCAAGAAAACAAAAAAAAACTATATTTTTTGAGAGACAGGTTCTCTATACAGGATGAAATTGAATTCATGGGCATCGTCTTAAGTGGACATTGTACTCATCATTATGAACAACTTTTACTATGGGACCAAACTTGAAATCGCGAAAAAATACACCTATTCCCTACATTTGTGATTGCATAACTCGTCAAAAGTAGGGAACAGCTGACTTCTGTTTTGCTGTTCACTCTTCAGAGTGAAGTTGATTCAATTCAAGACCTTGTAGAGAGAACTTATTACTATAATCAGGATAGTTTTCAAACCTATTTGTATTAATGCTTACATTCGTATATCGAAAGTAGAGATGATGAATATAACCATTAACCATTAAAATTAACTATGATATTCAATAAATAAAATTAACATTAATGAATAAAAATATCATATCAACTTCTCCGGCGAAAAATTGACAATGTCGAACAAGTAACAATAACAACGCACTTTCGCTCGCTCTAACAACGAGGTTTCTCTCGCTCGCTCGGGGTGAAATCCGGAGCGGTAACGTGGTGTCTTGTTGCATCGAGTGGAGTCCAGCTAATAATTTAAAATATGCATTCCGTTACGTGCATTCAATGGTATCCTCTATCTGTCTTACGTAAAACACATTCACTGTTGGGGACATTTTATTCTAAATAAACGAGTGATATTTTTAACTAATATTTTCGGTCGGTTAATGGTTTCATTGATTAGGTTAGTTTTGTTTTGTTACTCGAACGACAAAGCCTCGTCGCTCGTCGCATTGTTATTGTTTTCGGTTAATGTGAAGATTGTGAAGTTGTTTTACAAAATGCCGAGACGAAATAATGATGCCTACTTGAATCATTTCGATAGACTCGTGGGAGTGGAAAAAGTCGCAACTCGTAAATGACAGAAGAACCCGCCTCACATCAAATGTCCCTAATCATGTTCCTAAATGTAAATAAAATACAATAATCAGAAAAAAAAACAAAGAAGAAACAATCAATGAACTTTTAAATACCCCTAGCTATTCTCACGCGTTCAAAATATTCGAATATCTAACCAAGATAAATCCTTCTAAGCCTGTTCAAGTATGAAGGAAAGTTCATCGAGTTTAACTTAACAATATCAACATGCAATAATAGAATATTCAACCATTAACCATGTTGCAGATACCTACGTTAATAAAAATATCAACAAATATTTTCAACCAATATTCTCATCTCTAATCGAAACGCTCGATCACGGTTACTGATAGGAATATCAACATTAGCGTGATTCGAATAAGGTGAATTTTCGACTGAAACGAACTTTGTCTTTACTCAAGCTAAGTGCAGGTATTTAGCTTGAGTAAAAGTACAGAAAGATATTTTTTCTCGATTACGATGTTGATCCCATGGAGAAAGTTGTTCAGTTTGATGGTTTGTACCACACCTTTCTGGGACATCCTATAGATAGATCTTCAGTCTTAGGCAGACTGTATCTTGAAACACCAGTAAATGGGATATTTGTCTTTACATTCAGGTGTCAATGTATACGCTTTTATAATAAACTTCCAAGCCACGTTCAAGATCTGAGCCTTAATAAATTCAAATCATTCATTAAACGCAAGTTGTGTCAGAAAGCTTTTTATACCGTTAAAGATTATATTGAGGAAAAAAAGGCTTGGGATTGAACTGCTCCAATTTTATTTTATATTATTTTTATTTTTGCATACTGAATGTTGACATTAATATTTACTTTGTAAGTATTATATTATTTTACTTTATTGTGAATGTGAAGACTATGTAGGTCATTGCTTTTTTTTTTTGTTTTTTTTATTTTTTTTATTTTTTCTCTTAGTTATTTTTAATCATGGTCTGGCAGTTTGAGTAATCTATGCGGCCTACCCCAATGTCCTTTCTTTGGTATTGTTCGTCGAATCGTTGAGCTCCTTAAGTTCTGGGTTGAGCTGCGCGATTACTGACAAATGCGTGCACTGACTGGACAGGTCCTCTCAATCTGTGTGGTTCTTTCCTCAAAAGACCATTTCAGACACCAATCTACATGGTCTTCACATGAAGTGACCAAGATTATGTCTGGACTTTATAAGAGACTGTGACCTCTGAGTTTGTTTCGGCCTTTCTTCTCAGAGTAGTCAGATAGGAAACGCCGACCTCATCTAGTTTAAAAAAAAAAATTGACTTGTAAAAGTGTTTGTACAAACCTACTTACAGAAATAAAAATCATTTATCATTTACTGTAAAGAGGGGCTTTAGAATAAACATATATATCGCACAATTTTATGAACTTACTAGCTTTTACAAAAAAGTAGTGTATGCAGTTTATCAGTTATCTGGTTTCTATAGGTACAGTCACGAACCGGGATTGTTGAGCCATTAGTTTATCATCTGAACTTGGTTGTGTTACACGAATGCCGCCCGTGAAATTTGACATGTGACATTTCAATAACGAGAAACGGGCTCATCCCCGCAAGGTGGCCTGCTTGTCGGTCTTCTACAGATTGTACTTCGGTGAGTGTGCTCAAGAACTCCCCGACCTCATTCCACCGGCTCCCTTCTACCATCGGACATCTAGACGCACTGCCAGTTACCATCCCTACCTAGTTGCTATTCCACCAATCCGCGCTAAGCGTTTCCAAATGTCTTTTCTAATGTGCATAGCAAAAGAGTGGAACTCACTACCTGCGTTTGTGTTTCTGAGCGCATACAACCCTCTTCAAAGTGAGAGTGAACAGGCTTCTTCTGGGTAAGCTCACTCCATCGTCGACTTTGTCTCTGTCGCCTCCGACCTAGACTAGAGTCAAGAGTAAACCCATCTTAAAAAAAAAAGAAAAAGCTAGTGTCTAAACAATCCCGGTTCGTGACTGTGCAAGCTCTGCTTAGTTTGGGATCAGATGACCGTGTGTGAAATGTCCCAGGATATTAATATTTATTTTACCCGCGACATCGCTCGCGTGGTCTGTCACTCAAGAACCGTGCATTTTTTCCGAATAAAAAGTAGCATAATTATGTCGGTTTCCAGTCCATAAAATGTTATTTGAATTGCAGGTATGTCGTCACAAATATCTCCGACGAGTATGAGCCAATGGGACGGAGGGTCTCTACAGTCGCTGCCCCTGGATCTACGTGAGTACATTTAAAACGACAGTCATGTTGTTTGAGAGACTTGAGGGGGCTAAAAGCAAAAGCACCACTGTCCATTTTTGCTCAAACTCAATTAAGAATGCCATCAGTGGGCTTAGCATGCTCACTTGTCTATCTCTACGAAGAGTAGACAACCTTTTCTATACAAAGTGACATTTCGTTTCTCCGTTTTTGTCATCGCACCGTAGAAATGCTTCTACAATTTGTTATTTTGTCCTTCGTTTCTAGCGATCTTTGTCTAGGTATTTTTTTATCTAGACTATTTCGGAAGAAAGTGGTCTAGGGTAGTGAAGATAATTTGATTTTGTAATCGTCATGCTAAAGACCATAGAAAACTTTCTACTCGACGGTCGCAAAGTATATACGGTTATCTACAAAATCATTTCTTTTTTTTTTGAGAATCGCATTTTCTCCGGCGCTACGAGCTCGCCTCCGCAGTTGTAGTTATATGCGTGACTTAATATTTGTAAAAATTGAGAATTAAACAGAAAAATTAAAGAATTCTGAGTCGAATTATGTAAAAAAGTGAATTTCGTAAAAGTGCAGTTGATTCTTTCTACTTTGTTGCCGTCGTACTGTCTACACGGTGACGTCATTTTTGTCTACTCTTCCGTCGACAAGACGCTTCTCTACGGTTCTCGTGCTAAGCCTGCTGGTAGTGTTTTGAAATCTATCGGATGGTTCCAATTCCAATTCCAATCTTAGAGTAATGGCTCCGTCATTTTATCGATGACTTTGCCAATGTCAAGGTTCAAGGGAACAAAATGTATTCGCTGAGGTTGATCGGTTATACAGCCTTAAGTTAAAACGGGATCTGTTTGAGTACCCTGCAAGGACAACACAATATATTTGTTAGTATTAATTTATTGTTAGTAGCCAGACATCACAAATTAATTTAATTATGAGGCATAAACAGTGAACCATGATACTTTTATTAAACTTTTTTGCATTATTGTTAATAAATTATTAAGATCAAATAATCTTGTTCTTTGCTGTTATAGCTTGATGTTATTTAATAATATAATTTTTTTGAGTGTTTTAATTAATGCGGAATTAACGAGTGTTAGAAGGAATGGAATAATAATAATATAATAATAATAACTTTTCCATGTTTACAATTTACTTATAGGTACTGATGGGTAATGGAAAAATTTCGGAAGGAAAAGAAAAGAAAAAAAATATTTTTCCGAAATTTTTCCAATATTTTTCCAATACTTTTCCGATATTTTTCCAAATCAAAAAGCTGACTGTGATTAAAGATTAGAAAAAAATAAGACTATTAATGTGTACTCTGACATCAAGCAATGAACTGACAATCAATGAATGACATCAAGCAATGAATAGACTGCTTGAATATCTACGAGACTTTTTGCTGCAGTTATTATTCTAAGGTCTTTTGCCTGCTTTGCATGTGTGTCATTACTTTAGGTCTTTTTTTTTTTGTAACGTGCGTTTTGTTTGTGCAGAATAAACAGTTTTTCTTTCTTTTCTTTTTTTTCTTTACTGAAAAATTATAAATATCTAATATTTAATTTTTTTATTTATTTTGCCATAATGTTCTCTTATTGGAAATTATATACATAAATAAGAAAGAAATTACAATGTGCACTATAAGTATGTACACAAGTAGTTCTTTTTGGCCGGGTAGACGTGAGCCGACGACGATGCGCAGAATGCACAATTGGGAAAATACCATGTGCAGATGGCGCAAGATGGCGGTTGCGCTCATTTCAACCCGCGGAGCAAATTGCGTCATTGGAATCAGTTTCTTTTTGACAGTTCAAAAACATTCACTGCATTATTTACGTTGTCGAGCAGATAATATTTCGAACATGCGATGCAATGGATTAGCAATTTGCTTCAAAATGATTCAGATTTGATTGATAGGTTGTAACGCAATTAGGGTGCTGGTCAAAAAGATTGGCGACTAATTGGACTACTTTACTTAATCACGTCCAGGCGGAGCATTATACTGAACTGTTACTTGGTCCACATTCACATGTTTTCCTTTATAACCGTCTACAAGTTTTAAAAGATAGTAAGTTTCTCATGTACGGTAGTACATATTGCAATTGTTCTAACATTAAAAAGCAAAAATCATTTTCTTTTGTCAATATTTTCTTGTTTCTTGGCACAAAAATCGGAGCATAATTTATCATACCTCTAAAATGAAAGTGTATGAATTTCATACTCTTTCATTTTAGAGGTATGATTAATTTTGCTTGTATTGCGCCGTTCTTCTACAGCTGACTTAATTTTGGCGGGTTCTTTTTCTGGGTTTGGTTGATTGTCGGGTTTGTATAACTAGATCGGTTTTTCTCTGAAACTTGTTGGTGATATAAAACCCACCAACGGAAGATTTATTGTTTGTGTAGATGCAGTAGAAAATATTGATCATGATACTTTTCGCCAGTGATGATTCGGATTCTTCAACAGAATAGATGTGTTAATGCAATAAAACCCTTTGAATGTAAATAAAACCCTTTAAACTCTGTGTTATTTTACTTCCTGAAGTCAAAATTTTACAGTAAACAATAAAAAAAACACATATCACAATCACTCCACTTCTAGTTCTCCATAATTCAATCAAACGCTTCGCAAAATAATAATAGATCGCTTAGTTTAAGAGGATTGCGATTAAAATAAAACGTCCACCGACCACGAGTTCACTGCTCGTTTTACAAGATGGCCGCCTCACTAGTTCTCGATGTTCGTTTTTGACGTTGACATTTGTACAACAAGTCAATTAAGTCTAGAAAAGCGGAGGCGCCGACCATGTTCAGGTAGGCGTGGATTATCGGGTAGAAAGGCAGTATTTAAAAAAATAACACCTATCACAATCACTCCAATTCTTGTTCTCCACAATTCAATCAAACACTTCGCAAAGTAATTATAGATCGCTTAGATTAAGAGGGATGCGATTAAAATAAAACGACCACCGACCACGAGTTCACTGCTCGTTTTACAAGATAGCTGCCTCACTAGTTCACGATGTTCGTTTTTGAGGTTGACATTTGTACAACAAGTCTATTAAGTCTAGAAAAGCGGAGGCGCCGACCATGTTCAGGTAGGCGTGGATTATCGGGTAGAAAGGCAGTATTTAAAAAAATAACACTTATCACAATCACTCCACTTCTAGTTCTCCACAATTCAATCAAACACTTCGCAAAGTAATTATAGATCGCTTAGATTAAGAGGGATGCGATTAAAATATAACGTCCACCGACCACATGGTTGCGTGCGCACCTTACCAAAAATCCGAAGTTACCTACCTGCTCATTTTACTAGATGGCCGCCTTACCAGAGTGCTCGGTGTTCGTTTTTGACGTTGCCATTTGTACAACATGACAATTGACAGTCTAGAAAACCGGAGGCGCCGACATATTATTTACCTCATGTAAATAAAACAACAAACTAAAAATGATAACAACACCACGACAATTATGGCGTACCTACTGTATAGGAAAATAAAAATAAAATGACAATTTTAGTTTAGTATTGCCAATCCAACCAACAATTTCCTAACCTTTTAGAACGAAGTAGTAAAAATTTTCATTGAACATATTTTTTTATTTGGCCTTAATTAGATAATATGATAGCATAAAAGAACATAGATAATTAATTGAATTTATTTTGTATAAATGTCACTTTTAGACGTTCAAATAAGAATTCGCCATTGTTCTTTTCGAGTTAATCAAGCCACGTAGTAGTATCCTCCCCTGCAAAATTTACTGCCCATTTTCACCCCGTAAGTATTCTTTATTTTTAGTCTTATATATAAATAGTGAGTTTAGAGTTAATTGGTCAGCGCGTTAAAATTTTGACACACCCAATTCGCCTATAGGCCCCTAAAGGGGAATTCGGTGTGTCAAAATGGGTAGTTTAGAAAAACGAAAATTAAAAAGTTCATAATTAACATAAATATGTATTCGTGCCAAGTTCAAGTTTATTAACTCAAGGAATAAGATTTTTCATACAAACAAAAACCCCCCTTTTCACCCCCCTATAAGATTAAATTTCCTATAACCCCTTCTTAGTGCTCCCCTAAATTATAAAAGGAAGCCGTGTGCAAAATTTTACGTTCCTAGACCCAGTAGTTTCAGCCGTGCGTTGATTTGTCAGTCGGTCAGTCATTTTATTCAATCAATCAGTCAGTCATTCATTCAGTCAGTCAGTAAATATGTTCAGTATAAATAAAACCCTTTAATTCATATGTTATTTTAATTCCTGTAGTTAACATTTTACAGTAAACAATATTTTTCCATTATTTTTCCATATTGAAATTTTTCGGAAAAATAAACGGAAAAATTTCCAAGTTTTGAAAAATTTCCGAAAATTACCCATCACTACTTATAGGTGATATGTTAATACTACCACAATATTGTTTTTAAATTGCATAAATCGCTGAGTATCTCCACTGGCACCCCAGCTAAGATTAAACTTGTGATATGGGTGCCAGGGCTCTCTCTATTACAAGGTACATTTTCCAATTTATACGTGCTAGTACGGAGTTACATTGAGAGAGTAAGTATCGTTGAGAAATAAAGGAATATCTGGTCTGGGGAAATTAGGGGGTATCGGATGGTCCAATTTGTTTGAATGCAACGTCAGTGTCATTGCATGGTGAATTACAGTCCACTCCCTCTTTAAGAGAGGAGGCCTGTGTCCCAGCAGTGAGACCATAGACTGAATATGCATCTATTATGTTATGTGTGTCGATAAGTCTAAAAATAGTTTTTCTTTTTTGTTTAGTTTCAGGCAGTAAACAAGAACTAGTCAGTCCTCGGTTAGAACGATGTTCGCTGTCTCAACTCAGTCAGCTGAGCCTGTTCGACAAGGGACTGGCGCTGTTCGATAAAAACAAGCCTACTAATAATAACAAGTAAGTTTGTTTAAAAGTCATCATTCTCCTGCCCTTGTTCCAATTTATTTGAGGTCGGCGCAACATGTCTTTTTCTTCCATACTTCTCTATTAGTCGTCATCTCGGTAGTCACTCCCTTTCTGGCCATATTATCTTTCACACAGTCCATCCATCGTTTCTTTGGTCTTCCCTTACTCGTATAGCCATCCTCATTCATACTCAAAACTTTCCTGACGATATTTTCCTCATTCCTCCGCATCACATGCCCATACCATGACAACCGATTTCCACACAACTTTTCAGTCACCGGTGTCACTTTCAGACTTCCTCTTACATACTCATTGCTTAAAAGTATGAAAGTTTAGAATTTTGTTTAAAAGTTTGTATGTATATATTAAAAGTGTTTATGTGCCAAAAAATTCAAATCTATTATAATGTATGACTTAAACTAGTCTAGTCAATAGCGAGCTGTCTGAAGGAGTCGTCGATTCCGAAGAGTTCATCATAGTTGGTGGCTCTACCAGGTCGAAACAACTCCTCAGCCTTCAGCGAATCAATTATGACTCATCATCATCTGTCTAGCCTTTTCCCAACTATGTTGGGGTCGGCCAAGTATTTTACATGAAGTGACTGCCAATCTGACCTCCACAACCCAGTTACTGGGTAACACCCTTTGGTAAGACTGGTTGTCAGACTTTCTGTCTTCTAAAATACCCGTAACGACTGTCAAAGATCTACGAACAGTCGGAACAAACAGTGTAACGTGCTTTCCGAGGCACGGAGTGGTCTCGTGAACTGGATTTTCATCCATATACTTATTGACCAGTATATATGGTGAAGGAAAACATTGTGAGGAAACCGGCATATCCTAGAACCAAAAATTCGAAGACATGTGACATCTACCAACCCGCACTGGGTTAGGCTGATTATGACGTACTGACCGTGCCTAGAGTAACTTAACCTTGATTTATTGACCCCTGCAGCTGTTACTTAGCCACAAGCCTCCATGTTCAGTATAATGAGTAAATATTAACATGCTTGTTCTGTTGTTTATAGAAGCAGTACACGAGACGAGCCACCTTCGCCCAGAGACCGACATTCGCCTAGACATGACCGGTGAGTAGCTTTAAATTATAAACTTTGTATTTGAATACCTTTGTCATAAGCACGCCTATGAAGTTCGTTATTTATTGACAGGCGGCAACCTTGACGAAAATATCCAATACTTCATGGACACTATGAAGTTCGTTATTGAGAGGCAACCATAGAAAAAAAAAATGCAATAGTTCATGGATGCTATGAAGTTCGTTACTGAGAGCCAACCATAGACGAAAAATGCAATACTTCATGGACGCTATGAAGTTAGTTATTGAGAGGCAATCATAGACGAAAAAATGCAATACTTCATGGACGCTATGAAGTTCGTTATTGACAGGCAACCATAGACGAAAAAATGCAATACTTCATGGACGCTATGAAGTTCGTTATTGACAGGCAACCATAAACGAAAAAATGCAATACTTCATGGACGCTATGAAGTTCGTTATTGACAGGCAATCATAGACGAAAAAATGCAATACTTCATGGACGCTATGAAGTTCGTTATTGACAGGCAACCATAGACGAAAAAATGCAATACTTCATGGACGCTATGAAGTTCGTTATTGACAGGCAATCATAGACGAAAAAATGCAATACTTCATGGACGCTATGAAGTTCGTTATTGACAGGCAACCATAGACGAAAAAATGCAATACTTCATGGACGCTATGAAGTTCGTTATTGACAGGCAACCATAGACGAAAAAATGCAATACTTCATGGACGCTATGAAGTTCGTTATTGACAGGCAATCATGACGAAAAAATGCAATACTTCATGGACGCTATGAAGTTCGTTATTGACAGGCAACCATAGACGAAAAAATGCAATACTTCATGGACGCTATGAAGTTCGTTATTGACAGGCAACCATAGACGAAAAAATGCAATACTTCATGGACGCTATGAAGTTCGTTATTGACAGGCAACCATAGACGAAAAAATGCAATACTTCACGGACGCTAAAGTAAAATAAATGGTTATAAAGAGAATAACGTAAATAACGCGTTGTGCGTTATTTACGTTATTCTCTTTATAACCATTTTACCACCACTCTTAGTGCTCATTGCACTCATCATTATGAACAACTTTTACAATGGGACCAAACCAAAAGTCGCGATCAAAAAGTCAGCGGTTCCTTACATTTTGACGATTTTGCGAACGTAAATGTCTGGGTCGCTGTCGCCGGATACGGTGAAGAGGACTATATTATATAAAAAAAACTCTTTTCTATTCCTTTCTCTTTTCAAATAATTAAAAAAAAAATGAAAAGTAAAAAGCACTAGTGCGAAAAAGTGGCACTTGCCGCACAGTTTGGCTGCTTGGAGAACGCTCCTTACGAGCACATCCATTTTAAAAGAAATTGTTTGAGGCATTTTCGTGAGTTTTTTTCTATTGTATTAAATTAACTAACTGGCATATATCCTGAACAATATCATATATTTTTCCGATTTTTAACCGACTTCCAAAAGGAGGAGGTTCTCAATTCGTCTGTATGTTTTTTTTTTTTTTTGTATGTTTGTTACGCGATTACTCAAAGACGGATGGACCGATTTGGAAAATTCTTTTTTTGTTTGAAAGGGTATACTTCCGAGGTGGTCCCATATAAATTTTATTAACTTTGCTCGAGGAGTTTTTGAGTTAGCTTCAATAATGCGTATATTTCCCACTTATTTTATATGGATGTTGTGATGGTGTTTTAATAACTTCCTATCACTGTTATTTACATGGCTATATCTACAATTATTGTGCTCAATTATGTATTCGAATTTGTGTGGGGTAGGTTCCATAACTAAAAAGTGAAAAATAAAAACTTTTTAGCAAAAAATAAAACCGACTTCTAAAACAAAACACTACAAAGTGAAAAATAACTTTAATTTCGGAAGTCGGTGGCAAAAACCGAAAATACAAAACCAAAGACACCGACTTCCGAAATTAAAGTTATTTTTCACTTTGTAGTGTTTTGTTTTAGAAGTCGGTTTTATTTTTTGCTAAAAAGTTTTTTGTTATATACTTTTAGGCATAATAAAACCTGCGTTCAGATCCTGTAGTCCCCTTAATAACGATGACATTACGTGTTGTTCCACAGTCAAACGTCAACGTGCGAGCGCAAGCCGGCCGCGCTGTCACCGCGCAACGCCATCGTGGACGCCGAGCTGTTCTACTCGCGCACGCTCGACCATCGCCTCGCCGCCAAGAAGCCCGAACAGGTGCCTGTACTCATCAATATGGAACTTTCACTATAGGACCAACTCTAAAATATCGAAGAATAATAGCTGTTTCATACATTTTCGTTTCACTTTCTAATGATGATTCGCGTTAAATAACTTTGCCGCTCTGAAACCAGGCTTTCCGATGCGCATGGCATGGCGCGCTGCTGTTTTAGTATAGATATTGCTACTGCGCGAACTTCAGGGCGGTAAAGTAATTTGACGCGAACTATACGCTCAAACTCAAAGTATTTATTTGAAATAGCTCGTGGCTAAGTAATAAAAGCCGCACGGATCGATCCCTCAGGTTAAGCTACGCTTGCCGGGGTTGGTCCGTGGATGGGTGACCATCTTTACATACCACGACTCCTCCGTGCCTCGGAAAGCACGTTAAGCCGTTGGTACCGGCTGCCATTCGTGGATCTTTGATAGTTGTTACAGGTCGTCAGAAGCCCGAAAGTCTGACAACCAGTCTTACCCAGCAACTGGGTTGTGGAGCTCAGATAGGCAGTTGCTCCATGTAAAATACTGATATTCAGCTGCATCAGGTTAGACTGGAAGCCGACCCCAAAATAGTTGGGAAAAGGCTAGGCAGATTGAATCCAATAAGGCTCACTTTTGAATTGACAAGGGCCGGTCAGTCAGAAAGATGAAGCAAGTTGCCCATTCCAAAGCGTAGTAGGTACGTATGGAAAAGAACGGGCAAGACACTCCACGGACACTCTTTTAAATCAAAATAATAATAAATAATAATAATATCCTGGGACATTTCACACACGGTCATCTGATCTCAAACTAATCAGAGCTTGTACTATGGAAACCAGATAACTGATATACTGGGTGAATATTCGACGTTTTAACCGCCGTCATTACCTTCCGCCAAAAGTTGATGAAGGAGAATATATTTAATGAAATATTTCAGCAATTCCTGATTCTGGTCCTTAAGCAGATTCTGGGAATTGATGAAATATTTCATTAAATATATTCTCTTTCATCAACTTTTGGCGAATGGTAATGACGGCGGTTAAAACGTCGAATATTCACCCTACTACATATACTACTTTTTTTTTTTAAATACATACTTATATAGATAGTTACACCCAGACTCAGGACAAACAGACATGTTCATTCACACAAATGTTTGTCCTGGATGGGAATCGAACCCACGATAGGTGGTATCTTAACCAACCACGCCATCGGGCCTGAAAAATATTGTTTACATAATTCATGTTGAAAATGTACATGTCAGAACAAAGTAGAAAGACGTGTAGTGACGACGATAAAAATTGTATGTTTTTGAAACGCATGTCTAGTATCCTGACCTAATGCTTGACGCGAAACTGCGCTGGAAAGCGCACGTCAAATAGAAAAGTAACATCGATCTGCCTAGCCTTTTCCCAACTATGTTGGGGTCGGCTTCCAGTCTAACCGGATGCAGCTGAATACCAGTATTTTACATGGAGCGACTGCCTATCTGAGCTCCACAACCCAGTTATTGGGTAATACGATACCCCTTAGTAAGTCGAGCAAATCTGGAAACAACTTTATGCATAAATATTAAAAGTATACCTACGTCATAAATATTTTGGTGATGTTAACCTGTATCTCCAGCATTTCTTAAAGGATTTTGATAAGATAGAGAAAGTACTTCCTTCACGAGTAAATAACCGGTGCGGGTTTTGTTTTGCGTCAACTTATAACTTAAGACAACCTATCTGCGTAGCCTTCTCCCAACTATGTTGGGGTCGGCTTCCAGTCTAACCGGATGCAGCTGAATACCAGTATTTTACAAGGAGCGACTGCCTATCTGACCTCAACAACCCAGTTACTGGGTAACACGATACCCCTTGGTAAGACTGGTTGTCAGACTTTCGGGCTTCTGACGACCGGTAACGACTGTCAAAGCTCCACGAATGCCAGCCGAGACCAACGGCTTAACGTGCTTTCCGAGGCACGGCGGAGTCTCGGTATGAAAAGATGGTCACCCATCCACGGACCAACCCCGGCAAGCGTAGCTTAACTAAAGAATAAATGAGTAATGATAGTGTATCCGTCAGGAGCGCGTGCCGCCGCTGCTGCCCCGGAGCGGCGAGCCCGAGCGCCCGCCCGCACCGCCGCGCCGCCCCTCCTCACCCTCGCAGCACGGGGCCAACTGTGAGTACTGACTAACAATAAACCTATCCCTACCTAGTCATGTAACAATCTGCGACGCCCGCATTCCTCTTCAGTTAAAGGGTCGCTACCAGGGAATCGTGTTATGGGTTTTCGATAAGTTTTTAAAGTAGTAGCCTCGAAAAAAAAAACGTCTGGCTAACTCAAGAGTCACTAGTTAGTGAAAAAATTGGATTGAGGATAAACCTTGTAGATGGTCAAAATCAAATTCAAAAGTCATTTATTCAAATTAGGCTGAGAATCAGCACTTTTTGAACGTCAAAATTACATAAGACAGTCCCCCAAAACGCCCGCCCTTCACCGCTTCCTAGTGCTTTAGCTGGGGAGAAGAAGTGGCGCAACAAACTCCCCAGCAGCACAGCTGTCTGTTCAGTTAAAAAAAAATAATAATCTATATAACACTGCGCATAATAATTTAGGTACATTACGCAACACAAAACATTAAATTAAATTATTTGCTATAAGTAACTACATAAGAAAACTATATTCAAGCAGAAACAAAATACAAAACTAAAAACGTAAGCAGAACTTTATACCTAAATAAAAGCCTCCAGTAATAAAGGCCGCCTTTATTACTATCGCTATCTTTTAGCTAGGCAGCCAAAGAAAAGGAGGGCTATAGCTATGAACTAAGTTAGAGATGTCAAACTAGTTTACGCCTTGCGCTTCACCGTGTTTTCAGTCGATATGTTCAACGGTTCAAATAAATTTGACAGCTCTAATTTACATGTGTCTCGTTCTTGTTTTATTAGAGTGAAAAAGTTAGGAATAGCCTAAATTTAGTTTGTGTAAAACAGAATCGGCACCAATATCATAGTGACATTTTGATCGTGCTTTGAAATTATAGTGCATGTACGGTTTCGACTACCGAACATACTTACTTTGCGGACGCAGCAACCTACTTGGCGTCCGTGCATACGTGCGTCACTCTAACAACCTATAAGTGGCTGCTAATAAACAATTAATTTTGAGTACAAACTAAGTTGTAGAACGACATACTTATCAAGGGAAAGAATCACGTAACTTTAACTTGTATACGGTTACTGGTTAATATAACGTTTTACGGTATTAGTGGTTTTTTTCTCTGTGCTCCACTAACGACAACTGCAAGTGTAAACTGCCTGTACGATTGGCGCTTACAGTGCAGGTACCTCAGACTAAATAAAAACCAAGACCTAGCGCTGTCAACAGTAAACATGTGTGCACTTAGTGAGGTGTAGTTTAGTTTTAGTTACATGTAAATGTGTGCGTGTGAGCGTGAGGTGTAGTTTTGCGCATGCTTCACTGTATTGCTCGCAGCGCTATGGTTTTTTATTTAGTCTGAGTATGTGGTTTTGAGCCAATCTCCTTATGTATACAGTATCGTCGTCCACGTGCGAGCCTCCGCCAGAGCCACCCGACCGGCCGCTACCAAGTCCCAAACATCACGACCTCTTCAGGTTAGTATCTCACATTATACTTACTAAAGTACAGTCAAACATACAGACATCTCAAAGTAAGTATGCTCTATCTTCGGAAATACGAACGCGCAATGATGAGATCTAATATAGAGCTGTTACAACTTGGAAGTACTTGTGTATTTTTTATTATCATGGTTACAAAATGATAGATTAAGAATTTAATGCAATAGGGAGGGTAAAAAAAAAGAAATTCTATTTAGTCCGTCAGTCAGATAATAAAAAAATATTAGATACGTATTTTTTGCTTTATCATATTAATAAAAAATGACTTAGATAACTCGCATTAAAGTTCGGGAGTGGGGGCTTGCTACGTCACTTCTACGTATAAAATCTACGAAGACGTGACGTCATGGCACATTTTAACTCAATGTATCGCCGTAATCTTTTGATTACGTAGAAGAAAAAAAATACGTGTCCAATATATTTTAATAATCTACATGACGGACAAAAAAATTATTTTTTGTCATCATCCCTATTGCATAAAACTTTTCAAAACTTTGGAGTGACAGATGATGACCTGCGACTGGAGTAGGTAATCAGATAGAGAGAAAACTACTTACAAACGCATAAAAGGGATTGTCTAAAATTGTTAATCATTAGATTTTATTTTTTAATTTTTTTTTTTTAATTTAGAGCAGTTTGAGAAACTAATTTGAATATTTTGATGATTGGCTCAATAGTTATTAAAAATATATATTATATACAGGGTTTTCTTTTTAAATCAATAGCTAAATTTTCACAGGGTGTTCTACCCATGAATATGAACAACTTTCACTATGGGACCAACTCTGAAATCACGAAAAAAAAATATCTGCTGTTTCATACATTTTGGTCGAGTAGGTATAGAACTTTCGTATGAAACAGCTGATTTTTTTTTCGTGATTTCATAGTTGGTCCCATAGTGAAAGTTGTTCATATTCATGGGTAGAACACCCTGTGAAAATTTAGCTAGTGAATTAAAAATAGGCCTGTATATATATTTAAAAAAAATTATATTTTTAAGGTAGGTAGCGTTATCAGTGGTACAAATGATTGTGCAGTTGCCTCGCTAGTACATAGTTAAAAAATTAAATCCGTGAACACAACATCATCCATCTCACATCTGTCAAAGTGTCAATAGGCGTCATACATAATCGAATCTTATGTAAATACAATCTTATTTTTCGAAATTTTGACCGAAACAGTAGCAAATTTTAAACGGAAAGTGGTTTTTGAAGATGTAAATCTTCGCAACAATACATTGTTTATACTTTGTAATATTCCACGCCTACATCACGACATTGCAAAAGTCTTCTTTTCTCGCATGACTTCTCTAATACGAACAAAAATTTTGTTTGGACTATTATTACTATTATTGCTGCAAGTTGGAACAAAGCACTTCCTGTATTCCATAACTCTTCCAATAAGTTTAATAATTGTCGAGTGTTGAGATAATACTAGATTATGAGGCAAGTCGCTAGAATAATAATATTGTAAAAATATACTGTAAATAATATGTTTATATTTTTGACATTGACACTTGACTGACATTGACACTGACACTAATTGTAGACAATACTTGCCACTTATCCTCTCGAATGTCGGAGACTAAATTGACTCGACTGAAATTGTCAAGCTGTCAAGCTGTATTAGGATTACATTATCATAAAGGTCATTTTAATATTTTCACTTGTCAATTTAGTGTAACTGTCCGACTTAAGACACTTGGAGCATTTTTGTTATGTCGAACTGTGTAACATAAGACATTCGAGAGGGTACTTTTCTATTTTCTGAGGCAACGATACAAAACTGTATAGCCAAAGCTAACGCAATTTGAAGGGCAAACAAGGTCAATCGTATTTTATCGAAAATATCAATAAAATATGAATATTTTTCATGATTAAATGAGTCCGTAACGCTATTCCTCTAAATGGTTATTCAATTACAACATAATTATAAAAAAATATGAACAATGCCCATTATGGGTGCTCTAGGACAAAGCGCCGTATTACAAAGCTAAGAAGCTTTGACTTTGCGGGGGGGTTACTCTGTGGCGCGTCGTTCGTGCTAATTCGGAAACACGAAGATTACCTTTTCTCCTTAAACTGTACGTAGTAGTAATAACGCAAAAACAGGCCTTACTGCTACGAAATAAAGACACTTGTGTCAAACTGTGACCGTTGACGTGCGGTTTACTGAACAAGCGGCGTAAAAATTTAACAGAATGTCCAAAATATCAGAACAATAATAGTAAAGAAAATTAAACTTGATCTCGATTAAACAATGGGTGTTTCAAAATCAACTCAGTAAACGACGACTGTAATACTGACAAGAATGTTATTTTATTTTATTTAAGATGGGTTTGCTCTTGACTAGTCTAGGTCGGAGGCGACAGAGACAGAGTCGAGCATGGAGTGAGCTTACCCAGAAGAAGCCTTTTCACTCTCACTTTGAATAGATTAGGGTTGTATGCGCTCGGAAACACAGACGCAGGTAGCGAGTTCCACTCTTTTGCTGAGCGCATTATAAAAGACATTTGGAGACGCTTATTGCGCATTGTTGGAATATCAACCAGGTAGGGATAGTAATTGGCAGTGCGTCTAGATGTCCGATGGTAGAAGGGGGCCGGTGGAATGAGGTCGTGGAGTTCTCGGGCACACTCCGAAGTACAATCTGTAGAAGACCGACAAGCAGGCAACCTTGCGGGCGATAAGCCAAGCTATGAAGCTTGGCTGATTATCTTGCATAAATAGCCTCTCGGTGAGAAGGAGTGGGCAGTAATCCACCACGCGGACTAGTGCCGGTTGGTGGATGTCACATGTCTTCGAATTTTTGGCTCTAGGATATGCTGGTTTCCTCACGATGTTTTCCCTCGCCGTTTCGAGAACAGTAGAGTAAAAACCTACGACCTACAACTCATATGTCGCGCCCGTTACCATTGGGCTACCATTGTTCTATCTATCTTGAGCCAAAGTTGAATTTTATGATTTTTTCTTATAATTCTGAACAATTTTTTCGTCCGACAGTCCACGTCAAAGTATTAGTGTAGTGTTGGGTAACTCAGCACAGTTGTAACTACTCACTTGGATAAAAAGAGTCACTCACTCTTTTTATTTTAGTGTGCTAGCACACGCCACAGATTAGCTACACATTTTGTACGATTGTACGTTTTATACATACAATTGTACATAGAATATATACTATTCTAAGCAAAGGAGATAAGGTCTAAATTTAATTGCCATCTTTTGCTTTCGTTCGTTTAACGACGTCACGTAAACATTCTCAAATCTCTTCCCTCGTACTCGTGCGAGCTGTGTTAGTCAGCGCGTGAGACTACTCTCCCGCGTATGTGTGCCGTGTCGCGTTGTCGTCACTACACTCCACACTCGCCGACTCGCGGATCGCGCGGCGAGGCACACCGCACACGCGACTCACTTACTCACTCGCAGAACACAACTCGCGGCCTCGTCTCATTCGTGGTAGCACAGTGTGCTAGCACACTTTGTAAATAGAGTTCCGTCACACGATCCTCATTTTAAAAGAGTGTGCTACCCATCTGGTAGTATTAGTATTTTGACGTTGTCTGTAACTCTTGCACCTATCGAAGCAGAGACTACAAACTCCTGAATATACCTACGGATAATGGTGGATAAATCGTACATCCTACTATCCTACTTCCTACTAATATTATAAATGCGAAAGTTGCATGCAAGGATGCATGGATGTTTGTTATTCTTTCACGCAAAAACTACTTAAGGAGGAAGCGTCAGGGTAGCCCGCGAAATTCAAATTTTCTTACGTTTTTTGCAATTTGCAAGTCAGTATTAAGTTGTATGTTAAATAAAGTATGATTTGCGGCCGTAACAAATATGTTTTTACAGAATTATATACAATAGAATCAGTAATACAACTCCTTAAGTTAGTATAATCCTAAAATGTCAAGATTTCATGAAATAGTCATTTTTTGGGATTACCTGGTCTTAAAGAGTTGTATTGATCACTTTAATGATTCTAATTATGTAAATAGATACTTGTAACTACCGCAAATTATAATTTGATCAACGTACAATACAGGGTTATTGGTAAAACACCAACAACCTCTTAAGGGGTCATTGTACTCATCATTATGATCAACTTTTACTATAGGACCAATCCTGAAATCGCGAAAAAAAACATCTGCTGTTCAGTACATCTATGTACGCGTAATTCGTCAAAATGTACTGAACAGCTGATTTTTTTTTTTGCAATTTCAGATTTGGTCCTATAGTAAAAGTTGTTCATAATGATGAGTACAATGACCCCTTAAGAGGTTGCTGGTGTTTTACCAATAACCCTGTATAATACTGACTTGTAAATTGCAAAAAATGTAAGAAAAATTGAATATCGCGGGCTACCCTGACGCTTCCCCCTTAACGGATTTTGATGAAATTTGGTACACAGATAGCTTCTAACCTGGTTTAACACATAGGATACTTTTTATCCCTATATTCCTACGGGTTCGAGACTTACGAGGGTGAAACCAGTAATACATATTATAATGTTAACATGCATGGATCGCACATCATATTACACCTCTGCCTATCCCTACGGGGAATACTGGCGTGATGTAAGGTGATGTTCTATGACCTTCCAAAATATCGATTTGGAGATAAAACAACACATTGCCTTATATCTAGTTTCATTATTATAACGGCGCAATGTTTTGGTAATATGATTCTAAGCCAGAGGTAGACAACATTATAAACTATAATTTATTTGCTGACTGTAGGTACGAGTACTGTAGGTGGATACGCAGTGGTAGCCCGCGAAATTAAAGTTTCTTGCGTTTTTTGCAATTATCAATCAATCATTTTTATTTCGGAAATCATCCATATTGTATTAGTACTAGAACTTACAAGCTATGTTAGTGTTAACATCAAAATCAACATTAGAATTACAAATAAAATTAAAAATAGAATCAAAATCACAGTTAAAATTCAATCAAAATTCAATTAAAATTAAACTAAAAACATGATCATAAATCAATTTAGATATCTTTTCTCAGCACCGGGCCCACAACTATGTCTACGGGACCAATGCATCAGAAAAGGGGAGGAAATTATAACCATAAGTTTCATAAATACATCTCTTTAAGTTAGATTTGTTCCGATTTTTTCGGTCTTGATATATGAATTGATGATTCTTATGCTTATAATTTGTAAATACATATTTGGTATAGTCGCGAATCATAATTACTTTAATCAACATACAACCTGACACCAACCTGCGAATAGCAAAAAACCTAAGAACATTTGAATTTCGCGGGCTACCTTTGCGCATTCTCCTTAAAACGTCCAAAATCTAGTCAAAATGTAGGTAATTTAGAGGTAGCTTTGTGACTGAGATTAGAACGTGAACGTTCTTAAAAACAGTGAATTGTTCCTGTGCTGTACCGTCGTCGTTGGCCTGCCATCCTGAAAAAGAATGTTGATAGGTTTAACATCCCTGCCTTAGCACTGTCAGTGGATAGTCTGTCTGTCTGTGAACCTGTTACTTTGTGTTCTTAATTGACTGGACTGAGCTTGTCTTGTGTAAGAAATATATACAAACATTTGTGTTTTCAGTATTTCAACATAAAGGTGTGTTTTTATACTGGTTATTTGTTAAAATATGTGTTGCAAATAAAATAGTCTCTTTTCAACCGACTTCAAAAATAAAGGAGATTTGTGTATTTGGCCGATTTCCTCATATTTGCAGTTTTGATTTTATTTTTTTAAACTTGTAATCTACATTATCTTTAGAATGATTTATTTATACAGAACGTAACACAATGAAGAGCAACCAATAAGTTATTATTTATCATTCTTTTCTACGAAGTTATACAGGGTGTATCAGAAAGGTGTGGTCAAATTTAAGGGTGTGGTACAGACTATCAAACTGAACAACTTTCTTCATGGGACCAACATCGTAATCAAGAAAAAATATCAGCGGTCCCGTACAAGGCTTCAATACCTACTCGACCGAAATGAATGAATGGCTCCTCTCTGGACCCTTAAATCTGACCATACCTTTCTGATTCAGCCTGTATTAAGGTGCCTACAGATTTACTTGATTTTTGACACAGACGTAAACATCACTTGTTGATGACAAAAAAGATCGTCTGTTGCCCACACATTTACGTGATTTTGTTTGATGACACGGGTCGACCTTCTAAAGTCGAGTAAAACTGGAAACAACTTTATGCATAAATATTAAAAGTAGACCTACGCCATAAATATTTTGGTGATGTTAACCTATATCTCCAGCATTTCTTAAAGGATTTTGATAAGTAGAGAAAGTACTTCCTTCACGAGTAAATAACCGGTGCGGGTTTTGTTTTGCGTCAACCAATCTGCCTAGCCTTTTCCCAACTATGTTGGGGTCGGCTCCCAGTCTACCCGGACGCAGCTGAATACCAGTATTTTACATGGAGCGACTGCCTATGTGACTTCCACCACCCAGTTACTGGGTAATACGATACCCCTTGGTAAGACTGGTCGTCAGACTTTCGGGCTTCTGACGACCCGTAACGACTGTTCAAAGATCCACGAATGACAGCCGGGACCAACGGCTTAACGTGCTTTCCGAGGCACGGAGGAGTCTCGAAATGTAAAGATGGTCACCCATCCACAGACCAACCCCGGCAAGCGTAGCTTAACCTGATGGATCGACCCGTGCGGCTGTTATTACTTAGCCACGAGCTCCTCCTCTCCCTCATAACTTAAAACAACCATCGTTCAAAATGTAGTCTCTACAAAAATATCCCTACTCGCACCATACTTGTAGAGGTGTAAATCTGCTTTCACGGTGAATTCGTAGAGTAGTAAGAGTAAGTTGTATTGTTGCAGAATGCCCGCGGTCTCTCCCAAACGGTCGCCGGCGCCGCAGCCGCCCGCCAGCCCGCTAGTGCCAGCCGACAGGTAAGCTTTACGTTATACTTACATATACCGGGTTATTAGTAAAACACCAACAACCTCTTAACACGTTATGTGCGGCCAACGCGCATGCGCGATTTTCGAACGTTCACCATGTGCTGGCGGCGCTTATGCGCGTCCATACAATTTATATAACTTCCTTCGAGTGCGGCGCGCCCCACCTGTGGGTTTTTTGTGCATCTCTATTGTTATTGGCGTAATTGTTTTATGACTCATAAAACTCGAAAATTTTCAAACACACATAAGCGTCTCGCCGCACTTGGGACAAGTTTGTAACGCCGCACATATGCGCCCAGCCGCACTGGGTAGAGTTTCTTCAACCGCGCATGCGCGCTCATAGCACCACACGAAGTATTTTTTGGGCGCGCATGAGCGTTTGCCGCACAGGGTTTAGTGTATCATAAAGCAGCATTTGGAACAAATTCGCCAAATAATTCAGCAGTTAATGTGTTAAGGGGTCATTATACTCATCATTATGAACAACTTTTACTATGCCACCAAACCTGAATTCGCGAAAAAAAATCTGCTGTTCAGTATATTTTGACGAATTATGCTAACATAAATGTACTGAACAGCTGATTTTTTTTTCGCGATTTCAGATTTGATCCCATAGTAAAAGTTGTTCATAATGATCAGTACAATGACCCCTTAAGAGATTGTTGGTGTTTTACCAATAACCCTGTATAATATAATATGCCTTGCCTTATCCCAACTGCCTATAGCCTAGCGACTGCCTATCTGACCTCCACCACCCAGTTACTTGGTAATACGATACCCCTTGGTAAGACTGGTTGTCAGACTTCCCGGCTTCTGACGACTTCTAACTTTTGTTATATTTACATATCGTCCCTGAGCCAACAACACCGCATAAGTCATTTTTAACAACTTTACAGGAGACGAAAAAAGCTGTCTATTTAAAAAAATTGGTGGAATTTAAAATTAATTAATTAATTTTAATTTGAAATTACGGCTTCTGATTGGCTGAAATCTATATCATGTGACCAATGGTTAGACGCGCAATGAACAGCTCCATCTAAAGGCATTAAAATGTGAAAACCGCCAATTTTCGACTTGAGCGGTGTTGTAAGCTAAGGGACGATATACACAAGTCAAATTAAATTAGCTAGCGAAACTCCGCAGACGTGAGGGGTATTGATATCTAAACATGATAAAACAAATTAATTTGATGATGTTCTTTTTTGAGGTCATCAACCGCCGCCGGAAGGTCCATCGTGTAGGTTTCAAAACAAAAATAAATTAATTTGATAACGTTTTTTGTGGGGTAATCGATCGCAGTTAGTGTATACTTGAAATATCAGTTTACAAAATCAGTTCTGTTTATGTAATCTTCACAGACGTGATGAGTATCGATATCAAAACACGAAAACACTGATTTTATTAACTCGATTGACATACTTCAAGTAACAACACTAGAAGCGGTCGTTGATCCCCCATAAAAAATTAACAAAATCTTTTTGTTTTATTTTATCGTATTAAGGAGGAAGCGTCAGGGTAGCCCGCGAAATTCAAATTTTCTTACGTTTTTTTTTGCAATTTGCAAGTCAGTATTAAGTTGTAATGTTAAATAAAGTATGATTTGCGGTCGTAACAAATATGTTTTATTTACAGAATTATATACAATAGAATCAGTAATACAACTCCTTAAGTTATTATAATCCCAAAATGTCAAGATTTTATGAAATGTCATTTTTTGGGATTACCTGGTCTTAAATGTAAATAGATACTTGTTACGACCGCAAATTATAATTTGATCAACGTACAATATAATACCGACTTGTAAATTGCAAAACACGTAAGAAAATTTGAATTTCGCGGGCTACCCTGACGCTTCCCCTTTAAGATATCGATCCCACTCACGTCTGCAGTTTGGCTAGCTAATTTTATTTGATCCTGTATATAATAGGTTGGGGAAAAAGTTTCTTCGCATTTTTTAAGAAAATTCAAAACATTTTTCAATATTATAGTTTATTTACATTTAACTAAAGTATGTAGGTACCATTTTGTTCGATAACTTTTTGCCATCTTGTAGGTAGGGACATGATCCCATTGCTATAGAAATTTTGGGACTTCTGGTCAAAATACCGCGACAAGTGGTTTTGGCAGTCCTCTCGTGATGTTAACCTGACACTGCCTAAAGAATTCTGAAGAGACCGAAGCAGGTGGAAATCTGAAGGGGCAAGGTCAGGACTATACGGCGGATGCATTAACACCTCCCAGTCAAACTCTCTTAATTTTTGCTGAGTGGCTAAAGATGTGTGAGGTCTAGCGTTATCATGATGAAAAACCACACCCCTTCTGTTGATTAATTCCGGCCGCTTTCTCTCAACTTCTTGCTTTAATCTCATCAGTTGTTCGCAGTAGAGTTCAGAATCGATGGTCCTGCCTGGTGGTAACAGCTCATAATGAATAATGCCCTTCCAATCCCACCACACACACAGCATCACCTTGTTGCGAGTTAACCCGGGTTTCACCACAGTCTGTGAAGCCTGACCGGCCTTTGACCACGACCTTTTTCGCACGTTCTTGTCATACGTGATCCACTTTTCATCACCAGTTATCAGCTTCTTCAAAAAATGGTTCGGTTTCATTACGTCGTAATAAAGAATCACAAATGAGTACACGGTTCATTAGGTTTCTTTCAGTGAGCTCGTGAGGTACCCAAATGTCGAGCTTTTTTGTGTACCCAGTTTTTTTCAAATGCGCCAAAACTGTTTTGTGGTCAATTTCCTGTTCTTCAGCTACGTCGTAACTACTGATATGCCGATCTTGCTCCACTTTTTCAAAAATGGCATCCATTTTATCCGTAATAGGGCGACCAGAGCGACGTGCATCTTTGACATCAAAATTTCCGGATTGAAAACGCTTAAACCAAATTTGTGCTACTCTCACAGACACTACACTAGGTCCATAAACATCGCAAATTTTTTTCGCGGCTTGCGTTGCATTTTTACCTTTTTTGTAGTAAAATTTTAAAATGTATCGAATTTCTTCATTAGATTCACTCATCTTGACGGTACGAAAAACAAATGAAAATCACACATTTTCCTAATTTGAATTTGGAATTATGTTCTTTAAAATTTAAACTTTCAATGATACCAAAACCAGCCAGATACAAATAGTATAGCCAAAGAGATTTTATTACAAGTTCATACATACTATAATGCGAAAAGACTTTTTCCCCAACCTAATATATCTTCGATAAAAGTGAGTTTCTTGCAATGGTGTCTGACGGGACCGGTCAATTCTACTACTATGTACAATGTCTGTACTTAAAAGCGATGTAAGTACAGACGCCAGCACATCAAGCTACTACAATCTGTCAGATTTCTTTAATAGATTTTCGACTTTATTGCTAAAACATTAGGTTCAATGTTGATTGGGAAAATCTGACAGTTTCGGGTAGGTTGACCTGCTGGCGTCTGTACATTAGGTGACAAAAGTTCCGCCATTCATCGACGAATTAAATACTATGAGATCGAGAAAAAAGATGTGCAGTAACTTAGTACGATGTCTTTAAAGACGACATTTTGTTCCTGTATTGTTTCCGTGTTTTCATAGCCATTTCTTTTCAAACATTGTCACAGCCACAGACAACAGTTTGTTAGAGTTATATTTATGGAAACGATTATATTCTTTATTTACAGAGGCGTAGCATTCAAGTTCGAGTGGCGAGGCGCGCCCACGCCGTCGCCGCCCGCGCCGCCGCTCACGCCGCATCATCGTGAGTATTTATTGTATTTTTATTTCAAGAATCATTATTTCTAACATCGATCATCACTAATATGTATTTCAGACAAAAATAAAATCTTATATACTATCATAAGTATTATATCACTTTTTCTGTAACAAAATAATGTTATAAAACAATTTTATTTACACTCATATCGTAAAGTTCTGATTATAAATTCAAAATTAGTACCATAATGACAGACGTTATGCATGTACAGTCACGAACCGGGATTGTTGAGCCACTAGCTTATCATCTTAACTTGGTTGTGTTACACGAATGTCGCCCGTTTTTCGTTATTGAAATTTCACATGTCAAATTTCACGGCATTCGTGTAACACAACCAAGCTCAGATGATAAGCTAGTGGCTCAACAATCCCGGTTCGTGACTGTACAACTCAAACAAAATAAAAAAGTTTTATTATGATACAGATTTCTTAACAAAATAATGCTATAAAATAACTTTTTTTGTATTAAAGTATCGACCAAGGAGTTTTCAATTCGATTTGTATATGGGGACCGCACTTGGGCGCATGCGAGGTTGACCTATGATAGGTCCGCAACTATAGTAACGTAATCTACATTACGATGGTCTCGGAGCCATTATATGTAGTATCTCTATGTAGTCTGTGTGGAGCCTTTATTGTGTTTGTTTACTCTTTGCTAAGTTTGAAGTAGTGTATGAAACTGCACATACTAGGTATTAAAATACTCGAATACTCGTGTGATACTTACTATTAAAAACCTCGCCTATGGCTCGTCTTTTAAACACACTCGTGTTTTAATACCTCTCATTATACAACAGTTTTATAAACTGCTATTTGATATCATTTAATTTGTTTCTTGTGTATAATGTGAGTTTTATGTGTAGCGGTGTCGTGCGGCACGCCGCCGCCGCTGCCGCCGCGTCGCCGACGCGACTCTGCCGCGCCGCCTACGCCGCTACCGCCTGTAAGTATTACTAACGGTCTTATAGTTGATACATCATATGCTTAGCCTTTCCCCAACTATGTTGGGGTAGGCTTCCAGTGTGTGGACGCAGCTGAATGCATATTTTACATGGAGCGATTGCCTATGTGACCTCCACCACCCAGTTACTGGGTAATACGATACCCCTTGGTAAGACTGGTCGTCAGACTTTCGGGCTTCTGACGACTCGTAACGACTGTCAAAGATCCACGAATGACAGCCGGAACCAACGGCTTAACGTGCCTTCCGAGGCACAAAGGAGTCTTGGTATGTAAAGATGGTCACCCATCCACGGACCAACCGCGGCAAGCGTAGTTTAATCTGGTCGATCGACCCGTGCGGCTCAGTAGTACCTACTATATTTCCGATGAGCGAATGAAAAACGGCTGGAAAAATAAGACGACAAAATAATGTTGTGGTCTTATTTTGCAACATAGTCTTTTCAACCTTATTGCTTAGAAATTATGTTTTACTATTCCATAAATTGATAAATATTTTTGTTCTTATTTTAAAAATACGTTTGCTTTTCAATCGATTTAGTAAATATATTACAAACAATAATGAACTTTATGTTTGAGAGTTAAGGTATACAGTATGTTAACCAACAGAGGGCGTTCCCGTTAACCCGCAATAGTATAGCATCCATACATGCTAAAAAAAATATTACCATTCGAAAACAAAATGGTTTTTATTTTTTTTTATATTAAAATATTCACTAAAAATGTTAAATTGATACGTAAAAGAAACACTCTGTACACGCGTACTTGAAGGACGGGAACATCGCAATTTAGTTTTTATTTTTAGTGAATATTTTTATATTTTTTTGAATATTTTAGTGAATATTTTAATATTAAAAAAAAATAAAAACCATTTTGTTTTCGAATGGTAATATTTTTTTAGCATGCATGGATGCTATACTATTGCGGGTTAACGGGAACGCCCTCTGTTGGTTAACATACTGTATAATCAAGTTACATGCAATCGCGGCCACTTGAGCGATGTGTTTTTGTTCTTAATCCTTAATCTAGTGCTATTTAATTGTTGATCGAAAGTTTAAACTGTAGTTAGTCGTAACACAAGTTGTCTCCGCAGTCATCGTCAGTGACGGCGAGCTCGCCCCCCGTGTACGGCACGTCGGGCGCGCCGCCCCCCGCGCACAGCACCCCGCCCCCGCTGCCCCCGCGCCCCGCGCCGCCGCCGGAGTTGTTGCGGCCCGCGCACTCCACCATACTGCAGAGGCGACATAATAACACGTGAGTATAGATACCGCCTATCATGTCGCAGGTCGTGGATTCGATTCCCATCCAGGACAAACATTTGTGTGCATGAACATGTCTGTTTGTCCTGAGTCTGGGTGTAATTATCTATATAAGTATGTATTTACAACAAAAAAAAAAAAATGTAGTATATCAGTTATCTGGTTTCCATAGTACAAGCTCTGCTTAGTTTGGGATTAGATGACCGTGTGTGAATAATGTCCCAGGATATTATTATTGTATATATTCCGTTTAGCTGTTTAGAAAAACAGACCCTGGATGGAGGCTTTGAGTTCCCTAAAGGCAGCCACAGGATTGACCGGTTAAGTAGTCACGGCCTCTCTAGGCCAACTACGAGATGCCATATATAAAAATAAAAAAAATAGAAAAACAGAAATAGTCACCTTCTGTGGCGTTCTCAACTACTGTGACGTCTACAACTGTGAACCTCACCCTCGATGAAGTCCCATTTGGGGTCGTCATATATACTTTTTTTACAATAGGAGCGTGGACGAAATACGATTAAGAAAAGTCGTAAACAAAAAGATAAGGAATCTTTTTGTTTACGACTTTTACAGTGTGATAGGGAAATTCGACCTATTCCTTGAAAGGGCTCTTACTAGAGGTCATTAGCAATATATTGAGTCCAGTTAACTAGGGGTCAAAACTGGATTGTTACTGAGCTGTGACGATTCTTCGATTTTTTTTTTTTTAATTTTGACTTATTACCAAAAACAATTATGAAAAAACTACTCCACTCTAAACATTTAATTGTTAATGCTTTCCCAAAACTTATATAATCTCAGAAATAAAAGGCCTTTATTAGCCGTCATTTCTATTATTACAAGTTAGTAAAATGACTAGCTGGTTTCATAAGTTTTCCAAAAAGGTACAAATGTACCATGTAATATAATGTAATAACTTTCAGCGGATTTTGTTTTCATATGACCTGGTTAGCTGGACTTGTTAAATTTGTTGCTAATGGATAGAATAAGAAATGAGTATGTAAGAGGAAGTCTGAAAGTGACACCGGTGACTGAAAAGTTGTGTGGAAATCGGTTGTCATGGTATGGGCATGTGATGCGGAGGAATGAGGAAAATGTCATCAGGAAAGTGTTGAGTATGAACGTGGATGGCTATAAAGGTAGAGGAAGAGCAAACAAACGGTGGATGGACTGTGTGAAAGATGATATGGCCAGAAAGAGAGTGACTACCGAGATGACGACTAATAGAGAAGTGTGGAAGAAAAAGACATGTTGCGCCGACCACGAATAAATTGGGACAAGGGCAGGAGAATGAGAATGATGATGATGACTTCTAGTATAACCTTTTCAAGGAATAGGTCGAATTTCTCTGTCACTGTATATTATGTTAAACCTTGTTCTTTTCCCACAGCGGCGCCCCCCGCCTGCCGCCCAAGCCGGCGCCCACCAACACGGCCGCGCGCACGTAGCGCAGACACGCACACGTAACACCCACACAACACACACACAGACCAGTCCACCATAGGATCCCCTCACCCTTCGTATATTATACGATCGCTAGACAGTTAAAAATGCACGAGAATTTTTCGCGCTTGTCAAGCAATTTTGATCAAAGTTTGATGTACTTGAAAAGCAAACTACGGGCTTGATCATGCTTGACGATATGGGTGAGAATTATTGAACACAGTGCTTGACGTTGTAGCAAGTCTCATCAACCATACCTCGTGTCTAACACGTACTTTACAACCTTATTGCCTTAGTAATAAGGTCGAAAACTGGTTCACCGCAAATGTCTGCGATGGTACATGCTTGTCTGTCTAGAGGGGGCCCTATTATAACCGTAAGGAGCCGCATCGCAACGCATTCTAAAGCAAAAAAGCCCGCGGCCCGTCTATAATGTGCAATATGTGTGAAAACGATGGAGGATTACAGTTTTACGTTGCGTTGCGGCGCGGATGAATAAATGTGCGCTAGCCTTTAAACCCCACTTACGTTATTATACAGGGTTATTGGTAAAACACCAGCAACCTCTTAAGGGGTCATTGTACTCATCATTATGATGAAAAAAATCAGCTGTTCAGCACATTTTGACGAATTACGCGAACATAAATGTACTGAACAGCTGATTTTTTTTTGCGATTTCAGGTTTGGTCCCATAGTAAAAGTACTCACTTTTACTATGGGACCAAACCTAACACAAACAACCTCTTAAGGGGTCAATGTACTCACATTGACCCCTTAAGAGGTTGTTTGTGTTTTACCAATAATCCTGTATATCGCAGTTAATTACATAAATACTGGCCCCTTTTATTCACAAACGTCTTACAAAAGACTAACTTTCTCAACGGCCCTGGACGGGGTGGCAAAGTTAAGTTTTTACGAACAAGTGCGTAAGTCTGCCTACCCTTGAAACAGCCCAGTTCACTCACGTATACAGGGTTATTTGTAAAACACCAGCAATCTCTTAAGGGGTCATTGTACTCATCATTATGAACAACTTTTACTATGGGACCAAACTTTAAATCGCGAAAAAAAATCAGCTGTTCAGTACATTTATGTTCGCATAATTCGTCAAAATTCGTTTTTCGCGATTTCAGGTTTGGTCCCATAGTAAAAGTTGTTCATAAAGATGAGTACAATGACCCCTTAAGAGGTTGCTGCTGTTTTACAAATCGCTGCTTTGCATGAATACCCGCACAAACCAAAATTTTGAAATTGCTGGTTTATAACACAGTCAAATGCAAAATAGTCCTTATTTCATGGTCAGTAAGACTCACATTCATAACGGCATAATCGGCGGTTTTGCCGTTATGAATGTGAATCTTACTTCCGTGAAATAAGGACTATTTTGCATTTAGCTGTGTTATAAACTAGTAATTACAAAATTTTGGTTTGTGCGGGTATTCATGCAAAGCAGCGAAATATCCCTGTATAATAAAAATATCGTACATTGTAGACATTCCAAAGTAATACAAAAGTTACTGTTACAGTTTTTCTTTATATTTGATGTTTGTGGATGGAGGCCTAAACAATTTTTTTTTTTTTGGGAAATTATAAATTATGCTGTGAACACACAAAAATAAGCTAGAAAAAAAAAGTACAAGAAAATACAATCATAAAAAATATAATGTGCAGTGCCAATATGCAATAGTAAAAGAATATAATTAAGATAACATAAGCAAACAAAACTTTTAGATAAATACAGGATAATTTTTTAAGTAGTGCCCTAACTTTCACAGGTTATTCTACCCATGAATATGATCAACTTTTACTATGGGACCAAACCTGAAATCGCGAAAAAAAAATCAGCTGTTCAGTACATTTATGTTGGCATAATTCGTCAAAATGTACTGAACAGCTGATTTTTTTTTCGCGATTTCTGGTTTGGTCCCATAGTGAAAGTTGTTCATATTGATGGGTAGAATAACTTGTGAAAGTTTGCGCACTACTTAAAAAAATATCCAGTATAATGAAATATTATATGTAAAACAAATATAGGCGTGGCTTACACCCTGTTTATTATACAATTTGACGCTTATTGTAAATATCGCCAATATTGTACACTCGAAGATATATCAAGCTTTACAATCCCAGTATAAGCGAACCTCACATTGTATGGAAGGTCTATATAATGCAAGGGCAGCAGTTACTGGAAATACATACTGGATGATTTCTTTTTACCGTCTTGAAAAAATTTGGGTACAATAGGTGAACAGAGTAGAAGCCTATGGCACACCTAGTTTTTTTTTTTTTTTTTTTCCATTAACTTGGACAGAAATTTTGAAAAACTTTATAGATCTTTAAAATATATCGAAATTCAAACATGAAATACACACCCTGCGTAGTGCGTATGATTTGAATTTCGATATTTTTTAAAGTTATTAAAAAAAAAAAAACTAGGTATGCCATAGGCGCCGTCCTATTGCCATCGTTCGTACGATGAAGCGTGCGTCCGACGAAAATGATCGTGCGGCCGTGCGTTCAAACATACTATCAATCTGCCTAGCCTTTTCCCAACTATGTTGGGGTCGGCTTCCAGTCTAACCGGATACAGCTGAATACCAGTATTTCACATGGAGCGTCTGCCTATCTGACCTCCACAACCCAGTTACTGGGTAATACCTTTGGTAAGACTGGTTGTCAGACTTTCGGGCTTCTCACGACCCGTAACGACTGTCAAAGAATAGAATAGAATTTAAAAAAAGCGTTCAAACATACTGATATCTACTGAATGTCCTATTGAAGATCGCGCGATCATGCAAAAACTGTGCATCTCTGATAAGAGCCATTTCGAGTGTGATCGCATCGCTCCAAAACAGGACACAATTTCTTATCACGCGAGCGATGACAATAGGACGGCGCCATAGGCTTTACTCCGTTCACCTATTATACCCTATTTTTTTCAAGACGGTACAAACAGTCACCTAGCTTGATGTATAGTCGTGTGTACTTGCGCTGAAGTTAAGGAGCCTTAATATACTGGAGTTTGCATAGTTTTAGAGATATGTACAATTTTGTACACACATAACGTCACCCCTATATTCTCTGTATGAGCAGACGGTGCATAACGGTGAGCTATACAGAGTGTAATTTCAATCACCGTTAATCTCTTAAGGGGTCATTGTACTCATAATTATGAACAACTTTTACTATGGGTCCAAACCGGAAATCGCGAAAAAAAAATCAGCTGTTCCCTACATTTTAAATGCGAACATAAAATGTAGGGAATAGCTGGTTTTTTTCGCGATTTCAGGTTTGGTTCCATAGCAAAAGTTGTTCATAATGATGAGTTTGAATTGTTCATAATGATGAACATTCGTTCTGCAAGTGTCTCGTACGTTAATGTTAATACGGCTCTCCCTTACTATTATTGAGGACAAATAATATGTCCAAAAAGATTCTCCATAAACTTTTTTTTTTTAAATCAGGCATTATTATTTTCTATATTCCGGAAAATGATAACAGTTGTTATTTTATTCCAAAATCTTAACATTGATTTAATACACCACTAGTACGCAGGGATTTACTTTCTTCTTCCTTTAGTTTCTTCTTCCGATAAATTAGTTATTTTTAATATTTCTTTCAATATATTTTCTTTTATTTTATTATGTGTCATATCACTGATCTCGTCCCGTAAAGTTGCCACATCGTAAATTTCAGATATCTGATTAATTTGTTACATTGATCTCAGTCACACTCTGTGATTAGATTATAATATTTTTACGCATTTTTCAACGTAATTATTTCAAGTACCAACTAGTACTACGACTAAAATTAGCAAAGTACTCTTTTCTAAAAATTATTTCGGTTAATTAGATTTGATTTTTGTTCGGTATAAAAATCTTTACATTCATTCTTCAAGTCCATCACAATATTATTATTTCGTTGTTTCCTTTTTATTCCTAGAAATGATTGCTGTCTCTTTCATTCTTCTGAATTTATTGGCAGTGATCTCGTTCGGTAATGTTGCCACATCTGAAAGTTTTGATATTTGATTTATATGTTACACTGATCTCAGTCACACTCTGTGATTAGATTATAATATTTTTACGCATTTTCAACATATTCATTTCAAGTACCAACTAGTACTACGACTAAAATTAGCAAATTACTCTTTTCTACTGTTCTTTCAAAATTTTTATTTCCAACTTTAGTAAAAATTATTTCGGTTGATTAGATTTGATTTTTTTTTCGGTATAAAAATCTTTACATGCGTTCTTCAAGTCCATCACAATATTATTATTTCGTTGTTTCCATTTTATTCCTAGAAATTATTGCTGTCTCTTTCATTCTTCTGAATTTATTGGCAGTGATCTCGTTCGGTAATGTTGCCACATCTGAAAGTTTTGATATCTGATTTATATGTTACACTGATCTCAGTCACACTATGTGAGTAGATAAATGGAATTTCTTTTTTTCTACTGGTATGTTGCAATTTCTATTTACAACTTTTTTGAAAATTATAACAAATGATTTTAGTATCAAAGTCAGTACATTCATTCTTCAAGTCCACCGCAATACCAGAACGATTGATGACATTCGTTTTCTTGCTTACATTACAATTTGTTGTCGCCTTTTCTAATGTTAAGACATATCTCCCTTCTAATACTAGTTTTGCAATAAAAAAATATCTCAGAACTTTTTTATGATGAAAGATTCACAATTGCTGTTTTTTTTTCTTCTGCTAAACATTATAACGGTTTAATTGTCACCCAATGAATATTGGATATCATAAGCGGTCTTTATTTCATCAAATATCTATGCATTTTTAAGTTTATCACCCGAGTGATATCTGAACTTCAACGAATAGAGATAATGACTACGCTTATGTCACATCTCCCCTTCCAGTTTTTAGAATACAATCTGCCTAGCCTTTTCCCAACTATGTTGTGGTCGGCTTCCAGTCTAACCGGATGCAGCTGAATACCAGTATTTTACATGGAGCGACTGCCTATCTGACCTCCACAACCCAGTTACTGGGTACCCCGATACCCCTTGGTAAGACTGGTTGTCAGACTTTCTGGCTTCTGACGACCCGTAACGACTGTCAAAGATCCTCGAATGACAGCCGGGACCAACGGCTTAACGTGCATTCCGAGGCACGGAGGAGTCTCGGTATGAAAAGATGGTCACCCATCCACAGACAAACCCCGGCAAGCGTAGCTTAACCTGATGGATCGACCCGTGTGGCTGTTATTACTTAGCCACGAGCTCCTCTACTAGGATTGACATACACAAGATCTTCTGATCGACATTTTAATTAGATCTGCAGTCACGTTCGGTGATTTATTTTTCCAATTTATATTCGTAAATACTTAGTTATCATTCGAGTTAAACCCGAATTTCCATGGACAGCTGTTATTATCGACACAAGCGGTGACTTATTTTTTTATTTTTCTATCTATACTCAATAAGCTATCCCTCGAGTGATAGCTGAACTTCTATGGAAACTGAATATCGTTTTTTTATTCCTGAAATATAAATAAGGGTCCGCTGTTGACCTCGCCTGGTGGAAAGCGACGAATTGAAATGTCGAATACAGAAGATATATATATAAAATGCGTAATGTAGCCGAGAGTGCAATGAATGTGTTCACGCGTTTCAAACGACGTTTTACAACACGCTCGGAGGATTTTTTGATTTTTTTATTTCTAGATTTAATTTATATTCTTTCCTGGGAACCACAATCTTATTTGATTTATACTTCAAATCTGAGGACACATTTGGCGATGAATGTCAACAATTTGTTTTATTTCTTCATGAGTTCACTTCAATTTTGGTAATTCCTTCTTCAGTGACTCGTTAAGAGGATTGTGAAGCGCCGATACGCGGCGCAATTTTTAGAGGCAATTGCCTACATTTCATACAATTATTTACATAAATATGGTTTCGGGCGATAACGTTTTTACTCCCGTAAACCTTTACGAAATGAGACAATTATAATCTCATTACATTCAGTACACTTTAATCTAGGTCTGTACGTTTTTTGTTTTTAGTATTTCAATTTAATTTAATTAAAAAAATAAAAATGCTCGAGGATGTTTTTATGTCAACAATATAGATATTTAGATGCTAATAACTTATATTCTATTCTATACAATATTTCTTTATAATAAAAACGTGCGGACCTAGTTTTTCATTATAACAACAACATTTCCAAATATTATGAAAATTAGACTATGTTTACGGGGAGAAAAACGTTATCTCTTTTTGTATGAAAATTTACAGCTTCACAATCCTCTTAAGTAATTTCGAGACGGCTCTCCCTTCAGCTACTATTATTGACGACAAATAATATTTTCATAAATCTTTTCACATTCAGCTGATGGATATTTTAAATATACATCTGCAGACACATGCGGTGATTTGTTTTTCCAATGTATATTCATAAGGAATCATTCGAGTGATAACTGAACTTCCACGGAAATCGTTATTTTAAATTGCGAGCCAGTTTTTTTTGAATATCATTTTTTATAAATTCTTTTTTCGTTACCTCAAGCTCATCTGATGGATATTTTAAATAAGCATCTGCGGTTTCATTCGGAGATTTATTTTTCCAATGTATTCATAAATAAAGTTAAATTATGACTCGAATTAAACGCGAATTTCCATGGAAAGCTAATATCAATATTTCCTTAACTTTTTTGTACACAAGCCAGTTTTTTTTACTATTTTAAGTTTATTTCAATTCTTTTTTCGTTACCTCATCTGATGGATATGTTAAATACACATCTGCGGACACAATCGGCGATTTGCTTCTAAAATATATTTCCATATATAACCTATCACCCGAGTGATAACCAAATGTAAATAAAGAACCAAGTACTACGACTGGTTCCGGTTCAGTCCCAGATTTCTATTTGTTTTTAATAAAAAATGTAATTTTAAAATGTATTCTATCTAACACTGGCCCGCTTCTTTTCTTCAGTGAGGTCTTCTTTTTTTAAGACTTTTTTTAAATGATAATTCTATGTAAATTAATATTTTTTTGTTACATAATTCAGTTACACATGTCTTTGATTTGTTAAAAGTGAATAGACCCTTTAAATAGTAGACTTGGTCAAGGTTAAAAAAACATTTTGTATTCAATCAACCCCTTATTTCTGTCTAATTACCTTTTCTACACATTTCTTTTCATTATTTTTGACATTTCTTTTCACTTTATGTGGATTTTGACAATTTTCTTTGCAAGTCTAGTAACTTCACTTCCGTTTAGTAAGTGCATCAACATTGGCGTGAAACAAAATCGTTTGTCCATGTATTCGTTTAGTAGGTACTTATATAGGGTGACTGGTAATTAGTGACCGATACTTTAAACAAACAACTTTTACTATGGGACCAAACCTGAAATCGCGAAAAAAAATCGGCTGCTCCCTACATATGTTCGCATAACGCGTCAAGATGTAGGGAGCAGCTGATTAATATTTCGCGATTTCAGGTTTGGTCCCATAGTAAAAGTTGTTTGTTATCATGAGTACAATCATGTGTTTAAGTATCAGTCACTAATTACCAGTCACCCTATATACTATAGGGTATCGATTTGATGTTTCAAGCTTTATTGATCGGCTTTATGATGATTTAAGTTATCAAGTATAAATAAATCGATCTAATCTCGATTGAATATCGTGGTTATTTTGTTCTTATTCCCAATGTAGTTATAATGCATACAAAAAAAAATTGTATTGATATGTGCAATTTTATTGGGTTTTCCCAATCAGAAATTTTCTTGGAATTAGCCCTAAGTCTAGATTTGTGCCCGGATAAAGGCCAATTTTTCAATTTTGTTATCAATATGACTACTTCCGCTTAAAATTATATACTCGTACGTTACTTAAATGATAAAATTAAGCACATACCGTCTCTAAAACTATTCAAACTCCAGTCGGTATACTGAACTGAAAACTATGACAAAACATGCATTTATGTACATAAATATATGCGTTAAAGATAGATTCGTGGACGGCACTGCTGGACCGACCCCGATGTAACAGCCGACACCGCTGTTACGTACTTGTAACATAATATATGAACTTCCTTAAGGAGGAAGCGTCAGGGTAGCCCGCGAAATTCAAATTTTCTTACGTTTTTTTTTTTGCAATTTGCAAGTCAGTATTAAGTTGTATGTTAAATAAAGTATGATTTGCGGCCGTAACAATATAATCATTAGAATCTGAAATACAACTCCATAAGTTAGTATAATCCTGAAATGTCAAGATTTCATGAAATAGTCATTCATTAGGATTACCGGGTCTTAAAGAGTTGTATTGATCACTTTAATGATTCTAATTATGTAAATAGATACTTGTTACGGCCGTAAATTATATTTTGATCAACATACAATCTAATACCGACTTGTAAATTGCAAAAAAAGTAAGAAAATTTGAATTTCGCGGGCTACCCTGACGCTTCCCCCTTAAGAGGGCTGTTTCGTGTCGGCACCTCTCTCGCTCACACAGGACCGAAATTTTTAAGATTATTAAATGAAAGAATGCCTTTTTGAAAAATGTAATCAATTAGCGAACTAGTAAATAATATTAATTTAATAGGTAATTATTAAAAACACAAATTTCTATTGTGTTTAGTAATGAAATCAGCTCAAAAAGCTGTTTTTGATGTTTTTTTTTTAAATAAATGACACAATAAAAATGTATTTTTAATAATTACCTATTAAATTAATAGTGTTTACTACATCACTTATTGATTACATTTTTCAAAAAAGCATCTTTTCATTTAAAATTCTTACAAATTTGGTCACGTGTGTGCGAGAGAGGTGACAAAACGAAACAGCCCTCTTAAAACCATCGGAGTCTGTCCAACAGTTTTTGAGATCGATGGTATAAATTAGGAAATAAAATTAGTATGAAATGCTCTTAGCTATAATTATTATTACCTATATATAATTTTTAAAACTGTTAAAACAATAAATTCCTATTATGTTGCCATAGTAAAATAATATTCGAGAATATTATTGTTATACAATGTTATTTTTTTAGTGTGGATATTACGTGCAGTGGCCGGTCAGTGTGGGAAATTACACGTCATTTCAGAGGGTGAGAATTAGCTAATTCGCATATTCACCGGCCTATATTGTTAAAAAGGAACTTATACAGCAGCATTAACTATTATAAATATATTATATAATAAAATCCATTGTATATTAGTACTTGTAAAGTAAATGACAATGTTTTAGCGAAATTTAAATAAAATATAATGTACAGTTAGTTTTTTAAGTGAGAAACAATAAAATAATGCGAATTAATGTAAATGAAATAAAATTATATACATGTGATTTACCCGCTAAGTGGCTAAAGCTGTAATAGCCGATTAAATATGGTGCTTAAGTGATGGGCTGCTAGCTGTCACATAAACTGTCAAAACACAAATAAATAGAAGTATTATCAACAAATCTGCAGCGATCGGTTGATAAAACAACAGCCAACATGACGAGTTAACTCCGTCCCTCAGACGACATCCTGACCGAAATGTTGGTATGCTTGTGGGTGTTTCTGCGTTTCTGCTAAAAACACATCATTAGTGGCATATGATTTTTTTTATTTTTCTGAAAACAATAAATTAAACACAGACTGTTTTGCTAAAAAATTATGATGGGATGAAACTTTGCTACATTAATGCGACTAATGACGTTTTTTTTTGTGACAATGTTTTAGGTTAAACAAAAATATTGTTTTTTTTTTTATTACAAATGTATTTGATTTTTTTATTGTTCTCTTTGGGCGGTTATTAGTTTAAAATTATCGTCAAGTACTTTTTTCGTTCCCTCCATCGCTTGTATAAATTACGACACCAAGACTTGTGGTGGCGTTTGGAAACGGAGGCGAATGACGATTTGCGTGATGTTTTGTTAGTTTTCTTTGTTTTCGACAGGTATATGCATATATTGAATAATGCGTCTTCAAGTTCATCCCATGAGAGCTATTTAGCAAATCAGCTTCAGTGTTAAATTATTTCCAGAAAAAACATATGCCACCGGAAAGTGTTTTTCGCCAAAACGGAGAAACACCCTTGTTTTAGGCTACATGTAACCGTTTGCACCCCATCGCCGTTTTCAAACAGTTCCCGTGTCAGGCCTCAGGCCAACTCAGGCGCCGCATCTGGGACTTCACCGACGTTTTAGTATAAATAAAAACACATTCGGACAATATGTGTAATATACGGTTCATTTTTCAATGAAACAAACGTAAATTATGCAATACATTTCATTTCTGTGAATTTTCAACCAATGTTTAGCAATGTTGGTAGATTCGTGTGTTACTGTCATGAGAGCTGAAGCTTGCTTTGAAGTCCGGACTAATAGGAATATGTGCAAGGCGACGGCGGGCGCATTCGAACGACTTCTTTTTTGAAGTCTGAAATGTGACTTTCATAGAGTTGGATTGCAAGTGTTTCGTTTCTTGTAAAATCCTTATATTTAAACACATTTTCAAACTTTTTCTATGGGACTAAGGGCCGGTTTTTAGGGTTACGTACCCAAAGGGTAAAACGGAACCCTATTACTAAGACTCCGCTGTCGGTCTGTCACCAGGCTGTATCTCATGAACCGTGATAGTTAGACAGTTGAAATTTTCACAGATGATGTATTTCTGTTGCCGCTATAACAACAAATACTATAAAACATAATAAAATAAATCTTTCAAGGGGCTCCCATACAACAAACATGATTTTTTTGCTCGATATTGATAACGGCAACATGTAGACGCTTGAAATATTCACAGGATAATGGTACGAAACCTTTCGTGCGCGAGTCCGACTCGCTCCTAGCCGGTATTTTGATCCGTAGTTAACTCAACCAATGGTTAAACATAGTAACTAATGGTTGAATTTTGGCTAAATGTGAAAGGCTGAACATGAATGTATTCATGTTAGCTCATTCATATTAAAAAATAGTAACTAATCGTATATCTATCTCGTATCTCATTCATGTTCAGCCTTTCACATTTAGCCAAAATTCAACCATTAGTTACTATGTTTAACCATTGGTTGAGTTAAGTACGGATCAAAAAACCGGCCCTTACTCGAAAAATATCAGCTGTTTCATACAAAAATGCATTACTTACTGAATTAATAAAACAGATGCTCTTTTTATCGCAATTTCACAATAAAATACATTTGAAACAAGAAAAATACATCGAGGGTTCACGGTCTATTTATATTAAGCGACATCCTGGCGGATATTGAGTTATTATCATATCTACTTGCATTAAACAGTGAAAAACGTAAAAAACGTAGATGATTATTAACCGTTGATAGGCCACTTTTTCGTAAAAATATTGATACTTTTTTACAATGTTTTTTTTTTCCGAATAATGAAACTTTGAAATGCTCTCCTGTAAAGTTCCAAACATGTCGTTTAATACAAATAGCCCGTGAACCCTCGACATTATAAATCGGGCGGTCAAACTCCACACTGCCCTATTCGTTTTATAAGTTACAATTTGATATACACACTATAGAAAAGTAAGATTTTATTAATTCGTCCGTTTGCGCGCGCTCTGTAGTTACAAACTGTCAAACAGATGACAATGTATATGATAGATAATAATTTGTACATAATATAAAAATATATAAGTTGATACATAGGGGTGGGCTATACGACCATATTGACCATTGTTATAGTACAAATAATACAGATATAATATGTAATATTGCCGACGGCAATAATTTTAACTTGGATGTCATTAAAATGGATTCTAAAACTTCAAATTGAAAAGCGATTTTCTTTTATTTTTTTTTTTCTATGATCTAGAAGGAAATCGCTTTTGAATTGTTACTATTGAATAAGTAACTGTAAACGCACTGCGAATAAAAGCAGCATTAATATGTCGCCCCTCTAATCAAAAACCGAAATAACTCAAAAATTACATATTTCGAGTTTTTACTATAAACTGAATTAATTTCGCATGGAGGGTTCAGTCCAACAGCCGACTCGATAACGATGAAAATGACAGAGATTTCTTTATTTTTTGTGATAAATTGAAGCCATTAAGGCAGACAATGTCAAACTTTTAATGTGTTTTCCCACAAAATTGAAATTTTGAGTTATTTCAGTTTTTGATTAAAGGTGCGATGTATTTTACTGGTTCAGTTAAACGATGCTTCGTGAGACATATTTATTAATATTTACGGTTTTAGCAAGTAAGTATTTATATCGGGTTCGCTCGACTTTGATTTCGAAGAACTAGAGTTCTTTGAGTTCGTAAATATTATTGAATATGACAAGCCGACCAAAATGAGAGGGCGGGTGGTATACAACGTATTCCAAAAATTGTTTTAGTAAAATTGTGTTGGTCGGCTAGTATATACTATGCGGTTGCACTTTAACTGCATATAAAACATAAAAATTATTCGCAGTGTGGGCCAAATCTTCTGTCGGACTTAATGCCCACCCCCAAACGTAAAAAAAACGGTAGAAAAGACGATATTTGGCCTAAGCATGGATCTATACATAAGAAATATATATAAGATAGCAAGTTGTTAGTGTTAAGTGAAGCCACCTGTGAATATATTGTAAATATAATATCAAAAGAATTCATATATACAGTTTTTTGTTGTTTCATTTCTCTATACCATAGAGCACGAAGTGCCTCCATACAATATACACCAAGCGTGTCGCCGTTTTCTCGCACTACGACACAAACTGACGACTGAACGGCATCCGAGATAAAAGTTAGCATGCCTTGTGGATTATGGTGAGCTTTCTTAATTTGTTTGTTTGAACCCGCAAAAGGTAATCTGGTATGTTGCGTATAATTATATAGGTCGGACTAACTTACCTAGTGACGTCCGATCCTCTATTATGTGAAGTAATCTCGTCCTCATTTAATACTTTGTAGTCTGCACTCTGCGCTACTCGCTAATCACAATTTTTAAAGATGAAAGCCATCATTAAAAAAAAATGTTATCTGTGGTCCAGTCGCTGGCGCGCTCTCGTTATCATCTGTCAAATCATATGAACAGGACTTCACGATGACCGGTATGGGCATCGTATAGTCCCGGCATGATGTATACAGCACAACCCAACTTTTAGAAGGGGTTTAGATAAGGCGATCCTATACTTATACAATAATTTTCATCTCTGTCTGTGTTACCGCGTTATTCTTCTAAACTACGCAAAGTATTTTGATGCGGTTTTCACCATCAAGTAGAGAGTTTACTCCGGAAGAGTTACCTATGTGCGTAAGTATTAAACTTGCATATGAAAGGTACAGGGGCAAAACAAGGAATGTCACTAAAACAGGATTTTGTGTAATTAACATTTTAATCTTTTAAAATGTATAACTTTTACATACATTTTTTTTTTTAATTTACTGATATAACATAAGTTTACCTTACAGAGATTAGCTTTAGGTACAAATAAACTTTTGGCAAATATTGACAAATAATATAAAATTAAAAAAAAATATATTAACTTTTATAAAGTAGGTACTAAAAACATGGAATCAATCACAACAACAAAACCTCTTTAAAGCTGATATTGAAAACTGGACATTCCTTGTTAAGTTCCATTACACTAGGGAGGGACATTCCTACTGTTGCACCTGTACAGGGCTTTGAAATATTGAAGATATGAGGGACTATGTTTGTTTTTACGCTTTTTACTTAATGCTACATAAAAATGCGCACGAAAATCTAAGTGTTGCCATACTTAACTTATATTTGAATTTCTTTTGACATTCCTTGTTTTGCACCTGTATGTACCCTTCATATGATAAAGAAAGCTCGACGTACTTTTACATCAAGGTAAAAAACACGTATTATAAAATATTGTTGGCTATAGAATAGAGTACCTATTGAGTTTTGACAACAGAGTACTGACGAAAGTCAAAGTCTAATGTTCCGATGTACACTACACCGATACACTGCACACACGAAAAGATATAGGAATTCTGAGGGGGACGGCGCGTACGCAGTCCCCACTACCAAAAATTACGCATCCGAGTTATCCACATTAGGGATAATCGCAGGGGTCAACCCAACCGCAGTGCAATGGGAAGGCCTCGCCCTGGGGGAACCGCCTTATTGATCACGGTATCCCCTATGCCAGGTAAGTATGAATCCGTTTAAGAAATTCGTGAGGGTCATTCAACGGCGGAGAATCTTAACACCGCGATTCAGAAACGTGACGTAAATGTAAAGCGCCATCTAGTGAATAGAAACTGTACAAAACCACGATGCCCTTCTGTTGATAAAACTATTTCATGTAATTATGTAAGTACTTACTGTAAGCAGCAGGAGACTTTTATATACCAAACGAAAATAAAAACAAAAAAAGTATGGATGATGTAGAAACAGAAAATTGCCAATTTTGGACTTATCATTTAAACACCACAGAATTAATAGTTGCGATGAAAATAGATTTCAAAACAAAACTCAAGGAATGGCTGTGTTTTACACTCGAATTCCTAAATTATACACCAACGTCAAAATAATTAAGTTATCAGTATTTAAATGAACACCATTACGCATGATCTCAATAATAGCACACTAGGTGCTTAAATAACTTAATTTTTTAAGTATTTCTTGATCACATGATCTCAGTAGTAATAGGTGTTTTATGTTCATAATTTTATTTTTAAGACATTTTATGTAAGTACCATATTCTGTGCAAATTATAGGTACATAAGTATTCTTTTTTTTAATATAAACACGAATTAATATATGCCATTTCTGTCAAAATGCAACGACAGCTCTACCTAGTTGCAAAGTGCTCAACTACAAACAAGTTTAAACAAGGTGTCATCGCAGTTTAGGGTTAACGCTGCTACTGCATGTGTGAATTAATAGAAGTTCCACTTGTACTGACCAGATGGCGCTTTCGACAAACTATAGTTCTCTTTGCCGATGGGTAATTAACAGTTCGGTTCGGATACAAGATTTACCTATCTAAGCAATTAGAATTTAAATGTAGGTAACATGCTGTTTTGAGGCAACAAAATTATCTTAGTAATTTTATGAGACAGAAATCTAGCGGAAGTTCATTAAATTAGGCACTTTGTGAGATATTTTAATAAATTTACCCAACTATGAAAATGAAACTGCATTATACAGGGTTATTTGTAAAACACCAGCAACCTCTTAAGGGGTCATTGTACTCATCATTATGAACAACTTTTACTATGGGACCAAACCTGAAATCGCGAAAAAAAATCAGCTGTTCAGTACATTTATGTTCGCATAATTCGTCGAAATGTACTGAACAGCTGATTTTTTTTTCGCGATTTCAGTTTTGGTCCCATAGTAAAAGTTGTTCATAATGATGAGTACAATTATCCCTTAAGAGGTTGTTGGTGTTTCACAAATAACCCTGTAGACGGTAACTACTATAGTAACTGGCCACTCATAAAAAAAGGTAGAAACAAGGAGAAGAAGCCAGCTCACACCAGCTCATCAATGAAAGCACAATAAAGTTGCCCTTTTCATTTGAGCTTGCTTGCATTACCATGCTTCTCTACCTCTTTTTTTATGAGTGGCTAGTTCAGGTAACCTACCCACGGCAGATCTGTCGATTTATGCAGTGAGTTTGGGACTATTGTGCTCTCTGCTTTGTGACGACTCGTCGTTGTTGTGCAAGTTGGGCTAGCTAGCTAAATTACTTGCCTACTGAATGCCTGATACTTCGATGACCGTTTAGTTTTAGTACTACAGCGCGATTACGTTCAAAGGTTCCAACGTTTCATTTTCGAAATAAGAACTTTTTAATTAATTTCGGAAGTCGGGGGCAAAAAACCAAAGACACTGACTACCGAAATTAAAGTTATTTTTCACTTTGTAGTGTTTTGATTTGGAAGTCGGTTTTATTTTTTGTTAAAAAGTTTTTATTTTTCACTTTTTGTTTTTAGTGGTTCACATGTGCTTGAGGTAAGCACATGTGAACCGTAGCGTACCGGCGTGATGTTATGTTACGAACTGGTAGAAACAATAGACAGACATGAGATTTCAGCAATCCCGGGCCATTTGCTATCATTTATTGAGGAGTTCCGTTACCTATCTCCGAAGTTCTTCATCAGATCTTCACCAAATTGAAATGGGACCACTTCGAGAAAGTACTCTTCCAAAAACTACCCAAATCGCTTCAAGTGTGCCTATAAAATTTGAAGAGTTCCCTCTATTTCTCCAGGATCCCATCATCAGATCCTGACTTGATGATCATGGGACCACCTGGAAAGTATACCCTTTCAAACAAAACAAAAAAAAAATCAAATCGGTCCAGCCATCTTCGAGTAATCGGGGAACATACAAAAAAATAAAGGTTCCGACGAATTGAGAACCTCCTCCTTTTTGAAGTCGGTTAGAAACCGAACTTTGCCGAATTAAATGTGACTGGTCCAATAAGCGAGTGACGGAATTAGTGCGTCAATTTAAAATAGTTTAGGTGGGAATAGAAATCAATTTCTATTAGTCGCTAGTCACATTTTATTCGCTATAGTTCGGTATTTTCGATGATAAACTATGGAACCTTTGAACGTCGTACTGTACGTACATAGCTAATGCACAAACTTCTCTCTCTCGCTACGACCTACATAATGATTATAGTAACGAAGTATCTGCAAAATTTCAGATGGTGTAGTGAGATTACACTTAGTACTCAGCCGATGACGTGTCGCTCGACGGCTGCAGTTGCCTCCATCAACGTAAGTAACATTCAAGACGATCATGTCACAAAAAAAAATCTGAAAGTACATAATACAAAAAAAGATATGATTTTTTGAAGCTCCGCCGGCAGAAAATTGATAGTCCAGCAGCCACCGCCTATTTTTTAGTGAGTAATAACAGGCTGAATCTTCGTGAGCAGATTCGGTTCGACGAGACGCCCTAGTTTTCCCTCTGAAATTTTTTTATGGAGGTAGCTAATGTAGAGAGCAGGTATAAAACATGTCGATTCGGTGGGCTGTCGAAATTGTCTGAATAACAGTAAGTTTGTTTTTTAATATTGAGGTAATGGGACGATAAACTCGGAAACACAATTGTCCAACAAAATGGATGGTTTGACTGGAGCGTCCTACGCTCCGAATATGTCCATATAACGAGGTCATCAAAATTATTCATAGCAATGTGATTTTTTGTATGCAGCTTAATAAATATTTGCACAATCAAATGTACTGCCGCACGTGCGATAACAGCAGTAGGTAAGGTAAGTATCATTTTTGTCGAAATTGAGTTAAACATAGATTCGGAATCAGCGCAATGAGCTGTACAATTTGTTTTGACTGCCATTTTAATATCTTAACGGGAACCTTTAATTGTCAATAAGGATAACGGTAGTAAGACGACTTTATGATACGTTTTCCTTAGCATAATAGCAGTAACCATACTTACGGCGAGTTTCTAAGTGCGGTATCATCATTCATGTTTTACTTCTTCTAATTACCTATATGAGCAGTAACTACACATACAGCGGTTATATTAAGCGAAATCTATTCAATATCATCATTTAAAGTTTAGATTAATAGCAGTAAGTCCAAATACAAACAAATAACAAAGCAATATAAACAAAGTTACTTTGAGAATTAATCTATTCTTAGAATCAGCAGTAACGGTCGCAAAATAAGAAATGAAATAATTTGTTTTTTAGAAATTATTCTAAACAAAGTTCGTTCAATAATCCTGTGAATTCACACTATAGGCGTGAACATGCCCCCTTCGATTGTATTGGCCAAGTGATATCACAATCATCTTAATGCACCAACAATTTTGTAAAATATATTCAGAACAAATATTTTCTGTCGAGTTCTATAGAAAAGTTGTCCGAGATAATCTAAATATCTCTTTCGCTCAATTAGGGAACGAGGAGTGCGAAGTATGTGCACAATTGAACAACATCACAAAAATCACAAGCCAGAAAACATAGATTTTGACTTGTGTAAAAAAAAAAATAATATCCATAATTTGAAATACCTATAAAGAATCTCGAAAATCTTATAGTTATATTTCTTCGCTTCATTCTTCAGATATTATAACCAGGTAGTCCTTTTAATCTACAAGATAACATGCACACTTTAAGAGATTTATGAAAATCGATAAAAGTATCGACTTTAAGTCGATTCTTTACTGACCATAACCACACCCCTAGTCAAGCTGTCATTTCTTTTTTTGTGCACGATAGCAAGCACACGCGCGCTCACTAGTTATTAGAAATGCCGAAAAAACTGGAATATTCTCAAGAAATTGAAGTCTGTCGACGTAAAATCAAGAAGCTGCAAGATGAACGAAGACGTACACGTTGTAGAATCATAGCTAAATCTTCATCTGATTCCGGCATGTATTATACTTATAACTTCCCTCAATTATAAGTAAATAATTTTATGGTGCCACCTAATATGCGAGGATTACAGGCGCATTCTTATATTGTATTACCTATTATGTTTATGGTGCTTTGTGCTATTCATTTAGTGTGCTTTTTTGCCGGGCGATTAACCGTGAGTTAACACGAAGGCTAAGATATTACAAACATACGTGAGTTTGTCTCGCCTGGCGGTTAAGCGAGCGTTAACACGATGTCTGCCTATGAGCTATTATGTACTAGTATTATTACAATCCAGTCCAAACTCCTACTTTTCGAGGTGCATCTGTTCCTGTAACTCGCCTTGAACTCCTAGGCATGGAGTTGACATCTAGTCTCAACTTCGGCGCCACCATCGAATACAAGGCCCAAACTGCGGCCAAGAAACTGGGCATCCTAAATAGGGTGAAGCGATACTTTACGCCTGGTCAGCTTTTGACCCTTTACAAAGCGCAAGTCCGATCCAGCATGGAGTATTGCAGTCACCTTTGGGATGGATCAGCCAAGTACCTACTAGCCGCACTTGACTCGGTGGAACGCTGAGCTAAGAGGCTGATTGGCGACGTAAAACTGGTGGATTTGAAACAAGCTTCATAGCTTGGCTCATCGCCGCAAGGTTGCCTGCTTGTCGGTCTTCGACAGATTGTACTTCGGAGAGTGTGCCCGAGAACTACACGACCTCATTCCACCAGCCCCATTCTACCATCGGACATCTAGACGCACTGCCAGTTACCATCCCTACCTGGTTGCTATTCCACCAATTCGCACTAAGCGCTTCCAAATGTCTTTTATAATGCGCACAGCAAAAGAGTGGAACTCACTACCTGCGTCTGTGTTTCCGAACGTATACAACCGTAATCTCTTCAAAGTGAGAGTGAACAGGCTTCTTCTGGGTAAGCTCACTCCATTGTCAACTTTGTATCTGTCACCTCTGACCTAGACTATAGTCAAGAGCAAACCCATCACAAATAAAAAAAAAACATGGCCATGTTTTTTTTTAAATATTTTACTTTATTTTAAATTTTCGCTCCATTATTTAGTATACCAATATGTTTTGTTTTAGACATATGCCAAAGAGACTGCCAGTTATACCACAATGTGTACATAGGAATTTAAATTTCACCTTACCTACAATTGGAAACCGAAGCTATGAAAGGATCTAATCAAATTGCTTCGGCGGTATGTAAAAAGTATGGAACGGTTCTCAGACTCGGAAGCGACTTTCATTTTTATGATGGGAAATCGAGCGTCAAAAACGTACTAAAGTTACCTGGATCTTGGCACTTTCAGTTTAATGGCTCTAAAGGATTATTTTTAAGAAATTATACAAATAATATAATTGCAATTAAAGGGGAACCTAATTATGTATCCGACATAATAAATTATGGGAATATTTGTAAAAGAGGCAATATTTAACCCATTTTAATGAATGTTGGAGTTCCTGTAAAAACAGCAAAGTTAAATGATGTACGAAAACTTCTCATAAAACTTCGGTGAAGATTGGGCTTCTTACGATCATATGCGCTTTTACAGTTTTCTTCAAGAAGAACAAAATAAGACTACCTACTGTAGAAGAAACTGATAGTGAAGAAGCTTTAATGCATGAAGAAATAGACTTAAGAGTGTAATAATATATTGAAATAATTATAAATTCTTAAGAGTAGATAGATAGAAGTTTAAATATGAAACTGTTTCAAAACTGCCTATGTTGATTGAATACAGCTGCAAAACTGTCTATGTTTAATTTTAAAATGCAAATTAAATGATTATTGATGAAGAGTGATTTCATTTCTTAACATAAATAAATTTGATATGATCCTACAATTAAGTGAGGAGCTCGTGGCTAAGTAATAACAGCCGCAAGGGTCTGTGGATGGGTGACCATCTTTTCATACCGAGACTCCTCCGTGCCTCGGAAAGCACGTTAAGCCGTTGCTCCCGGCTGTCATTCGTGGATCTTTGACAGTCGTTACGGGTCGTCAGAAGCCCGAAAGTCTGACTACCAGTCTTACCAAGGGGTATCGTATTACCCAGTAACTGGGTTGTGGAGGTCAGATAGGCAGTCGCTCCATGTAAAATACTGGTATTCAGCTGCATCCGGTTAGACTGGAAGCCGACCCCAACTTAGTTGGGAAAAGGCTAGGCAGATTGATTTGATGATCCTACAATTAAGTAATACGCAAATTAATGCACCTTTATATCTTAATTATAAGGATAACCATTTTTATTAGTTTTCTCAAGTAATTGCTTCATTAACATAACGTGGTTTGCAAGTGGATTACTCAATTTCCATTCCATCCAACGAAAAAAAAAAAAAAAAACTGTGAACCTGGTTGACAAATTCTCAGAACTTTCTCAGTGCTCAGTTAGAGAAGTTGCTCAACTAATAGGAGTTTTGATAGCCATATGCCCCGCGCGGTCAATTATAGTTGGGTACATACAAAATTAAAAAAAAGCAAAAGTTTGTAGCCTTACAACAATGTCCTAGCTTTGACAGACAGTTCAAACCTCACCCTGTAATTCTAGACGACTTAAATGGGTGGCAAAGGAATGTGATAAATTCTAAAAACACTTTGAAAATACCTAACTTCGAATTAGAGCTTTATACGGACGCTTCACGTACCGGCTGGAGAGCTGTGTGTAACAACGAACGAACATGAACAACACATTAGCTACTTGAAGTTGTTTGCTGTTTTCTCAGCCTTAAAGTATTTTGCAAGCAAACAATCGGATTGTTCTGTTTTTCTGCGTGTTCCCGACGCGGAATGCGAACTTTCCGACCTAGCCTTCGAACGAATATCAAAAAGTCTCGATAAACCCGAAATCGATCTATTTGCCTCTCGAACCAATGGCAAATGGCAGGATTACGTATATGTCATGGAGAAAGGATCCTGACGTTCTTTCCATAGATGCTTTTACAGCGATCTGGAATAATAGGTTATTTTATGCTATCCCATTTCCCACTTTATTGTTAAGTGTCTTGATAAAATCATACAGGAATGTGCCACCAGTATACTAGTCTTTCCTTTCCACAATTAATAAAAACAATAGTTTCCGATATAATTTGCATATACCTTGGCAAACCCCCCTTACTATCCCTGTATATGGGTGCCGCAGTACTTTCAGGCAGGAGTTCTCGCTGCGCGGCGTCCCCGAATCAGTCCTGGATCTAATGCTGGCCTTGTTTTCAAAGAATACGATGCGGCAATATAACTTGTTGTTCAAATTGTGGTGGGAATATTTCATAAATAATAACTGTAATTTTTTTTATTGCTGTCCTGATAGGATTACGCATTTTAAGTGAACAGTTTGATAAAGGATGTTCGTTCGGATCTCTACACAGATCCGTGTTGTCCCTTTTATTAGACGGTAATATCGGATTTGATGATGGAATTAAACGACTGCTCAAAGGAGCGCTTTAATGAAAACTAGCTCCCACAAGTACTGTATTACATGGGACCCACAGATTGCTCTAAATTATGTCTCTAATTTATACCCTTAGTATAGAATAAAATACAAAAAAAAAAGTAATTTTATTAGCTTTAAGTACTGCTCAACGCGTTCAATCATTATCTATGATAGATAAAGTTTGAAAAGATATAAACATAGCCATTAAATATATTATAAAAACATCCGCGGCATGTCGTAATCAACCGACGTTATTCCTGCCGTACCTACTTTAGAGAAAATCTTTACACTTGCACCGCGACTGCTCTCGAAGATTATCTCCACTTTTTTCGAATTTATACATGTTTAGTTAGTGTAGAGAGTAGTGTTCGGCGCTATGGTGACCTAACACACCTTTCTCGTATTGATACGTTATAACATATCCTTATGGTAAATGTGGTAAAAGTCAAAATCTTGGATTATAAGGCAAATAGCTGTATTAAATCACTATAAAACTTAGTTACAAAAATTGGTAAGCTAAACTATATAACTAAGTGATTGGTAAAATGTAGGTATGGTAAAAATGGTATTGGTAATGGTTTTGAATCGTGGTGTCTCTAATGAGAGCTGAACGCGAACTGGCCCACGTTTTGGTGAACGAGCGAATGTGCATTATGCATTTTCGCTGAGTGTTCGATTAAAACTCGAACAGTTAGATACAATTCTTACTAACTATTATGTTTATGTTGATTGAAATCATTGTGTTCTTACAAAATATTTGTAAGAATATTAAATTATTACTTATCAAACACAAAACTTTTCTCTGAACATCTACCTGGTTATAATATCTGAAGAATGAAGCGAACAAATATAATAAGTATATGATCAAACGCACTTCTTAAGCGAAGTTCGATCAATATTATACGAGTATGAGTCGTTTCATTCAACGATACCTATAGGTTCCCTCCCAACCCAATCCCGGGATAAAGTTTTGCATTTGTCTTATTTATCTCTAAAAGAATGACAGCTTGACTAGTGGTGTGGTTATGGTCAGTAAAGAATCGACTTAAAGTCGATACTTTTATCGATTTTCATAAATCTCTTAAAGTGTGCATGTTATCTTGTAGATTAAAAGGACTACCTGGTTATAATATCTTTGAATGAAGCGACTCATATAATATTGATCGAACTTCGCTTAAGAAGTTCGTTTGATCATATAATATGACGTCAAAAGATCTGAAGAGGAAACAAACAATACAATCTACCTACTATTTAATTGACTTACAAAAAGTGGTTATGCTACCTCGAATGGAGCAATATTTTGTCATCGCATCATTGAGTCTAACGAAAGCAATGTACGAACGAAACCTCTGGGAACATCCAAAAACGGAAATGTTCCTTTTGCAGCAGTGGGGAACGAAACAATTGCAGGGAGGAAGCAGGAGGATATAATCTCCACACTCAAGGCATTTCTCTTACATACTTGATGCTGAGCATGTAGTGCTACGGATGGACAACTGTTCTTCGCAAAATAGAAATTGGGCCGTTTTGATTTTTTGTGTACATAATTAACAGTGATCACATTAAAGCAAACACTATCACTTTGAAATATTTTGAACCCGGTCATACATTTATGTCCGCGGACATCTATCATCATCTGGTGGAGCAGGCCTTACAAAGAAAACAAAATAATGATGTACAATTTTGAAGTCTTTGTCGATGCGGTGCGGCAAGCTAACTCTGGAAAAAGCTTTGTAAAAATAATGGAAGTCGAAGTTTTTTAACCGACTTCCAAAAGGAGGAGGTTCTCAATTCGTCTGTATGTTTTGTTTGTATGTTTGTTACGCGATTACTCAAAGACGGATGGACCGATTTAGAAAATTCTTTTTTTGTTTGATAGGGTATACTTCCGAGGTGGTCCCATATAAATTTTATTAACTTTGCTTGGGAGTTTTTGAATTAGCTTCAATAATGCGTATATTTCGCACTTATTTTATGTGGATGATGTGATGGTGTTTTAATAACTTCCTATCACTGTTATTTACATGGCTATATCTGCAATTATTGTGCTCAATTATGTATTCGAATTAGTGTGGGGTAGGTTCCACAACTAAAAAGTGAAAAATAAAAACTTTTTAGCAAAAAATAAAACCGACTTCCAAAACAAAACACTATAAAGTGAAAAATAACTTTAATTTCGGAAGTCGGTGGCAAAAAACGAAAATACAAAACCCAAGACACCGACTACCGAAATTAAAGTTATTTTTCACTTTATAGTGTTTTGTTTTGGAAGTCGGTTTTATTTTTTGCTAAAAAGTTTTTTTTACAATTATAATGATTTATCTTCGCAACATAAAGTGCGCAAATTGGAGCCCCGTGTGTACCTTAAAATATAATGGAAATATTAGCAAGTCGAGGTGAGCTCACGCTCCAATACAAGATAAATCACAATGATCAATAAAATCAGTATTTATACTATCTTCACATAAAATGCATGAAATCAAGAACTTTCCCGGAATTTATTCAAAAATCGTCACCCAGAGGAATTTGAGAGTCCACGAAAAATGAGATCATAAAGATACTGATGGATTTAATACCAAATAATAGAAAAAGTGTCCGAACGAGCGCTGCTCCGATCAGACGTCCAAGCGAGAACGCGTCGCGCGTCTATCATTTGCTGCCGGCGGTCGTTCGCAATATTATCAATTATCATTGCGAAGTGCTATAAACTTATTAACTATGGTAATCTGTGAAAGGTGTGGTGAAGAAGTCGCAGAAGCGATTCAGTGTTCGGTGTGTTGCAAACGCTTTGACTTTCCTTGTTCTGGAATCACGGAGAAGGGCTATCGCAAGCTCGGGGAGCGTCAGGCAACCTGGAGATGTGCTAATTGCCAGAATCCAGCACAAGCACTCAATCACTTTCAAGCACAGCCTCGCCAGTGGTTCTTGCTCCGGTTACACTGGATACATTAATGCGTGAACTGTCCAGTATCCGTCAAGACCTTATTCCTCTCTCCAGCTTGGCAACTGAAGTGCAACTCCTACGGCAGGAGCTGACTAATCTCAAGGATCTTCCTGCGAAGGTTGTAGCTTTGGGCGAGAGACTAACCAAGGTAGAAGCGGTGGAGATGGACGTATCACACACAAAGTCAGCGATTGTCAAACTTGAGGACGGGCATCAGGACATGGATCAGTGGCTCCGCAGCAATAATGTGGAAATTAAGGAGGTTCCGATGAAGGATAGAGAGAACCTCTTCGATATAGTGAAGAAAATTGGTGACAACCCCATTTTGAAGACTCAAATAAATTTTTTGCACAGAGTAGTTGATTATTGTAGAATAAATAAATTAGATCTTAATATTTCTAAATGCTTAGTTATCACCTTTACACGGAAGAACCTATCAATAATATTTAACTATTCAATAGGAAATCAGCCTTTATCTCGAACTCGTGTCATCAGAGACCTTGGTACTCGTATTCTTCTGGACAGTAAGCTCACCTTTGAGTGTCATGTTGACCATATTGCCAAAAAAGCGTCCAAAACCTTGGGATTCATTATCCGTAATGCGAGTTCGTTTAAAAGAATGAAAACCCTGAAAATTTTGTATTGTGCTTACGTCCGCAGTCATCTCGAATATGGTAGTCAAATTTGGAATCGGATTTTTGCAGTACATTCAGACAGATTGGAACGAATACAAAGGAAATTCACGCGATACTTAGGTTATAAATTTAAAATTCCTTATCTGAGTTACAAGGAACGATGCGTACGATTCCACTTACTTCCACTTGTAACTCGGAGAAATATATCTGATATACGGTTCCTAGTGAAAATAGCACAATCAAAGATCGAGTGTCCTGAACTTCTTTCTAAGCTGTTCCTGAATGTTCCACCTCGCCATTCTCGCTTAAGAAATCTTCTTCGTGCTCCTTACGCTCGCACAGTATACCGTAGCAATTCTTTTCTGCTCCGTTCAATCAAAGCATTTAACCAAATGGTAATGAACGAACACCCATCAATCGATTTGTTTGCAAGCAGCTTAGCGACAATTAGTACCTACTGCCTTGTCTAAAAGCTGTGTTGTTTGTGATGGATTTTAATTGTTATTACGTTATGCTTAGTTATATCATTAATATTATGCTTAGTTATTAGTTTGTGCAACAATAGTTTATTGCTAACTGTGGAGGCTTGTAAATGGCTTTTCGTTGATTGCCTCACTACAAATTTTTGTATTGTTAGCTGTAAGCCACCCAAACACAATAAAATAAAATAAAAATAAAAGAGTTTTGGTTAAATTTACCAGTTACAGTTTTAGTTACTAAACCTGATTACCTTTTGTTTGGTACCATGATTACTTGTTTATCTAAGCAAGAAAAGCTTTTTAATTTTTTTAGTTACTGTCAATGTCAATAACTAAAAAAATAATAAAAAAGCTTTCCTTGCTTTTAGCTTCTAGGTTTTGTTTGGTACGAAACTTATTATTTTGTTTTCTTAGTCACTGATATTGATTATTAAGTACCGATACTTATTATTTGTATAAAAACAAGAGGGGCATTTTTACTAACTTTCTAAGATTAAGTATAAAATGATTGTGATGATAAAAGGATAACTTTGTTGCCTACTTAAAAATGATCTCAAATGTTTGCTTAAAGCCTCAATATAGGTTCTACTTATTTTTCGTTATCTTTACGTTCATTTGATTGCAGAAATGGCGAAACTAGCCTGTCTTATCTAATTACATACCGTAATTTGGTCCTACTTTGCTCCAAATATTGAAAATTATGATTATTTTTAGAAAATCAACTATACAATTTACTTAATGTATTATTTTATGGATATATAGCTTATTTGACAAGTATTTATATAGGGAAATAGATATTATGAAGTATATTATGAATTTATTTTTGACAAATAATACTGAGCAAAATTACCCATGGTGTTGGGTATCTTTGCTCCTAGATATAGTTTCTATGTAATCTCCATTGTTAAAGCTGTTGGAGCAAAGTTATAATAATATTATGTTAAAACATATTATGTTTTGCTATTTTGGATGATATAAATTGGTGAGATATGGGTAAAAACGAAAAAATGGATAAATAGGATGCGTTCATAATTTAATTAATTGTTGCAAAATTTTTAACGTAGAATAGGCGAAAACATTTTACAGAACAGGAGCACAATTACACGTAGAGGAGCAAAGTAGGACCAAATTACCAGTACATAAAAAGATGTTAGATGCTCCAAAGAATGTGATCGCAAAGATTAGTTTATAGTCAGATTTTAATCTCGGACTATGTATAAATCTAGTGGTTTAGTGTAAGAGATTGTGTACCTACTATTTACAAGCAAATAAATATTATTTATGTGCTTGTAAATATTATGAATATAGGTAGTTGATTTTTGCAAATTGGCTTGTTTATTTTAATTCCCAAGTTCAACCTTAAATTTATATGAATTGCTTACGATAAAAGCAGTAACTTCATACTTACAGCGATTATATTAAGCAATTGATGCTGAAGTTATTAAAATCATGCTAGACATAACATAGTTTATGTCATTTAAAACTATTCTGACAGAAATATATATTTAATGATTACACAATAAATAATACTTTACTTAGGCTACACATTTCAACAATCTGAATTTAAATAAGTTAATAAATAAAGTCAGGGAAGGCAAAAATGTGACGAAAAAGTTTGCGCGCTAATTACTCGAAACTATGCAAAACGTGCTTGTACAAATTATGCAAGGAGCATCAAACACCATTCTATGTATGGCACAAGACTGTGAACTGAGAGCCCCTGAAGACTTTTTGCTTTCACATGTGATCAAGCCTATGCTGCGGGAAAGATACCAGCAATTTATGTTCAAGGATTACGTGAAAGATACCAGCAGTTTATGTTCAAGGATTACGTGAAAGATACCAGCAATTTATGTTCAAGGATTACGTGAAAGATACCAGCAGTTTATGTTCAAGGATTACGTGAAAGATACCAGCAGTTTATGTTAAAGGTTTACATGAAAGATACCAGCAGTTTATGTTCAAGGATTACGTGAAAGATACCAGCAGTTTATGTTCAAGGATTACGTGAAAGATACCAGCAGTTTATGTTAAAGGTTTACGTGAAAGATACCAGCAGTTTATGTTCAAGGATTACGTGAAAGATACCAGCAGTTTATGTTAAAGGTTTACGTGAAAGATACCAGCAGTTTATGTTCAAGGATTACGTGAAAGATACCAGCAGTTTATGTTCAAGGATTACGTGAAAGATACCAGCAGTTTATGTTAAAGGTTTACATGAAAGATACCAGCAGTTTATGTTCAAGGATTACGTGAAAGATACCAGCAGTTTATGTTAAAGGTTTACATGAAAGATACCAGCAGTTTATGTTCAAGGATTACGTGAAAGATACCAGCAGTTTATGTTCAAGGATTACGTGAAAGATACCAGCAGTTTATGTTAAAGGTTTACATGAAAGATACCAGCAGTTTATGTTCAAGGATTAGGTACGTGAAATCATACCCAGAACTTAGATTCTGCCCTGGTACCAACTGTCAGTGGAGATTTCGGGGGTTCGTGAAGGCGCCCGTCGCGTGGAATGTCAGGGGTGTGAGTTATTAGCATGCTTTTCATGTGGAGCTCCACACCATGCGCCAACAGACTGTCCCACTATTCGCCGCTGGCTCATAAAATGCGCTGATGATTCTAAAAGTGCCAACTACATTAGTGCCCACACTAAAGACTGCCCTAAGTGCCAGATCTGCATAGAGAAAACCGGTCAAGAGCGTGTCGGACCACGCACAATGAAAGGTTCCGTAGTTGGGATGAATTTATCCCAAGAACAAACTTAACATAGTTAATCAACAAATTGTCCATAGTTAATCGAAAAGTATCCAACCCACATTAGGTGTAATGTGATATTGAGAGATTTACCATGTTGTTTTAAGACCATCGAATTCTTATAGGTTTTCCTTTTTTTCTTATAGGTATTGAACTATTTTCTATATTTTTTTCAAAATTTTAGGCTCAGTACTTTCGGAGATAAGGGGACGGGGGATGGTCAATTTTCGTCTATTTTCTTAAATAACTTTAAAATGGTTTATTTCAACGCCCCCAAAGTTGACGTGTAACGTTAATAAATAAATTTTGAATATGGGGACATTCAAAATTTATTTATTAACGTTACACGTCCGTGTTTGCGTCACAGAAATACGTATACCAAATTTCAATTTAATCGGTCCATTAGATTCGGAGCAAATTGGCTGTGACAGACAGACAGACACACGAGTGATCCTATAAGGGTTCCGTTTTTCCTTTTGAGGTACGGAACCCTAAAAATGGAGCCTGCAACCATTTACAGTGTGATCCATGTAGACATGATTTTTGTTGGGTTTGCCTGGATGACTGGAAATCACATGGCTCCGAATATTATGAATGTAGTCGCTATAAAGAGGATCCCAATTTGACCTCTGATAGCCAACATGCTCAAACTAGAGAAGCTTTAAAAAAGTATTTACACTACTAGGAAAGATGGGAAAATCACGCTCGATCTCTTAGATTGGAAAAACAAACTTTAGCTAGTCTGAAAAGGCGAATTAATCAAAAGGTTATGGCTGGTGAAGGCTCTTGGATAGATTGGCAATACCTTTGGGATTCAGCAAAGCTATAATAAATAAATAAAAAATAAATAAAAATTTTATTTATAAATGTGGGTACAATTCATCTATCCTAATCAAAAACACAATGTACAAAGTTTTGTGTAGATATTTTAAAGATAGAGTAAACGACGATGTCTGTGCTAGTATTAACTGTGTGACAGACACCGGCGCCTTCCTCCTACAATCACTTTAATTAACAAGCTATACCGTGACACAATGATTTGCTATTATAATGTTATAATGTTACAAATACGAGTAGTTCTGGTACAATTTATATTACACTCATTTAAAGTTATTTAAAAAGAAAAAAATAATTTAATATACTTAATTGATAGAAAATAATATATTTATTTTAATTTTAAGGCATGCAAGGAAATACGTGAATGTGTGGGTACAAGAGAGGGTATGTGTGTGTGTGTGTGTGTATGTGTGTGTGTATGTGTGTGTGTGAGTGTGTGGGTGTACGTGTGTTTAAGCGCTTATTATTTATTTATGATTCCCTGAAGAACAGTCTTTCAGTGTCGTCGTAAGTAAGACCCTGAAGGTATTGGTTTACTACGGTCTTACACTTATATTTTGGAAGGGGATATATGTTGCAAGTTTTGTTAATTGCATTATACAGGTGGCCACTCAAACTCAAGTAGCCACGACTTGCTAGAGCAGTTTTCACTCTAACAGAAGGGCAAACCAGGTCTTTACGTCGTTTATTTATAAGCAATTTGGGGTCATATTTGAGAGAGAAGTGCTTACGTAGTATTATATTGAGCGTACAGAGTTGCCTGCAAGTGAGTACCGACATGTCCTTGTATAATTGGGTTGTAGAGTAGCGATACGGTTTGTGAAGCATCACCTTTAAAACGGCCCTCTGCGCCCTCTCAAGGCGAAGCATTAGGGTCTTAAAAGTGCCACCCCAAACTGAGATGCAATAAGTTAGGAGTGACTGAACTAAGGCAAAATAAACAGTTTTCAACAGTGGGAAAGCAACTACATGTCTGAGCTTTTTCATTGGAAGCATAAGCTTACGCACACGAGATACTGTTACATCTACATGTTTATTCCAACTTAGCGTGCAGTCAATGTGTACTCCTAGATACTTCACGCAAGATGTTCTTCGAATAGGAGAGCAATTACAGATGTTAAGGGCAGGATGGGAGCATCTATGAACCTTTATATCCGGAATGCCAGGCTGTGTAGAAGAGTTTGCTGAGAAAGCAACATAGTAGGTTTTGGAGACATTTAATGTTAGTAAATTACAGGAAAGCCAGTCCATCACTATACCAAGAGCATGTTCAGCCGAGCGGTGAGCAGAGGCCCAGGTATCTCCACTTATAATAAGTGCAGTGTCATCAGCATAGACAAGGATTTTGCAGTCCGGTATAGTGAGTTGGCATAGCCTGTTCACATATACAAGAAAGAGAGTAGGACCCAGCACACTGCCCTGCGGGACTCCGTAAGATAAATACTCATCGTCACTAGTGTAGTTCTCTACCTTTACTCGCTGGCTACGATCGGTGAGGTAGTCGCAAAAAATCTTTAGAGCTACATCTCTTATTCCTAATGCTTCCAATCCGTGTAAAAGGATGGGAGTAGAGACCGTGTCAAAAGCCTTGGCTAAATCTAAGAAAATACCTATCGTTTTAGTCCTGGTGTCGAGATTCTTAGTGATGTGATTTGATAGGTCAAGCACAGCATCCTCAGTTGATTTGCCTTTCCTGAAGCCGTATTGGTTTGAGGCAATTGCATTATTGTGTTCTAAATAATTCATTAGTCTCTTATTTAAGATTTTTTCTAAGATTTTGGACAAGGCCGTGAGAACCGATATAGGCCTATAGTTTTCGACACGGTCTCCATCCCCGCCCTTAAATACAGGTGAAACTAATGCCTTTTTGAAGGCATTTGGGAAGATACCCTTAGACAAGCACAGATTGCATACATGAGTGATTGAGGGGATAAGAACATGCCCAGCAGATTTAATAACTGAAGCAGGTATACCATCGTAGCCAACCGCACAGTTATTTTTTAATTCTGTGATTATGCTGTTTACCTCAGCAAAATCGGTCTCAAGCAAAACCAATGAGTTTCCTTGTGGGTTGGATAAAGAATTAAAATCAAAGTTTGAATTATTAATATGTTGAGCCTGCTGTAGCTTCTGAGCAAGATTACCTCCAACATTTGCGAAGTAATTGTTTATAGAGTTGACAGAGGCATCAGGATCACTGCAGATATTAAGGAGATCCCCCGATTTACTTGTGGGTGTTGTTTTTTTATAACTTATGGACTTTATGATATCCCAAGTTGCTTTGGGATTTCCGCTGGCCTTTCGGAGCTCATTCTGTTCATATTGGCATCTAATCGTCTTTAGCAGGTTATTACAATAATTTCGATATCTTGAATAAGTTATTTTATCTATGATATTTTTAGGATTCTGCATTGACTTTAAATGTAGTTTGTCACGATTACGTATGCATCTCAAAAGACCAGGAGTGATCCATGGCTTAATAATTCTCTTTCTGTGCGGTACTTTTTTTAATTTACTGTGCTCGTTTACTGAGTCTGATAAAATAGAGATGAGCAGTTCCGCACTTTCATTAGGGTCTGTGCAATCCAGAATTCTAGAGAAATCCACGTTTTCTAAGTGACTAATGACACTAGGAAGATCAATCTGGCGGATCATGCTTTTAGGTTTCTCAACAAAAGAGACAGATTCAAGGCAAAATAAAACAGGTGCATGGTCAGTAAAGAATGAGTCCAGAACTAGCGCCGTCGAACACCTATCTGATTTAAGAAAGACGTGGTCCAGACAGTTATCGAAACTATTGAATCGCTATTGAAGAGGTGTCGAT